>OX451738.1:1421963295-1423369680 GCA_948472305.1 Vicia faba | reverse complement strand
CATGGATAGAAAGGGTGCTAACACCTTCCCTTTCTATAACCTACCTCCCGAACCGAGAGCAATCTCTATAAGGAATTTTTCTGTGCTTTTGTCCTTTCCATTTGGAGAAAATAAAAGACGGTGGCGACTCTTGCTTCCGCGATATTTCGCAAACCAGCTTTAAACAGTCAGTTCCAGATCCACCGATCACACCTATGTACTTTTTAAGTTTGTTCAACCTATTGTACTAGTCACTCAAACATTGTCCAAGTAACCGCTGTGTGAGAAAGGATAAAACTGATAAATGCACGTTGAAAACAACTTTTCTTTTTATTAATGAAAGTCTTTTACATTGCTTTAATCTTATCTTGCAAAGTTATCTTTCTTGCATCTTTACCTGCATTCCTACATTCCTGTCTACTTTTCCAAAATCTCAAACATCTTCTCTCTGGGTCGAACGTGTGTTCTTCCTGATTATCTGTCTTACATAAAAATTAGCATATGTTCTGGGATTAATCTGATCGATCCCGTAAGTAAACCAAAAAGAACTTTCCTTTTTGGAGGATCACCGGTTGTTTACCAAAAACCACGGTAAACAGGTGCCAATGCCCAAACATGGTCAAGGTGTCAACGCTATTGATGATGATTGTTTTGTTTCCTCCGTGGATGACTTAACTACTCCTCTTTTGAACATTAAACATAATCTATTGCAAGTCGGTCTGTTCCCGGGATGTGACGAGAGTTGTCACTTATGCATGTCTCTACCAAATGGTTGTTTGTTACTGAAGATAGGCGTTCAACGCCTGATGGCTAATAAAGAAATCATGTTTGAAAAAGTTCCTCTTGCTAGAAATTCATGTGAAGATGTCTCAATAATCACCATTTCCAACAATCCTCCTAGGGTCTCCACCAAAAGACCCGTCAGGATTACATCTGTTTCAAAGTCTGCTCCCCTAATCATCACCATGCCAAGACCAATACCATATTCTTCGGATAAGGCTATTCCCTGAAACTACGGGGCTGATGTCTATTACTATGGCGTCAAGGAAGATATGTTGGTTGTCCAAGACAAAATTGAGAAAGACACTGATCCCGACATCGTCAATATCGTCGGGACATGATATAGGTTTCGCAGTCAGATTAGTGAATAGATACATGAGTGAACCAAGAGTGTCGCACATGAAGGCTGCATGAAGAATTCTGAGATACTTAAAAAGATCGATAAACTATGGAATTCTATTTCGACGAGACTCTAAAAGCAAAGAAGCGACAATTACGTGTTTTTCTAATGTTGATTGATGTGGAGATAAGGAAGATCAAAGAAGCACAACTGAATATTTCTTTCAAGTATTCGGTGCCTCAATCTCATGATGCTCGAAAAAGAAACCCGGGGTGACATTATCAACGTGTGAAACTTAATATATAGCAGGATCATATGTTGCATGTCAAGCAATTTAGATCAGACCGGTACTTGAAGAAGTGGAGGTCAAAGTGAAGAAACCTTTTGTGTTGCAAATTGACAACAAATCAGCCATAAATCTGGAGAAGAATCCAGTTCTGCATGGAAGAAGTAAGCATATCGAAGCTAGATTTCAATTCTTGAGAGAAAAGGTAAATTGAGGTGAACTTGAAGTTAGACACTGCTCGAGTGAAGCACAGTTGACCGACATTTTCACCAAAGGATTGAAGATTGACAAATTCTTAAAATTGAGAAAGAAATTAGGAATAATTCAAATTGACTATTTTTAGAGTATGTTCGACAACTTGGATTATAGGGAGTATGTTGAGATATTAGACCTAATCCAAGTTGTATAACCTAAGCCTAAAATTAATTAGGATTTATTAGCCTACTTAGTGTATAAATTAAGTATAAATAAATAGTCATAGTTTATATCATTATTTGTACAATTCAATTCAATAATACAATCTTTATTTCCTTATTCTCTCTTACTTCCCTCACTAAACGTGTCTTACGCACTAATAAAACTGATATTTATAAATATATTTTATTTATATGTCCAAAAAAATCTCACTCAGATTTCCCTTTCTACATCATAACCATTGAATAACTTATTTTTGATGAAAAATGACCTTGAATATTTCAAGTATTAAATCAATGATTGATAGTGTATGTGATTATAGTAATCACATTGAATGTGATAAAACAAAATATAAATTTATAACTGAATACAACTCTCATTTTACAAGTCGAATATGTAAGTTTCAGTTATATCAAATATAAAACATAACATGATAGTGTAAACCAGATCATTCTTGAATTGACTCAAGCTTGAAACTAGAAAATTGCAAGCACCTCTTATCATAGTGAAAATTATTACTTTGACTAACTATTTATCAAGCATCTCATCTCATCCCATAGTATAAGAAGGTGTTGGTAAGTTGATTACTGTGGTCTTAACTTTGGTCATCATGTTGATACTATTAGTGATTCCTTGAGAACCAATTCCACTATCCTTCAAACCCTGCAACAAATCATATTTTCATAGTGTCAGAAACCTCTCTTTCTTGTTCAACAAGTAAAGGATTATATATTTAGAATTTCACCTGAAAAGGGAAGTGATCGGGTCCACGAGCTGGGGCTGAGTTAATTTGAACTGTTCCCGTCTCCATGGCATTGCTTATTAGTATTGCTTTGTTTATGTCTTTCGTAAACACGCATCCCTGAAGGCCGAAATTGCTGGCGTTACAATGGAGAATTCCTTCTTCAACAGAATTTATTCTTATTACAGGCAAAACTGGTCCGAACGGTTCTTCCCATGCTATCCTCATATCGGGACGGACATTATCCAACAGCAATGGCCATATGAGATTTCCTTCCCTTCTGTATTCTTGACAGAATGTTGCTCCTTTCTTTTTAGCATCCATCACCAGTCCTTCAATAAAGTTGGCAGACGACTCAGTGATAACCGGTGTGATATCGCAGTCATCCTCAGGGGGTCCGACGGTTAATTTTGCCACTTTATCGTTTATTTTCTTTACAAGTGTGTCCGCAACCGATTTCATGACCAAAGCTACCTTTACTGCTGTGCATCTTTGACCACTGACATAGCATGAATGAAGTTTTCAAATCAATAAAATGTGGAAGTTTTTTTGCAGAACTATAGGAAATCATTAATAATGATGGTACGATATATGCGCCCTATTGTAATTACCTGTAGGAAAACCCTCCTTTTACAATGTTAGCAGCTACCAAATCCAAGTCAGCGTCTTCAAGAACAATGCAAGCATCTTTTCCACCCAGCTCCATTTGAAGAGGAATCATTGCAGACTTCTTTGATATTGCTATTCCAGTGTCACCACCCGTGAAACTGAGAATAAATGCATCAAAATTACTAATAGAAGACACAATCGTGGATATTTCATAAACTCGATACATTCAGAGACTATAGTGACACCGGTAAAAACATTTAGGGACCAACACAAAGTGGACGATAAAGATAGCCGAAGAAGTGAATATTACCTTATGCAATTCACACTCGGATGCATGGTAAGAAAGTCACCAATCTCAGAACCCTTTCCTGTCACACAACTAATAAGACCTTTGGGGAAGCCAGCCAAATGAAAGCAATGCACCATATGTAGTGCAGCAACAGCACCCTATTCGAAATGGTGAAACACATCAGAAAATTTTTCCACAACTATAATAACTAATATGTATACGTTTTAGGAATAGTTGTATACCTGGGTTGGAGGTTTAAGAACAATGGAGTTTCCAGAAATAAGAGCTGGAGCAATCTTTGAAACAGCTAGATTGACAGGATAGTTAAAAGGTGGAATAGCCAAAACAACTCCAAGTGGAATCTGCACACACAAACCTTTCTTGTGATTTAAAACTAGCTTAGTTTATTTAGTTACATGACTATATAAAAAGTATGAACCACTCACTCACCTTTGAAGTGAGACAATATTTGGTTCTTTCATTTCCTGGAAAACTATCAGAAACCAGAAATTTTCCTTCACCGAGAAATCTCACCCCTTCCTCAGCACAATATGACACCAAATCCCCTGATCTAACAACCTACATATATCAAAGTCATAGCATTGACATGTTACACTTATGAGTCGACTTAAATTTTTGGAGGTCCTCTGTAGACAAAACAATTAGAGGCCCTATTTAATCAAGTTTAACCATGACATGTATTTTTTGAGGCCCTATTTAGCTATGATTCAACTGTGACAAGTTTAGGCCTTGTGCGGTAGCCCGCCTTGCACACCCTTAAAGAGGGTTCTGCTTATATGGGCCATTGATAAAAGAACAGTGCAATTGAAGACTGAGTGACCAAAAGATTCAAGTTGTTGTACATACTTCAGTGACAGCATCTTTGGCTGGTTTTGCAATCTCCTTAACAAGACACTCAGCAATAGGTGCTTTGTGTTCCTTCAGTATTGCAGCAGCCTTGTGAAGCAACTCAGCTCTTTTCCAAAGTGGAGTCTTAGCCCATAATTTTTGTGCAACTTTTGCTGATTCTATGGCCTTGTTAACCTCTTCCTGCGTACAGGCTGTTTCCCATTTGCATTAAAATGAATCAATCTTCTAAATGGTTACAAATATTTAACACCTTTGAAAACAAAAAATCAACAATATAATATTGTTGTGTACCTTGGACCTTGAAATGGATTTTTCTAGAGGTTGGATTGATGATAGGAACAAATTTTCCAGAGGAGGATTTGTTCCACTGGCCATCTGAGTAGTAGTTGAAAACATCACCACCTATAATCTCTGCAAATATGCCACTTCCTGCCATTTTTTTTGAAAAGTGATTATGATTGCTATACAGTTTGGACTTTATACATAGTGATATATGATAGATGTGTGTCCAAAACTATATAG
The DNA here is from genome assembly GCA_948472305.1 of Vicia faba. NCBI lineage: Eukaryota > Viridiplantae > Streptophyta > Magnoliopsida > Fabales > Fabaceae > Vicia > Vicia faba. The sequence goes on along the minus strand of OX451738.1, from coordinate 1,423,364,849 downwards.
ATACACGTGGTTTTCTATTACTGTGTTTTGTGTTGATTAGAGTCATAGTTTTGAATTTATTTATTAATAAATGTGTTATGCGACAGGTATTAGAAATCTGTGTTCTATTATACCGGCTCATTGAATTGTTGCAAATGTATTATTATTTTAGAGTGGTTAGTCCAACAGAAGTTAACTATTATATTAGCACTTAAATAAAACTTTCCTTCTTTTCCCTTTTATATATTAATTAATGAAATATATATAAAACGTAGGGTAAAATGGAAAATAACTTAGAAAGAGGTTTTTTTTTTTAAAAAAAAATCTTTTTGAAACATGAGAATTATACTTTAACAAACAAAATTCCAAAGAGTTAGTCAAATAACTTGTGGTTTGAAACTTGGAAATGAAATTAGGGATGGATAAATTTAAACCGTCTGATTAAAATCGATTTATCTATTGTTTGTTTTATTTAGCTGTATGTTTTTCTGCCTCTTATAAAGAGTTAGCAGCTTTACTCTCCTGCAACGCAACAAGCTCTTTTTGGAGAGTAGAGCACCTTAGCTCTATAACTTCGGTTTTCCTTTTTTAAGTATCTCTTTCTTTGGTAGGATTATTCGGAGGTAAGACATCTCATCGACCAGTAGAGGCAAGGAAGAATATAGAAGCAACCTTGAATATTTTGTGGGTAAGCTCAAAGACGAGTTCCATTTTCTCCCCCTCAAGAGATTCTGAACGAAGGATAAATTCGACGTCGAAACAATAGTAGCAATCTCCTCAAGAGTGTGAGCAGGCTGGGAAGAGAATATATTTGGCATTTTTATAAAGAGAGATAACTTCCCAGAAGCACCACCCTCAGTGACACGAGTTCGTTTTGGAGAACCCTAATTCTAGGGGATTATTGTTCTTCATTCCGGGACCTCTTTGTTGAAACTGAATGTGGAGTTGACTCCTCCACAATTAAAGTGGTCGCAACGTCCACAAGTTGATCCACCTTGGGAGCAGAAGCAGAAAATTCTATAGTCGGGATAGGAGAAAGGGTTGGAGCATGAACGGTAGTCGCCGGAGGAGTGGGAATAGAGGCAAAAGTTCCAGTATTCACCACTGCCTGAATACCTTGGGAATTTTCAAGGTTGTGGAACAACTTCAACTTTCTTACCTTTTCCATTCTATCTGCAAAACGCAATCACGCATGTAAAAAAAGACTGAAGACTCCGCTCTCACCAAAAATCATCTTTCTTTCCTACTAGCTAACTGCATTCAAAACAGCATGAGTATCAATCCACTTTTTCTCACCTCTGTAAGGGGCACCTCACTAGGACTGAACTCGTGCTCGCGGCCGAGCCCCTGGAATCAAGATTGCATTTCCTCCTTCATTGTCACTTCGTTCGGAGAAAGAAAATCCGACTTGTTACAGTAGGAGTGAGCATCCCGATTAAAGTGGACCTTAGACCAGTACTTCAGATACAAAGTTCGGTAGAAGCAGAGAGAATTGACGAAAGGTAGTAGAAAACAAGATGGGTTGCGAATGTGAGAGGCTTCACCAGTAAAAAAAGCCCCAAGAAGTTGTCCTAGTAGAAAACCTGATGAAGCAAGTGAGCCTCTAATTACAAAAGTTGTCTTGGGAAGTGCGCCTCAGATGGAAAAGATCAAAAAATAAGCTAAGAGAAAGCTTCTAAGGTTTGTGCTCAGCACACAACTAAAATACCCTTATATACGCCCATGACCCCAGATGAAGTTGGGAAGGAGCAACTTTTAAATATTCCAGGATGGCCACCTCAAAGCCAGAAACAGGCAGCCAAAACCATACTCATGTAAACAAACATTCATAGAATGAGATCATCGAGTCGTCAAAAGAACTGCATATTCTCTTTTGGATCCATCGAAAGAGCTATCCATTATAGGGGATCTCCGACCATAATTCCAGATGCATCTATAGCGGCCTCAGTACTCAGAGTCGAGGAAGTGTCCACTACATTTTCATCCACCCAGACATACTCTGACATAACCTGTCGACTTCAAAGATTCAAGTAGGCCAACACATCAGCGTCGTTAGGCTCACAACCATCACCATGCAGACGAAGCTGAATATAGTCTTTAGCTCGTCCTCTCCTTTTCAAAGTGACTTGTATCTCCTATTTTCATAATACGTGAGGGGGAATACAGACCTCAGTGCAGTTCATTCCTCCATCAACATTTGATAAAAGGGCGTCTAATCAACCAAAATAAGAAGTTTCTTCCTCTAAATTCCTAGATACCTTTTCTGAGTTAGAATCTTCATATAGGATTATGATTTCTCGTTTTAGGGGATCGCTATTAAGAAGAACGAAATGAGAATCGAGAGTTTCCCCATTACAAACTAGGTCAACTGTACTATCACTTATCCTGACTAGAAAACTGGAAATGTTGAAGATAAAAGTTTGAGTTAGAATTATACCTGATTATGTGGGAGCGATAAAGCAGGAGAAATGGAAAAAAGGAAAAAGCTTTAAACAAAGCATTGAAATCGCACCTAGTAATACTCTAAAGGAAGAAGAAATAAAGATGTTTTCTGAAAAATAATTGTAAGTTTGAATACTAAAGGTTGAGAAAACTTCCAAATACTCAATTCAACTTATTTATAATCAACTCCAACTAGGGCCAAGATTAAACTGAACCAACTTGAATATAGTTCAAAACTCGATTCGACAACTAAATTGTTGAACTATGTTCATGAACCAAATGAGCATAATGTGATTAAAAAACTAAGTTCATTAATTAAATGAGATAAATTTGAAATATATATAGTTTGACTCGTTAGGTTCATGAGTCAACTCAATTATATCTATATGAGAAGGATTATATAGACTTCAAGAGTAGGGTAAAAGACTAACTCCAAATCTTAGTGATCATTTATAAAGAAATACTTCTCAAGTGAGCAAAATATTTCTAAAAATAATTATACAAATAAAATTAATATCATAAAAAGAAAAAGTATATATTATACTGGTCAAAAATACAGGTGTGCATCTTCCTCCTGCAAAGGCACGGGGACTAAGAGGCCTTAGTAGGTATATTAGGATGTATGTTGGTTAGGTCTTCCCCACAGGGGCGAGAAGTTTTATATGGGTTTTTTTACGATGGTATAGAGGTTCTGCTCATGTGAGGTGAGAGACTTTTTTATTATGTGGTGTGCTTAGATTTAAATGTATATGGGGTATGATCTGGATGATTAAGACCATTCCCCTTTCTCCCCCGGGGGAGAGGCATTTATATAGGCCTTTTTGGGCCTAGGGTTTTAGTAACCCTTAGGCTATGTTTAGATATAGTAAAATGAATATAGCGGAACATAGTGGAGAAGAACAGAGCAAAACAGAGCGAAGCGGAATGGAATAAAGATATCATTCCATTGTTTGGCTATTTCATGATAGAATAGATAGATTTTATCATTCCATACAAATTAAAGGGTATAAAAATGATGGAAAATGATGGAATGGGATGGAATTAATTCCATCCGGTTCCGCTCCATTCCATCTATTTTTAATCAATCCAAATAATAGAACATAAGTTTATACCATTTTGTTATGTTCCATTCCACTCCCTTCCATCAATCCAAACATACCCTTAGGGGCGGTAACTGTTCCCTCGTGATTAGGAGAAGTTTTTGAATGCCTAATCTTCAAGGAGTAGTGGTGGACTCCCTCTCATTTGGCTAACATCATTACAAAAGTCATTAGTGCTAAGGGCGAGTGATGACATTTCGGCAGGTGTACTGATAATTTCGTAGTAATAGTTAAAAAGATCGTCTCCACGAAGATTTTAATTTAACAAAGTAATTATGTGTGAATTAAAATAGTAACAATTGGTTTTATATTTTATTTTATCAGGTTCTAAGTCAAGAACGATAAAACTAAGAGAATAAAAGTCAATATGAGAAAAGATATTAGGTCTTTTATATAAATCCCCTTATTTTACCTATTGATGAACTGTGTGTTTATTGAGTTTCAATTAAATTATTATCTCACTACGAACTCATAAGACCACTGGACCTAATTCCTTGGTGTGAAACTTACTAATTATGCGATAGTTTTCTAATTTCTTAGACCAATTCAAAGTTAAATTAGTTGTTCTAAGTGCATTAATTCAAAAGCAACGACTTTTAATTACCTATCCCTAGTTATTTACAAAATTGAATAAATCTCCTAGATCAGATAAGTAGACTAACAATAAAAAATCCCTATGTATCTATATTGATTTGTGTGCTCGTAAACAAACAGAAAGCAATAATCTCAAGAATAATTAAATAAAATAATAACGATAAAAGTATTCCATAAATCTGAAACAGACATATGATACAACAGATTAATAATAAGGTTCATCTCAAAAAGATATAATCTAGAGTATCTCTCCAATGCTCTTAAAATTTTTCGCTTGGATATCCCTAGTCGTCGCTTCATCTCCAGGTTCCAGAACCGTAAAAAAGTTGGCAAAAAGACATTTAAATATAAATTATGCATGTCAGTAAAAAGTGTGTCATCATGCCACGATGTTGAAGCATCGCGCCACGGTACAAGCCTCATTGCACCACAACATAATGCATCTGTAATACGGTGGGATAACTGACTTGGTTGTTTTGCGTTTGATCGCAATTATTGCGGATAGCAAGAGTCGCCACCGACTTTTCTTTTATCCAAATAGGAAAGGATGAAAAGAACAAGAAAGATCTTTGAGATATTTTCTTGAGTTCGGTGGGTAGGATATGAAAAGGGAAGGTGTTAGCACCCTTTTCATCCATAGTTATCTATGGGATCTTAGTTGCTTGCTAGATCACTTTTTAAATTGCTTTATTTGAAATGTGTTTGTGGTGGGTTTTAAAAGTATTTTTGAAAATCGCCTTCATTGAGGCAAACTTTGTAATGATTCTCTTCTCTATAAGAATGCGTACAAAGTGTTGGACTTTTTGAAAATATTTTCATGTTTTTCAAAGTGTTTGGTGTGTTTGAAAAGATGTTTATTTTGAATATGGATTGTAAGCAAGAAACTAAGAACGTTTTACCTACTCGAAATTCTTTTTGTTCATTCCTTCCTTTGATATTGCTATCTTACCATTGATTGGTAAGAAGCCTTATATTTGGATGTAAAGGGACGGTCGTGGGTCATCGTATAGTCATGAATAGCAACATTGTGAGATATCTTAGCATTTCTCTTGAGGGACTAAGATCATTTGTAAGACAACATTCGAAGCGTCATCGATGGACTATGATCTTGTATTTTTGATTGTTTTTGCTAAGATGTCTCACATGTATATTATGACCATTTTGTCAAGGCAACAAGTGGAATTAACCCTAGAGGTGCAAGTGTGCAAAGTGTTTGTTTTTCATGATTGATTTATCTTGGATTAGTGTTTTCTAAGCATTGATTTTATCTTTCCAAGCACACCCTAATTACTAGCATTTATATGAAAGCGGTAAATTGCGGAAAGTAAATTTACTACGCTATTACATCATTTGGGGATGGGGTGTATAAATTTACAAATGGGAATTGACAAGAAATTAAATCCAAATTATCTATTACAACCATATTGAATTTGAATAAATGTACAAGAATTAAAAGGAAAATAATGTACAAGACATGAATGTAAAGAAAATGAATTTGTTTTGATTTTGTTAAGGAAATTTAATTAAGTTAAAGAAAATAAAATAAATAGGAAAATGTTTTTGGTCTTTTTCATTGTAAGAAGTTAAATAAAATAAACTAAATAACTTAAATATATTTTTGGTGTTTTTGTGTAGAAAACAATTTTTTGTGTTTAAAACATTTTTTGTGTAGAAAACAGTTTTTTGTATTTAAAACATTTTTTTGTGTAGAAAAAAAAGTTTTATACTTGGGCCCAGGGTCTGTTTGTTTGTTAGTAAGCATGGGGGTATAAAACTGTCGAAGCCTAACTGTGGAGGCCCAGGTGTACTTCCTGCAAACAAGACAAAGTGAGAAAATATGAAAAATGAACAAAAGGTTTCGTTGGGGCTTGACCCCAGAACCTTCTACATGGCAAGGCTTTTAGTGCGCGCTGTTTGTACCACTGAGGTGGTTTGTTTAATTTGTTGGTTATACAGCTTGCACTAAATATAAAATGAACTCAGTTTTGAATGTTTAAACATGTCTTCATCTCCTTCCTTCGAGCGTAGGAATGCATCACTCCAATGTTTGAGCTTCGAAAAGCTTCATTTTTCAGCCCAATCGAAAGATGTAAAAACCTGCCTAAAATCTTAAAACGGATCTAACCATATGACTTTTAAAAAAGCTATTGGGTCAAAAGTTAGCATGAAACACCAAAACTAAGACCTGGTTGTTCAGAGATGAAATTTTTAATGTACAAGCAATGATAATCAAAACTATGGACATGGTCAGCTTCCTAGACATAATGTCTATATTTTTTATTTACAATGTATACACAAATGATGTTTGAATGAAGAATTCTAAGTTTTATAAAACTTACCTCTTGGAGTGAGACTTGAGGGACTTCGACAGAAAACTCCAGGAACTGTTTGATGATGGATTAAGCCTACTTCAATCTCCCTTGAGCTTAGTGGGATCACTTCCTTGCTTTGAAAAAGTCACTGAATTGAAGGTTGGTATATGGAAGTTAGTAGTGAATCGGAATGCTCACTAACTTTCTTGAGTGGTTTTTGGGATTTGGGAGTGTTCTAAGGCTGGTATATGGAAGTTAGGAGGGTGAATCGAAAGGCTGATATATGGAGTGAATCTAAAAGTTGGCTAACACATGAAGGGATTTGCCAAGTTTTATGTTTAGCTTTATGTTTGTGTGCAGGTTTTGAGTTGTTGAGAGCTTTGGGAGTGTTTAAGGATTTTTCAACACAACAAGAATATGGCCTCTGATTTGCAAAATGGTCTCTATATTTATAGAGAAAAGGTTAAGTAACCAGCTTTGTAAGATAACAAACTATGGTTTGGTTTAAAACGAAAAAATAAAGTTGAATCAATTTTCATGGTTCTCAAGTTCAAGTACAAGTGGAGGCCTGATGTTTTTTGGGTACAGGAGATTTGACTCATGCTTTTGACATTGCTTGTGTTCATATAAAATCAGGTTGGGAGCTCAAAAAGCTAAATTTGTGATTAAAGTAATCTTTATGCAAATAGATATGTAGCTTTCATCCAAAAATGGTATAATCCAGTGGATAAAGCTTCGAATCTTTGGGTAATGCATCACAAATTTATGTAAGCCTCTGATTATGTAAAGTTTCAGAAGAAACATAGTCTGACAAGTGAGATTTGGAGGATAAGGTTATAAGATTTGATCAATGTTCTTCAAAGCAGGTTGCTCAAAGGATTTAGAGTTGGATTCGAATTAGGTTGCTTCAAAGGAAATAAATGCCCCAATCGAAGCTTATGGATTAAACGATCGAAGGAGGCCACATGCCTAATCGAAACTTGTGAACCAAGCTTGCATCGAAGGAGGCCAAATGACCAATTGAAGCTGGTGAACTAGGCTTGCTCGAAGGAGGCCAAGTGCCCAATCGAAGCTTGTGAACCAAAGCTTGCTCAAAGGAGGCCAAATGCCCAATCGAAGCTTATGAACCAAAGCTTGCTCGAAGGAGGCCAAATTCCCAATCGAAGCTTGTTAACCAAAGCTTGCTCGAAGGAGGCCAAATGCCCAATCGAAGCCTCTGAACCAAGCTTGCTTGAAGGAAGCCAGATTCCCAATCGAAGCTTATGAATCAAGGCAAACTTGCTCTTCTTCAATTTAATGCTTGAGAGCCCAATATGATACATGGAAACTACATGGAGAATTAAAAGTTCAATTGTACTTGTGCAAATTCAAACTCTAGTTTTGAGTTATCAGTGTTGAGGAAGTATCTTGAGCTGGTCAAACCTTTTGCAGTCTTGACCCAGTAGAAATCTTGTGAGAAAAGTCTTGACCCAGTAATATATATATATATATATATATATATATATATATATATATATATATATATATATATATATATATATATATATATATATATATATATATATATATATATATATATATATATATATATATATATATATATATATATATATATATATATATATATATATATATATATATATATATATATATATATATATATATATATATATATATATATATATATATATATATATATATATATATATATATATATATATATATATATATATATAATATACACTTAGTTTTATAATATATTATATATATAAGTTAGATATATGTATCAGTAGGTTAGAAGAAAACTGAGAGAATAGAGAGAAGAGAGTTGAAGAGGAAAAGTTAGGGTTTTCAAAGAGAAGGAAGTTGCTGTAAAAAAAATACCCATCTCCATCTTGCAAAACCAGAGCTATAATCGGTAAGAGTTAGACTTCCTCTAAACATCTAGTATGTTTTTATTGTATTTGATTTCGTTTTTTTTCGGTTTAGGCGGTAAAATTAGTCATCCGGAAATTAATGAAATTTTACGGGATAACTAAGTTAAATGCGTAGGTAATTATGATTGAGTTATTTTTTGAGATTTCGACGTTTTCAAGGGCTAATCGGAATTGTGTTTTGTTTCTAATTTGCCGGTATAGGCGGTAAAAATTAGTTATCTGGAAATTAATGAAATTTGACGGGGTAACTAAGTTAAATGCGTAGGTAATTATGGTTGAGTTATTTTTTGAGATTTTGACGTTTTCAATGGCTAATGGGAATTGTGTTTTGTTTCTAATTTGCTGGTATAGGCGGTAAAAATTAGTAATCCGGAAATTAATGAAATTTGACGGGGTAATTAAGTTAAATGCGTAGGTAATTATGGTTGAGTTATTTTTTGAGATTTCGACGTTTTCAAGGGCTAACCAGAATTGTGTTTGATTTGAATAAATCATGGAAGTAACATTGTTTAAACTTGTATGTTACTTGATTTGTGAATTATATTTGCAATGCATGTACAATTGTTGGTATTTCATTATGCTGGAATATATGGTATGTGTATGTTAAGGTCGGAAGTGGTCTTAATTTCGTACGAGTTGTTCATTGTACATTGCATGGCATGGTTGGTCTTGAAATAAAGTTGGTGAAACGGTGGGTTCACATTTTATAGACGTTGATCCTTGAATGGAAATATACGTAGTGGCTTTGACCTGGAAAGGGAACATAGGCGGTGAAACTTGGGTTCACAAAAATAGACGTTGATCCTATAGTGGAAATAGACATAGTGGCTTTGATCCTATGTGGAAAAATAAGCGGTGGAACTTTGGGTCCACAAGTCGGTACCGCATTTGCATTGATTGCATCGAGTTGTGAGTCACATGCATAATGATATATATTATGAGTTTATGTGAAGACGATTGAGTTTGTGGAATTGGTTATGATGTGTGAATGAGTGTGATTATATGGTTAGGATGATAAATGGTTAAAGAGATAATTCTTGAATATAGCAGAATATGGAATATATGAATGTGCTTATGTTAGTGATATACACATATACTCAAGTATGGAGAATTCCTTTTATTTATTGCTTTCCATTGTTTTTAAATTATATATTTCATGATCATTGGAATTCTCACCCTTCTGTTGGAATGATGCTTGATATGGCATCGCTCAGGTACCGATGATGGTAGTGCGAGGCACAAGGATTAGCGGATGCATTTAGGCTTGTAGTCTGTTATGTTTTGGTTATTGAGTTGATGCTCTGATTGTAACACTTGGGGGTTTAGTGTCCGCATTCGAACTCTTATTTTATGGATGGATTATAGTTGTATATAATCCTTTATTTTGATCATATTTTGACGTATGTATTATGAGACTTGATAACATGTTTTGTGTATGAACCATATGGCTTAATGCCTTGAATTTTATATTTTGATTCCTCCTTTGGAGATGAAATTACTATGATTTTGTTGCGTTTGCACGAAAAATAAAGTATATGCCATGAATGTATTATGTGATTAAATGATTAAAGTGACGAATATGTCATATCCGTTTTTCGTGAACATGTGGATTGATCTTGTGACACTCCTTCCGTGCAAATTTTATTTTCTCTGATTTTATTTATATGGTTAATTCGGGGTTTATTAGAAGGGGTGTTACAATAGTGGTATCAAAGCATAGTCAGTCAGTTGTCAAGTCTTAACTTTGCTAATCCCATTGTATTTGATTGTGTGTCTGACGCGATCGATACTTTTGTGTTGTCCAGAAGAAGATGGTTGCTGGAAGAAATGATAATGCACTTGCTGAGGCTTTGCGATTACTCGCGGGATCCTTGAATCAGATGCCGCAAGCTAATCCTGTTCAGAAAGGTGGAGGTGATGATGGATTACATGCTCTTGGAAAGTTTCAAAAAAACAATATGCCTACTTTCAAAGGAGAGCATGCGCCTGAAGAAGATCAAGAATGGTTGAAGGCCATAGAAAAGATTTTCCGAGTGATGAATTGTACCGATGCTCAGAAGGTGCAATTCGGAACTCACATGCTGGTGAAGGAAGCTGAGGACTGGTGGATTAACGCTAGTCAGAGGTATGATGAGGATAACACCATGGTGACTTGGGCCATTTTCCGAGATGCATTCTTGGAGAACTACTTTCCTGAGGATGTCCGTGGGAAGAAAGAGGTGGAGTTTCTTGAATTAAAACAAGGAAACAGTTATGTTGCTGAATATGCCGCCAAGTTTCAAGAACTGATTAAGTATTGTCCTCACTACAGCACTGCAAATTCCGAAAGATCTAAATGTCTTAAGTTTGTTAAAGACTTGAGGCCAGATGTGAAGAAGGCAATTTCTTATCAGCAAATCACCCGCTTTTCTGAATTGGTGAACAAGAGTCGTATCTATGATGAAGATAGTCGAGAAAGTAGTGCTTATTATAAGAACTTGCATGAGAGGAGAGGTAAGGTGCAACTGCGTCCTAAGCCTTATGAAGGAAAGGGAAAGCAACCAATAGGTGGAGGAAAGAATCCAAGTGGGGGAGTGATTACTCCGATCAAATGTTTCAAGTGTGGGAAAGAGAGACATCGTGCTCTAGAATGTCGCCAAGGAATTGTGAAGTGTTTTAAGTGTGACAAAGTAGGTCACAAAGCTATGGATTTTCGGGTTGGTTCTGTTGTGGCTTTCTACAACTGTGGTGAGCAAGGTCACATTAGTACCAAATGCACAAAGCCAAAGAAAGAGACTGGAAAGGTGTTTGCATTGTCTGGTGCCGAGACTTCAGCAGATGAGAGATTGATTAGAGGTACGTGCTTTATTCATAATGTGCCTTTGATTGCTATTGTTGATACGGGTGCGACTCATTCTTTTATTTCATTGGATTGTGTTACGAGATTGGGCCTTGTGTTATCTGATATGAGTAGGAGTATGGTGGTAGATACGCCTGCAATGGGTTCAGTTTCTACTTCAGCTATATGTTTAAGGTGTCCTTTGCGTATGTGTGGTAGAGATTTTGAGGTGGATCTTGTATGTCTTCCATTGAGTCAGTTTGATGTCATCCTGGGTATGGACTAGTTGAGAGCCAACCATGTCTATATCAATTGTTTTGCTAAAGCGATTCTTTTTCTCGAGTCCGAGAAAGAAGGTGTTTCGTTTTTGTCTACTCAGCAAGTGAAGAGGTGTGTCAAAGATGGAGCTGAATTGTTTGTGTTGATGGCGAGCATGAATATTGGTGAAAGGGGAGTGAGAAAGGATGTTCTTGTTGTTTGTGATTTTCCAGAGGTGTTTTCGGAAGAGATTACGGATTTACCTCCAGAACGTGAAGTGGAGTTTTCTATTGATTTGGTTCCTAGTACTAGTCTTGTTTCGATGCCTCCGTATCGGATGTCACCATCGGAATTGGTTGAACTAAAGAGCCAACTTGAAGAGTTACTTGATAACAAGTTTATTCGTCCGAGTTTTTCTCCGTGGGGTGCACCAGTGTTGTTAGTAAAGAAGAAAGAAGGTACGATGAGGCTTTGTATGGATTATAGGAAGTTGAACAAGGTTACTATCAAGAACAAGTATCTGTTACCTAGAATTGATGATTTGATGGACCAGTTGGTAGGAGCTTGTGTGTTCAGTAAGATTGACTTGAGATCTGGTTATCACCAAATTCGTGTGAAAGCTGGTGATATTTAGAAGACGGCGTTTAGAACGAGGTATGGACACTATGAGTATTCGGTGATGCCTTTCGGTGTTACGAATGCACCTGGTGTGTTCATGGAGTATATGAACAGAATTTTTCATGAATATCTTGATAAGTTTGTGGTAGTATTTATTGATGACATTCTTATCTATTCGAAGAATGAAGCGGAGCATGCCGAGCACTTAGGATTGGTGTTGTCGATTCTGAAAGAGAATAAGTTGTTTGCTAAACTCTCTAAGTGTGAATTTTGGTTGGAGCAAGTAAGCTTTCTTGGTCATGTGATATCTCGTGGAGGTATTGCCGTGGATCCAACAAAGATTGAAGCTGTGTCAGAGTGGGAATCTCCTAAGTCTATTTTTGAGATATAAAGTTTTCTTGGTTAAGCCAGTTACTACCGTAAGTTCATTGAAGGTTTTTCCAAGTTAGCTTTACCTTTGACGTAATTGACGAGAAAAGGTCAAGCGTTCGTGTGGACTACTCAGTGTGAGGATAGCTTCCAAGAGCTAAAGAGGAGGTTGACTATTGCTCCTGTATTGATTTTACCTAATCCATCCAAGCCGTTGTTGTGTATTGTGATGCTTCATTGATGGGGTTAGGTGGTGTGTTAATGTAAAATGGGCAAGTGGTGGCTTATGCTTCGAGGCAACTTAAAGTGCATGAGAGGAATTATCCGACTCATGACTTGGAGTTGGCAGCTGTGGTTTTTGTGTTGAAGATCTGGAGACATTACTTATTTGGATTGAGATTCGATGTTTTCAGTGATCATAAGAGCTTGAAATATTTGTTTGATCAGAAAGAGTTGAATATGAGGCAGAGGAGATGGTTAGAGTTCTTGAAAGATTATGATTTTAGCTTGAATTACCATCCTGGAAAGGTGAACGTGGTTGACGATGCGTTGAGTAGAAAATCATTGCATATGTCTATATTAATGGTTAAAGAGTGGGAATTACTTGAACAGTTTCGCGACTTGAGTTTGGTTTGTGAAGAAACTTACTTTGGTATGAAGCTTGGTATGTTGAAGCTTACTAGTGGGATCTTGGATGAGATAAGAGAAGGACAGAAATCGGACTTGGTTTTGGTTGACAAGTTGACTTTAGTTAACCAAGGTCAAGGTGGAGAGTTTAGAATTGATGAGAACGGCATTCTGAGATGTCGTGATCGAGTTTGTGTTCCTGATGTTGGTGATATGAAAAAGAGGATCCTTGAGGAAGGACACCTAAGTGGATTGAGCATTCATCCTGGTGCCACAAAGATGTATCAAGATTTGAGAAAGTTGGTTTGGTGGCCTTGTATGAAGAAGGAGATCGCGGAGTTTGTGTATTCGTGTTTGGTTTGTCAGAAATCCGAGATAGAGCATCAGAAGCCATTTGGATTGTTGCAACCTTTGTCTATTCCAGAATGGAAGTGGGACAGTATCTCTATGGATTTTGTTTCGGGTTTTCTGAGGACTCCGAGTAACTATGAGGCTATTTGGGTTATCGTGGATAGATTGACGAAATCTGCTCACTTTATTCCAATTAGAATGGATTATCCTATGGAGAGACTTGCGAAGTTGTATGTTGAGAGGATTGTGTGCTTGTATGGTATTCCGACGTGCATTGTTTCGGATAGAGACCCGCGGTTCACATCTAGATTTTGGGAAGGTTTGCAAAGAGCTTTGGGTACTAAGCTACGTTTGAGTTCCGCTTATCATCCACAGACGGATGGTCAAACGGAGAGAACGATTCAATCGCTTGAAGATCTTTTGTGTGCTTGTGTGTTGGAACAAGGAGGTTCATGGGAAAGTTACTTGCCTTTGATTGAGTTTACCTATAATAACAATTTTCATTCTATCATAGGTATGGCTCCTTTTGTAGCGTTGTATTGAAGGCGTTATCGAACACCTTTATGTTGGTACGAGTCGGGAGAAAGTGCGGTGGTTAGACCGGAGATTGTGCAACAAACTACGGATAAGATTAAGTTGATTAGAGAGAAGATGAAATTTTCACAAAGTCGCCAAAAGAGTTACCATGACAAGAGGAGGAAGCCTCTTGAATTCAAGAAGTATGATCATGTGTTTTTGAGAGTGAATCCTACGACGGGTGTTGGTCGGGCACTTAAATCGCGGAAGTTGACACCTCGATTTATTGGTCTGTATCAAATTTCGGAAAGGATTGGTAATGTGGCGTATAGGATTTCATTACCACCATCACTTTCAAATTTACATGATGTGTTTCATGTGTCGCAATTGCGAAAGTATATTGCGGATCCGTCTCATGTAGTTCACGTGGACGATGTGGAGGTTAGAGATGACTTAACCATTGAGACTTTGCCGACAAGGATCGAAGATCGAAAAGTGAAACAACTTAGAGGGAAAGAGATTGTTTTGGTAAAGGTAGTGTGGGGTGGTTCGGCTAACGGAAACATCACTTGGGAGCTAGAGAGTCGGATGATGGAATCATATCCCGAGTTGTTCGTTTAGAGGTAATTTTCGAGGCCGAAAATCTTTTAAGTGGGGGAGAGTTGTAACATCCAGTTTTAATTAATAGTATTTATATTATTATTTTCTAAAAATGACCGGTAAATATTTATTTTGGTAATTTGATAATTATTTAGTCGGTTATTCGGTCCGGCAGTGGATTAAATTGGTTTATTCGATTTATCAGAAAATAATTAATTTTATATGGTAATATTGTATTTGATGTGTGTTAATTGATTAATTAGTGATAATTGAATTATTGAATTATATTAAGTTAGTTTAATTAAATAATATAAATTAGTTTTATTAAATATATATATATATATATATATATATATATATATATATATATATATATATATATATATATATATATATATATATATATAATATATAATATATACTTAGTTTTATAATATATTATATATAAGTTAGATATATGTATCAGTAGGTTAGAAATTGGAAGGAGAAAAACTGAAAGAAAACGGAGAGAATAGAGAGAAGAGGGTTAAAGAGGAAAAGCTAGGGTTTTCAAGGAGAAGGAAGTTGTTGTAAAAAAAATACCCATTTCCATCTTGCAAAATCAGAGCTATAATCGATAAGGGTTAGACTTTCTCTAAACATCTAATATATTTTTATTGCATTTGATTTCGTTTTTTTTCGGTTTAAGCGGTAAAATTAGTTATCCGGAAATTAATGAAATTTGACGGAATAACTAAGTTAAATGTGTAGGTAATTATGATTGAGTTATTTTTTGAGATTTCGATGTTTTCAAGGGCTAATCGGAATTGTGTTTTGTTTCTAATTTGCCGGTATAGGCGGTAAAAATTAGTTATCCGGAAATTAATGAAATTTGATGGGGTAACTAAGTTAAATGTGTAGGTAATTATGGTTGAGTTATTTTTTGAGATTTCGACGTTTTCAAGGGCTAGTCGGAATTGTGTTTTGTTTCTAATTTGCCGGTATAGGCGGTAAAAATTAGTTATCCGGAAATTAATGAAATTTGACGGGGTAACTAAGTTAAATGCGTAGGTAATTATGGTTGAGTTATTTTTTGAGATTTCAACGTTTTCAATGGCTAACCGGAATTGTGTTTGATTTGAATCAATCATGGAAGTAACATTGTTTAAACTTGTATGTTACTTGATTTGTGAATTATATTTGCAATGCATGTACAATTGTTGGTATTTCATTGTGTTGGAATATGTGGTATGTGTATGTTAAGGTCGGAAGTGGTCTTAATTGCATACAAGTTGTTGATTGTACATTGTATGGTATGGTTGGTCTTGAAATAGAGACGGTGAAACGGTGGGTTCACATTTTATAGACGTTGATCCTTGAATGGAAATAGACGTAGTGGCTTTGACCCGGAAAGGGAACATAGGCGGTGAAACTTGGGTTCACAAAAATAGACGTTGATCCTATAGTGGAAATAGACGTAATGACTTTGATCCTATATGGAAAAATAAGTGCTGGAACTTTGGGTCCACGAGTCGGTACCATATTTGCATTGGTTGCATCGAGTTGTGAGTCACATGCATAATGATATATATTATGAGTTTATGTGAAGATGATTGAGTTTGTGAAATTGGTTATGATGTATGAATGAGTGTGATTATATGGTTAGGATGATAAATGGTTAAAGAGATAATTCTTGAATATAGCGGAATATGGAATATATGAATGTGCTTATGTTAGTGATATACACATATATTCAAGTATGGCGAATTCCTTTTATTTATTGCTTTCCATTATTTTTAAATTATATATTTCATGATTATTGGAATTCTCACCCTTCTGTTGGAATGATGCTTGATATGGCATCGCTCAGGTACCGATGATGGTAGTGTGAGGTACAAGAATTAGCGAATGCATTTAGGCTTGTAGTCCGTTATGTTTTGGTTATTGAGTCGATGCTCTGATTGTAACACTTGGGGGTTTAGTGTCCGCATTCGAACTCTTATTTTGTGGATGGATTATACTTGTATATAATCCTTTATTTTGATCATATTTTGATGTATGTATTATGAGACTTGATAACATGTTTGGTGTATGAACCATATGGCTTAATGCCTTGAATTTTATATTTTGATTCCTCCTTTGGAGATGAAGTTACTATGATTCCGTTGCGTTTGTACGAAAAAGAAAGTATATGCCATGAATGTATTATGTGATTAAATGATTAAAGTGACGAATATGTCATGTCTGCTTTTCTTGAACATGTGGATTGATCTTGTGACACTCCTTCCGTGCAAATTTTATTTTCTCTGATTTTATTTATATCGTTAATTCGGAGTTTATTAGAAGGGGTGTTACATCCCTTTTTTTAATCTTTTTTTAATATATTAGGTCTCCTTTTTAATTCAGAAAAAATTGTAACAAAAATATTTTAGGATATGTTTATGTTTATTCTTTTAGTTTTTTAGGTTGATTTTATCAAAAAGGACATTTTTGCCATTAAAAAAAATAGCAAACCCTAAGTGTTGGTATTTAAAGGATAAGATATGAGATAGAGTAAGGGGAAGTATCAGATAGGGGAGAAATAAATGAAATTGAGAGAGAGAGAGAGAGTGAGAGAGAGTTTTCTTTTGAAATTTATTGATCCACTTTGTCTTCATCCCTCCTCCACACGTCATGACAACCCTTTCGTTTAGCGTCACCATCCAGCTTCCGCTAGACGCTCACGTCCTTCTCACTCACCACCGGTCCGAGCAACCTCTATTATGGCACTCCCTCGGTCCAGCCTCCCACTAAAGACCACAACAACTCCACTTCTACCACTGTTTTGGTTGAAGATTGGTAAGATTTGTTGTACCCCAAAATTTTCCCTCCCATTTTCACACAAGACATACTCCTAGAGGTCCTCAATTGCTCAAGGTTGACCAATAATTGATCAGACAAATTATCCTCCTAAGGCAATGAACCCCCAACTAGGGTTTCAATTTTCATCAAGATGGTTGAGCTCCAAAGGTCTCAAATGCTTCCCATGGTCCTAATATGCATTCAAGATTGTCCATGACAAATTGCATGCTTTGCACTACAAGTTTGCTCAGTCAATTGCTCAAGTATTGGAAAATCAACTATGTTAGGTCAAAAGTCAACTGTGGCCCATGTACAGAAAAACTTCAAGACTTTTGGTCAACATCAACATTTTGAAGTTATATCCATCATTTGATCAAATGTTGATCATGATTCCTTAAAAAATGCTCCTAATTCATCAAAAGTCAAGAATTACTAAATTAGGGTTTCTATATGAGAAGTCAACCAAACTTTGACTAGGCATAACTTTCTCATAATTTATCAGAAATTTTCCCATCAAAGATAATATTTAATAGAATCCAATCCCCTACAACTTCTCTTCATCCCACAAGTTCAAGAGATTCACCATTTGAAAGATATAAGCTCACACATTACAGGTCATTTTCAAAAAGTCAACAAAAGCCACTTTTTGCCAAGACCTTTTACATCAAGATAAAATCTTCAAATGCAAAATTGATCAAAAGAGATATTGAAGTAGATATCTTAAGCTTTACAAAAAGTCCAAGATCATCATCGTGAGATGAAAGTTGAGCAAGTTATGGATTTCCCAAGTTGGGAAAATTTTGGAAAATTCAAGAATGGTGCATTGAGCAAATTTGATCTTTTGAAGCAATGGCTTATTTTCTTAGGCCTAAAACATCTTCCTAATCTTATAAAGGAACTCTAATTTAATTCTTACCTTGCCTTGCATTTTTTAGCTATTTTATTCATATTTATTTTGTTTTTATTCACATAAATACAAGATAAATCATATAAAATAGTAAATGATTGGATCATGACCATTGGGCTTTTGTTTTGATTCAATTTCAGGCCCACAAATTCGTACAAAGAATGACCAGGTTCATTCAAGCATGGAAAGAGCAAGGTTTGCAAATATGGAAGCCTTTAAATTGGTTGGATTTTGACATGAAAGCATAGCATTATGACTTGATTCTTTCCATGTTATATTCTCTCCTCCATCTACAGTATAAGTATAACATTCTAGCAAGCCAAATGGACACGAGAGGACTGTCAAGAAAGCCATAAAAATTGCAAAAAATCACAAAATTGTCAAGTTTGAATTTCAGTTTCCAGCCTGCTTTAGTCCCAAGCAAGCATCCTAATCCACTCCTAGAAGTCCCATGAAGTTTTTCCAATCGTTACCAGGCTTTGAAACAGCCCAAAACACATCACCAATATCTCACAGTTTGCGTTTTTTCTCAATCTTAATTTGTTTGATTTATGTAACATAAGCACATTTTAACCACGCATTACTGACTATTTTTGTATTTGCAAGCTATTTGTATGGTTGGATTGGGTTTTTGGTGCAGGGACCGAGTATTACCATTTTTAGGGTTCCAAGCTTAGAATTGGGGTTTCTGGAAATAGCCAAAATTAGGCCTAACCAAGGGTCTCTTTATGCTCAGGAGGTTAAGGCCAATTAATCCATGGCCTCACAATGAATTTATTTGGCGTATTGTTTTTTTTTAGTTGCAGGTGCTATAGTGACAGACACAAACTGTCACTATAGGTCTCATTATCTAAGACGACGGAGGGAGGAAGAAGACAGTGCGTGGCAGTATCCCATTGGCCAGTTCAAATGAAGTGCACTTTTTTTTAATTTTTTAATAATCACTTGTTTTTTGCATTATATTCTTTTTGTTGTGTTTGGTATAACAGCTGGACATCCAGCTCAGTTGGTAAGATGAGCGCGCGTTTGAGGGAGAGGACCTGAGTTTGAATCTCAGGTCCAGCGTTTTGTTTTATTAACATTTGTTGATTGCAGATCCCATGTGTACCAGACTTAGTTAGCGCATGATGTGGCCTTCAATCTGGGCCATCATCTACCAATGAGGGAAGATCCAATGCTCCTGGGATGCTCCTCCATGATGGACCTCCCAGGAGCCAACAACACTGAATTAAGCCATCCTCTGGGCTCTTGCTAATGGGCCTAGTAAAATTCAGATTCAACACCCCCCTGTTTGCTTAGACATCCGGCCCAAATCCCTTTACTTTTCTCTATTTTTTTCATTTAAGTTTTTTTATCAAATAATAAAAAATCAAAAAAATAATAACAATAATTAGACTTAGGGTTATTTTTAAGTTTGTAAATTAATTAGATTAATTATCTTGACTTATTTTTATCAATTTATCAACTAGACATAGATTAATTTAATTCAAATATTTTTCTTAATAAAAAACAAAAAATATAATAGACTTAGTTTTTGTTTCTTAAATTTTTTTTAATTTTTTAATTTAATTAGATTAATTATTTTAATTTTATTTTTTTAGTTTTAAAATCGATTAGACTTGGGTTATCTTCATCCAAATATTTTCTTAAATAAAAATACAAAAAAAAAAAGAAACTTTAGAACTAGGTTAATTTCCATTTAATATTTATTTTTTTCAATTAAATTTAGAGCTATTTATTTTCTTAACAAAAAAAGATTTTCCTTGTTTACTTAGAATTTTCCTTAGGTTCTTAGACGTAATTTTTTATTTCACGCGCGTTACTTTTATTCTCGCATTTTACATAAATATTGTAACTGATTATGAATGTAATAGTTTTAGATTTAAAATTCTGCACTTTACTTCTTACACTTATAATGTATCTCTCCCAAAGCCGTGTAATAACTTAAGATTTATTTTTTTGCATTTTATTTTCCGCACATTTATTGCTTTACTATATTACTGTTAGTAAATAGGCGTGTATGGAAAGACTGTAAATTAAAACGTTAGCTAACCTAACAAAAAGACAAAAATAATAATTGAATCTCAACACATATGTACATATGTACCTATAGGGTATCCCCGACTCGGTTTCCTTCGAAAAAACAGTCATGTCCCTTGAGAATGGGGATGCTTTAGCAAAGACCCGTAAATCAAAAGATCATAGTCCCTCCATGACCCTACAGTGTTACCTTTCGGTAAAATGATCTCGTCCCTTAAACAAAATTGCTAAAGCGTCTCCATATGTTTCCTTTATGACTGTAAAGCGTCCCTTCGATTGTCCCTCAACATCCAACGGTAAGGCTACCTACTCACTAATAGTAGGATATCATTGTCTAAAGGAAAAGAGGAAAATAATGACCCTTTTCGAGTAACAAAGTAGATAGCTGTTAGAAGTTTGTTCAAACATTTTGCACTTACACAAAAAACTACTTTTCAAAAACAATTTCAAAACACTTTGTATACTTTCTCCACTATCCCGAGAAACATTACAAAGTTCGCCGTACTAAGGCATTTTCAAAACATTTTCAAAATACACAAAGCACAAAGGTATTTAAAAATGAGCAAACCTCTAAGAGCCCGTAGAAAACTACGGATGGAAAGGGTGCTAACACCTTCCCTTTCCATAATCTATCCCCCTTACTCAGAAAACTCTCGAAAAAGGTATTTTTCTGTTCTTTTCACCCTTTCCTTTGTTGGATAAAAGAAAAGTCAGTGGCGACTCTTGCTTACCGCATATTTGCAAATACAAAATGCAAACCAGTAGTATTAAACAGTCAGTTCTGCCACCGTATCACAGAACTGGCGACTCTGCTGGGGATATGAAAAGTGGGGTTTACCTTAGAGTTAGTTCATTTTTAAACTGCTTTTTTGTGCTTTGTTTGCTTTACTTTTGGGGGGTTTTTTGGGTTGTTACTAAAAGATCCTACACCTGGATCTGGGGCACCTTATTAGGTAAGTAGCAATAAATCATGGAGGTTGTACAACGTAGACCGATACAGACGAAGTGGTGGCTACGTTAGCGCGATACTCTGGATTGTCCTAATGTTCCTTGAGTAAGTCGAGGATAACATTAGGCTTCCTCATAGTGTCACTAAGCACTAACTAACCTTTAGAACCTTTAATTGACTCATCCTAGCCATTAGGAAGTAGTGAGATAACCGGCTTTGGTTCTGACCGAAGATTGGTTGATACTCGATACTACACTCATTGAGACTGGACTTTCGATATTTTTTGGCCGCAATACTTCGGTGCGGAGCTAAAACAATTTCTGAAGGGAGGGTCAGTGATATTGAGGCTCCTTAGAACCCGATTACTATTAATAGGACAGGTTGAGCCAACTGGACATTCAAGAGGGTACTTACCTTAAAACCTCATGCAAGCCTTTGAACCTAAGGTCTATTGTGTGATTTGCTTGTGTTTATCTGTGATTTTTAGCATAATCATGACATCATAAACATCATGACATTCATATATACTAATCATTTCAAGGACATGTTGGATTTACCTCTTTGTTGTTTTGTAGGATATGAATTCAGGTCGCAGAAAAACCATCCGGATTCACTTCACAGAAGTTCCTCCCAAACTCAAGGAATTTATCTTGAAAGTTCCAAAGGATTCATCATTCCACAAAAGACATGTTCACTTACTCAGTTTGGTTACCATCGGATTTGATGAAGGTTTGATGAGTGTCTTATTCCCGTTCTTTGACCCTAAGCACCATTGTTTCACATTCCCCGATTATCAACTGGTGCCTACACTGGAAGAATTCTCTAAGTTACTTGGTTTACCTATATTGAAGCGAGTACCTTTCACTGGTTTAGAACAAGACCCAGCTTCTAAAGATTTTGCCATAGATTTTCACTTGAAGCCATCTAACATTGAGTCCAATTGGGGAAAAAGAAGTGAAGTTAAGGGTCTCCTTGCAAATTTTCTGATGAAGAAGGCTCAGATTTTCCTGGATTCTATGAGTTATCATGCCTTCGAAGATGTCTTAGCCCTCTTGATCCATGGGTTGGTCCTGTTTCCCAATTCATATGAATTTATAGATGTGAATGCCATCGACATTTTTCTTGCCCACAATTTGGTTCCTACATTGCTCAGTGATATCCTACATTCTCTATACTCATACTCTGAATAAGCGAGGAACTCTCATGTGTTTCACCCCTCTGCTATATAGGTGGTTTATTTCTCACCTTCCTCAGTCAGTAATGCAGAATGATTTAGGATTAAGGTGGAGTCAAAGACTAATGTCTCTCTCTCACTCCGACATCTGTTGGTGTCCTTTCTCTCAAGAAGACATCTCCTTTATTGATCGCTATAGATAATTTCCTAATGTGTCGCTCCTGGGCATTAGGGGAGGCATCACCTACAATCCTTCTTTAGCACTACGTCAGTTTGACTATGCACAGAGAGATGGTCCACCGGATATGCTCATACAAGGTATTTTGTTCAACTACTCAGATGATTTGAAAAATTATCGTCAGAGGTTCATCCGCGCTTGGGGAATTATAAAGAAGAGTGATAGTAAGACTTTGGGGCGCAAGAACTATATCCCTTTGGAACCTTACCTCAAATGGGTGCGAGCTCGAGCCCAAAGTCTTATGATGCCATATGATTCCATCTTACCGGTGATCTTGGAACCTGTTGTTCAAGGGGGCGAGTCCCGTATTATTCTCCATCCTGATATGCCAACTAACTTCGAAGAGTTGCAAAAGTCTTGGATCCAGCTCAAGGGAGAACGAGATACTTTTGAGGCCCAGTTCTATACAAGTGAGAATAAGGTGCTGGAATTAACAAAGCAGCTTCACGAAGAAAGGAACCTCAACACCAAGAGGAAGCGCCCATGGGATACTTAGGAGTTTAGAATTCCCTTTCAATGTTTATCCCTGTGTAATCTTTTTTTCTTTAAAAACTTGCTAATAAAGGGTTTTGTTTCTTGTTTTGTTTAAAAGAGCTTAAATTCAATAAGGTCCTTGAAAACATTGCATAAGCATATCATGCATCTCATTGCATAAGCAGGTCTCAAAGCAGGGTTCTTATCTTCTTTGTTGTTTATTTCAGTAAGTAAAGAAATGGCTCTTAAACAAAATATCAAGGATCTCCAGGCACAAAATATCCAGTTCCAGCAAATGATCGTGGCTCTAGCTAAAGGGAAAGAAGATATGAAAGCCCTCATACTAAAGGATAAAAAGAAGAAGCCAAAGAAACCAGTTGGTATGGTGAACTTGGGAAGAAGGATCAGAGGACCAGTGCGGAGAGCTTATGAACTGGTAACTTCATCAAAATAAGGAGACAATCAGGAAGAGGAGATGAGAGAAGAAGATCTCAGCCCAAAGGAATCTGATGGTGAATCTGACTATAATGAGAAGCACTATCCACCTGCTGATGAAAAATACAAACAACTTAAGGATCGTCTGAATGCAATGGAAGTCCAAAAGGTGTCGGCGCTGGATTTTGAAGAGATGGGTTTAGTTTCTAGGGTTATCATCCCGCAAAAGTTCAAGGTTTCGGTGTTCTCTAAATATGATGGGGTCTCATGTCCCAAGATGCATCTCTGATCTTATGTAAGGAAGATTCAGCCTCACAGTGCAGACAAGGACTTATGGGTCCACTTCTTTCAAAACAATCTATCTGGGACTCAACTAGAGTGGTTTTATCAGCTGGAGGGGACCAATATTCGTAATTGGGAAGACCTGGTTGCTGCTTTCTATAAGCAGTATCAGTATAACGCAGACCTTGCTCCCACCCGTACATAACTCCAAAGTGTGTCTATGGGTTCAAGCGAGGGTTTTAAAGACTATGCTCAGAAGTGGAGGGACTTAGCAGGAAGAGTCCAACCCCCCTGTCTGATAGGGAGTTAGTGGATATGTTTTTGGGTAACCTATCTGGTCCATTTTTCAATCATCTGATTGGAAGCTCCTCAGCTGGCTTTACTGAGTTAATTTTGACGGGAGAAAGAGTGGAAGCTGGGATTAGAAGTGGCAAGATTCAGAAGGATTCCTCTTCAAGTTCGGGAAAGAGACCTTTTGTAGGGAAAAAAGAGTTCAATGTTGTTTACAATCAATGAAATCAGGGAAGAATCGAGCGTCGTCCAACGTAGGGGCTGTTATGATATCCAAGCATGTAGCTACTCAACAGCGGAACAACCAGCCTAGAGCAGAAAGGCCTATGAGACAATTTACCCGGATTAATATGACTTTTTCTCAAGTTTTGCCACACTTATTGAAGTCCAATCTGGTAACTTTAAGGGAAGCTCCGGAGAATCCTAATACTGCCTCTCCCTGCTACAATCCAAATGCTCGATTCGCCTACCATTCTGATACTCTGGGGCATGACACAAACGACTGTTGGGCTTTGAAGAACAAGGTGCAAGACCTTATTGATACAAAAGAGGTTGAATTTGATCCCCCTGAGACTCCCAATGTCATAACTGCACCCATGCCAAAGCATGGACCGAGAGTCAGTGCTATTGATGTTGTCTCTGCCACAGAAAATGCTGACGGTAGCTATGACCTGGATAGATGGATCTTCCCTACTAACAACGGTGGACCCAGTAACTGGACGGCTAAAGACTTTGTACCAATTACTTTTATTCAGAAGTAATTGTCTTTTTTGTTTTCGGATATGTGATGATTAAACAATATAAACTCTATGGCCATGTGTCTTACCCGGGGAATAATGGTTTATTTGTGAGGGTTATCATGTTTAAATCTCATATATCATTAATAAATAATTGGACGTTTTGCATACAAATTTTGCGCTCTCTGTTTTTCTTTTCTGCTTTTTACTTTGTCAATACAGCTATGCTCTTACACACACTCACATATCAAACTGCAGATCCATATCCACTATGGATCCCATTAATAACGGTTCTGCTATTGCCGATTATGACTTAAAAAGTCTGATCAACCAAGCCGAGGACGAAGGTGAGGAAGATTATGAGATACCTGGAGAACTTTCCAGGCTATTACAGTAGGAAGAAAGGGTTATACAGCCTCATGAAGAGCCAATTGAGACAGTGAATTTGGGCACAAAAGAGGACATAAAAGAAGTCAAGATAGGTGCAAATTTGGAGCTTAGTGTCAAACAGCGGTTGATACAGATGTTGCGTGATTATGTCGAGATCTTTTCCTGGTCATATAAATACATTCCAGGACTAGACACAGATATTGTGGTTCATCATTTGCCAACTAAAGAAGATTTCCCCCAGTAAAGCAGAAGGTTATTCGTATGCGCCCTGAAATGTCGGAGAAAATCAAAGTAGAAGTTATGAAACAATTCAATGTTGGGTTCTTAGTTGTCACCTCTGGTCCCCAATGGGTTACTAACGTAGTCCCGATGCATAAAAAGGACGGCAAGGTACGGATGTGTGTGGACTACAGAGATTTAAACAGGGCGAGCCCCAAAGATGACTTCCCGCTTCCCCACATTGACGTTCTGGTTGACAACATCGCGCAACATATGATCTTTTCCTTCATGGATGATTTCTCTGGTTACAATCAGATCAAGATGGCACCCAAGGACATGGAAAATACAACCTTCATCACACAATGGGGAACTTTCTATTAGAAAGTGATTCCGTTTGGATTGAAGAATGTTGGAGCAACCTATCAGCGTGCCGTGGTAGCTTTGTTCCATGACATGATTAACCATGAGATAGAAGTCTATGTTGATGACATGATAGCCAGGTCTCAAATTGAGGAAGAGCACCTTGATCATCTACAAAAGCTATTTGATAGGTTAAAGACGTACAAGCTGAGGTTAAACCCGAACAAGTTCACCTTCAGGGTAAGGTCTGGTAAACTCCTAGGTTTCATTATCAGTGACAAGGGAATTCAGGTAGACCCTGCAAAAGTGAAGGTTATACAAGATATGTCGGGTCCTCGCACTGAGAAGGAGTTTAGAGGTTTCTTGGGACACCTAAATTACATTGCCAGGTTCATTTCCTATCTAACTGCTACTTGTGAGCCAATCTTCAAGCTCTTAAAGAAAGATCAAGTGGTAAAGTGGAATGACGAATGCCAGACTTCCTTCGAGAGAATCAAGGAATACCTTTAAGAGCCTCTGATTCTGATTCCGCCGATTGAAGGAAGACCTTTGATAATGTACTTAACAGTGTTAGATAATTCAACGGGGTGTGTGTTGGGGCAACATGATGAGTTCGGTCGAAAAGAGCATACAATATACTACCTTAGCAAAAAGTTTACCAACTGTGAAACAAGATGCTCACTGCTCGAGAAAACTTGTTGCGCTTTGGCATGGGCTGCTCGCCGACTGAGACAGTATATGTTGACCCACGCTGCTTTGTTGATATCTAAGATGGATCCGATCAAATACATCTTCGAGAAGCCCGCTCTCTCCGGAAGAATATCGAGGTGGTAAATGATCCTAACCGAATACGACATTCAATACATGACCCAGAAAGCAATCAAGGGAGGTGTACTAGCTGGTCATTTGGCTCATCAGGCTGTGGATGACTACCAATCCATGAACTTTGAATTCCCGGATGAGAATATTATGTTAGTGACTGATTGTGATGAACCTGGACCAGATGAAGAGCCTGAAAAAGGATCCCGATGGACTATGGTTTTTGACGGAGCTTCTAATGCATCCGACAATGGAATTGGTGCTGTAATCATATCTCCTGAGGGATGTCATACTCCTTTCATCGCCAGACTATGTTTCAACTGTACCAATAATATGGCTGAGTATGAAGCATGCATCATGGGTCTCAAAGCTGCTATTGACCTAAGGATCAAGTTCTTGAGCATTTTCGGGGATTCAACCTTGGTAATAAGTCAAATCAAAGGGGAGTGGTACACGTAGCACCCTAATATCATCCCTTACAAAGAACATGTGCTGACATTACTTCCACACTTTGAAGAAGTCACCTTTGAACATTTTCCACGAGAAGAGAATCAGTTAGCGGATGCGCTAGCTACTATGTCATCTATGTTCAAAGTCAGGTGGGACAATGAGGCTCCTCATATCACTATTGAGAGATTGGATGAACCAGCATACTGCTATGAGATTGATATTGAAGGGGTAACAGACAAACCTTGGTTCCATAAAGTGAAAAGGTATCTCGAGGCTCAAGAATATCTTGAGGGGGCAGCTGTCAATGATAAAAAGTTTCTGAGAAGGTTCTCTGCAAAGTTCTTCCTTGGTAATGGAATCCTTTACAAGTGCAACCACGACTCTACTTTACTTCGATGTGTAGATAAGAGCGAAGCAGAGAGGATTATGGAAGATTTACACGAAGGTACCTTTGGCACCCATTCTAGTGGATACACCATGGCTAAAAAGATCCTACGAGCAGGATACTATTGGTCCACTATGGAAGCAGATTGTTATCAGCATTCCCGAACTTGTCACAAATGCCAGATTTATGCTGATAAAGTACATGTACCTATGGTTCCCTTTAACGTCTTGATGGCTCCCTGGGCCTTTGCAATGTAGGGCATTGACATGATCAGAGAGATTAGACCTACCACTTCCAATGGGCATCGCTTTATCTTAGTGGCCACCACGAAGTGGGTTGAGGCTGCCTCTTTTGCTACTATTACCAAGAATGTTGTGGCGCGGTTTATCAAGCATAACCTTATATGTCGGTATGGTGTTTCAAAAAGAACCATTACAGATAATGGTATAAATCTAAACAACACTATGATCACCAAACTCTGTAAGCAATTCAAGATCCAGCATCATAACTCTTCTCCTTACTGGCCGAAGATGAATGGCATTGTAGAGGCTCCTAATAAGAACATTAAAAAGATCCGTACAGAAGATGACGGTGACATATAAACACTGGCATGAGATGTTACCATTTGCTCTTCATGGTTACCGCACCTCAGCACGTATGTCAATAGGGGCAACACCTTATTCTCTAGTGTATGGTATAGAGGTTGTCCTACCTATTGAGATCCAAATCCCTTCTTTAAGAATCATGAAGGATGCAGGTTTGGATGAAGAGGATTGGATCCAAACTCGACTTGACCAACTGAATATGATTGATGAGAAAAGGCTTATTGCTATATATCATGGTCAGATGTACCAAAATCGAATGATCAAGGCTTTCAACAAAAAGATTAGACGTCAGGTATATCAAGTGGGTGATCTAGTAATCAAGTGCGTCATACTACCAAAAGGTGATCCCAGGGGAAAATGGACTCCCACGTACGAAGGGCCATTTGTAATTAAAAGCGTATTTTCTGGTGGAGCCATGATTCTGACCATCATGGATGGTGACGACCTTCCTCACCCTGTGAATGCGGACATAGTGAAAAGATATTAAGCATGAATAAGGACCCGCTAGGTTGATTGGCCTAGGCAAAAATAAGGGCATCCCGACAAACCAATAGGATTCGGGCAAAAGTTAGGGATAAATAAAAAACATTTGTACACCCGGCAAGTCGAAAACCTGAAAAGGCGGTGTTGTACCCCAAAATTTTCCCTCTCACTTATCAAGAATTTGCTTACAAGATCTCCTTGGGCTCAAGACTGCACTAGGGCTTGATCAGCTCAAGACATCTCCTCAAACATTGATGACCAAAATTAGGGTTTGAATTTGCACAAGTATTTTTGAACTTCCAATGTCCCATGTGACTTTCATGGATCATCATGGACCCCCAAGATTAATCATGCCAAGTTTCAAGCCTTGAATCACATTTTTGCTCAATCAATTGAGTAGTTGACCTAAAAATCAACTGTATTGGGAAAAAAGTCAACCATGGCCAATTTACAGTCAAACTTCATAATTTTTTATCCATATCAACATTAAACTCATATGTATCATTTGATCAAGTTTGGGCCACAATTCCCCAAGAAATTTGATCAAATCATCAAAAGGGCAAAATGGTCAAAATTAGGGTTTTGACTGGGAAAGGGCAATTTCTGATTTTTGACCTAGAAAATGGTCAATTAGTTTAAGGCATGATCTCAAGAGTCCAATTTAATCATTTTTTCCTAATGGCATGGTTCAAAACATTGCAAGTCCATTGGATTGACAGATGAATTTTACAGTCAACTAATCAAAAGTCAGCTGTATACTGAAAAGTCAAACTTTGACTTTTTGGTCAAATTCAAGTGCCAAATATCATAATTCATGAAAAAATGTCAAAATATGAAACTTATTCATCAAGAAATCAAAAAGTCAAGATTTCATTTTGAAAATTCAATGTTTTCAAACTTAGAAATTTTTCTAAGTGTTGAAAACTTCATGTTTTTTCACAACTTTGAGCCAATTTTTCACCATGATGCAAGATGATTCAAGAGAAACTTCCAACATGAAAGTTGTAGATCTCCATTAAATCTACAACTTTTATTTACACAACTCCTTCCAAAAATTCTTGGATCTCAAGTTATAAATTTATGAACATGTGGTCATGAAACTAAACACTTAGTGAAATTTTGCCCTAATTTGGTCAGGATTTTGACCCAACTTCATGGCACTTTTTCATATATATCCAAGGGTAATATACAAAAGAAATTCAAATATGGGTTGTAGAGCACATTTCAAGCTTTCCAAAATGTCTAAGAACTCCTTGAGATCATTCTTGAGTAGGGATAATCGAAGAGATGAAGTTGGTGTTTTGTCACTTGAATTACAAGGCATTTTGTGATGAACAAGAATCCAATTTCAAACCTATGCTGCACAATATTGTTTTGAAGGCTTCTAAACCTCAAGATCTCTCCATAATCAGAATATTACACTTGCTTTTGAGCTATTATCCAAGTGTTCCAAGCATTGTCCAAGCCAATTTTTCATTTTTGGAAGAAAGTTACCATTCCATTCTTGAAAAGTTGTTTTAATCACAAAGTCAACTTGTCTTGAGCTTCTAACTTGTTCTTTCTGCACACACAACCCCTATAATCCAAAAGCAAGGTGTCTAAGACCTGAAGAAGCTCAGGACATGCTTGTACAATATTTGAGATTTGTCATTTCACTTTTCTTCAAAAGCAAGTTATAGAGCCATAACCCTATAACTCAGAAGCCTGGAGTGATTTTGTGCTCTAATATTTTCCATACATATTAACAAGTTTATTGCAAGCTAAGGCACAATTTTAAGCATCCTAAAACTCTCCCAAACACCCTTGCTGCATAAGACTGCTCAACTTGACAGTTTTGAGCAAAAAATATCCATCTCTATTTCCACTCGTGCATTTTGATTCTTAATCATTCAAACACCTTACATACATCATAGACAAGTGATCCAAGCCCCTGTTTCAAGACTGTAACCCCTCCATAACTATTCACCATTTTCAAACATCAAGCTTGCAGGTTGACTTGAGTAGGGAGATTCAGGGACTTTCAAAACAAAGTAAGAGTTGGAATACATTCAAGGAGGTCCAGTCAAGATAAACAGATTCTTAGGACACCCCAAAGCCTGCTCAAACTCCATACGTGAATTCATCTGCAAGAGGTAAGTTTTCTAACTTCAATATCTTGATACAAGCATCCTCTGTGCATACATTCTGAAGTAAAAATGTAGATATCATTGCTCTAAAGCTAACCATGTCCATAGTTTTCATTTATATTGACAGTGTGTAGAGAAATTTAGATTTGAACTTTCTGAAAAAATTAGGTTTCAATTTAGGGACAGCAAAATTAATCTTCATCTTTGACTTTTAGCTTACATAAGTTATATGGTTGGATTCGTGAGGAAAAATAGCACAACTTTCATGTTTGTATTTTCCATTTTTGTTGAGAAATGGATGAGATACAGGTGGTCTGGCTGGCTGAAGGTTGAAGACGAAGTACAGGTCATGGAGACGTTTTGCCTAACATATTTATTGTTTCATTTGTATTAACGGATGTACAGCCAACCCAATGGTAAGACAGCGCAGGTTATTGGTAGAAGTCATGGGTTCGAACCTCAGCGTTGCCTTTTTGCATTTGTTTTACTTTTTTTTGGTCATTTTTCAGCAAATAGGCGCTGGGCCTTTTGGGTTTAGTTTTGTTTTTTTTTTGTTTTTGCTTTTGTTGACCTCCATACTACCTTTTGGCACCCCCTGGCCCAATTAATTTATCTATTTATTTATTTCATTTATCTTTTCTTAAATATATTTTATTTTTAAATACAAAAAATCATAAAATGCAAAAAAATGATATTTTATATTTTGACTTATTTTATTTTATTTTTTCCATAAATAAAAATAGTTTTTTTTATTCTTCATACTTTATTTATTTATTTAAGTAAACCTTATAAAATTAATTAATATTGTATTATTTATTTATTTTTCTTCACACCATTTAAAATATATTATTTTAATACCAAAAAGACTAAAAATATTTTATAATGCTATAAATATTTTCAAGATAAGAAATGCTAAAAAAAAAAATACTTTTCTTAAACTTATCTTCTTTTGATTAATAGAATTAGGGTTTTTATATAAAATCTTTTCTCAACAATTTCAAACTTAATAAATTATTTTCTTTATTTTATTAGGTTAAGGTAAAATTTCTTTTCATAAAACATCAAACAAAATATCCATTTTTCTTCACATTTATCCTCTTGCATATTTAATTCATCTTGTGCATTCTTTATTTTAATTCTTGTATAAATTCAATTTGGTTGTAATAGACTAATTAGGTTTTAATTTCTTGCAATCCCTATTTACCAATTGTATACCCCCCCCCCCCACAAATGTTGTAATAGCGTAGTAATTTTAAAATTCGGCAATTTATCGCTTTATGTACAATCACTAGTAATTAGGGTTTGTATGGAAAGACTAAAAGCAATACTTAGCAAATCCTTAATTCAAGACAAAAATAAGCATTAAAATAACACACTTGCACACAAGCACCCCTAGGGTTATTCCACTTGGTTGCCTTATACAAAATGGTCATATTAGGCATGTAGGGTATCTTAGGAAAAACAAGCAAATACAAGATCATAGTCTCTCGATGACGCTATCTAAGTTGCCTTACAAATGATCTTAGTCCCTCAAAAAGAATGCTAAGATACCTTGTGTTGTACCCCAAAATTTTCCCTCTCATTTTATCAACATCTCTCATCACAAGGCTCTTGGAACTCAAGATCAAGCTAGGGTTTGCTCTGCTCAAGACATCTCCTTGTACTGATGACCTAAACTAGGGTTTGAGTTTGCACAAGGATTTTTGGACCTTCAATGCTAAAATTGACTTTCATACTTCATATTGGACTCATAAGTTTGTCCATACCAAATTTCAAGCCTTGAATCAAATTTTTGCCTAGTCAATTGGACAGTTGACCTAAAAATCAGTTGTATTGGGGAAAAAGTCAACTGTGGCCAATTTACAGTCAAACCTCATGAATTTTGACCCACATCAACATTATGAACTCATATAAACCATTG
This sequence comes from Vicia faba, assembly GCA_948472305.1. NCBI lineage: Eukaryota > Viridiplantae > Streptophyta > Magnoliopsida > Fabales > Fabaceae > Vicia > Vicia faba. The sequence continues at coordinate 1,423,332,223 of OX451738.1, read as the reverse complement.
GATCAAGTTTGGACCACAACTCCACAAGAAATTTGATCAGATCAACAAAAGGGCAAAATGGTCATTTTTAGGGTTTTGACTGTACAAAGGCAATTTCTGACTTTTTGACCTAGCCAATGGAAAATTAGGTTCAACCATGGACTCAAGGACTCAATGACATCATCTTGACTTATTCAACAAGTTCAAAAGATCTCAAATGCATGGGATTGACAGATGAATTTTTCAGTCAACTGATCAAAATTTGACTGTACACTGAAAAGTCAAACATTGACTTTTTGGTTAAAATCAAGTGCCAAGGGTCATTTTTCATCAAGATGTGTCAAATTATGAAACTTTTTCATTAAGAAACCCAAAATTGCAAATTAGGATTTAAAGTTGAAAATTTTCATAACTTCGAAATTTTCTAAGTTATGAAATTTTCTTAATTTTTCCTAACTTTGCCCCACATTTTCACCATGATGCAAATGGATTAAAACAAAACCTCCAACATTAAAGTTGTAGTCCTCCATAAAGTCTACAACTTTTATTCACAAAGTTTTCTCAAAAGAAGCTTGGATCTCAAGTTATGATTTTTGGAACAAGGGTCCCTAAAACTTTTAACTTAGTGAAATTTTGCCCTAGTTTAGGCAGGATTTTGACCTATCTTCTTGGCCATTTTTCACATAGTTCCACTTGGAGTCTCAAGTTGAATTTCAAATATGGATTATAGATCATGTTGCAAGCTTTCCAAATTATCAAAGAACTCCTCAAACACATTTATGGTTAGGGAGAATCGAAGGCTTGAAGTTAGCAAAAACTCACTTTTCATCCATGGCATATTCATGTTCATACAAGTTGCATTTTCAAATCAGCATGCCTTACACTAGTTTTAAGGCCTCTAAACCACTTCACAATGCATAATTAAATGCAAATCCATCAGTCTAAGCTTTTGTTTTAGTCATTTGGACATTATACACAAGACTAAGCCCTAAGTAGAAAAAGGCACATTTCCATTTTTGCCATAATATGCTTTATGTCAAACCATTATCCCTTGAGCATTGGTCCAAGATCTCTGGTAGCAAAACAAATCCATAAATTAGAGGGGCCGAGAGCAATGTATGCAAGCATATTTGATAGCCTGTACAGGCCTGTAACTTCACTTCCACATTCTTACTTCAAAAACAAGAAACTTGTCTAAATCCTTAGAACTTGAAAACCAGCCAATGCTAACTTACACAAACAGTTTAAACATCTTTCTCACACCCCTTTGAGTTAGAAACACTATTTCTTGAGCCTCTAAACACCCCATAGCCAAAAATCACATTCCTTTGGCAAAACAGGACAGGTTCTGCAACTTGAGTGCCATAGCTCATTTGGCTCGTGTGTTTTGCCCCAAGTTGCTTCAAACACCTTCCATTCAACTCACCCAAGCTATCCCAAACCTCAAACACCAACTGTAACTCCATTTACAATGTTCACCATTTTCATTTCGAGCTTGTGCAGGTTGAGTTCTATAGGCTGTTTCAAGGACATTCAAGGCAAGCTAGCTATTGGAGAAGGTCAAGTGAAGTTTAAGCAAGCTATCAGACATCTCAAGCCTTGTTGAAAAGCACTACATTTCCCTACACGAATCCAACTGAAACAGGTTTTTCTTCACTTTCTATCTCTCTATTTAGGAACATTTAGCCTTAGGTTTGTGAATAAAAAATGTAGTGTTCATTGCCATGAAGCTGTACATATGCTCAGTTTTCATTTATATTAAGTGTGCTAGGAGAATTTCATCCATGAACATGCTGAAAAAACTAGGTAAGATTTTAGGGCCAGAGAAATTCTCTCTGGTCTTTGAGAGTTAGGACAAGTTGTTTATATGGTTAGAATCGTCTTAAATTCTCTACAAGTTTGATGTTGTGTGTTTTTGCAATAGAGCACGTATACAGGATCTGGTAGTTTATACAGGGACGCGCGTATTTTTTCAAATGCTGGAGGTTGAAGATGAAGTTTTGGGCTGGGCTTGGCCTGGCTGCTTTTGACACCCTCTCTTTTCCTTTTTGCACCCCCTGACCCAATTTCTTGTATTTTCATATTTTTGCATTTTTGTTTTCATTTCTGATTTTGTTTATTTATTTCCAAACATAAAAAATGCTCAAAAATATTTTCATATTTTTTTTTAACATTTTTTTGGCATTTTATTTTAATTTTTCTAACAAAAAAGGCATTTAAATACTTTTATATTATTTATTAAGACTTGAAAAATATATATATTTTATACTTTTATTTTTGTTATTTATTTTTATTCATACTAAAAATATTTTCCTAAATATATTTTATTTTTGTACATATTTTATTTTATATTGTACATATTTAATTTGATTAATATACATATATAAATATATACTTTTTATTTTATTAAATATTCTAGAATAAAAAATACAAAATATTACATTTTTTACTTTTATTTTTATTTATACTAAAAAATACTTTTTTCTAAGTATATTCTATTTTTTAATATATTTTATTATATATAAATAATATAACGTATTTATTTTCTTAAAGAAATTAGGGTTTTACCCTTAAACAATTAAAATAAATCTTTTATTTATTTATTTATTTTTTACATTAAATATTTTACATACATCAATGAACAAAAACCTTTTTTTTTGCATAATTCATTTATTTGATATATTTATTCATTTTGTTTATTTAAATATTGCCCATTTAAATATTTACGCATTGTGATTCAATTTGGATGTAATAGTAAATTAGGCTTTATATTTCTTGTCAAATACCCCCCATTCAAAATTGTACCCCCATCCCCATAATCATGTTGTAATAGCTTAGAATTTTAATTCTCGCACTTTACGCTTTCAATTATGCCATGATTAGAGAATTAGGGTTTGTATGCAAAAATCCAAATCAACAAATAGTTTGACCTAATCAAAGACAAAAATGCATGAGAATCAAACACAATGCACACTTGCACCCCTAGGGTTACAATCCACTTGTTGCCTTCAAAAATGGGCCATGTTATGCATGTTGGGTACTTTGGCAAAACAAAAACAAAACAAAAGATCATAGTCCCTCGATGACGCTATCTTGGTTGCCTAAAATGATCAAGTCCCTCAAAAAAATTGCCAAAGATACTTGACACAATTGCTATCATGGTCTATACGATGACCCGCGCCTGTCCCGTTTAACATCCTAACACAAGGTTGTTCACCAAATGCAATGGTGAAACCACATTGTCCAAAGGGTTAAAAAACATTAGGAAATATCTTTGAGTAAAATATGGTAGATAGCTTTTAGTTACTTGATCAAATCTTGCAAAAACATCCTTGCTATTTTCAAACACACCTCACAACACAATTTCAAAGCATTTCCCAAATCAAACTTTCAAACATTGAAATCTTTTCAAAAGACAAAAACATCTTTGTATACATTCGAACAAGAATCATTACAAAGGTTGCCACAACGATGGCCTCTTTTCAAAACATCTTTCAAAACCACACACAAAGCACCATTTCAAACAATTGGAAAAGCAAAGCAAGTGATCTAAACAAGTAACTAAGAGCCCATGGATAACCATGGATGAAAAGGGTGCTTGCACCTTCCCTATTCATAATCTACTCCCTGAACCCAAGAAAACATCTCAAAGGTCTTTCCTGTGCTTTTTGACCTTTCCTTAGGATAAAATAAAAAGTCGGTGGCGACTCTTGCTAAACCGAAACATTTGCAAACACAAAAGCAAAACCTCAAGTCAGTTCTCCCACCGTATCACAGAACTGGCGACTCTGCTGGGGAGATACTTTGAAAGTGGAGTAACCTTAGGGTTTAGATCACCTTTGCATGCTTATCTTGTTTGCTTTGATTTCTTTACATTTGGTTCTAATGTTTAGGTTCAAATCCTCCACCCGGATTTTTTTGGGGAACATTCATAGGTAAATAGCAATACATTGTGGAAACTGTGCAGGGTATACCTACATGGTTGAAGCAATAGCTATATTAGTGCGACATATTTGTGAGTACCGGTATCCTTTGAGTCAATCAAAGAGAATACGGGTCCAGTGAGTGATGTCATGAAGCACTAATGAACTCTTAGAACCTTACTTGACCATCTTGGCCTTTTTTAGGGGTAGTGAGATGTTCGGCTTTGGTGCAGTCCGAAGTTGGTAGATACTCGATACTACACTCATTGAGGGTTGTTTTCTTGGAATATTTCGATCGCCAGTTAAGTGGCCAAACTAAAACAGTGAACACAGAAAATAATCCAGTGATATTGGGCTCCTTAGAACCCAGTTACTATTTATAGGACAGATTGAGCCAACTAACTTCAAGAGGGTACTTACCTATGAAACCTCATGCAAGCCTAAAACTAGGATCTTGTGTGACTTGTTTGTACATATGCTTGTGCATACATCATGAACATCATAAAGCATCATATGCATCCACTAACAATTTCAAGGGTTTGGATCTTCATCTTTGTTCTTGTTTTGTAGGTCATGGAATCTCTTCGCAGGAAAACAATTCAAGTTAACCTTGTGAGAATACCTCCTCAACTCAAGGAGCTTACTTCCAAGATTCCAGAGAATTCTCTCTTCAGTGAAAGACATGGTAGACTTCTCAACTTGGTCAACTCCAACATTGAAGAAGACATGGTAAAAGTTCTCTTCCAGTTCTTTGACCCCCTACACCACTGTTTCATATTCCCTGATTACCAACTAGTACCTACTTTGGAGGAATTTTCTCAACTCCTGAGGATTCCTATTCTTCATCAACTACCCTATAACGGTACGGAAAGAGAACCAAAGCCTGAAGATGTTGCTCAAGCCTTACACTTGCAACCATCTGATATCAAAGGTTATTGGGAAACCAGAAGTGGTGTCAAGGGTTTCTTGGCAAAGTTTATGTTTGAGAAGGCACAAGACTGCTGGAATTCTCTAGATCTACAAGCCTTTGAGGAGATTGTAGCACTTCTTATTTATGGGTTGGTTTTGTTCCCAAACCCTGATCAGCTTATAGATGTGAATGCTGTCAAGATTTTCATATCTCGGAATCCTGTGCCTACATTGCTTGGGGACATCCTACACTCATTTCACACACGAACAATGAGGAAAAGAGGTGTTCTCATATGTTGTACTCCTCTTCTAGCAAGGTGGTTTATTTCTCACCTTCCCCAATCAGTTTTGAAGAATGAGCAGAGTTTAAGGTGGTCACAACGGTTGATGACCCTCACGCATTCTGATGTTCATTGGTGTTCTCGGTCCAGAGAAAATGTCATCATCATTGATCGTTGCAGGGAATTCCCTAATGTCCCACTACTTGGCATTAGGGGAGGCATCACCTACAACCTCTGTTTATCTCTAAGGAAGTTTGGATATGCCCGGAGAGATGGTCCTCATGATATGCTGATTCCTGACTTGGTTTTTGACTTCGACAACGATGCTCAAGGACTTCGACAAAGGTTTATCCGAGCTTGGAGGATGCCCAACAAAGTGGATAGTAATACACTGGGGCACAAGAATTCCATCCCCCTTGAGCCTTATCTCAAGTGGGTACGAACCCGCGCCCTGAGTCTTATGATGCCTTACCCTCACATTCTCCCCGTGATCAAAGAGCCTGTTATGGAAGGAGAGGTTCCATACACCCTCCTACATCCTGACATGCCAACATCATTGGAAGAATTACAAAAGAGTTGGATACAACTCAAAGAAGAACGAAATACTTTTGAAGCCAACTTCTATGCCAGTGAGAAGAATGTTTTGGAACTTACCCGCCGACTTCATGAAGAGGAAACTCTCAACACTTACATCGCGCCAAAAAGGATGTGCAATGTCTTTTTACATTAAGAATTTTGTAATATTTGGCCCATGGGGCATTTATGTACTAACAAATTTCTTCTTATTAATATGACGTGTGTTCTTTTTGTTTGCAACAAATTTGAATTTCTGAATCCTTGAATGCATTACATGAATAACATATCATTCATCATATGCATAAATAAGTCTTCACACCAGGTTTCCTTATCTTTCTGCTGTTTATTTTAGCAAGATGGATTTAGAGCAGATGGTTAAAGATCTGCAAGCACAGAATTCGCAATTCCAACAACTCCTCATGACCTTAGCAAAGGGTCAAGAGGACCTTAAAGCACTGTTAGAGAAAGAGAAGGAACCAGAAAGGAAGAAGAAGAAAAGAGTTAGGGTAGCCACTATGGGAAGGAGATTTGAGCATCAGGCTAGGAGAGTTATGGAATTTCCCTCAACGTCTGGCGAAGGGGTTGGTAAAGGAAAAGGAGTTGCGATACCCTCTGAATCTGAAGCTGAAGAAGAAGAAGAGGAAGAGGACGAAGATTACTCCGAACAGCAATATCCCCTGGTGGATGATAAGTATAAAAATCTTGAGGATCGGTTGGCAGCCATGGAGTTGCAAAGGGTACCTGGTTTAGATTTCGAAGAACTAGGGTTGGTTGCTGGGATCGTCATTCCTCCCAAGTTCAAAGTACCTACATTTGCTAAGTATGATGGTTTGTCCTGTCCAAAGATGCATCTGAGGTCCTACATCAGAAAGATCCAACCTCACTCCTCTGATAAGGATCTCTGGGTCCACTTTTTTCAAGATAGTTTGTCAGGCACGCAATTGGACTGGTTCTATCAACTTGAGAGATCTGATGTTCATAACTGGGAAGATTTGGCTGCTGCTTTCTACCGACAATACCAATACAATGCAGATTTAGCGCCTACTCGTACTCAACTACAGAGTATGGGTATGGCCTCTAATGAGGGATTTAAGGAGTATGCCCAGAAGTGGCGGGATTTGGCTGGAAGGGTGCAGCCACCATTGTCGGATAGAGAGTTGGTTGACATGTTTTTAGGGACCCTGTCAGGACCATTCTTCAATCATTTAATTGGGAGCTCATCTGCAGGGTTCACCGAATTAATTCTGACCGGTGAAAGGGTCGAGGCTGGCATTAAAACCGGTAAAATTCAAAAGGATGCCTCCGCTTACACTGCTATTAAGAAGACCTTCCCAGCTAAGAAGGAAGTTTCTGCTGTTCACACCCAGAGAAACCAAGGGAGAACAGAGCACCGACCAACAGTGGGGGCTGTGATGATCCAAAACTCCTCAGCCGATCAACCTCGCAGCAATCAACCAAGAGCTAATCAGCAAAGGGTAGAAAGGCCACAACGGCAATTCACCCGAATCAACATGACACCGGCTCAAGCCCTCCCTCATTTTTTAAAGCTGAACCTTACCAACTTGAAAGAAGCGCTGAAAAACCCCAATACCTCTTCTCCTTATTATCACTCCAATGCAAAGTGTGCATACCACTCGGACAGTGTAGGGCATGACACCAACAACTGTTGGGCTCTTAAAAACAAGATCCAAGACCTAATAGACGCCAAGGAAGTAGAATTCGATGCACCCGAAAAGCCGAATGTAATTTCTGCCCCAATGCCCAAGCACGGTCATAATGTCCATGCCATTGTGGAAGATCTTCATGTTACCGCTGTTGATGACCTATTAACTCTGTTGCCAATGATTAAAGTGAATTTGATGAAAGCCGGGATATTCCCAGGTTGTGGAAAAGACTGTTATTTCTGTTCAACCATGCAAACTGACTGCCCACTGTTGAAATCAGGCGTCCAACGCCTGATGGATACCCAAGAGATCCTCTTTCAAAAGACTCATGTTGCTACTATCACTCATGTTACTCCTGTTACCTTTGATACTCCAACCAATGACATTGCTATAATAACCATCTCCGATAATCTTTCCAAGACCTGTAAAAGGCCAGTTAAGATTACGCCTGATCCTAAGTTTGTGCCGCTGAAAATTACCATGCCGGGGCCTATCCCGTATAAATCTAACAAGACGATACCAAGGAATTACGGAGGAGAAATCTTCTACCATGGTGTCAAACAGATCGAATCAGTCCAAGAGAATTCCGATGATGAAACCCCTGATATAGGGAATATTGCAGGAACGAGCAAGATAACTCGCAGCAAAAGGATCTTCTCTCCGGAGATTGCTCCTCCATGAGCAGTCTTCGGACCCTCAAGAGTTTCTGTGCCTATCAAGCCATCTGAGCAAAACCCGGTAATTGAAGAATTTGATGCTCCCGACGCTAGACCCTATGTTGTTACCACCGATAAGGGTAAGGGGATACAAGAAGCGCCTGTCAGGACGAAGGCTCAGACTGTGGTTATCCCCGAGACCACCCAAAAAGAGATGGAAGAAATCTTAAAGATAATCAAGAAGAGCGACTACGATGTCGTGGAGCATCTAGGGCAAACCCCTTCCAAAATCTCCATGTTGGCTCTCTTACTCTGCTCTGAGGCCCATGCCAAAGCCTTGATCAAATTTCTGAAGACGGCACACGTGCCTCAAGAAACTTCTGCGAATCAGTTTCAAGAGTGCGTGTCTAGCCTTACAGCCAATAATGGTCTTGGTTTTTCTGATGCTGATTTGACCCCTAAGGGAAGAAAGCATAACGATGCACTGCATGTCTCGGTAGAGTGCAGGGGGACCACACTTGCTCATGTTCTGGTAGATACCGGTTCATCCTTAAATGTTCTACCAAAGAAGGCGTTGGACAGATTGGACTGCGAAGGTTTGACCCTAAAGCCCATTAACATCGTTGTTAGAGCCTTCGGCGGTTCTAAGAGGATGGTTCATGGAGAAGTGGACATTCCAATCAAAGTGGGTACAGAAATTTTCAACTCTACATTTTATGTGATGGACATCCGTCCTTCATATTCATGCTTGTTGGGAAGGCCATGGATCCACAACGCTGGGGCAGTCACTTCTTCTCTACACCAAATGCTAAAGTATCCAGTTCAGGGTAAGATCATAACGGTTCATGGTGAGGAGGAGTATATGATAAGTCACCTTAACTCCTTCCGCTATGTGGAGTTAGATGGTGAATTCATAGAAACGCCTTTCCAACACTTCGAAGAGGTTTCTCCTGACGTCGCAGTAGCAAAGACAATCACTGATGTGCTGATCATTTCCAAGCATGTGTCTCGGATGACATCCCTTAAAGATGCGGAGGCTGTAATCAAAGAAGGAAGAAGTACAGTGTGGGGGCAATTTCCTGATTTTCCTCATAAGACGGACAAATTCGGACTAGGTTTCACTGCTGCTGGCCAGAAAGCTGTGCGTCGCTCCCGGGCTGGAGGAACACCCTTAAAAATCACTCACCATGGAATCCATGCCTTAGAAGATGATGATGAAGAAGATAACTTTGAAGATTGGATCTTTCCAACCATTGAAGGAGGATTAAGCAACTGGGAGGCGAAAGACTTCGTTCCCATCACTTTCATCAATCAGTAATTTATCTTTGAACAATTTCCTGTTTGGTCTGTAATAATTAAATAATTCGTACACTCTTTTCACCTTATGCCTTACCTGGGGCATATAGGTCCATTTGTAAGGGTTTTGATTCTTCATTTTCATATGCCATTTTTAATGAATCATTGGACGTTTTCATCTATAAACTGTTGTGTTCATTTTCTTTCCTTTTACATTTTGTTTTGTTTAAGGATGGCTATCCCTTACACACACCCACACTCACAAAATGCAGGTACCCATCCACTCCGGATTCCATGGGTGACTATTTTGCTTTGGCCTTCGGTGACTCTGAGGATTTGGTCAATCATGCCGAGTACGAAGGTGATGAAGACTGTGAAGTGCCTGGAGAGTTAGCTAGACTTTTGCAACAAGAGGAAAGGGCTATTCTGCCCCATGAAGAATTGCTAGAGACTATCAATTTGGGAACATAAGAAGACAAGAAAGAGGTTAAAGTGGGTGCCAACTTGGAGCCAAATGTCAAAGAGCGTTTAGTTCAGTTGTTGAATGAATATGTTGAGATCTTTGCCTGGTCCTACGAAGACATGCCGGGATCGGATACAGATATTATGGTTCACCGTCTCCCTACAAGAGAAGATTGTCCACCAATCAAATAAAAAGTCCGCCAAATGAGGCTCGACATGTCAGAAAAGATCAAAGCTGAGGTGATGAAACAGTTCAATGCTGGCTTTCTGGCTGTTACTTCCTATCCACAATGGGTTGCTAACATTGTGCCCGTGCCTAAGAAGGACGGCAAAGTCAGAATGTGTGTGGACTACAGAGATTTAAACAGGGCTAGCCCTAAAGATGATTTTCCACTACCACACATTGACATCTTGGTTGACAATACAGCTCAACACAAGGTATTTTCCTTCATGGATGGATTCTCGGGATACAACCAGATCAAAATGGCCCCCGAGGACATGGAGAAGACTACTTTTGTTACGCAGTGGGGTACCTTCTGCTATAAAGTGATGCCATTTGGACTGAAGAATGCCGGGGCAACCTATCATCGAGCCATGGTAGCTTTGTTTCATGACATGATACATCATGAGATTGAAGTCTACATAGACGACATGATAGCCCGTTCACAAACAGAAGAAGAACACCTCGACCATCTGCAGAAGCTATTTTTCAGATTGAAGGAATTTAAGCTCAGACTGAACCCTAGCAAGTGCACTTTCGGAGTCAGGTCCGGTAAACTTTTGGGATTCATCGTCAGTAACAAAGGCATTGAGGTTGATCCTGCTAAAGTCAAAGCTATACAAGAAATGCCTGCCCCCCCGCACTGAAAATGAGGTTGGAGGTTTCTTGGGATGCTTAAACTATATTGCAAGGTTCATCTCTCACCTAAAATCTACCTGTGAGCCAATCTTTAAGCTGTTGAAGAAAGATCAGGTGGTTAATGGAACAATGATTGTCAAGTTGCTTTTGATAAGATCAAGGAGTATTTTCTGGAACCTCCTATCTTGATTCCACCCGTCGAAGGAAGGCCTTTAATCATGTATCTGACTGTTTTAGATAATTCAATGGGGTGCGTATTGGGCCAACATGACGAGTCTGGCCGAAAAGAGCATGCCATTTATTACCTTATCAAAAAGTTTACCGACTGTGAGACTCGCTACTCACTGCTCGAGAAAACTTGATGCGCTTTGGTATGGGCTGCTCACCGGCTAAGGCAGTATATGTTGACACATACCACTTTGCTGATTTCTAAAATGGATCTGATTAAGTACATCTTCGAGAAACCTGCTTTATCCGGAAGAATCGCTAGATGGCAGATGATCCTGGCTGAGTATGATATCCAGTACACAACCCAAAAAGCTATAAAGGGGAGTGTACTAGCTGACCATCTAGCTCATCAAGCCGTCGAAGATTACCAATCTATAAGGTTCGACTTCCCTGACAAGGACATTATGACATTGGACAACATTGAAGGTAACAGACCGTATGACGGACCTGAACAAGGATCCCGATGGACCCTGTACTTTGATGGTGCTTAAAATGCACTTGCAACGGTATCGACGCGGTACTTATTTCTCCAGAAGGTTGCCATACACCTTTTACTGCTAGACTCTGCTTCAGTTGTACCAACAACATGGCCGAGTACGAAGCTTGTATCTTTGGTCTCAAGGCCGCAATTGACTTGGGAATCAAATCTCTGATTGTATTTGAGGACTCAGCTTTGGTTATCAGTCAAATCAAAGGAGAGTGGGACACCAAACATCCTAATCTTATCCCATACAAAGAACATGTCTTGACATTGTTGCCTCATTTCGAGCAGATTACCTTTGAGCACTTCCCGCGAGAAGAAAATCAGCTAGCAGATGCTTTGGCTACAATGTCTTCCATGTTTAAACTCAACTGGGATAATGAGGCTCCCCAAATTACCATCGAGTGAATGGACGAACCTGCACACTATCATGAGATTAATACCGAAGAAGTAGTGGAACAACCCTGGTTTCATGAAATCAAAAGGTATCTCCAGACTCGAGAATACCCTGAAGGAGCTTCCGTCAATGATAAAAAGTTCTTAAGGAGATTTGCTGCCAAGTTCTTCCTGAGCAATGGTATCTTATATAAGCGCAGCCATGATTGTGTTCTACTTCGTTGTGTGGACAAGGTTGAAGTAGAGTTGATCATGACCGAAATACATAGTGGCACCCACTTGAGCGGACATACGATGGCTAAGAAGATCCTAAGGGAAGGCTACTACTGGTCTACCATGGAAGCTGATTTCCATCAACATTCCCGTACTTGTCACAAATGCCAAGTATATGCTGACAAGGTACATATTCCTCCAGTTCCTCTCAACATTCTGACAGCTCCTTGTCCATTTGCGATGTGGGGAATTGACATGATTAGAGAGATCAAGCCTACGGCATCCAATGGACATCGATTCATCTTGGTCGCTATTGATTATTTTACCAAGTGGGTCGAAGCAGCTTCCTTTGCCTCCGTTACAAAGAATGTGGTTGCCCGCTTCATCAAACAGAATCTCATATGCTGGTATGGTATCCCCGACAGGATCATCATGGACAACAGTACAAATTTGAACAACACTGTGATCACCGCTCTGTGCGAGCAGTTCAAGATTCAACATCACAATTCATCTCCCTATCAGCCAAAGATGAACGGTGTTGTTGAAGCCGCGAACAAAAATATCAAGAAGATCATTCAAAATATGACAGTCACCTACAAGGACTGGCATGAGATGTTACAGTTTGCTCTGCACAGATATCGTACCACGGCGCGTACTTCAACTAGGGAAACCCCCTTTTCTTTGGTATACGACATGGAGGTTGTTTTACCTATGGAAGTTCAGATTCCTTCCTTAAGGATTATGAAGGGTGTGGGTTTAAGTGAAGACGATTGGATTCAGACCCTACTTGATCAACTTAACTTAATCGATGAGAAGCGACTTACTGCTGTTTGTCATGGTCAGATGTATCAAAAACGGATGATCAAGGCTTTCAACAAGAAAGTCAGGCGTCAGGTATATCAAGTCGGAGATCTTGTAATCAAGCGGATTATCTTGCCGCAAAGTGATCCCAGGGGCAAGTGGACTCCTACTTACGAAGGACCATTTGTGATCAAGAACATCTTTTCTGGTGGGGCAATGATTCTGACCACCATGGATGGTGACGACTTGCCGCACCCTGCGAACGCAGACATAGTCAAAAGATATTACGCATAAAATGACCCGACAAGTTGAAAAACCGAAAGGGCGACTTGGGTAAAAATGGGCATCCCGGTGAATCAAAAACCCGAAAGGGCGGTTTAGGCAAAAATTAGGGATAAATAAAAAAATTTGTACACCCGACAAGTTGAAAACCCGAAAGGGCAACTTGGACAAAAAAGGGTTTCTCGGTGGATCGAAAACCCGAAAGGGCGGTCCAGGCAAAAGTTAGGGAATTAAAAGCGTATGACTATGTCTCTTCGGATCACTTTAAGGACTATCTTTTCTCGAACAAGCTCCAGGCTTCTGATCAATCCAATCATCAGCGAACGAAGCAACGAATGGACGAGATACTAAGAGTTATGAAGGCTACAGCAGAATGGGAACCCCATGGAATTGTTACACATAGCCATCTTTCTTTTTGTATAAAACTTTTCTCAAATTGTTCGACAACATTCTCTTACTAGGATGTCTGTCTCCTTTGTACAAAGATACTTACAAAAGTTAATACAAAAATACTTCAAAGTGCAGAAATTTGCTTGTCTTTCTTTTCTTTTTTACACTTATGTTTTATTTGAAAACGTCCAATGGTTTGTTAAATAGGCATATGCATTTGAATATAATCACTGCTTACAAATAAAACGAAATAAGAAAGTATAATTACTGATAGGTCGAAAGTATAGGAAAACGTCTTTAGGCTATTGTGATAAGGTGGGAGAACTGACTTGGGATTTTGCGTTTGTGTTCACAAATGTTTCGGTTTAGCAAGAGTCACCACCGAATTTTTTATTTTATCCTAAGGAAAGGTCAAAAAGCACAGGAAAGATCTTTGAGATGTTTTCTTGGGTTCAGGGAGTAGATTATAGAAAGGGAAGGTATTAGCACCCTTTCTATCCATGGTTATCCATGGGCTCTTAGTTACTTGCTTAGATCACTTGCTTTGCTTTCCAATTGTTTGAAGTGGTGCTCTTCAATTGTTTGAAATGGTGTTTTGTGTGTGGTTTTGAAAGATGTTTTTAAAAGAGACCATCGTTGTGGCAACCTTTGTAATGATTCTTGTTTGAATGTATACAAAGGTGTTTTTGTCTTTTAAAAAGTTTTCAATGTTTGAAAGTAGGGTTTTGAAATTGTGTTGTGAAGTGTGTTTTGAAGATAGCAAGGATGTTTTTGCAAGTTTTGATCAAGTAACTAAGAGTTGTCTACCCTATTTTACTCAAAGATCTTTCTTATGTTTTTTAACCCTTTTAACAGTGTTGTTTCACCATTGTACTTGGTGAACAACCTTGTGTTAGGATGTTAAACGGGACAGGCGCGGGTCATCATATAGACCATGATAGCAATAGTGTCAAGTATTTTTGGCAATTTTCTTGAGGGACTTGATCATTTTGTTTAGGCAACTGAGATAGCGTCAGCGAGGGACTATGATCCTTGTTTTGTTTTTGCTTTGCCAAAGTACTCAACATGCATACCATGGCCCATTTTTGAAGGCAACAAGTGGATTGTAACCCTAGGGGTGCAAGTGTGAATTGTGTTTGTTTTTCATGCATTTTGTCTTTGATTAGGACAAACTATTTGTTGATTTGATTTTGCATACAAACCCTAAGTCTAATCATGGCATAATTGAAAGCATTTAAAGGTGCGAGAATTTAAATTCTACACTATTACAACATGATATAGGGAGGGGGTACAAATTTGAATTGGGGATTATTTTGCAAGAAATTAAATCCTAAATTATTACAACCATATTGAATTTGCAAGGCATAATATTTAAATGTATATTATTGAAATAAATACAATAAATAAATATTAAATAAAATGCATCATGTAAAAGAGGTTTTTGTTTGTTTATGTATGTAAAGCATTCTTTTAATGTGAACAAAAAGGGTGTAAATAATAAAAATAAAAGGATTAATTTTACTTAATAAAAGGGGTAAACCCTAATTTTCTTTAAGGAAAATAAAAATGTATTATTTATTACAAAATATATTAATATGTACAAAAATAAGAATATATTATAAAAAAATGTTTTTTAGTATAAAGTAATAATAAAAATAAAAATGTATTTATTTTTGTGTTTTTTATTCTAATTACTTAATATATATATATATATATATATATATATATATATATATATATATATATATATATATATATATATATATATATATATATATATATATATATATATATATATATATATATATATATATATATATATATATATATATATATATATATATATATATATATATATGTGAAAAATAAAATAAATTCTTTACAAAAATGTATATATTTCAAGAAAATATTTTCAAATGTGAATAAAAATAATAAATAAAAATAAAAGTATTTTTTACATTATTTTTTAAATTTAAACAAAATAAATATAAAGTATTTAATGTATTAATGCTAGAAATAATTAAAATAAATACCAAATAAATATAAAATTTTATGAAAATATTTTTTAAGTATTTTTTATATTAGAAAATAAAATATCAAAGTCAGAAATGAAATAAAAATGCAAAAATAATAAAAATACAAAGAAATGGGCCAGGGGGTGTTGAAAGTGAATTGGGAGGTGTCAAAAGCAAAGAAATTCAGGCCCAGCCCAGACTTCATCTTCAACCTCCAGAAGTTTGAAAAAACACGCGTTTTCCATACAAACTTGTATCTCCTGTATTTGTGATCCTTTGACAAAACTCAAAACATGAAACTTGTAGAGCATCAAACAACGAATCTAACCATATAAAAAACTTAAGTTAACTCTCAAAGACCAGAGAGAATTTCTCTGGCCCTAATTTCTAACCTAGTTTTTTCAGAAAGTTCATGGATGAAATTCTCCTAGCATGATTAATATAAATGAAAACTAAGCACATGTATGGTTTCAGGGCTATGAATACAACATCTTTCATTCACAAACCTAAGTCTAACTATTCCTAAATAGAGAGATAGAAGTTCATGAAATACCTGTTTCAGTTGAGTTCGAGTTGGACAATGCAGCAACTTCCAATGGTGCCTGAGGTTCTTTTGAGCTTGCCTGATGTCCACTGAACATTTCCCAATGCTTAGTTTGTTTTGAAGTGGCCTGAATCGTGCTACAGAACTCAACCTGCAAAGCTTCCAAACAAAAATGGCAATGTGTGTTAATGGAGTTACAGCAACTTGTGCATGGTCTGGATAGCTCAGGTATGTTGATTGGAATGTGTTTGAAGTAGTTTTGGACAAAACGCACGAGGGGATTTGATGGTGGCTTGAAGTTTGCAGAACTGGCCCTGTTTTGCAAGAAAATGGAGATTTTGAGTAAGAGGAGGTTTGAGTGGTGAAGAGCTCGTGCTTCTGGCTTGCTAGGGTATGAGAAACTTGTTTGAAGTGTTTGTGTAAGTTGATCTTTTCTGTCTTTCAAGTTCTAAGCATTTGGCAAGTTTTCTTGTTTTTGAAGCAAGAAAGTGGAAGTGAGGTTACAGGCTTGTACATGCCATCTTATCACCCTGTATACCATCCTCTTGGCCCCTCTAATTAGTGGATTTGTTTAGCTTCCAGATATTTGGCTCTATGCTCAAGGATTAGTGGTTTGACATAAAGCAACCTTTTGCAAAAATGGAAATGTGCCTTTTACCATTTAGGGATTAAACTTGTGTACAATACCCTAATGACCAAGGCAATGCATTAGCACAATGGATTTGCATTAAATTATGGAGTGTGAAATGGTTTAGAGGCCTGCAAACAAGTAGAAAGCCTACTGGTTTGAAAATGAAACTTTATATGAACATGTATTGGCCATGGATCAAAATGAGTTTTTGCCAAATTCAAGCATTTGATTCTCCCTAACCAAAAAGGTGTTTGAGGAGTTCTTGGACAATTTGGAAATCTTGCAACATGTACTATAATACATCTTTGAAATGCAACTTGAAACTCCAAGTGTAACTATGTGAAAAATGGCCAAGAAGATGGGTCAAAATCCTGCCTAAACTAGGGCAAAATTTCTCTAAGTTAAAAGTTTTAGGTACCCTTGTTCCCAAAATCATAACTTGAGATCCAAGCTTCTTTTGAGAAAACTTTGTGAATAAAAGTTGTAGACTTTGTGATGGACTACAACTTTCATTTTATAAGTTTTGTTTGAATCCATTTGCATCTTGGTGAAAAAATGGGACAAAGTTAGGAAAAAATAGGAAAGTTTTATAACTTAGAAAATTTCTAAGTTATGAAAATTTTCCATTTTAAACCCTAATTTGCAATTTTGGGTTTCTTGATGAACAAGTTTCATAATTTGACATGTCTTGATGAAAAATGACCCTTGGCACTTGATTTTGACCAAAAAGTCAAAGTTTGACTTTTCAGTGTACAATCAAATTTTGATCAGTTAACTGAAAAATTCATCTATCAATCCTATGCATTTGAGATCTTTTGAACTTGTTGAATGGGTCAATATGATGTCATTGAGTCCTTGTGTCTATGGTTGAGCTTGATTTGCCATTGGCTAGGTCAAACAGTCAAAAATTGCCTTTGTACAGTCAAAACCCTAAAAATGACCATTTTGCCCTTTTGGTGATCTGATCAAATTTCTTGTGGAATTATGATCCAAACTTGATCAAATGGTTCATATGGGTTCATAATGTTGATGTGGGTCAAAATTCATGAGGTTTGACTGTCAATTGGTCACAGTTGACTTTTTCCCCAATACAGCTAATTTCTAGGTCAACTGTCCAATTGACTGGGCAGAAATTTGATTCAAGGCTTGAAACTTGGTATGGACCTACTTGTGAGTCCAACATGGAGTATGAAAGTCATTTTGGGCATTGTGGGTCAAAACATCCCTGTGCAAACTCAAACCCTAATTTAGGTCAACAGTGCAAGGAGGTGTCTTGAGCAGAGCAAACCCTAGCTTGATCTTGAATTCCAAGAGTCTTGTGATGAGAAATGTTGATGAAATGAGAGGGAAAATTTTGGGGTACAACAGTTGCCCCTGTTCAATCTTCTTGAACCTGAAGAGTTAGATTGGCAAGTTTGCCTTTCGCGACTTGAAGGTAAAAGAGGATTGGACACTAGAGTGCCCGTAAATTTGCACTCGTCAAAATATTGTTGAGGGAATAGGCTTAAAGATGCCATTTGGAGATGGTAGAATCTTGCTGGAGATGGGCTTAAAGATGCCATCCAAGAATGTTTGTTGAATTGCAATGTTGTAGGTCAGAAGAATGAGCGTCAAAATGGTATCCGTGTCTGGAATGAATTTGAACTGTATCTGGAGATTGAGTCTGTATGAGCAAAAGAATGGCGTCCGTGTCTGGAGCGTATCTGAGTTGTAACTGTATTTGAATTTTGAATGAATATCAGAATGATTGCCATGTTTGGGGTGTATCTGTATTCTGAATGGGTAACAGAGAAACATCTGTATATGGAGCAATTGTGTGCTGGGGATAAATTCTGAATGAGTGACAGAATGGAAACCGTGTCTGGAGCGTATCTGGACTGTATCTGAAGTTGAGATTTTTATGAGTATCAGAATGACTTCCGTGTCTGGAGTGTATCCGTACTGTAACTGGGATCTGAATAAGCGACAGAATGACTTCCGTGGCGACTGCACTGGGGGGAATCAAACTGTTGGTGTAAGGGCCAGAATGGCATCCGTGTTTGGAGCGTATATGAATTTGAAGTTGATAGTTGAATTTTAATGAGAGATAGAATGGTCGCTGTGTCTGGAGCGTATCTAGTCTGTATCGGATTGCTGAAGTCTGAATGAGTAGTAGAATGACCACTGTGTCTGGGGTGTAACTGTACTGTATTTTGACTTGAAATTGTGAATGAGTAATAGAATGACCGCCGTGTCTGGGGTGTATCCATACTGTATCAGGGAAATTGTTGATGATAGCCTTTTAATCTTATCCTGAAAAAGGGTAAAACGTTAGCTAAAATACAAAGTTATGTTGCATGATATGTATGATGCAATGAACTGTGTTTCATCAATGTTTATGATATATGGATGTAATGGTTATGCATGTAAGTTGAGTAGTCGTCTTGCTGAGGAAAATAAATCCTTGATAACTGGAGACAATAAAATCCTTGACTGCTGCCGGGGAAAGTAAATCCTTGACCGATGTTGAGGATTCAAAACTTTGATTGTTGAAGATGAGAGATCCTTGCTGACTGCTTGGGGATTAAAGATCTCTGTTTGCTCGAGAAGGAGAAATCCTGGGACCACTGCTGGAGATTGAAAATCTTTGGCGATTTGCGAGGATTAATAAGGCATCTGACAACTTCTGCAGGGAATGAGAATCTTTCATGACTCTCCTGGGAAATAGGGAAAACTCTGAAAATCTCTACTGGGGAGTTAGAACCTAGGAGGTTTCTGCTTGGAGAAAAGAGACCGAGAATCTTCGATCTTGCTGGGAGATAACTCTGTGGGGCGAATGTTTACTCGATCGGTGAAATCAGGAGCTTTGGGTTGTATGCCGAACTACTGGGGAAACATTCTAGTTGGGGGATGAGCCAAGAAGTTAACTGTTATCTGCTTGATTTTCAGATTTTTTAAGATAGCTTGCTGGGGAAATTGGGGGAAGTTGAACAGTTCCCACCGGGGGTTGATAGTTGGAAACTTGACTTCGTTGGGGAAGAAGGTTTAAAATACACTGGTTCCGCTGGGGATCTTGAAGTTTAACTCTGTTGGGGAATAATACTCCAAATTTTTAGCTTTGTTGAGGATCTGAATGATGCATTGTAGGGGATTTCTTCTGAAATGGCACAAAGATATCTTCCTACACTTTTAACCTATTAGTAATTATCCTTTCTCAATTTCGTTTTATTTGTAAGCAGTGATTATATTCAAATGCATATGCCTATTTAACAAAACATTGGACGTTTTCAAATAAAACATAAGTGTAAAAAGGCAAAGAAAGGTAAACAAATTTTTGCACTTTGAAGTATCTTTGTATTAACTTTTGTAAGTATCTTTGTACAAAGGAGGCAGACATCCTAGTAAGAGAATATTGTCGTAAAAATTGAGAAAAATTTTATACAAAAGGAAGATGGCTATGTGTAATAATTCCATGGGATTCCCATTCTGCTATAGCCTTCACAACTCTGAATATCTCGTCCATTCGTTGCTTCGTCCGCCGATGACTGGATTGATCAGTAGCTTGGAGCTTTGTCGGTGAAGAGATTGTTTTTAAAGTGATCTGACGAGACATAGTCATACGCTTTAATTCCCTAACTTTTGCCTGGACCGCCCTTTCGGGTTTTCGATCCACCGGGAAACCCTTTTTTGCCCAAGTCGCCCTTTCGGGTTTTCAACTTGCCGGGCATACAAATTTTTTTGTTTTATCCCTAATTTTTGCCTGAACCGCCCTTTCGGGTTTTCGATTCACCGGGATGCCCATTTTTGCCCAAGTCGCCCTTTCGGGTTTTCAACTTGTCGGGTCGTTTTATGCGTAGTATCTTTTGACTATGTCTGTGTTCGTAGGGTGCGGTAAATCATTTCCGTCCATGGTGGTCAGAATCATTGCCCCACCAGAAAAGATGCTCTTGATGACAAATGGTCCTTCATAAGTAGGAGTCCACTTTCCCCTGGGATCACTTTGCGGTAAGATGATCCGCTTGATTACAAGATCTCCGACTTGATATACTTGACGCCTGACTTTCTTGTTGAAGGCCTTGATCATCCGTTTTTGATACGTTTGACCATGACAAACAACAGTAAGTCATTTCTCGTCGATCAAGTTAAGTTGATCAAGCCGGGTCTGAATCCAATCGTCTTCACTCAAATTGGCATCCTTCATAATTCTCAAGGAAGGAATCTGAACTTCCATGGGTAGAACAGCTTCCATGTCATACACCAAAGAAAATGGGGTTGCCCCTGTTGAAGTACGTGCCGTGGTACGATATTAATGCAGAGCAAACGGTAATATCTCATGCCAGTCCTTGTAGGTGACTGTCATTTTTTGAATGATCTTCTTGATATTTTTATTCGCGGCTTCAACAGCACCGTTCTTCTTCGGCCAATAGGGAGATAAATTGTGATGATAAATCTTGAACTGTTCGCATAGAGCGGTGATCATGGTGTGTTTCAAATTTGTACCGTTGTCTGTGATGATCCTATCGGGGATACCATACCGGCATATGAGGTTCTGCTTGATGAAGCGGGTAACCACATTCTTTTTAACTGAGGCATAAGAAGCTGCCTCGACCCACTTGGTAAAATAGTCGATAGCCACCAGGATGAAGCGATGTCCATTGGATGTCGTAGGCTTGATCTCTCCAATCATGTCAATGCCCCACATTGCGAATGGCCAAGGAGCTGTCAGAACGTTGAGAGGAACAGGAGGAATATGTACCTTGTCAGCATAGACTTGGCATTTGTGACAGGTACGGGAATGTTGATGACAATCAGCTTCCATGGTAGACCAGTAGTAGCCTGCCCTTAGAATCTTCTTAGCCATCGTATGTCCGCTCAAGTGGGTGCCAAATGTGCCACTATGTATTTCGGTCATGATCAACTCTGCTTCAACCTTGTCCACACAACGAAGTAGAACAAAATCATTGTTGCGCTTATAGAGGATGCCATTGCTTAGGAAGAACTTGGCAGCAAATCTCCTTAAGAACTTTTTATCATTGACTGAAGCTCCTTCAGGATATTCTCTAGTTTGGAGATACCTTTTGATTTCATGAAACCAGGGTTGTTCCACTACTTCTTCGGTATTAATCTCATGACAGTGCGCAGGTTCGTCCATTCGCTCGATGGTGATTTGGGGAGCCTCGTTATCCCAGTTGAGTTTAAACATGGAAGACATTGTAGCCAGAGCATCGGCTAACTGATTTTCTTCTCGCGGGAAATGCTTGAAGGTAATCTGCTCGAAATGAGGCAACAATGTCAAGACATGTTCTTTGTATGGGATAAGACTAGGATGTTTGGTGTCCCACTCTCCTTTTACTTGACTGGTAACCAAAGCCGAGTCCCCAAATACGACCAAAGATTTGATTCCCAAGTCTATAGCAGCCTTGAGACCAAAGGTGCAAGCTTCATATTCAACCATGTTGTTGGTACAGCTGAAGCAAATTCGGGCAGTGAAGGGTGTATGGCAGCCTTCCGGAGAAATGAGTATCGCACCGATACTGTTGCCAAGTGCATTTGAAGCACCATCAAAGTAAAGGGTCCATCGGGATCCTTGTTCAGGTCCGTCATACGGTCTGTTACCTTCAATGTTGTCCAATGTCATGATGTCCTCGTCAGGGAAGTCGAATCTCATAGATTGGTAATCTTCGACGACTTGATGAGCTAGATGGTCAGCTAGTACACTCCCCTTTATATATTTTTGGGTAGTATACTGGATATCATACTCAGTCAGAATCATCTGCCATCTAGCGATTCTTCCAGATAAAGCAGGCTTCTCGAAGATATACTTGATCGGATCCATCTTGGAAATCAGCAAAGTGGTATGAGTCAACATATACTGCCTTAGCCGGCGAGCAGCCCATACCAAAGCGCAACAAGTTTTCTTGAGCAGTGAGTAGCGAGTCTCACAGTCGGTAAACTTTTTTCTAAGGTAATAAATGGCATGCTCTTTTCGGCCAGACTCGTCATGTTGGCCCAGCACGCACCCCATTGAGTTATCCAAAACAGTCAGATACATGATTAACGGCCTTCCTTCAACGGGTGGCATCAAGATAGGAGGTTCTAGTAAATACTCCTTGATCTTATCAAAAGCAACTTGACAATCATTGTTCCATTCAACTACCTGATCTTTCTTCAACAATTTGAAAATTGGCTCACAGGTAGATGTCAGGTGAGAGATGAACCTCGCGATATAGTTTAAGCGTCCCAAGAATCCTCTAACCTCCTTTTCAGTGCGGGGGGGCAGGCATTTCTTGTATAGCCTTTACTTTAGCTGGATCAACCCCAATGTCTTTGTTGCTGACAATAAATCCCAAAAGTTTACCAGACCTAACTCCAAAAGTGCACTTGCTTGGGTTCAGTCTGAGCTTATACTCCTTCAACCTGGAAAACAGCTTTTGCAAATGATCAAGGTGTTCTTCCTCTGTCTGTGATCGAGCTATCATGTCGTCTACGTAAACTTCGATCTCATGATGTATCATATCATGAAACAAAGCTACCATGGCGCGTTGATAGGTTACCCCTGTATTCTTCAGTCCGAATGGCATCACTTTGTAGCAGAAGGTACCCCATTGCGTGACAAAAGTAGTTTTCTCCATGTCCCCGGGGGCCATTTTGATCTGGTTGTATCTCGAGAATCCATCCATGAAGGAAAAAACCTTGTGTTGAGCTGTGTTATCAACCAAGATGTCGATATGCGGCAGTGGAAAATCGTCTTTAGGGCTAGCCCTGTTTAAGTCCCGATAGTCCACACACATTCTGACTTTGCCGTCCTTTTTAGGCACGGGCACAATGTTAGCAACCCATTGTGGATAGGAAGTAACAACCAGAAAGCCATCGTTGAATTGCTTCATTACCTCAGCCTTGATCTTCTCAGACACGTCGGGCCTCATTCGGTGGACCTTTTGCTTGATCGGTGGACAGTCTTCTCTTGTAGGGAGACGGTGGACCACGATATCTGTGTCTAGTCCTGGCATGTCTTCATAAGACCAGGCGAAGATTTCAACATACTCGTTCAACAACTGCACTAAGCGCTCTTTGACACATGGTTCCAGGTTGGCACCCACTTTCACCTCCTTCTTGTCTTCCTCTGTCCCCAAGTTGATGGTTTCTAGCAACTATTCATGAGGCAGAATAGCCCTCTCTTCTTGTTGCAAAAGTCTGGCTAACTCTCCCGGCACTTCACAATCTTCGTCAACTTCTTACTCAGCATGATTGACCAAATCTTCAGAGTTATCGAAGGCTAAAGCAGAATAGTCACCCATGGAATCCGGAGTGGAGGGGTACCTGCATTTGTGAGTGTGGGTGTGTGTAAGGGATAGCCATCCTTAAACGAGATAAAATGCAAAAGGAAAGAAAATGAACACAACAGTTTAGATGAAGACGTCTAATGATTCATTAAAACATGGCATATGATAATGAAGAAAATCAAGCCCTTACAGATGGACCTACATGCCCCGGGCAAGGCATGAGGTGAAAATAGTGTGCGAATTGTTTTAGTTATTACAGACTGAAATAAGAAATTATTCAAAGATAAAATTACTGGTTGATAAAGGTGATGGGAATAAAATCCTTTGCTTCCCAGTTGCTTAGACCCCCTTCGACGGTCGGAAAGATCCAATCTTCGAAGTTGTTCTCTTCATCTTCATCTTCAACAACATTAATTCTGTGGTGAGTGATCCTTACAGGTGGCCCTCCAGTCTTAGAATGACGCATAGCCTTCTGTCCTGCAGCTGTAAACCCTAGTCCAAATTTGTCCGTCTTATGGGGAAAATCAGGCAATTTCCCCCATACTGTACTCTTCCCTTCTTTGATCACCACCTTTGCGTCCTTGAGAGATGCCATCCTAGGCACATGCTTGGGAACGATATGCACCTCAACCATTGTCTCCGCAACTGCTACCTCAGGAGAAACTTCCTCAAAATGTTGGAAAGGCGTTTCGATGAACTCGTCATCCAATTCCACATAGAGAAAGGAATTGAGGTGACTTATCATGTACTCTTCCTCTTCGTGCACCGTTATAATCTTGCCCTTAACAGGATATTTCAGCATTTGGTGCAAAGAAGAGGTAACTGCCCCGACATAATGGATCCACGGTCTTCCTAACAAACACGAATATGACGGACGAATGTCCATCACATAAAAGGTGGAGTTGAAAACTTATGTGCCTACTTTGATAGGAATGTCAACCTCTCCATGAACCATTCTTTTGGACCCATCAAAGGCCCTAACAACGATGTTACTAGGTTTGAGGGTCAACCCTTCGCAGTCCAAACAGTTCAACGCTTTCTTCGGCAGCACATTCAAGGTAGAACCAATATCAACTAAGACATGGGTGAGGGTGGTTCCTCTGCATTCAACTGAGACATGTAGCGCGTCGTTGTGTTTCCTTCCTTTGGGAGTTAAGTCAGCATCGAAAAAGCCAAGGCCATTATCGGCAGTAAGACTGGCCACACACTCCTGAAACTGGTAAGCCGAAGTCTCTTGGGGTACATGTGCCACCTTCAAAAATTTGATCAGGGCCTTAGCATGGGCCTCAGAACAGAGTAGAAGAGCCAACATTGAAATTTTAGAAGGGGTCTGCCCTAGCTGTTCCACGACGTCGTAGTCACTCTTTCTGATTATTTTCAAGATTTCATCCATTACTTTCTGGGTGGTTTCGGGGATAACCACAGCATGAGCCTTCGTCCTGACAGGCTCTTCCAGTATCCCCTTACCCTTATTGGTAGTATCAACATATAGTCTTACTTCAGGAGTATCCAATTCTTCAATTACCGAGTCTTGCACGGATGACCTAACAGGTGCAGAAGCTTTCGAGGGTCCGAAAACTGCTCGAGGGGGAGCAATCTCCGGAGAAAAGATCAGGCCGCTGAAGGTTATCTTGCTTGTTCCCGCGATGTTCCCTATATCAGGGTTTTATTCTTCATAATTCTCTTGGACTACTTTAATCTGTTTGATACCATGATAGAAGATTTCTCCTCCATAGTTCCATGGTATCGTTTTGCTAGATTGATACGGGACAGGTCCCGGCATGGTGATTTTTAATGGTACAGATTTAGGGTCGGGCGTAATCCTGACAGGCCTTTTGCAAGCCTTGGGAGGATTATCGGAAATGGTTATGATTGCAATATCGTTGGTTGAAGTAACAAAAGTAGCAGGAGTAACAGGAGTGAAGGTATCAACAGGGGCTTTTTGGAAGAGTATCTCTTGGGTATCCATCAGGCGTTGGACACCTGATTTCAACACTGGGCAGTCAGCTTGTATGTTTAAACAAAAGTAACAGTGCTTCCCACAGCCTGGGAATATCTCGGCTCTCATCAAATTCTCTTTAATCACTAGTAAAGGAGTCAAAAGATCAGCAAAATCAGTAACATGAAGGTCTTCCATAACGGCCTGAACATTATGACCGTGCTTGGGCATCGGAGCAGATATCACATTGGGCTTCTCAGGAGCATCAAATTCTACTTCCTTGGCATCAATCAGGTCCTGGATTTTGTTCTTAAGCGCCCAACAATTATTGGTATCGTGCCCAACACTGTCAGAGTGGTAAGCACACTTGGCATTGGAGTGGTAGTATGGAGAGGAGGTATTAGGGTTCTTTGGCGCTTCCTTCAAACGGGTAAGATTCAGTTTTAACAAATGAGGGAGTACTTGAGCTAGCGTCATGTTGATTCGGGTGAACTGCCGTTGTGGCCTTTCTACCCGTTGTTGATTAGGTCTTGACTGATTGTTACGAGGTTGATCATTTGAAGAGTTCTGAATCATCACAGCCCCTACTGTTGGCCGGCGCTCGGTTCTTCCCTGACTTTTCTGAGAGTAAACAGCAGAGGCTTCCTTCTTAGTTGGGAAGGTTTTCTTAACAGCATTGGACGCGGATGTATCTTTCTGAATCTTACCACTTTTAATACCGGCCTCGACCCTTTCGCCAGTCAAAATTAGTTCAGTAAATCCCGCGGAAGAACTCCCGATTAAATGATTGAAGAAAGGGCCAGACAGAGTCTCTAAAAACATGTCAACCAGCTCTCTATCTGATAATGGTGGTTGCACCCTTCCAGCCAGATCACGCCATTTCTGGGCATACTCTTTAAATCCTTCATTGGAAGCCATCCCCATACTTTGTAGCTGAGTACGAGTGGGCACCAAATCAGCATTGTATTGGTATTGACGGTAAAAAGCAGCAGCTAAGTCTTCCTAGTTGTGAACCTCTGATCTCTCGAGTTGGTAGAACCAGTCCAATTGTGTGCCTGACAAACTGTCTTGAAAAAAATGTACCCAGAGGTCTTTATCAGATGAGTGGGGTTGGATCTTTCTGACATACGATCTCAGATGCATCTTTGGGCAGGACAGACCGTCATACTTAGCAAATGTTGGTACTTTGAACTTAGGAGGAATAACGATCCCAGCGACCAACCCTAGTTCTTCAAAATCTAAATCGGGTACCCTTTGCAACTCCATGGCTGCCAATATATCCTCAAGATTCTTATATTTATCATCCGCCGGGGGATATTGTTGTTCGGAGTAATCTTTGTCTTCTTCCTCTTCCTCCTCTTCAACTTCATATTCAGACGGTACCGCAACCCCTTTTCCTTTACCAGCCCCTTCATCAGATGTTGAGGGGAACTCGAGAACTTTTCTAGCATTGCTTTCAAATCTTCTTCCAAAAGTGGATACTCTGGGCCTTTTCTTCTTTTTCTCTTTATTCTTTTCCAACAGTGCTTTGAGGTCCTCTTGACCCTTTGCTAAGGTCATGAGGAGTTGCTGGAATTGAGAATTTTGTGCTTGCAGATCCTTAATTGTCTGCTCCAAATCCATCTTGCTGAAATAAACAGCAGAAAGATAAGGAAACCTGGTGTGAAGACCTGTTTATGCATATGATGAATGGTATGTTATTCATGTAATGCATTCAAGGATTCAGAAATTCAAATTTGTTGCAAACAAAAAGGAACACACGTCATATTAAGAAGAAATTGTTAGTACATAAGTGCCCCATGGGCAAAATATTACAAAATTCTCAATGTAAAAAGACATTGCGCATCCTCTTTGGTGCGATGTAAGTGTTGAGAGTTTCCTCCTCATGAAGTCGGCGGGTAAGCTTCAAAACCTTCTTCTCACTGGCGTATAAGCTGGCTTCAAAAGTATTTTTTTCTTCTTTGAGTTGGATCCAACTCTTTTGCATTTCTTCCCATGATGTTGGCATGTCAGGATGTAGGAGGGTGTATGGAACCTCTCCTTCCATAACAGGCTCTTTGATCAAAGGGAGAATGTGAGGGTATGGCATCATAAGATTCTGGGTGCGGGTTCGTACCCACTTGAGGTAAGGCTCAAGGGGGATGGAATTTTTGTGCCCCAATGTCTTACTATCCAACTTGTTGGGCATCCTCCAAGCTCTGATAAACCTTTGTCGAAGTCCTTGCGCATCGTTGTCAAAGTCAAAAACTAGGTCAGGAATCAGCATGTCGTGAGGGCCATCCCTCCGAGCATATCCAAACTGTCTTAGAGCTAAACAAGGGTTGTAGGTAATGCCTCCCCTAATGCCAATTAGTGGGACATTAGGGAATTCCCCACAACAATCAATGATGATGACATTTTCTCTGGACCGAGAACACCAATGTACATCAGAATGTGTGAGGGTCATCAATCGTTGTGACCACCTTAAACCCTACTCATTCTTCAAAACTGTCTGAGGAAGGTGATAAATAAACCACCTTTATAGAAGAGGAGTACAGCACATGAGAACACCTCTTTTCCTCATTATTCGTGTGTAAAATGAGTGTAGGATGTCCCCAAGCAATGTAGGCATAGGATTCCTGGATATGAAAATCTTGACAGCATTCACATCTATAAGTTGATCAGGATTTGGGAACAAGACCAACCCATAGATAAGGAGTGCCACAATCTCTTCAAAGGCTTGTAGATCAAGAGAATTCCAGCAGTCTTGTGCCTTCTCAAACAGAAAATTTGCCAAGAAACCCTTGACACCACTTCTGGTTTCCCAATGCCCCTTGATGTCAGATGGTTGCAAGTGTAATGCTTGAGCAACATCTCCAGGCTTTGGTTCTTTTTCTGTACCGTTGTAGGGTAGTTGATGAAGAATAGGAATTCTCAGGAGTTGAGAAAATTCCTCCAAAGTGGGTACTATTTGGTAATCAGGGAATGTGAAACAGTGGTGTAGGGGGGTCAAAGAACTGGAAGAGAACTTTCACCATGTCTTCTTCAGTGTTGGAGTTGACCAAGCTGAGAAGCCTACCATGTCTTTCACTGAAGAGAGAATTCTCTGGAATCCTGGATGTAAGCTCCTTGAGTTGAGGAGGGATTCTCACAAGGTTGACTTGAATTGTTTTCCTGCGAAGAGATTCCATGACCTACAAAACAAGAACAAAGATGAAGATCCAAACCCTTGAAATGGTTAGTGGATGCATATGATGCTTTATGATGTTCATGATGTATGCACAAGTATATGTACAAGCAAGTCACACAAAAACCCTAGTTTCAGGCTTGCATGAGGTTTCATAGGTAAATATCCTCTTGAGTTTAGTTGGCTCAAACCTGTCCTATAAATAGTAACTGGGTTCTAAGGAGCTCAGTATCACTGGATTGTTTTCTATGTTCATTATTTTGGTTTAGCCACTTAACTAGCGACCAGAATATTCCAAGAAAACAATCCTCAATGAGTGTAGTATCGAGTATCTACCAACTTCGGACTGCACCAAAGCCGGTCATCTCACTACTCCTAAAAAAGGCCAAGATGGTCAAGTAAGGTTCTAAGAGTCCATTAGTGCTTTATGACATCACTCAGCGGCCCCGTATTCTCTTTGATTGACTCAAAGGCTACCGATACTCACAAATATGTTGCACTAATATAGCTATTGCTTCAACCATGTCGGTATACCCCGCACAGTTTCCATAACGTATTTCTATTTACCTATGAATGTTTCCCAAATCCGGGTAGAGGATTTGAAGCCCAAACAAGAGAACCAAATGTAAAGCAATCAATGCAAACAATATAATCATGCAAAGGGTGATCTAGGCCCTAAGGTTACTCCACTTTTAAAGTATTCCCCAACAGAGTCGCCAGTTCTGTGATACGGTGGGAGAACTGACTTGGGATTTTGCGTTTGTGTTCGCAAATGTTTCGGTTTAGCAAGAGTCACCACTGACTTTTTTATTTTATCCTAAGGAAAGGTCAAAAAGCACAGGAAAGACCTTTGAGATGTTTTCTTGGGTTCGGGGAGTAGATTATAGAAAGGGAAGGTATTAGCACCCTTTCTATCCATGGTTATCCATGGGCTCTTAGTTACTTGCTTAGATCACTTGCTTTGCTTTCCAATTGTTTGAAATGGTGCTCTTCAATTGTTTGAAATGGTGCTTTGTGTTTGGTTTTGAAATATGTTTTGGAAAGAGGCCATCGTTGTGGCAACGTTTGTAATGATTCTTGTTTGAATGTATACAAAGGTGTTTTTGTCTTTTGAAAAGTTTTCAATGTTTGAAAGTAGGGTTTTGAAATTGTGTTGTGAAGTGTGTTTTGAAGATAGCAAGGATGTTTTTGCAAGTTTTGATCAAGTAACTAAGAGTTGTCTACCCTATTTTACTCAAAGATCTTTCTTATGTTTTTTAACCCTTTTAACAGTGTTGTTTCACCATTGTACTTGGTGAAAAACCTTGTGTTAGGATGTTAAACGGGACAGGCGCGGGTCATCGTATAGACCATGATAGCAATAGTGTCAAGTATTTTTGGTAATTTTCTTGAGGGACTAGATCATTTTGTTTAGGCAACTCAGATAGCGTTGTAGTTGTTTAGTTATTGGCTTGCATTTTTGGTAAAACCCAAGTGTATGTGTGAATGTCATGACTGATGTCATAACATTCTAGTTTAGTTTGTACTGATTCATTAGGTACCTTTGCAGAAAAATATTGTCATACAGGTACTGATGTTTATAAGTGTGTATCTGAGCATTTTGCAAAATGATCACATTTACCTAAATCAGTAGACAGGTTTTCAGATGTCATAACAGATGTTAAGACATCCTGTTCTGAACTAACAGGTATGCAGTTTGGTTAATTCTGAGTTTTTTCAGGAAAATGACTCAGTCTTTCCAGAACAGAATCCTGCGTTTTCTCTGGGTTAACCTAGCTCAACCCCAACCTGGTTGATAAAGTCCCGTGACCTAGTCTTAAGGTCAAACGGAATTAACCCTAGCTTTTTGTGGAAACCCTAACTGAAGTTGCAGCTGCTATATATTCAACAGGGCTGCTGTTTTGAAAGCAATCCCTTTTTGACAGAAGATCATTTAGAAGCTGTATAGTTTTTACTATTGTAATCCAAGCAATTATCATTGTTATAAGTGACTTGGAATAGGTTTTAATTGTAAGGGTTGTGTAACACTCAAAGCTTTGAAGCAAGAGTGTTTGTATGTCTCTTGACTAAAGCTGTGAAGCAAAGTCAAGTTAGGTTTGTGTATCACTCAAAGCTGTGAAGCAAGAGTGTTTGTGTTGCTTGATTAAAAAGCTGTGAAGCATAATCAAGTGTATGTTTTGAAGAGTGTCTTCAACAATTCATTAGTCAAATTGTTTCTATGTATCACTGCTGTGATTGAGGGGGAGTGAGTAGGAACTCAGGTTTAAGTTGTACTTAGATTGAAGTTGCATTGGGTAGGTCTTAAGTGAAGGAGATAAACTGGTTGGTTTATTCCTGAATTAATATCTCTTATAGTAGATTTCCTCCCTGGCTTGGTAGCCCCCAGAGTAGGTGTTGTTACACACTGAACTGGGTAAACAATTGACTGTATTCTTTACTGTTTTTGTATTTACTGTCTTATAGAAAGTCAGATACGGTGTCATAACATTGAACGTGACATTGAGTATCTGCAGCCAGAATTTCAATTGGCATCAGAGCAGGCACCCTGCCTGTATTACTGGGTGAGATCTAGGGATATCACTTTCTGGCACTATGGACAAAGAAGGAGTTTTTGGAAATAGACCACCCATTCTGAATGGAACTAATTATGACTACTGGAAACCTCGTATGATTGCCTTCTTAAAATCTCTGGACAAAAAGGCTTGGAGAGCTGCTGACAAAGGATGGATCCATCCCACCATAACTGAGAAAGATGGGACAATTAGTTTGAAGCCTGAGGAAGATTGGAGTAAAGAAGAAGATGAGTTAGCCCTGGGAAATTCCAAAGCCTTAAATGCCTTGTTCAATGGAATTGATAGAAACATTTTCAGACTAGTACATCAATATGAACTGGCCAAGGAAGTTTGGGACACTCTCAAAACTACCCATGAGGGCACTTCCAAAGTAAAAATGTCAAGGCTTCAGATGTTGACTACCAAGTTTGAGAATCTAAAAATGATGGAAGATGAAACCATTCATGAGTTTCACATGAACATCTTGGAGATTGCCAACACCTCAGGAGCACTGGGAGAAAAGATGTCAGAAGAAAAATTGGTGAGAAAGATTCTCAGATCCTTGCCTAAAAGATTTGCAATGAAGGTAACTGCCATAGAGGAAGCCCAGGACATCAGCAAGTTGAAAGTGGATGAACTTATTGGGTCTCTTCAGACTTTTGAGATGGGGATCACTGATAATGGTGACAAGAAGAACAAGAGCATAGCACTTGTATCCAACACTGATGTTGAAAACAAGGAGGATGAAGAAGAAAATATTTCAGAAGCTATAGCCATGCTTGGAAGACAGTTCAACAAACTCATCAAAAGAATAGATCAAAAGTCAAGGTCTAATGTTCATAACATTCCCTCTGACATTGACAGTTCCAGCAGAAGACCAAGGTCAGAAGAGAAGGGAAACCAAGGCAGAGGTATTCAATGCCATGGCTGTGAAGGATATGGGCATATTCGAGCTGAATGTCCTACCTTTCTTAAGAAACAAAAGAAAGGAATGACTGTTACTTGGTCTGACTGTGATTCAGAAAGTAATTCTGAAGAAGAATATGCCAAACTAGTTACTGCTCTAACTAGTGTTTGTACCTCTGAAAGTGACACTAGTGATGAAGAAGTGACATTTGAAGAACTGGATGATACCTATAAGTAATTATGTATCAGAAGTGCTGAAGTCTGTGTGCAGAATGAGAAACAAGCAAAACTCATCATAAAGCTGGAGGCTGAAAAAAGGGCAGATCTTGAAACTATAAGTCATCTAGAAGGGGAAGTTCAATTGCTGAACTCACAACTGAACCAAATGACCAAATCTGTCAAGATGCTGACTAATGGAACAGATAAATTGGAAGAGATTCTTCAGTTTGGACAAAATGTGGGAAACAAATCTGGACTAGGATTTGTGGAAGCAAAGAACTCTGGTACAGATAAGAAGATCAGGCCTGATAAGCAAATGTCAAAACAGATGTCTCAACACAACTCTCAACATCAGGAACAGAGACATATGAAGAAAAGGTACCAAAGATGGAGATGTCATCATTGTGGGAGATATGGCCACATAAAGCCCTTCTGCTTCAGATTGCATGGATACCCTAATCAGAACTCAGGTGTCAAACCTAAGTCTAAAAAGGTACCACATGCTCCTAAATGGAAGAAAAAGGCTACTGCCCTGATAGCCCACACTTCCCTGAGGGTCTCTGCAAAGGAAGACTGGTACTTTGACAGTGGATGTTCCAGACACATGACTGGAATCAAGAACCTCCTCAATAATGTTAAGCCTCACACCAGCAGTTTTGTGACCTTTGGAGATGGTGCTAAAGGTGAAATCAAAGGAGTTGGTGATTTGGACTGCCCTGGAGTTCCAAGTCTGAATGAAGTACTGCTGGTAAAAGGGCTGACTGCTAATCTCATTAGTATCAGTCAATTGTGTGATCTAGGATTCAAGGTCAATTTCTCAAAATCTGAATGTC
The DNA here is from genome assembly GCA_948472305.1 of Vicia faba. Classification (NCBI taxonomy): domain Eukaryota; kingdom Viridiplantae; phylum Streptophyta; class Magnoliopsida; order Fabales; family Fabaceae; genus Vicia; species Vicia faba. Next base: position 1,423,298,760 of record OX451738.1, on the reverse strand, counting down.
TTGTAATCAATGAAAAACAAGAAATTGTAATGAAAGGAGTCAGATCCAAAGATAACTGTTACTTGTGGCAGCCTGAGAACACTAATAACTCCACTATGTGTCCAATTACCAAAGAAGAAAAAGAGATGAAACTGTGGCACCATAAGCTTGGTCATCTTCATATAAGAAGAATGAAAAGAGCTATCTCTATGGAAGCAGTCAGAAGGACTCCAAGACTACAGATTGATAAAAGAAGGGTTTGTGGTGAACTTAAAATTGAAAGGCTTGGTAAAAAGAAACATGTCTATGATGTGGTGGATAAACTTGAAGAAGGATGTGTTGTCAGAACCAGAAGTAATCATGACAAGGATTTTGGAAACAACAAGTCTAATAAATTTTGTTTCCCAGAAGAAATGAGTTGTGAAGTCTCTTCTCCTATAACTCACCATCAAAATGGAGTTGACAAAAAGAAAAATAAGATCATTCAAGAATCAACCAGAACTGTGATTCATGTCAAAAGAATGCCTTCCCAACTTTGTGCTGAAATGGTTGCAGCTAGTAGTAACTGTTCTCAAAATATCTGGACAAAGCAGATGCTCACTGAGTATAATGTCTCACAAGATGTTGTGACATTGTATTGTGACAATCTGAATACAATCAATATTTCCATGAACCCTATTCAGCATAGCAGGACCAAGCACATTGACTTTGTTGAGAAGAAGTCAATTAAACTGGAACATGGTATCATTAAGCTTCAGCTGGCTGATTCTTCTACCAAGGCTCTTGTTGGAAATAAACTTGAAAACTTGAGGGGGCAGGTTGGGTATTTGCCAACATGAGAAATTGTAGCAATTAATTTTGCTTAAAACAAGGGTTGAAGGAGTTAATTTTGTTAAGTCTAATTTTAGTGGGTTAATCATATGTTTTCCCAATTCTTTCAAAATCTTTAAGAAGTTGAAAAGACTCTCTTTTGCCTCCTGCCTCTCTCGTCTTTGCAACCTGTTCCCTTCTCTCAATCAAAGTTTTTTCTCAAATTGCTACTGGTGCTCTAAGTCAATCAAAATGTCTCAAACATCATCTTCAACCAAGGCGACCTCTTCATCTTCATCATCTTCATCATCTGACCAAGACTCTCGAGCAATCACCACATGCATAGAATCTGAAGTTCTTGAGATCACTCCTCTCAGAGAGATGGCTACTGACCCCGCCAAAGTCAAAAAGTTGAGAACTAGACATGCAGGAAGAGCTCAAGATGCTGCCTCTGGTAATCCTTCTCATCCTTCTTCTTCTGTATCAAATAGAGAAGGATCAGTTCAAGTTCATCAAACAATTGCTAGGCTAGTGTCAAGTATACTAAGCGGAAACCAATCTGTACTGGGGATTTCTGTCCCTTTAAATCAATCAGGAAGCCCAAATGTGGATGTCTCTGAGAATGTTATGACACAAAATGACAACATTAAGAACCCTTCAGAAAAGACTGCTGATCCACCTATCATTGATGTGGATGAGGAATACTCAGACAATGATCTGATTGCCAATGTAAACCCTAGCATAGCTAGGAGAATGATGAAAAGGAAGAATAATCAGAATACTAGAAAATGTTTGACAAAAGATAAACCTGCTAATAAGAAATCCAAGGCTGAAGGCATGGCTGGGTAGAATCTGTGAAAACTGTTCAGTCCAAAGGGAAGGTGAAAGCCCAGGTGCATACTGATAGACAACCAATTTCAAAGAAGAGAAAAGAACCTGAATCTTCTGATTCTGATGAGGAATCAGAGTTTGAGATTGATGCTGAAGAAATTCCTATCAGAAGGAAGCTCCCCTCCAGCAAAATTGCTAGAGTTCCCGAAGTCCCAACAGACAACATCTCTTTTCATCATCCTGACAATGCAAACAGATGGAAGTATGTTTGCTTGAAGAGAATAGCTTTAGAAAGAGAGCTAAACAATGATGCCATGGAGTGCAAAGACATCATGGACCTGATCAAGAATGCTGGACTGATGAAGACAGTGATAAAATTTAACAAGTGTTATGAAAATCTGGTCAAGGAGTTCATAGTTAACTTGTCTAATGATTGTGCTGATGGAAGGTCAGCTGACTTTGAAAGTGTTTTTTTTAGAGGAAGAAGGGTTAATTTCTCTCCATCAGAAATTAACAACTTTCTTGGAAGATCAAATGAGGATTGTCCTGATCTGGAAGTCACTGACAATGAAGTTTGTCAAACCATCACAGCAAGGCAAGTGAAGTGCTGGCCCTTGAAAGGCAAGCTGAATGCCAGCAAACTTAGCATGAAATTTGCCATCCTGCACAAGATTGGTGCAGCCAACTGGGTCCCTACAAACCATAAATCAACTATCTCCACAGGATTGGGGAGATTTATTTATGCTGTGGGAACCAAGACTGCTTTTGACTATGGCAGGTATATTTTTGAACAAACTTTAAAACATGCTGGTAGTTATGCTGTCAAAGGACCAATTGCCTTTCCCTCCCTCCTTTGTGGAATTATCCTTGCACAATACCCTGATATCCTGGTGGCAAGAGATACTGCTTGCAAAAGAGCTCCTGCCCTTGGGTTGCACTACAAACTGTTTCAGGGATCTCATGCTCCTGATATTGTCATAACATCAGCTGAGACATCGTCTGTGAAGACCCAGTCCAAAACATCTGATGTCATAGCTGTATTAAAAGAGACCTGCAAAGAACTGGAAGCTAGGAAAAAGACCCTAGAAAACCTAATTGCCAGGTTAGAAAAGGAGGAAGCTGAAGGAAACAGAAGGGAAGAGGGTGTAGAAGCTGAAGGTCATCTCAATACTGAAGAAACTAGCTCCTCTGAGTCTGATGACAGTGCTTAAAGGTTGGTGGAGTTGCTGATTGGTGGAGTTGGTGCTGGTACCTGGTAGAGTTTGGAAGTGTGTTCAGTTATTTTTGGTTCTGCTCTCATTACTTTTTCTGGATGACTGTATAACTTTTAAGAACATGTATCTTTGGCCCATTTGTGGATAAAGAGGGGGAGATATATTTTGGTACTTAATTAGACATTCTATTTTTCTGCAGTCATTTCTTTCTGCTGCTATCTATCTCTGATTGCTTAGGGTCTTTAGCCAAAAATCTGCCAAAGGGGGAGTTTGTAGTTGTTTAGTTATTGGCTTTCATTTTTGGTAAAACCCAAGTGTATGTGTGAATGTCATGACTGATGTCATAACATTCTAGTTTAGTTTGTACTGATTCATTAGGTACCTTTGCAGAAAAATATTGTCATACAGGTACTGATGTTTATAAGTGTGTATCTGAGCATTTTGCAAAATGATCACATTTACCTAAATCAGTAGACAGGTTTTCAGATGTCATAACAGATGTTAAGACATCCTGTTCTGAACTAACAGGTATGCAGTTTGGTTAATTCTGAGTTTTTTCAGGAAAATGACTCAGTCTTTCCAGAACAGAATCCTGCGTTTTCTCTGGGTTAACCTAGCTCAACCCCAACCTGGTTGATAAAGTCATGTGACCTAGTCTTAAGGTCAAACTGAATTAACCCTAGCTTTTTGTGGAAACCCTAACTGAAGTTGCAGCTGCTATATATTCAACAGGGCTGTTGTTTTGGAAGCAATCCCTTTTTGACAGAAGATCATTTAGAAGCTGTATAGTTTTTACTATTGTAATCCAAGCAATTATCATTGTGATAAGTGACTTGGAATAGGTTTTAATTGTAAGGGTTGTGTAACACTCAAAGCTTTGAAGCAAGAGTGTTTGTATGTCTCTTGACTAAAGTTGTGAAGCAAAGTCAAGTTAGGTTTGTGTATCACTCAAAGCTGTGAAGCAAGAGTGTTTGTGTTGCTTGATTAAAAAGCTGTGAAGCATAATCAAGTGTATGTTTTGAAGAGTGTCTTCAACAATTCATTAGTCAAATTGTTTCTATGTATCACTGCTGTGATTGAGGGGGAGTGAGTAGGAACTCAGGTTTAAGTTGTACTTAGATTGAAGTTGCATTGGGTAGGTCTTAAGTGAAGGAGATAAACTGGTTGGTTTATTCCTGAATTAATATCTCTTATAGTAGATTTCCTCCCTGGCTTGGTAGCCCCCAGAGTAGGTGTTGTTACACACTGAACTGGGTAAACAATTGACTGTATTCTTTACTGTTTTTGTATTTACTGTCTTATAGAAAGTCAGATACGGTGTCATAACATTGAACGTGACATTGAGTATCTGCAGCCAGAATTTCAAGCGTCATCGAGAGACTATGATCTTTGTTTTGTTTTTGCTTTGCCAAAGTACTCAACATGCATACCATGGCCCATTTTTGAAGGCAACAAGTGGATTGTAACCCTAGGGGTGCAAGTGTGCATTGTGTTTGTTTTTCAAGCATTTTGTCTTTGATTAGGTCAAACTATTTGTTGATTTGATTTTGCATACAAACCCTAAGTCTAATCATGGCATAATTGAAAGCATTTAAAGGTACGAGAATTTAAATTCTACACTATTACAATATGATATAGGGAGGGGGGTACAAATTTGAATTGGGGATTATTTTGCAAGAAATTAAATCCTAAATTATTACAACCATATTTAATTTGCAAGGCATAATATTTAAATGTATATTATTTAAATAAATACAATAAATAAATATTAAATAAAATGCATCATGTAAAAGAGGTTTTTTTTTGTTTATGTATGTAAAGCATTCTTTTAATGTGAACAAAAAGGGTGTAAATAATAAAAATAAAAGGATTAATTTTACTTAATAAAAGGGGTAAACCCTAATTTTCTTTAAGGAAAATAAAAATGTATTATTTATTACAAAATATATTAATATGTACAAAAATAAGAATATATTATAAAAAAATGTTTTTTAGTATAAAGTAATAATAAAAATAAAAATGTATTTATTTTTGTGTTTTTTATTCTAATTACTTAATAAACATAGTATAAAATATATATATATATATATATATATATATATATATATATATATATATATATATATATATATATATATATATATATATATATATATATATATATATATATATATATATATATATATATATATATATATATATATATATATATATATATATATATATATATATATTAAATACGTGAAAAATAAAATAAATTATTTACAAAAATGTATATATTTCAAGAAAATATTTTCAAATGTGAATAAAAATAATAAATAAAAATAAAAGTATTTTTTACATTATTTTTTAAATTTAAACAAAATAAATATAAAGTATTTAATGTATTAACGCTAGAAATAATTAAAATAAATATAAAATAAATATAAAATTTTATGAAAATATTTTTTAAGTATTTTTTATATTAGAAAATAAAATATCAAAGTCAAAAATGAAATAAAAATGCAAAAATAATAAAAATACAAAGAAATGGGCCAGGGGATGCTGAAAGTGAATTGGGAGGTGTCAAAAGCAAAGAAATTCAGGCCCAGCCCAGACTTCATCTTCAACCTCCAGAAGTTTGAAAAAACGCGCGTTTTCCATACAAACTTGTATCTCCTGTATTTGTGATCCTTTGACAAAACTCAAAACATGAAACTTGTAGAGCATCAAACAACGAATCTAACCATATAAAAAACTTAAGTTAACTCTCAAAGACCAGAGAGAATTTCTCTGGCCCTAATTTCTAACCTAGTTTTTTCAGAAAGTTCATGATTGAAATTCTCCTAGCATGATTAATATAAATGAAAACTAAGCACATGTATGGTTTCAGGGCTATGAATACAACATCTTTCATTCACAAACCTAAGTCTAACTATTCCTAAATAGAGAGATAGAAGTTCATGAAATACCTGTTTCAGTTGAGTTCGAGTTGGACAATGCAGCAACTTCCAATGGTGCCTGAGGTTCTTTTGAGCTTGCCTGATGTCCACTGAACATTTCCCAATGCTTAGTTTGTTTTGAAGTGGCCTGAATCGTGCTACAGAACTCAACCTGCAAAGCTTCCAAACAAAAATGGCAATGTGTGTTAATGGAGTTACAGCAACTTGTGCATGGTCTGGATAGCTCAGGTATGTTGATTGGAATGTGTTTGAAGTAGTTTTGGACAAAACGCACGAGGGGATTTGATGGTGGCTTGAAGTTTGCAGAACTGGCCCTGTTTTGCAAGAAAATGGAGATTTTGAGTAAGAGGAGGTTTGAGTGGTGAAGAGCTCGTGCTTCTGGCTTGCTAGGGTATGAGAAACTTGTTTGAAGTGTTTGTGTAAGTTGATCTTTTCTGTCTTTCAAGTTCTAAGCATTTGGCAAGTTTTCTTGTTTTTGAAGCAAGAAAGTGGAAGTGAGGTTACAGGCTTGTACATGCCATCTTATCACCCTGCATACCATCCTCTTGGCCCCTCTAATTAGTGGATTTTTTTAGCTGCCAGAGATTTGGCTCTATGCTCAAGGATTAGTGGTTTGACATAAAGCAACCTTTTGAAAAAATGGAAATGTGCCTTTTACCATTTAGGGATTAAACTTGTGTACAATACCCTTATGACCAAGGCAATGCATTAGCTCAATGGATTTGAATTAAATTATGGAGTGTGAAATGGTTTAGAGGCCTGCAAACAAGTAGAAAGACTTCTGGTTTGAAAATGAAACTTATATGAACATGTATTGGCCATGGATCAAAGTGAGTTTTTGCCAACTTCAAGCATTCGATTCTCCCTAACCACAAAGGTGTTTGAGCATTCCATTCGATTCTCTAAGTTAAAAGTTTTAGGTACCCTTGTTCCCAAAATCATAACTTGAGATCCAAGCTTCTTTTGAGAAAACTTTGTGAATAAAAGTTGTATACTTTGTGATGGACTAAAACTTTCATGTTATAAGTTTTGTTTGAATCCATTTTCATATTGGTGAAAAAATGGGACAAAGTTAGGAAAAAATAGGAAAGTTTTATAACTTAGAAAATTTCTAAGTTCTGAAATTTTTCCATTTTAAACCCTAATTTGCAATTTTGGGTTTCTTGATGAACAAGTTTCATAATTTGCTATGTCTTGATGAAAAATGACCCTTGGCACTTGATTTTGACCAAAAAGTCAAAGTTTGACTTTTTAGTGTACAATCAAATTTTGATCAGTTAACTGAAAAATTCATCTGTCAATCCTATGCATTTGAGATCTTTTGAACTTGTTGAATGGGTCAAGATGATTTCATTGATTCCTTGTATCCATGGTTGAGCTTGATTTGCCATTGGCTAGGTCAAACAGTCAAAAATTGTCTTTGTACAGTCAAAACCCTAAAAATGACCATTTTGCCCTTTTGGTGATCTGATCAAATTTCTTGTGGAATTGTGATCCAAACTTGATCAAATGGTTCATATGGGTTCATAATATTGATGTGGGTCAAAATTCATGAGGTTTGACTGTCAATTGGTCACAGTTGACTTTTTCCCCAATACAGCTGATTTCTAGGTTAACTGTCCAATTGATTGGGCAAAAATTTGATTCAAGGCTTGGAACTTGGTATGGACCAACTTGTGAGTCCAAAATGGAGTATGAAAGTCATTTTGGGCATTGTGGGTCAAAACATCCCTGTGCAAACTCAAACCCTAATTTAGGTCAACAGTGCAAGGAGGTGTCTTGAGCAGAGCAAACCCTAGCTTGATCTTGAATTCCAAGAGTCTTGTGATGAGAAATGTTGATGAAATGAGAGGGTAGATTTTGGGGTACAATAGCTATTCTAGAAGAAATCCCCTACGGTATGTCATTCAGATCCTCAACATAGCTAAAACCTTGAAGTGCATATCCCTAACGGAGTTAAATTTCAAAATTCCCATCAGAGTTAGGTTTCTAAAAAACTCTCGATCCCCAGCGGAGCCAGAATACTCTAAACTTTCATCAACAGCGGAGTCCAAAACTTAAAATCTTAAACCCCGGTGGAATACTATCCAACTTCCTCCAATTCACCAGCAGAGTTCTCCACAAAACAAGGAACCCCCAGTAGATTGGCATACAACCCAAGCTCATGATTTCCCCGGAAGAATAAACACTCTCCCCACAGAGTTATTTCCCGACATAACGAAGATTATAATTCCCTTTTCTCCATTTGAAGCCTCCCAGGTTTTAATTCCCCAATAGCGGTCGTTGGATTTTTCCTTATTTCCCCAGGAAAGTCATGAAGGATTCTCACATCCCCACAGAAGTTGTCAAAATTTTGATAATCCCCGCAGGTTGCCAAGGATTTTCTATCCCCAACAGTAATCAGCAAGGTTTTCTCATCTTCAACAATCAAAGATTTTTTGAATCCCCAACATCGGTCAAGGATTTACTTTCCCCAGCAGCAGTCAAAGATTTCATTATCTCCAGCTATCAAGGATTTATTTTCCTCAGCAAGACAGCTAATCAGCTTACATGCACATCCATTACATTCATATATCATAAACATTGATGGAACACATTTTATTGCATCATACATATCATGCAACATAACTTTGTGCTTTAGCTAACATTCTAACCTTTTCAGGATAAGATTAAAAAAGCTATCGCTAACAACTATTCAGAGATTTCAGATACAGTATGGATACACCCCCAGACACGGTAGTTATTCTATTACTCGTTCAGAATTTCAAGTCAAGATACAGTATGGATACACCCCAGACACGGCGGTTATTCTATTACTCGTTCAGACTTCAGCAATCAGATACGGACTAGATACGCTCCAGACACGACACCCATTCTATTTCTCATTCAGATTCAATTATCAACTTCCAGTTCATATACACTCCAGACACGGAAGTCATTCTGTCACTTGTCCGGATCCCAGTTACAGTACGGATATACTCCAGACACGGAAGTCATTCTGCTACTCATACAGATCTCAACTTCAGATACAGTCTAGATACGCTCCAGACACGGTTGCCATTATGTCACTCATTCATAATTTATCCCCAGCACATAGATGCTCCATACACAAATGTTCCTCTGTTACCCATTCAGAATACAGATACACTCCAGACACGGCAGTCATTCTGATATTCATTCAAGAATCAAATACAGTTACAGCTCGGATACGCTCTAGACACGGACGCCATTCCCTTGCTCATACGAACCCAATCTCCATATACAACTCAGATACGTTCCAAATACGGATACCATTCTGATGTTCATTCTACTAATTTTCAACAAACAAGTTTTGGATGGCATCTCTAAGCCCATCTCCAGCAAGATTCTACCATTTCCAAATGGCATCTTTAAGCCCATTCCCTCAGCTACATTTTGACGAGTGCAAATTTACGGGCACTCTAGTGTCCAATCCTCTTTTACCTTCGAGTCAAGAAAGGCAAACTTGCAATCTAACTCTTCAGGTTCAAGAAGATTGAACAGGGGAAACCGTTGTACCCCAAAATTTTCCCTCTCATTTTATCAACATCTCTCATCACAAGGCTCTTGGAACTCAAGATCAAGCTAGGGTTTGCTCTGTTCAAGACATCTCCTTGCACTGATGACCTAAACTAGGGTTTGAGTTTGCACAAGGATTTTTGGACCTTCAATGCTCAAATTGACTTTCATACTTCATATTGGACTCATAAGTTTGTCCATACCAAATTTCAAGCCTTGAATCAAATTTTTGCCCAGTCAATTGGACAATTGACCTAGAAATCAACTATATTGGGGAAAAAGTCAACTGTGGCCAATTTACAGTCAAACCTCGTGAATTTTGACCCACATCAACATTATGAACTCATATGAACCATTGGATCAAGTTTGGACCACAACTCCACAAGAAATTTGATCAGATCACCAAAAGGGTAAAATGGTCATTTTTAGGGTTTTGACTGTACAAAGGCAATTTCTGACTTTTTGACCTAGCCAATGGCAAATTAGGTTCAACCATGAACTCAAGGACTCAATTACATCATCTTGACTTATTCAACAAGTTCAAAAGATCTCAAATGCATGGGATTGACAGATGAATTTTTCAGTCAACTGATCAAAATTTGATTGTACACTAAAAAGTCAAACTTTGACTTTTTGGTCAAAATCAAGTGCTAAGGGTCATTTTTCATCAAGATGTGTTAAATTATGAAACTTGTTCATTAAGAAACCCAAAATTGCAAATTAGGATTTAAAGTTGAAAATTTTCATAACTTAGAAATTTTCTAAGTTATGAAATTTTCTTAATTTTTCCTAACTTTGCCCCACATTTTCACTATGATGCAAATGGATTCAAACAAAACCTCAAACATGAAAGTTGTAGTACTCCACAAAGTCTACAACTTTAATTCACAAAGTTTTCTCAAAAGAAGCTTGGATCTCAAGTTATGATTTTTGGAACAAGGGTCCCTAAAACTTCTAACTTAGTGAAATTTTGCCCTAGTTTAGGCAGGATTTTGACCTATCTTCTTGGCCATTTTTCACATAGTTCCACTTGGAGTCTCAAGTTTCATTTCAAATATGGATTATAGAGCATGTTTCAAGATTTCCAAATTGTCCAAGAACTCCTAAAACACATTTGTGGTTAGGGAGAATCGAAGGCTTGAAGTTAGCAAAAACTCACTTTTCATCCATGGCATATTCATGTTCATACAAGTTGCATTTTCAAATCAGTATGCCTTACACTAGTTTTCAGGCCTCTAAACCACTTCACAATCCATAATTAAATGCAAATCCATCAGTCTAAGCTTTTGTTTTGGTCATTTGGACATTATACACAAGACTAAGCCCTAAGTAGAAAAAGGCACATTTCCATTTTTGCAATAATATGCTTTATGTCAAACCACTATCCCTTGAGCATTGGTCCAAGATCTCTGGCAGCAAAACAAATCCACAAATCAGAGGGGACAAGAGCAATGTATGCAAGAATATTTGATAGCCTGTACAGGCCTGTAACTTCACTTCCACATTCTTACTTCAAAAACAAGAAACTTGTCCAAATCCTTAGAACTTGAAAACCAGCCAATGCTAACTTACACAAACAGTTTGAACATCTTTCTCACACTCCTTTGAGCTAGAAACACGATTGCTTGAGCCTCTAAACACCCCATAGCCAGAAATCACATTCCTTTGGCAAAACAGGACAAGTTCTGCAACTTGAGTGCCATAGCTCATTTGGCTCGTGCGTTTTGCCCCAAGTTGCTTCAAACACCTTCCATTCAACTCACCCAAGCTATCCCAAACCTCAAACACCAACTGTAACTCCATTTACAGTTTTCACCATTTTCATTTCGAGCTTGTGCAGGTTGAGTTCTATAGGCTGATTCAAGGACATTCAAGGCAAGCTAGCTATTGGAGAAGGTCAAGTGAAGTTTAAGCAAGCTACCAGACATCTCAAGCCTTGTTGAAAAGCACTACATTTCCCTACATGAATCCAGCTGAAACTGGTTTTTCTTCACTTTCTATCTCTCTATTTAGGAACATTTAGCCTTAGGTTTGTGAATAAAAAATGTAGTGTTCAATGCTATGAAGCTGTACATATGCTCAGTTTTCATTTATATTAAGTGTGCTAGGAGAATTTCATCCATGAACATGCTGAAAAAACTAGGTCAGACTTTAGGGCCAGAGAAATTCTCTATGGTATTTGAGAGTTAGGACAAGTTGTTTATATGGTTGGAATCGTCTTAAATTCTCTACAAGTTTGATGTTGTGTGTTTTTGCAATAGAGCACGTATACAGGATCTGGTAGTTTGTACAGGGACGCGCGTGTTTTTTCAAATGCTGGAGGTTGAAGATGAAGTTTTGGGCTGGGCTTGGCCTGGCTGCTTTTGACACCCTCTCTTTTCCTTTTTGCACCCCCTGGCCCAATTTCTTGTATTTTCATATTTTTGCATTTTTGTTTTATTTTCTGATTTTGTTTATTTATTTCCAAACATAAAAAATGCTCAAAAATATTTTCATTTTTTTTTTACATTTATTTGGCATTTTATTTTAATTTTTCTAACAAAAAAGGCACTTAAATACTTTTATATTATTTATTAAGACTTGAAAAATATATATATTTTATACTTTTATTTTTGTTCTTTATTTTTATTCATACTAAAAATATTTCCCTAAATATATTTTATTTTTGTACATATTTTATTTTATATTGTACATATTTAATTTGATTAATATACATATATAAATATATACTTTTTATTTTATTAAATATTCTAGAATAAAAAATACAAAATATTACATTTTTTACTTTTATTTTTATTTATACTAAAAAAATACTTTTTTCTAAGTATATTCTATTTTTTAATATATTTTATTGTATATAAATAATATAATGTATTTATTTTCTTAAAGAAATTAGGGTTTTACCCTTAAACAATTAAAATAAATCTTTTATTTATTTCTTTATTTTTTACATTAAATATTTTACATACATCAATGAACAAAAACCTTTTTTTTTGCATAATTCATTTATTTGACATATTTATTCATTTTATCCATTTAAATATTTACGCATTGTGATTCAATTTGGATGTAATAGTAAATTAGGGTTTATATTTCTTGTCAAATACCCCCCATTCAAAATTGTACCCCCATCCCCATAATCATGTTGTAATAGCTTAGAATTTTAATTCTCGCACAAATCCAAATCATGGATGTAATAGTAAATTAGGGTTTGTATGCAAAAATCCAAATCAACAAATAGTTTGACCTAATCAAAGACAAAAATGCATGAGAATCAAACACAATACACACTTGCACCCCTAGGGTTATAATCCACTTGTTGCCTTCAAAAATGGGTCATGTTATGCATGTTGGGTACTTTGGCAAAACAAAAGATCATAGTCCCTCGATGACACTATCTTGGTTGCCTAAAATGATCAAGTCCCTCAAAAAAATTGCCAAAGATACTTGACACAATTGCTATCATGGTCTATACGACGACCCGCGCCTGTCCTGTTTAACATCCTAACACAAGGTTATTCACCAAATACAATGGTGAAACAACACTGTCCAAAGGGTTAAAAAACATTAGGAAAGATCTTTGAGTAAAATAGGGTAGATAGCTTTTAGTTACTTGATCAAATCTTGCAAAAACATCTTTGTTATTTTCAAACACACCTCACAACACAATTTCAAATCATTTCCCAAATCAAACTTTCAAACATTGAAATCTTTTCAATAGACAAAAACATCTTTGTATACATTCGAACAAGAATCATTACAAAGGTTGTCACAATGATGGCCTCTTTTCAAAACATCTTTCAAAACCACACACAAAGCACCATTTCAAACAATTGGAAAAGCAAAGCAAGTGATCTAAACAAGTAACTAAGAGCCCATGGATAACCATGGATGAAAAGGGTGCTTGCACCTTCCCTTTTCATAATCTACTCCCCGAACCCAAGAAAACATCTCAAAGGTCTTTCCTGTGCTTTTTGACCTTTCCTTAGGATAAAATAAAAAGTCGGTGGCGACTCTTGCTAAACCGAAACATTTGCAAACACAAACGCAAAACCTCAAGTCAGTTCTCCCACCGTATCACACCTTGCAATATTGCTAATCATGGTTATACGATGGCCCACGCCCGTCCTGTTTACATCCAAAGATAGGGTTGCTTACCAAATCAATGGTAAGACAACAATGTAAAAGGAAAAGGAAATGAACAAGAAAGACATTTGAGTAGGTAGATTGCTCCTAATTACTTGCTCCATTTCAAAACAAACATCCTTGCTATTTTTAAAACAATCACATACACTTTCAAACATCTTACAAACTTGAAAACATTTTCAAAAGATCAACATCTTTGTATACATTCTTACGAACGAGAATCATTACAAAGTTTTCCTAAACAATGGCCTCTTTACAAAATACTTTCAAAAACCACACAAAGCACAATTTCAAATAAAAAAAGCAAGTGATCTAGCAAGTAACTAAGAGCCCATAGAAAACCATGGATGAAAAGGGTGTTAATACCTTCCTTTTTCATAATCTACCCCCCGAACTCAAGAAATAATCTCAAAGGTCTTTCCTGTGCTTTTTCACCTTTCCTTTTGGATAAAAGAAAAGTTGGTGGCGACTCTTGCTAACCGTAACATTTGTGATCAAACGCAAAACACCCAATTCAGTTCTACCACCGCGTCATAGAACTGGCGACTCTGCTGGGGAATATTTTAAAGTGGGGTTACCTTAGGGTTAGATCACATTTATTTGCTTTCATTGTTTGACTTGTATGCTTCATATTTTGGTTCTTCATTTGTGTTTGAATCCTCTACCCGGATTTGGGATACCTTATAGGTAAGTAGCAATACGTTGTGGAAACTGTGCGGGGTATACCAACATGGTCTAAGAAGTAGCTATGTTAGTGCAAAATATTTGTGGGTACCGGTAGCCTTTGAGTTAATCAAAGAGAATACAGGGCCGTTGAGTGATGTCATGAAGTACTAATGAACTTCTAGAACCTTTACTTGACCAACTTGGCCATTTAGGATGTAGTGAGGTGACTGGCTTTGGTGCAGTCCGAAGTTGGCAGATACTCGATACTACACTCATTGAGGTTTGGTTTCTTGGGATATTTCGGTCGCCATTTAAGAGGATTGTGCTAAAACAATGACCAAGGAAACAAACCAATGATATTGAGCTCCTTAGAACCCGATTACTATTACTAGGACAGGTTTGAGTCAACTAAACTTCAAGAGGGTATTTACCTATAAAACTCCATGCAAGCCTAAACCTAAGGAATTGTTTGTTTTGTTTGTATATACATACTTTTACATAACATCATGAACATCATGAACATCATATACATTCACTAACCATTTCAAGGATTTTTTGGGATTCATCTTTGTTCTTGTTTTGTAGGATATGGATTCAATTCGTAGGAAAACTATTCAAGTCAATCTTGTAAGGATACCTCCACAACTCAGGGAGCTAGCTTCAAGGATTCCTGAAAACTCTCCATTCACCGAGAGACATGGTCGCCTACTCAACTTGGTCACCTCCAAGACAGATGAGGACATGATGAAGGTGCCCTTTCAGTTCTTTGATCCTTTACACCATTGCTTCACATTTCCCGACTATCAACTTGTGCCTACTTTGGAAGAATTCTCCCGACTCTTGAGGATTCCCATTCTCAACCAACTACCTTTCAGCGGTACGGAAAGAGACCCAAATCCAGAAGAGATTGCTCAAGCTCTACACTTGCACTCATCTGATGTCACAACTCATTGGGAAACAAGGAGTGGTGTCAAAGGTTTCCTAGCAAAGTTCTTGTTTGAGAAAGCCCAAAACTGTTGGAACTCCTTGGATTTGCAAGCCTTTGAGGAAATTGTGGCTCTCCTCATCTATGGGATGGTTTTGTTTCCAAATCCTGACCAACTCGTAGACGTAAACACCGTCAAAATCTTCATATCCTGCAACCTGGTGCCTACATTGCTAGAGGATATCCTACACTTTTTTCACACTCGCACAATAAGGAAAAGAGGTGTCCTTATGTGTTGCACTCCTCTCTTGGAAATATGGTTTATTTCGCATCTTCCCAAATCTGTATTAAAGAATGAGCAAGGTTCAAGGTGGTCACAAAGGTTGATGACGCTCAAACATTCAGACATTTAGACATTCATTGGTGCTCCAGATCCATAGAGAATGTTACTATTGTCGACCGTTGTGGAGAATTTCCTAATGTCCCTTTACTTGGAATTATGGGAGGTATCACCTACAACCTTTGCTTAGCCTTAAGACAGTTTGGTTATGCCCGAAGGGATGGCCCGCATGAGATGCTGATTTAAGGTTTTGTATTTGACTACGACAACGATGATCAAGGTCTTCGCCAGAGATTTATCCGAGCTTGGAAGATGTTAAACAAGGTACATAGCAAGACTTTAGGGCATAAAAATTCCATCCCTCTTGAACCTTACCTCAAATGGGTACGAACTCGTGCTCAGAGTCTTATGATGCCTTACCACCCCCCCCCCCCCATTCTCCCGGTAATCATTGAGCCTGTCATAGAAGGAGATGTTCCATACACCATCCTACATTCTAACATGCCTACCTCTCTTGAAGACCTACAAAGGGATTGGATACAACTCAAGAGGGAGCGAGATACCTTCGGAGCCCAATTCTATGCAAGCAAGAAGAAGGTTTTGGAACTCACTAGGCTACTTCATGAGGAGCAGACTCTGAATGCCTACATTGCACCAAAGAGGATGCGCACTACCTTTTTATCTTAGAGTTTCTTGTATTTGTTTTGCCCAACAAGGCATTGATGTACTCAAAAGCTTTAATTTATTAATATAACGTGTGTTTCCTTTTTGTCTAAAACGAATTTGAATCTTAAAATCCTTGAAATCATCGCATACGCATCCACCATTCATCATAACATAAGCAATTTTCTTGCAACAAGTCTCCTCATCTCTCTACTATTTATTTCAGTAAGATGGATCTCGAGCAAACGTTGAAGGATCTCCAAGCTCAGAATGCACAGTTTCAACAGTTGTTCTTGACTCTGGCCAAAGGACAAGAAGAGTTGAAGACTTTGCTGGCTGAGAAAAAGAAAAAGAAGACAAAGAAGGTAACCGGAGTCCTAAACATGGGAAGAAGATTTCATGGGCAAACAAGAAGGACCTTAGACTTTGCAACGACATCCGATGAAAGAGACAATCAAGATGGGAAAGGAAAGGAAA
Source organism: Vicia faba (assembly GCA_948472305.1). NCBI lineage: Eukaryota > Viridiplantae > Streptophyta > Magnoliopsida > Fabales > Fabaceae > Vicia > Vicia faba. The sequence continues at coordinate 1,423,282,230 of OX451738.1, read as the reverse complement.
CAATTGTCCTGTCAGAATCAGAAGAGGAAGAGGAAGAAGAAGACTATTCTGAAGAACAATACCCTCTAGCTGATAACAAGTATAAACATCTCAAAGAGCGGTTGAGTGCAATGGAAATCTAAAAAGTGACTGGATTGGACTTTGAGGAATTGGGTTTAGTGTCGGGGATTGTCATTCCTCCGAAATTCAAAGCACCTGTGTTCGCCAAATATGATGTAGTTTCATGCCCTAAAATGCATCTCCGGTCCTATGTGAGGAAAATCCACCCCCATACCGCTGACAAAGACTTATGGGTACACTTTTTCCAAGACAGTCTGTCTGGAACTCAACTTGATTGGTTTTACCAGTTAGAAAGAGCCAACATTCATAACTGGGAGGATCTTGCTGCAGCTTTCTACAAACAATACCAATACAATGCTGATCTTGCGCCTACCCGTACTCAACTCCAGAGTATGGCCATGATTTCCAATGAAGGTTTCAAAGACTATGTATAAAAATGGAGAGACTTGGCTGGAAGAGTTCAACCTCCTCTATCTGAAAGAGAATTAGTAGACATGTTTTTGGGCACCTTGTCTGGTCCCTTCTTCAATCACCTAATTGGGAGTTCATCGGCAGGTTTTACTAAACTGATATTGACCGGAGAGAGGATAGAAGCCGGGATAAAGAGTGGAAAGATTCAAAAAGATACATCCTCTGCTGCTATAAGAAAGCCATTTATCGGAAAGAAAGAAGTGGTTGTTGTTTATCCTCAGAGAAATCAAGATAGGGTCGAACACCGTCCAATGGTGGGGGGCTGTTATATTCCTAAACCTACGCCTGATCAACAAAGAAACAACCAACCAAGGATGGAAAGGCCAGTCAGACGATTCACCAGAATTAACATGACCCTATCCTAGGTATTGTCACATCTGTTAAGATCCAACCTAGTGACCTTGAAGGAAGCTCCAAAGAATCCTAATACAACATCTCCTCACTATCATCCTAATTCCCGATGTGCATACCACTCTGAGAGTCCCGACCATGACACTAATAACTGTTGGGCTCTAAAGAACAAAATACAAGACCTCATTGAAGCCAAAGAGATTGAATTCGATGCGCCCGAAAATCCAAATGTCATTTCTGCCCCAATGCCCAAACATGGCCATAAAACCAATGCCGTTGAAGAAGAAATGTTTGTTACTTCAGTTAATGAACTTATGACCCCACTCCTGACTATTAAAGTGAACTTGTTGAATGCCGGTGTGTTCCCGGGCTGCGATGAAGGTTGTCATTTCTGTTTGTCCTCACCAACCAGCTGTCCTTTGTTGAAAACAGGCGTTCAGTGCCTAATAGATAACAAAGAAATTTTGTTTGAAAAGACTTCTGTTCCACCTGTTCCTTTTAAAGATGTTTCTATCATTACCATTTTCGCAAATTCTTCCAAGGTCTCCACCAAAATACCGGTTAGAATTACATCAGTTCCAAAAGCAGCTCCTTTGATAATTATAATGCATGGACCAGTCCCGTATTCGTCAGACAAAACCATACCATGGAATTATGGAGGGGATGTCTAATACCACGGTATCAAGGAAGATTGTCCAGTCGCTGAAGATTCAAGTCCTGAGAAAGTCGACTCCGATATCAGTAATATTACAGGAACTAGCAAGATTACCCGAAGCGGAAGGATATTCTCTCCAGAAATTGCTCCCCCAAAAGCAGTTTCTAGACCCGTAATCATTCATGTTGTTACTCCTCCAAAAGTTATTCCCAGTCCTACAATCATCCCCACTAATACTTCAACTGATAAAGCTGTTACAATCCCTGTTATCATTCCTACTGACACTCCTGCTGCCGAGTTAACCGAGACTCGAGGAAAAGGTGTTTTGTTTGAGTTTGTCAAGACGAAGACACAATCATTGGCTATCCCTGAGACCTCCTGGAAAGAGATGGAGGAAATTCTAAAAATCATAAAAAGAAGCGACTACGATGTAGTTGAGAAACTAGGGCAAACTCCATCTAAAATTTCCATGTTGGCTTTACTACTATGTTCTGAGGCGTATGCCAAAGCCTTGGTAAAATTCCTGAAAACTGCCCATGTACCCCAAGAGACATTTGCCGATCAGTTCCAAGACTGCGTAGCCAACTTGACTGCAGATAATGGTCTAGGTTTTTCAGATGCTGATTTAACGCCAAGAGGAAGGAGGCATAATGAGGCATTGCATGTCTCAGTTGAATGTAGGGGCACAACCCTGGCTCATGTTTTGGTGGACACTGGCTCATCTCTGAATGTGTTGCCTAAAAAAGCTCTTGATAGGCTTGACTGTGAGGGATTGACATTGAAGCCAAGTAACATAGTAGTAAGGGCTTTTGACGGCTCGAAAAGGATAGTACATGGGTAAGTGGATATCCCCATAAAGGTTGGAACCCAAACATTTGATTCAACTTTTTATGTAATGGATATTCGTCCCTCATATTCCTGCTTGCTAGGCAGATCATGGATTCACAATGCTGGTGCTGTCACTTCTACGTTGCACCAAATGCTGAAATATTCGATTCAAGGGAAGATTATCACCGTTCATGGAGAAGAAGAGTATATGATCAACCATCTCAATTCCTTCATATATGTGGAATTAGATGGTGAATTTATTGAAACTCCATTCCAACACTTTTAAGAGGTCCCGTAAGATGTGGCAGTAACCAAGGTTGTTCCCAAGATCACAAGGCCTCCACTCAGGATGTCATCTTTGAAGGATGCAAAGGCAGTAATAGAAGAAGGTGGGTGCACTATCCGGGGACAACTCCCGGATATCCCATACAAGTCAGATAAGTTTGGCTTGGGTTTCACTTCAAGTGCTAAGAAGGTTGTACGTCGCGCTCGTGCGGGAGGACCACCCCTGAAGATCAGCAACCGTGAAGTCAACGCGGTAGAGGATGATGAAGATGACTGTAATCTGGAGGATTGGATCTTCCCAACTGTCAGTGGAGGGCTCAGCAATTAGGTCGCTAGAGATTTTTTCCCGATCACTTTTATCCCACAGTAATTTGTCTTTACATTTTGTTGGATCTGTAATATTAAAACAATTCAAACTCTTAAAACCTTGTGTCTTACCCGAGGCACAATGGTCCATTTGTAAGGGTTATTATCTCATTTCCATATGACATCAATGAATCATGGACGTTTTGCATACAAGCTTTGTGCTCATTGTTTTTTCTTTTTTACATTTTCCTTTATTTCAAAGATAGATATACCCTTACACACACTCACACTTACAATGCAGGTCTACATCCATTCGGGATCCCATGGGTAACGGTTCTGCTATGGATTTTTGTGACTTTGAAAATCTGATCTACCAAGCCGAAGACGAAGGTGAGGAAGATTGTGAAGTACCAGGGGAACTTGCCAGATTACTACTGCAAGAAGAGAGAACCATTCAGCCTCACGAGGAACCTGTGGATACAATCAACCTGGGTACCGAAGAAGACAAAAAAGAAGTCAAGGTGGGTGCCAATCTGGAACCAAGTGTCAAGGAGCGTCTGATTCAGTTGCTACACGAGTATGTTGAGGTCATTGCCTGGTAATATGAATACATGTCGGGACTTGATGCAGATATTGTGGTACATCGTCTGCCTACAAAAGAGGATTGTCCACCAGTAAAACAAAAGGTCAGTCGAATGCGACCAGATATGTCAGAGAAGAATAAAGCAGAAATCATGAAAAAATTTAACGCTGGATTCTTGGCCGTCACCTCATATCCGCAATGGGTTGCTAATGTTGTTCCTGTGCCCAAGAAAGACGGCAAGGTACGAATGTGCGTGGACTACAGAGATTTGAATAGGGCAAGCCCTAAGAATGATTTCCCACTTCCCCACATTGACATCCTAGTTGACAATACGGCACAACACAAAGTGTTTTCCTTCATGGATGGTTTCTCAGGCTACAACCAAATCAAAATGGTGCCTGAGGTCATGGAGAAAACAACATTTGTCACACAATGGGGGACATTCTGCTACAAGGTGATGTCGTTCGGACTGAAGAATGCTGGGGAAACCTATCAGCGTGCCATGGTATCTCTATTTCACGACATGATACATCATGAAATAGAGGTCTATATGGACGACATGATAGCTAGATCTCAAATAGAAGAAGAACATCTTGATCATTTACAGAAACTGTTTGAGAGGCTAAAGAAGTACAAGTTGAGGTTGAATCCAAATAAATGCACGTTTGGAGTAAGGTCTGGTAAACTCCTAGGATTTGTCGTCAGCAACAAGGGTATTGAAGTAGATCCTGCCAAGGTAAAAGCGATACAAGAGATGCCTGCTCCTCGTACTGAGAAGGAAGTCAGAGGATTCTTGGGACGTTTAAACTACATTGCCAGATTTATTTCTCACCTAACAACTACTTGTGAGCCAATCTTCAAAATATTAAAGAAAGATCAAGTAGTCAAATGGAATGATGAATGCCAAACTGATTTCGACAAGATCAAAGAGTACATGCAAGAGCCTCCTGTTTTGATGCCACCAGTCGAGGGACGACCATTGATTATGTATTTGACTGTTTTAGAGAATTTAGTGGGGTGTGTGATGGGGAAGCATGACGAGTCTGGCCGAAAAGAGCACGCTATTTATTACCTGAGCAAAAAGTTTACCGACTGTGAAACAAGATATTCACTGCTCGAGAAAACTTGTTGCACTCTGGCATGGGCTGCCCTCCGGCTAAGACAGTATATGCTGACCCATACTACCTTGTTGATATCTAAAATGGATCTGATAAAATACATCTTCGAGAAGCTTGCTCTCTCTGGGAGAATAGCAAGATGGCAGATGATCCTAACGGAATATGACATATAGTATACTACCCAGAAAGCAATAAAGGGCAGTGTATTAGCTAATCACCTTACTCACCAAGCTGTAGTAGACTACCAGTCCATGAAGTTCGAATTCCCAGATGAAGACATCAGGATGGTAAACAACTGTGAAGAATTCAGGCCATATACGGACCTGAACAAGGATCCCGATGGACCCTGTTCTTTGATGGGGCATCCAATGCACTTGGAAATGGTATTGGTTTTGTACTCATATCTCCCGAAATATGTCATACTCCTTTTATGGCAAGACTTTGCTTCAATTGTACAAACAACATGGCGGAATACGAAGCGTGCATCTTTGGTATCAAAGATGCCATAGACTTGGGGATCAAATCGTTGAATGTATTCGGAGACTCAGCTTTGGTTATTAGCCAGATCAAAGGGGAATGGGACACCAAACACCCTAACATGATCCCTTATAAAGAACATGTTTTGACATTGCTCCCACATTTTGAGAAGATTACCTTCGAGCACTTCCCACGAGAAGAAAATCAGCTAGCAGACGCACTAGCCATAATGTCATTTATGATTAAACTTATATGGGTTAACGAGACTCCACAGATCACCATTGAACAAGTGGATGAACCAGAACATTGTCACGAGATTAATTCATGCTAACAATGCCTAAATTGTGCTAACCGAATTCAAAAATTCATGGATATCGTGATGGACTTACAGTGCTTTTGGGTACTAGAAAGGCTTTGTTCTTGATTGCTTTAGCTTGCTCACACTCCCAGGAATCGATGGGGATAGCTAGAAGGCCTTGAGGATGCCTGGAAATAGGAATTCGTGTTTGCACTTTCTTGGTATTTTTTCAAGTTTTGCTCTGGTTCATACGCCTCCTTCTCACCTAGTTTTTGGTCTGCCTTCATTCTATATGTATCAAGGAATGGATTAGGATTGATAGAATGTACTCAATCTTCTTCCATTATTAAATTTGATTGTGATTTGATACACTTGAATATCATTCCAAAAATGATCCAAATCCAATCTTTTTTTTGAACACATGCCTTTACACGACTTTGATCTCATGCTAGCTCTAATTTAAGACCTGAAACAAGCACAAAATCTTGTGTTTTCAATATTTTGGATTTTATATGATTTGTTTTGATTTAAATTAATTTAATTCAAATAAAAATCAAAACAAATAATAAAAATAAGATATTGACAAGTGGCAAAGGCTAGAGCTCGTGGACCATGTTGCCAACTTAAAACAAGTGAAAAAGATTGGGTCCATTTGGCAAAATTTGAAGTTTTAGGCATAGTTGACTTTTGGCAATTTTGCAAAAAAGGTCAACTTCACCAATGCATAACTTCCTCAATTTTGACTCTTTGAAGGTGTTCTTGGACTTTTTTAGAAATCTTGAGATGTCCTTTAAGCAACCTTTTGGTCTCATCCTAATTTAATATCCCATGCTCAAGTATGAAGCTTTGACAAAAAAGGTGTTTTTGTTGACTTTTCAAAATGACCTATAATGTCCAAATTCATAACTTCTTGTGAGTGCATATTTCGAACTTGGGAGATGAATATGTATTGTAGGGAATTGCATCCTCTTAAAAATGATCTTTGGATGGGTCATTTCTCATAAAGCATGAGAAAGTTATGCTTGGTCAAAGTTGAGTTGACTTTTCCTACAAAATCCTAATTTAGCAACTTTTGAGTCTTGATGAATTATGAGCAATCCTTGATGAATCATGATCAACCCTTGATCAAATGATGAAATATACTTCAAAATTAGAATATTGACCAAAAATCTTGAATTTTGACTGTATGTATGCCACATTTGACTTTTGCCCTAGCAAAGTCAATTTTTAGGCATTTGAGCAATTGACTGAGCAGATTTCCTCTGTAGGGCTTGAAACTTGACATGGATGATATTGAGAACATATTAGGACATTGGTGAGAATTTGGAATCCCTTGTACTCAAGTATCTTTATGCAATATGAAACCCTAATTTGAGGTAGAATGCCTTAGGAGAGAGCTTGTCTGGTCAACCCTTGGACTTCCTTGAACAACTTGAGGATCTTTCTTGAAATGTTTTGAGAAATATGGGAGGGAAAATTTTGGGGTACAACAACTGCCCCTGTTCAATCTTCTTAAACCTGAGGATATAGATTTGCTTTCGTGCCTTTCGTGATCCGAAGGAGGAAGAGGATTGAACACTAGAGTGTCTAGAAATTTGCACTCGCATGATGTGATATTCGTCTTACAATGTCGGGAATGGGCTTACAGATGCCATTTGGAAATTGCTGACGGGGGATGGGCTTAAAGATGCCATCCGAAGGAGTGTCGATCGCATAATAGATTCCTTAGCGAGAGCTTGTGTACCTGTTGTTGAGGAAGATTCCGCCGGGGAATGTTGATCTTTGTCTTGAGAGAAAATAGAATTTTAGGAGCTTCGGTTGTCCTTTATTCTACTGGGGAATCATCTTTTTTGAATTTTAGGAACTTCAGTCATCCGTTATTCTGAAGAGGTGAAAATGAACTACTATCTGGTCGTAATCCAGGCTTCATAGTAATAAGACCGACTACTATCTGGTCGTAATCCAGGCTTTACAGTGACTTACCGGTGAGATGAGATTAAACTTGCTATCCGGTTGTAATCCAGGTTTCGCAACTTCTCAATTCTTATCTGGTCATAATCCAGGTTTCAGAAGGAATTCAAATGTTATCCGGATGCATCCGAGCTTTAACTTGAATTTAGGGCACACTAATATCCGGTCGACTCCGGGCTTCTTAGCAACTGTCCAGGTAAACTGCTATTCGGTCGAAATCCAAGCTTCACATGGTCTTGTACTGCTATCTGGTCGTAATCTAGGCTTCAGTCTTTTTATCGTTATCCAGTCGTAATCCAGGCTTCACAATACTTTACTTCTTATCTGGTCTTAATCCAGTCTTCAGAAGAGATCAAATAGTTATCCAGTCGTAGTTTGGGCTTCCCTTTGGCTTTGGGCCTACTGATATTCGGTCGTAATCCGAGCTTCATAGTATCTGGCCGGGTGAACAGCTATTTGGTCGTAATCTAAGCTTCACAGTATCCCTTACTGTTATCTGGTCGAAATCTAGACTTCACGGTGTTTTTAACCGCTATCTGGTCGTAATCCAGGCTTTGCGACGTCTCATAACACTATCCGGTCGAAATTCAGGCTTTGTGGTGTACGGAGAAAATCAAGATACTACCCGGTCATAATTCGAGCTTCATAACTTGTGTTAAAGATATACCACTATCTGGTCGAAATCCAGGCTTCATGGTGTCTTTAGTTGCTTTCTGCTTGTAATCCAGGCTTCACAGGAACTTGTATTGCTGTCTGGTCGTAATCCAGGCTTCACAGTAACTTGCTGAGCTGTTATCCGGTCGTAATCCGGGTTTCACGGCTTGCCGAGGATTTAAACTATTATCTGTTCGAATCTGGGCTTCATAGCTTGCTTTTAAGAGATACCACTATCTGGTCGTAATCCAGGCTTTGCGGTAGTCTGATACTGTTATCCGGTTGCAATCCGGGCTTCACTATATGTTGTAGGAATCGAGATACTATTCGGTCGTACCCAGGCTTCATAGCTTGAACTTTTGTGAGAATTTAATTGTATCTTTCCTGAAAGGTAAAGGTTAGCTGTAATGCATGACATGTAGCAAGCAATGATGTTCTCAAAATAAATGAGATTATGTTATATGATGCTTATGCATATGTCATGATGTATGGATATGTGACGTTTTCTGATGTTCGCTAGCTGGGGAAAATAAATCCCGGATTGCTGCTGGAGAAAACAAAAGTTGAATTCTTCGTTTCCGCTGGGGATAGTGAATGAAGATGATTGTGAGCATAATCCTGCAAGATAGAATAACTCCACTGGGGAATAAACTGATGAGGAAATGACTCTGTGGGGAGTACATACTCTGCTAGAAGATCTGTTGATTTGGAGAAATAAACTCAATTGGGGATGAATTACCGTTACTGGTGATAATGAACCCTGTTGGGGATTGAGTTTCTGTTTGCGAAAGGAAAGAACTCCGCTGGGGATGATTTTCCAGTTGCGACTTCACTGGGAATAATCTTTTAGACTCTGCTGGGAATAATCCTCCAGACTCTACTGGGGATAATCCTTCAAACTCCATTGGGAATAATTTTCTAGTGCTGATGATAGATAAACTCTGCTTGGGGAGAATATTGTCGTTTTATTCGCGGTTGCGAGCCTCAGCTGGGAAGAATTAACACCATTGTCTTTCTCTTACTCTGCGGGGAGTGAATGTACCTTAGTCATATTCTTCAGCTAGATCTATCCATGTACCTGGTGGACAGAGAAACTGTAAGGTCTGGACAATTCTTATTTTCCTCTGTTCCTGATATTATGAGTAATCGTCTTTTGTTTCGCATGTAAATATTCATGAGCAGCAATTGTTGTCAAATGCATATATCAACAATGAACCTTGGACGTTCTTGCAAAACAAAACAGAAAAATAAAACGATTCGAAATTTCTTTGTGAAAATGAATTGTATTGATTTTGAAGTTAACCTGTAAATAGGCGTTTTTGTACAAGAGGCTGACGTCCTAGTAAGAGAACACCGCCAACTAATATAATTTATACAGTTTGTGTAAAACAAAGGAAAACAGCTATGTGAACAATCCCACTGGGTTCCAACTCTGCTATTTCCTTTATATACTCGAGCATCTCATCACTTTTCTACTTGGTTGAAGGTAGATCAAATTTATTAGTGTCGTACGAGCTTGGTAGTCGATACCGAAGTCTAGTTGCAAGATGATCCAATGAGACATAGTGTTACGCTTTAATCCCTAATTTTTGTCTGGACCGCCCTTTCGGGTTTTCAGTCCACCGGGATACCCTTTTTTGTCCAAGCCGCCTTTTCAGGTTTTCGCCTTGTCGGGTGTACATTTTTTTTTCATCCCTTACTTTTTCCCGAACCCTTTTGGTTCGCCAGGAAGCCCTTATTTTTGCCTAGGCCAGTCGACCTAGCGGGTCTTTGATTATGCGTAGTATCTTTTCACTATGTCTGCATTGACGGGGTGAGGAAGGTCGTCACCATCCATGGTGGTTAGAATCATAGCTCCTCCTGAGAAGATGTTCTTAACCACAAATGGCCCTTCGTACGTAGGGGTCCATTTTCCCCTGGGATCACTTTGTGGTAGTATGATGGGTTTGATCACCAGATCCCCGACTTGATACTCTTGTCGTCTGACCTTCTTGTCAAATGCCTTGATCATTCGCTTTTGATATGTCTGACCATGAGAAATAGCAGTAAGTCTCTTTTCATCAATTAAGTTCAGTTGATCAAGCCGGGTCTGAATCCAATCGTCCTCGCTTAAACTTGCATCCTTCATAATCCGAAGAGAGGGTATCTAGACCTCAACGGGTAAGACTGCTTCCATTCCATACACCAAAGAGTAGGGTGTTTCCCCTGTTGAAGTCCGTGATGAGGTTCGGTACCCATGAAGAGCGAATGGTAACATCTTGTGCCAATCTTTGTATGTCACCGTCATCTTCTGCACAATCTTCTTGATATTCTTATTAGCCGCTTCAACAGCCCCATTCATCTTCGGCCGGTAAGGAGAAGAGTTATGATGTTGTATCTTGAACTTCTTGCAGAGCTCGGTGATCATCGTATTATTGAGATTTATACCATTGTTCGTAATGATCCTCTCTGGTACACCATGTCGACAAATCAGATTATGCCGAATAAACCGTGCCACGACGTTCTTGGTTACTGTAGCGAAGGAAGCTGCCTCAACCCACTTCGTGAAATAATTAATAGCTACCAGGATGAAATGATGCCCGTTAGACGCAGTAGGTCTGATCTCTCCAATCATATTGATGCTCCACATCGCAAAAGGCCAAGGTGCTGTTAAGACGTTCAGAGGAACTTGAGGTATGTGCACCTTATCAGCGTAGACTTGGCACTTATGACAGGTTCGAGAATGTTGATAACAATCGGCTTCCATGGTAGACCAATAATATCATGCCCGAAGGATTTTCTTTGCCATGGTATGTCCACTGGTACGAGTTCCGAAAGTACCTTCATGTAACTCCGCCATGATCCTTTCTGCCTCGTTCTTATCCACACATCGCAGTAAGGTTTAATCGTGGTTACGCTTGTAAAGGATACCATTACTAATGAAGAACTTCACCGTGAACCTCCTCAGAAACTTCTTATCATTAACAGATGCACCCTCGGGGTACTCCTGAGCCTCAAGATACCTCCTTACCTCATGGAACCAGGGTTTATCTGCTACCTCTTTAGTCTCAATATTGCAACAATGTGCAGGTTCGTCCAACCTCTCAATGGTAATCTGGGGAACCTCATTGTCCCATCTGACCTTGAACATAGAAGACATAGTAGCTAGCGCGTCCGCTAACTGATTCTCTTCCCTGGGGAAGTGTTCAAAGGTTATCTCCTCGAAGTGCAGAAGCAACATCAATACATACTCTTTGTAAGGAATAAGATTTGGGTGTTTCGTATCCCCCTCGCCTTTGATCTGACTGATTACGAGAGCGGAATCTCCGAATACACTTAAGAACTTAATCCTTAGGTCAATAGCTGCTCGAAGGCCCATGATGCATGCTTCATACTCCGCCATGTTGTTGGTGCAGTTAAAACATAGTCGGGCGGTGAACGGAGTATGACAGCCTTCAGGAGATATGATCACGGCGCCAATGCCATTACCCAAAGCGTTTGAAGCTCAATCAAAGTACATAGACCATCGAGATCCCTCCTCAGGTCCTTCATCCGGTCCAGGTGTCTCACAGTCAGTTACCAACATGATGTTCTCATCCGGAAACTCAAAGTTCATAGACCGGTAATCATCCACTTCCTGTTGTGCCAGAGGATCTGCCAACACACTTCCCTTGATTTCTTTTTGGGTCATGTATTCGATATCGTATTCAGTCAAGATCATCTGCCATCTTGCTATTCTTCTGGACAAGGCAGACGTTTCGAAGATATACTTAATTGGATTTATCTTTGATATCAATAGGGTAGTGTGAGTCAGCATATATTGTCTCAGCTGGCGAGCAGCCCATGCCAAAGCGCAGCAAGTTTTCTCAAGTAACGAGTATCGGGTCTCGCAGTCGGTAAACTTTTTGCTAAGGTAGTAAATAGCATGCTCTTTTCGGCCAGACTCGTCATTCTGCCCCAGCACACACCCCATCGAATTGTCGAGTACTGTCAAGTATAAGATCAAAGGTCTCCCTTCCACTGGAGGCATCAGAATAGGTGGCTCTTGGAGATATTCCTTGATCCTTTCGAAAGCGGCTTGACATTCATCATTCCATCTTACCACTTGATCTTTCTTCAACAACTTGAAGATTGGCTCACAAGTAGCAGTCAGGTGTGAGATGAATCGGGCAATGTAATTCAATCGTACCAAAAAACCTCTGACTTCTTTTTCAGTTCGGGGAGCCGGCATTTCCTGTATAGCCTTCACCTTTGCAGGATCCACTTGAATACCTTTATCACTAACGACGAAACCCAACAGCTTACCAGACCTCACCCCGAAGGTGCACTTGTTCGGATTTAGCCTTAGTCTGTACAACTTCAACCTGTCAAATAACTTCTGGAGATGGTCAAGATGTTCCTCTTCAGTCTGGGATCTTGCAATCATGTCGTCGACGTATACCTCAATCTCATGATGAATCATGTTGTGGAACAAAGCAACCATGGCGCGCTGATACGTTGCCCCAACATTCTTCAATCTGAAAGGCACGACTTTGTAGCAAAAGGTACCCCACTGTGTGACGAACGTTGTCTTCTCCATATCTTCGGGAGCCATCTTAATCTGATTGTAACCGGAGAAACCATCCATAAAGGAGAAGACCTTATGTTGTGCGGTGTTGTCAACCAGAACGTCGATATGAGGCAGAGGGAAATCATCCTTGGGGATTGCCCTATTCATATCCCTATAGTCCATACAGATATAAACCTTACCATCCTTCTTCGCCACCGGAACCACGTTGGAAAACCACTGCGGGTAAGAAGTAACTGCTAGAAAATCGGCATCAAACTGTTTCATAACCTCAGCCTTGATTTTCTCAGACATCTCTGGGCGCATTTGGAGAACTTTATGTTTCACTGGAGGACAGTCTTCCTTAGTTGGCAAGCGGTGAACCACAATATCGGTATCCAACCCAGGCATATCTTCATAAGACCAGGAAAAGATCTCGACATAGTCCCGTAGCATCTGTATCAACCGTTGCTTAACACTAGGCCCCAGATTTGCACCGATTTTGACCTCTTTCTTGTCTTCTTTTGTACCTAGATTTACCATTTCCACTGACTCTTCATGTGGCTGTATGGCCCTCTCTTCCTGAAGTAATAGTCTAGCAAGTTCCCCAGGCACTTCACAATCATCCTCACCTCCATCCTCAGCTTGGTTGATCGTACTTTCGAAGTCATAACTGGCAGTAGCAGAGTTATTATCAGTGGGATCCAGAGTGGATGTGGACCTGTATATGTGAGTGTGTGTAAGACAAATAGTTGTTTTGATAAAGTGCAAAAATAGAAAGGAAAGACAAGGAGTGCAAAATTTGTAATGCAAGAAAACGTCCAATGCTTTTATTGATGATATATGGAAATGACACATAATAAGCCCTCACAAACAAAGCCACGGTGTCTCGGGCAAGGCATCGGGCCGTAAAAGTTTCAAATTGTCTGTTACAAATCTCAAAACAAAAGTCTTATTACTGTGTAATAAAAGAAATAGGAACGAAGTCATTTGCCGTCCAATTGCTTAATCCGTCGTCGGTAGTCGGGTAAATCCAGCTTTTGAAATCTGACTCTTCTTCATCACCTTCAATCGCATTCACTTCCGAATTACTGATACGCAAGGGAGGTCTTCCAATCCGCACACGCCGAACAACCCTTTGAGCTTCTGCAGTAAAACCCAAACCAAACTTGTCAGTCTTGTGTGCAAAGTCAGGGAGTTGGCCCCAATTCGCACACCCACCTTTTTCAATAACAGCCCAGGCATCCTTGAGGGAAGCCATCTTCATTGGAGGATCTTCAGCAATAGTTTCAGTCGACGCCAGAGTCTGGGGGACTTCTTCAAAGTTTTGACACGGGGTTTCAATGAACTCCCCATCCACCTCCACATACCGAAAAGAGTTAAGGTGGATCACCATGTACTCCTCTTCTCCTCGTACCGTAACAATTTTCCCCTTCACTGGGTATTTTAACATCTGATGGAGCGTAGAAGTTACTGCCCCAGCCTTGTGAATCCATGGGCGACCCAACAAACAAGAATAGGATGGTCGGATGTCCATCACATAGAATGTAGACGCAAAAGTCTGGGAACCAACTTTAACAGGGACATCCACCTCCCCGTGCACCATCCTTTTGGACCCGTCAAAGGCCCTAACCATAATATTACTTGGCTTCAGCACCAACCCTTCACAGTCCAACCGGTCTAACACTTTCTTGGGTAAAACATTTAACTAGGACCCAGTATCCACCAGCACGTTGGCCAAAGTAGTGCCTCTGCACTCGATTGAAACATGCAGAGCGTCATTGTAATTCTTTCCGTTGGCAGTCAAATCTGCGTCGGAGAAACCTAACCCGTTGTCGGCTGTCAAACTAGCCACACAGTCTTTGAACTGGTCAGCAGATGTCTCCTGCGGCACATGCGCAGTTTTCAGGAAAGAAATTAAAGCCTTAGCATGGGCTTCTGAGCACAACAATAAAGACAACATAGAGATCTTCGACGGGGTTTGCCCCAGCTTCTCGACTACATTGTAGTCGCTCTTTTTGATGATCTTCAAAATTTCCTCTATCTCCTGCCTAGAGGTTTCAACAATAATCTTCTTCGGTGCCTCCATCCGGGCAGGCTCACCGGTGATCTCTTTGCCCCGAGTGTCAGATGACTCGGCGATAGGGGTAATGATTGGAACACGAACAGGAACAGTAGCAGATGTATTGACAGGTGGAATAACAACAGGCTTTTGAACAGTTGGTGGGGAAATCTCAGGAGAGAAAAGTCTTCCGCTTCGGGTGACCTTGCTAGACCCGACAATATTGTTGACATCAATATCAGCCTCTTCAGCCTTCAAGTCTTGTTTAATCCCATGATAATACACATCGGCCCCATAGTGCCACGGGATATCCTTATCCGACGTATAAGGGATAGGTCCAGGAATAGTAATGATCAATGGAGCAACTCTCAGAACATATGTAATTCTAACAGGCTTTCTCGAGGAAGCCTTGGAAGAATTGGCGGAAATGGTGATTATAGAAACATCTTCAATAGGAATCAATGGAGTCAAAGTTTTCTCGACTAATATCTCTTTGTTATCCATCAAGCGTTGAACACCTGATTTCAACAAATGACAACCAGCAAGCAGGATGGAACATAGGTGGCAACCTTCGCCACAGCCCGGAAATAAACCGGTTGATAATAAGTTTTTCTTCACTGTCATCAACGGAGTAGAAACGTTTTCTATAGAGGTCACGAATGAATCATCATACACAGCATTTACTCCATGCTTGGGCATAGGAGCAGTCATGACATTAGGCTTTTCTGGCGCGTCAAACTCAATTTCCTTAGCTTCAATCAAATCTTGCACCTTATTCTTCAAGGCCCAGCAGTTATTCATATCATGCCCCGGGCTATCGGAATGAAAAGCACAGTGGGCGTTCGTATTATACAGCGGTGATGTAGTAATGGGATTCTTCGGGGCTTCCCTCAGAGTCACCAAGTTGGTCTTCAACAATTGCGGCAGAATTTGAGACAAAGTCATACTGAGCCGGGTAAACTGTCTCTGCAGTCTCTCCACTCTTTGTTGATTGTTGCATTGTGGGGCAACAGTTGGTCTTGATATTACTACCGCATTAACTGATTGGCGGTGTTCGGGTCGATTTTGGTTCCTCGAGTTGTAAACTGCACTAGATTCCTTCTTGAAAGGCTTCTTCTCTGTACTTGACGAAGCACCCTTCTGTATCTTGCCACTTTTGATACCAGCTTCAACTCTCTCCCCAGTCATGATCAATTCAGTGAACCCAGGCGATGAACTTCCGATCAAATGATTGAAATATGGACCAGACAAAGTCCCAAGAAACATATCCACCAACTCCCTATCAGCCAGAGGGGGTTGTACTCTTCCTGCCAGATCTCTCCACTTCTGAGTGTAATCCTTAAAACCTTCGCTCACACCCATAGACATACCCTGAAGTTGAGTACGTGTGGGAGCAAGGTCGGAATTATACTGGTATTGCTTGTAAAAAGCAGCGGCAAGGTCCTCCTAGTTGCGGACGTTAGCTCCTTCCAGTTGATAGAACCATTCAAGTTGAGTCCCTGACAGACTATCTTGAAAGAAATGAACCCAAAGGTTCCTATCAGCAGTATATGGTTGAATCTTTCTAACATATGAGCGGAGGTGTAACTTCGGACAGGATACCCCATCGTACTTACCAAAGACAGGCGCTTTAAACTTATGGGGGATCACCACCCCAGATGCCAAACCCAAATCTCCAAAGTCCAACCCATGTACCTTCTGAATCTCCATTGCACTTAGCCGGTCTTCGAGTTGCTTATACCTATCCTCGGCGGGAGGATATTGGTCTTCATCAAAGTCAGTGTCATCATCAGAAACCACAGGGCTAGGACCCTTCCTTTCCTCTTGATTCTCTCTTCCTCTCGATGAATGAGATAAATCAGCTTCACGTCGCAAATTGTTCCTGAATCTGTGACCCATATTCAGAAGGACCACCCTCTTCTTCTTATTCTTCTTTTTGTCCTTCAAGATAAGAGTCTTCAAATCTTGTTGACTCTTGGCCAAGTTCAAGAACATCTCCTGGAACTGAGCATTCTGAGCTTGAAGAGCCTTAATAGCTTGATCAGTAGGTATTTCAGAAGACATGATGCTGAAATAAACAGCGAAGAAGATAAGAAACCTGTAAGGATACATGTACTGAGGTGCATGGGAATGGAATGCGTATGAAATGATTTCAAATACTTTGGGAGATTCAAATTTGTAAACCAAAATAAAACACACTTTATTAGATTAAAACTTGAAACAATGTTTAACAAATGCCTTTAAGGCGTTACAAAAGAAATACTGAAAAGCAAATCTAAACTAGAAATAATAAAAGACATCAGAAATCCCATGGTCATTTTCCCATTCGTGCTGACATAATCGTTGATCGTCCTCTCATCCTCAAGCTGCCTTGTAAGCTTCAGGATCTTCCGTTCCTGCTCATGATACTTCTCTCTGTAGCTATCCCTTTCTTCCCTTAACTGGATCTAAGATCTCTTCAATGCCCCAATATCAGTAGGCATGTAAGGATGGAGGATCGTATAAGGAACACCTTCTTCATCAGTATGCTCCACAATCACCGGAGAAACAGCTTCATATGGCATCCCCAGCTTTTGGGCACGGGCTCGAACCCACTGGAGATATGGTTGCATCGGAAGAGAAGTCTTCATTCCTAGCTCATGTGGATCAGACCTGTTCACCCTATCCCAAACTCGTATAAATCTACGATGATGTCCCTCAACATCCCCCTTAAAGTCAAAGACAATGCCTATAAGTAGCAGCTCATGAGGACCGTCTCTCTGAGCTCGTCCAAAATGTCGTAAAGCCAGACAAGGATTATAGGTTATTCCTCCTCTAATTCCCAGCAATGGAACATTGGGGTATTCCCCCCACCGATCAATGACAGTTACCCTTTCCATATCCTTAGTACTCCAAAGGATGTCTGTATGAGCAAGGGACATGATTCTGTAAGCCCAACCCATACCTTCCTCATTCTTCAATACAGATTTGGGGAGGTGATAAATAAACTACCTCGCCAGCAGAGGTGTACAACACATGAGAGTTCCCCTTCTCCTCACAGTACGGGTATAAAGAGCATGTAGAATATCACCTAAGAGAGTAGTCACTGGGTTACGAGACATGAAGATCTTCACTGCACTTACATCCACGAAAGAATCTGGATTCGGGAACAGAACCAAGCCATAGATGAGGAGAGACAGGATGTCTTCAAATGCTTAAAAGTCCAAACTATCCCAGAACTGTTGAGCTTGATCAATCAAAAACTTTGCCAAGAAACCTTTAACCCTGCTCTGAATCTCCCAGTTAGATACCATATCAGCCATTTTCAGATGTAGGGCTGAAGCAATATCCTCTGGCCTAGGAGCTATCTCTAAACCTATAAAGGGTGTCTTCTCTAGAATAGATATGCCAAGTAAATCAGAAAACTCCTCCAAAGTAGGGACCAGCTGATATTCCGGGAAGGTGAAACAGTGATGCAACGGGTCAAAGAACTGGAAAAGGACGCTCATCATTTCTCATCAAACTTGGAAGTGACTAGGCTAAGGAGATGACCATGTATTCTAACAAAGGAAGAAGTATCAGGAACCTTTGAAACCAACTCTCTAAGCTGAGCAGGTATCTGCACGAAGCTGACTCAAATGGTATTTCTGTGCACAGAAGCCATGATCTGCAAAACAGAACAAAGATGAATCCCCTCGGTCTTTGAAATGGTTAGTCTAATGAAATATGCATGCGATGTCATGATGCATGATGTCATGATAAAAACACACCTCAGGTATCACAGATAGCAAAACATGGTAAGGGCAAACAAGTCACACAATAGCCCTTAAATTTGAGGCTGGCATGGAGTTTAGGTACTACCCTCTTGCAGTTTAGTTGGTTCAACCTGTCCTAATAATAGTAACCGGGTTCTAGAGGTTCTCAATATCACTGACCATCCTCCATCGGTCATAATTCCAGTCACGCAATCTTTTCTTGCAGTCGGAACCATCTCAAGAGTATGGTCTCAATGAGTGTAGCATACTGCTACTTTCTAAGGCCAAGTTGGTCAATTATAGGTTCTAAGGTCAGTTGATGCTTAATGACCCATATAGCAGCCCCATACTCTCCTTGTTCCTCCACAAGGGATATCGGTACCAACTAATGTGCCACGTAAACATAACTACTGCTTCAACCGCATCGGTCTACGTCGTACAGTTCCCTCACAGTCTATTGCTACTTACCTAAAAGGTATCCCCAGATCTGAGTTAGGATCTATAGTAACTTCGATACAAAGCCCACAAAATAAAGCAAACAAATCAAACAATTGAAAACAATATGATGAACTAATCCTAAGGTACACCCCACTTATTAAATCCCCAACAGAGTCGCCAGTTCTGTGATACGGTGGCCAGAACCGGGACTATTTTTTAGGATGTTGGTTTGCATTTTGCGTTTGTGTTTGCAAAATGTCACGGTAAGCAAGAGTCGCCACCGACTTTTATTTTATCCAACAAGGAAAGGAAAAAAGCACATAAAAATTCCTTTTTCGAGACATTTTTGAGTACGGGGGGTAGATTATAGAAAGGGAAGGTATTAGCACCCTTTATATCCGTAGTTATCTACGGGCTCTTAGGTACTTGCTCATCATTTTCAAAATTGTTTTCTTTGTGTTTGTGTGATTTGAAAAGCTTTTGTTTTGACTTTGATTTAACTCTTGCTTCTGTCTTCAAGAGTGTAATGAAGTGTTTTCGAAAACTTTGTTTGTAAAGGAGTGTAAGTGTGAAAATTTTTGTTTGGATTGAGCAAGTACTTAAGAACTAATCTACCTACTCGAAAAAAGAATCGTTCTATATTTGTTTCCTTTAGACGATGTTATCCCTCTATAGTGAGTAGGTAGCATCATTGTTGGATTTTTGAGGGTCAATTCGAAAGGAATGTACGGTCACTAAAGCAATGTTAGGACGTCTAAGTAGTAACCCTAATGTCTTAGATCAATTATCCGAGGCAACCTTTTTGAGGCAACTTTGATCTTTGGACAAAAGGATGACCACTAAAGCACCCTATACCCAATGACCGTTTATCGAAGGAAGCAAAGTGGGAGTGTACCCTAGGAGTGCGCATGTGCGAGTGATTCAATTTCAGATTATTTATCTTTGCACGTTTAGGGTTCGCTAACTGTTTTAAAATTAAACATACATTCTTATCATGCATCCTAATATCATACATCTAACAGTTAATATTTTGCATAACTTAAAGTGCGGAAATTAAACTACACTATTACAAGGCTTCGAGTATTTACATAGCCAAAAACAAACCCTTTGAAAATAAAGCGATAAAAATAAAGACCTAATTAACTATTACAACTTGTGAGCAGATACAATAATTGGATAAAAATAATAATAAAAGCGCGCGCGAAGAAAATTAGATCGGGAAGAAATTAGGGTTTTGACCCTTTTATCCTAATGAAAAGAAAAATGTTTTTGTTGTTTGTAATATTTTTTAAGGAAAAGAATTTAGGTTTTAAAATTAAATACTAAATAACTAGATTAAATTAATTAATGAAAATAATTAAATGGCCTATTTTTGGTTTTTTGGGTTATTTTAAGAAAAAGAAAAATATAATTAAGTTAGAAATAAAATCCTAATTTTCTAATAAATTTTAAGTTATTTACAAAATAATTAAAGTTTTACCTAAAATTAAATCTAATTAAATTAATAAATTTATTGATAAAAAATACCTAAATCTAATTGGTGAAAAATATTTTTATGATTTTTGATAAAAGAAAAAAAATTAATTGGTTAGTAAAATAAATAAATAAATAAATTAAAATAAAATATAAAAAGAAAAGGATAAGAAATTGGGCCTGCAAAAGCAAATTGGAGGGTGCAAAAATCAAAAGTCTGGGCCCAAAGATGGAGGTCCACGTTGACTTCCAGAATCCCATGCTCTGCGTTTGACTTGGCTTATGATACTCCTCCATTACTGGCTCTTGGATCTGGCCAACTAGCCACTTGGCATGTTAGATAGTGAGGCCATATGGTAGACCTTGAACTTACAAACGCGTTGGATCCTGAAAAAGAAAATAATATGAAGAAATTGGTGGACCTGGGATTTGAACCCAGGTCTTGATGCGTTTTGCAACCACTCCACTACCACTGCGCCATCTGCTTCTTGTTGTACATAAGATAAGAAATAACAATAATATACAAAACAAAGATTTAATGGAAAATAATAATTAAAAAAAACACGCGTCAGAATTTTGAATAGGCCAATGGATAGATGACACGCAGGTCATCCCTGACCTCGTTCTGTTGGTAAAAGTTGGAAACTTTTACCTACGGACGTTTGTCCGTCGCTATATCCCTGTCATTCTTCAAAATCAACCATGAGCACGATAAATGAAAACTAGGGCCACCAATCAATTCGTCTGGACCTCCTGAGTACAGTGGTGGCCCTTTCATGGTCTAATTTTTCCTGTAAAAGAAAATCCCAAATCGAAGCAAGCAACCCTAGCAATGGTGAAATCTTGTACAGGACATATAAATGAAATTAAACGATGCAGAAAGCTTGCAAAGGTTCTATGGATCAACAATATATGGTTAATTCATGCTAACAATGCCTAAATCATGCTAACCGAATTCAAAAATTCATGGATATCGTGATGGACTTACAGCGCTTTTGGGTACTGGAAAGGCTTTGTTCTTGATTGCTTTAGCTTGCTTACACTCCCAGGAATAGATGGGGATAGCTAGAAGGCCTTGAGGATGCCTAGAAATAGGAATCCGTGTTTTCACTTTCTTGGTATTTTTTCAAGTTTTGCTCTGGTTCATACGCCTCCTTCTCACCTAGTTTTTGGTCTGCCTTCGTTCTATATGTATCAAGGAATGGATTAGGGTTGATAGAATGTACTCAATCTTCTTCCATTATTGAATTTGATTGTGATTTGATACACTTGAATATCATTCCAAAAATGATCCAAATCAAATCTTTTTGTGCACACATGTCTTTACACGACTTTGATCTCATGCTAGTTGTAATTTAAGACTTGAAACAAGCACAAAATCTCGTGTTTTCAATATTTTGGATTTTATATGATTTTTTTTTATTTAAATTAATTTAATTCAAATAAAAATCAAAACAAATAATAAAAATAAGATATTAACAAGTGGCAAAGGCTAGAGCTCGTGGACCATGTTGCCAACTTAAAACAAGTGAAAAAGATTGGACCCATTTGGCAAAATTTGAAGTTTTAGGCATAGTTGACTTTTGGCAATTTTGTAAAAAAGGTCAACTTCACCAATGCATAACTTCCTCAATTTTGACTCTTTGAAGGTGTTCTTGGACTTTTTTAGAAATATTGAGATGTCCTCTAAGCAACCTTTTGGTCTCATCTCAATTTAATATTCCATGCTCAAGTATGAAGCTTTGACAAAAAAAGGTGTTTTTGTTGACTTTTCAAAATGACCTATAATGACCAAATTCATAACTTCTTGTGAGTGCATATTTAGAACTTGGGAGATGAAGATGTATTGTATGGAATTGCATCCTCTTCAAAATGATATTTTGATGGGTCATTTCTCATAAAGTATGAGAAAGTTATGCTTGGTCAAAGTTGAGTTGACTTTTCCTACAAAACCCTAATTTAGCAACTTTTGAGTCTTGATGAATTATGAGCAATCCTTGATGAATCATGATCAAACCTT
Source organism: Vicia faba (assembly GCA_948472305.1). Classification (NCBI taxonomy): domain Eukaryota; kingdom Viridiplantae; phylum Streptophyta; class Magnoliopsida; order Fabales; family Fabaceae; genus Vicia; species Vicia faba. The sequence continues at coordinate 1,423,259,921 of OX451738.1, read as the reverse complement.
GATCAAATGATGAAATATCCTTAAAAATTAGAATATTGACCAAAAATCTTGAAGTTTGACGGTATGTATGCCACATTTGACTTTTGCCCTAGCACAGTCGATTTTCAGGCCTTTGAGCAATTGACTGAGCAAATTTCCTCTCTAGGGCTTGAAACTTGACATGGATGATCTTGAGAACATATTAGGACATTGGTGAGCATTTGTAATCCATTGGACTCAAGTATCTTGATGCAATATGAAACCCTAATTTGAGGTAGACTGCCTTAGGAGAGAGCTTGTCTTGTCAACCCTTGGACTTCCTTGAGCAACTTGAGGATCTTTCTTGAAATGTTTTGAGTAATATGGGAGGGAAAATTTTGGGGTACAACAATCATGGCTGAGTTACATGAAGGCACCTTTGGCACCCATTCCAGTTGGCATACGATGGCAAAGAAAATCCTACGGGCAGGTTATTACTGGTCTACCATGGAAGCAGATTGCTATCAACACTCTTGAACCTGCCACAAGTGTCAGATTTATGCATAAAGTGCATGTACCTCCGGTTCCTCTGAATGTCTTGACGGATCCTAGGCCCTTAGCTATGTGGGGAATAGATATGATTAGGGAAATCAAGCCGACAGCCTCCAATGGACACCGCTTCATCCTAGTGGCCATTGACTATTTTACAAAGTGGGTTAAGGTAGCCTCATTCGCTTCCGTTACCAAGAATGTCGTAGCCCGGTTCATTAAACAAAATCTCATCTGCCGGTATGGTATCTCAGAGAGGATCATCACCGATAATGGTATGAACCTGAACAATACTATGATCACCGCCTTGTGCGAACAATTCAAGATCCAGCATCACAATTCTTCCCCTTACCGGACAAAGATGAATGGTGTTATCGAAGCTGCAATATAAGAACATTAAAAAGATCATACAGAAAATGAAAGTCACATACAAAGACTGGCATGAGATGTTACATTTCTCTCTCCACGGGTATCGTACTACAGCTCGCATATCGACCTGGGCAACACCCTATTCTTTGGTATACGGCATGGAAGTTGTCTTACCTATTGAGGTTCAGATCCCCTCTCTAAGAATTATGAAGGATGCAGGTCTAAATGAAACCGATTGAATCCAGACTCGACTTGATCAACTAAACTTAATTGATGAGAAAACACGTACTGCTGTATGCCATGGTCAAATGTATCAAAAACGGATGATCAAGGCTTTCAACAAAAAGGTCAGACGCCAAGTATATCAAGTTGGGGATCTGGTGATCAAACGTGTCATACTACCGCAAGGCGATCCCAGGGGAAAATTGACTCCTACATACGAAGGACCATTTGTAATCAAAAGCATTTTCTCTGGTGGAGCAATGATCTTGACCACCATGGATGGTGACGACCTGCCGCACCCTGCGAACGCAGACATAGTCAAAAGATACTACGCATAAGAGACCCGCTAGGGTGACACACCTAGGCAAAACAAGGGCATCCCGGTGAACCAAAAAGGTTCGGACAAAAATTAGGGATAAAAAAAATCTGTACACCCGGCAAGTTGAAAACCCGAAAGGGCGACTTGGGCAAAAAAGAGCATCCTGGTGGACTGAAAACCCGAAAGGGAGGTCCAGGCAAAAGTTGGGGAATTAAAGCGTATAACTATGTCCCGTTGGATCACCTTACGGACAACTTGCAAACTCGACATTCTTGACCAATCCAATCATCTTCGGACAAGGCAACAAATAGACAAGATGCTCAGAGATACGAAGGCTATAGAAGAATGGGAACCCCATGGGATTATTACACATAGCTATCTTTTTTTGTATTAAAATTTTTTCATTTTTACGACGGAATTCTCTTACTAGAATGTTTGTCTCACTATACAAGAAATACTTACTCAAAGTCAATACAAAGATATTCCTTTGGAAGTGCAAAACTATCTGTTTTTCTTTGCTCTTGTGTTTTGTTTAAAAAAACGTCCAATGATTCATTGTTGAACATATGCATTTGAACATAATTACTTTTTACAAATAAATAAAATAAAAGACAATCACCGATGGCTTTAAGAGGTAGGGAAATCTATCTATGTTATTTCCATAATCCCCCGTAGTGTGTAGTTTAATCCCCAGCGGAACAGAGCTTGCAGTTATCAATCCCCAATAGAAGTCGTCAAATTTCTCATGATTCCCCAATAGGACTTTACAAGCAACACACGGCATCTCCCTTACAACAGAGTTTATTTCTCCAAGCAGAAATTCATCAACACTTAGACTTCACAACATGAAGACTTATACTCCATATCCTCAACAACAGTCAGGGATTTGTTTTCCCCAATCCAACAACAGTGTGGCAGATTAGCTCGCATGCGCATACATTGCATCCATATACCATAAACATTGATAGCATAAATGCATTATACCACGCATTTCATACAACATGACTTTGCATTTTTGCTAACATTCTACCCTTTTCAGGATAAGGTTAAAAGCTACCATTGACATTGTTCAAAGTTTTCAGATACAGTTCAGATACACTCCAGACACGGATGTCATCCTGATACTCATTCAAAATCAGCTTCTAGATACAGTACAGATACGCTCCAGACACGGATGCCATCCTGATACTCATTCAAAATCAGATTCCAGATACAGTACAGATACGCTCCAGTCACGGATGCCATCCTGATACTCATTCAAAATAAGCTTCCAGATACAATACAGATACGCTCCAGACACGGATTCCATCCTGATACTCATTCAAAATCAGATTCCATATACAGTTCAGATACGCTCCAGACACGGATGCCATCCTAAAACACCTTTACAATTTAGATACGCTCCAGAAGCGGACGCCATTCTGATACTCATTCAAAGTCTCCTTCAGATACAATGCAGATACGCTCCAGACACGGATGCCATTCTGATATTCATTCAGATGAAATTCTCAAGATACAGTACAGATACGCTCCAAACACGGACGCCATTCTGATACTCATTCTTTCAGCTTACAAATTACAACTCAACAATCACTCTTGGATGGCATCTACAATCCCATCTCCAACAACTTTCTATCACCTCTCTAAATGACATCTTTAAGCCCATTCCCTCTACCATCACATTGTCGAGTGCAAATTTCTGGGCACTCTAGTGTCCAATCATCTTCCACCTTCGAGTCACGAATGGCAAAACATGCCAATCTAAATCTTCAGGCTTAAGAATATTGAATAGGGGAAGTTGTTGTACCCCAAAATTTGCCCTCTCACTTATCAAGAATTTGCTCACAAGATCTCCTTGGGCTCAAGACTGCATTAGGGCTTGATTAGCTCAAGACATCTCCTCAAACACTGATGACCAAAATTAGGGTTTGAATTTGCACAAGGATTTTTGAACTTCCAATGTCTCATGTGACTTTAATGGATCATCATGGACCCCCAAGATTAATCATGCCAATTTTCAAGCCTTGAATCACATTTTTGCTCAGTCAATTGAGCAGTTGACCTAAAAATCAGCTGTATTGGGAAAAAAAGTCAACCATGGCCAATTTACAGTAAAACTTCATAATTTTTTATCCATATCAACATTATAAACTCATGTGTATCATTTGATCAAGTTTGGGCCACAATTCCCCAAGAAATTTGATCAAATCATCAAAAGGGAAAAATGGTCAAAATTAGGGTTTTGATTGGGAAAGGCAAATTTCTGATTTTTGACCTAGCAAATGGTCAATTAGTTTAAGGCATGATCTCAAGAGTCCAATTGCATCATTTTTACCTAATGGCATGGTTCAAAACATTGCAACTCCATTGGGTTGACAGATGAATTTTGTAGTCAACTGATCAAAAGTCAATTGTATATTGAAAAGTCAAACTTTGACTTTTTGGTCAAATTCAAGTGCCAAAGATCATAATTCATGAAAACATGTCAAAATATGAAACTTATTCATCAAGAAATAAAAAAGTCAAGATTTCATTTTGAAAAGTCAATGTTTTCAAACTTAGAAATTTTTCTCAGTGTTGAAAACTTCATGTTTTTTCACAACTTTGAGTCAATTTTTCACCATGATGCAAGATGATTCAAGAGAAACTTCCAACATGAAAGTTGTAGATCTCCATGAAATATACAACTTTTCTTTACACAACTCCTTCCAAAAATTCTTGGATCTCAAGTTATAATTTTATGAACATGTGGTCATGAAACTAAACACTTAGTGAAATTTTGCCCTAATTTGGTCAGGATTTTGACCCAACTTCATGGCACTTTTTCATATAGTTCCAAGGAGAATATTCAAAATCAATTTAAATACGGGTTGTAGCGAACATTGCAAGCTTTCCAAAATGTCTAATAACTCCTTGAGATCATTCTTGAGTAGGGAGAATCGAAGAGATGAAGTTGTTGTTTTGTCACTTGAATTACAAGGCATTTTGTGATGAACAAGAATCCAATTTCAAACCTATGTTGCACAATCTTGTTTTGCAGGCTTCTAAACCTCAATATCTCTCCATAATCAGGAGTTTACACTTGCTTTTGAGCTATTATCCAAGTGTTCCAAGCATTGTTCAACCAATTTGCCATTTTTGGAAGAAAGTTACCATTCCATTCTTGAAAAGTTACTTTAATCACAAAGTCAACTTGTCTTGAGCTTCTAACTTGTTCTTTCTACACACACAACCCCTATAATCCAAAGCAAGGTGTCTAAGACCTGAAGAAGCTCAGGACATACTTGTACAACATTTGAGATTTGTCATTTTACTTTTCTTCAAAAGCCAGTTATAGAGCCATAACCCTATAACTCAGAAGCCTGGAGTGATTTTGTGCTCTAATCTTTTCCATACATATTAACAAGTTTATTGCAAGCTAAGGCACGATTTCAAGCATCCTAAAACTCTCTCAAACACCCTTGTTGCACAAGACTGCTCAACTTGACAGTTTTGAGCAAAAACTCTCCATCTCCATTTCCACTCGTGCGTTTTGATTCTTAATCATTCAAACACCTTACATACATCATAGACAAGTGATCCAAGCCCCTATTTCAAGACTGTAACCCCTCCATCACTATTCACCATTTCCAAACATCAAGCTTGCAGGTTGACTTGAGTAGGGAGATTCAGGGACTTTCAAAACAAAGTAAGAGTTGGAATACACTCAAGGAGGTCCAGTCAAGCTAAACAAATTCTTAGGACACCTCAAAGCCTGCTCAAACTCCATACACGAATCCATTTGCAAGAGGTAAGTTTTTTAACTTCAATATCTTGATACAAGCATCCTCTGTGCATACATTATGAAGTAAAAATGTAGATATCATTGCTCTAAAGCTAACCATGTCCATAGTTTTCATTTATATTGACAGTGTGTAGAGAATTTTAGATTTGAACTTTCTGAAAAAATTAGGTTTCAATTTAGGGCCAGCAAAATTAATCTTCATCTTTGACTTTTAGCTTACATAAGTTATATGGTTGGATTCGTGAGGAAAAATAGCACAACTTTCATGTTTGTGTTTTCCATTTTTGTTGAGAAATGGATGAGATACAGGTGGTCCGGCTGGCTGAAGGTTGAAGACGAAGTACAGGTCATGGAGACGTTTTGCCTTACATATTTATTGTTTCATTTGTATTAACGCATGTACAGCCACCCCAGTGGTAAGGCAACGCACGTTATTGGTAGAGGTCATGGGTTCGAACCTCAGCGCTGCCTTTTTGCATTTGTTTTACACTTTTTTTGGTCATTTTCAGCAAATAGGCGTTGGGCCTTTTGGGTTTAGTTTTTTTTTTGTTGCTTTTGCTGACTAACCTCCATACTGGCTCTTGGCACCCCCTGGCCCAATTAATTAATTTATTTATTTATTTCATTTATCTTTTCTTAAATATATTTATTAAATACAAAAAATAATAAAATGCAAAAAAATGATATTTTATATTTTGACTTATTTTATTTTATTTTTTCCATAAATAAAAATAGTTTTTTTTTAGTTCTTCATACTTTATTTATTCATTTAAGTAAACATTCTAAAATTAATTAATATTGTATTATTTATTTATTTTTCTTCACACCATTTAAAATATATTATTTTAATACCAAAAAGACTAAAAATATTTTATAATGCTATAAATATTTTCAAGATAAGAAATGCCAAAAAAGTAATACTTTTCTTAAACTTATCTTCTTTTGATTAATAGAATTAGGGTTTTCATCTAAAATATTTTCTCAACAATTTCAAACTTAATAAATTATTTTCTTTATTTTATTAGGTTAAGGTAAAATTTCTTTTCATAAAACATCAAACAAAATATCCATTTTTCTTCACATTTATCCTCTTGCATATTTAATTCATCTTGTGCATTATTTATTTTAATTCTTGTATAAATTCAATTTCGTTGTAATAGACTAATTAGGGTTTTAATTTCTTGCAATCCCTATTTACCAATTGTATACCCCCCTCCCCACAAATGTTGTAATAGCGTAGTAACTTTAAAATTCCGCAATTTATCACTTTATGTACAATCGCTGGTAATTAGGGTTTGTATGGAAAGACTAAAAGCAATACTTAGCAAAACCTTAATTCAAGACAAAAATAAGCATGAAAACAACACACTTGCACACAAGCACCCCTAGGGTTATTCCACTTGGTTGCCTGATACAAAATGGCCATATTACGCATGTAGGGTATCTTAGCAAAAACAAGCAAATACAAGATCATAGTCCCTCGATGACGCTATCTAAGTTGCCTTACAAATGATCTTAGTCCCTCAAAAAGAATGCTAAGATACCTTGAAATATTGCTAATCATGGTTATACGATTACCCACGTCCGTCCCGTTTACATCCAAAGATAGGGTTGCTTACCAAATCAATGGTAAGACAACAATGTCAAAGGCAAAGGAAATGAACAAGAAAGACATTTGAGTAGGTAGATTGCTCCTAATTACTTGCTCCATTTCAAAACAAACATCCTTGCTATTTTCAAAATAATCACATACACTTTCAAACATCTTACAAACTTGAAAACATTTTCAAAAGATCAACATCTTTGTATACATTCTTACGAAGGAGAATCATTACAAAGTTTGCCTAAACAATGGCCTCTTTACAAAATACTTTCAAAAACCACACAAAGCATAATTTCAAATAAAAAAAGCAAGTGATCTAGAAAGTAACTAAGAGCCCATGGAAAACCATGGATGAAAAGGGTGCTAATACCTTCCCTTTTCATAATCTACCCCCCTAACTCAAGAAATAATCTCAAAGGTCTTTCCTGTGCTTTTTCACCTTTCCTTTTGGATAAAAGAAAAGTCGGTGGCGACTCTTGCTAACCGTAACATTTGCGATCAAACGCAAAACACCCAAGTCAGTTCTACCACCGCGTCATAGGCGGCTTGGGGAAAAAAGGGTATCCCGGTGGACTGAAACCCCGAAAGGGCGGTCCATGAAAAAGTTAGGGATTTAAAGCGTATAACTATGTCTCACTGGATCACCTTGCGACCAAACTTCAGTATCAACTATCAAGCTCAAATGGTACCAATCAATCCAGTCAGCTTCGGACAAGTAGCAAAGTGATGAGAAGCTCAAAGACATAAGGGCAATAGCGGAATTGAAACTCGATGAGATTATTACACATAGTTGTTTTCTCTTTGTACTCTATTTTGTATAGTTTTCATTTTCACGACGGCATTCTCCTACTAGAATGTCAATCTTGTTGTACAAAAAACGTCTATTATAGGCAAACTTCAAAATCAATACAAAACACTTCTTTGAAAGTACAAAACGTTTCATTTTCCTATTTTGTTTTGCAAAAAACGTCCAGTGATTATTTTTGACATGTGCATTTGAATATGATTATTGTTCACAAATACTTGCATAATGTGATACGGTGGGAGAACTGACTTGGTTGTTTTGCGTTTGATCGCAAATTTCACGGTTAGCAAGAGTCGCCACTGACTTTTCTTTTATCCAAAAGGAATGGTGAAAAATCACAGGAAAGACCTTTATTTCTTGAGTTCGGGGGTAGATTATGAAAAGGGAAGGTATTAGCACCCTTTTCATCCATGGTTTTCCATGGCTCTTAGTTACTTGCCAGATCACTTACTTTTTGTTTGAAAATGTGCTTTGTGTGGTTTTTTGAAACTATTTTGTAAAGAGGCCATTGTTTAGGCAAACTTTGTAATAATTCTTGTTTGTAAGAATGTATACAAAGTGTTTGATCTTTTGAAAATGTTTTCAAGTTTGAAAGGTGTTTTGAAAGTGTAGGTGTTTGTTTTGAAAATAGCAAGGATGTTTTGGTTTTGAAATTGAGCAAATAACTAGGAACATTATACCTACTCAAAAGTCTTTCATGTTTATTTCCTCTTTCCTTTGACATTGTTATCTTACCATTGATTTCGTAAGTAACCCTATCTTCGGATGTAAAAGGGACTGGTGTGGGTCATCGTATAACCATGATTAGCAATGTTGCAAGATATCTTAGCATTTTTATTTAGGGACTAAGATCATTTTGAAAGGCAACATAGATAGTGTCATCGAGGGACTATGATCTTGTATTTCGCTTATTTTTGCTAAGATACCTCACATGCATAATATGGCCATTTTTGTAAGGCAACCAAGTGGATTTACCCTAGGGGTGTTTGTGTGCAAGTGTATTGATTTTCATGCTTGATTTGTCTTTTATTAGGGTTTGCTATTTGTTGGTTTTAGTCTTTCCATACAAAACCCTAATTACTAGCATTTGTATATAAAGCGATAAATTGGAGAAATTGAAATTACTACGTTATTACATCATTTAGGGGAGGGGTGTACAAATTACAAATGGGGAGTATTGCAAGAAATTAAATCTAAATAACTATTACAACCATATTGAATTTAATAAATGGACAAAAATGGACAAATAAAATGCAAGAATGTAAATGTGAAAAGGAATATGATTTTGGTTGATTTTTTTATAAAAAGGGTTTTTTGACCTAATTAATTAAAATAAAATAATTAACTAAAAAAGAAAATTAATGTTAAGTTAGTGAACTAAATTAATTTAAGGAAAAGTATTTTTTAGAGTTTTTGTGAACTTAATTAGTAAATAAAATTAATTATATAAAAATCTTAAATTCTAAATTGATTTTAATTTACAAGAAAAATAAATAATACAATATAATAATAATTAAAATTAAATTATCTAAGTATTTAAAAAAGGTAAATTTAATTATTAAAGAAAATATAAAAGAAATGTTTTTATTCTTTTGTTTTTGTGAAGAAAAATAAAATATAAATGTAAATAATAAAAATATAAATATTTTTTAGATTTTTTATTAATGAAAATAATAATAATAATAATAATAATATTAATAATAATATTAATAATAATAACAAATAAAAGATAAAAAAGTAAAAAAGATAAAATAAAATAAAAATAAAGTCAGGGGTTAAAAAATAGTCAGGGGTGTGTAAGTGTAGCAAAAATCCCAAGCCCAATGGAGGAAGGCTCAAACGCTGCAAAAAGCCAGAAAATGTCAAAACATGAAGAAAAAAAGGTCACGTTGGGGCTTGAACCTAGGACCTCATGGTGACAGACGCACGCTTTAACCACTAGGGTGGTGATACATCCATTAACTTATGTATAAAACAACAAATATATAACCTAAGTCTTGCCCTAAATGTACTTCATCTTCAACCTCCAGCCAGAAGCCCTGCAACTTGTTCATTTCTCAACTATTTGCAACACTGTAAACATGAAAGTTGTGTAAAATTTTACCACGATTCCAGAAATGTAAATAACTTAAACTAATTCTCAAGAATGAGCATGAATTTTGAATGGTACCAAATTATGACCTAATTTTTCCAGGATGTTCAGAGTCAAAATTCTAACTACTTAAGCAATATAAATGAAATCTAAAGACATGGTTAGCTTCAAAACAATGATGTCTACATTTTTCATTCACAAACTAAACATTAATGGTGCCTGTATGAAGAGTTCAAAAGTCAGAAAACTCACCTTGCAAGAGAGTATCGTGTTTTGAGTTTGAGCTGCTTTTAGTGAGTTCCAATGATTGGATTAGCTTCCTCAAGTTCCCAGGAAGCTAATGTGATGCTTAGCTTGAGCTGAAAGTGCCTAAGGAGTTATGGATAAGTCCAAGTGCAAATTTCTGTTTTTGAAAATGGAGGATGGTGTTAATGGTGTTACGGTCTTGTAAAAGGGTGGGGGATGAGTTCTAAATGATGTTTAGAAGCTTTAGGAACAAAAAGGCTTGAAAACGCACGAGGGAGATGTGAGTTTAAAACTTTTGGTCAGGTTATGTAAAAATGGAGGTATGTGATGCAGTTCTGAGTTCTTGGTGTTTTTAGGGCTTAAGCATGTGTGTGTTTTGTTACCAAGGACTTGTACATAAGTAATGAGAATGTTTTTGTGCTTGGGAGGGTCAGAAGTACAAGTTCTAGATTGATTGCTATGTTACTTGATTTTGAAGAAAAGTGGGAGCATGGTTCCAAGATGAAGTACAAGCATGGGCTGAGTGATTGTAAGGCTTGATACAAACTTCTCTTAAGTTATAGTATGTTTATGATCAGAAGAAAACCATTGCAAGGCTCAAGAACAAGTTTTGTGCATAAAGCTACTTTTTCAAAATGACATTGTGCACTTTCTTCCTAAAATGGATATAAAGCATGGCATTGCATTGAATGCTTGAGTTGAGACCTCTAACAGCTATGCAAGAAATTAATTATGGAGTGCCTAACAAGTTTGAGGTCTGTAAAGTAGAGATTATGCAGCATAGGTTTGAAATTTGGATCTTTGTTCATCACAAAATGACCTATAATTTTAGTTTGAAACCCTAACTTCCTCTCTTCGATTCTCCATGCTCAAGAATGATCTTAAGGAGTTCTTGGAAATTTTATAAAGCTTGTAATATGCTCTACAACCCCTCTTTGAATCACTTTTGAAAATTCCCCTTGTAACTATATGAAAAAGTGCCATGAAGTTAGGTCAAAATCCTGCCTAAACTAGGGCAAAATTTCACTAAGTGTTTAATTTCAAGACCATGACTTTATGAATTAATAACTTGAGATCCAAGCACTTTTAGAAGAAGTTGTGTAAAGCAATGTTGTAGATCTCATGGAGATCTACAACTTTCATGTTGAATGTTTCTTTTGAATCATCTTGCATCATGGTGAAAAATTTGCTCAAAGTTATGAAAAAACATGAAGTTTTAAACACAGAAAAATTTCGAAGTTAGAAAACTTTGACTTTTCAAAATGAAATCTTGACTTTTTGATTTATTGATGAATAAGTTTCATATTTTACATGTTTTTATGAATTGTGATCTTTGACACTTGAGTTTGACCAAAAAGTCAAAGTTTGATTTTTCAGTATACAGTTGACTTTTGATCAGTTGACTGAAAATCAACTATCAATCCAATTGATCTTGAGCAATGCTTTGAGTCATATCATTAGGTCAAAATGGTACAATTGAACTCTTGAGATCATGCTTCAAACTAATTGACCATTTGCTAGGTCAAAAGTCAAAAATCAGATAACAGTCAGTCTTATTATCCTCAACAAGTTGCCGTGAAGCCTGGATCCCGACCAGATAATAACTCGCTTTCAAGAGATAACTCCCCAATATAGTAATGGACAACTGAAGCTCCTAGGCTCTATTCCCCTAAAACATTCCCCAACAGACTCCTCCTCAGACAGCAGGAACAGGAATCCCCATAAAGATACTTCTTATGCAGTCAACATCTACTTTGGATGGCATCTTTAAGCCCATCTTCGACGACTCTCCATCATATTACTTGGATGGCATCTTTAAGCCCATCTCTGACAGTATTCTGTCATCTTTTCCAAATTTCATTTGTAAGTCCATTCCTGATATTATTCACCAACAGTATCACTTCAGACGAGTGCAAATTTTCGGGCACTCTAGTGTTCAATCATCTTCTACCTTCAGATTACGAAAGGCAGACAAGCAAATCTACATCCTTAGGTCCAAGAAGATTGAACAGGGGAATTTGTTGTACCCCAAAATTCTCCCTCCCATTTTCACATAAGACATACTCCTAGAGGTCCTCAATTGCTCAAGGTTGACCAAGAATTAATCAGACAAATTCTCCTCCTAAGGCAATGAACCCCCAACTAGGGTTTCAATTATCATCAAGATGGTTGATATCCAAAGGTCTAAAATTCTTCCCATGGTCCTAATATGCCTTCAAGATTGTCCATGACAAATTTCATGCCTTGCACTACAAGTTTGCTCAATCAATTGCTCAAGTATTGGAAAATCAATTATGCTAGGTCAAAAGTCAATTGTGGCCCATGTACAGTCAAACTTCAGTATTTTTGGTCAACATCAACATTTTGAAGTGATATTCATCATTTGATCAAAGGTTGATCATGATTCCTCAAGAAATGCTCTTAATTCATCAAAAGTCAAGAATTGCTAAATTAGGGTTTCTATAGGAGAAGTCAACCAAACTTTGACCAGACATAACTTTCTCATACTTTATCAGAAATTTTCCCACCAAAGCTCATTTTGAAGAGAATCCAATCCTCTACAACTTCTCTTCAACACACAAGTTCAAGAGATTCACCATTTGAAAGATATAAGCTCATACATTATAGGTCATTTTCAAAAAGTCAACAAAAGCCACTTTTTTACAAGACCTTTTACATCAAGATAAAATATTCAAATGAAAAATTTATAAAAAGAGAGATTGAAGTAGACATATTGGGCTTTCCAAAAAGTCCTAGATCATCATCATGAGATAAAAGTTGAGCAAGTTATGGATTGCCCAAGTTGGGAAAATTTTGGAAAATTCAAGAATGGTGCATTGAGCAAATTTGAACTTTTGAAGCAATGGCTTATTTTATTAGGCCTCAAACATCTTCCTAAGCTTATAAAGGACCTATAATTTCATTCTTACCTTGCCTTGCATTTTTTAGCTATTTTATTCATATTTATTTTGTTTTTATTCACATAAATACAAGATAAATCATATAAAATAGTAAATGATTGGATCATGACCATTGGGCTTTTGTTTTGATTCAATTTCAGGCCCACAAATTTGTACAAAGAATGACCAGGTTCATTCAAGCATGGAAAGGGCAAGATTTGCAAATATGGAAGCCTTTAAATTGGTTGGATTTTGACATGAAAGCATAACATTATGACTTGATTCTTTCCATGTTATATTGTCTCCTCCATCTACACTATAAGTACAACATTCTAGCAAGCCAAATGGGCACGAGGACTGTCAAGAAATCCAGAAAAGATTGCAAAAAATCACAAAATTGTCAAGTTTGAATTTCAGTTTCCAGCCTGCTTTAGTCCCAAGTAAGCATCATAATCCACTCCTAGAAGTCCCCTTAAGTTTTTCCAATCATTACTAGGCTTTGAAACATCCCAAAACTCATCACCAATATCTCACGGTTTGCGTTTTTTCTCAATCTTAATTTGTTTGATTTATGTAACATAAGCACATTTTAACCACGGATTACTGACTATTTTTGTATTTGCAAGCTATCTGTATGGTTGGATTGGGTTTTTGATGCAGGGATCGAGTATTACCATTTTTAGGGTTCCAAGCTTAGAATTGGGGTTTCTGGAAATAGCCAAAATTAGGCCTAACCAAGAGTCTCTTTGTGCTCAGGAGGTTGAGGCCAATTAATCCATGGCCTCACAATGAATTTATTTGGCGTTTTTTTTTTTGAGTTGCATGTGCTATTGTGACAAACACAAATTGTCACTATAGGTCTCGTTATCTAAGACGATGGAGGGAGGAAGAAGACAGTGTGTGGCAGTATTCCATTAGCCAGTTCAAATGAAGCGCGCATTTTTTTTAATAATCACTTGTTTTTTTGCATTATATTCTTTTTGTTGTGTTTGGTATAACAATTGGACAGCCAGCTTAGTTGGTAAGATGAGCGCGCGTTTGAGGGAGAGGACCTGGGTTCGAATCCCAGGTCCAGCGTTTTATTTTATTAACATTTTTTTATTACAGATCCCATGTGTACCAGGCTTAGTTAGCGCATGATATGGCCTTCAATCTGGGCCATCAGCTACCAATGAGGGCAGATCCAATGCTCCTGGAATGCTCCTCCATGATGGACCTCCCAGGAGCCAGCAACACTGAATTAAGCCAGCCTCTGGGCTCTTGCTAATGGGCCTAGTGAAATTCAGATTCAGCACCCCCCTGTTTACTTAGACATCCGGCCCAAATCCCTTTACTTTTCTCTATTTTTTTCATTTAAGTTTTTTATCAAATAATATAAAATCAAAAAAATAATAACAATAATTAGACTTAGAATTATTTTTAAGTTTGTAAATTAATTGATTAATTATCTTGACTTATTTTTATCAATTTAAAATCAACTAGACATAGATTAATTTAATTCAAATATTTTTCTTAATAAAAAACCAAAAAATATAATAGACTTAGTTTTTGTTTCTTAATTTTTTTTTAATTTTGTAATTTAATTAGATTAATTATTTTTATTTTATTTTATTTTATTTTATTTTATTAGTTTTAAAATCAATTAGACTTAGGTTATCTTCATCCAAATGTTTTCTTAAATAAAAATACAAAAAAAAACTTTAGAACTAGGTTAATTTCCATTTAATATTTATTTTTTTCAATTAAATTTAGAGCTATTTATTTTCTTAACAAAAAAATATTTTCCTTGTTTACTTAGAATTTTCCTTAGGTTCTTAGACGTAATTATTTATTTCGCGCGCGTTACTTTTATTCTCGCATTTTACATAAATATTGTAACTGATTATGGATGTAATAGTTTTAGATTTAAAATTTCACACTTTACTTCTTACACTTATAATGTATCTCTCCCAAATCCGTGTAATAGCTTAGGATTTATTTTTCTGCATTTTATTTTCCGCACATTTATTGTTTTACTATATTACTGTTAGTAAATAGGCATGTATGGAAAGACTGTAAATTAAAACGTTAGCTAACCTAACAAAAAGACAAAAAAAAAACTGAATCTCAACACATGCACATATGCACCTCTAGGATATCCCCGCTTCGGTTTCCTTCGTAAAAACAGTCATGTCCCTCGAGAATGGAGATGCTTTAGCAAAGACCCTTAAATCAAAAGATCATAGTCCCTCGACGACCCTACAGTGTTGCCTTTCGGTAAAATGATCTCGTCCCTTAAACACAATTGCTAAAGCGTCTCCATATGTTGCCTTTATGACTGTAAAGCGTCCCTTCGATTGTCCCTCAACATCCAACGATAAGGCTACCTACTCACTAATAGTAGGATAGCATTGTCTAAAAGAAAAAAGAAAAAGAACGACCATTTTTTAGTAACAAAGTAGATAGCTGTTAGAAGTTTGCTCAAATATTTTGCACTTACACAAAAAACTACTTTTCAAAAACAATTTTAAAACACTTTGTATACTTTCTCTACTATCCCGAGAAACATTACAAAGTTCATCGTACTAAGGTATTTTCAAAACATTTTCAAAATACACAAAGCACAAAGGTATTTCAAAATGAGCAAACCTCTAAGAACCCGTAGAAAACTACGGATGGAAAGGATGCTAATACCTTCCCTTTCCATAATCTACCCCCCTTACTCAGAAAACTCTCGAGAAAGGTATTTTCTTGTTCTTTTCACCCTTTCCTTTGTTGGATAAAAGAAAAGTCAGTGGCGACTCTTGCTTACCGCACATTTACGAATACAAAACGCAAACCAGTAGTATTAAACAGTCGGTTCTGCCACCGTATCACAAGCTTCAAAATCATTTTCACCATTTTAACTTGGTTTAATTTATGGTACTATTTTTGTTAAATCTGGATGTTGATGTTTTGATATCAATGTCATGTTATATGTGTTATCTGTGTTAAAAATGAAGGAATTTTTTATGTCAGTGTTATTTTATTCGGTAAATTGGATGAGGTTTTGATGGCATTTGTGTTAGATTTGAATAATTATTTTGATGTTAATACCATGTCGTTTGTGCTAAATTTGAATGAAGTTTTGATTATGGTGTTTGTTAGTTTAAGTTTGTGAAGTTCTAATGGTGGATTATAATGAATTTTGATTTAGACATCATGTTGTTTTAGTCAATTTGAAGGGTTTTTATGGCATTTTGGTTCATTTAAGTTGATTTTGAATGATAAAATTGGTTTTGACATTGAATTTATTCTCATTTGCTTTGAACATATTTGATTTGGGAATTATCGAGCATTAATTTGTTCTTGTTGTTGTTGCCCGAGTGTTAATGAGATGCTAAAAACCTTGTTTCGATTGTTATTTTTGCTTATTTTTTAATTTAATTTGTATACCATGAGCTTAATATAATTGATTTTGATTTTGATGGGTAGAATGAATGATTGAGCTTGTAATTTGGTTGATATTTGTTGTGAGACTTAGGAGTTTCATGGGACTTTAGTTGATAATCATATTTTACCACATACTTTTTTGATTCACAAATTGATGTTAAGTGTGTGTTAATCAAACATGTATGGTGATTTTGATTGAGAAATTGAGTTGTTTATACATGAATTAAAAGCAAGTTTCCTTTTGTTTATAACACTTTATTTTGTGTTACTAACATGTTTATGATTTGTGTAAGCTTTCAAGATGGCTCAAGTGTTCTCTTCCTCGTAGCACCATTTAACTTTCTTTTCTAATTTATTAATTAACTATTATTTTAATTAATTGTTTATGTTAATTTAAATTGATTAGTTTACTAATTAATTTTTTCTTAACTTAATTAATTGATTGGATTAATATTTAATTAATTGATTCTCATCTACCCCTATTTCTACGGTGATGTAATAATTAATTTTACCACTTTCATTTGTATTATGCTATACTTTATTGTCATCCACATTCGATCAAATGTACCCTTATCTCATTATGGTGTAAATAATTTACCGTCTTTCTTTTGTTTATGCTTGAATGCTTATTATTTTATTATTTACCATTACCATACATAAACTTTTCAAATGAATTAATTCTCGGTGTCGAGCCCATTTCCTACCATAAGTCGACACTTTTGTGTTGCGATCGACGACACATGGTTTCTTCTTGGGCCCCTCAACAATTGAAACACATGCGCACTTGCACAAATTCATAGCTTAATCTTAGGCTTGCTTACAGTGACACCTATTTAATTAATTGTTCCAATTAGTCATCTGAAATACTAGCCCACTTTTCTAGTGGCACTTAGAGATTAGGATTTATCTTTATTTGCGTTTATCATTCATATGATTGTGTGGGCTACCTTGTATGGGATTTCTTTACCATTTTATTTATCGTTTTTCTTTTATTTTGCTTGCTTGCTTATATCTTGTCTATTGCATACTAATAAATCAAACCCCTGCATTCTCGGTCTGTATACCGAATTATAATCAATTTGATAAATCGAGTTTACTTTGCAATCGCAATCGAACTCCTCTGATTCTCTATCACCCCTTTCATAAATAAAGTTTCAAACCTCGATCCAACGTCGATTTTCTTTTTAAAACCTCTTCTCAATAAAACATGGAAAAGATGGTTTGGACGATTCTATCCCCTCCTTCTCAAGTGTCTGGGTTATTAGTTCTTTTTCAACTTATGATCCTATACTTGGCTTCCTCAAACTAATCTTAATTAAAAGAACATTGTTTCGCCTCACCTTATCTTAATAAAACCTTTTAGGATGAAAAAGATGGTCAGGATGATTATGTCCCCTCCATTCGAGTACTTGGAGTATTAGTCGTTAACACTTATGATCTGATGTTTGTCTTCCACATAAAAAAAATCTCAACTCATTCAAATCTTTTGTCGCTTGACTTTTCAATTCAAAACCTTTTCAAAACGAGTTATATCCCGTCCATTCATGTGACGATGAAACAATGTTCCTTACACATGTGAATGTCGAGCCTTTCCCACTCGAATGCGATGATGGAAAGAATTTGTGCATATCCAGACTCAGTTATCCATTCTTGAAGCAATGCAATCGTTCTATTATCCATGTTTCGGGCAACAATGTTTTCATTAGAATGTGAACAAGTATCTCTCACTAAAACGAACCAACCCACAAATATTTGTTACCCGAATTACGACACTCTGATTTTCTTATTGCACTATGAGAATACGTAGGCATGTGGTTTTGAAACCAAGGCGAGTAAAATAATAAAAAAGTCCAAAAAAAATTCTCCATTCTTTCTTTTCTCCTTTCTCTCTTAATAATTAGAAGAATGCAAACTCTTACACTAACACTCGAATGCATAAGTAACTAAATGGATACCATCGAGTACGATGGATGTGAGGGGTGTTAATACCTTCCCCTTGCATAACCGACTCCAGAACCCGTTCATGATTGCGATAATCGTGTTATCCATTATTCTTGGGTTTTGTCGATATTTTCCCATTTCTTTAGAACAAAATAAAAGTTTGATGGTGACTTCATTGTTCGAATATTTTTCGAGGCGCTACACAGGCCATTTTACTCAGGAGGTGGAAGTTGTGAGGCTAGTAGTAATGCAGAGGATAGTGTTCATGAAGAGAATAAAGAAGAACAAGAGAAATAGGGGGAGTGAAAAAGGTGAGGAAGGAAGTGAAGAAATGATGAGTTAAGAAGTGATTAGTCTTCTGCCACATTGACCACCAACACTGAATTTAATTTGTTTTACTTTATCATTTTATTAGTTAATTTTGTTACTTGTTGAAAATTTTATGCAAGTATATGTATTTTACTAAAAAATACCATGGATAAGAGGAATTCATACATGTTGGTCATTTTGTACTAAGTACATGAACGTGTTAAGTTTCCAAAACATGTGAGCATCTGTTAAGACCTTAACTTTGTTGAATGCGTGTGTGTATTTTTTTATCGGAAATTAACATTTTCCTTTATTGTGACTAATTTACTTCCTAAATTAGAATATTAGTAATTGTGAATTGTAATTACCCATTAGGAATTGTAATGACTGGTAACTGCTAACACTACTATATATAGTGTGAAATACAATAGAGAAAGAGGTCAAGCCAATTTTCAGTGCATGGTATCAGAAGGTTCGATCAAACAAAATATGTGAAATTGTGTTACCTTGGCCTTGTCCAACAAATCCCATTGGGTTGCTCTTGGAATTGTTTCTTCCATTCCCGTTTGTTATCGTTTCGAAATTATTTGTTAAAAAAAATTGCTTTGACTCTGGTGGTGAGTACATGTCTAATGAGTTTCAAGAATACCTTCAACAAAACTGTATCTTGTCTCAACGATCTTGTTCTAATACCCCTCAATAAAATGGCAATGGCAGAATGTAAGAATCGTCATTTGCTTGATGTAACACAGACCTTACTTCTCCAAGCTTGTGTATCATCCCGATTTTGGGTGGAGGCTCTTTCCATATATATCTTCTTGATCAATCGTCTTTCTTCTACGGTTATTGATATTGATTCTTCTTTCTTTTATCTTTTTGAAAATCATCACGATTACAGAGATTTACATACTTTTAGGTGTGTGTGTGTGTGTGTGTGTGTTTTATTCACTTACCTCCATTTGAAAAGCATAATCTTGGAGCACAATTTGTTTAATGTACCTTTATGGGATATAGTCACTCTCATAAGGACTTTGTGTGTTATGATGTCTTTAACCATCGTTTTTGCATTTCTAGGAATGGGATGATTTTTTATAATCAGCTTATGTTTCCCTATGTTTCTACCGCCATAAATGATATTGTTATTCTTCCTAAATTTTCTATTATGCCTCAAACTATAGGATGTTATAAACTGGGTCACGTGTATGTCAGAAATCAGAGACAATAGGTTCTCACACCCCTTCTCGACATTGAATTTCCACCTGATCATGTAAAGGTTGAACCACGATGTTCTGGTCGAATATCTCGAGCACCAGATAGATATTCACCATACATGTATGATTCCTCACATACTTCTTTGACTGCCACACTCTCTAGCATATATATTCCTACTTGTTACTCACAGGCTATAAAAGATGTGTGTTGGTTAAAAGCAATGAATGAGGAACTCCAGGCTCTTCAAGAGAATTTCACATGAAATATTGTCTCTTGTCCTTCTAATGTCAAACCCATTGGCTGTAAATGGGTGTATTCTGTGAAATTAAATTATGATGAATCCCTCAATTGTTACAAGGCTCGCTTGGTTGTCTTATGAAATAAGTAGGAATATGAAATTGATTATGATGAGACACTTGTAGTGGTTGCCAAAATGATAATTTTTGCACTGTAATATTTATAGCTGCTTCTAATGGATGGTCTCTTCATCAAATGAATGTGAAAAATGATTTTCTTCACGGTAACCTGACTAAAGACATTTATATGACACCTCCTCGAGACATGTTCTCTTTATCCAATGGTGTTTGCAAGTTTAAACACTCCTTATATGGTTTGAAACAAACACCTAGAGTATGGTATGAGAACTTTTGCTCGACTATACTTGGGTTCTCCTTTACTTAGAGTCAGTAAGATTCCTCTCTATTTATTCATAGCACATCTACGGAAATTGTCTTACTTCTTATGTATGTGGATGATATGGTTATTACTGATTCTGATCATGCTTCTATTCATACACTTAAATAACAATTACAGACTTCATTTCATATGAAAGATCTTGGTGAACTACGTTATTTCTTGGTCTTGAAGTTCATTCTACATCCAAGGCCATCTTTCTTCATCAACACAAGTATGCTACAAGTTTGATTTCTATGACTGATCTCCAATCGGCTTACCCGATCGATACTCCCCTTAAGTTAATGTTAAATATCATTGTGATAATGGTGATCTTTTATTTGATCTCTTATTGTATAGACAACTTGGGTGGCCTTAAATACTTGAATATTACACGCTCTGACATATCTTTTGTTATTAACAAGTAAGTTAATTCATGCATTCTCTTCTACATCTTCACTTAGTTATGGTTCATCGTATAATTTGTTACTTGAAGGGAACTTCTCATCATGGATCATTTTTTTCCACTAATTTTTTCCCTTCAATTGAGTGCTTACAATACAGTCAACATGTTGATTGAGTAGAGTGCCGTGGTACTCATCGATCTGTCACTGATTGGTGCATGTTTCTTGGTTCTTCATTGATCTCTTGGAAAAGTAAGAAGCAAGCAAGATTTTATAAATATTCTATTGAATCTGAGTATTGTACCATGTCTGCTTCTTGTTCAAAAATACTTTGGCTTCATGGTCTTTTGGGTGAACTTGGATTTCCCCAAACAAAGCCAACTTCACCTTATGCTGACAATACAAGTGTCATTCATATTATTGTAAATCCTATTTTTCATGAACGTACCAAACATATAGAAGTTGATTGTAATTCAAGATGTGACGCCTATGATGACCGACTCATATCACTTCCTCATGTCAGTACTCAATTGCAGATCACATATATTCTTACCAAGACTGCTCCACGCCCACGACATCAGTTTTTTGTTAGTAAATTGATGTTCTTTGACCAACCGCATCAACTTGAAGGGGGTGTTAATCAGAAATTAATCTTTACCTTTATTGTGAATAATTTATTTTCGAGATTAGAAGATTAATCATTATAAATTATAATTAGTCATTATAACTTGTAATTACTTGTAATTACCGACACTATTATATATAATGCAAAATACAATAGAGAAATGGATCGAGTCAATTTTTCAAGTACAACAGGTGAATGATGAAAGTTTGAGAGAACCCTCAAAAAGTTGTATGGTGCGCTAAGCGAAGTTTGCTGCCTTAGACATAAGCAGAAAATGAATTATAACTCTGTGCAATTCTTTTTAGAAGTCGAATACCTAAGGTTGAACTAGACCAAATATAATAGTGTGCCCTAATCCACCTCATTCTGAATTGACTCGAGGTGGAAAGTGTTTTTCAATACAGTCAACATGTAGCAAAACTTACTTATATGCAATCATTCCCCTCAAAGATCATCAACTATTCACTTTATTAAACTAAGCTAAAGCATAGCAAATTGGAAGCACCTCTTATCACAGAGAAAAGTATTACTTTGACTAAAGCATTTCATTCTCATCCCATAGTATAAGAAGGTGTTGGTAAGTTGATTATTGTGGTCTTAACTTTGGTCATCATGTTGATACTATTGGTGATTCCTTGAGAACCAATTCCACTTTCCTTCAAACCCTGCAACAAATCATATTTTCATAGTTTCAGAAACCTTTTATTATTCTTTCTTGTTAAACAAGTAAAGGATTATATAATTAGAGTATTGCACCTGAAAAGGGAAGTGATCAGGTCCACGAGCCGGGGCTGAATTAATTTGAACCGTTCCCGTCTCCATTGCATCACTTACTAGTATTGCTTTGTTTATGTCTTTCGTAAACACGCATCCCTGAAGGCCGAAATTGCTAGCATTACAATGAAGAATTCCTTCTTCAACAGAATTTATTCTTATTACAGGCAAAACTGGTCCAAATGGTTCTTCCCTTGCTATCCTCATATCGGGCCGAACATTATCCATCAAAAGTGGCCATATGAGATTTCCTTCCCTTTTGTATTCTTGACAGAATGTTGCTCCTTTCTTTTTAGCATCCATTACCAGTTCTTCAATAAAGTTAGCAGAGGACTCTGTGACAACCGGTGTGATATCGCAGTCATCCTCGGGAGGTCCAACGGTTAATTTTATCACTTTGTCATTTATTTTCTTTACAAGTGTGTCTGCAACCGATTTCATGACTAAAGCCACCTTTACTGCCGTGCATCTTTGACCGCTGACAGAGATTATTTTTTCAAAGCATTTGTATGAGTCAGTTCCCATCAATAAAGTTTTGGAATCAAGAAAACGTAAAAGTTTTGTGCAGAACTATAAGTCTGCGAGTCCAAATGACACAACACTCGAGGAAATCATTAATAATAACGGTACGATATATGCGCGCTATTGTGATTACCTGTAGGAGAACCCTCCTTTCACAATGTTAGCAGCTACCAAATCCAAGTCAGCGTCTTCAAGAACAATGCAAGCATCTTTTCCACCCAGCTCCATTTGAAGAGGAATCATTGCAGACTTTTTCGATATCGCTATTCCAGTGTCACCACCCGTGAAACTGAGAATAAATGCGAATTAGATAAAAAAAACTCTAGTTGCAATAATGATAAAACAGCTCTCTAATACTGTCCTTAGGCATGTCTTATGGTTCTCACTTTAGCCTGGAATGCATCAAAATTACTAATAGAAGACACACTTAGAGATATTTTGTAAACTCGATACATTCAAAGACTATAGTGACACCGGCTCACAAAGTGGACGATAAAGATATCCGAAGAAGTGAATATTACCTTATGCAACTAACATCCGGATGCATTGTAAGAAAGTCACCGATCTCAGAACCCTTTCCTGTCACACAACTAATAAGACCTTTAGGGAAACCAGCCAAATGAAAGCAATGAACCATATGTAGTGCAGCAACAGCACCCTATTCAAAATGGTGAAATATATCAGAAATATTTGTCCACAACTATAATTATTAATATGTATATGTGTTATGAACTATGAAACACGGACACCCCGAACACAACCACGACACTGACATGGCAACACTAGTAATAATTTGAAAAAAATAATAAATTAAACTTAATCACAAGTGTGGTGCAGGTGTTTGACACCAAGACGGACACGCCATTTTTCAGAGGTGTCAGTGCTACATAGGTTATGAATAGTTGTATACCTGGGTTGGAGGTTTAAGAACAATGGAGTTTCCTGAAATAAGAGCTGGAGCAATCTTTGAAACAGCTAGATTGACAGGATAGTTAAAAGGTGGAATAGCCAAAACAACTCCAAGTGGAATCTGCACACAAACCTTTCTTGTGAGGAAAATTTAAACTAAAACTTATGAAACACGGACTCTGACACGAACACCAGACATGACGCCGACACTGGCACGTCAATACCGATAATAATTTGAAAAAATGAATAAATTAAACGTAATCGCAAGTGTCGGACATGGACACGGACACGCATTTTTCCAGAGTTGTCTGTGCTACATAGATTAACACTTGCTTAGTTTAGTTACATGACTATATAAAAAGTATGAATGACTCACTCACCTTTGAAGTGAGACAATATTTGGTTCTTTCATTTCCAGGAAAACTATCAGAAACCAGAAATTTTCCTTCACCGAGAAATCTCACCCCTTCCTCAGCACAATATGACACCAAATCCCCTGATCTAACAACCTACATATATCAAAGTCATAGCATTGACATGTTACACTTATCATCCGTCTTAAGTTTTTGGAGGCTCTATATAGACAAAACAATTAGAGGCCTTATTTAATCACTGTTTAACCATGACAAATATTTTGAGGCCCTATTTAGCTATGATTCAACCGAGACAAGTTTTATGCTCTGTGCGGTAGTCCGCCTTGCACACCATCAAAGATGGTCCTGCTTATATGGGCCATTGATAAGAAAACTGTGCAATTGAAGACTCAAGCGACCAAAAGATTCAAGTTGTTGTACATACTTCAGTGACAGCATCTTTGGCTGGTTTTGCAATCTCCTTAACAAGACACTCAGCAATAGGTGCTTTGTGTTCCTTCAGTATTGCAGCAGCCTTGTGAAGCAACTCGGCTCTTTTCCAAAGTGGAGTCTTAGCCCATAATTTTTGTGCAACTTTTGCTGATTCTATGGCCTTGTTAACCTCTTCCTGCGTACAGGCTGTTTCCCATTTGCATTAAAATGAATCAATCTTCTAAATGGTTACAAATATTTAACACCTTTGAAAACAAAAAATCAACAATATAATATTGTTGTGTACCTTGGACCTTGAAATGGATTTTTCTAGAGGTTGGATTGATGATAGGAACAAATTTCCCAGAGGAGGATTTGTTCCACTGGCCATCTGAGTAGTAGTTGAAAACATCACCACCTATAATCTCTGCAAATGTGCCACTTCCTGCCATTTGTTTTATAAGGGATTATTTGATCATACACTTTGAACTTTATAGATAGATGATATATATCATAGCGTGTGTCCAGAACTATATAGATACACATGGTTTCATATTACTGTGTTGATTTAGAACCATAGTTTTTGATTTGTTTGTAAATGTATGTGTTATGTGACAAGTTTAGAAATCTGTGTTCTATTATACCGGATCATCATTGACTTGTTAAAAAACTTTTCTATTTTTAGGTACTAGAAAACAAATTTTGTCTTCATTTTCCTTTTTATATGTATTAGTTAATGAAGTATATATAAAAAGTAGGGTAGAATGGAAAATAATCTAGAGAAAGAGGGTTTTTTTTTTAAAATAAAATTTTTGTAACATTAAATTTATACTTTAACAAACAAAATTCCAAGAGTTGGTCAAACCTTGTGGTTTGACACATGAAATGAGGCTAGGTGCTGTCTGCCAACAATACTACCACATACAACATCCCCAACAACAATCTAGAGTCCAATTTCTACCATAAACAACTTACATTAGGACTTCTCCCTCAATCTTCAACTTCTTAACACCCCAACAACAATTTTCGTTTTCACTCCAACTGTTATCTATGAAGCACAGACACAACGCTGACATTGGCACGTCGACACTGATAATAATTTTAAAAAATTGATTAATTAAAATGAAATTACAAGTGTCAGTGTCATGTCAGTGTCTGATACGGATACGGACACAGACACGTCTTTTTCTAGAAGTGTCAGTGCTACAGAAATTGTTATTCGATCGACACTATCATCAAACGATATCTAAGAGTAATCAGATCCTGACCAAATACATAAAAACTCAAAAATAGCACAAGGAGGTCATATAGTTAATAATTACAAGTGATTTTGGTCTTTTGTTACTAACATTAAATATTAAACCCAATATAACTCAACTTACTAATGAAACGCCTAATAGTAATCAAAATAACAACCCAATAAAATTAAATTTTAGAAGTAATCAAAATTAAGCTGATGCACCTGGCATCTTCACATCTGAATTCTCCCACATCAAAATTATATTGATCATCATTTGATCTAAACTCTTGTCCTTTTACCTACAATACGATGTAGAAGAAGATGTTTCCAAATATATAACAAATAATTTAATTAGGTGATTTTTTTTAACAAAGTGGCCAATAAAAGAGAGAGAGAAAAAACAGAGATGAATTAAAATGATAAGAAGAAAATAAAGATGGCAAATAAATCAAGAAAATTTGTCAGAATAATAAGAATGTCATTGTTTAGATTTAATTAGAATTTCCCCCAAAAAACCAGAGTCATTGTTCACTCATTATTCTCATTAAGAAAATTTTCAATTTATTTCAAATTAAGTCACAAATGTCTATTTATAACAAGATATTTACTAAATGACACCACTCTCTACTCTAACCCCATATCATATTACATCATATTTTTCTAAAATAAACATAAGTAAATTACCTTCACTTACACATAACATCAAATAAATCTAAATTAAAACTATAACAATTACAAATTAAAACAAACTAAAAACTATTACAAACCAAATTAAAATAAAACAAAACTCATCTTATTTATTTAAAATATGAATTCTCTTCTTGATGGATTCTTTTCAACCTCTAACTCAGTTTTCATTAGGCACAGCTAGAAGAAGTCTAGATTTGCGTCTTGTAAATCTTGTTGTCTCACTAGCCCCATGTTGCATCACCAACATATATAGATATTAACTTCCATTCCTTCAAGATGCTGCTTATTTGACTAAATTTTTCTTCAAGAAACAAACAAATGTAGAGAACATTAACGAGATTATAGTGGCTATTTCATAATTCTTGGATATGCCATACTCTAAATATACCTGCAATATTTAATTCAAATAAGTACATTTAGTATGTTAGGCAAGGTAATGTGAAAATGAATTCAAAATAGAGACATCACAGAACCAACTTAGTGAAAAGTAGCAAATGAATGACACAAATTATCTTACATGAATAAGTGTTTATCCAAAATGCAAATTTTTCCTGATGACTAAGACCCTTGAAATTCAGAGACAAGTTTCCCATGTAGCAACCTGAGTATGCTAGATTAGGTAGACTCTCATAGTATCAACCAACAGTTAATAACCTTTCACAACTTCAATCTACAGATCAGAAACACTGTGTTTATTATCCAAGGGGAGATCAAATGGCGAGGCTTTAATCTCACAAACTATTATACGCACCAATGTCTCTTGTTTCGGATACTGATCAGATATACCATATGGATTGCGAAACTGGTCATTTTCTTTGCTGCATAACTCATCTAGGTACTCATTGCCATTAATTTAATTTGTCATGTGCAGGAATATACTGCTATGGACCTATGGTTCAAACTTCTGTTTAACAATTGCGTTTGTACCAGACTACCAGTTTAATATTCAACCTATTTGTCTTAAGTACATTGATAGACGAGTGCTGTCTCTGCATGTATTTGAAATGAGTAGACACGCCTGCTCTTTTAGAAAAACAAATTCATATATGATGAATGAACATGTCATATGCATGAAGTGCATTTTCTTCCACATATTATGAATGATAGCCTCAATTCAATCATCCATTGAGTGGGTAACTCTTGACGAACGCACACGCCGAAAATCATTGTCTCAAGATAGTAAAGTTGCTGTGCTTTAACATCAAAGTGATAGATAAATTGGTTTGCACTCATCTTCCATGTGACTAGTGAGATATGAAAGGCACTTATTAATCACCTCTACATGATAGTTTGAATTATCTTCAACAAAGAAAGGCACGATCTTCTGGTTAATCTCAATCCAACTGCACCCCGGGTTCTTCTTTAATCCAAGCTCTTTCATCTTTGATCTTATCGTCCGTACCTCATCCCATTTACCAAAAGAAGCGTAGATATTCGATAAGATAATATATGTTGATGAATCATCAGGATCCTTGTCAATAAGTTTTTCTGCAATTTCAACCCCTAAGTCAAGATTTCCGTGTAAACGGCATGCAGAAAATAAGGTGCTTAACAGCTGAACGTCATCCCTGATTTCAGGGTTTCTTTGTAGAATCTCATATGCTTCGTGCAATCTTCCAGCACGTCCAAGAAGAGCAATCAAGCATGAATAATGTTCAACTCTAGCCGCGATACCATAAACACTGATCATTTCATTGAAATGATACAATCCATCATCAACCAATCCAGCATGGCTACACGCAGACAATATGGCAAGAAAAGTAACTCTATCAGGTTTTACATTTGACAGCAGCATTTTAGCAAAAAGCTCTAAAGCTTCATAGACCCGACCATGAGACCCGTAAGCGGTAATCATGGAAGTCCAGGAGACCAGATCTCTTTCTGGCAAATATTTGAAAACACCAAATGCTTCATCTACAGCACCACACTTTGCATACATCTCAAGAAGAGCCCCCATAACCACTTCATTGTTTCCCAAATTTCTCTCAACAATCAAATTGTGGATCTCTCTACCCTTTTCTAGTGCTGCTAGTTGGGAACAAGCTGCTAAAACACTGGTGAAAGTAATAGCATCTGGTTCAACAGATGATTGTCTCATTTCACTGAAGAGGTTAAGTGCTTCAAAAAGTTTCCCTTCAGTTACATATCCAGAAATCATAACATTCCAAGAAACTGGCGTTGTCTTCGGTATCAATTTAAAGATGTTTTCAGCTGACTCAACCTTTCCACATTTGAAATATAGATCCATGAGTGAGCTGTTAATAAAAATATCAGGTTGTATTCTGTTGCGTATTATATATCCATGAACAAACTTTCCCTCTAGTAGTTGCACTGATCGTGAACAAGCCATTAATATACTGCTCAAAGTAGTCAAAGTTGGTTTGACTCCTTCATTGTACATTCTCTTAAAAAGTTGAACGCATGAAAAGCAGTCGCCTTTAAAACCATATCCTGTAATCATGGAATTCCAAGCAACAACAGACTTTTTAGGCATTTGCTCAAAAACTTCTATAGCCATTTCTAAGTGACCGCATTTTCCATACATGTCAACAAGGGCAGAGCTAACAAAAGAATCCAGCCGAAACCCACTATTAATCAACTCCTTATGAATTTCCCTCCCTCTCTCGAAATCAAAAAGCCTAGCACAAGACGAAATAGCAGTTGTGATTGTAACTGAATCCGGCTCAAATCCATATCTTCTCATCATGCCAAAGTATCTCAGAGCTTCTTCAAATTTCCCGCTTTGATAATAACAAGAAATCACCGTATTCCAGCACGCCACATCCTTATCAGGCATTTCATCAAACAGCTGTATAGCATACTCAAACGAATTGCATTTAGCATACATACTCACAAGAGAACTTCCAACTACAATATCCACCATTAAACCAGTTTTTATCAAACAAGTATGTACCATTTGTCCCAACACAACTCTACAAAGCCCGCCGCAGGCTTTAAGAACACTCGGATAAGTATAGCTATCAGGTTTCAGATAAGGATAACACATCAACTTATCAAAAAGTCCCAAGGCTTCCACATACATGTAATTCTTAGTGTAACCTGCCATAAGGCCATTCCATAAAGATATCTCACAAGGGTTTTCAACGGCGTCGAAAACACGCTGCGCATAATCAAGCAAATGGCAAGAAACATATAAGTTAATCAAGTTCTTGCTTACAAATATATCATTCTGCAAACCAAAAGTTACAACTTTGTGATGGATGAGCTTGCCTTGCTTCAGTGACTTGGAATTCACACAAGCCCTTAAAAGGGGTATTAGTTTTCTTGTGTCCATTCAACTACACAACAAAAGAAACAATAAATAAAGAAATGTATAAGGGTGAAAGAACACACTAAAATGGAGTACAACAAGTGTAGACAAAGAAAGCACAACAACTGCTTAAAGATTGAACCTTTAAGAACTGCAAAATCATGTTCATTTCAGTGTGATAGAAGATTGATTCATCCTTGTACTTTTTCTGAATTTTGATGTTTTAGTCAGAAAATTGGATGGTATTGTGAAAGGGTTGATTTGGTTTGGTTTGTATTGTGAAAATTTGATTGGTGGTGTTTGAGAGTGTATAAGTATAACAATAGAAGAATGGATGTGATTGTAGATTTTCTGGTCACCGGCGTTTACTTAGGTTTCCGCCTTGAGCGGCGGGTGCAATTCGTTTCCGTATTATTTTTTTATTGGATTTATTTTGGGGGACTATTTTTATTGGTTTTTTTTAAGAAACAAGAAAGGAATTCTAACCACTATGAAAATTTCAAAATGATCTTATGATTTGTGAGATATATTTTCCAACGAATCATTTGTATGACTCATTTGTATATGTGAATGACTCATTAAATCAGTGTCATCTCATTTTAAAACAAATGTTATTTTTGAAGGAGATGTATCTCGTTCATATTCATTTAGTTTATTATTTATTGAGCTCTAGTAGAGTTTCTTAAGATATATTTTTGGAGTTTTCAAGAGTTCACTAAATTAAACAAGATTGAAAGAGAATTAAATAAATAAAATTTAAACAGAGTATTATCCATAGTTATAGATTTAGTCGAGATTGGAACGGAATTTCATTCTATTCTGAGAGGTTTCGGAAATACATATCTGATTTAGGATAACAAGGTGGTACCGTAGATGCATTTCTGGAATATTTTCTGGTACAAAATAGAATATCAGATGTTCATATTTGTCTACAACTACTATAAGTATGGTCTCTTGTCTCATGTTTCATACCAAAATATATTACACCAGAATAAACATCAATTGACATGTCGCATATGTCTACTTCAACGGCGTGAAGCCCTCAATTGAATTTAAGCCCAATGAGTACACCCCTATAACATATATGAATACATATTGCAGGATCTCCTGCCTTACAAAGACAATCAGAAAATTGTGAAGCTTGAGTATCATTCACCAATGATTGACAATGAATGTAAGAATGAGTTCAACAACTTTGAGTTGAAGACGAGTGCAGGTGAACGAGCTATGTGGAATACTTTTCTGTTTAGAAACAATAGTTTCGATCAAGGTGAATGCGACGATTTCGAGATCGGACGAATATATTATGAAGATTGATCTGGACTGCTGATCAGAATCTGGAGTGGGCCGAGAAGATGACGCTTGCCAGTCTGAATTTGTGGAGAGGAGGGGGTGTACCTGCAAGGCACTCTGACGCTCAAGTAAAAAAGAATGCAAAGAGTTACAAGAAGGTTTATAGAAGGTAGTTTGTTGTTGAGATTTGTTACTCTAATGAATGGTAGCTTTGTCATTATGGAAGGTAGTTTGTTGTTGAGATTTGTTACTCCAATGAATGGTAGCCTTGTCATTATGGAAGGTAGTTTGTTGTCAAGATTTGTTACTCCAATGAATGATAGCC
Source organism: Vicia faba (assembly GCA_948472305.1). Classification (NCBI taxonomy): domain Eukaryota; kingdom Viridiplantae; phylum Streptophyta; class Magnoliopsida; order Fabales; family Fabaceae; genus Vicia; species Vicia faba. Next base: position 1,423,228,691 of record OX451738.1, on the reverse strand, counting down.
TTGTCATTATGGAAGGTAGTTTGTTGCTGAGATTTGTTACTCCAATGAATTGTAGCCTTGTCATTATGGAAGGTAGTTTGTTGTTGAAATCTTTTTCCGATGAATGGTAGCCTTATCATTATGGAAGGTAGTTCGTCATTGAGATTCTATTACTCTGAAGAAGTTCATTTGTTCCCGGTCGTGAGTAATGGTGTTGATTATCATTACCACCTTGATATTGGTATTTGATGGTATTATCTTACCACTTCTTTCCCCGGTGGGTCGACGTTACCTTTTTGCTATCTCCTCGGTGAGTGGATAGTTTGCAGCCATCTGTCGATCACTTTTATCCTTTACTTTTTCTCCTCAATCTTTGAGTTGATGATACTTTATCTCCTGTTTGGGCTTTACCCCGATAGAGTTGGGTCTCTGATTCACCAGTGATTTATTTTCCTGGTCGGGTCTTCCTTTTGATCCTGTTTTATTTGCTACATCCTTAGTGGGGTTTTGCGTCCTTTTTAGATTTGTTCATTTGCATTCACAATCATAAGCATTACATGGCATCTTAGAGCCAAAAATAGGGCTTGTTTTATATTTAATTATCTTCAATCACGTTGACACGAAGATTTTTAACCTTCGCATCTCCGGATAGAAGACACTTAAATAAGGGCAGCTGTTGTACCCCAATTTTTGCCCTTAAGATTCCTCTATCATATCATATCAACTCAATCACAACAAGATCACACACTAGGATTTGGCTCTTCTCCTTATCTTTAGATTTGCCCATGGGGAATCACCAAGCACCTTGATTTGTATCTTGTTGTCATCTATGTTTTGATTAACTTTTAACTAATAAATACAATGTATGTTTTCCCTAATTGTTGATATCATAGGTGAAAGCACAACACATTCTAGAAAGTTGATCCATAGGTTCATGAGTTTATTTCCATGCATTTTCCAACAAAGCTTCATTGAGATTAAAGCTTTATTATTGAAGATATTTTTGAAGTAATATCATGACAAAGTCTATTATGATTCATCATGCCTAAAGTTGTCAAAAATAGTTCAAAGGTACAAGGGGTGATTGAAGAAGTTTGACCTAATTGGACAAGTTCTTGATTCATTGATCACAAGTTCATATTTCCCTCAATTCTAAATATTTGGAAGTGGTTATGGTTATTATGGTTCTTCATTATCATCCTGAACAACTTCTATTTATATGACAAAAGTATTTGTGCAAGAAAGTTGATCAAAACTGTAAAAGGATTTATAAGGTATCTTGTTGCTCTATGAGCTAAGGTTTTGAACTTCAAAGGGGTATATCTGGATCATCTTTTGGTATTTTTGAGTGATTCCAAAGATGTCCTTCTCTTCAAATGGTTATCAACAAATCACTTCAAAAGTTTCAAGGAAATTTTGTGTGGAAGGTACCTAATGATGAAGAAAGATTACAAGTCTTCTAGATGAATCATCAAATTCCCTTATATGACTTCAAAAGATCATAACTTAGTCAGTTCTTATCTCCTTGAGCCCATTCTTTTTTCCATAATTATCTTAAAGATATGGACTTCAACTCTTCTTTTAAGTTCAAAGTGTGAAAATGGATGGAAGATGCCCTGAGGATGAAAAAGATTATAGGTCATTTCATGAATTTTTGCCAACTTCAACAAGTCATAACTCTCTCAATTTTTGGAGTTTTTAAATGGTTCAAGCCTCAAAATTCCATTCAAGAGATCTACATTCCACCTTTTTTGGTCAAGAGCAAATTTCAAGAGGAAGGCCGCGTTTGGATGCAAGACATCATAAGTCATTTTTGATGAAAAAACCTTAGAAATTCTCTAAGTATAGAAAGTCAACCTCTTTTTCTCAACTTTGACTCATTACAATTTCTAGCTCAAGTGTCCATTTGATTCCATTCTTTGCACATTGTAAAGCTTGTGATCTCATCTTTCTAAAGCTTCAAGAATCATGTCCTAAAACTCCTTGAGCTAAGAATGCCATTGATTTGAACTTGGTAACTTGAAACTGAAGTTTCTTCAAAAATCAGAATTTGAAATCCTTGATTTAGCTTCTAAACACATTTTTTCTGCGCGCGTTTGCTTCATAACATGTTTAGTGAACCTTCAAAGTGGATTAGAGCCTTAAAACGCAAGGTTTGGATGAGTTTTGATCAAATTAGAAATCACTTTTTTCTTATTTGCAACTTCACAAGATTTCCCTCCAAACTTCATTATTTCACACGCTTAAGCATTCAATCAGCTTTCCTATAAATAGAGGGGTCAAACCTCATTCATTTTCTCAAGCTTAGAGAGCCAGAATCACCCTGCCAAAACTTCCTCTTGAACTTAATTTTCTGCAACTTCGAATTTGCTCTTACAACCTTTCTCAATCATTTTTCTTTGTCAATTCACTTTCCTTGAATCTCGCTGAAGCTAACAGAAGAAGAATTAAGCTCTAAGACTTCCTAAATCGTGCTAGCCAAGTCCAGTTTCAGAGATCTGCAAGTTAACTCCAATAGGTAGATTCCTTCACTAATTCTCTCAAACTTTGATACTGTTATGAAGCTCTCATCATCCTAATTCTAGTCGCAACATTTATTTTCAAATGGAAGTACATTTTGGCCATGAAATTTCAAATCCCTTTTCAGAACTTCTTTTTCAAAAACGAATGAGCTACGGTTTATATAAATTTTTCGCGAAGGTACCATTAGAATCGTCTTGAAGAGGCGAAGAGAATGGTACCGGTCTCGTGTCCTAATTTTACAGTTTCCGGAACCTGCAGATTCGTTGGCTGGAGGTTGAAGATGACCAATATGTCATCTATCAACCGATAAAGGCGTGCCACGCATTTTTTCAAATCTGATTTAAATAATTGATTTTATGCTTTATTCACTAATGTCCATGATATGCACAGCGCACCAGATCACTTGGATTTGATTACTAACTCATTTGACATTGATCCAATGGTCTACATCTTTTTGGTTTTTATTTTATTTTCTGATTTTATATTTTTATTTGTTTTAAACTTCAAAAGTTTATAGAAAATTCATTTTAACTTCAAAAAATCTGGAAAAAATTATGAAAAACACTTTTGATTTTTCTCTTTCTGATTTTTATTTTTTCACAATTTTATTTTGTATTTTGATATTTTTTGTAATTTTTCATTTTATTTGAATTGTTTTAAATGTTTAAAAATACTTTTCTTCATTTTTAAATTCTAAAAAAATTAGGGAAGGATCCAATGACCTTTTGACAAATATTGGTGACCTCATTTTATTTTTATTTCTAATTTTACAATTTTTCATCATTTTTTGTTTATTTTGCCTATTTCTTTTAATTTTAAAAATATTTTCTGACTTTAAAAAATTACCAAATATTTTATATAAATATTTGAGCTCGTTTATGATTTTTCTATGGACTTGTTTAATTTTTCTTAATTGTTTTGAATATAATTGTTATTTTCCCCTTTTATTTCAATTTTAAAATCTTTTTAAAATCTTTTTCTTTACTTTAAATACAACTATATTTTTGTGTATACATTCTGGCTAATCTTGGACCATGAAATTTTGATCATGAACTTTATTAACATCATTGGATCCATGGTATTGAGTCTACTCCATAAAAATGGATGAATGATTTTAATAATAGTTTGATTAAATTTTTGGTTCAAATGTGGTTTATTCCTTACCATATCCCTCTTCACCTTATCCCATTCTTATTATACTAAATGTTATTGGAGAATAATTTTCATATCATTTCTCAAAGCATATGGTACATAGATTGCTATTGGCCGACCTAAAAATAGGTGTGACTTCTGTATAACTCCACTTACGATTGCTTAACATAACGCTAAATTTTGTCTCGATTCGAGAAATGATCATTCGTGGTCCAAACTTATGATTGTAAGCACAAGTATATTGATTTGAATCATTTGATCCAATAACTTTGAGATTTATTGTCAGGAGGCTTTGGTCTTATCAATCCTCTAATGAATCTTCATAAACTTTGATCAAAATGAATCACTTAAACATCGTTGATCATTTATTGTTGCCTTGAGAAATTTAAATGAATGATATACTTGACAAAAAGCAAATGAAACTTGTTATTGAGAGGATTTGATTTTATCAATCTTCTAATGAGTTTCAAATGCAAGTTTCAAGATGGTCATTCAACTAACCACTAATTTCTAACAATTGACTTTATTTTATACTTTTACTTTATGTTTTTACTTTAAGCATATTTATTTTAGCACTTACATTTCATGCTATTTTCATCTTTGCTCATTTTAGCATCTACTTTTTATGTCTTTTTTATTTTGCTTGCTTGAGCTTTTCATTTTCTTTTTTGAAGATACTTAATAATCAACTTGAACCATAAAAAAAATTTAATGCTACATGGACTACATGGTTACTATCCTTTGCATTATGGAGATTATGGACCTCTTGGACTTAAAAATAGAGACCTTGACCTATCTTGGGACCTTGTGACATAAACTATTATTTTTTTCTGGAGTTCTTGGAGTTTACCCCAGGGTATTGGGTTGTTTGTTTATTTTGTGTGCAGGTTATTGTGATTACATGTTTTGTCTGTGATCTGGAATTCATCTGTATACAGTTGTTACTCTGCCCAATTTTTATGAAGACTTAATGCAATTGAAGCTTGGTTTTCTTAATAGGTTTATTATCTTTACTTGTGTGGTTTCAAATCCAAGGGATATGAATTCTACATTGACTCATTGGGTCAAGTGTTGGCTTCTTGTTGGTTAGGCGGTTCTTTTACCTAGATTTTACCTTATACTTTAGGATAGTCCCTTCATCTCCTCCTATCTTCTTTAATTTCAAAAATCTTCTCCCTCCTTTTGAAAACTCTTCTTGTTTTAAAACTTGAACCGCTTTCATAATAAACTTTGACTTAGGTTCATGCATTTTCAAAATATTTTCTTAATCAAACTTTAAACAATTTAACAATACTTTGACATTTTTGCGAGAAGACTAAAAGTCAATCAATCTCATTCAAACCATTTTGCCACTTTGGCTTTTTACCTTCAAAATTTTCTCAAAAGATTAAACTCTTGATAATCCTTGTAGTGATGCAAATAAATATGCTTCTATAATCTGTAATAAAGTGAGATATTTTCCATTTGGGTGTTGAGTGAGACTTTGTTGATTTTAAAATCCAAGCCATATCCTCCACTTTAAGATGATGCAAATTCTCCTTTCTCATAATTGTGGGTAGTAAGTATGTTTTCCACTTGAACAACGACGATGATTTCTCATCTCTTAAAATTAAACCAACACACTTGTGTTTTAATTTTTTTAAAGGTGAACTATGAGTACCCTGATCCCCTATTGCACGGAAGGTGGTACGTAGGCACTAAAGGTTCGCAACCGCAGCGAGTGAAAAAATCATAAAAAATACTTCTTTTCTCATCCCCACAATCTATTTTTTATACAACATTTATAGCCAAAATACACAGGTTTTCAAAGAGGTTCTTATGGAGTACCGTAGATGTTTATGTAAGTACGAAGTGCGCCTAAGAGGGGGAGGGGGGGGGGGGGGGGGTGAATTAGGTACTTTTAAAAATTCTGGTTTTTAGTGATGATGGTTCTTATTTTTCTGGTTAAAAGTGAGTTTAGGAAATCTTAAAAATGCAGAAAAATAAAGAGACACGGGCGATATATCCTGGTTCCCCTCACAGTCCGAGAGTACTCCAGTCCCCTTTCAACATGAAAGAGATTTCCTTATTGTGGCAAACTTAAACAAGAACTACCAAACAACCAAGAACAATCCTCTTGGACCAAGAACAATCCTCTTGGATTTTCACTAAGTTATCTATGAGAACAATCCTCTCAATGTAACTACACTTGTATCCAACAACTTTAGAAAGACAAGATTTCAAAAAACACTTAAACTTATTTCCAACAATCCTGGAAAAATAAGTAAGTAAATATCAATTTTTGAGTTTGAATGAGTAGAGTAATATTAATCACTTAGACTTATTTCACAATGTATGATCTTCTCTTCCAATAATATTAGTGTACAATGACTCAAGATATATTTGCTCAAAGTTTTCTGTTTGTTAATGTATGAAAATGTGCAGAAAACTTATGCATGAAAGTGAAGGAATGCTTGAGTTTGTATTTTGAAATTTCAGAAAATATTTATGGAAGAGGTGTTGAAATAGATTTTGAAATTGAATATTTATATGTTCATAACACCCTTTTGAAACAACATGAAGTTCTGAAAATGTATCATGAATAAATGCCAAGTTTGAGTGAAAAGTTTCAATGAAAAGGCATGATGAACAGGCATGTACAAAGCTGTTGTTTTTCAAAATCGTGCAGTATGCAATCGATTGCACCCTTTGTGTAAATCAATTGCACAAGGTTTCAACAGCTATTTTTTCAAAAAATTTAAGAGTGCAATTGATTGCACTATCAATGCAAATCGATTGCATGCAAAGTCAGTAGCAAAAAGTAAGTGAGTGCAATCGATTGCACTAGCAATGTAAATCGATTGCACTGAGAAACAGAAGCAAACGTTTTGAAAAAATAAGTATGCAATCGATTGCACAAGCAATGTAAATCGATTGCACAGAGAAACAGAAGTAAAAGATCTGAAAGTTGTAAGTATGCAATCGATTGCACAAGCAATGTAAATCGATTGCACAGAGAAACAGAAGCAAAAGATCTGAAAGTTTGAAGAGTGCAATCGATTGCACTAAAATGTAAATCAATTGCATGCAAGAGAAAAATGAAATTTTAACTTTGAAAAACTTGAGTAATGATTTTTTAAACATTTCTTTTTCATTTTTTAGCATCTATATCTTAAGATTAAAGTAGATAATATTATTATACCTTTAAAGTTGTTGAGAGCTTTGAATGAAGATATTATCCTTTGATGCTTTGAGCTTGATCAAAAGTCTTTGACTTCTTTGTTAGCCATGGTTTGTCTTCATCAAAACAAAAGCTCATTTGTGAAGCTTGATTTTACAGTTTAGGGTGCTAATACCTTCCCTTTGCATAACCAACCCATGAACTTATATTATCTCCCCCTCTTTTTGGGTTATTCGCTCTTTTCCCATTCCTTTGGAAACAATAAAGCGCGGCGACGATTTTTATTTTAATCTATGCAAGTCGAGTCAATCCAATGGCTTAGTCTTAACATTTCTACCGCTACACTCACCATCAATGGGCTGATGTTTTCACTAAACCCCTTGCTGAAGATAGATTTAATTTCATTCTGAAAAACCTCAGTATGGAATTATGCCAAGAATAAAAGTGTAGTTTCTGTATATTTAATTCTCATAATTTTTTAATTTATTTTTGTGAACATCTGAACAATAGTTCTTCAGAAGTGAAAAGGAAAATTGTATCTGAAACTATTTAGAAGATCTGAACATTTTCCAAAAACGCTTCATTTCTATAATAGAACAAGTAGTTCACCATATCAACATTTCTCAACTCTAAATGCAAAGTCACTCTCTAAGGCTGAACATGTGTTCAAAATCTGAAGGGATAAAATGGTTGAGTTGATGCATTGAGGCGCGAGTCAAATCAGTAACTGTTCAAAATCTTCACGCCATCCCTCTTTTTCAGAAATCATTAATACAATTAATCATTGTGTTTATTTTATTAATTAAAATTAAAATTCTTGTTTTCTCCCTGTTGGCTATTTATATCCCACTGTTGTATTCTAAAGTTTTCCCTCCCATTTTTCTTCAAGGCATTCTCATGAGATCCTCAAATACTAACACCTTCCCTTTTCATAACCTACCCCTCGAACATAGAAATCTCGAAGGTCTTTCCTGTTCTTTTCACTGTTTCCTTATTGGATAAAAGAAAAGTCGGTGGCGACTCTTGCTATCCGCAACATTTGCAATAAAATGCAAACCAAGTCAGTTATCCCACCGTATTACCCTCACTTTCTCACAAACACTCTCACACCTTCACTCTCACTCACTCTATTCTCTATATATTTGTTCCCTTCCCATTTGTGTGCTCTCAAAACCCTGAGTCTGTGAACAATGGCCTCTTTTCAACAACTGTCTCAAGATTCTTAAATAAACATTCCTGGTTCATCCTCTATAACAAACAAAGAAAGGTATGTTAAACCCTCAAGAACTCTTCTCACTCTTGTTAATTCTTTGGAAGTTCTCTGTGAACTTATAGTTGATTAGTAAAGTATGAAAGAAAATGGGTATAACCTAACACCTGATGTTGAGTTTCAAGGGTGGACAAAATACTTTGATCTTCTAATCGCTCCACTTTACCCCAAATTAGTTAAATAATTTTGGATTCATGCCACTGCTTCAAATCACCAAGTAACGTCTTATGTAATGGGAAATAAAATCGCCATCACGGAGGATCTCATTGGAAAGCTTATTAGTAACGACGGAAGCGGTATAAGATGTAGTGAAATGGAAGAAAAGGTTCTGACCTAACCATCGTGTCAAAAGAAATCTTCTCCTTTGGATAACTCTCAAACAAGATCAAAGATCTGAAGGACTATCTCAGAATTTGGTCTAGAATAATTATGGGGTGCATCAATCACATAAAACCAACCGGTTCTCATGACTACATCAATATTGATCAACAGTACATGTTGTACTTCATTGCTACTAAAGCCAAAGTTCATATTCCTCATATTCTATTCAACCATCTAAAGACAAGTGTCAAGGAAACAAGGGAAGAAGAAAAAACCAAAAGAGATTGGATTCCTTTGGGAAGGCTTATCTCAGATATTCTGATAGAGAATAAGCTGATAAAACATTTGAGTGAGGCTCAACAAGCAAATGTTCTGGAACCATATGCTAGAAAGCATCTCAATACCAAGAACCTGAAGAAAATGAAGATAATAGAAACCATTAAGAAAGATCCCACACTCACTGCAAAGGAAGTCATCACCACCAGAAGAGTTCCTCTGAAGGATTTTTCTCTCTTTACTCAAGCCGACTCCTCTCCAGAAATTATCCTCAGATATCTGGAAGCCTGCAAGAGTATGGAACCATTCCAGATGTGAATATCTTTGATCTCAAGCAACAACCTCTGGAAGTTGCTACCAGAAAGACAAGAAAAAGAAAAGTTGCTGGAGAAGGAACTTCTCAGAAAACTCCCAAAGCTTTCAAAAAGAAAGGTAACTCATATTTTATTTTTGTTATTGAATCAGTATTTTTATCAACATCTGAAACCCCCTCATCTCCAAAACCTGCTGAAAATCCATCACCTCAAACCCTTTATGACTTTGACATATATATTGATACCTCAATACCCACAAATAAGCATCTGATTAATCCACCTTCTACCCAATTTCTTCAAACTCAGCTAGAACTTGCACAAGTTCTTTCTGATATTGATCAATTTGATCCATTGTTTGAAGCTCCCCAAACCGAAAATCCAAATTCTACCTCTTATACCCCGTCATCCATTCCAGGCATCACTTGCCCACTCAACACCTCTCAAACACCAATAATCTCCACCATAACATCATAAGACTCCCCCTTCCAGATATTCCATCTCCCCGTAATTCAATACCACCTAACTCACCTATAATTATTCCTGACTCTCCCACTCCCACTGACTATTTAGAAGATTCCCCTAGAACCATAATTTATCTAGAATCCCGGGACAATCTTGTCACAACTTCTCAGAAAATAGCCATTTCAAAATCAACACCAAAACTTTCGAACTCAGATGTTGGTAAATCTCTGCTGGTTTTGAAACAGAAATACAAGAATGGGTTAACTCCTTGAAGCAAGCTTGTGTGGAGAATATTAACCAAGCTGATTCTGATTCTCTCTAGACTCAGTTCAGAAAATGGTTTAATTCTAAATCTCTGAAGCTGAAGGAACTCAGTTATGAAATTGCTCAACAAAACTTTTGTGATCACCTGAAAATCTTCAAGGATCAAGTTCTACAACATTGGGTAAGGAAACCCTTTCTTCTTTTGGAAACACTTCTTGGGAAGCCTCTCAGGAATCATAATGTAATGAACCATCTCCTGAACCTCAAACTCTTCCTCTGGTTGTTTTTAAAGACAAAGGCAAGACAATTTAAGAATCTCCTGAGCAAGAATATGATGCACTAACTTCTGAGAATGTGGGTTCTTCTATTGAAACAACTTCCTCATCTCTTATGTTGAAAACTCTGGAGGAGTTGAAGAAATAGAATGCAACTGTTAAGGAAAGGTTTGGCAAATAGGATGAAACAAACAAAGAAATTAAGGGTGTGCTAGGGAAGCAAGAGGAATCAAACAATTAGATCAAAAGTTTATTGGAAGCCTTGTTCACACGACTATCACCTCCTCCACAACCTTAGTTCTGATATTTTGTTTGTTTCTGCTATGTTTGTTTATTATTTAAAAACTTATGTTTATTTGTCTCTATTTGTATTAATCTATTTTGAATGCATAATCCATTTTATTCTCTTTACGTGTTTTTATTCCTTTTTGATTTATGACAAAAAAGGGGAGAACGTAAGATATTTTGAATATAACAGTGCCGAGACTTAGTCTCAAACATTTTGAATATCATAACCTTTTTTTATCTTTTAAAAGCAAATAGGAAAAGTCTCTTGAAAGCAATTTCTGTCAAATGAACTTATCAGGATTTCCATCACAAGCTCTAATCAAAACATCTCCAGGGAAGTATCTATTTTTTCCATCACAAGCTCTTTATCTTACGTGATTTATCAAAATATACAAGTTTTTGTAATCATGAAAAAGGGGGAGTGTAATACGGTGGGAGATCAAACTTGGGTGTTTTGCGTTTTATCGCAAATGTTGCAGATAGGAAGAGTCGCCACCGACTTTTCTTTTATCTAATAAAGGAAAGGGTGAAAAGAACAGGAAAGACCTTTTGAGAATTTTCTTGAGTTCGGGGGGTAGGTTATGAAAAGGGAAGGTGTTAGCACCCTTTTCATCTGTAGTTATCAACGGGCTCTTAGTTGCTAGCTCACTTTTGAAATTATTTTGTGAATGTGTTTGTTTGAAAGTGTTTTTAAAAAGTGTCTTCATTTAGGAGAACTTTGTAATGATTCTCGTCTCTATAAGAATGTATTCCAAGTGTTGACTTTTGAAAATATTTCATGAAAGTGTTGGTGTATTTGAAAGATGTTTTGTTTTGAAATATTTGTGAGCAAGCAACTACGAGCATTCTACCTACTCAAAAGAAAGTCTTTGTTATTTTCATCCTCCTTTAGACAATGTCACCTTACCATTAGTTAGTAAGAAACTTTTTCATTGGATGTGAAGGGACAAGTGTGTGCCGTCGTACAGTCATAGAAGGAAACATTGTAGGATACCTTAGAAATTTGTCGTAAGGGACTAAGATCATTTATCGAAGGCAACGTCAAAGGGTCATCGAGGGACTACGATCTTGTAATCGAGGGTTTTTGCAAAAGTATCCTACGTTCGAGGGACATGACTGTTTTTAATCCAAGGCAACGAGTGTGGGTTAACCCTAGAGGTGTAAGTGTGAAAAGTGTGTTATTTTCATTTAATTTGTCTTGAATTAGGGTTGTCTATTTGTTTGATTTTATTCTTTCCATACAAACCCTAATTACTAGCAATAATATAGAAAGCGATACATTGTGGGAATTAAAAGTCCTACGCTATTACAATATTTTGGGATGGGGGATACAAATTTACAAATGTGAATGACAAGTAAAATAAATCCTAATTACTATTACAAGGCTTTTGACAATTACATAAATCATAATGCAAAATAATAGCATGTACAAAAATGTAAAGAGAAGAGAAATTGTTTTTTATGGCTTTTGTTGTATGAAAAGATTTTAAAGTTAACCTAATTAAACTAATTAATTAAAAATGAGTTAATTAAATCCTAAAGTCTAAGTTAATTTAATTAAAAGTGAAAATTAGAATAAAAACCTAAGTGTAAATTAGTTTAATTAAGAAAAGAAATTAAATAGTTCTAAGAAAATATTTTTTACTATTTTTTCCTAATAAAATAAAATGGGAAAATATAATTATTTAAGAAAAATATATTTTTGGGATTTTGATTAAAAAATAAATAACAAAAGAAAAGAAAGAAAATAAAATAAAAATATAAAAAATTGGGTCAGGGAGTTTGAAAAGAAAACGGGGAGGTTTGAGAGAAGAAATGTTTTGGTTTAGGCCCAATGTTTGTTTTTGTTTATATCAGAAAAAACAAAATAAATAAAATGTTGGGCCAGTGTTGTTGAGAAAATAGGGGGTGATAGTGAGTAAAAGAACTAGGCCCGACAATGGATGGCCCGGGCATGCTGAAAATGAGAAGAGAAAACATGGAAGATATTGGAAAAAAAAGGAACAAAAGGTGTCGTTGGGGCTCGAACCCAGAACCCTTAACAATAATGCCTTACGTGCGTGCTTTTTACCACTGGGGTGACTATACATCCGATATTTAAAATACAAACCAATAAATATATTATAAACCTTGTCCTTGATATGTCATCTTCTTCTTCCTCGCGTCAGGATGTTCTTCAACATTTTTCAAAATCTGTAACTTCCTCATTTCTCAACCAAAATGGAAAATATAAATATGAAAGTTGCTTGAAATTTAACCACGATTTCAACCATGTAAATAACTAAAGCTATGGATCAAATATGGACACTGTGATACGGTGAGATAACTGACTTGAGGGTTTTGCGTTTGATCGCAAATGTTGCGGTAAGTAAGAGTCGCCACCGACTTTTCTTTTATCCAAAAGGAAAGATGAAAAAGCAAAGGAAAGACCTTTGAGATTATTTCTTGAGTTCGGGGGGTAAATTATGAAAAGGGAAGGTATTAGCACCCTTTTCTTCCATGGTTTTCCATGGGCTCTTAGTTACTTGCTAGATCACTTGCTTTTTGTTTGAAAATATGCTTTGTGTGTTTTTGAAAGTATTTTGAAAAGGGGCCATTGTTTAGGCAAACTTTGTAATGATTCTCGTTCTTAAGAATATATGAAAAGGTGTTGATCTTTTTTCAAGTTTGAAAGATGTTTAGAAAGTGTTGGTGTTTGTCTTGAAAATAACAAGGATGTTTTTTTTTGGAAATTGAGCAAGTAACTAGGAATATTCTACCTACTCAAAAGTCTTTCATGTTCATTTCCTTCTTCCTTTGACATTGTTATCTTACCATTGATTTGGTAAGTAACCCTATCTTTGGATGTAAAAATGGACGGACGTGGGTCATCGTATAACCATGATTAGCAATGTAGCAAGGTATCTTAGCATTTTTCTTTAGGGACTAAGATCATTTGGGAAGACAACTTTTGATAGCGTCATCGAGGGACTATGATCTTGTATTTTGTTTGTTCTTGCTAAGATGCCTTACATGCGTAATATGGTTATTTTTGTAAGGAAGCCAAGTGGATTTACCCTAGGGGTGCTTGTGTGCAAGTGAGTTGATTTCATGCTTTGTTTTTGTCTTGATTATGGGTTGTCTATTTGTTGTTTTTATCTTATCATACACACCCTAATTACTAACAATACATGAAAGCAATAAAAATGTGGAAAAGTAAAGTCCTATGCTATTACAATCATTAGGGGGATGGGGTGTACAAATTTACAAATGGGGATTGCAAATTAAATCCTAAGTTACTATTACAACCACATTGAATGGATAAGAATGTACAAGAAATGTAAAATGGACTTGTTTCGTTTAAGAAAAGAAATAAGTTTGGTTTAAGAAAATATTTTGATCTTTTTATAATAAAAGAAATAAAATATGATATGTGAATATGAAATATTTTTGGTGTTTTTTTTTATTAATGAAAATAAAAGTGATGGCAAAAAATAGTAAGGAGAAAGAAGACAGAATCAACGCAAATGCTGAAATAAAAGAGGCCAGAAGTTCTGGCTTTGGCGTGTTGTAAAAACAGAAATCATATTAGTAGAAATGGGTAAAGTCAGAAGTTCTGGGTCCGCTGGGAATAAAGAAGATTTCATAAGTTCTAATGTCTACTGGCAGAACTTCGTCTCCCTCTCCATGCTTGTCAGAGCATCTGCAACTTGGTCATTTCTCAACAAAACAGAAGATGCACATATAGCAGTTATGGAAAGTTTTGTAACGTTTTAGAAACAAGAGATATCAGAACTATAAATCAGAAGCAAGCATGAATTTGCTGATCCTAATTCTGAGTCCTAATTTCCTCAAGAAGTTCTGAACTAAAATTCTCTCTTCTTAGGCAGGCAAATATATGAAACCTCAGAATATGTACAACATCAGAATCAGGATGTCTACATTATATTTTGAACATGCAAGTCTAATAATGCCTAAGTAATATGACAAGAGTCAGCACAAGCTTACCTTGCAGCTGGAAAATAATCTGTGAGCTGGAGTCTGGTTCTGACCGCTTGTGATGTTATGAATAGCTTCCTCACGTGTTCAGCAGGCTAGAAACTTTCAACTTGGGTTGTGAATGATTAGAAAATTCTGGAATAACCAAGGGGGAAAGTTCTGACTTCTTTGAGGTGGATATTGATGGAGAGTGTGTTACAGTTTGACTACAGAAGTTAGGATGGCTTTTGAATGCATATCAAAAACTGTATAGGTGGTTTTGGTCACGAAACACTTGAGGAAAAATGGAGTTTGAATGCAAGAATCAAAAGCTAACAGGTTTTTTGTATTTTTTGTTTGCAGTTTTTTGGACTCTTGGAATTTTAGCAGGGGTTCAAGGCCTTTCTTTCTCAAAATTTTTCGACCCTTTTACAGTTGCCAATAAAGTCTAATTTATAGGCAAAGGTTTAGTAGTTTGGAGAGGTCAAGTGGCACCAACATCATATGCTAGGCGCTGACTTGTTCTTGAAGTTAGTTCAAATAGGTATGGTGGTTAGCAGTTTGGCAGCGCTTAAGCTGGGCTTGTAAGCAGGAATTAAGGAAAGGCAACCTCAAAAGCAAAAGAAATGCATGGGCCCAACACACTTTTGTACAAAAGTTTGCTTTTCCAAGACAGTAAAGGTACACATGGGGGAAATCCTTTGGATAAAGACTCAAAAGTGGTTGTGAGCATTAAATGATGATGATATTTATCAAACCAGAAATCCTGCAATGTGAGATTCTGCATCACTGCTTAATTCTGGATCAGAAGTTCAGCTTCAACGTAACTTAGAATAGACATCCAATCTTCTGATCTTTGTATCTCTTTGCTCCAACATGTTCTGAAGGAGCTCCCAGACTTTCCAAGAAGCTTACAACACACATTGTAAACCTTATTTGAATTGCTCTTGCAACTTCTGACTGAGCCTATGTGATAAATGACCCAGAAGTTGTAGACAACTTCTGACTTGAAAATGTCCAGAATTTGCTGAGTGTTTCAGTTTCATGGATGTGTCTTTGGTCATTTCTAACTTGAAATTCCAATATTTCCAAGAGAAGTTATGTTCTGCAATATTTTAGGTCTTATTGAGATCTAAAACTCTTGTGTTAGAAGTTCTTCCATAATCAACTTGCATCATGGTGATAACTTGATCAGAAGTTCTGAGCTCATCATATTTCCTAAACACTTTGAAAAGTTTCTAAGCATTTGGAATTTTGACTTTTCCAAAGCAAATTTGACTTTTGATTTTCTTACTGAAACAAACTTCATATTTTAACATGCTTGATGAAATATGAATCTTGAAACTTGATTTTGATCTAAAAGTCAAAGTTTGACTTTTCAGTATGCAAATGACCATTTTGCCCTTGTGGATATCTTTCTTGGAAAATTTGTAATTCAATGCTTGAAATTGGATGGGAACAAACCTAAGGGTTCAGGGTGATCCTTTGAGAAATGAGAGGGGAAATTTTGGGGTATAATAACTGCCACTGTTCAATCTTCTTAAGCCTGAAGAGTTAGATTGGTAAACTTTGCCATTCGTGACTCGAAGGTGGAAGATGATTGGACACTAGAGTGCCCAGAAATTTGCACTCGATGATGTGATGGTAGAAGGAATGGGCTTAAAGATGCCATTTGGAGAGGTGATAGAAAGTTGTTGGAGATGGGCTTGTAGATGCCATCCAAGAGTGATTGTTGAATTGTAATTTGTAGGCTGAAAGAATGAGTATCAGAATAGCGTCCGTATCTGGAGCGCATCTGAACTATATCTGAAAGAGACTCTGAATGAGTATTATAATGGGATCCGTATCTAGAGCGTATCTGAACTGTATCTGAAAGTTGAGTCTGAATGAGTATCAGAATGGCATCTGTGTTTGGAGCGTATCTGAACTGTATCAAAAGTTGAATCTGAATGAGTATCAGAATGGCATCCGTGTCTGGAGCATATTTGAACTATATCAAAAACTGAGTCTGAATGAGTATCAGAATGGCATCAGTGTCTGAAGCATATCTGAACTGTATCAAAAGTTGAATCTGAATGAGTATCATAATGGCATCCGTGTCTGGAGCGTATCTGAACTGTATCAAAAGTTGAATCTGAATGAGTATCAGAATGGAATTCGTGTCTGAAGCATATCTGAACTGTATCAAAAGTTGAATCTGAATGAGTATTAGAATGGCATCCGTGTCTGGAGCATATCTGAACTGTATCAAAAGTTGAGTCTGAATGAGTATCAGAATGGCATCCGTGTCTGGAGCGTATCTGAACTGTATCTGAAGACTTTGAACATTGTCAATGGTAGCTGTTAATTTTATCCTGAAAAGGGTTAAATGTTAACTAAAAATGCAAAGTCGTGTTTGTGATATGGTGGGAGAACTGACTTGAAGGTTTTTCATTTGATCGCAAATGTTGCGGTTAGCAAGAGTTGCCACCGACTTTTCTTTTATCCAAAAAGAAAGGTGAAAAAGCACAGGAAAGACCTTTAAGATTTGTTTCTTGAGTTCAGGGGGTAGATTATGAAAAGGGAAGGTATTAGCACCCTTTTCATCCATGGTTTTCCATGGGCTCTTAGTTACTTGCTAGATCACTTGCTTTTGTTTGAAATTGTGCTTTGTGTGGTTTTTGAAAGTAATTTGTAAAGAGACCATTGTTTAGGAAATCTTTGTAATGATTCTCGTTCGTAAGAATGTATACAAATATATTTGATCCTTTGAAAATGTTTTCAATTTTGTAAGATGTTTGAAAGTGTATGTGTTTGTTTTGAAAAATAGCAAGGATGTTTGTTTTGAAATGGGGCAAGTAATTAGGAGCAATCTACCTACTCATATGTCTTTCTTGTTCATTTTCTTTTCCTTTGACATTGTTGTCTTACCATTGATTTGGTAAGCAACCCTATCTTTGGATGTAAACGGGACGGGCGTGGGTCATCGTATAACCATGATTAGCAATATTGCAAGGTATCTTAGCATTCCTTTTTGAGGGACTAAGATCATTTGTAATGCAACTTAGATAGCGTCATCGAGGGACTATGATCTTGTATTTGCTTGTTTTTGCTGAGATACCTCACATGCATAATATGACCATTTTGTAAGGCAACCAAGTGGATTTTACCCTAGGGGTGCTTGTGTGCAAGTGTGTTGTTTTCATGCTTGTTTTTTTCCTTGAATTAGGGTTTTCTATTTTATTGATTTTATTCTTTCCATACAAACCCTAATTACTAGCATATTACGTAAAAGCGATAAATTGCAAAATTTAAAGTTACTACGCTATTACAACATTTTTGGGGAGGGGGTGTACAATTGGTAAATGGGGATTGCAAGAATATAAACCTAATTAATCTATTACAACCAAATTGAATTTGTACAAGAATTACATAAATGCAAAGTATAATGATGGATAAAGGTATAAGGATAAAAAATGTAAAGAAAAAAGATTTTGTTTGATTTTCATAAAGAAAGATTTTTTGTCTTAACCTAATTTAAATAAAGAAAATAATTAATTAAGTTTGAACTTATTAAGAAAAAGATTTTAAAAGAAAACCCTAATTCTATTAATCAATCAAAAGAAAATAATTTTTAAGGAAAGTATTTTTTGGCATTTTTTTAATCTTGAAAATATTTATAGCTTTAAAAATATTTTTAGTCTTTTTTGGTATTTAAATAATATATTTTTTAAATGGTATGAAGAAAAAAAAATATAACATAAATTAAGTCTATAAGATTTAGTTAATAAAAATAAGTAAAGTATAGTAAATAAAATATTTTTTTCATGGGAAAATAAAATAAAATAAAATAAGTCAAAATATAAAAAAATATATATATATATATATATTTTGTATTTTTATGATTTTTAGTATTTTAGAAAATAATTTTAAAAATAAAAATGCAATAAATAAATAAATAAATACAAATGGGTCAGGGGGGTGCATGAAGTAGGCAGGAAGTTAATCAACAAAATTAAAAAAAAGCGCCAGGCCCAAAGGGCTCAGCGCCTGCAAACAAAACAAATCAGAAATGTCAAAAAAATGAAAAATGAAAAAGGGTACCACTGGGGCTCGAACTCAGGTCCCATAGGTTAACAGGCGCGCACTTTAACACTGGGGTGGCTATACACCCGTTTATATAAACAAAACCATAAATATGTAAGACAAATCAAGTCCTGATGACTTCATCTTCAACCTCCAGCTGGTGTACCTGTAACTTCTTCATTTCTCAACAAAAATGGAAGATGACAAAATGAAAGTTGTTGCATTATTCCTCATGAATCTAACCATGTAAATAACTAAGGCTAAAAGTAAAAGATAAATGAGAA
Source organism: Vicia faba (assembly GCA_948472305.1). Taxonomy (NCBI): domain Eukaryota; kingdom Viridiplantae; phylum Streptophyta; class Magnoliopsida; order Fabales; family Fabaceae; genus Vicia; species Vicia faba. The sequence continues at coordinate 1,423,210,101 of OX451738.1, read as the reverse complement.
TTTCTATGGCCCTAATTTGAACCCTAAAAATTTCAGAAACTTCAACTCTAAAATTCTCTAAGCTCAGACCATGTAAATGAAAACTATGGATATGTACAGCTTCGTGGCAATGAGGTCTACATTTTATCTTCACAAATGCAAGCCTAACAATGCCTAAGTAATGAGATAGAAGTTCAAGAAAAATACCTCAAAACTGGAAATCGTGAAATGCAAATGAGCTTGATTCAAAGTGCTGCAAGGATCAGGTTAGCTTCCTTGAGGTCCCAGGAAGCTAATGCAATGATTAGCTTGAGCTGGAAGTGGCTGAGGAGCTCTGGAGAAGTCAAGTTGCCGACCCCTGTTTTTGAAAATGGAACTTGATGATGGAGGTGTTACAGTTGAACAAATGGACTTTGGATGGTTTGTATTTGATGTTTAGAAGCTTTTGGAAGTGAAAGGCCAAAGAACGCATGTGAGGATTTGGAGTTTGGTATGTAAAGTTAGAACTTGAACAACAATGGTGTTTTTAGACAATTTCTGGCTAGAGGGAATTTGAGTGAGTTTAAGGGTCTTTCAGCTCATGTTCTAGCTCACAAATAGTGCTTCTATTTATAAGCAACAAGTTTGGAGACTTGTTGTTGATCAGAATTTGAAATTACATGTTTATGCATAACATGTGATTTTTGAGAAAACAAGTTTCAATGTCTTGTGTACTTGCTAAGATAGAGTGGTTATGCTTTAAAAACACTTGCTTCTGACTTTGTAGATGAAGTGTGATCAGTGGGAACAAGTTAGAGGCTCAAGAGTGGACTTTATGGATAAAGCTTGCTTTTCAAGAATGGTATTGTTAACTTTCTTCCCAAAATGGTAATGTGAATTGGATAAAGCTTAAATCACTTGGATTATAGCTCAAAAGTTTGTGTAATCCATTAATTATGGAGTGACAAACAAGTTTGAGTCATGCAAAGCAAAGATTATGCAGCCTAACATTGATTTGTCATTGTGTTCATCATGAAAATGACCTATAATTCAAGTGACAAAACACCAACTTCATCTCTTCGATTCTCCCTACTCAAGAATGATATTAAGGAGTTCTTGGACATTTTGGAAAGATTGCAATATTCTCTTCAACTCATATTTGAATTGATTTTGAATATTCCCCTTAGAACTATGTGAAAAATTGCCATGAAGTTAGGTCAAAAATCTGCCTAACTAGGGCAAAATTTCACTAAGTCTTTTTTAGTTCATGAGCATGTATTCATAAAATTATAACTTGATATCCAAGCACTTTTAGGAGAACTTGTGTGAAGAAAAGTTGTATATTTCATGGAGATCTACAACTTTCATGTTGGAAGTTTCCTTTGAATCATCTTGAATCATGGTGAAAATTTGGCTTAAAGTTATGAAAACCATAAGAAAATTTCATACTTAGAAAAATTTCCAAGTTAAGAACTTTTAACATTTCAAGATGAAATCTTGAATTCTTGATTTCTTGATGAACAATTTTCATGTTTTGGCATGTTTTGATGAATCATGATCTTTTGACATTTGAATTTGACCAAAAAGTCAAAGTTTGACTTTTCAGTATACAATTGACTTTTGATCAATTAACTGAAAATTCATCTGTCAATCCATTGGACTCGAGCAATGTTTTGAGCCATGTCATTAGGTCAAAATGATGCAATTGGACTCTTGAGATCATGCCTTAAACCAATTTATCATTTGCTAGGTCAAAAATCAGAAATTTCCCTTTCCCAGTCAAAACCCTAATTTTGGCCATTTTGCCCTTTTTGAGATTTGATCAAATTTCTTGAAGAGTTGTGGTCCAAACTTGATCAAATGATACATATGAGTTTAAAATGTTGATGTAGATAAAAAATTATTAAGTTTGACTATAAATTGGCCATAGTTGACTTTTTCCCCAATACAGTTGATTTTTAGGTCAACTGCTCAATTGATTGAGCAAAAGTGTGATTCAAAGCTTGAAACTTGACATAAGTAATCTTGAGGGTCCATAATGACTTATGAAAGTAATATGGGGCCTTGGAAGTTCAAAAGTCCTTGTGCAAACTCAAACCCTAATTTTGGTCATTAGTGCATAAGGAGGTGTCTTGAGCTGATCAAACCCTAGTGCAATCTTGAGCCCAAGGAGATCTTGTAAGCAAAATCTTGATAAGTGAGAAGGAAAATTTTGGGGTTCAACAATGTTATATTAAATGCATGGTATAATGCATTTGTGTTATTAATGTTTATGATATATGGATGCAATGTATGCGCATGTGAGCTAATCTGTGGCACTGTTTGTTGGATTTGGGGAAAATAAATCCCTAACCACTGCTGAGGATATGTAAGTATTCATGTTGTGAAGTAGAAGTGTTGATTATTTTCCACTTAGAGAAATAAATTCTGCTGTAAAGGAAATCCCATGTACTGTTTGAAGAATTCTGCTTGGGGAGTTTGGAGAAATTGGACGATTTCTACCGGGGATTGATGACTGAGAGTTTTGTTCCGCTGGGGAATAACCTGCATACTGCGGGGGACTTGTGGGAATAGCATAGAGATATTTCTCTACCTCTTAAATCCTTCTGTGATTATCTTTCTATTTTGTTTATTTGTAAACAATAATTATGTTCAAATGCATATGTTCAAAAATGAATCATTTGGACGTTTTTGTAAACAAAACACAAAAGTAAAGAAAAACAGATAGTTTTGCATTTTCAAAGGGATATATTTGTATTAACTTTGAGTAAGTATTTTTGTACAATGAGACAGACATTCTAGTAAGAGAATTTCATCGTAAAAAATGAAAATTTTGATACAAAGAAATGATAGCTATGTGTAATAATCCCATGGGGATCCCATTCTGCTATAGCCTTCGTATCTCTGAGCATCTTGTCTATTTGTTGCCTTGTCCAAAGTTAATTGAATTGACCAGAACCTGAGTTTGCAGTTCGTCTGTAAAGTGATCCAACGGGACATAGTCATACGCTTTAATTCCCTAACTTTTGCCTGGACCGCCCTTTCGGGTTTTCAGTCCACCGGGAAACCCTTTTTTGCTCAAGTCGCCCTTTCGGGTTTTCAACTTGCCGGGTGTACATATTTTTTTTGGTTTTATCCCTAATTTTTTCCCGAACCTTTTTGGTTCGTCGGGATGATCTTGTTTTTCCTAGGTGTGTCAACCTAGCAGGTCTCTTATGCGTAGTATCTTTTGACTATGTCTGCATTCACAGGGTACGGTAGGTCGTCACCATCCATGGTGGTCAAGATCATTGTGCCGCCAGAGAATATGTTTTTTATTACAAATGGTCCTTCGTATGTAGGAGTCTATTTGCCCTTGGGATCACCTTGCGGCAGTATGATACGTTTTATCACCAGATCCCCAACTTGATACACTTGGCGTCTGACCTTTTTGTTGAAAGCCTTGATCATCCGTTTTTGATACATCTGACCGTGGAAGACAGCAGTGAGCCTTTTATCATCAATCAATATTAGTTGATTAAGTCGAGTCTGAATCCAATATTCTTCATTCAGCCCCGCATCCTTTATAATTCTTAGAGAGGGAATCTGGAACTCAATAGGCAAGACAACCTCCATGCCGTATACCAAAGAATAGGGTGTTGCCCCGATCGATGTGCGAGTCATATTACGATACCCATGGAGAGAGAATGGTAACATTTCATGCCAGTCTTTGTATGTGATTGTCATTTTCTATATGATCTTTTTGATTTTCTTATTTGCAGCTTCGATAGCACCATTCATCTTCGGCCGGTAAGGGGAAGAATTAGGATGCTGGATCTTGAATTGCTCGCATAAGGCGGTTATCATAGTATTGTTCAGGTTTGTACCATTGTCTGTAATGATCCTCTCCGGGATACCGTAATGATAGATGAGATTCTGCTTGATGAATCGGGCGACAACATTCTTGGTCACGGAAGCAAAAAAAGATACCTCCACCAACTTGGTGAAGTAGTCAATGGCCACTAAGATGAAGCGGTGTCCATTGGAAGCTGGTGGTTTGATTTCCCCAATCATATCAATCCCCCACATAGCAAAGGGCCAAGGAGCCGTCAAAACATTCAGAGGAACCGGAGGTATGTGCACCTTGTAAGCATAAATCTGACACTTGTGGAAGGTTCGAGAGTGCTGATAGCAATCTGCTTCCATGGTAGACCAGTAATAGCCTGCCCGTAAGATTCTCTTTTCCATCATATGCCCACTAGAATGGGTGCCAAAAGTGCCTTCATGTAACTCAGTCGTGATCCTTTCAGCTTCAACATGGTTTACACACCGAAGTAACACAGAGTCATGGTTGCGTTTGTAAAGAATGCCATTACTAAGGAAAAACTTAGCAGAGAATCTCCTTAAGAACTTCTTATCATTGAATGAAGCTCCTTCTGGATATTCTTGAGCCTCGAGATACCTCTTGACTTCGTGAAACCAAGGTTGGCCCACTACTTCTTCAGTATTAATCTCGTGACAGTGTGTTGGTTCATCCATTCGTTCAATGGTGATCTGGGGAGCCTCGTTATCCCATTTAAGTTTAAACATAGATGACATTGTGGCTAGTGCGTCTGCTAGCTGATTTTCTTCTTGCCGGAAGTGCTCGAAGGTGATCTTCTATTGGGGATTGACAATTGGAAGCTTTGTTCTGCTGGGGGTTAAATTGTACATTGCGGGGGATTTTTATGGAAAATAACTTTAGAGAGATTTCCCTATGTCTTAAATCCATCAATGATTTGTCTTTTATTTTGTTTATTTATAAACAGTAATTATGTTCAGATGCATATGTTCAACAATGAATCATTGGACGTTTTTGTAAACCAAACACAAGCGAAAAGAAAAAACAGATAGTTTTTGCACTTTCAAAGGGCTATCTTTGCATTGACTTTGAGTAAGTATTTTTGTACAATGAGACAAACATTCTAGTAAGAGAATGCCGTCGTGAAAAACAAAAATAGAAAAGATAGCTATGTGTAATAATCCCATGGGGTTCCCATTCTGCTATAGCCTTTGTATCTCTGAGCACCTTGTCTATCTATTGCCTTGTCCGAAGATGATTGAATTGGTCAAAAATGTCGAGTTTGCAAGTTGACCGTAAGGTGATCCAACGGGACATAGTCATACGCTTTAATTCCCTAAATTTTGCATGGACCTCTGTGATACGGTGGGAGAACTGACTTGGGATTTTGCGTTTGTGTTCGCAAATGTTTCGGTTTAGCAAGAGTTGCCACAGACTTTTTATTTTATCCTAAGGAAAGGTTAAAAAGTACAGGAAAGACCTTTGAGATGTTTTCTTGAGTTCAGGGAGTAGATTATAGAAAGGGAAGGTATTAGCACCCTTTCTATCCATGGTTATCCATGGGCTCTTAGTTACTTGCTTAGATCACTTGCTTTGCTTTTCAATTGTTTGAAATGGTGCTTTATGTGTGGTTTTGAAAGATGTTTTGAAAAGAGGCCATTGTTGTGGCAATATTTGTAATGATTCTTGTTTTGAATGTATACAAAGGTGTTTTTATCTTTTAAAAAGTTTCCAATGTTTGAAAGTAGGGTTTTGAAATTGTGTGGTGAAGTGTGTTTTGAAAATAGCAAGGATGTTTTTTGCAAGCTTGATCAAGTAACTAAGAATTTGTCTACCCTAATTTACTCAAAGATCTTTCTTATGTTTTTAACCCTTTTAACAGTGTTGTTTCACCATTGTGTTTGATGAACAACCTTGTGTTAGGATGTTAAACGGGACAGGCGCGAGTCATCGTATAGACCATGATAGCAATGGTGTCAAGTATTTTTGGCAATTTTCCTTAAGGGACTTGATCATTTTGTTTAGGCAACTCAGATAGCGTCATCGAGGGACTATGATCTTTTTGTTTGTTTTTGTTTTGCCAAAGTACTTGACATGCAACCATGGCCCATTTTTGAAGGCAACAAGTGGATTGTAACCCTAGGGGTGCAAGTGTGCATTGTGTTTGTTTTTCATGCATATTTATCTTGGATTAGGTCAAACTAATTGTTGATTTTATTTGCATACAAGCCCTAGGTCTAAGCATGGCATAATTGAAAGCTTTTAAATGTGCGAGAATTTAAATGCTACACCATTACAACATGATATAGGGAGGGGGGTACAAATTTTAATTGGGGGTATTTGACAAGAAAATAAATTCTAAGTTATTACAACCAAATCGAATGTATAGGCGATATTTAAATGTACAATAACTGAATAATATACAAATAAATAAAAGTCAAATGAAATGTATTATGCAAAGAAAAGGTTTTTTTATATATGTAAAAAGTATATTTTTTAATGTGAAATGTAAGCAAAAAAAAAAGTCAATTTTTATTGTCTTTGTTATTTAGGGCAAAAACCCTAATTCTTAAATAAACAATATTATTTATTAATTATATACAATAATATATTAATTTGTACAAAAAATAGAAGTGTATTATAAAAAAAGATAATTTTAGTGTAAAATATTAACAAAAATAAAAATATGATATTTTTATATTTTTGACCTAATTATTTAATAAGATAAAGTATATAAGTATATATATGTATTAAATATATTAAATATATAAAAATAAAAATTAATTATTTACAAAAAAATGTGTATATTCTAGAAAATATTTTCAAGTGTAAATAAAAATAATAAATGAAGATAAGTATATTTTTGTATTATTTTTTGGAGTTTTTAATAAAAAGGAAATAGTTTATTTACATATTTACTAGTAATAAAAATAATAAATGTGAAATAAATATGAAAAAATATAAAATAATTTTTTTGGCATTTTTTATATTTGGATAAAAAGTAATAAAGTCAGAATAAAAAATAAAAACATCAAAATGACAAATATTCAAACAAATGGACCAGGGGGGTGTAAACTGAACAAAGGGGTGTCAAAAGCAAAAGGACCCAGGCCCAGCCCAGAATCACTTCTTCTTCTTCCTTGGAACAAATCCTGCGCGCGTGCTATGTACAAAACTGTAACTCCTGATTCTTTGATCTTTTGACAAAACTCATAACATGAACATTGTAGAGAATTAAACAACGAATCTAACCATATAAAAAACTTGGATTAACTCTCAAAGACCAGAGAGAATTTCTCTGACCCTAATTTCTAACCTAGTTTTTTCAGAAAGTTCACGAGTGAAATTCTCTTAGCACGATTAATGTAAATGAAAACTAAGCATATGTATGGCTTCAGGGCTATGAGTACCACATATTTCATTCACAAACCTAAGCCTAACTATTCCTAAATAGAGAGATAGAAGTCCATGAAATACCTGTCTCAGTTGACTTCGAGCTGGACAATGTAGCAACCTTCAATGGTGTTTGAGCTTCTGTTGAGCTTGCCTGAAGTCCAAGGAAGCTTTTCCAATGCTTGGCTTGTTTCGAAACAACTCGAATCGTGCTGTAGAACTCAACCTGCAGAGCTTTGAAACAAAAATGGCAAAGTATGTTAGAGGTGTTACAACTTGCAATGGTGGCCTGGGATAGTTCAGGTGAGTTGATTGGAAGGTGTTTGAACTATCTTTGGGTAAAACGCACGATGGAATTTGGTTATGGCTTGCAAAATGCAAAACTTGCCATGTTTTGCAGAAAAACAGTGATTCTGAGGATGAGGAGGTTTGAGTGATGAAAGGGTCGTGTTTTAGGCTTGTTGGGAGGTTAGGAACTTGTCTATAATGTTTGTCTGACCTTCTCTTAACAGATGTGTGAGATTGTATATGTTTTGCCACTTTTCTTCTTTTTCAAGAAAGCATGTGGAGGTGATGTTATAGCTTGGTACAGGCCCTCCTATCATGCTGCATCTTTTGCTCTTGGTTCTTGGAATTGATAGCTTCAATCTTGCTTCATAGATATGGCCCCATACCTCAAGGATTTTGGTTTGACATAAAGTGCACTTTTACAAAAATGGCATTTTACCTTTTTCTAAATAAGGGTTAATCTTGTATGTAATGTCCAAATGGCCAAGATAACACCTTAATTTAATGGTTATGCATTAAATTATGAAGTTCAAGTTGGTTTTAAGGCCTGCAAGCTAGCACCAAACATGCTGATTTGAAAATGCAAGTTTGTATGAACATGTATTGGTTATGGACAAAAGTGAGTTTTTGCCAACTTCAAGCATTCGATTCTCTCTAACCACAAGGGTGTTTGAGGATTTCTTGGACAATTTTGAAAGCTTGTAATATGTACTATAATCCATCTTTTAAATGCAATTTGAAACTCCAAGTGGAACTATGTGAAAAATGGCCAAGAAGATGGGTCAAAACCCTGCCTAGATTAGGGCAAATTTTCTCTAAGTTAAAAGTTTTAGGTACCCTTGTTCCAAAAATCATAACTTGAGATAAAATCTTCTTTTGAGAAAACTTTGTGAATAAAAGTTGTAGACTTTGTGATGGACTACAACTTTCATGTTTCAAGTTTTGTTTGAATCCATTTGCATCTTGGTGAAAAAATGGGACAAAGTTAGGAAAAAATAAGAAAATTTCTAAGTTATGAAATTTTTCCATTTTAAACCCTAATTTGCATTTTTGAGTTTCTTGATGAACAAGTTTCATAATTTGACATGTCTTGATGAAAAATAACTCTTGGCACTTGATTTTGACCAAAAAGTCAAAGTTTGACTTTTTAGTGTATAGTTAAATTTTGATCAGTTGACTGAAAAATTCATCTGTCAATCCAATGCTTTTGAGATCTTTTGAACTTGTTGGATAGGTCAAGACAATTTCATTGAGTCCTTGAGTCCATGGTTGAGCTTGATTGACCATTGGTTAGGTCAAACAGTCAAAAATTGCCTTTGTACAGTCAAAACCCTAAAAATGACCATTTTGCCCTTTTGGTGATCTGATCAAATTTCTTGTGGAATTGTGATACAAACTTGATCAAATGACATATATGAGTTCATTATGTTGATGTGGGTTAAAAATCATGAGGTTTGATTGTCAATTGGCCACAATTGACTTTTTCCCCAATACAGTTGATTTATAGGTCAACTGTCCAATTGACTGGGCAAAAGTTTGATTCAAGGCTTGAAACTTGGTATGGACAAACTTGTGAGTCCAACATGAAGTATGAAAGTCAATTTGGGTATTGTAGGCCAAAACACCACTGTGCAAACTCAAACCCTAATTTAGGTCAACAGTGCAAGGAGGAGTCTTGAGCAAAGCAAACCCTAGCTTGATCTTCAGTTCCAGGAGTCTGGTGATGAGAAAATGTTGATGAAATGGGAGGGCAAATTTTGGGGTGCAACAACCTCCCTTTCGGGTTTTCAGTCCACCGGGAAACCCTTTTTTTGCCCAAGTTTCCCTTTCGGGTTTTCAACTTGCCGGGTGTACAGATTTTGTGTTTTATCCCTATTTTTTGCCCGAACCTTTTTGGTTCGCCGAGATACCCTTGTTTTTCCTAGGTATGTCAACCTAGTGGGTCTCTTATGCATAGTATCTTTTAACTATGTCCGCATTCACAGGATGCGGTAGGTCGTCGCCATCCATGGTGGTCAAGATCATTGCCCCACCAGAGAATATGTTTTTGATTACAAATGGGCCTTCATAGGTAGGAGTCCATTTGCCCCTGGGATCACCTTGTGGCAGTATGATGCGTTTGATTACTAGATCCCCAACTTGATATAGTTGGCATCTGACTTTCTTGTTGAAAGCCTTGATCATCCGTTTTTGATACATTTGACCATGGCAAACAACAGTAAGTCTCTTCTCATCAATCAAGTTTAGTTGATCAAGTCGAGTCTGGATCCAATCGTCTTCGTTCAACCCTTCATCCTTCATAATCCTCAGAGATGGGATCTTGACCTCAATAGGCAAGACAACCTCCATGCCGTAAACTAGAGAATAGGGTGTTGCCCCGGTTGATGTACAAGCTATGGTACGATACCCATGGAGAGCAAATGGTAGCATCTCATGCCAGTCTTTGTATGTGACTGTCATTTTCTGTATGATATTTTTAATGTTCTTATTTGCAGCTTCGACATTACCATTTATCTTTGGCCAGTAAGGGGAAGAATTATGATGTTGGATCTTGAATTGCTCGTATAGGGCGATGATCATAGTGTTATTGAGATTTGTACCATTGTCAGTGATGATCCTTTCCGAGATACCATATCGGCAAATGAGATTTTGCTTGATGAAATGGGCAACAACATTCTTGGTTATGGAGGCGAAGAAGGCTGCTTCAACCCACTTTGTAAAGTAGTCAATGGCCACTAGGATGAAGCGGTGTCCATTGGATGCTGTTGGCTTAATTTCCCCAATCATATCAATCCCCCACATAGCAAAGGGATAAGGAGCCGTCAAGACATTCAGAGGAACCAGAGGTACGTGCACCTTGTCAGCATAAATCTGACACTTATGGCAGGTTCGAGAGTGTTGATAACAATCTGCTTCCATGGTAGACCAGTAGTAGCCTGCCCGTAGGATTTTATTTGCCATCGTATGCCCACTGGAATGGGTGCCAAAAGTGCCTTCATGCAATTCAGCCATGATCCTTTCAGCTTCAACCTTATCTACACACCGAAGTAACACAGAGTCATGATTGCGTTTGTACAGCTTCAACGTTTTTTTCTCCATGTCTTCAGGCGCCATTTTGATTTGTTTGTAACCTGAGAATCTGTCCATGAAGGAAAACACTTTGTGTTGTGCCGTATTGTCAACTAGAATATCAATGTGGGGGAGTGGAAAATCATCCTTAGGACTTTCCCTATTCAAATCTCTGTAGTCCACACACATTCGTACTTTGCCGTCTTTTTTGGGCATGGGAACAATATTGGCAACCCATTGGGGATAAGAGGTGACAACCAAGGATCTAGCATTGAATTGCTTCATGACTTCTGCTTTAATATTTTCTGACATATCAGGCCTCATGCGGCGAACCTTTTGCTTTATTGGTGGACAATCTTCTCTTTTAGGCAGACGGTGTACCACAATGTCTGCATCAAGTCCCGACATGTCTTCATACGACCAGGCAAAGACTTCAACGTAATCATGTAATAACTGAGTCATACGCTCCTTGACACTGGGTTCCAGATTGGCACCCACCTTGACATCTTTTTTGTCTTCTTCGATACCTAGGTTGATTATATCCTCGGGTTCCTCATGAGGCTGAATGGTTCTCTCTTCTTGTTGTAGTAGTCTGGCAAGTTCCCCTGGTACTTCACAATCTTCCTCACCTTCTTTTTCAGCTTGGTAGATTAGATTCTCAGAGTCATAAAAGGCCATAGCAGTATCATTACCCATGGGATCCCGAATGGATGTATACATGCATTGTGAGTGTGGGTGTGTGTAAGGGTATAACTATCTTTGAAAGAAAAAAAAAATGTAAAAGAAAAACAACGAGCACAAAAGTTTGTATGCGAAAACGTCCATGATTCATTGATGTCATATGAAAATGAGATAATAACCCTTACAAATGGACCATTGTGCCTCGGGTAAGACACAAGGTTTTAAGAGTGCGAATTTTTTTAATATTACAGATCCAACAAAATTTAAAGACAAATTACTGTAGGATAGAAGTGATCGGGACAAAATCTATAGCCTCCCAATTGCTGAGCCCTCCATTGACAGTCGGGAAGATCCAATCTTCCAGGTTGCAGCCATCTTCACCATCTTCTACCATGTTGACTTCACGATTGCTGATCTTCAGGGGTGGTCCTCCAGCACGAACGTGACGTACAACCTTCTGAGCACTTGAAGTGAAACCTAGGCCAAACATGTTAGACTTATATGGGATATCCGAGAGTTGTCCCCAGATAATGCACCCACCTTCTTCTACCACTGCTTTGGCATCCTTCAGAGATGACATCCGGAGTGGAGGCCTTGTAATCTTGGGAACTTGAGATACAACCTTGGTTACTGCCACATCTTGGGGGACTTCTTCAAAGTGTTGAAAAGGATTTTCAATAAATTCACCATCTAATTCCATATATCTGAAGGAATTGAGATGGATAATCATGTACTCTTACTCTCCATGAACGGTGATAATCTTCCCTTGAATTGGATACTTCAGCATTTGGTGCAACGTAGAAGTAACATCACCAGCATTGTGGATCCATGGTCAGCCTAGAAAGCAGGAGTATGAAGGGCGGATGTCCATCACGTAAAAATTTGAATTGAAAGCTTGGGTTCTAACCTTTATGGGGATATCCACTTCCCCATGCACCATCCTTTTTGATCCGTCAAAAGCCCTTACTACTATGTTGCTTGGCTTTAATGTCAATCCCTCACAGTCAAGTCTATCAAGAGCCTTTTTAGGAAATACATTCAGGTATGAACCAGTATCAACTAACACATGAGCCAACGTCGTGCCCCTACATTCAACCGAGACATGTAATGCCTCATTATGCTTCCTTCCCCTTGGCGTTAGATCAACATCTGAAAAACCTAAGCCATTATCTGCAGTCAAGCTGGCTATGCAATCTTGGAACTGATCGGCAGATGTTTCTTGAGGTACATGGGCGGTTTTTAAGAACTTTACCAAGGCCTTTGCACGCGCCTCAGAACACAACAATAAAGCCAGCATGGAGATTTTAGATGGAGTGTGCCCCAGTTGTTCAACTACATCGTAGTCGCTTCTTTTTATGATTTTTAGAATCTCCTCCATCTCTTTCCTAGAGGTCTCAGGGATAGTCAATGATTGTGCCTTCATCCGGACAGGCTCAATCAAAATACTTTTTCCTCGAGTCTTGGTTAACTCGGCAGCCGGAATGTCAGTAGGGGTGATAACAGGGATTGTAACAGCTTCATCAATAGGAGCACTTGCAGAGATGATTATGGGATTGGGAGTAACCTTTGAAGGGGCAACAAGAATGATTACGGGTCCAGAAACGGCCTTTGGGGGAGAAATTTCTAGAGAGAAGATCCTACGACTTTGGGTAATCTTACTAGTCCCTGCAATATTATTGACGTCGGAATCGACTTTCTCAGAACTTGAATCTTCGGCATCTGGCCAATCTTGCTTAATAGCGTGGTAGTAGACATCCCCTCCATAATTCCATGGTATGGTTTTGTCTGACGTATACAGGACTGGTCCAGGAATTTTAATTATCAAAGGAGTTGCTTTCGAAACTGATGTAATTCTAATGGGTCTTTTGGTGGAGACCCTGGAAGAATTGGCGGAAATGGTGATGATAGAAACATCTTTAAAAGGAACTAGTGGAACTGAAGTCTTTTAAAACAAAATTTCTTTGTTATCTATTAGGAACTGAACGCCTGCTCTCAACAAAGGACAACTAGTTGGTGAGGATAAACAGAAATGAAAAACTTCATCACAGCCCGGGAACACACCGACATTTAACAAGTTTACTTTAATAGTCAGGAGCGGGGTCATAAGGTCATCAACTGAAGTAACAAACACTTCTCTTCAATGGCATTGGTATTATGGCCATGTTTGGGCATAGGGGTAGAAATGACATTTGGTTTTTCGGGCGCATCGAATTAAATCTCTTTTTCTTCAATAAGGTCTTGTATTTGGTTCTTTAGAACTCAACAGTTATTAGTATCGTGACCAGGACTTTCAAAGTGATATGCGCAACGGGCATTGGGATGATAATGGGGAGATGTTATGTTGGGGTTTTTCGGAGCTTCTTTCAAGGTCACCAAATTGGATTTTAGTAGATGCGGTAATACCTGAGATAGGATCAAGTTAATTCTGGTGAATTTCCTGACCGGTCTTTCCATCCTCGGTTGGTTGTTTCTTTGCTGATCAGACGTAGGTTTAGGAATCATAACAGCCCCCACCATTGTACGACGCTCGGTCCTATCTTGATTTCTCAGAGGATAAACGACAACCACTTCTTTCTTTCCGATAAATGGCTTCCTTATAGCATAAGAGGATGTATCTTTCTTAATCTTTCCACTCTTTATCCTGACTTCTACCCTTTCTCCGGTCAATATCAGTTCAGTAAAACCCGCCAATATCAAGAATGGTATTGTTAACTTTCTTCCCAAAATGGCAATGTGAATTGGACAAAGCTTAAATCACTTGGATTATAGATTAAAATTATGTGTAATCCATTAATTATGAAGTGACAAACAAGTTTGATGCCTACAAAGCAAAGATTATGCAGCCTAACATTGATTTGCCATTGTGTTCATCATGAAAATGACCTATAATTCAAGTGACAAAACACCAACTTCATCTCTTCGATTCTCCCTACTCAAGAATGATCTCAAGGATTTCTTGGACATTTTGGAAATCTTGCAATGTGCTCTTCAACTCATATTTTAATTTCCTTTGAAGATTCCCCTTGGAACTATGTGAAAAATTGCCATGAAGTTAGGTCAAAAATCTGCCTAACTAGGACAAAATTTCACAAAGTCTTTTTTAGTTCATGAGCATGTATTCATAAAATTATAACTTGAGATCCAAGCACTTTTAGGAGAAGTTGTATGAGGCAAAGTTCTAGATTTCATGTATATCTACAACTTTCATGTTCGAAGTTTCCTTTGAATCATCTTGCATCATGGTGAAAATTTAGCTTAAAGTTATGAAAAAAATAAGAAAATTTTCATACTTAGAAAAATTTCTAAGTTAAGAAATTTTAACATTTCAAGATGAAATATTGAATTCTTGATTTCTTGATGAATAAGTTTCATGTTTTGGCATGTTTTGATGAATCATGATCTTTTGACATTTGAATTTGACCAAAAAGTCAAAGTTTGACTTTTTAGTATACAATTGACTTTTGATCAATTGACTGAAAATCCATCTGTCAATCCATTGGACTTGAGCAATGTTTTGAGCCATGTCATTAGGTAAAAATTATGCAATTGGACTCTTGAGATCATGCCTTAAACCAATTGATCATTTTCTAGGTCAAAAATCAGAAATCGCCCTTTCCCAATCAAAACCCTAATTTTGACCATTTTGCCCTTTTTGAGATTTGATCAAATTTCTTGAAGAGTTGTGGTCCAAACTTGATAAAATGATACATATGAGTTTAAAATATTGATGTGTATAAAAAATTATGAAGTTTGACTGTAAATTGGCCATAGTTGACTTTTCCCTCAATACAGTTAATTTTTAGGTCAACTGCTCAATTGACTGAGCAAAAGTGTGATTCAAAGCCTGAAACTTGACATAAGTAATCTTGAGGGTCCATAATGACCTATGAAAGTCATATGGGGCCTTGGAAGTTCAAAAATAATTGTGCAAACTCAAACCCAAATTTTGGTCATCAGTGCCTAAGGAGGTGTCTTGAGCTGATCAAACCCTAGTGAAGTCTTGAGCCCAAGGAGATCTTGTAAGAAAATTCTTCATAAGTGAGAGGGAAATTTTTGGGGTGCAACAATGTTGTATGAAATTCATGGTATAATGCATTTGTGTTATTAATGTTTATGATATATGGATGCAATGTATGCGCATGTGAGCTAATCTGTGGCACTGTTTGTTGGATTTGGGGAAAATAAATTCTGACCACTGCTGAGGATATGTAAGTCTTCACGTTGTGAAGTAGAAGTGTTGATGAATTTCCACTTAGAGAAATAAATTCTGCTGTAAAGGAAATGCCATGTACTGTTTGAAGAATTCTGCTTGGGGAGTTTGGAGAAATTAGATGATTTCTACCGAGGATTGATGACTGAGAGTTTTGTTTCGCTGAGGAGTAACCTGCATACTGCGGAGGACTTATGGGAATAACATAGAGAGATTTCTCTACCTCTTAAAGCCATCAGTGATTATCTTTCTATTTTGTTTATTTGTAAACAGTAATTATGTTCAAATGCATATGTTCAAAAATGAATCATTTGGACGTTTTTGTAAACAAAACACAAAAGTAAAGAAAAACAGATAGTTTTGCACTTTCAAAGGGATATCTTTGTATTGACTTTGAGTAAGTATTTTTGTATAATGAGACAAACATTCTAGTAAAAGAATTCCGTCGTAAAAAATGAAAATTTTGATACAAAGAAAAGATAGCTATGTGTAATAATCCCATGGGGTTCCCATTCTGCTATAGCCTTCGTATCTCTGAGCATCTTGTCTATTTGTTGCCTTGTCTGAAGTTGATTGAATTGATCAAAACCTGAGTTTGTAGGTCGTCCGTTAAGTGATCCAACGGGACATAGTCATACTCTTTAATTCCCTAACTTTTGCCTGGACCGTCCTTTCGGGTTTTCAGTCCACCGGGAAACCCTTTTTTCCCCAAGTCGCCCTTTCGGGTTTTCAACTTGCCGAGTGTACATATTTTTTTTGGTTTTATCCTTAATTTTTGCCTGAACCTTTTTGGTTCGTCGGGATGCTCTTGTTTTGCCTAGGTGTGTCAACCTAGCGGGTCTCTTATGCGTAGTATCTTTTGACTATGTCTACATTCGCAGAGTGCGGTAGGTCGTCACCATCCATGGTGGTCAAGATCATTTTGCCGCCAGAGAATATGTTTTAATTACAAATGGTCCTTTGTATTTAGGAGTCCATTTTCCCCTGGGATCACCTTGCGGCAGTATGATACGTTTTATCACCAGATCCCCAACTTGATACACTTGGCGTCTGACATTTTTGTTGAAAGCCTTGATCATCCATTTTTGATACATCTGACCGTGGCAGACAGCAGTGAGCCTTTTCTCATCAATCAAGTTTAGTTGATCAAGTTGAGTCTGGATTCAATCTTCTTCATTCAGCCTCGCATCCTTCATAATTCTTAGAGAGGGAATCTGGACCTCAATAGGCAAGACAACCTCCATGTCGTATACCAAAGAATAGGGTGTTGCCCCGGTCGATGTGCGAGCCCTTGTACGATACCCGTGGACAGTGAATGGTAACATTTCATGCCAGTCTTTGTATGTGATTGTCATTTTCTGTATGATCTTTTTGATATTCTTATTTGCGGCTTTGATAGCACCATTCATCTTTGCCCGGTAAGGGGAAGAATTATGATGCTGGATCTTGAATTGCTCGCATAAGGCGGTGATCATAGTATTGTTCAGGTTTGTACCATTGTCTGTAATGATCCTCTCCGGGATACCGTAACGACAGATGAGATTCTGCTTGATGAACCGGACGACAACATTCTTGGTCACGGAAGCGAAAGAAGCTGCCTCCACCCACTTGGTGAAATAGTCAATGGCCACTAAGATGAAGCGGTGTCCATTGGAAGCTGTCAATTTGATTTCCCCAATCATATCAATCCCCCACATAGCAAAGGGCCAAGGAGCCGTCACAACATTCAGAGGAACCGAAGGTATGTGCACCTTGTAAGCATAAATTTGACACTTGTGGCAGGTTCGAGAGTGCTGATAGAAATCTACTTCCATGGTAGACCAGTAATAACCTGCCCGTAGGATTTTCTTTGCCATCGTATGCCCACTGGAATGGGTGTCAAAAGTTCCTTCATGTAACTCAGCCATGATCCTTTCAGCTTCAACATGGTCTACACACCGAAGTAATACATAGTCATGGTTGCGTTTGTAAAGAATGCCATTACTAAGGAAAAACTTAACAGAGAATCTCCTTAAGAACTTCTTATCATTGAATGAAGCTCCTTCTGGATATTCTTGAGCCTCGAGATACCTCTTGACTTCGTGAAATCAAGGCTGGCCCACTACTTCTTCAGTATTAATCTCGTGACAGTCTGCTAGTTCATCCATTCGTTCAATGGTGATCTGGGGAGCCTCGTTATCCCATTTAAGTTTAAACATAGATGACATTGTGGCTAGTGCGTTTGCTAGCTGATTTTCTTCTCGCTGGAAGTGCTCGAAGGTAATCTTCTCAAAATGTGGGAGCAATGTCAAAACATGTTCTTTGTAAGGGATAAGGTTAGGGTGTTTGGTGTCCCATTCCCCTTTGATCTGACTGATAACCAAAGATGAATCTCCGAATACATTCAAGGATTTGATCCCCAAGTCTATGGCCGCTTTGAGACAAAAAATGCACGCTTAGTATTTTGCCATGTTGTTTGTACAATTGAAGCAGAGTCTTACAGTAAAAGGAGTATGACATCCTCCCGGAGATATGAGTACAACACCGATACTGTTGCTGGGTGCGTTAGATGCTCCATCAAAAACGAGGGTCCATCGGGATCCTTGTTCAGGTCCGTCATATGGCCTGAATTCTTCACAGTTGTTTACCATCATGATGTCCTAATCTGGGAATTCAAACTTCATGGACTGGTAATCTTCCACATCTTGGTGAGCAAGGTGATCAGCTAGTACACTGCCCTTTATTGCTTTTTGGGTAGTATATTGTATGTCATATTCTGTCAGGATCATCTGCCATCTCGCTATTCTCCCAGAGAGAGTAAGTTTCTCAAAGATGTATTTTATCAGATCCATTTTAGATATCAATAGGGTAGTATGAGTCAGCATATGCTGTCTTAGCCGGCGAGCAGCCCATTCCAGAGCGTAACAAGTTTTCTCGAGCAGTGAATATCTTGTTTCACAGTCGGTAAACTTTTCGCTCAAGTAATAAATAGCATGCTCTTTTTGGCCAGACTCGTCATACTGCCCCAACACACACCCTATTGAATTTTCCAAAACGGTCAGATACATGATCAATGGTCTTCCCTCGACTAGTGGCATCAAAACAGGAGGATCTTGCAGGTACTCTTTGATCTTGTCAAAAGCAGTTTGGCATTCGTCATTCCATTTGACTACTTGATCTTTCTTCAGTAGCTTGAAGATTAGTTCACAAGTAGCTGTCAGGTGATAAATGAATCTGGAAATATAGTTCAAACGTCCTAAGAATCCTCTGACTTCCTTCTCAGTATGAGGAGCAGGCATCTCTTGTATTGATTTCACCTTGGCAGGGTCTACTTCAATACCCTTATTGCTGAAGACAAAGCCTAGGAGCTTACCAGACCTTACTCCAAACGTGCATTTATTTAGGTTCAATCTCAGCTTGTACTTCTTTAGCCTCTCAAATAGTTTATGTAAATGATCAAGATGCTCTTCTTCTGTTTGAGATCTAGCTATCATGTCATCCACATAGACCTCTATTTCGTGATGTATCATGTCGTGAAATAGAGCTACCATGGCACGCTGATAGGTTGCCCCAACATTCTTTAGTCCGAATGGCATAACCTTGTAGCAGAAAGTGCCCCACTGCGTGACAAATCTCTGTAGTCCATGCATATTTGTACCTTGCAGTCCTTTTTGGGCACGGGAAAAACATTGGCATCCCATTGCGGATAAGAGGTGACGGCCAAGAATCCAGCATTAAATTGTTTCATGACTTCTGCTTTAATCTTCTCTGACATATCTAGTCGCATTCGATGGACCTTTTGTTTTACTGGTGGACAATCCTCTTTTGTAGGCAGACAGTTTACCACAATATCTGCATCAAGTCCTGGCATGTCTTCATACGACCAGGCAAAGACCTCAACATATTCGTGTAGCAACTGAATCAAACACTCTTTGACACTGGATTCCAGGTTGGCACCCACCTTGACTTCTCTTTTGTCTTCTTCGGTACCCAGGTTGATTCTATCCACGGGTTCCTTGTAAGGCTGAATGGTTCTATCTTCTTGTTGTAGCAATCTGGAAAGTTCCCCTGGTACTTCACAATCTTCCTCACCTTCGTCTTCGGCTTGGTAGATTATATTTTCAGAGTCACAAAAGGCCATAGCAGAACCGTTACCCATGGGATCCAGAACAGATGTAGACCTGCATTGTGAGTGTGAGTGTTTGTAAGGGTATAACTATCTTTTTTTTAAAATGTAAAAATAAAAACAATGAGCACAAAGTTTGTATGCAAAAACGTCCATGATTCATTAATTTCATATGGAAATGAGATAATAACCCTTACAAATGGACCATTGTGCCTCGGGTAAGACATAAGGTTTTAAGAGTCTGAATTGTTTTAATATTATAGTTCCAACAAAATGTAAAGTCAAATTACTGTGGGATAAAAGTGATTGGGACAATATCTCTAGCCTCCCAATTGCTGAGCCCTCCACTGACAGTTGGGAAGATCTAATCCTCTAGGTTGTATCCATCTTCATCATCCTCTACCGTATTGACTTCACATTTGCTGATCTTCAGGGGTGGTTCTCCAGCACGAGGCGGCGTACAACCTTCTGAGCACCTGAAGTGAAACCCAGGCCAAACTTGTCAGACTTGTATGTGATATCTGGAAGTTGTCCCCAGATAGTGCACCCACCTTCTTCTATTACCGCCTTGGCATCCTTCTAAGATGACATCCTGAGTGGAGGCCTTGTGATCTTGGGAACTTGAGACACAGTCTTTGTTACTGCCACATCTTATGGGACTTCTTCAAAGTGCTGGAATGGAGTTTCAATAAATTCACTATCTAATTCTACGTATCTGAAGGAATTGAGATGGCTGATCATATACTCTTCTTCTCTATGAATGGTGATAATCTTCCCTTGAATTGGATATTTTAGCATTTGGTGCAATGTAGAAGTAACAGCGTCAGCATTGTGGATCCATGGTTGGCCTAGCAAGCAGGAGTATAAAGGGCGGATGCCCATTACATAAAAAGTTAAATCGAATGTTTGGGTTCCAACCTTTATGGGGATATCCACTTCCCCATGCACCATCCTTTTCGAGCCGTCAAAAGCCCTTACTACTATATTGCTTGGCTTCAATTTCAATCCCTCACAGTCAAGCCTATCAAGAGCTTTTTTAGGCAAAATATTCAGAGACGATCCGGTATCCACCAACACATGAGCCAGAGTTGTGCCCCTGTATTCCATGAATACATGCAATGCCTCATTATGCTTCCTTCCTCTTGGCGTCAAATCAGCATCCGAGAAACCTAGACCATTATCTGCAGTTAAGCTAGCTACGTAGTCTTGGAACTGATCGACAGATGTTTCTTGGGGTACATGGGCAGTTTTCAGGAATTTTACCAAGGTCTTTGCATGCGCCTCGAAACATAGTAGTAAAGCCAACATGGAAATTTTAGATGGAGTTTTCCCCATTTGCTCAACTACATCGTAGTCGCTTCTTTTTAAAATCTTTAGAATTTCCCCCATCTCTTTCCGGGAGGTCTCAGGGATAGCCAATGATTGTGCCTTCGTCCGGACAGGCTCAATCAGAATACTTTTACCTCGGGTCTCGGTTAACTCGGCAGCAGGAATATCAGTAGGAGTGATAGCAGGAATTGTAACAACTTTGTCAGTTGGAGTATTAGTGGGGATAATTGTAGGACTGGGAACAACCTTCAGAGGAGTAACAACAACAACAATGATTACGGGTCCAGAAACTGCTTTTGGGGGAGAAATTTCTGGAGAGAATATCCTTCCACTTCGGGTAATCTTGCTAGTCCCTGAAATATTACTGATATCAGAGTTAACTTTCTCGGAACTTGAATCTTCGGCAGCTGGCCAATCTTGCTTGACACCATGGTAGTAAACATCTCCTCCATAATTCCATGGTATGGTTTTATCTGACAAACACGGGACTGGTCCATGCATTGTAATTATCAAAGGAGATTTTTTTGGAACTGATGAAATTCTAACGGGTATTTTGGTGGAGACCCTAGAAGAATTGGCGGAAATGGTAATGATAGAAACATCATTAAAGGGAACAGGTGGAACAGAAGTCTTTTCAAACAAAATTTCCTTGTTATCTATTAGGCACTGAACGCTTGCTTTCAACAAAGGACAACTTGTTGGTGAGGACAAACATAAATGATAGCCTTTATCGCAGCCTGGGAATACACCGGCAATTAATAAGTTATTTTTGATGGTAAGGAGTGGGGTAATAAGTTCATCAATTGAAGTAACAAACGTATCTTCCTCAATGGCGTTAGTATTATGGCCGTGTTTGGTCATAGGGGCAGAAATGACATTTGGCTTTTCGGGTGCATCGAATTCAATCTCTTTGGCTTCAATTAGGTCTTGTACTTTGTTCTTCAGAGCCCAACAGTTGTTAGTGTCATGGCCAGGACCCTCAGATTGGTATGCACAGCGGGCATTAGGATGATAGTGGGGAGATGTTGTGTTAGGATTCTTTGGAGCTTCTTTCAAGGTCACTAGGTTGGATCTTAATAGATGTGGCAATACTTGAGATAGGGTCATGTTAATTCTGGTGAATTGTCTGACTGGTATTTCCATCCTTGGTTGGTTGTTTCTTTGCTGATTAGGCGCGGGTTTAGGGATCATAACAACCCCACCATTGGACGGAGTTCGGTCCTATCTTGATTTCTATGAGGATATACAGCAACCACTTCTTTCTTTCCGATGAATGGCTTCCTAACAGCAGTAGAGGATGCATCCTTTTGAATCTTTCCACTTTTTATCCCGGCTTCTACCCTTTCTCCGGTCAATATCTATTCAGTGAAACCTGCCGATGAACTCCCAATTAAGTGATTGAAGAAGGGACTAGACAAGGTGCCCAAAAACATATCAACTAACTCTCTTTCAGATAAAGGAGGCTGGACTCTTCCTGCCAAGTCCCTCCATTTTTGCGCATAGTTCTTGAAGCCTTCATTGGAAACCATGGCCATACTCTAGAGTTGAGTACGGGTAGGCGCGAGATCAACATTGTATTGGTATTGTTTGTAAAAGGCTGAAGCAAGATCTTCCGTGTTATGAACATTGGCTCTTTCTAACTGATAAAACCAATTAAGTTGAGTTCCAAACAAACTGTCTTGGAAGAAGTGTACCCACAAATCTTTATTGGCGGTATGAGGCTGGATTTTCCTCACATAGGACCGGAGATGCATTTTAGGGCATGAAACTCCGTCATATTTGGCGAACACATGTGCTTTGAATTTTGGAGGAATGAAAATCCCAAACACTAAACCCAATTCCTCAAAGTCCAAGCCATGCACTTTTTGGATTTCCATTGCGCTCAACCGCTCTTCTAGATGCTTATACTTGTCATCGGCTGAAGGGTACCGTTCTTAAGAATAGTCTTCCTCTTCCTCTTCTGATTCTGACGGGACAACTGTCTCCTTACCTTTCCCATCTTGATTCTCTCTCTCACCGAATGTCGTTGCAAAGTCAAGGGTCCTTCTTGTCTGCCCATGAAATATTCTTCCCATGTTTAGAACTCCGGTTGCCTTCTTTGCCTTCTTTTTCTTATCCTCAACTAGCAAAGTCTTCAACTCTTCTTGTACTTTGGCCAGAGTTAAGAACAACTGTTGAAACTGAGCATTATGAGCTTGGAGGTCCTTCACTGTTTGCTCGAGATCCATCTTACTGAAATAAACAGTAGAGAGATGAGGAGACTTGTTGCAAGAAACCTGCTTATGTTATGATGAATGGTAAATGCGTATGCAATGATTTCAAGGATTTTAAGATTCAAATTTGTTTTAGACAAAAAGGAAACACACGTTATATTGATAGATTAAAGCTTGAGTACAATAATTCCTCCTTGGGCAAAGCAAATACAAGAAACTTTAAGATAAAAAGGTAGTGCGCATCCCCTTTGGTGCAATGTAGGTATTCAGAGTCTGCTCTTCATGAAGTAGCTTAGTGAGTTCCAAAACCTTCTTCTCGCTTGCGTAGAATTGGGCTTCAAAAGTATCGCGCTCCCTCTTGAGTTGTATCCAATCTCTTTGTAGGTATTCAAAAGAGGTGGGCATGTCAGGATGTAGGATAGTGTATGGAACATCTCCTTCCATGACAGGCTCAATGATTACCGGGAGAATGGAGGGATAAGGCATCATAAGATTCTGAGCACGAGTTCGTACCCATTTGAGGTAAGGCTCAAGAGGGATGGAATTATTATTCCCCAAAGTCTTGCTATCTACCTTGTTTAACATCCTCCAAGCTCGGATAAATCTCTGGCGAAGACCTTGATCGTTGTTGTCGTAGTCAAATACCAAACCTTGAATCAGCATCTCGTGCGGGCCATCCCTTCGGGCGTAACTAAACTGTCTTAAGGCTAAGCAGGGGTTGTAGGTGATACCTCCCCTAATTCCAAGTAAAGGGACATTAGGAAATTCCCCACAATGGTCGAAAATAGTAACATTCTCTATGGATCAGGAGCACCAATGAATGTCTGAATGTTTGAGCGTCATCAACCTTTGTGACCACCTTGAACCTTGCTCTTTTTTTAATACAGATTGGGGAAGATGCGAAATAAACCATCTTGCCAAGATAGGAGTGCAACACATAAGGACACCTCTTTTCCTCATTGTGCGAGTGTGAAAAGAGTGTAGGATATCCCCTAACAATGTAGGCACCGAGTTGCGGGATATGAAGATTTTGACGGTATTTACATCTATGAGTTGATAAGGATTTGGAAAAAAAAAACTATTCCATAGATGAGGAGAGCCACAATTTCCTCAAAGGCTTGCAAATCCAAGGAGTTCCAATAATTTTAGGCTTTCTCGAACAAGAATTTTGCTAGGAAACCTTTGACACCACTTCTTGTTTCCCAATGAGTTGTGACATCAGATGAGTGCAAGTGTAGAGCTTGAGAAATCTCTTCTGGCTTTGGGTCTCTTTCCGTACCGTTGAAAGGTAGTTGATTGAGAATGGGAATCCTCAAGAGTCAGGAGAATTCTTCCAAAGTAGGCACAAGTTGATATTCGGGAAATGTGAAGCAATGGTGTAAAGGATCAAAGAACTGAAAGAGCACCTTCAACATGTCCTCATCTATGTTGGAGGTGACCAATTTGAGTAGGCGACCATGTCTCTCGGTGAACGGAGAGTTTTCAGGAATCCTTGAAGCTAGATCTTTAAGTTGTGGAGGGATCCTTACAAGGTTGACTTGAATAGTTTTCCTGCGAAATGAACCCATATCCTACAAAACAAGAACAAAGGTGACCCCAAAAATCCTTGAAATGGTTAGTGAATGTGTATGATGTTATGATGTTCATGATGTTATGTACAAGTATGTATATACAAACAAAGCAAACAAATCCTTAGGTTTAGGCTTGCATGGAGTTTTATAGGTAAGTACCCTCTTGAAGTTTAGTTGGCTTAAACCTGTCCTAGTAATAGTAACCGGGTTCTAAGGAGCTCAATATCACTGGATTGTTTCCTTGGTCATTGTTTCAGCTCAAGCCTCTTTAATGGCGACCGAAATATCCCAAGAAACCAAACCTCAATGAGTGTAGTATCGAGGATCTACCAACTTCGGACTGCACCAAAGTCGGTCATCTCACTACATCCTAAAGGCCAAGTTGGTCAAGTAAAGGTTCTAGAAGTTCATTAGTGCTTCATGACATCACTCAGCGGCCCTGTATTCTCCTTGATTAACTCAAGGGCTACCGGTACCCACAAATGTGTCGCACTAACATAGCTATTTCTTAGACCATGTCGGTATACCCCGCACAATTTTCATAATGTATTGCTACTTACCTATAAGGTATCCCAAATCCAGGTAGAGGATTCAACCCAAACAAAGAACCATAATATAAAGCATACAAGTCAAAAAATGAAATCAAGTAAATGTAATTTAATCCTAAGGTAACCACACTTTTAGAATATTCCCCAGCAGAGTCGCCAGTTCTGTGATACGGTGGGAGAACTGACTTGAGGGTTTTGCGTTTGATTGCAAATGTTGCGGTTAGCAAGAGTCGCCACCGACTTTTCTTTTATCCAAAAGGAAAGGTGAAAAAGCACAGGAAAGACCTTTGAGATTATTTCTTGAGTTCGGGGGGTAGATTATGAAAAGGGAAGGTATTAGCACCCTTTTCATATATGGTTTTATATGGGCTCTTAGTTACTTTCTAGATCACTTGCTTTTTGTTTAAAAATGTGCTTTATGTGGTTTTTGAAAGTATTTTGAAAAGGGGCCATTGTTTAGGAAAACTTTGTAATGATTCTCGTTCGTAAGAATATATACAAAGGTGTTGATCTTTTTTCAAGTTTGAAAGATGTTTGGAAAGTGTTGGTGTTTGTCGTGAAAATAGCAAGGATGCTTTTTTTTTGGAAATTGAGCAAGTAACTAGGAATATTCTACCTACTCAAAAGTCTTTCATGTTCATTTTCTTCTTCCTTTGACATTGTTATCTTACCATTGATTTGGTAAATAACCTTATCTTTGTATATAAAAAGGGACGGGTGTGGGTCATCGTATAACAATGATTAACAATGTAGCAAGGTATCTTAGCATTTTTCTTTAGGGACTAAGATCATTTTGGAAGGCAACTTTTGATAGCGTCATCGAGGGACTATGATCTTGTATTTTGTTTGTTCTTGCTAAGATACCTTACATGCGTAATATGGTCATTTTTGTAAGGCAACCAAGTGGATTTACCCTAGGGGTGCTTGTGTGCAAGTGAGTTAATTTCATGCTTTGTTTTTGTCTTGATTATGGGTTGTCTATTTGCTGTTTTTATCTTATCATACATACCCTAATTACTAATAATACATGAAAGCAATAAAAATGCGGAAAAGTAAAGTCCTATGCTATTACAATCATTAGGGGGATGAGGTGTGCAAATTTATAAATGGGGATTGCAAATTAAATCCTAAGTTACTATTACAACCACATTGAATGGATAAGAATGTACAAGAAATGTAAAATGGACTTGTTTCGTTTAAGAAAAGAAATAAGTTTGGTTTAAGAAAATATTTTGATCTTTTTATGTTAAAAGAAATAAAATATGATATGTGAATATGAAATATTATTGGTGTTTTTTTTTATTAATGAAAATAAAAGTGATGGCAAAAAATAGTAAGGAGAAAGAGGACAAAATCAGTGCAAATGCTGAAATAAAAGAGGTCAGAAGTTCTGGCTCTGGCATGCTGTAAAAACAGAAATCATATTAGCAGAAATAGGTAAAGTCAGAAGTTCTGGGTCTGCAGGGAACAAAGAAGATTTCAGAAGTTCGGATGTCTACTGGCTGAACTCCGTCTCCCTTTCCATGCTTGTCAGAGCATCTGAAACTTGGTCATTTCTCAACAAAACAGAAGATGCGCATATATCAGTTATGGCAAGTTTCGTAAAGTTTAAGAAACAAGAGATATCAGAACTATAAATCAGAAGCAAGCATGAATTTGCTGATCCTAATTCTGAGTCCTAATTTCCTCAAGAAGTTCTGAACTAAAATTCTCTCTACTTAGGCAGGCAAATATATGAAACCTCAGAATATGTACAACATTAGAATAAAGATGTCTACATTATATTTTGAACATAAAAGTCTAACAATGCCTAAGTAATATGACAAGAGTCAGCAGAAGCTTACCTTGCAGCTGGAAAATAATCTGTGAGCTGGAGTCTGGTTCTGACCGCTTGTGATGTTCTGAACAACTTCCTCACGTGTTCAGCAGGCTGGAAACTTTCAACTTGGGCTGTGAATGATTAGAAAATTCTGGAACAACCAAGGGGTAAAGTTATGACTTATTTGAGGTAGATATTGATGGAGAGTATGTTACAGTTTGACTACATAAGTTAGGATGAATTTTGAATGTATATCAGAAACTGTATGGGTGGTTTTGGTCAAGAGACACTTGAAGAAAAATGGAGTTTGAATGCAAGAATCAAAAGCTAACAGTTTTTTTGTTTGCAGTTTTTCGGACTCTTGGAATTTTAGCAGGGGTTCAAGGCCTTTCTTTCTCAAAAATTTTCGACCCTTTTACAGTTGCCAATAAAGTATAATTTATAGGCAAAGGTTTAGTAGTTTGGAGAGGTCAAGTGGCACCAACGTCATATGTTAGGCGCTGACTTGTTCTTGAAGTTATTTCAAATAGGTATGGTGGTTAGCAGTTTGGCAGCGCCTAAGCTAGGCTTATAAGCAGGAATTAAGGAAAGGTAACCTCAAAAGCAAAAGCAACGCATGGGCCCAGCACACTTTTGTACAAAAGTTTGCTTTTCCAAGACAATAAAGGTACACGTGGGGGAAATCCTTTGGATAAAGACTCAAAAGTGGTTGTGAGCATTAAATAATGATGAGATTTATCAAACCAGAAATCCTACAATGTGAGATTCTGCATCATTTCTTAATTCTGGATCAGAAGTTCAGCTTCAGCGTAACTTAGAATAGACATCCAATCTTATGATCTTTGTATCTCTTTGCTCCAGTATGTTCTGAAGGAGCTCCCAGACTTTCCAGGAAGCTTGCAACACGGTTTGTAAACCTTCTTTGAATTGCTCTTGCAACTTCTGACTGAGCCTTTGTGAAAACTGACCCTGAAGTTGTAGACAACTTCTGACTTGAAAATGTCCAGAATTTGCTGAGTGTTTCAGTTTCATGGACGTGTCTTTGGTCATTTCTAACTTGAAATTCCAATATTTCCAAGAGAAGTTATGTTCTGCAATATTTTAGGTCTTATTGAGATCTAAAACTCTTGTGTTAGAAGTTCTTCCAGAATCAACTTGCATTATGGTGATAACCTGATCAGAAGTTCTGAGCTCATCATATTTCCTAAACACTTAGAAAAATTTCTAAGCATTTGGAATTTTGACTTTTCCAAAGCAAATTTGACTTTTGATTTTTTTACTGAAACAAACTTTATATTTTAACATGTCTTGATGAAATATGATTCTTGAAACTTGATTTTGATCTAAAAGTCAAAGTTTGACTTTTCAGTGTGAAAATGACCATTTTGCCCTTATTCAAGGCTTAAAATTGGATGGGAACAAACCTGAGGATTCAGGGTGATCCTTTGAGAAATGAGAGGGAAAATTTTGGGATACAACAGACATGAATTTCTGTTGGTACCAAATTTAACCTAACTTTTTCAGGAAGTTCAAACTCAAAATTCTCCATGCTCAGGCAATATAAATGAAATCTAAAAGCATGGTTAGTTTCAGAACAATGATATCTACATTTTATCTTTTAAAATGAAAGTCAAATGATGCTTGTATGAAGAGATAGAAGTTCAGAAAACTCACATTGCAGATGGAGATCATGTTTTGAGTTTGAGCATACTTTAAGGTGTTGTAATGATCTGGTTAGCTTCACTGAACCTCCAGGAAGCTATTTCAATAGTTACTTTGAGATGAGAGTTCCTGAATCGTACTGGAGAAGTCAAAGTGAAAGGTGTTGTTTTTGAAAAAGGAGGATGGTGATGGAGGTGTTACATTTCCAAAACAGGGACGGGGATGAGTTATATTTGATGTAAGGAAGCTTTAGGATTGATTTGGAGAAGAAACACACGAGTGGATTATGAGATGGAAGTTTTTGGGCAGAAAATGAAAAGTTATGGAAGTTTGAATGCAATTCTGGTTTGAGGGAGTTTTAGGGAGTTTTCAGGCTTGCAAATTCGTGTCTTAGCTTGCAAATAATGTCTCAATTTATAGGAAAGAGTTTTGAAGGCTTGGAGAGATCAGAATCAAGAGTTCACATGTTATGTCCATTTGACTTGTTTTTGAAGCAAACTTGACAAGCATTGTTCCAAGGAAAGGTACAAGGCTATCTAAAGTGGTTAGGCACTTTAAACATACTTATCTAATTTTGTAGAGGAAGTTTATGCAGAAAGAACAAGTGCAAAGCTCAAGACAAATTGACTTTGTGATTAAAACAACTTTACTAGAATGGCAATGTTACTTTGGCTCAAATGCTTGGATCAAAGCTTTAACAGTTATGTAATCAATTAATTATGGAGTGAAACACAAGTTAGAAGCCTTCAAAGTGATATCTATATAGCATGGCTTGAGATTTGGTTATGTGTTCATCAAGAAAATGGCTTGTGATTCAAGAATTAATGCCTAACTTCTTGCCTTCGATTCTCTTAGCTCAATAATGATCTCTTCAAGTTCTTGGAAATTTTGGAAAGCTTGAAACATTATTTACAACCTTCATGTTAACCACTTTGGCTAAATCATCTTGGATCTAGGTGATAATTGTTCAACAAGTTAGGTCAAAAATCTGCTTAAACTTGTCAAAATTTTCATTGTGTTTTACGAAAAATGTCATGACTTTATGGCCTTATATCTTCAAATCTAAGCATTTTTTGGACATCAACCCTTTAATACAAAGTTGTAGAATTCATAAAGATCTACAACTTTCATGTTTAAAGTTTTCTTTGAATCATCTTGCATCTTGGTGAAAAAAGGTTATGAAGTAATGAATTTATCAAGTATAAGATGTACTTAGAAAGTTTTCCAAGTCTTGAAAACTTTGAATTTTTGTGGACTTTCTTGATTTTATTGATTCTGGTTGACCAAGTTTGATACTTTTGAGTATCTTGATGAATATTGATCTTTAAAAATCAATGTTGATCAAAAAGTCAAAGGTTGACTTTTTGTGTATTAGTTGACTTTTAATCAGTTGGTCAAATTTCAACTATTGATTCATTGATCTTGAGAAATGATTTGAGCCATTAAGGCAGGTAAATATGTTATGTTTGAGTCCTTAAGATTATGTTTCAAGTCATTAGATCATGTATTAGGTCAAAAGTCAAAAATCAGTTATTCTTAGTCAAAACCCTAATTTTGACCATTTTGCCTCTTTGATGATTTGAACATTTTTCTTGAGGAATTGTGATCCAAACTTGATCAATTTATGAATATGACTTCAAAATATTGATATTGGCCAAAGATCTTGCAGTTTGACTATGGGTTGACCATATTTGACTTTTTACCCAATATAATTGATTTTCAGTCATCTGATCAATTGACTGAGCAAAATTATGATCCAAGACTTGAAACTTGGCATGGGTATTCTTGGAGGTTTATAATGAAACATGAAAGTAATTTGAGGTATTTGAAGTCCAATTGTCCTTGTGAAAATCAAAACCCTAATTTGGGGTCCCAGTGCTCAAGAGGTGATTTGACTTAGTCAACACTTGTGTAAACTTGAGCTATTGGAGATCATTGTGAGAAATGCCTTGAGAAAAGAGAGGGAAAATTTTGGGGTACAACAGTTGACCCTGTTCAATCTTCTTAAACCCGAAGAGTTATATTGGCTTATCCACCATTCGTGACTTGAAGGTAAAAAAGGATTGAACACTTAAGTACCCAGAAATTTGCATTCGCATGTGCATGAAGTAAAAATGTTTGTTGGCTACGTCGAGAATGGGATTAAAGATACCATTTGGAGAGGTGACAGAGAGTTGCTGGAGATGGGATTATATATGCCATCCAAAATAACTGTTGATATAGAAATTAGACTAAGTCTACGCTCAACTTTAATGGGGAGAAGTATCAGAATAAATCTTTGGTCGATTTAAGCTGAGCCAGAAAAGGTCTATTGAGAGAAGTATTAGAACTTAATCTGAGCTTGAAGATGCATATGTCTGAAATCAGTATCAGAAATTAGTTTGAGCCAGAGGAGGTTTTTAAATCTTTAAACGAACGAAGTATCTGAACTTAACCTGAGCCGGAGAAAGGTCTGCTAAGAGAAGTATCAGAACTTAATCTGAGCCAAAGATGCCTATGTCTGAAAGCAGTATCATAAATTAATCTGAGCCAGAGGAGGTCTTTAAATCTTTAACTGAACGAAGTATCAGAACTTAATCTGAGCTGGAGAAAGGTCTACTGAGAGAAGTATCAAAACTTAACCTGAGCCAGAAGATGCCTATATCTGAAAGCAATATCAGAAATTAATCTGAGCCAGAGGAGGTCTTTAAATCTTTAATTGGACGAAGTATCAGAATTAATCTACGCCGGAGAAAGGTCTACTGAGAGAAGTATCAGAACTTAATCTGAGCCAAAAGATGCCTATATCTAAAAGCAATATCATAAATTAATTGGAGCCAGAGGAGGTCTTTAAATCTTTAACCGAACAAAGTATTAGAACTTAATCTGGGCCAGAGAAAGGTCTACCGAGAGAAGTATCAGAACTTAATCTGAGCCAGAAGATGCCTATATCTAAAAGCAGTATCAGAAATTAATCTGAGCCAGAGGAGATTATTAAATATTTAACCGAAAGAAGTATCCGAACTTAATCTGAGCCAAAGAAAGGTCTTCTGAGAGAAGTATTAGAACTTAATCTGATCCAGAAGATGCCTATATCTGAAAGCAGTATCAGAAATTAATCTGAGCCAAAGGAGATATTTAAATCTTTAACCAAACGAAGTATCAGAATTTAATCTCCGGAGAAAGGTCTATTGAGATAAGTATCCGAACTTAATTTGAGCCAGAAGATGCATATATCTGAAAGAAGTATCCGAAATTAATCTAAGCCAGAGGAGGTATTTAAATCCTTAACCGAACGAAGTATAAGAACTTAATCTGAGCCAGAGAAAGGTCTACTGAGAGAAGTATCCGAACTTAATCTGAGCCAGAAGATGCCTATATCTGAAAGTGGTATTAGAAATTAATATGAGACAGAGGAGATCTTTAAATATTTAACCAAACGAAGTATCAGAACTTAATCTGAGCCGGAGAAAGGTCTACTGAGAGAAGTATCAGAACTTAATCTGAGCCAGAAGATGCCTATATCTGAAAGCAATATCAGAAATTAATCTGAGCCAGAGGAGATCTTTAAATCTTTAACTGAATGAAGTATCATAACTTAATCTGAGCCGGAGAAAGGTCTACTGAGAGAAGTATCAGAACTTAATCTGAGCCAGAAGATGCCTATATCTGAAAGCAGTATCAGAAATTAATCTGAGCCAGAGGAGGTCTTTAAATCCTTAACCGAACGAAGTATCAGAACTTAATATGAGCCAGATAAAGGTCTACTAAGAGAAGTATTAGAACTTAATCTGAGCCAATAGAGAATCTGTGTTTGTCTTTTGATTGATCTTTCCTGAAAAAGATAAAGAATCAGTTGCATGCAGATGGATGCATTGCGTAATGATGTTCTCAAAATAAATGAGATTATACTATATGCATTTTGTCATGCATATGCTAGGATGTATGAATGTGAAATTTTATTGCAGTGTGTTGTACCCCAAAATTTTCCCTCCCATTTTTCGTAGAAAACACAACCCAAAGTTTTCTTCAAATATTCAAGATTGGCTCAAGAATCGATCAGACAGATTTTCTCCTTTGGTAGTAAACCAGTAGTTAGGGTTTTTCTTGCATTTCTCAAAAGAATTGAATTCTCATAAATTCAATTGACTGTCACATGTTTTCATGCTATCTCAAATTTACTGAAAAGACAGTGTTTGTTTGATCCAGGTTAACCAGATAATTTGCGTCTTTTAAAAACATTTGCTTTGTTTATGGAATAAACATTTGCTTGTTTTTGGAATACACAGTACATGTTTTGATTGGAATACAGTTGCAAGATTACAGAGTTATTGGATTACTTGGAGTTTAAGTTATCTTGGTTGGAATTATTGGAATACAGTTTCAATCATCTTAACCAGGAATATTAAGAATCAGTGAAGACACAAAGAGAGAATTACAAGTTACTAACAGTAATGGATTTTATTGAACATCAGATCATCTCATAAAGAATTTTTCATTTATTTCAAAAATTGTTACAATACAATTTATTACTTAAATGCTTTAAGTTTTACAACTTATTGTATTTAAAAAATAAATTAGTACAATTGTTTGAGTATTTCTCTCTAAATTACAAAGAAAAAATCTAAGCCTAAGGATGACTAAGCTTCCATTGCTCCCATGCTCGCCAAAGAATCTCTTGTTTCCCCTGCTTTGCCACCATCCAGTTTGTGCTCACATGAAAGAAAGACAAAAATAATTAGCACAGTTAATTGGATATGAGTAAGAATTTTCAAAAAAAAAAGAAAATTGTGTTCATCATTAAAGTCTACCATTTGGAATCAAAGAGCTATTTTTAATTCATCACATTTTTTATTTTTCTCTTTGCAAATCACAAGAAGATTACTCTTCTTGGTTCACAAAAAGAAAAATAAAAATGCAAGCAAAGCTGTCCAAATAGGAAATGCAAGCAAATTTGTCCAAATGCAACAAGGCAAGCTATCCAAACAAGAAATGCATGGCCAAAACATATTCCAAACTGCAACATGCTGTCCAAACAACATAAGCAAGCAAAACAAAGTACAATGCAGCAAACTAGACAGCAGCATGGCAAGTAACTAGACAGCAGCAGGAGCGCAAATTGCCCAATGGCCAAACAAAGCCAAACTGAACAAGGAAAACTAAACAAAGCCAAACTAAACAGGACAAAGTACAATGCAACAAATTGGACAAGGTAGCATAGCAGTAAGAATGCAGCAGCATAGCAATAAGTACAACAATATAGTAAACCAAATAACAAGCAAGGGGCTTGTTTCAAAAGCTTTTTATCATTTTCCAAGATTTTTGGCAAACTTTTCAGAAAAAGGTGAAAAAGCATTTTTCTTTTATCATTGAGAGAGGAGAGAGAGGAAAGAGGTCACCTAATTTGTTGGAATTGTACAACTTTGCTATTCTTCCCACAGGCTGTCAAAGAGAAAAGCAAATATAACAGTAGGAAAACTGCAAGAAAAGGGTAGAACATTTTGTCAAACTGAGAAAACAAAACTCTCAAGCCGGTAACATCCCAAGTCCAAACCTGCCCAACAAATCAAAAACCTCAAACTGTCAAACTAGAACAGTTCAAAAAAATCCTTCAACCTCCAAAACCATTTCAACAAACATAACCATCAAAAGCGTCCAAGTCCAAACAGTTAAAAACAAAACTGTGATAAACAGGGCCAAACAAAAACATTTCAAAACTTACAGAACCAAACTGCAAAAACATTCAAACAAAAACATTCACAAAGCTTGTCAAACTCACAAAAAATCCAAAACTGCCATCTTCCTCAACCAACCTTCAACTGTAACCAGAACCAACAAAAAAAGCATTCAAATCCCAAAACTGCAGAAAAATCCAAACCTGCATAATCATTTTCAAACACCAAAACCTGTTAACAAAAGTCAAAAACGACCAAAGAACTGTCAAAGTTCCAAAACAGTTACCAAGCCTGCAAACTCATCAAACTAACCAAACATAACAAGCTCAAACAGTTCAAAATCTGCATAGCAAGTTCAAACAACCTTCAACAGTTCAACAATCACAAAACACTTCAAACCCAGTTCAAAACCAAATTCCAACAAGTTCAAATCAAAGAAACAGAAAAATACCAAAACTGTCCAACAATCTTCAACAGTTCAAAAACCAGTAAACCATCCCAACATTCCATCAACATCATCAAAACCAATAACAAATATATCAAACCAGAAACTGTAAAACCATCTCAATAAGTTCATAACCCAAAAATTTCAAACACAATATCCAACAGTCAGAAGCAATACCATCATCATTCAAGGTTCAAGGGACAGAAAGAGACTCAGAAACATCATCATCATCAAACAACATCCTTCAAAGCTCAAGGGACAGAAATAAGTTACCAGAAAAGCTCACGCTTCGTCCTCATTTCTTCTCCTCACACCTCCGACCACCAGGGAGCTTTATTTTCCATCTCACCTTTCCTCTTCTTTTCACAGAGAAAATTCCACAGGTATGACTACTTTATCTCCCTCATAGCACTTCCTGCGTCTCAACCATAGCACAATAGGTTAAATAGAAAAGAAAACATGAACAAAACGTATAAAAATAACGAAACTATTAAGTCCAAAACCAAAGCAGAACCATACCTTTTCAAAGCAAAACCATTGATCATTGTGAGGAGGTGAGAGAAAGAGAGCTCTGGCAACTTGAGGGTAGAGAGAAGATCAGATCAACGCGTTTCAAACCCCTTTTGATAAATCCATTTCAGAACTTAGGGATTTCCTAAAAAAAATGTAAATCAAAATGAGATCAAAAGGCCAAAAAGAGCGTTTTGCTCGTGAATTAGAAAGAGGGATAGGGACAGAGTGAGAAAGATGAACGAGAGAGAGGCGATAGCAACAATCAGAAGCGGCGCCGCTGTGAACGCAAACAACAAACCCTAATTCTTGTTCCCCTAATCATCGAATAAACGAGTTTAAGGTTTTGGGCCAGTTTTTCTTAAGCCCATACACACGCGTTTGCCAACACCCCCCCCTCTTCTAGCCCTTTTTTTGTTATGTTTCAGCAATAATGTTTTTTCTTTGGGCCTAGCGCCTTTTCAAATCCCTCAAGCCCATTTTACTTTTAGATTGTTTTCTTCTTTTGTTTTCTTACTAATTAAATATAGAACACATTTTTTTAAGTATTAAAAATCTTTTTTCACTATTTTCTTCTTTTATAACTTATTTTTATTAATTTGTTACATTTAATAAAATACCAAAAAAAATCAAGAATTAGTTTAGTTAAGTTTCTTTCTTTAAACTTTTCTTCTAAAACTAATAAGAATACAAAAGAATAATAATAATAAAAATTTTAATCTTTTTTTTAGAATAGATTTTATTTCTCTCTTTTCAAGTAAATACATACATTTCATACTTTATTGATTTTATTTTCGTAAATTGTCATAGCTTTGTATTAAATTGCACAGCAATTCGATTTGGTTGTATTATTTAATATTTGTACATTGTTATTTTCATTTGATCCATCCCCATTTGTAACAATTGTACCCCCATTCCCGAACATTTTGTAATAGCGTAGAATTTTAATTCCCGCAATTTATTACTTTCTATACTGTGTAGTAATTAGGCGTGTATGGCAAGATTCAAAAATCAATTGCTAGATGACCTAATCCAAGAACAAATAGCGTGAAATCAACACACTTATCACATGCGCACCTCTAGGGTAACCTCGCTTGTTGCCTCGGAAATACAATCATGTCCCTTGAATATGCGACACTCTAGCAAAAGACCCTTCAATAAACAAAGATCGTAGTCCCTCGATGACCCTCGATGTTGCCTTCGATAAAATGATCTCGTCCCTTACAAAATTGCTAGAGCATCTCACAAGTTGCTTTCAATGATTGTAAAATTGACCTGCGCCTGTCCCTTTACATCCAATGATGAGGCTTCTTACCAAATCAATGGTAAGATAGCACCATTAAAAGGAATAAGAAAAGAACAACTTAAGACATTTCGAGTAGATAGATTCGCTCTTAGTTACTCGCTTGCTCAGGACAAAAACTTTTACACTTACACCTCCATTTTAAAACACTTTTAAAAGACAAAACATTTTGTATACGTTCTTATAGAGACGAGAACCATGGAAAAACCTCTTTTCAAAACAATTTTCGAAATACGATTCACAAACACCTCTTTGAACTATTTTTCGAAACAAAACTTTGTATATGTTCTTATAGAGACGAGAACCATTACAAAGAAACTTTCCAAAATACTTTCAAAACCTACACCACAAGCACACAATCAAACAAAAGCAAGTGATCTAAACGAGTAACTAAGAGCCCATGGAAAACCATGGATGAAAAGGGTGCTAACACCTTCCCTTTTCATAATCTACCCCCCCGAACCCGAGAAAATTCTCGAAAGGTCTTTCCTGTGCTTTTTTACCTTTCCTTTTGGATAAAAAAAGTCGGTGGTGACTCTTGCTAACCGCGCAAGTGCGAACGAAACACAAAACCTCAAGTCACTTCTCCCACCGCATCACAGAACTGGCGACTCTGCTGGGGAAATGTTCTAAAAGTGGGGTTACCTTAGGGTTTTAGATCACCTTTACATGCTTATCTTATTTGATTTGTATGCTTTACATTTTTGGTTCCTTGTTTGGGTTTGTTTTAAATCCTACACCCAGATTTGGGGACACCTTTAGGTAAGTAGCAATAAACTGTGAGGGAACTGTGCGGGGTATACCGACATGGTTGAAGTAGTAGCTACGTTGATATGGCACTTTGGTTGGTACCGGTAACCCTTGAGTTGAATCAAGGAGAGTACGGGGCCGCCGCTTGGTATCGTGAAGCATCAACTGACCTTAGAACCTTACTTGACCAACTTGGCCATTAGGATGTAGTGAGATGACCAATTTCGGTGTAGAATTGAAAATTGGTAGATACTCGATACTACACTCATTGAGGGTTGTTTCCTTGGAATATTTCGGTCGCTGGTAAGAGGTTGAATTGAAACAATGAACAAGGAAACAATCCAGTGATATTGAGCTTCTTTAGAACCCGATTACTATTTCTAGGGCAGGTTGAGCCGACTAGACTTCAAGAGGGTACTTACCTACAAACTCTATGCAAGCCTAAGCCTAAGGACTTGTCTGCTTTGTGTGAATATGATTATTTGTATATAAACTTGCTTACTTCACATATCTGTACATAACATCATAACATCATACCATAACATTAACCATTTCAAGGATCTCGAGGGTCTTTGATGCAGGGTCACGTTG
This sequence comes from Vicia faba, assembly GCA_948472305.1. Taxonomy (NCBI): domain Eukaryota; kingdom Viridiplantae; phylum Streptophyta; class Magnoliopsida; order Fabales; family Fabaceae; genus Vicia; species Vicia faba. Next base: position 1,423,172,182 of record OX451738.1, on the reverse strand, counting down.
AACCAGACGTCTACCAAAGGGCAAGAGGATTCATTTTCCTCTAAACAAACACCGTCAAAGATCAAGTACAACAACTTGAGTCAAAGGCTATGACCCAATCGACATGGTGAGATTGATTCTCGTGGAAAGACGTCCACCGATACAAAGCTCTCCAATCCAAGATGTTGAAAGATGTTCAATTTCTAACATTTTTTTTATGTTTACCCCGCGAGATCCTTGAAAACATGCATCCACATATCACGCATCATATCATGACAGGTTTCTCCTCTTCAGGTCTCTTTATCTTCCTACTGTTTATTTCAGTAGAGATGGCTCTAGAGAAGACTATCAAAGACATCTAGGCTCAAAACGCTCAACTTCAAGAGATGTTCTTGAACCTATCCAAAGGGCAGGAAGAAGTGAAATCTCTCCTCACTAGGGGCATGATCATGGGGAATCCTGAGAGCAACAAGGATGATCAGTTGGAGCTGCTACGAACTGAGATAACCATAATGAAAATCCAGATGATGGGACAACTGGTGGGCCAGATGGCTCTCATCCAAAACTTGTCACAAGGACAAGAAGAACTAAGGGTCCTCATCAACAAACTGCATCAGGATGGATGTAACCAAATGGGTTAAACAACTAGAGTTGAGGATCAAGTCATCATTCAGCCTCCCTTGAGACAAGAAGCTGAGAGAAAACCTCCCCAGTTTGCTTCAAGGTCATAAGCCCAACAACAACCTCACCAACGTCAACAGGGTAATCAGCATAAGCAAAATACATCTGAAAAGTGCTTCACTGAGATTAACATGTCATTATCCCAAGTGCTGCAACGCTTGTTGGAAGTTGAGCTGATTGTATTAAGGGACCCCCCTCGGCATCCCAACACAGCCTCTCCAGGGTACAATCCAAATGCAAGATGTGCATATCACTCCAACAGTCCTGGACATGACACCGATAGCTGTTGGGCATTGAGAAACAAAATTCAAGATCTGATTAAAGAAACAACGCTGGAGTTCACACAAGATGGCCAAATGAAAATCTTCCGCTGAGGGCTCTCCACCTGAAATGACAAGTTCGAACAAAGAGGCTTATGTTCATTTTGAATTTCCATTTGTAATTTCTTTTGTTATTCAAACAATTATCTATTAATGTCAAACTCTGTTTCATTAATGCATTGCATATGTTTGTCTTGAATTCATCTTTTCGTTTTCACTATTTTTAAACTATGCTTTTATTCTTCTGATGACACAAACCTTTAGAGGGAGGATGACGAAAACAATGCCATAATCTCATACAGTATGCTTTTGGATAGACCTTGCTGATGATGTACAAGCGTTTCTCTCAAATCCTAAACACTGGAGTTATAAGGAAGATAATCCCTAGTCAACCCCTTCGAGCCAAAGAAGTAGAAGTTTTCTGTTTTAACACAAATTGAAACCTTTAATCAAAACCGGGGGTAGGGTAGTCTCTCAGTTAATTCAAATGCGCGATAAAGTCGCAAACTCTCATCTTGTAATACAATGAATGACATCAAAAAATTTCCCTTGGAATCAAAAGACGGTGATGGTTCTTTATCACATAGGCAGTCATTATCTCTCAAAAAGAAAAGCCCACTAAGTCGAAACCTACGAAGGAGGCTTAAGAAAACTGGGGCTTCCCGCTGACTGTAATCTCAAAAACAGGAACAGTCAGGCAAAAATTAGGGATAATAAATTGAAAGAAAGAGGTCTCTACAAATCCTCAACAAAAATAATGTTTCAAAAATGACTGCCTTCTAACAAACTCAACTTGTTTGAACCATCACCAAAATGTCATTTCAAACTCAATTAGAGTTCAACTCACAATTAACTGAGTTTAGGACTGAAGAACATCACGAAGATCGGGTGGGTACAAATATACTTTGAGCCTTTATCCTTTGTTTCTTATACTGTGAACCAAGACACGTTACAACCTTTCAAAAGTCCTAATTGAAGCATGGGTTAGTTCGAAAGCATACTGTTACGAAAGGTATCCCGACTCGTGTAAGGCTTTGCTCTAAATCCTGAGTTGAATTTTTTCTTACAAAAGTTTTCTGCTAAAAAACGCATTTTCAAAATTTCAAGACAAGCATAAACTTTGCATTATTTGAATATCGTCGTTTGCATATGGCTATTTGTTTGACAGTGAATAAATTCACACAGTGAATATCCGATGAACGAAAGCTCTCTCAGCGAACAAAATCACTTCAAGTGGGATGACACTTCAGTTGCAAAAAAATCTCCTATCAACAAGGGGACATAACATGTCATTGTCCGGCACACCTGGGGCAGTCCAGTCAAGATTTCAAGAAATCTCTCATAGTGCAGAGTAACCAGGGGCAAGTCTCTGTCACCGTCCCTTGGGGCATTGAACGTCAATCCCAACAAAGGGTTGCGTACAAGTCAAACATTTCCTGGCAAAGCCATAAACACTCGCTACTTGGGGCAGTGATAAATCTCTCCAAAATATTTTTCATAAGATGGCTCCCAGCCAGAGTTTCAATCTTTGTTAACCTCTTCCCAGCTAAGTCGACCTTAAGTTGTTTCCCATTGAAGTCACCAGAATTTTCACTATCCCCAGTGGAAACAAAGAATTCAACTCTTTTCTCCAACACCAATTCGGGATTTATTATCCCCAACGAGAGATCATCTTGAAAACATTACATATCCGGACATCAGGACATCATACAACGCAATCTCATTTATTTTGAGAACGTTATTGTTTGATATATGTCATGCAACTAACCTTTACCTTTCAGGAAAGATGCAATCAAATTCTCACGAAATTCAAGTTATGAAGCCTGGACCACGACCAGATAGTAGTTCATCCAACTTTCCTCTTCAACAAAGAGGATTCCTCAGCAGAATAACGGACGATCGAAGTTCCCAAAATTCAACAGAGATGATTCCTCAACAGAATAACAAACGACCGAGGTTCCCAAAATTCAACAGAGATAGTACCCCAGTAGAATAACGGACGACTGAAGATCCTAAAATTCTATTTTTCTCTCAAGACAAAGATCAACATTTCCCAGCGGAGTCCTCCACAAACAACGAAACAGGAACCCCCCATTGGAAACATTCTAAGCAAAGCTTAAAGACACACATACCCTTCATCAGCAGTCTAGGATTTATTTTCCCCGACATCTGTTGAAAGATTTCCAAGACTTTCATCTAGCTCAGTTAAATCGATTCTAAGATTTTTCTGATTCTTATCCAGTCAAAGTTAATTCAAGACCTTCTCTGGCTCAGTCAGATCGACACTAAGATCTCCCTGATTCTTATTCCAGTTGAAGATATTCCAAGAATTTCGTCTGGCTCAGTTAAATCGATTCTAAGATTTTTCTGATTCTTATCTAGTCAAAATTAATTCAAGACCTTCTCTGGTTCAGTCAGATCGACTCTAAGATCTCCCTGATTCTTATCCCAGTTGAAGATATTCCAGATTTTTTTTACTGCTTCAGATAAATCTCTCAACGGTTTATTCTGATTCACTCCCAGATTTTTACTGTTTCAGATAAATCTCTCAACGGTTTATTCTGATTCATTCCCAGATTTCCACTGTTTCAGATAAATCTCTCGACGGTTTATTCTGATTCATCTCCAGATTTTTTTTACTGTTACAGATAAATCTCTCAACGGTTTATTCTGATTCACTTCCAGATTTGGCTGTTTTAGATAAATCTCCCAACGGTTTATTCTGATTCGTCTCCAGATTTTTACTAATTCAGATAAAAATCTCTCAACAGATAAATCTCTCAATGGTTTATTCTGATTCATTCTCTGTTCAGATCCAGTTCAAACTTTCCATCAACAATCATCTTTGGATGGCAGCTTAAAACCCATTTCCATACACAATCTCTACAACACGTCGTTAAGATCCCCAGCGGAGATGAGACTACCAACTACCAATCCCCAGCGGAGCTGAAACTATCAAACCACAGCGGAAATCATCCGGTTTCTCCAAATCCCTCAGCAAGTTATCTTAAAGCCTGGAAATCAACCAGATAACAGTTAACTTTTATCCCCAACCTAGGATGACTCCTCAGTAGATTACACCCAAACTCCTGATATCCCCGTCAGAATGAAGATTCTCATTCTTGACTCCCAGAAGATTGGCATACACCCAAGCTCCTGACCCAAACGCCTGAATGAAGATTCTCATTCTTACTTTCCCAAAAGATTGGCATACACCCAAACTCCTGATATCCCCGTCAGAATGAAGATTCTCATTCTTGACTCCCAGAAGATTGGCATACACCCAAGCTCCTGACCCAAACGCCTGAATGAAAATTCTCATTCTTGCCTTCCCAGAAGATTGGCATACACCCAAACTCCTGATATCCCCGTCAGAATGAAGATTCTCATTCTTGACTCCCAGAAGATTGGCATACACCCAAGCTCCTGACCCAAACGCCTGAATGAAGATTCTCATTCTTGATTCCCAGAAGGTTGGGATACACCCAAACTCCTGATATCCCCATCAGAATGAATATTCTCATTCTTGACTCCCAGTAGATTGGCATACAACCCAAACTCCTGATCTCCCCAGCAGTATAGCTACTCCCACAAAGTTTTTACTCCCCAACAGAATGAAGATTCTCATTCTTGATTCCCCGGTGAAGTTACCAAAGTCTTTATTACTCCCCAGATTGAATTTGTCATAATTTTTAATCCCCTGCAGATCGAAGATTCTCATTCACCACTCCTCAACAGATTGGATATTCTCATTCTTAATTCCCCGCGGAAGCCAACAAAGTTTTCCTTTATCTCCAACAGATCAAGGTTTTCCTTTATCTGATCCCCGGTAGAGATCGCCAGAGTTTTCCCTATTCCCCAGCCGAGTAAGGATTCCCATTGTGAAATCTCCAACCATAGTCATCAAAGTTCTCAGATTCCCCAAGTAGGTTTCTCAAACAACAGTTTGACATTACTCTCACAACAGATTTTGTCATTCCTCCAACTCCAAAGAGTTGAAGGACCCCTATATCCCCAGGAAAGTCATGAAGTATTCTCACATCCCCACAGAAGTTGTCAAAGATTTTGAATCTCCAGCAGCGGTCAAGGATTTATTTTCCCCGACAGCAGTCAAAGATTTTATCATCACCAGCTATCAAGGATTTATTTTCCTCAGTAAGACAGCTAATCAGCTTACATGCACATACATTACATTCATATATCATAAACATTGATAAAACGCATTTCATTGCATTACATATTTCATACAACATAACTTTGTGTTTCAGCTAACATTTTACTCTTTTCAAGATAAGATTAACAAGCTACCAATGTACAATCATGAAACAAGCTTAGAGATGCTCCAAACACAGATGCTATTCTATTGCTTATTCAGATTCAAAGCTCAGAGATGCTCCAGACATGGATGCTATTCTATTGCTTATTCAGATTCAAAGCTCAGAGATACTCCAAGCACGGATGCTTTTCTGTCGCTTATTCAGACTCAGATACAATACATATATACTCTAGACACGACAATATTTCTGTTATTTATTCAAAATCAAATACAGTTATAGCTAGGATACGCTCCAGACACGGATGCCATTCTCTTGCTCATACAGACTCAGTCTCCGGATACCATTCTGATGTCCATTCTCCTGATTTTCAACAAACATTCTTGGATGGCATCTATAAGCCCATCTCCGACAAGATTCCGCCACTTCTCCAAATGGCATCTTTAAGCCCATTCCCTCAACTACACTTTGACGAGTGCAAATTTACGGGCACTCTAGTGTCCAATCATCTTTTACCTTCGAGTCACGAATGGCAAACTCGCCAATCTAACTCTTCAGGTTCAAGAAGATTGAACAGGGGCAGCTGTTGTACCCCAAAATTTGCCCTCCCATTTTTCATAGAAAACACAACCCTAGGTTTTCTTCAAATATTCAAGATTGGCTCAGGAATCGATCAGACAGATTTTCTCCTTTGGCAGTAAACCACTAGTTAGGGTTTTTCTTGCATTTCTCAAAAGAATTGAATTCTCAGAAATTCAATTGACTGTCACATGTTTTCATGCTATCTCAAATTTACTAAAAAGACAATGTTTGTTTGATCCAGGTTAACCAGATAATTTGCGTCTTTTAAAAACATTCACTTTGTTTATGGAATAAACATTTGCTTGTTTTTGGAATACACAGTACGTGTTTTGATTGGAATATAGTTGCAAGATTACAGAGTTATTGGATTACTTGGAGTTTAAGTTATCTTGGTTGGAATTATTGGAATACAGTTTCAATTATCTTAACCAGGAATATTAAGAATCAGTGAAGACACAAAGAGATAATTACAAGTTACTATAAGTAATGGATTTTATTGAACATCAGATCATCTCATAAAGACTTTTTCATTTATTTCAAAAATTGTTACAATACAATTTATTATTTAAATGCTTTAAGTTTTACAACTTATTGTATTTGAAAAATAAATTAGTACAATTGTTTGGGTATTTCTCTCTAAATTACAAAGAAAAAATCTACGCCTAAGGATGACTAAGCTTCCATTGCTCCCAAGCTCGCCAAAGAATCTCTTGTTTCCTCTGCTTTGCCACCATCCAGTTTGCGCTCACATGAAAGAAAGATAGAAAAATAATTAGCACAATTAATTGGATATGAGTAAGAATTTTCAAAAAAAAAAAGAAAATTGTGTTCATCATTAAAGTCTGCCATTTGGAATCAGAGAGCTATTTTTAATTCATCACATTTTTTATTTTTCTCTTTGCAAATTACAAGAAGATTACTCTTCTTGGTTCACAAAAAGAAAAATAAAAATGCAAGCAAAGCTGTCCAAATAGGAAATGCAAGCAAATTTGTCCAAATGCAACAAGGCAAGCTATCCAAACAAGAAATGCATGGCCAAAACATATTCCAAACTGCAGCATGCTGTCCAAACAGCATAAGCAAGCAAAACAAAGTACAATGCAGCAAACTAGACAGCAGCATGGCAAGTAACTAGACAGCAGCAGGAGCGCAAATTGCCCAATGGCCAAACAAAGCCAAACTGAACATGGCAAACTAAACAAAGCCAAACTAAACAGGACAAAGTACAATGCAGCAAATTGGAAAAAGTAGCATAGTAGTAAGAATGCAGCAGCATAGCAATAAGTACAGCAGTATAGTAAACCAAATAACAAGCAAGGGGCTTGTTTCAAAAGCTTTTCATCATTTTCCAAGATTTTTGGCAAACTTTTCAGAAAAAGGTGAAAAAGCATTTTGCTTTTATCATTGAGAGAGGAGAGAGAGGAAAGAGGTCACCTAATTTGTTGGAATTGTACAGCTTTTCTATTCTGCCCACAGGCTGTCAAAGAGAAAAGCAAATATAATAGTAGGAAAACTGCAAGAAAAGCGGAGAACATTTTGTCAAACTGAGAAAACAAAACTCTCAAGCCGGTAACATCCCAAGTCCAAACCTGCCCAACAAATCAAAAACCTCAAACTGTCAAACCAGAATAGTTCAAAAGAATCCTTCAACCTCCAAAACCATTTTAACAAACATAACCATCAAAAGCATCAAAGTCCAAACAGTTAAAAACAAAACTGTAATAAACAGGGCCAAACCAAAACATTTCAAAACTTGCAGAACCAAACTGCAAAAACATTCAAACAAAAACATTCACAAAGCTTGTCAAACTCACAAAAAAATCCAAAACTGCCATCTTCCTCAACCAACCTTCAACTGTAACCAGAACAAAAAAAAAGCATTCAAATCCCAAAGTTGCAGAAAAATCCAAACCTGCATAACCATTTTCAAACACAAAAACCTGTTAACAAAAGTCAAAAACGACCAAAGAACTGTCAAAGTTCCAAAACAGTTACCAAGCCTGCAAACTCATCAAACTAACCAAACATAACAAGCTCAAACAGTTCAAAATCTGCATAGCAAGTTCAAACAACCTTCAGCAGTTCAACAATCACAAAACACTTCAAACCCAGTTCAAAACCAAATTCCAACAAGTTCAAATCAAAGAAACAGAAAAATACCAAAATTGTCCAACAATCTTCAAGTGTTCAAAAACCAGTAAACCATCCCAACATTCCATCAACATCATCAAAACCAATAGCAACAATATCAAACAAGAAACTGTAAAACCATCTCAATAAGTTCATAACCCAAAATTTTCAAACATAATATCCAACAGTCAGAAGCAATACCATCATCATTCAAGGTTCAAGGGACAGAAAGAGACTCAGAAACATCATCATCATCAAACAACATCCTTCAAAGCTCAAGGGACAAAAATAAGTTACCAGAAAAGCTCACGCTTCGTCCTCATTTCTTCTCCTCACGCCTCCGGCCACCAGGGAGCTTTATTTTCCATCTCACCTTTCCTCTTCTTTTCACAGAGAAAATTCCACAGGTATGACTACTTTATCTCCCTCATAGCACTTCCTGCGTCTCAACCATAACACAATAGGTTAAATAGAAAAGAAAACATGAACAAAACGTATAAAAACAACGAAACTGTTAAGTCCAAAACCAAAGCAGAACCATACCTTTTCAAAGCAAAACCATTGATCATTGTGAGGAGGTGAGAGAAAGAGAGCTCTGGCAACTTGAGGGTAGAGAGAAGATTAGATCAACGCGTTTCAAACCCCTTTTGATAAATCCATTTCAGAACTTAGGGATTTCCAAAAAAAATGTAAATCAGAATGAGATCAAAAGGCCAAAAAGAGCGTTTTGCTCGTGAATTAGGAAGAGGGATAGGGACAGAGTGAGAAAGATGAACGAGAGAGAGGCGATAGCAACAATCAGAAGCGGCGCCGCTGTGAACGCAAACAACAAACCCTAATTCTTGTTCCCCTAATCAGCGAATAAACGAGTTTAAGGTTTTGGGCCATTTTTTCTTAAGCCCATACACACGCGTTTGCCAACACCCCCCTATTCTAGCCCTTTTTTTGTTATATTTCAGCAATAACGTTTTTTCTTTGGGCCTAGCGCCTTTTCAAATCCCTCAAGCCCATTTTACTTTTAGATTGTTTTCTTCTTTTGTTTTCTTACTAATTAAATATAGAACACATTTTTTTAAGTCTTAAAAATCTTTTTTCACTATTTTCTTATTTTATAACTTATTTTTATTAATTTGTTACATTTAATAAAATACCAAAAAAAATCAAGAATTAGTTTAGTTAAGTTTCTTTCTTTAAAATTTTCTTTTAAAACTAATAAAAATACAAAAGAATAATAATAATAAAAATTTTAATCTTTTTTTTAGAATAGATTTTATTTCTCTCTTTTCAAGTAAATACATACATTTCATACTTTATTGATTTTATTTTCGTAAATTGTCATAGCTTTGTATTAAATCGCACAACAATTCGATTTGGTTGTATTATTTGATATTTGTACATTGCTATTTTTATTTGATCCATCCCCATTTGTAACAATTGTACCCCCATTCCCGAACATTTTGTAATAGCGTAGAATTTTAATTCCCGCAATTTATTGCTTTCTATACTGTGTAGTAATTAGGCGTGTATGGTAAGATTCAAAAATCAATCGCTAGATGACCTAATCCAAGAACAAATAGCTTGAAATCAACACACTTCTCACATGCGCACCTCTAGGGTAACCTCGCTTGTTGCCTCGGAAATACAATCATGTCCCTCGAATATGCGACACTCTAGCAAAAGACCCTTCAATAAACAAAGATAGTAGTCCCTCGATGACCCTCGATGACCCTCGATGACCCTCGATGTTGCCTTCGATAAAACGATCTCGTCCCTTACAAAATTGCTAGAGCGTCTCACAAGTTACTTTCAATGATTCTAAAATTGACCCGCGCCTGCCCCTTTACATCCAATGATGGGGATTCTTACCAAATCAATGGTAAGATAGAACCATTAAAAGGAAGAAGAAAAGAACAACTTAAGACATTTCGAGTAGATAGATTCGCTCTTAGTTACTCGCTTGCTCACGACAAAAACTTTTACACTTACACCTCCATTTCAAAACACTTTTAAAAGACAAAACATTTTGTATACGTTCTTATAGAGACGAGAACCATGGCAAAACCTCTTTTCAAAAAACTTTTCGAAATATGATTCACAAACACCTCTTTGAACTATTTTTCGAAACAAAACTTTGTATATGTTCTTATAGAGACGAGAACCATTAAAAAGAAACTTTCCAAAATAATTTCAAAACCCACACCACAAGCATACAATCAAACATAAGCAAGCGATCTAAACGAGTAACTAAGAGCCCATGGAAAACCATGGATGAAAAGGGTGCTAACACCTTCCCTTTTCATAATCTACCCCCCGAACCAAAGAAAATTCTCGAAAGGTCTTTCCTGTGCTTTTTTACCTTTCCTTTTGGATAAAAGAAAATTCGGTGGCGACTCTTGCTAACCGCATAAGTGCGAACAAAATGCAAAACATCAAGTCAGTTCTCCCACCGCATCACACAGTGTATCTTTGACTGAGAAAATAAATCCCTGACTATTGTTGTGGATGAAGAGTATGTATATCTCTAACCAACTTTGTCTAGAATACTTCCGCTGGGAATTCCAGTTTGCTGTTTGAGGAAATCCTACAGGGGATGTTGATTTCTTCTTTGGGAGTAGAGTTTAGAAACCTTGGTTGTCCATTGTTCTACTGGGGAAATTAATTCTTATATGCTCCAACTGGGGATAAAAGAGATGGATAATCTTCTGACTTGTTTGGGGAGGATGAAGTTAACTGGTATCTGGTCGGATTCCAGGATTTACAATAACTTACTGGGGATAGTATCAAATCTACTGGGGAAGAGAAGTTTTGTCAGCGATTTGTAGTAGTCTGAAGAATAGACTTTAGTTGGGGGACTGTAGTCCGTTGGGGAAATAAACCTGGTTGAGGAAAGTATTCTGACGAGCTTACTGGGGAAATGAATTCTTCTAGGGAAGAACTTTTTTCAAGTTTTCTTTTCCAGCTTTTGGAAGACCAAACTCGTCCAGGGAAGAGAATTTCCAAGAGATATGTTGATTGGAGCTTCGAAAAGAAATTGTGAGAATGTATGAATTTTCTCTGTGGGGATCTATGAGTGTTATCCTAGTTCCTTGAGTAAGTACTTATTATTGTTCTTATGCATATATTTGTTAACAGTTAATCATGTTTGTTGTACCCTAAAATTTTCCCTCTCTTTTCTCAAGATATTTCTCACAAGATCTTCAATAGCACAAGTTTGTACAAGTGTTGACTAGGTCCAGCCATCTTTTAAACACTGATGCCTCAAATTAGGGTTTTGATTTGCATAAGGACAATTGAAATTTTAATGCCTCAAATGATTTTCATGGATCATAATGGACCTCCAAGATTACTCATGTCAAGTTTCAAGTCTTGGATCACAAGTTTACTCAGTCAATTGATCAGATGACCCAAAATTAACTATATTGGGTAAAAAGTCAACTGTGGTCAAGCTACAGTCAAAATTCAATATTTTTGGTCAACATCAACATTTTGAAGTGATATTTATCAATTGATCAAATTTGGATCACAATTCCTCAAGAAAAATGTTAAAATCATCAAAAGGGCAAAATGGTCAAAATTAGGGTTTTGACTGAGAATGACTGTTGTACCCCAAAATTTGCCCTCCCATATTCTTCAAGATTTGCAAAGAGCATGCTTCAAAGCCTCCCCAAAGGTTGCACAGTTCAAAGGCATCCTAACAGTCAAAAACTAGGGTTTTGGTTCTGGCAAAGAAATTGAAGTTTCCAAGGGCCCAAACAAGTCCCATATGCCTACAAACATTGTCAAGCATCCTCATGTCAAGTTTCAAGACTTACAACACAAAATTGCACAGTCAAATGCCCTAATTGCTCAGCAGTCAACTATAGGGGTAAAATGGTCATTTGACAGTCAAAAGTTCAAATTTTTGGTCAACATCTTATTTTGAAGCCACAAATATCATTTGATCAATTCTTGATCATGATTTTCAAGGCATGGCTCAAAAAGTCTCAAGATGCAAAAGTTTCCATATTTGGACAGTTGAAAAAGTCAACTGTAACTTGACCAGGGCATAACTTCCACATGGTTTATCAGAAAAATTCCATCCAAAGCTCATTTTGAAGAGAATGAAATTTCCTACAACTCCTCTTCACACTTCAAGTCCAAGAAATGCTCTCACAAAAAGTTATCAATCTCAACATTATAGGTCATTTTCAAAAGTCAACAAAAAGGCACTTTAAGTCAAAGACCATAAATTGTGATTGGTAAATCAAAATGACATGGGACCAAAGGAATTGGTTAGAGGACTTCAAGACCTTTCCAAAATGTCCAAGAAAATGATCAAAGTTTAAAAATTGAGCAAGATATGCCTTGTGGAAGTTGGGCAATTTTTGGGAATTTTGAAAAGTCAACTTTGCTTCAAATGCCTCAAAATTGCTAATGGGCCACATTTTCTTCCAAGAATCATCATCCAAAGGCTATGCACGACCATTGGCCAAAAGGGAAGTTATTTCATCATTTTTTATTATTTATTTGAATTTTTAATCACCATTAATTCATTTAATTAAATAAAATATGACAAAAATAGAAAAGCATGTGTTTTGAATCTTGTGATACAACTAATAGACTCCTTAAAGACTCAAGATCTCGTGCATATCAAAAAAGGAAAGATTTGGTGCAAATTGGCATGTTCTTCATGAAGAAAATATTGAAAAAGATTCATAAAAATCAAATTTTGAAAACCATTAAAGACAAAGCTTTGGGCTTGGATTATTGACCAAAATCGTTCCTTATACAAGCACAAACCTAACCCTAATCATAAGAACCTCCAAGCTGCGCCTCAAACCATAGACAAACTTTGCATTTTTTGAAGAAAATTTCAAAACTGTTTTCCTAGTTTCAGCAGGTTTCAAAGCAAAACAACTATTCCATTGCACTCCTGATACATCCAGGAATCTTCTCCAATCGAAATCAGACCTCTGCACCTCAAGAGACGGTAGAATACAGTCACCCTGTACACGAATCTTTCCTTGAGCGTATTCGAATCTACACGCCATATCAATGCATTTTCATTATTGTTTTATACTAATGTGTTGATTCTGAAGCTAATAGTATAATTTACTTGAAGAATGCTTGCATATATGGAGAGTTACCATGAACGATGCCTAGGGTTTCAGGAACCTTGAATTGGGGACTTTTGCATATGGAAAAATTAGCCAGCAAGACTTATACCATTGAAATCATGACGTTCCAACGAATCTAAAACATTCATCGCACCTTTTTTATATTTGTTCAATCTCTATTCGCTATTTTTTTATATTTCAGATTGTGGGGGTTTAAAACCCCCGCTATCCATTCCATATTTTTCAGGTGAAAATGAAGCAAGTGGAGAAGATGATGCGTGTTGGACTGCAATTGGCTGATTCAAACAATTGGCGCTTTTTTCTATTTGTTCCACTAACCTGTATTCTCTCTCTTTTATTATTCACGTCCCACTATATTAACAAAGCAACACAACAGCGCAGCTGGCAAGGCGTTAGTATGGTAAGTGTTGGGACCTGGGTTCGATCCCCAGGTCCCCCATTTTGTTTCAATATTTTTCTTTCCAACATGATTCTATGCAGTATGCTTCCCAATGACCATCATGTGTCCTCATCATCTGGCTTGCCACGCGCCCAATAATCCCAATCCAAAGGTCAAGATTTGCAGATCACCATGGGCACTAGTCAGCCATGCCATACACGCGCTGGAAAAAGTCAACAGGCCTTGAATCTAGTGGGCCAGATTGCTGGACAATACCTCCAAAATTGGGGTCAACACCCCCCATTGGTTTGCCCTTTTTATTTTCTTTCTTTTCACTTTTTTTTACTTATTTGTTTTATTTAGTTTTCATCAAAATTAATTTCTATAAAAAATAATAAAAAAATCAGAAAAGGCAAAAAAATATATAAATATATTTTATTTAAATGTTTTTTTTGTAAATAAACTTTATTAATTAATTTAGTTTTTAATTCTAGGTTTAATTCTAATGTTTTTCTTAATAAACTAAAAAATGTAGAATTAGGGTTTTAAATACTTTTATCCTTTTTCTTTTCTTTTCACCATATTTAACAATTAATTATTTATTTTGTAAATAAATTGCCATGTAAATAATTAGGTTAAAATTAGGGTACGAACTTAAACATTTTTTAATAAATTAAAAATAATTTAGAATTAGGTTTTAATTCCATTAATTCTCATTAAACTCCATAAATACAAAAAACTCAAAAATAATTTCCTTTTCTCATTTAACTTAATTAATTCATTAATTATAATTTAATTTCCTTAAAAGGGTCCAACGCCCTCGCATTCGATCACAATTCTATTTCGCGCGCTCATTTTATTTTTATAAATTTCATGTAATTCTCCCAAAGCTATGTAATAGATTAATTAGACATTTATCTTTCCGCATTTTTATTTTATTTCAAATCGGGTCTTGGATTAATTTGGCGATGTAGACCCGCGCATTTGTAATAGCGTAGGACTTTTAATTCCACATCTTTTTAACTGTTAATAATTTGCATGAAAGAATGAATGCCAAAATAAAAGCAACGCGTAGATCACCAATGCATGAACAAGACAAAAATATCTGAAAACGACACACAAATCACACACCACCCCTAGGGTACGCCTCACTATTGCCTTGCCCCTCGAAAGGTGGTCGTCGAGTAGAGGATGTTTTAGTAAGTCCTCATGTCCATGAACATGGAATGAGGGTAGCTTCTAAGGTGTCTTCCTATTGCTCTGGTGATCGCCATGTCCCGAACCCTCGAATTGACCCGAACACCTCCAACGGTGGTGCTACCTACCTCTCAATGGTGGGATGGCACTACTTTAAGGACATTTACACAGACGAATTCCTTAGGGTAGGTAGACAACTCGTAGATACTTGCTCTAATTTCAAAACAAAATCAAAAAACTCTTTTCACACCGACACTTTTCAAAAAGCTTTCGAAAGCAACTTTTCAAACACTCTTGAGGACTGATACAAGAGTCGAACTGAAATTTTCAAAGAAACTTTTTTTAAACCCACAGTTGAAAAGCAAACAAACAATTTTAAAAACACAAATGAGCAAGTATCTAAGAGCCCATGGATAACCATGGATAGAAAGGGTGCTAACACCTTCCCTTTCTATAATCTACCTCCCGAACCGAGAGCAATCTCTATAAGGAATTTTTCTGTACTTTTGTACTTTCCATTTGGAGAAAATAAAAGACGGTGGCGACTCTTGCTTCCGCGACATTTCGCGAACCAGCGTTAAACAGTCAGTTCCAGATCCACCGATCACAGAACTGGCGACTCTGCTGGGGACATTATAAAGTGAGGTGTACCTTAGGATAGTTCATAACTGTGTTTTCAATTGTATTGATTTGCTTGCTTTAAATTGTGGGTTGCATGGGAGTTACATAGATCCTAACCTGGATCTGGGGATACCCTGTTTAGGTAGCATAAGCTGTGAGGGACCTGTCCGACGTAGACCGACACGGGTGAAGCAGTGGCTACGTTGGTGTGGCACCTTGGTCTGTACCGATATCCCTTGTGTTGCAACGAGGAGAATATGGGTCTTCTGAGGAGTCATTAAGCACCAACAGACCTTAGAACCTTAAATGACACAACTTGGCCATTAGAACAGTAGCAGTATGCTACGCCCATTGAGGCTAAACTCTCGTGATGGTTCTGGCCGCAAGAAAAGATTGCGATGCTGGAGTTATGACCGATTGAGGGTAGTCAATGATATTGGGATCCTCTAAGAACCCGGTTACTTTTGATAGGACAGGTATGAACCAACAAACTGAAAGAGGGTAATACCTAGACCTCATGCTGGCCTAAACTTTGAGGGCTTGTCTTGTGTGACTTGTGTGCCTTTACATGTGTGCCTTTGTAAATATTTGTGGTGTGCTTTATCATAACATCATAACATCATGAGCATTGCATGCATCCTGCATAAGGGCTGACCATTTCAAAGACAAGAGGGTTTCACCTTTGCTCTGTTTTGTAGGACATCATGATGCCTGTGCGAAGGAATACTATCCGGTTCAACTTTGTTCACCCACCTGAGTTGCTTGAAGAGTTGGTTAGCAGGATTCCAAACACCACTTCCTTCATCCAGAGGCATGGTTCTCTTCTCAGTTTAGTCACTGCAAAGCGGGATCAACAGTTGATGAGTGTCCTGACCCAGTTCTATGACCCTCTGTACCAGTGCTTCACCTTTCAAGACTTCCAGCTGGTCCCTACCCTGGAAGAGTTCTCTGATTTGCTTGGCATCCCTATCCTGGATCAGACTCCTTACACTGGTTGGGAGAAGACCCTCAGGCTTGAGGAGGTTGCTGCAGCTCTTCCCTTGACACATCAAGAAGTAATGAACAACTGGGTGACTAGAAGCGGAGTTAAGGGTTTCTTGGCCAAGTTTCTGATTGGTAAAGCTAACAGTTTCTGGAATGACCTGGACTTTAGGGCATATGAAGATATCCTAGCTCTCTTAATCTATGGGCTAGTCTTGTTTCCTAATCCTGACAACTTCATCAATGTCACTGCCATAAGGATCTTTATGTCTCAGAATCCTGTGCCCACTCTCTTGGGTGACATCCTGCAACAACTTTATGCTCGTACTGCCCGAAGACGAGGAACCCTATGGTGTTGTATCCCTTTGTTGGTGAGGTGGTTTATTTCGCACCTCCCTAAGTTCGTACTGAAGAACCAAGAAGGAAGAGGTTGGGCTCATAAGTTAATGTCTCTCACTGATAAAGACATCATTTGGACTTTCAGAGGTTTGGATGAGATAGTTGTTATTGATCGCTGCGGGGAATACCCTAACGTTCCTTTGATTGGTACTCAAGGAGGAATCTCCTACAATCCATGTCTAGCGCTCCGTCAGTTTGGAAGAGCCAGAAGAGCAGGGCCTCATGAGATGTTGGTGCCTCACATCAGTTTTGAGTTTCAGGTAGATAATGACGAGCTGAGTCGTAGGTTCATCAAGGCTTGGGACAAAGTTCATAAAGCTGACCCACAAGAATTGGGGCCAAAGACTTCTTTACCTATGGAAGCCTACTACAAATGGGTTCTCATCCGTGCTCAGAAGTTAGGTATGCCATACGAAGCTGTTAGACCCGTCATTCTTGAGTATCCTGATAAAGATGGGGCTTCTCCGACTGTCCTCCCTCCTCAGATACCTACTGATTATGAGACATTAAAGAAGTCTTGGTCGCAACTGCGAGAAGAACGAGATTCTTATCGAGAAAAGTTCAACGAGCAGGAATTGAAGATCCAGAAGCTGACAAAGCAGTTGGAGAATGAGCGAGCTCTGAATGACTACATCCGTACTGAGAAGAGGAGACCATGGGATCAATAAGGAGCTCTGGATGTTCTTTTACAGTTTTATTTCCCTTTTCAGTATTTCCATTTTATGTAACGCCTAAGGGCAACCTGTTGAACAATTTAAGTTTCAAAGTTGAATCTAATGAAGTGTGTTCCTTTTGTTTACAAAGTTGATTCCCGATTGTCTTTGAAAACATAAATCATACGCATTCCATTCATCATGTGCATAGCAGGTTTTCTTCTTTTCAGGTTGCTTACGGTTCTTCGCTGTTTATTTCAGCATCATGAATCCTGACTCATCATCAACCGAGATGTCTATCAAGGCTCTTCAGGCGCAGAACGCGCAATTTCAGGAACTGATCATGGGTTTGGCTCAAGGCCAAGAAGAGCTGAAGGCTTTACTCCTGAAGAAGGAGAAGAAGAAGAAGAAGAGAACCGTTCTTTTCAACTCGGGCCGAAGGTTTGGCAACACTCTGCAGAATGAAGAAGCTGGTTCTTCTATAGGTAAGAGCAGTCCCCAAAGGGGAAAAGGTCCTAGTCCGGTAGTCTCTGACAACGAGACTGACTTTAATGAGGAACAGTATCCTCCGGCTGAAGACCGGTATAAGCAGTTGGAAGACAGACTGAATGCAATGGAGATCCAACAAGCGCCTGGGCTGGATTTCGGAGACTTGGGTTTATCTACTGGTGTGATCATTCCTCACAAGTTTAAGGCACCATCTTTCACCAAGTATGACGGGGCGTCTTGTCCCAAGCTACACCTCAGATCTTACATGCGGAAGATTCAACCGTACTCAGTGGACAAGAACTTGTGGATCCACTTCTTCCAGGAGAGTCTTTCAGGGACTCATCTCGAATGGTTCTATCAGCTGGATGGGACCAAGGTTCGTAACTGGGAGGAGTTGGCTACTGCTTTTTACAAGCAGTATCAATATAATGCCGACCTTGCCCCTACACGTACCCAACTCCAGGGTATGTCGCTAGGGTCAAGCGAAGGTTTCAAAGAGTATGCACAGAAGTGGAGGGATCTGGCTGGCAGGGTGCAGCCTCCGTTAACTGACCGGGAGTTGGTAGACATGTTCTTGGGGACCCTATCTGGGCCATTTTTCAATCATCTTATCGGGAATTCGTCGGCAGGGTTTACTGATCTTATTCTGACTGGAGAGAGGATAGAGGCTGGAATGAAGTCTGGCAAAATTCAGAAGGGTACATCGTCAAATTCAGAGAAGAAGCCCTTTAAGAAGGAGGCCAATGCTGTATATGGGCCTAAAAGACATGATAAACTTGAACGCCGCCAATCTATCAACGCGGTAATGATTGCTAAGCCTGCTGCCGCTCCTCGGCAAACCAATCCACAAAGGGCTGAAAGACCCAGAAGAGAGTTTACCCGGCTAAGTATGACTTTGTCGCAGATCTTGCCGCAGTTACTATCCACCAATTTGGTGACTGTTAGAGAGGCCCCGAAGGTTGTGAATACGGCTTCTCCCAAGTACAATCCAAATGCCCGCTGTGCTTATCACTCCGATAGCCCGGGGCATTCCACTGATGACTGTTGGGCCTTAAGGAATAAGGTGCAAGACCTTATTGACGCGAAGGAGATACAATTTGAAGCGCCTGAGAGGCCAAATGTGGTGACTGCTCCTATGCCCCAGCATGGAGTAAATGCCGTTGATGAAGATGTGTATGCCGTTTCTGTGAATGATGTAGCTACTCCCTTGATGACTGTTAAGAGGAACCTACTGTTGGCCGGTTTATTTCCGGGTTGCAGTGAAGGTTGCCTTTTCTGTGCTGTTTCCCTTTCTGGTTGTCCTTTGCTGAAGTTGGGCATCCAAAGCCTAATGGATAGCAGAGAGATTCTGTTCAAGAAGACTACTGTTCAGTTTGTTCCGGTGGAAGAAGTTTCTGTTGTTACAATCTTTAATAATCCGATCAAGGCTCTACCGAGGAAGCCGGTTAAAATCATGACTGTCGCACCCATTGTGATTACTGTTCCGGGGCCTCTCCCCTATGAATCTGATAAGGCTGTCCCATGGCACTATGGGGCAGATGTGTATGTACATAGAATCAAGCAAGAGTTCAACACTGGCACCAGCATCAGCAATATCACTGGTCCAACAAAAGTTACCCGCAGTGGCAGGCTCTTCTCGCCTGACATTGCACCACCAACTATTCAAAGACCCCTCACTATAACACCTACAAGTGTACCTGTTCCCAGTTCTGATCAAGTTGTTTCCCCTGCTGCCGAGTCATCTAATGCTCGGGGCAAAGGGATTGAAGATGAGCCTGCCCGGATGGAGGCGCCAAAATCTGTGAATGCTGAGGCCTCCCAACAAGAGATGGAGGAAATTCTGAAAATAATCAAGAAGAGTGACTTTAATGTTGTCGAGCAGCTGGGGCATACCCCCTCCAAGATCTCCATGCTCTCCTTGCTGCTGTGCTCAGAGGCCCATGCTAAGGCCCTGATTTCATTTCTCAAGACGACCCATGTGCCACAGGAGACATCTGCAGTCCAGTTTACTGACTATGTAGCCAATCTGACAGCGGACAATGGTTTGGGTTTCTCGGATGCTGACCTTACTGCTAAGGGAAAGGACTACAATGATGCCCTGCATGTCTCTATTGAATGCAGGGGCACTACTCTTGCGCACGTGTTGGTGGACACTGGTTCTTCCCTAAATGTGCTACCCAAGAAGGCCTTAGACCGTTTGGATTGTGAAGGCCTGAAGCTGAAACCTAGCAATATCATCGTCAGAGCCTTTGACGGTTCTAAGAGGATGGTTCATGGAGAGGTAGACATTCCTATTCGTGTGGGTTCTCAAGTATTCGACTCTACTTTCTATGTGATGTATATCCGTCCATCGTATTCTTGCCTACTGGGTCGACCTTGGATCCATAAAGCTGGGGCAGTGACCTCTACCCTACACCAGAAGCTCAAGTACCCCGTCAGAGGGAAGATTGTCACTGTGCAGGGAGAGGAGGAGTATATGGTGAGCCATTTGAATTCCTTCAGGTATATTGAGATGGACAGGGAGTTTATTGAAACCCCCTTTCAGCATTTCGAAGAGGTACCTCCAACATTGGCAGCAGCGGAAACAGTGGTTGAAGAGGATGTTCCTTTGAAGATGGCTTCCCTAAAGGATGCCCGGGCCGTAATCAAGAAAGGTGAATGTGCTAACTGGGGCAGGCTCCCTGATTTTACACCTAAAACTGACAAGTTTGGACTGGGTTTTACTGCAGAGGGTCAGAAGACTATGCGCAAGGCAAAGATCAGAAGACCTCCTGTGCTCATTACCAATCCAGGAGTGAATGCTGTTGGGGATGAAGATGAAGTGGGAGAGTCAGAGTTCAATAGCTGGATCTACCCGACGACTGATGGTGGATTGACCAATTGGATTGCTAAAGATCATACTCCTGTTACTTTTGTTACGCAGTAATAAACTCCTTTGTTTGGTTATTTGTAATAAACAATGATTTGAAACTCTATGGCCCGGTGTCTTACCCGGGGCACCGTGGCTTCATTTGTGAGGGCATATTAATTGTCATTTCATATATCATGAATAAAGATCTTGGACATTTTCTCGCATTTCAAATCTTATGCTCCTTTTCTTTCTTTCCTTTCTTTATATATTGCAAAACAACTGTATTTACACACACTCACTCATACAGGTTTCAATCCACTCTGGATCTCACTGGTAACGACTCTGCTACTGCCAGTTATGACTTCGAAAAGCCGATCGACTTAGCCGAAGACGAAGGTGAAGATGATTGCGAAGTGCCTGGCGAGCTTGCAAGACTGTTACTCCAGGAAGAGAGGGAAATTCAACCACATGAAGAGCCGGTGGAAACAATAAACCTGGGTACTGATACAGACAGAAAGGAGGTAAAGATTGGTGCCAACCTAGAGCTCAGCGTGAAGCAACGGTTGACTCAGATGTTACATGATTATATGGAAATCTTTGCTTGGTCCTATGAAGACATGCCCGGGTTGGATACCGACATTGTGGTCCATCATTTGCCTACCAAGGAAGACTGCCCTCCGGTTAAGCAAAAGGTCCGCCGTATGCGTCCAGAGATGTCTGAGAAGATCAAAGCCGAGGTTATGAAACAGTTTGACGCCGGGTTTCTTGTAGTGACTTCTTACCCTCAGTGGGTTGCTAATGTGGTGCCGGTACCTAAGAAAGATGGGAAGGTCAGAATGTGTGTCGATTACAGGGATCTGAACAGGGCCAGCCCCAAAGATGACTTCCCTCTTCCCCACATTGATGTCCTTGTTGACAATACTGCTCAGCATAAGGTGTTTTCTTTCATGGATGGTTTCTCAGGTTATAATCAGATCAAGATGGCTCCTGAAGACATGTAAAAGACTACCTTTGTCACTCAGTGGGGCACCTTCTGCTACAAGGTCATGCCTTTTGGACTGAAAAATGCTGGGGCAACCTACCAACGTGCCATGGTTGCTTTATTTCATGACATGATCCATCATGAGATAGAAGTGTATGTTGGCGACATGATCGCAAGGTCCCAGACTGAGGAAGAACACCTAGATCATCTGCAGAAATTGTTTGACCGACTGAAGTTGTACAAGCTGAAGTTGAACCCGAACAAGTGCACCTTCGGGGTTAGATCTGGAAAGTTGCTAGGCTTCGTCGTAAGTGACAAGGGTATTCAAGTGGACCCTGCCAAGGTTATAGCCATTCAAGAGATGCCAGTTCCTAAGACAGAGAAAGAGGTCAGAGGCTTTCTAGGACGCCTGAATTACATTGCTCGATTCATCTCACACCTGACTGCCACCTGTGAACCAATCTTCAAGCTGCTGAAGAAAGATCAGGTAGTACGTTGGAATGATGAATGTCAGGCTGCTTTTGACAGAATCAAAGAGTATCTCCAAGAACCACCCATCCTTATGCCACCGGTTGAGGGGAGACCTCTGATACTATACCTGACGGTACTTGACAACTCAATGGGGTGTGTGCTGGGGCAGCATGACGAGTCTGGCCGAAAAGAGCATGCCATTTATTACCTTAGCAAAAAGTTTACCGACTGTGAGACCCGATACTCACTGCTTGAGAAAACTTGCTGCGCTTTGGTATGGGCTGATCGCCGGCTGAGGCAGTATATGCTGACTCATACCACCTTGTTGATCTCAAAGATGGATCCTATAAAGTACATATTTGAAAAGCCTGCTCTGTCTGGGAGAATTGCAAGATGGCAAATGATCTTGACAGAATACGACATTCAGTACACAACCCAGAAATCCATCAAAGGAAGTGTATTGGCAGACCACTTGGAACATCAGGCAGTAGAGGACTATCAGTCAATGAACTTCGAGTTTCCGGACGAGAGTATCATGATAGTGACTGATTGTGAAGTACCTGGACCGGATGAAGGACCTGAGGAAGGATCCCGATGGTCTATGCACTTTGACGGAGCCTCCAACGCTTTGGGTAACGGCATCGGCGCTGTAATCATATCCCCCCAAGGCACTCATACTCCACTCACTGCCCGGCTATGTTTCAACTGCACCAACAACATGGCGGAGTATGAGGCATGCATCATGGGTCTCCAAGCTGCGATCGACTTAAGGATCAAGTTTCTGAGTGTCTTCGGAGATTCCGCTCTCTTGATCAATCAGATCAAAGGAGAGTGGGATACGAAACATCCGAATCTTATTCCTTACAGAGAATGTGTGTTAACATTGATCCCACACTTCACAGAGATAAACTTTGAACACTTTCCGAGAGAGGAGAATCAGCTGGCGGACGCGTTAGCTACGATGTCTTCTATGTTCAAGGTCAAATGGGACAATGAGGCTCCCCAGGTCACTATCTGGAAACTGGACGAACCGGCATACTGTTGTGATCTCGAGACTGAATTGGTGACTGAGAAGCCTTGGTACCATGAGGTGAAGAGATACTTAGAAGCTCAGGAATACCCTGAAGGTGCATCTGTCAATGATAAGAAGTTTCTGAGAAGGTTCACCGCGAAGTTCTTCCTTAGCAACGGCATTCTGTATAAGCGAAACCATGATTCGACCTTACTGCGTTGTGTGGACAAGACAAAAGCAGAAAGGATCATGGAAGAGCTACATGAAGGGAGCTTCGGAACACATTCCAGTGGACACACTATGGCAAAGAAAATCCTTCGGGCAGGGTATTTCTGGTCCACAATGGAAGCCGACTGTTACCAACATTTTCGGACATGCCATAAGTGCCAGATATATGCAGACAAGGTGCATGTTCCTCCTGTTCCTCTAAATGTCCTGACAGCGCCTTGGCCATTTGCAATGTGGGGCATAGATATGATCAGTGATATTAAACCTATGGCATCCAATGGGCATCGCTTCATCCTGGTAGCGATTGATTACTTCACGAAGTGGGTTGAAGCAGCTTCCTACGCTACGGTAACCAAGACTGTTGTGGCACGGTTCATTCGGCACAACCTGATCTGTCGATACGGTGTCCCAGAAAGAATCATTAAAGACAACGGTACCAATATTAATAACAAGATGATCACTGAGCTCTGTGAGCAGTTTAAGATACAACACCACAACTCTTCTCCTTACAGACCGAAGATGAATGGGGCTGTAGAAGCAGCAAATAAGAACATTAAGAAAATCCTGCAGAAGATGACAGTGACTTATAAAGATTGGCACGAGATGTTACCGTTCGCTCTACATGGGTACCGTACCTCAGCCAGGACGTCAACCGGGGCAACTCCTTTCTCCCTGGTCTACGGTATGGAGGCAGTCTTACCGATCGAAGTGCAGATACCCTCTCTCCGGATAATGAAGGATGCAGATCTGAGTGAAGATGATTGGATCCAGACATGACTTGATCAGCTAAACTTAATTGACGAAAAGAGACTTGCTGCTATTTGTCATGGTCAGACGTACCAAAAACGGATGATCAGGGCATTTAACAAAAAGGTCAGACCACAAGAATATCAAGTTGGGGATCTGGTAATCAAGCGAATCATCCTTCCTCAGAGTGATCCAAGGGGCAAATGGACCCCTACATACGAAGGGCCATTTGTGGTTAAACATGTGTTCTCAGGAGGAGCCATGATTCTAACCAACATGGATGGTGACGACCTTCCTCACCCCGCCAATGCAGACATAGTAAAAAGATACTACGCATGATAAAGACCCGCTAGGTTGACATACCTAGGCAAAAATTAGGGCTTCCCGGCGAACCAAAAGGGTTCGGGCAAAATGAAGGGATGAAATGAAAAAAATCTGTACACCCGGCAAGTCGAAAACCTGAAAAGGCGGCTTGGGCAAAAATGGGTATCCCGGTGGACTGAAAACCCGAAAGGGTGGTCCAGGCAAAAGTTAGGGATAAAACGTAATACTATGTCTCATCGGATCACTTTGCATCCAGAACCCGGTATCT
Organism: Vicia faba; assembly: GCA_948472305.1. NCBI lineage: Eukaryota > Viridiplantae > Streptophyta > Magnoliopsida > Fabales > Fabaceae > Vicia > Vicia faba. The sequence goes on along the minus strand of OX451738.1, from coordinate 1,423,147,497 downwards.
ACATCAAGTTCAGACGGCATTGATCAATCAACTTCATCTTCGGTTAGGTCATCAAGTGATGAGACGCTCGGAGATATAAGGGCGATAGCAGAGTTGGAACCCAGTGGGATCATTCATTTCACACAGCTGTTTTTATTTTCCTTTGTACAAATTTGTATAAACTCTTTTGTTCGGCGGCGTTCTCTTACTAGGACGTCAGCCTCTTGTACATAAACGCCTATTTTACAGGCAAATTCAAAAAAATCAATACAAAAATCACTTTTCAGTTAAAATTGCCATTTGTTTTTCCTTTTCTGTTTTGTTTTGCGAAGAACGTCCAAGGTTCAATTTGTGATATATGCATTAACAATAATTTGCTAACTCATGAATATTTGCATACGAAACAAAGGACTAATTACAGGTAACAGTAGAAACAAGGGCAATAAAGAGTTGTCTAAGCAATCTGATTGTTCTGTCCTCCAAGGTATCAAGGTAGGTTCAGCTGAAGAACATAACCAGCATATCTTAATTCCCCAGAGAGCGCGTCAGCAAATCAAGGCACGCTCCCTAAGTAGAGCTATACTATCAGCCTTAAGAAAGTTGGGTATTCCCCGCAGATCTCAACATTCCCCAGCACGATATGCAGACATTCCTAACAAGCATCCCCGGCAGTCTTGGCCTAAAGATTGTTCCCCGACGTTATATCAAACATTCAATGGAGTCACTTCCCCAATATAGTTCAAATTTTCCCCAGGAGAGTCCAATCCAGTTTCCCCAGGAAAGTTGGAGTCATCTCCCCAGCAGTAAGCTCATCCCCAGTAGATTCGGGAAGCTTACCTCCTACAGAGCACGAACGCGTCCCCCGGCTTTATTCAAAGGTTATTTCCCTACCAGGATATAACTGGGTTATCCTCAGCCAAGAGCCACTGAAAGATTGTCCTCGGTGAAGTCTTCTTATCCCCAGCGAAGTCTATTAGCACTTCCAACACAACGATGGTATCCCCAGCGAAGTTACCATCAACATTTCAGTAGAGTACCCCTCTCCCCACAGAGTATCGCTCCCCAGCAAGATCGTTAGAGTACTTTTCTCCCCGCAGAATAATCCATTCGCCAAGTTTATTCCCCAACGGAGTTATCTTCTCCTACCAGTATTCTTGCAACTATCATCCCCAGCGGAAACAACAAAGCATTGTTCTCCAACATCAGCCCAGGATATGACTTCCCGGCATCCGTCAAGGATTTATTTTCCTAAAACGAAAGCATACATCCATAAACATCGCATTTTCATACATTACAGCATGCATATACGCATCATATCTTACAAATCTCATTTATATTGAGAACATCATTGCTTGATCCATATCATGCATTGCATATGACTGACCTTTACCTTTCAGGAAAGATCCAGTTAAGTTCTCAGCTATATTTCAAGACTTTAGTCTGGTTCAGTTAAATCGACCCTAAGATTTTCCTGATTCTTATCCAGTCAAAGGCCTTCTCTGGTTCAGTCAGATCGACCCTAAGATCTCCCTGTTTCTTATCCAGTTGAAGATTTCAAGACCTTGTCCGGTTCAGTTAAATCGACCCTAAGATTTTCCTGTTACTTATCCAGTCAAAGGCCTTCTCTGGTTCAGTCAGATCGACCCTAAGATCTCCCTGATTCTTGCCCAGTTGAAGTTATTCCAAGACCTTGTCCGGTTCAGTTAAATCGACCCTAAGATTTTCCTGTTTCTTATCCAGTCAAAGGCCTTCTCTGGTTCAGTCAGATCGACCCTAAGATCTCCCTGTTTCTTATCCAGTTGAAGATTTCAAGACCTTGTCCGGTTCAGTTAAATCGACCCTAAGATTTTCCTGTTTCTTATCCAGTTGAAGATTTCAAGACCTTGTCCGGTTCAGTTAAATCGACCCTAAGATTTTCCTGTTTCTTATCCAGTCAAAGGCCTTCTCTGGTTTAGTCAGATCGACCCTAAGATCTCCCTGATTCTTGCCCAGTTGAAGTTATTCCAAGACCTTGTCCGGTTCAGTTAAATCGACCCTAAGATTTTCCTGTTTCTTATCCAGTCAAAGGCCTTCTCTAGTTCAGTCAGATCGACCCTAAGATCTCCCTGTTTCTTATCCAGTTGAAGATTTCAAGACCTTGTCCGGTTCAGTTAAATCGACCCTAAGATTTTCCTGTTTCTTATCCAGTTGAAGATTTCAAGACCTTGTCCGGTTCAGTTAAATCGACCCTAAGATTTTCCTGTTTCTTATCCAGTCAAAGGCCTTCTTTGGTTCAGTCAGATCGACCCTAAGATCTCCCTGATTCTTGCCCAGTTGAAGTTATTCCAAGACCTTGTCCGGTTCAGTTAAATCGACCCTAAGATTTTCCTGTTTCTTATCCAGTCAAAGGCCTTCTCTGGTTCAGTCAGATCGACCCTAAGATCTCCCTGATTCTTGCCCAGTTGAAGTTATTCCAAGACCTTGCTTGGTTCAGTTAAGTCGACCCTAAGATTTTTCTTGATTCTTATCCAATCAAAGGCCTTCTCTAGTCCAGTTAAATTGACCCCTAAAAGATTTTCCTGATGAAGACTCAGTAGAAGACATCCAAGATTCTCTCATCGTTACTGTTGAGGTTGAAGTCGCCCAAGATTCTCTCAGTGTTACTGTTGAGGTTGAAGTCGCCCAAGATTCTCTCAGCGTTACTGTTGAGGTAGTAATCGCCCCAAGATTCTCTCAGCGTTCCTGTTGAGGTAGTAATCGTCCAAGGTTCTCTCACCGTCCCGTTGAGGTAGTAACCATCCATGGTTCATTCATCACCTTTTAAAGCTCCAGATTCAATTCCTGTAACCAGTCAGGGCACATCTACACAAAGATTTTAAAGACCAGCTCCTGTAACAGGACAGGTAATCATTTTCTTTTTCAGGTACGCAACTTCTCGCTAAGGAATCTCTTACGCGATCTACATCCAGATGGCATCGATAAGCCCATCATCCTATCCATCACCTCTCAGCATGGCATCGATAAGCCCATCATCCTATCCATCAATCTCCAAATGGCATCTATAAGCCCATTCCCACCATCACACTACTATGTGAGCGCAAATTTCTGGGCACTCTAGTGTTCAATCATCTTCCACCTTCGGATTACGAAAGGCACGTCAGCCAATCTGCATCCTCAGGTCTAAGAAGATTGAACAGGGGAAACTGTTGTACCCCAAAATTTGCCCTCCCATATTCTTCAAGATTTGCAAAGAGCATGCTTCAAAGCCTCCCCAAAGGTTGCACAGTTCAAAGGCATCCTAACAGTCAAAAACTAGGGTTTTGGTTCTGGCAAAGAAATTGAAGTTTCCAAGGGCCCAAACAAGTCCCATATGCCTACAAACATTGTCAAGCATCCTCATGTCAAGTTTCAAGACTTACAACACAAAATTGCACAGTCAAATGCCCTAATTGCTCAGCAGTCAACTATAGGGGTAAAATGGTCATTTGACAGTCAAAAGTTCAAATTTTTGGTCAACATCTTATTTTGAAGCCACAAATATCATTTGATCAATTCTTGATCATGATTTTCAAGGCATGGCTCAAAAAGTCTCAAGATGCAAAAGTTTCCATATTTGGACAGTTGAAAAAGTCAACTGTAACTTGACCAGGGCATAACTTCCACATGGTTTATCAGAAAAATTCCATCCAAAGCTCATTTTGAAGAGAATGAAATTTCCTACAACTCCTCTTCACACTTCAAGTCCAAGAAATGCTCTCACAAAAAGTTATCAATCTCAACATTATAGGTCATTTTCAAAAGTCAACAAAAAGGCACTTTAAGTCAAAGACCATAAATTGTGATTGGTAAATCAAAATGACATGGGACCAAAGGAATTGGTTAGAGGACTTCAAGACCTTTCCAAAATGTCCAAGAAAATGATCAAAGTTTAAAAATTGAGCAAGATATGCCTTGTGGAAGTTGGGCAATTTTTGGGAATTTTGAAAAGTCAACTTTGCTTCAAATGCCTCAAAATTGCTAATGGGCCACATTTTCTTCCAAGAATCATCATCCAAAGGCTATGCACGACCATTGGCCCAAAGGGAAGTTATTTCATCATTTTTTATTATTTATTTGAATTTTTAATCACCATTAATTCATTTAATTAAATAAAATATGACAAAAATAGCAAAGCATGTGTTTTGAATCTTGTGATACAGCTAATAGACTCCTTAAAGACTCAAGATCTCGTGCATATCAAAAAAGGAAAGATTTGGTGCAAATTGGCATGTTCTTCATGAAGAAAATATTGAAAAAGATTCATAAAAATCAAAATTTGAAAACCATTAAAGACAAAGCTTTGGGCTTGGATTATTGACCAAAATCGTTCCTTATACAAGCACAAACCTAACCCTAATCATAAGAACCTCCAAGCTGCGCCTCAAACCATAGACAAACTTTGCATTTTTTGAAGAAAATTTCAAAACTGTTTTCCTAGTTTCAGCAGGTTTCAAAGCAAAACAACTATTCCATTGCACTCCTGATACATCCAGGAATCTTCTCCAATCGAAATCAGACCTCTGCACCTCAAGAGACGGTAGAATACAGTCACCCTGTACACGAATCTTTCTTTGATCGTATTCGAATCTACACGCCATATCAATGTAGTTTCATTATTGTTTTATACTAATGTGTTGATTCTGAAGCTAATAGTATAATTTAATTGAAGAATGCTTGCATATATGGAGAGTTACCATGAACGATGCCTAAGGTTTCAGGAACCTTGAATTGGGGACTTTTGCATATGGAAAAATTAGCCAGCAAGACTTATACCATTGAAATCGTGACGTTCCAACGAATCTAAAACATTCATCGCGCCTTTTTTATATTTGTTCAATCTCTATTCGCTATTTTTTTATATTTCAGATTGTGGGGGTTTAAAACCCCCGCTATCCATTCCATATTTTTCAGGTGAAAACGAAGCAAGTGGAGAAGATGATGCGTGTTGGACTGCAATTGACTGATTCAAACAATTGGCGCTTTTTTCTATTTGTTCCACTAACCTGTATTCTCTCTCTTTTATTATTCACGTCCCACTATATTAACAAAGCAACACAACAACGCAGCTGGCAAGGCGTTAGCATGGTAAGTGTTGGGACCTGGGTTCGATCCCCAGGTCCCCCACTTTGTTTCAATATTTTTCTTTCCAACATGATTCTATGCAGTATGCTTCCCAATGACCATCATGTGTCCTCATCATCTGGCTTGCCACGCGCCTAATAATCCCAATCCAAAGGTCAAGATTTGCAGATCACCATGGGCACTAGTCAGCCATGCCATACACGCGCTGGAAAAAGTCAACAGGCCTTGAATCTAGTGGGCCAGATTGCTGGACAATACCTCCAAAATTGGGGTCAACACCCCCCATTGATCTGCCCTTTTTATTTTCTTTCTTTTCACTTTTTTTTTACTTATTTGTTTTATTTATTTTTCATCAAAATTAATTTCTATAAAAAATAATAAAAAAATCAGAAAAGGCAAAAAAATATATAAATACTTTTAATTCTAGGTTTAATTCTAATGTTTTTCTTAATAAACTAAAAAATGTAGAATTAGGGTTTTAAATACTTTTATCCTTTTTCTTTTCTTTTCACCATATTTAATAATTAATTATTTATTTTGTAAATAAATTGCCATGTAAATAATTAGGTTAAAATTAGGGTACAAACTTAAACATTTTTTAATAAATTAAAAATAATTTAGAATTAGGTTTTAATTCCATTAATTCTCATTAAACTCCATAAATACAAAAAACTCAAAAATAATTTCCTTTTCTCATTTAACTTAATTAATTCATTAATTATAATTTAATTTCCTTAAAAGGGTCCAACGCCCTCGCATTCGATCACAATTCTATTTCGCGCGCTCATTTTATTTTTATAAATTTCATGTAATTCTCCCAAAGCTATGTAATAGATTAATTAGACATTTATCTTTCCGCATTTTTATTTTATTTCAAATCGGGTCTTGGATTAATTTGGCGATGTAGACCCGCGCCTTTGTAATAGCGTAGGAATTTTAATTCCACATCTTTTTAACTGTTAATAATTTGCATGAAAGAATAAATGCCAAAATAAAAGCAACGCGTAGATCACCAATGCATGAACAAGACAAAAATATCTGAAAACGACACACAAATCACACACCACCCCTAGGGTACGCCTCACTGTTGCCTTGCCCCTCGAAAGGTGGTCGTCGAGTAGAGGATGTTTTAGTAAGTCCTCATGTCCATGAACATGGCATGAGGGTAGCTTCTAAGGTGTCTTCCTATTGCTCTGGTGATCGCCATGTCCCGAACCCTCGAATTGACCCGAACACCTCCAACGGTGGTGCTACCTACCTCTCAATGGTGGGATGGCACTACTTTAAGGACATTTACACAGACGAATTCCTTAGGGTAGGTAGACAACTCGTAGATACTTGCTCTAATTTCAAAACAAAATCAAAAAACTCTTTTCACACCGACACTTTTCAAAAAGCTTTCGAAAGCAACTTTTCAAACACTCTTGAGGACTGATACAAGAGTCGAACTGAAATTTTCAAAGAAACTTTTTTTAAACCCACAGTTGAAAAGCAAACAAACAATTTTAAAAACACAAATGAGCAAGTATCTAAGAGCCCATGGATAACCATGGATAGAAAGGGTGCTAAAACCTTCCCTTTCTATAATCTACCTCCCGAACCGAGAGCAATCTCTATAAGGAATTTTTCTGTGCTTTTGTCCTTTCCATTTGGAGAAAATAAAAGACGGTGGCGACTCTTGCTTCCGCGACATTTCGCGAACCAGCGTTAAACAATCAGTTCCAGATCCACCGATCACAATGACTAATCTTTGACTTTTGACCTAATACATGCCTTATTGGTTTGAAACATAATCACAAGGATTCAAGTACACCATTTTGAACTAATTGCATGACTCAATTCATCTCTCAAGATCAATTGATTAATAGTTGAAATTTGGTCAACTGATGAAAAAGTCAACTGTGCACCAAAAAATCAAACTTTGACTTTGTGATCAATTTAAGTTTCAAAGATCACATTTCATCAAGAAATTCAAAAATATGAAGCTTTATCATCAAGAAATCAATAAAGTCAAAAGTCAATTTGAAAAGTCAAACTTTTTAAGACTTAGAAATTTCTCTGTGTTTTCATACATGATAATCTCATAACTTCATGCAACTTTTCATCAAGATGAAAGATGATTCAAAGAAAACTTCCAACATGAAAGTTGTAGATATCATTGAAATCTACAACTTTGTAGGACATAACAAGTCCTAGAAATTCTTGGATTTTGAGTTATGAATCCATGAAGTCTTGCACTTTTTATAAAACACTTAGTGAAAATTTGACCTAGTTTAGGCTGAAAACCCAAAAGGGCGGTATAATACGGTGGGAGAACTGACTTAGGATGTTTTGCATTTGATCGAAATTATTGCGGTTAGCAAGATTCGCCACCGACTTTTCTTTTATCCAAAAGGAAAGGTGGAAAATAACAGGAAATACCTTTAAGATTATTTTCTTGAGTTCGGGGGGGGGGGGGGGTAGATTATGAAAAGGGAGGGTATTAGCATCCTTTTCATCCATAGTTATATATGGGCTCTTAGTTGCTTGCTAGATCACTTGCTTTGTTTGAAAATGTTCTTTGTGGTGGTTTTTGAAAGTATTTTTGAAAAGACGCCTTCGTTTATGCAAACTTTGTAATGATTCTCGTTTTTAAGAATGTATACAAAGTGTTGGACTTTTGAAAATATTTCATGTTTTCAAAGTGTTTGGTGTATTTTTGCAAGGATGTTTGTTTTGAAAATGAGCAAGCAACTAAGAACGTTTCTACCTACTCAAAAGTTTTTGTTCTTTTCTTCCTCCTTTAGATGTTACTATCTCACCATTGCTTGGTAAGAAGCCCCATCGTTAAATGTAAAGGGATGGGCGTGGGTCATCGTATAATCATGATGGCAATGTTGTGAGATAATTAGCATTTCTCTTGAGGGACTAAGATCATTTGTAAGGAAACATTCGTAGCGTCATAGAGGGACTATCATCTTGTATTTCGATTTTTTTTTGCTAAGACATCTCACGTGCATAGCATGACCATTTTTAGGCAACAAGTGGGGTTAACCCTAGGGGTGCATGTGTGAATAGTGTATTTGATTTGCATGCATTTAGTCTTTGAGTATGGGTTATCTACTTGTTAATTTTATCTTCTCATACAAATCCTAATTACTAGCATTTATATGAAAGCGATAAATTGCGGAAAATAAATATTCTACGCTATTACAATCATTAGGGGGATGGGGTGTACAAATTTACAAATGGGGATTGCAAGAAATTAAAGTCCTAATTATCTATTACAACCATATTGAAATAATGCACAAGAAATGTAAAATGAACTTGTTTTGTTTTTGTTAAAAGAAAATGAATTAGCTTAAGAAAATGTTTTTAATCTTTTTGTTCCAAAAGAAATAAAATAAAGTATGTGAATATAAAAATATTTTGGTGTTTTTGATTAATGAAAATAGAAGTGATATTAAAAATGATAAGGGAAAAGAATCAGAATCAGCGCATTGCTGATATAGGAGAGAATAAAAGTTCTGACTCTCATGCGCTGCAAGTCAGAAAGAAAATGTTAGCAGACCAAGGGAGGGTCAGAAATTCTGGGTCTGGATACACTAAAGTTCTGGAGTTGCTGGGAACAAAGGAAATCCTAGGAATTCTGATGCAACTGGCAGCCTAGAAGTTCTAGTGTCACTGGAAAGCTAGAAGTTCTGATAATGGGTATGTGAGGTGTTAATGTTGTTGGATGGAAATGTCTAGATGTTCTGGTCCAGGATGGGAAAAGTGTCAGGGAATAAACATAAAAAAGGTGTTTTTGGGGCAAGAACTCAGGTCCCTTAACACTAATGTCTTATGCGTGCGTTTTCTACCACTGGGGTGGCTATACATCCGGTATTAGAAGCAAAAACATAAACATATAGCATAAAGTAAATTCTGATGATGAATTTCATCTCCTTCTCCATGCCCACCAGAGCATCTGCAACTTAGTCATTTCTCAACAGAATAGAAAATGCATACATGGCAGTTATGGCATATTTCATCATGGTTTCAGAAACATAAAGTATCAGAACTGTAAATCAGGAGCAAGCATGAATTTTGCTAATCCTAATTCTGAATCCTAATTTCCTTAAGAAGTTCTAAACTGAAGTTCTCTCTACTTAGACAAAAATATATGAAATCTAATGAATTTGTACAGAGTCAGAGCCAGGATGTCTACATTGTATTTTGGGACATGCAAGTCTATCAATGTCTATGTAATGAGATAACTGTAATTGCAAGCTTCTCAAGTCATTTTTAAAGCATTTGTTTTGATGAAGACAACATGGACATCAACATTCAAAGGATGTGCAAAAAGCTTATCAACATCATATAAAAGTCTTGAAGATTATTGAAGAATTATTGAAGAATCATCAAATGTCAATATGGTAAAAATAATTCTTAATCTTGAATATAGATGTTCACAAAAATATGAATTCATCAACATATACATATCCCATAACTTTAACATCAAGAAAAACTTTGTTTGAAATATTTTTCAAAAAGAATTTTTGAAAATAACCCTTTAGGAACCGGTTCCTCCCTAACAGGGAACCGGGTTCCAGACTTATTCAAAAAACATGTCCCTGGTTTTTGTACCAGGAACCGGGTTGTACCAATAGGGGAACCGGTTCCTGCGTGATATTTTTGAAATCTGACTTATAACATTCACTAAGAACCGGGTTCTGTCAGTGTCGAAACCGGTTCCTAGCGAACCAGTGCATCTTTTCTTTTGTTTTTTAAACATTTTTCAAGTGGTATCTTTTCATGAATGCATTACAACTTTTCATATGAATTGGCATGAATGAAGAGGTTCTTATGACTTTATAAAATGCTGCAGATTTTCTTATTTCAAAAAGAATGCTCCAATTTTCAAATTAACAATTATACTTCTTCAATAAACAATTTTTCATCATTCACATTTGAATTCATACTTTCATGTGTTCATAATTTTGTGAAACTTGCCATATACACTTTCATTAAATCATTACAAGTTTCATACATACATTATGAACATTTATATACATTGTTTGAGAATTGTTTTTATCTAGAAGAAGAAGATCAATTGAAGATTGATAAAGCTCTCCATATACTTCAAATAAATCATTGTATTATTTAAAGAAATTATTCCCTTACTATCCAGGATTGTTGGAAGTAAGTGTTGTGATTTGAAGAGGATTGTTCTTCATTCACATTAGTGTTTGTTTGGTCTTAAAGGTGTTAAGAACCTTTGGTCACCCTATAGGTTAGATAGTAAGCATAGGCTGTACAATCATTCTAACTATAGTGAAATCTCTTTCGTGTTGGAAAGGGGACTGGAGTACTCTCGGATTGTGAGGGGAACCAGGATATATCACCGTGTTCTTTACTTTTCCGCATTTATCGCTTTCATCACCATAATCAGGAAAAGATAAAGATATAATCAAAACCTTCAAACACTTAACCAAAAAATTACTACCAAGCATTCTCATAAAACCGAATAAATTTTTATAAGACCTAATTCACCCCCCCTCTTAGGCACTCTGAGACTTACAATTGGCATCAAAGCAAGTTATAGGTAACTTGTTCCTAAAGATCCAGAATGGCTTCCGCAAATCATCAACCAGTTTTCAGAGATGGTGGTAGTAACAACAAGCCTCCTCTATTCTGTGGTGAATATTTTGACTTCTGGAAAATACGCATGAAGGCGCATTTAGAAGCGCAAGGAGAGGAAGTATGGGATGCTGTTGAAAATGGTCCATTTATCCCGATATCAGTAATCAATGGCATTGGTTCTGCAAAGCCCAAGACTGCATGGGACGACGATGATAAAAAGAAAGTTCTCTATGACAAAAAGGCAATAAACCTTCTTCATGGTGCACTCAGTATGGACGAATTTTTCCGTGTCTCGAACTGCAAAATAGCAAAAGAAATATGGGATACCCTAGTTCAAACTCATGAAGGAACGGTTGAAGTAAACAGATCAAGGCTAAATACCTTGAGTCAAGAATATGAACTATTTCGAATGCAGCCCGGAGAATCCATTCTTGACTTACAAAAGAGATTTGTGAATTTGACAAATCACTTAAATGCTCTTGGTAAAAACTTTACAAATGATGAACTCAACTTGAAAATCCTTAGATCATTGACTAGGGAATGGTAACCAAAGGTAACGCCAATCTCGGAAAAGAAGAGTCTCTCCGCAATGACTTCCGCTACATTATTTGGCAAACTTCAAGAATACGAAACGGAACTCGGTAGACTTGAAAAACATGAAAATTTAGAGAAGAAAACCAAAGGCATTGCTTTGAAAGTTTATTCAAAAGAAAGTCAAGATAAAGATGCATCGGAGGAAGATGAAAACTTCTTGCTTCTTGTAAAAAGGTTAGGAAAATATTTTGGTTATAAAAATAATCTTCATAATGCTAACTTTGTCAAAAGGAAGAAAATTTATAATCATAAAGATAAAGAAGCCTCCACATCAACACAAGATGTCACATGTTATGAATGTGGAAAGCAAGGTCACATAAAGCCGGATTGTCCAAAACTCTCCAAGAAAAATGGATTCAAAGGCAAAAAGGAGTTCAAGAACAAAAAGGCTTATGTTGCATGGGAAGATAATGAGATAAGTTCTTCATCCGATTCGGAAAGCGACGAATGTGCAAATCTAGCATTAATGGCTTCACATCACTCCGACGATGAAGAAGAGGTTAGTAATGAATTTAATCTTTTTGATGATGATGTTCAAGATGCTATTGATGAACTCTTGAAAGAACGCAAAAGTTTATACAAAAAGGTGTCAAATCAAGAAAAAGAACTTCTAATTTGTTTAGAAAAAATTGACACCATGACTAAAGATTTTGATCTTCAAAAACAGAATTTTATTAAAGAAAAAGAAAACTTTGCATGCTCCAAGTGTGAATCAAATGTCTTTCAAATTGTTCAATTGAAAAGAGTCATTGAACGATATGAAAAAGGACAAATAGGATTGGAAGGATTACTAAGCCAACAACTTTATCCGAATGATAAAAGGGGTCTTGGTTATGTGAATTCTAAGAAACCAAGTAACAATCCCACTGTTTTTGTAAAGGCTAGTAATAGTTCCAATCCCAAGAAAGTAGAAAAGAACCAAGTTGTTCATAATCATCAAAAGAAAAAGGCTAATGTATCGAAAAAGAAAACATTTCCTAAGAAGAAATCTTATCCTTCTAGATATAAAAGCAACTTTGAACCTACTTGTTTTTATTGTGGTATTAAAGGCCATACACATAATGCTTGCTATGTTAGAAACTTTAGTATAGCAAGTGGGCATTATGTGTGGGTGAAAAAGGGAACTAACTATGAAGGACCCAAGGCAACTTGGGTACCTAACAAAGAATAATTTGTTTGTGTAGGTATGCTTGAAATCCACATCAAATGTTTGGTATCTTGATAGTGGATGTTCAAAGCATATGACAGGAGATGTACACCAATTTTCATATCTAGTACATAAAGCCAAAGGGTATGTCACCTATGGAGACAACACCAAAGGAAAGATTCTTGGCATTGGAATAGTTGGCACACCTACATCCATTCAAATTGAGGATGTTCTCTATGTTGATGGATTAAAGCACAACCTTCTTAGCATAAGTCAACTTTGTAATAGAGGGTTCAAGATTAAATTCAACAAAGAAGAATGTCTTATTATGGATGAGGCAACCTATGAGGTAAAACTCAAAGGTATAAGAACTAACAATATTTTTATGATGACTTTAGATGATTTGTCTCTGAAGGTACAATGTCTTATGGTAAACAACAATGACGCTTGGTTATGGCACAAGAGGATTGCTCACATTCACATGGAGCACTTGAACAAATTGGTTAAGCATGACTTAGTTATTGGTCTACCAAAGATGAAGTTCATCAAAAACAAATTATGTAATGCATGCCAAAAGGGCAAACAGACCAAAACAACTTTCAAATCTAAGAATGTGGTGTCTACTTCAAGGCCACTACAATTATTACACATGGATCTCTTTGGTCCATCAAGAACAAAAAGCTTCGAAAAGAACTTGGTATTTTGGATGAAGGTGATCACTAAATGTTTCTCATAAGGTGCACTCCTTCTTTTATATATGTTTTTTTTAAAATATGTGTGTATATATTGTTTGTTCAAAACTTTTCCTTTCATAAACAATTTTTTCAAGTTTTTGGCAATACTTGCATGTGGAACCCGGTTCCCATAATGGTAGGAACCGATTCCTGGTTCATTTTCCAGAAACGTTATTTTTTCAAAAGCCAGGAACCGGGTTCACTATAGTGCAGAACCGGTTCCCAGCATGCAGACCGGCCACACGCCCCTTTTTGTGCTTAAGTGCTTTTTAATGTGTTTTATGTCATAGTCAACATTCATCTCTCATTCCAACTTCATATTCCTCCTCTCAAACCCTTCCACCTCCATTGACACACCTCATAAAAGCTCCAACATCTCTTTTTCTTCACCAACTTTTTAATACCCACTCCTCCAAATCACTATATAATCACTTCTCTTTCCATATTTCATACTCAAATATCCCAATCTCTCACCTTTTCCGAAAATCCCAAATCAAAACCCCAACTTTCAGATTTCTCACAAATCTCCATGGGTCCTAAGAGAGCTACCAGATCCAGCAAGGGAAAGGCTCAGGTTGAAGAAGAGACTTCCAACGTTCATCCTCAGACCATCAAATCCAGAAGGCTCACCTTCAAATCTCGTAATCGGAAGGTTCTTAAAGCTAAGTTTTGTAGGCTTCATACATTTCCTGCTCATAGCTTTTTATTTCCTGCTCAGTTGGCCTCTGTTGGGGTTGCTAGATTTGTAGGTAACAATGGTGAAGTGTTTCCTGACCTTGTTAGAGAATTTTATCACAACTTAAAACTTATCCCTGATGAATTTGGTGATATTACTCTAACCTCTCATGTTCTGTCAAAGAGTATCTGTTTAACTGTTGAGGAATTTGGTGAATTGTTGGGTGTTCCTCATGAAGGTTTAGTTCTTGTTAATGGTGTTATTCTACATGATTGGCTACCATACGATAAGGTAGAAATTTTTATTAACATGTGTAGGCCAAATCAACAAAATACCGCTCGTCAACAACTTCTCTCGTCATCAAATTTGTTTGGCTTAAATCTCTCTGTAAGTGACAGAATGCTCCATCTTATTATTGCATATATCCTCTTTCTAAAGAATTCTAACCACTCGCGTATCAATGAGTTTGAATTAATGGTCCTTAATGCATTGAGACGCCGTTGTTCAGTTAATTGGGCACTTTCTATTATGTACCATATGCAACTTATGGAATCTCTTGATGGTGGTTTACCATATGCTCGATCCATTTCTCACATTTTGGAAAATGCAAATGTTAACCTTCAACGGGAAGTTACAAGAATTCAAGGAGATAAGGAGGCAATTACAGATGCAACCACCCTTAAAAACACAGGAATCATTCTAGATGCAAGAGGTCACTTTCACTACAAAGAGGACTTCGAACCAACTGTCCAATATGTTGCTCAACCTCCCGAAGGCGGCTACACCTTAGACATGTTGTTTAATCAGATGACAATCTTCCAAAGACATGTGGATGATCGCTTTGATGTGCTCCAACAAGAAAATGCTTCAGCACGGCGACAACTACAAAATGTCCAAAGAACTCAAAAGCTTATTCTTGATCACTTTGACAGAAAAGAAGTTCTAGAGGAAGAGGAATCCGGAAGTGGTAGTGGAAGTGAAGAAGATGATGATGAGATGAATGAAGATGAAGATTAAAAGACTAATTTTTTTTAAAATTTCTATGTCATTTCTTTTTAATGTGTTTTACTTTGTAATGTTTAGACAATGTTCCATCTCTTGCTTCGTGATGTTTAGGCATTTTTTGTTTTATTGTTATTTAATGTAATCGTACAATTCGTTGTTCGTATTTTAGTATGTTTAAAATCGTACAATTCTTTTATATGTTTTTATCGTCTTAAATTTTATATGTATTTATTTCACTCTTTTTCCCCATCCTTTTTGATGTTAACAAAGGGGGAGAAGAATATGCATATGTGTTGTTTTGTTTCAAAGAAATTGCAGGCCCAAATAAATATCAAACTCACTCCAAAATTCAAAGAATCATGGACTTAGGGGGAGCATACAATTTAGGGGGAGCCTTGCATTTGCTCAACATGTTTGCTATACAAAACAACATAAACATTTCAAGAAATCATTTTCAAGACTTGGTTGTCATCATCAAAAAGGGGGAGAATTTAATTGCAAGCTTCTCAAGTCATTTTTAAAGCATTTGTTTTGATGAAGACAACATGGACATCAACATTCAAAGGATGTGCAAAAAGCTTATCAACATCATATAAAAGTCTTCAAGATTATTGAAGAATTATTGAAGAATCATCAAATGTCAATATGGTATAAATAATTCTTAATCTTGAATATAGATGTTCACAAAAATATGCATTCATCAACATATACATATCCCATAACTTTAACATCAAGAAAAACTTTGTTTGAAATATTTTTCAAAAAGAATTTTTGAAAATAACCCTTTAGGAACCGGTTCCTCCCTAACAGGGAACCGGGTTCCAGACTTATTCAAAAAACATGTCCCTGGTTTTTGTACCAGGAACCGGGTTGTACCAATAGGGGAACCGGTTCCTGCGTGATATTTTTGAAATCTGACTTATAACGTTCACTAAGAACCGGGTTCTGTCAGTGTCGGAACCGGTTCCTAGCGAACCAGTACAGCTTTTCTTTTGTTTTTTAAACATTTTTCAAGTGGTATCTTTTCATGAATGCATTGCAACTTTTCATATGAATTGGCATGAATGAAGAGGTTCTTATGACTTTATAAAATGCTGCAGATTTTCTTATTTCAAAAAGAATGCTCCAATTTTCAAATTAACAATTATACTTCTTCAATAAACAATTTTTCATCATTCACATTTGAATTCATACTTTCATGTGTTCATAATTTTGTGAAACTTGCCATATACACTTTCATTAAATCATTACAAGTTTCATACATACATTGTGAACATTTATATACATTGTTTGAGAATTGTTTTTATCTAGAAGAAGAAGATCAATTGAAGATTGATAAAGCTCTCCATATACTTCAAGTAAATCATTGTATTACTTAAAGAAATTATTCCCTTACTATCCAGGATTGTTGGAAGTAAGTGTTGTGATTTGAAGAGGATTGTTCTTCATTCACATTAGTGTTTGTTTGGTCTTAAAGGTGTTAAGAACCTTTGATCACCCTATAGGTTAGATAGTAAGCATAGGCTATACAATCATTCTAACTATAGTGAAATCTCTTTCGTGTTGGAAAGGGGACTGGAGTACTCTCGGATTGTGAGGGGAACCAGGATATATCACTGTGTTCTTTACTTTTCTGCATTTATCGCTTTCATCACCATAATCAGGAAAAGATAAAGATATAATCAAAACCTTCAAACACTTAACCAAAAAATTACTACCAAGCATTCTCATAAAACCGAATAAATTTTTATAAGACCTAATTCACCCCCCCCCTCTTAGGCACTCTGAGACTTACAATAACAATCAGAAGGAACTTACCTTGCTTCTAGAGATTGTTCTGAATTAGAGTCTGATTCAGGATGTTATGATGTTCTGTTCAGCTTTCTCACGTGCTCAGAAGGCTAGAGTAACCTTGAACTATGGATGGCTGGAAGACTCTGAGCAGGCCAAGAAGTGATGTTCTGATTTTTTGAGATGGAGATTGATGAAGATGGAATTGCAATCTGTAAACAGAAGTTGGGATTGTAGGTGTTTAGGTATTGGCTTGCATTTTTGGTAAATCCCAAGTGTATGTGTGAATGTCATGACTGATGTCATAACATTCTAGTTTAGTTTGTACTGACTCATCAGGTACCTTTGCAGAAAAATATTGTAATTCAAGTACTGATGTTTATAAGTGTGTATCTGAGCATTTTGCAAAATGATCACATTTTGCTAAATCAGTAGACAGGTTTTCTCAGATGTCATAACAGATGTTATGACATCCTGTTCTTAACTAACAGGTTTGCAGGTTGGATAAGTCTGAGTTTTTTCAGGAAATAACTCAGTCTTTCCTGAACAGAATCCTGCGTTTTCTGAGGGGTAACCTAGCTCAACCCTAACCTGGTTAATAAAGTCCTGTGACCTGGTCTTTAGGTCAAACGGAATTAACCCTAGGTTTTTGTGGAAACCCTAACTGAAGTTGCAGCTGCTATATATTCAACAGAGCTGCTGTTTTTCAAGGCATCCCTTTTATTGATCAGAAGATCATTTGTAATCTGTATAGATTTAATTATTGTACTCCAAGCAATTATCATTGTGATAAGTGACTTGGAATAGGTTTCGAATTGTAAGGGCTGTGTAGCACTCAAAGCTTTGAAGCAAGAGTGTTTGAATGTTCCTTGACTAAAGCTGTGAAGCAGAGTCAAGTTAGTTGTGTGCATCACTCAAAGCTGTGAAGCACGAGTGATTGTGTTGCTTGATTAAAAAACTGTGAAGCTTAATCAAGTGTTTGTTTTTTTGAAGAGTGTCTTCATCAATTTTTAAGTCAAATTGGTTTATGTATCACTGCTGTGATTGAGGGGGAGTGAGTAGGAACTCAGGTTTAAGTTGTACTTAGATTGGAATTGCATTGGGTAGGTCTTAAGTGAAGGAGATAAACTGGTTGGTTTATTCCTGAATTAACATCTCTTATAGTGGATTTCCTCCCTGGCTTGGTAGCCCCCAGAGTAGGTGTTGTTGCACACTGAACTGGGTAAACAATTGACTGTGTTCTTTATTGCTTTTGTATTTACTGTCATATAGTAAGTCAGATACGGTGTCATAACATTGAACGTGACATTGAGTATCTGCAGCCAGAATTTCAATTGGCATCAGAGCAGGCACCCTGCCTGTATTACTGGGTGAGATCTAGGGATATCACTTTCTGGCACTATGGACAAAGAAGGAGTTTTTGGAAATAGACCACCCATTCTGGATGGAACTAATTATGACTACTGGAAACCTCGTATGATTGCCTTCCTAAAATCTCTGGACAAAAAGGCTTGGAGAGCTGCTGACAAAGGATGGATTCATCCCACCATAACTGAGAAAGATGGGACAATCAGTCTGAAGCCTGAGGATGATTGGAGTAAAGAAGAAGATGAGTTACCTCTGGGAAATTCAAAAGCTCTAAATGCCTTGTTCAATGGAATTGATAGAAACATTTTCAGACTAGTACATCAATATGAACTGGCCAAGGAAGTTTGGGACACTCTCAAAACTACTCATGAGGGCACTTCCAAAGTAAAAATGTCAAGGCTTCAGATGTTGACCACCAAGTTTGAGAATCTAAAAATGATGGAAGATGAAACCATTCATGAGTTTCACATGAACATCTTGGAGATTGCCAACACCTCAGGAGCACTGGGAGAAAAGATGTCAGAAGAAAAACTGGTGAGGAAGATTCTCAGATCCTTGCCTAAAAGATTTGCAATGAAGGTAACTGCCATAGAGGAAGCCCAGGACATTAGCAAGTTCAAAGTGGATGAACTTATTGGGTCTCTTCAGACTTTTGAGATGGGAATCACTGATAATGGTGTCAAGAAGAACAAGAGCATAGCACTTATGTCCAACACTGATGTTGAAGAAAACATTTCAGAAGTTGTAGCCATGCTTGGAAGACAGTTCAACAAACTCATCAAAAGAATAGATCCAAAGTCAAGGTCTAATGTTCATAACATTCCCTCTAACATTGACAGTTCCAGCAGAAGACCAAGGTCAGAAGAGAAGGGAATTCAAGGCAGAGGAATTCAATGCCATGGTTGTGAAGGATATGGGCATATTCGAGCTGAATGCCCTACCTTTCTTAAGAAACAAAAAGGAATGACAGTTACTTGGTCTGACCGTGATTCAGAAAGTAATTCTGAAGAAGAGACTGCCAAACGAGTTACTGCTTTAACTGGTGTTTGTACCTCTGAAAGTGACATCAGTGATGAAGAGGTGACTTTTGAAGAACTGGCTGATACTTACAAGGAATTGTGTATCAGAAGTACTGAAGTCTGTGTGCAGAATGAGAAACAATCAAAACTCATCATAAAGCTGGAGGCTGCAAAAAGGGCAAACCTTGAAAATATAAGTCATCTAGAAGGAGAAGTTCAATTGCTGAACTCACAACTGAATCAAATGACCAAATCTGTCAAGATGTTGACAAATGGAACAGACAAATTGGAAGAGATCCTTCAGGTTGGACAAAATGTGGGAAATAAATTTGGACTAGGATTTATGAAAGCAACGAAATCTGGTTCTGGTAAGCAAATGTCAAAACAGATGTCTCAACACAACTCTCAACATCAGGAACAGAGACATATGAGGAAAAGGTACCAAAGATGGAAATGTCATCATTGTGGGAGATATGGCCACATAAAGCCCTTCTGCTTCAGATTACATGGATACCCTAATCAGAACTCAGGTGTCAAACCTAAGTCTAAAAAGGTACCACATGCTCCTCAATGGAAGAAAAAGGCTACTGCACTGATAGCTCACACTTCCCTGGGGGTCTCTGCAAAGGAAGACTGGTACTTTGACAGTGGATGTTCCAGACACATGACTGGAATCAAGAACCTCCTCAATAATGTTAAGCCTCACACCACCAGTTTTGTGACCTTTGGAGATGGGGCTAAAGGCGAAATCAAAGGAGTTGGTGATTTGGACTGCCCTGGAGTTCCAAGTCTGAATGAAGTACTGCTGGTGAAAGGGCTGACCGCTAATCTCATTAGTATCAGTCAACTGTGTGATCTAGGATTCAAGGTCAATTTCTCAAAATCTGAATGCCTTGTAATCAATGACAAACAAGAGATAGTAATGAAAGGAGTCAGATCCAAAGACAACTGTTACTTGTGGGAGCCTGAGAACACTAATTTCTCATCTGTGTGTTCCATTGCAAAAGAAGAAAAAGAGGTGAAACTGTGGCACCAAAAACTTGGCCACCTTCATCTAAGGGGTATGAAGAGGAATATCTCCTTGGAGGCAGTCAGAGGGATTCCAAAACTGCAAATTGATGAAGGAAGAGTTTGTGGTGAATGTCAGGTTGGTAAGCAGACTAGGACGTCTCATCCAAAGTCAAGACATCTGACCACCTCTAAGGTTCTAGAACTCCTCCATATGGATCTGATGGGACCAATGCAAGTAGAGAGTCTTGGTGGTAAAAGATATGCCTATGTGGTTGTGTATGATTTTTCCAGATTCACCTGGATTAATTTCATTAGGGAAAAATCAGATGCATTTGAAGTTTTTAGAGAACTGTGCAAGAGAATTCAAAGAGAGAAGGAAGGATGTATTGTCAGAATCAGAAGTGATCATGGCAAGAAATTTGAAAACAGCAAGTTTGATGACTTCTGTTCTTCAGAAGGAATCAGTCATGAGTTTTCTTCTCCTATAACACCTCAGCAAAATGGAGTTGTGGAAAGAAAAAACAGGACCATACAAGAATCTGCCAGAGCAATGTTACATGCCAAAAGACTTCCTATGTATTTTTGGGCTGAAGCTATGAATACAGCTTGCTATGTTCATAACAGGGTCACCTTGAGAAAGGGAACCTCATCCACCATATATGAACTCTGGAAAGGAAGAAAACCAACTGTGAAGTACTTCCATGTGTTTGGCAGCAAATGGTATATTCTGTCTGATCGTGAACAAAGAAGAAAACTGGACCCCAAAAGTGATGAAGACATATTTCTATGATACTCCTCAAACAGCAGAGCTGATAGAGTATTCAACTACATAACCAAAACCATGATGGAATCAATAAATGTTATAATTGATGACTATCATGAAGAAATAGATGCTCCTTGTATTGTTGAGACATTCTTTGAGACTTCAACCCAACAGAATGACCTACCCAACTCCACCACAACAGAATCTGAATCAAAGGAAGCTAGCAAGATCCCTTCCATCAGAATTCAGAAGGATCATCCAAAAGAGCTCATCATAGGAGATCCCAATAGTGGAGTCATCACAAGATCTAGAGAAATCATCTCAAACTCTTGTTTTGTGTCCAAAATGGAACCAAGAAATGTCAAGGAAGCCTTAACTGATGAATATTGGATTGGTGCAATGCAAGATGAACTGAACCAATTCAAGCAACATGAAGTTTGGGAAATGGTTCCTAGACTTGAAGGAACTAACATCATTGGGACAAAATGGATATTCAAGAACAAGTCAGATGCTGAAGGAGTTGTCACCAGAAATAAGGCAAGACTTGTTGCTCAAGGATACACCCAGGTTGAAGGGGTTGATTTTGATGAAACCTTTGCTCCTGTAGCCAGGCTGGAATCAATCAGACTCTTGTTGTCAATTGCTTGTCTTCTGAAGTTCAAGTTATTTCAGATGGATGTGAAAAGTTCCTTTCTAAATGGGTACTTAAATGAGGAAGCTTATGTGGAACAACCTAAAGGTTTTGTGGATCCAACCCACCCTGATCATGTCTACAAATTAAGAAAAGCTCTATATGGCCTGAAACAAGCTCCTAGAGCATGGTATGACAGGTTAACAAAGTTTCTCTCAGACAAAGGCTACAGAAAAGGAGGTTTGGACAAAACTCTCTTTGTCAAAACTGAAGGAGGGAAGCTGATGGTTGCCCAAATATATGTTGATGACATAGTGTTTGGAGGAATGTCAGAACATATGGTTAAACACTTTGCTGACCAGATGCAGGCTGAATTTGAAATGAGTCTCATGGGAGAACTAACTTATTTTCTTGGACTACAAGTCTCACAGATGGAGGACTCAATCTTCTTATCTCAAAGCAAGTATGCTAAGAATATTGTAAAGAAGTTTGGTATGGAGAATGCAAGTCACAAAAGGACTCCTGCTCCTACTCATCTAAAGCTTTCCAAAGATTCAAGTGGGGTTAAGGTGGATCAAAGTCTGTACAGAAGCATGATAGGAAGCTTGTTGTACTTAACTGCCAGCAGACCTGATATTGCCTTTGCAGTTGGAGTTTGTGCTAGATACCAAGCTGATCCCAAAGTCAGTCATATCAATCAAGTGAAGAGAATTTTGAAGTATGTAAGTGGTACTTACAACTATGGATTGATGTATACTCATGGCTGTGAACCAGCTCTGACTGGCTACTGTGATGCTGATTGGGCTGGTAGTGCTGATGATAGAAAAAGCACCTCTGGAGGATGTTTCTTCTTGGGAAGTAATCTGGTTTCCTGGTTCAGCAAGAAACAGAATTGTGTGTCTCTTTCCACTGCTGAAGCGGAATACATTGCAGCTGGTAGTAGCTGCTCTCAAATGATATGGATGAAACAGATGCTCACTGAGTATAATGTCACACAAGATGTTATGACATTGTACTGTGACAATCTGAGTACAATCAACATATCCAAGAATCCCATTCAGCATAGCAGGACCAAACATATTGACATACGACATCACTTTATCAGAGACCTTGTAGAAGAGAAGACAATCAAATTGGAACATGTTGCCACTGAGCTACAGCTGGCTGACATTTTTACCAAGGCTCTGGATGCAAATCAATTTGAAAACTTAAGGGGTAAGCTGGGTATTTGCCAACATGAGGATTTGTAGCAATTAATTTTGCTTAAAACAAGGATCAAAGGAGTTATGCCTGTTCTGATTGGTTTAAAATTGTATTTTCTCATTTCCTACAATTCTTTTAAGAAGTTGAATAGACACTCCCTTGCTTCCTTCCCCTCTCGTCTCCTCATCAAAACCCAATCTCTCAATCGGAAATTTCTCCTCAGTAGCTGTTGGTCCTCTAAGACTGTCAAAATGTCTCAAACACCATCATCATCCAATACGACTATTTCAACCTCTTCCTCTGATCAAGATTCTAGGACAATCTCTTCTTGTCTGGACTCTGACGTTCTGGAGATCTCTTCTCGTAGAAAAGTGGGAACTAACCCCACCAAGGTCAAAGAGTTGAGAACAAGACATGCAGGAAAGCCCCAAGCTTATGCCTCTGGTAATCCATCTCATCCTTCTTCTTCAGTTCCCCCTGAAATTGCAAATAGGGAAGGGACAACCTATGTCAATCAAGCAATAGCAAAAATTGTTTCAAGAATTCTGAACGAGAACCACTCAGTTCCTGGCATTTCTGTTCCTCTGAACCAAGAAAGCTCAAATGCTGAAACAAATCCAGATGTCTCTAAGAATGTTGAGACATCAAACAAAGAGAAGAATGCTGACATTGCTCACAAGAAAAGAAAGAAGCCCGAATCCTCTGGATCTGATGACAATGCTTGAAGGTTGGTTGCTGTTTGGTGGTGTTGCAGGTTGGTGCTGATATCTGGTGGAGTTTGGAAGTGTGTTCAGTTTTTTTTTCTGCTGCTGCTCTTATTAATTGTTCTTGGATAACTGTATAATCATGATGAACATGTATCTTTGGCCCATTTGTGGCTACAGAGGGGGAGAATATTTTGGTACTTACTTAATTAGTACTTGACATTCTATTTTTCTGCTGTCACTTAATTCTGCTGCTATCTATCTCTGATTGCTTAGGGTCTTTAGCCAAAAATCTGCCAAAGGGGGAGTTTGTAGGTGTTTAGGTATTGGCTTGCATTTTTGGTAAATCCCAAGTGTATGTGTGAATGTCATGACTGATGTCATAACATTCTAGTTTAGTTTGTACTGACTCATCAGGTACCTTTGCAGAAAAATATTGTAATTCAAGTACTGATGTTTATAAGTGTGTATCTGAGCATTTTGCAAAATGATCACATTTTGCTAAATCAGTAGACAGGTTTTCTCAGATGTCATAACAGATGTTATGACATCCTGTTCTTAACTAACAGGTTTGCAGGTTGGATAAGTCTGAGTTTTTTCAGGAAATAACTCAGTCTTTCCTGAACAGAATCCTGCGTTTTCTGAGGGGTAACCTAGCTCAACCCTAACCTGGTTAATAAAGTCCTGTGACCTGGTCTTTAGGTCAAACGGAATTAACCCTAGGTTTTTGTGGAAACCCTAACTGAAGTTGCAGCTGCTATATATTCAACAGAGCTGCTGTTTTTCAAGGCATCCCTTTTATTGATCAGAAGATCATTTGTAATCTGTATAGATTTAATTATTGTACTCCAAGCAATTATCATTGTGATAAGTGACTTGGAATAGGTTTCGAATTGTAAGGGCTGTGTAGCACTCAAAGCTTTGAAGCAAGAGTGTTTGAATGTTCCTTGACTAAAGCTGTGAAGCAGAGTCAAGTTAGTTGTGTGCATCACTCAAAGCTGTGAAGCACGAGTGATTGTGTTGCTTGATTAAAAAACTGTGAAGCTTAATCAAGTGTTTGTTTTTTTGAAGAGTGTCTTCATCAATTTTTAAGTCAAATTGGTTTATGTATCACTGCTGTGATTGAGGGGGAGTGAGTAGGAACTCAGGTTTAAGTTGTACTTAGATTGGAATTGCATTGGGTAGGTCTTAAGTGAAGGAGATAAACTGGTTGGTTTATTCCTGAATTAACATCTCTTATAGTGGATTTCCTCCCTGGCTTGGTAGCCCCCAGAGTAGGTGTTGTTGCACACTGAACTGGGTAAACAATTGACTGTGTTCTTTATTGCTTTTGTATTTACTGTCATATAGTAAGTCAGATACGGTGTCATAACATTGAACGTGACATTGAGTATCTGCAGCCAGAATTTCAGGGATTGTTTCTAAATGTATGTTAGAAACTGAATGGGTGGTTTGGCCAAGAGATGTGCAAGAAAATTAGAGTTTTGGGCGTAAAAGAAACATAAGCTTAGCAAGTTTTTTGTTTTTATGTTTTTAGTTTCAAGTTCTTTGAAATTTCAGCAAGGTTTCAAGGCTAATTTTCAAATTCTCGACCTCTTTACAGTTGCAAATGAAGTTCAATTTATAGGCAAGGATTTAGTAGCTTGGAGAAGTCAAAAGTGCAACCATCATACACTAGGCACCGACTTGTTCTTGAAGAAAGTTCAAACAAGTATGGTTCAAGGAACAAAGTAAGGTGGTTAGCAGCTTTTAGCCGCGCCTAAGCTGGATTTGTAAGCATGAATTAAGGAAAAGTACCCCCAGAAGCAAAATCAATGCATGGGCCCAACATAAACTTGTACAAAAGTTTGCTTTTCAAGGACAACAATGGTACTTCTATGTCACACGTGGGGAAATCCTTTGGATAAAGACTCAAAAGTGGGTGTGAGCATTAAATGATGATGAGATTTATCAAACCAGAAATCCTGCAATATGAGATTATGCATCATAGCTTAATTCTGGGTCAGAAGTTCAGCATCAACATCGCTTAGAATAAACATCCAACTTCTGATCTTTGAATCTCCCTGCTCCAGCATGTTCTGAAGGAGTTCTCAGACTTTCCAGAAAGCTTGTAACACACTTTGCAGACCCTCTTTGAACTACTCTTGCTAATTCTGATTGAACCTACGTGAAAACTAGTGCAGAAGTTCTAACCAAATTCTGTCTTGGAAATGCCCAGAATTTACTAAGTGATGCAGTTTCATGGACGCGTCTTTGAAGAGTTATAACTTGAAATCCCAGCATTTCTAGGAGAAGTTTTGTTCTGCAATGTTTTAGATTTCATTGAAATCTATAACTCTTTTGTTAGAAGTTCTTCCAGAATCAACTTGTATCATGGTGAAAATATGGCCAGAAGTTCTGAATTTATCATATTTTCTTAACACTTAGAAAAATTTCTAAGTATTTAGAATTTTTCCAAAGCAAATTTGACTTTGACTTTCTTGATGAAACAAACTTCAAATTCTAACATGTCTTCCTAAAATACGATTCTTGAAACTTGATTTTAATCCAAAAGTCAAAGTTTGACTTTTAGTGCGCAATTGACCATTTTGCCCTTGTGCCCATTTCAACTCTAAATTGATGTATCAGTGCTGAACTTGATGTCATGGAAGATCTTGGAAGGAAATTATTGAGAAATGAGAGAGCAAATTTTTGGGTACAACAGCTGCCCTTGTTCAATCTTCTTAAACCTGAAGAGTTAGATTGGCGAGTCCGTCATTCGTGATTTGAAGGTGGAAGATGATTGAACACTAGAGTGCCCAGAAAATTTGCACTCGAGGATGTGTTAGTTGAATGTGTAGGGAATGGGCTTAGAGATGCCATTTAGAGTGACTAGGGAAAGTATCAGGATAAATCTTTTGGTTGATTTAAACTGGAGTGGTAGATGTCTTTGTCTGTAGATTTTTCTGCAAGGGAAAAGATTAGTTGTATGCAGGTGTATGCATGGTGTAATGATGTTCTCAAAATAAATGAGATTATTCCGTATGAAATTGTCATGCATGCATTATGATTTATGAATGTGATGCATTCCTCGTAGCGTGTCTTTGTCTAGGAAAATAAATCCTTGACAACATGCTGAAGAGCCTTGGGAAATGAGCTCCTAGACTGCTATTGGGGATGAAGAGTATGCTCCTCTCGTTTTAGGATGTTTCTGTTGTAAATTCCTATTCTGCTGTTTGAGGAGAAACTCCGTTGGGGAATACTGACTTGTTTAAGCAGACTCTGGAGAATGCTGATCTCTATTTGGGAAAAGAGTTCAATGCTCTACTGGGGAATTATTCCTGACTGGAGAGCATAAAAAAATGGCTGTTATCTAGTCGAAATCCAGGCTTGGCAGAAATTTGTTGGGGGTAATGAGGTTGACTTCTATCTGGTCATTTTCCAGGCTTCACAGTGATTTTCAGGGAAGAATAAATTAACTGTTATTTGGTCAGATTCCAGGCTTCGCAGAAAATTTCTTGAAGTTGAAGTTAATTTTTATCTGGTCGGATTCCAGGCTTCACAGTAACTTGTTGACAAGATAAAGTTGAACTGATATCTGGTCGGGTCCAGACTTCACAGTAATTTGAAGTGGTAACTATTATCTGGTCGGGTCCAGGCTTCATAGTTTTTGAAAAGTTACACTATTATCTGGTCGGGTCTAGGCTTCATAGTGACTCGTTGGGGATTGTAGCTAGTTTTTATCTGGTCGGACTCCAGGTTTCACAATTTGCTTGAATAGACGAAGTTGAACTGATATCTGGTCAGATCCAGGCTTCATAGTAACTTACTGGGGAAGAATAAATTAAACTGTTATCTAGTCGGGTCCAGGCTTCACAGTAATTTATTGACATTAAACTGTTATCTGGTTGGATTCCAAGCTTCACAGATTTCTGAGGAGGATGAATTTAATTGCTATCTGGTTAGGTCCAGGCTTCACAATAACTTGCTTGAATAGATGAAGTTGAATTGATATCTGGTCGGATCCAGGCTTCACAGTAACTTGCTTAAAATTAGTTATTATCTGGTCAGATTTCAGGCTTCACAACAAATTTCCAAGGGATTAAAGTTAATTGCTATCTGGTCAGATTCCAGGCTTCACAATAACTCATTTGAAAAGATAAAGTTGAACTGATATCTGGTCGAGTCCAGGCTTCACGGTAACTTACTGGGGTAGAGGCAAACTCTACTGGGGAAAAGAAATTAAACCCTTGTCTGGTTGAGTCCAGGTTTTTCCGTATCTAGAAGAGTTAAACTATTATCTGGTCGGGTCCAGGCTTCATAGTATCTTGAGAATTTAAATTATTATCTGGTCGGGTCCAGGCTTCATAGTATTTGAAAAGTTTCACTATTATCTGGTC
The DNA here is from genome assembly GCA_948472305.1 of Vicia faba. Classification (NCBI taxonomy): domain Eukaryota; kingdom Viridiplantae; phylum Streptophyta; class Magnoliopsida; order Fabales; family Fabaceae; genus Vicia; species Vicia faba. Next base: position 1,423,119,792 of record OX451738.1, on the reverse strand, counting down.
GGATCCAGGCTTCATAGTGTTTTGAAATTGACTGTTATCTGGTTGGATCCAGGCTCCACAATAACTTACTGAAGTTAAAACTGTTATCTGGTCAGATTCCAGGCTTCACAACAACTTTTGGAGATAACAATGACTTTATTGGCGACTTCATTGGGGATCAGAGGTTGTGGTCCTTTGATTTGTAATAGTCTGAGAGGAAAACTCAAGCTGGAGAGGATAGACTCAAAGACCAGAGAGAATTTCTTAACCTAGTTTTTTCAGAAAGTTCATGAACAAAATTCTCCTAGCACGATTAATATAAATGAAAACTAAGCACATGTATGGTTTCAGGGCTATGAATACAACATCTTTCATTCACAAACCTAAGTATAACTATTCCTAAATAGGGAGATAGCATTTCATGAAATACCTGTTTCAGTTGAGCTCGAGCTGGATAATGCAGCAACTTCCAAGGGTGCTTAAGGTTCTTTTGAGCTTGCCTGATGTCCACTGAAGCTATCCCAATGCTTGGCTTGTTTTGAAGTAGCCTGAGTCGTGCTACAGAACTCAACCTGCAAAGCTTCCAAACAAAAATGGCAATGTGTGTTAATGGAGTTACAATTGGCAATGGAGGTCTGGAATAGTTTAGGTGAGTTGAATGGAAGGTATTGGAACAAGTTTGAGGCAAAACGCACGAGGGAAAGTGGAGATGGAGGTGGTTCTGCAGGGCTTGCCCTGTTTTGCAGAAAAATAGTGATTTTGTGTACAAGGAGGTTTGAGTGGTGAAGAGCTCATGTTTCTGGCTTGCTAGGGTGTATGAAACTTGTTTGACAACTTTGTTTTTGTTGGTTTTATCAGATGTGTGAGATGCCTTGTGTTTGACAAGTTTTTCTTCTTCTTGAAGCAAGAGAGTGGAAGTGAGGTTATAGGCTTGTACAGGCCATTTTATCACCCTGCATACAACCCTCTTGGCCCCTCTAATTAGTGGATTTTGTTTGCAGCATAAGATATGGTTCAAGGCTCTAGGATGCTGTTTTGACATAAAGCAAAGTTCAAGCAAAAATGGCAATGTTGCTTTTTCCATTTAAGGCTTAATCTAGTGTAAAATACCCTAATGACCAAGACACTGCCTTGGCTCAATGGATTTGCATTAAATTATGGAGTACAAACTGGTTTAGAGGCCTATAATTGTGAACCAAGCTAGCTAGATTAGATTTGGCAAGTAGTATGAACATGTATTGGCCATGGTTGCAAAGTGAGTTTTTGCCAACTTTAGGCATTCGATTCTCCCTAACCACAAAGGTGTTTGAGGAGTTCTTGGACAATTTGGAAATCTTGAAACATGTACTACAATCCATATTTGAAATGAAACTTGAAACTCCAAGTGGAACTATGTGAAAAATGGCCAAGAAGATGGGTCAAAATCCTGCCTAAACTAGGGCAAAATTTCTCTAAGTTAAAAGTTTTAGATACCCTTGTTCCAAAAATCATAACTTGAGATCCAAGCTTCTTTTGAGAAAACTTTGTGAATCAAAGTTGTAGACTTTGTGATGGAATACAACTTTAATGTTGTAAGTTTTGTTTGAATCCATTTGCATCTTGGTGAAAAAATGGGACAAAGTTAGAAAAAAATAAGAAAATTTTATAACTTAGAAAATTTCTAAGTTATGAAAATTTTCCATTTTAAACCCTAATTTGCATTTTTGGGTTTCTTGATAAACAAGTTTCATAATTTGACATGTCTTGATGAAAAATGACCATTGGCACTTGATTTTGACCAAAAAGTCAAAGTTTGACTTTTCAATATACAGTCAAATTTTGATCAGTTGACTGAAAAATTCATCTGTTAATCCTATGCATTTGAGATCTTTTGAACTTGTTGAATGGGTCAAGACAATGTAATTTAGTCCTTGAGTCCATGGTTGAGCTTGATTTGCCATTGGCTAAGTCAAACAGTCAAAAATTGCCTGTACAGTCAAAACCCTAAAAATGACCATTTTGCCCTTTTGATGATCTGATCAAATTTCTTGTGGAATTGTGATCCAAACTTGATCAAATGGTTCATATGAGTTCATAATGTTGATGTGGGTCAAATTTCATGAGGTTTGACCATCAATTGGCCACAATTGACTTTTTTCCCCAACACAGCTGATTTCTAGGTCAACTGTCCAATTGACTAAGCAAAAATTTGAATCAAGGCTTGAAACTTGGTATGGACAAAATTGTGAGTCCAACATGGAGTATGAAAGTCATTTTGGGCATTGTACGTCAAGACATGTCTGTGCAAACTCAAACCCTAATTTAGGTCAACAGTGCAAGGAGGTGTCTTGAGCAGAGCAAACCATAGCTTGATCTTGAGTCCCAAGAGTCTTGTGATGAGAAATGTTGATGAAATGAGAGGGCAAATTTTGGGGTACAACAGTTGCCCCTGTTCAATATTCTTGAACCTGAAGAGTTAGATTGGCAAGTTTGCCTTTCGTGACTCGAAGGTAAAAGAGGATTGGACACTAGAGTGCCCGTAAATTTGCACTCGTCAAAATATAGCTGAGGAAATGGGCTTAAAGATGCCATTTAGAGATGGTAGAATCTTGATGGAGATGGGCTTAAAGATGCCATCCAATAATGTTTTGTTGAATTGCAATGTTGCAGATAAGAAGAATGAACGTCAAAATGGTATCCGTGTCTGGAATGCATTTGAACTGTATCTGGAGACTGAGTCTGTATGAGCAAAGAATGGTGTCCGTGTCTGGAGCGTATCTGAACTGTAACTGTATTTGAACTTTGAATCAATATCAGAATGACTGCCGTGTCTGAAGTGTATCTGTATTGTATCTGAATTCTGAATGGGCGACAGAGAAACATTTGTGTATGGAGCATCTCTGGACTAGGGATAAATTCCGAATGAGTGACAGAATGGCAATTGTGTCTGGAGCGTATCTGGACCATTTTTGAAGTTGAGATCTGTATGAGTAGCAGAATGACTTCCGTGTCTGGAGTGTATCTGAGACTGTAACTGAGATCTGAATAAGTGGCAGAATGACTTCCGTGGCGACTGCACTGGGGAGAATCAAACTGCTGGTGCAAAGGCCAGAATGGCATCCGTGTCTGAAGCGTATCTGAACTTGAAATTGATAGTTGAATCTGAATGAGAGATAAGATGGCCGCCGTGTCTGGAGTGTATCTAGTATGTATCGGATTGCTGAAGTCTGAATGAGTAGTAGAATGACCGTCGTGTCTGGGGTGTATCTGTACTGTATTTTGACTTGAAATTGTGAATGAGTAATAGAATGACCGCCGTGTCTGGGGTGTATCCATACTGTATTTTGAATAATTGTTAACGATAACCTTTTAATCTTATCCTGAAAAGGGTAAAGTGTTAGCTAAAACACAAATTTATGTTGCATGATATGTATGATGCAATGGACTGTATTTCATCAATGTTTATGATATATGAATGTAATGGATGTGCATGTAAGCTGAGTAGCTGTCTTGCCGAGGAAAATAAATCCTTGACAACTGGAGATAATGAAATCTTTGATTGCTGTCGGGGAAAGTAAATCTTTGACCGATGCTGGGGATTCCAAAAATCTTTGAATACTGAAGATGAGAAATCCTTGCGGACTGCTGACTACTTGGGGATTAAAGATCTCTGATTGTTGAGAAGGAGAAATCCCGGGACCACTGCTGGAGATTGAAAATCCTCGGTGATTTGTGGGGATTAACAAGGCCTTTGACAACTTCTGCAGGGAATGAGAATCCTTCATGACCTTCCTGGGAAATAGGGAAAACTCTGAAAAAACTCTACTGGGGAATTAAAAGCTAGGAGGCTTCTGCTTGGAGAAATGAGACTGAGAATCTTTGATCTTGCTGGGAGATAACTCTGTGGGGGAAATGTTCACTATTCTGGCTCCGCTGGGGATAGGATTTTCAGGGTTTTCGGGCTCCACTGGGGATCTTGAAGCTTAACTCCGCTGGGGAAATATACTCCAAATTTTAGCTTTGTTGAGGATCTGAATGATGTATTGCAGGGGATTTCTTCTGGAATGGCGTAAAGATATCTTCCTACACCTTCAACCTATCAGTAATTATCCTTTCTCAATTTCGTTTTATTTGTAAGCAGTGATTATATTCAAATGCATATGCCTATTCAACAAAACATTGTACGTTTTCAAATAAAACATAAGTGTAAAAAGAAAAGAAAGGCAAGCAAATTTCTGCACTTTGAAGTATCTTTGTATTTAACTTTCGTGAGTATCTTTATACAAAGGAGACAGACATCCTAGTAGGAGAATGTTGTCGTAAAAATTGAAAAATTTTATACAAAAGAAAGATGGCTATGTGTAACAATTCCATGGGATTCCAATTCTGTTATAGCCTTCACAACTCTGAATATCTTGTCCATTTGCTGCTTCGTCCGCCGATGACTGGATTGATCAGAAGCTTGGAGCTTGTTGGTGAAGATATTGTTCTTAAAGAGATCCGACGAGACATAGTCATACGCTTTAATTTCCTAACTTTTGCCTGGACCTCACTTTCGGGTTTTCGATCCACCGGGAAACCCTTTTTTGCCCAAGTCGCCCTTTCGGGTTTTCAACTTGCCGGGTGTACAGATTTTTTGTTTTATCCCTAATTTTTGCCTGAACCGCCCTTTCGGGTTTTCGATTCACCGGGATGCCCATTTTTGCCCAAGTTGCCCTTTCGGGTTTTCAACTTGCCGGGTCGTTTTATGCGTAGTATCTTTTGACTATGTCTGCGTTCGCAGGGTGCGGCAAGTCATCACCGTCCATGGTGGTCAGAATCATTGCCCCACCAGAAAAGATGCTCTTAATCACAAATGGTCCTTCGTAAGTAGGAGTCCACTTGCCCCTGGGATCACTTTGCGGCAAGATGATCCGCTTGATTACAAGATCTCCGACTTGATATACCTGACGTATGACTTTCTTGTTGAAAGCCTTGATCATCCGTTTTTGATACGTCTGACCATGACAAACAACAGTAAGTCGCTTCTCGTCGAACAGATTAAGTTGATCAAGCCGGGTCTGAATCCAATCGTCTTCACTCAAACCGGCATCCTTCATAATTCTCAAGGAAGGAATCTGAACCTCCATAGGTAAGACAACCTCCATGCCGTATACCAAAGAAAAGGGGGTTGCCCCTGTTGACGTACGCGCCGTGGTACGATATCCATGCAGAGCAAACGGTAACATCTCATGCCAGTCCTTGTAGGTGACTGTCATCTTTTGAATGATCTTCTTGATATTTTTGTTCGCGGCTTCAACAACACCGTTCATCTTTGGCCGGTAGGGAGATGAATTATGATGATAAATCTTGAACTGCTCGCATAGAGCGGTGATCATAGTGTTGTTCAAATTTGTACCATTGTCCGTGATAATCCTGTCGGGGACACCATACCGGCATATGAGGTTCTGCTTGATGAAACGGGCCACCACATTCTTTGTAACAGAGGCAAAGGAAGCTGCTTCAACCCACTTGGTGAAATAATCAATAGCGACCAAGATGAAGCGATGTCCATTGGATGCCATAGGTTTGATCTCTCCAATCATGTCAATGCCCCACATTGCGAATGGCTAAGGAGCTGTCAGAACATTGAGAGGAACAAGAGGAATATGTACCTTGTCGGTGTAGACTTGGCATTTGTGGAAAGTACGGGAGTGTTGATGACAATCAGCTTCCATGGTAGACCAGTAGTAGCCTGCCCTTAGAATCTTCTTAGCCATCGTATGCCCGCTCAAGTGGGTGCCAAATGTGCCACTGTGTATCTCAGTTATGATCAACTCTGCTTCAGCTTTGTCCACACAACGAAGTAGAACATAATCATGGATGCGCTTATAAAGGATGCCATTGCTTAGGAAGAACTTGGCATCAAATCTCCTTAAGAACTTTTTGTCATTGACGGAAGCTCCTTCAGGGTATTCTCTAGTCTGGAGATACCTTTTGATTTCATGAAACAAAGGTTGTTCCACTACTTCTTTGGTATTAATCTCATGACAGTGCACAGGTTCGTCCATTCGCTCGACGGTAATTTGGGGAGCCTTGTTATCCCAATTGAGTTTAAACATGGAAGACATTGTAGCCAGAGCATCGGCTAACTGATTTTCTTCTCGCGGGAAGTGCTCGAAGGTAATCTGCTCGAAATGAGGTAACAACGTCAAGACATGTTCCTTGTATGGGATAAGATTAGGATGCTTGGTGTCCCACTCTCCTTTGACTTGACTGATAACTAAAGCCGAGTCCCCAAATACGACCAAAGATTTGATTCTCAAGTCTATAGCAGCCTTGAGACCAAAGAATCAAGCTTCATATTCAGCCATGTTGTTGGTACAACTGAAGCAAAGTCGGGCAGTGAAGGGTGTATGGCAGCCTTCCGGAGAAATGAGTACCACACCGATACTGTTGCCAAGTGCATTCGAAGCACCATCAAAGTACAGGGTCCATCGGGATCCTTGTTCAGGTCCGTCATACGGTCCGTTACCTTCAATGTTGTCCAATGTCATGATGTCCTCGTCAGGGAAGTCGAATCTCATAGATTGGTAATCTTCGATGGCTTGATGAGCTAGATGGTCAGCTACTACACTCCCTTTTATAGCTTTTTGGGTAGTATACTTAATATCATACTTAGTCAGGATCATTTTCCATCTAGCGATTCTCCCAGATAAAGCAGGCTTCTCGAAGATATACTTGATCGGATCCATTTTGGAAATCAGCAAAGTGGTATGAGTCAACATATACTGTCTTAGCCGGCGAGCAGCCCATACCAAAGCGCAACAAGTCTTCTCGAGCAGTGAGTAGCGAGTCTTACAGTCGGTAAACTTTTTGCTAAGATAATAAATGGCATGCTCTTTTCGGCCAGACTCGTCATGTTGGCCCAGCACACACCCCATTGAGTTATCCAAAACAGTCAGATACATGATTAACGGCCTTCCTTCGATGGGTGTCATCAAAATAGGAGGTTCTAGTAAATACTCCTTGATCTTATCAAAAGCAACTTGACAATCGTTGTTCCATTCAACCACCTGATCTTTTTTCAACAGCTTGAAGATTGGCTCACAAGTAGATGTCAGGTGAGAGATGAACCTTGCGATATAGTTTAAGCGTCCCAAGAATCCTCTAACCTCCTTTTCAGTACGGGCGGCAGACATTTCTTGTATAGCCTTTACTTTAGCTGGATCAACCTCAATGCCTTTATTGCTGACAATAAATCCCAAAAGTTTACCAGACCTAACCCCAAAAGTGCACTTGCTTGGGTTCAGTCTGAGCTTATACTCCTTCAACCTGGAAAACAACTTTTGCAAATGGTCAAGGTGTTCTTCTTCTGTCTGTGATCGAGCTATCATGTCGTCTACGTAAACTTCGATTTCATGATGTATCATATCATGAAACAAAGCTACCATGGCGCGTTGATAGGTTTCCCCTGCATTCTTCAGTTCAAATGGCATCACTTTGTAGCAGAAGGTACCCCATTGCGTGACAAAAGTAGTTTTCTCCATGTCCTCGAGGGCCATTTTGATCTGGTTGTATCCCGAGAATCCATCCATGAAGGAAAAAACCTTGTGTTGAGCTGTGTTGTCAACCAAGATGTCGATATGTGGCAGTGGAAAATCGTCTTTAGGGCTAGCCCTGTTTAAATCCCGATAGTCCACACACATTCTGACTTTGCCTTCCTTCTTAGGCACGGGCACAATGTTAGCAACCCATTGTGGATAGGAAGTAACAACCAGAAAGCCAGCGTTGAATTGCTTCATTACCTCAGCTTTAATCTTCTCAGACATGTCAGGCCTCATCCGGCGGACCTTTTGTTTGATCGGTGGACAATCTTCTCTTGTAGGGAGACGGTGGACCACGATATCTGTGTCTAGTCCCGACATGTCTCCATAAGACCAGGCGAAGATTTCAACATATTAATTCAACAACTGCACTAAGCGCTCCTTGACACTTGGTTCCAGGTTGGCACCCACTTTTACTTCTTTCCTGTCCTCCTCTGTTCCCAAGTTGATGGTTTCTAGCAACTCTTCGTGAGGCAGAATAGCCCTCTCCTCTTGTTGTAAAAGTCTGGCTAACTCTCCCGGCACTTCATAGTCTTCGTCAACTTCGTACTCAGCATGATTGACCAAGTCTTCAGAGTTATCGAAGGCTAAAACAGAATAGTCACCCATGGAATCCGGAATGGATGGGTACCTGCATTTGTGAGTGTGGGTGTGTGTAAGGGATAGCCATCCTTAAACAAAACAAAAATGCAAAAGGAAAGAAAATGAACACAGCAGTTTATGAAAACGTCCAATGATTCATTAAAACATGGCATATGATAATGAAGTAAATCAAGCCCTTACAGATGGACCTACATGCCCCGGGCAAGGCATGAGGTGAAAATAGTGTATGAATTGTTTTAGTTATTACAGATCGAAATAAGAAATTGTCCAAAGATAAAATTACTGGTTGATAAAGGTGATGGGAATAAAATCCTTTGCTTCCCAGTTACTTAAACCCCCTTCGACGGTCGGAAAGATCCAATCTTCAAAGTGGCTCTCTTCATCTTCATCTTCTACAACATTGATTCCATGGTGAGAGATCTTGACGGGTGGTCCTCCAGCCTTGGAGCGACACATAGCCTTTTGTCCTGCAGCAGTGAACCCTAATCCAAACTTGTCCGTCTTATGGGGAAAATCAGGCAACTGTCCCCACACTGTGCTCTTCCCCTCTTTAATTACAACCTCTGCGTCCTTGAGAGATTCCATCCTAGATACATGCTTGGGAACGATAGGCACCTCAACCATTGTCTTCACAACTGCTACCTCAGGAGAAACTTCCTCAAAATGTTGGAAAGGCGTTTCGATGAACTCGCCATCCAACTCCACATAGCGGAAGGAATTGAGATGACTTATCATGTACTCTTCCTTGCCGTGCACTGTTATAATCTTACCCTTAATAGGATATTTCAGCATTTGGTGCAAAGAGGAGGTAACTGCCCCAGCATAATGGATCCACGGTCTTCCTAACAAACATAAATATGACGGACGGATGTCCATCACATAAAAGGTGGAGTTGAAAACTTCTGTGCCTACCTTGATTGGAATATCAACCTCTCCATGAACCATTCTGTTGGACCCATCAAAGGCCCTAACAACGATGTTACTAGGTTTGAGAGTCAATCCTTTGCAGTCCAAACGGTCTAAAGCTTTCTTCGGCATCACATTCAAGGAAGAACCAGTATCAACTAAGACATGGGCAAGATTGGTTGCCCTGCATTCAACTGAAACATGTAGCGCGTCGTTGTGTTTCCTTCCTTTGGGAGTCAAGTCAGCATCGGAAAAGCCAAGGCCATTATCAGCAGTAAGACTGGCCACACACTCCTGAAACTGGTCAGCCGAAGTCTCTTGGGGTACATGTGCCGCCTTCAAAAATTTGATCAGGGCTTTAGCATGGGCCTCAAAACAGAGTAGAAGAGCCAACATTGAAATTTTAGAAGGGGTTTGCCCTAACTGTTCCACGACGTCGTAGTCACTCTTTCTGATTATTTTCAAAATTTCATTCATTTCTTTCTGAGTGGTTTTGGGGATCACCACAACATGGGCCTTCGTCCTAACAGGCTCTTCCAGTATCCCCTTACCCTTATCGGTATTATCAGCAGATGGTCTTACTTCAGAAGTATCCAATTCTTCAATTATCGTGTCTCGCACAGATGACTTAATAGGTGCATAAGCTTTCGAGGGTCCGAAAACTGCTCGAGGGGGAGCAATCTCCGGAGAAAAGATCCGGCCGCTGCGGGTTATCTTGCTTGTACCCGCAATGTTCCCTATATCAGGGTCTTCTTCTTCAGAAATCTCTTGGACTGCCTTAATCTGTTTGATACCATGGTAGAAGATTTCTCCCCCATAGTTCCATGGTATCGTTTTTCTAGATTGATACGGGACAGGTCCCGGCATGGTGATTTTTAAAGGTACAAACTTAAGGTCGGGCGTAATCCTGACAGGCCTTTTGCAAGCCTTGGGAGGATTGTTGGAAATGGTTATGATTGCAATATCGTTGGTTGATGTAGCAAAAGTAGCAGTTGTAACAGGAGTGAAGGTATCAACAGGGGTCTTCTGGAAGAGTATCTCTTGGGTATCCATCAGGCGTTGGACACCTGACTTCAACATTGGGCAATCACCTCGTATGTTCAAACAAAAATAACAATCTTTTCCACAACCAGGAAAGATCCCGACTCTCATCAAATTCTATTTAATCACAAGTAACAGCGTCAACAGGTCAACAACATTAGTAACATGAAGGTCCTCCATAACAGCATGAACATTATTACCGTGCTTGGGCATCGGAGCAGAAATCACATTGGGCTTCTCAGGAGCATCAAATTCTACTTCCTTGGCATCAATCAAGTCCTGGATTTTGTTCTTAATCGCCCAACAATTATTAGTATCATGCCCAGCACTGTCAGAGTGGTAGGCACACTTGGCATTGGAGTGGTAGTATGGAGAGGAGGTGTTAGGGTTCTTTGGCACTTCCTTTAAACTGGTAAGATTCAGCTTCAACAAGTGAGGGAGTACTTGAGCGGGCGTCATGTTGATTCAGGTGAACTGCCGTTGTGGCCTTTCTACCCATTGTTGATTAGGTCTTGACTGATTGTTACGAGGTTGATCATTTGAAGAGTTTTGAATCATCACAGCCCCTACAGTTGGCCGGCGCTTGTTTCTTCCCTGACTTTTCGGAGAATACACAGTAGATGCTTCCTTCTTAGCTGGGAAGGCTTTCTTAACAGCAGCGGATGCGGAGGTATCTTTCTGAATCTTTCCACTCTTAATACCGGCCTCGACCCTTTCGCCGGTCAAAATTAGTTCAGTAAATCCCGCGAAGAACTCCCGATTAGATGGTTGAAGAAAGGGCCAGACAGGGTCCCCAGAAACATGTCAACTAACTCCCTATCTGACAACGGTGGCTGCACTCTCCCAGCCAGATCACGCCACTTTTGGGCATACTCTTTAAATCCTTCATTGGAAGCCATCCCCATACTTTGTAACTGAGTACGAGTGGGCACCAAATCAGCATTGTATTGATATTGACGGTAAAAAGCAGCTGCTAAGTCTTCCCAACTATGAACCTCTAATCTCTTGAGTTGATAGAACCAATCCAACTGTGTGCCAGATAAACTGTCTTGGAAAAAGTGTACCCAGAGGTCTTTATCAGATGAGTGGGGTTGGATCTTTCTGACATACGATCTCAGGTGCATCTTTGGACATGATAGACCGTCATACTTGGAAAATGTTTGCACCTTGAACTTGGGAGGGATAACAATCCCAGCTACCAGCCCTAGTTCTTCAAAATCCAAACTAGGGACCCTCTGCAATTCCATGGCTTCCAATCTATCCTCAAGATTCTTATATTTATCATCCACTGGGGGATACTGTTGTTCGGAATAGTCTTCGTCTTCTTCCTCTTCCTCCTCTTCAACTTCATATTCAGACGGTACAACAACCCCTTTCCCTTTACCAGCCCCTTCGTCAGACGTTGAGGGGAACTCGAGAACCTTTCTGGTATTGCTTTCAAACCTTCTTCCAGAAGTGGCTACTCCGAGCCTCTTCTTCTTTTTCTCTTTATTCTTCTCCAACAGAGCTTTGAGGTCCTCTTGACCCTTTGCCAAGGTCATGAGGAGTTGCTGGAATTGTGAATTTTGTTCCTGCAGATCTTTGACCGTCTGCTCCAAATCCATCTTGCTGAAATAAACAGTAGAAAGATAAGGAAACCTGGTGTGAAGACCTGTTTATGCATATGATGAATGGTATGTTATTCATGTAATGCGTTCAAGGATTCAGAAATTCAAATTTGTTGCAAACAAAAAGGAACACACGTTATATTAAGAAGAAATTGTTAGTACATAAGTGCCCCATGGGCAAAATATTACAAAATTCTTAATGTAAAAAGACATTGTGCATCCTCTTTGGTGCGATGTAAGTGTTGAGAGTTTCCTCCTCATGAAGTCGGCGGGTAAGCTCCAAAACCTTCTTCTCACTAGCATAAAAGCTGGCTTCAAAAGTATTCTGTTCTTCCTTGAGTTGGATCCAACTCTTTTGCATTTCTTCCCATGATGTTGGCATGTCAGGATGTAGGATGGTGTATGGAACCTCTCCTTCCGCAACAGGCTCTTTGATCAAGGGGAGAATGTGAGGGTATGGCATCATAAGATTCTGGGAACGGGTTCGTACCCACTTGAGATAAGGCTCAAGGGGGATGGAATTCTTGTGCCCCAGTGTCTTACTATCCACTTTGTTGGGCATCCTCCAAGCCCTGATGAACCTTTGTCGAAGTCCTTGCACATCGTCGTCGAAGTCAAAAACTAGGTCAGGAATCAGCATGTCATGAGGGCCATCCCTCCGAGCATATCCAAATTGTCTCAAAGCTAGACAGGGGTTGTAGGTAATGCCTCCCCTAATGCCAAGTGTGGGACATTAGGGAATTCCCCACAACGATCAATGATGATGACATTTTCTCTGGACTGAGAACACCAATGAACATCAGAATGTGTGAGGGTCATCAATCGTTGTGACCACCTTAAACCCTGCTCATTCTTCAAAACTGATTGTGGAAGGTGAGAAATAAAACACCTTGCTAGGAGAGGAGTACAACACATGAGAACACCTCTTTTCCTCATTGTTCGTGTGTAAAATGAGTGTAGGATGTCCCCAAGCAATATGGGTATAGGATTCCTGGATATGAAGATCTTGACAGCATTCACATCTATAAGTTGATCCGAGTTTGGGAACAGGACCAACCCATAGATAAGGAGTGCCACAATCTCTTCAAAGGCTTATAGATCAAGAGAATTCCAGCAGTCTTGTTCCTTCTCAAACAGAAACTTTTCCAAGAAACCCTTGACACCACTTCTGGTTTCCCAATGTCCCTTGATGTCAGATGGTTGCAAGTGTAATGCTTGAGCAACATCTTCAGGCTTTGGTTCTTTTTCCGTACCGTTGTAGGGTAGTTGGTGAAGAATAGGAATCCTCAGGAGTTGAGAAAATTCCTCCAAAGTGGGTACTAACTGATAATCAGGGAATGTGAAACAATGGTGTAGGGGGTCAAAGAACTGGAAGAGAACTTTCACCATGTCTTCTTCAATTTTGGTGTTGACCAAGTTGAGGAGTCTACCATGTCTTTCACTAAAGAGAGAATTCTCTGGAATCCTGGATGTAAGCTCCTTGAGTTGAGGAGGGATTCTCACAAGGTTGACTTGAATTGTTTTCCTGCGAAGAGATTCCATGACCTACAAAACAAGAACAAAGATGAAGATCCAAACCCTTGAAAGGGTTAGTGGATGCATATGATGCTTTATGATGTTCATGATGTATGCACAAACACATGTACAGGAAAGTCACACAAAGCCCTAGTTTCAGGCTTGCATGAGGTTTCATAGGTAAATACCCTCTTGAGTTTAGTTGGCTCAAACCTGTCCTATAAATAGTAACCGGGTTCTAAGGAGCTCAATATCACTAGATTGTTTTCTATGTTCATTGTTTTGGTTTAGCCATTTAACTAGCGACCAAAATACTCCAAGAAAACAACCCTCAATGAGTGTAGTATCGAGTATCTACTAACTTCGGACTGCACCAAAGCCGGTCATCTCACTACCCCTAATAAAAGGCCAAGATGGTCAAGTAAGGTTCTAAGAGTTCATTAGTGCTTTATGACATCACTCAGCGGCCCCGTATTTTCTTTGATTGACTCAAAGGCTACCGTTACTCACAAATATGTCGTACTAATATAGCTATTGCTTCAACCATGTCAGTATATCCTGCACAGTTTCCACAACGTATTGCTATTTACCTATGAATGTTTCCCAAATTCGGGTAGAGGATTTCAAGCCCAAACAAGAGAACCAAATGTAAAGCAATCAAGGCAAATAATATAATCATGCAAAGGGTGATCTAAGCCCTAAGGTTACTCCACTTTTAAGATATTCCCCAGCAGAGTCTCCAGTTCTGTGATACGGTGGGAGAACTGACTTGGGATTTTGCATTTTGTGTTCGCAAATGTTTCGGTTTAGCAAGAGTCGCCATCGACTTTTTATTTTATCTAAAGGAAAGGTCAAAAAGCACAGGAAAGACCTTTGAGATGTTTTCTTGGGTTCGGGGAGTAGATTATAGAAAGGGAAGGTATTAGCACCCTTTCTATCCATGGTTATCCATGGGCTCTTAGTTACTTTCTTAGATCACTTGCTTTGCTTTTCAATTGTTTGAAATGGTGCTCTTCAATTGTTTGAAATGGTGCTTTGTGTGTGGTTTCGAGAAATGTTTTGAAAAGAGGCCATCGTTGTGGCAACCTTTGTAATGATTCTTGTTTGAATGTATACAAAGTTGTTTTTGTCTTTTGAAAAGTTTTCAATGTTTGAAAGTAGGGTTTTGAAATTATGTTGTGAAGTGTGTTTTGAAGATAGCAAGGATTGTTTTTGCAAGTTTTGATCAAGTAACTAAGAGTTGTCTACCCTATTTTACTCAAAGATCTTTCTTATATTTTTAACCCTTTTAACAATATTGTTTCACCATTGTATTTGGTGAACAACCTTGTGTTAGGATGTTAAACGGGACAGACGCGGGTCATCGTATAGACCATGATAACAATTGTGTCAAGTATTTTAGCAATTTTCTTGAGGGACTTGATCATTTTGTTTAGGCAACTCAGATATCGTCATCGAGGGACTATGATCTTTATTTTGTTTTTGTTTTACCAAAGTACTTGACATGCATATCATGGCCCATTTTTGAAGGCAACAAGTGGATTGAAACCCTAGGGGTGCAAGTGTGCATTGGGTTTGTTTTTCATGCATTTTTATCTTTGATTAGGTCAAACTATTTGTTAATTTGATTTTATATACAAACCCTAAGTCTAACAATGGCATAATTGAAATCATTTAAAGGTGCGAGAATTTAAATTCTACACTATTACAACATGATATAGGAAAGGGGGTACAAATTTGAATTGGGGATTATTTTGACCAGAAATTAAATTCTAAATTATTACAATCAAATTGAATGTATAAGGCATAAAAATTAAATGCACAATATTTAAATAAATACAATAAATAAATATTAAATAAAGTGTATTATGCAAAAAGTTTTTATGTATGTAAAAAGTATTTTTATGTGAAATGTAAATAAATAAAAAGTCAATTTCCCTTTTTTTTTTGTTTTTTAGGGCAAAAACCCTAATTTCTTAAATAAATAGTATTATTTATTATTTATATACAATAATGTATCAATTTGTACAAAAATAGAAGTATATTGAAGAAAAGGTATTTTTAGTATAAAATATTAATAATAATAAAAATATATTATTTTGGGTTTTTCTTGTTCTAATTATTTAATAACATATAGTATATATATATATACACTATGCCAAACAAGGGATTAGACAGCGCTTTTTTAGGCCTTTAACAGCGCTTAAAAGCGCTGCTAAAACCTCCGCTGCTAAAGGTATAGACAGCGCTTTTTTTTCAATCACTTTAGACAGCGCTTGGTAAAAGCGCTGTCTATTACCCCCCTTTAGCAGCGCTTTTCCTCATTTTTTTTAATTTTTTTTTTCAATCACTTTAGACAGCGCTTTTCATGAAAAGCGCTGTCTATTACCCCCCCCCCCCCTTTAGCAACGCTTTTCCTCATTTTTTTAAATTTTTTTTTCAATCACTTTAGACAGCGCTTTCATGAAAAGCGCTGTCTATTACCCCCCCTTTAGCAGCGCTTTTCCTTATTTTTTTTAAAAAAAAATTTCAATCACTTTAGACAGCGTTTTCATGAAAAGCGCTGTCTATTACCCCCCCCCCCCCCCTTTAGCAGTGCTTTTCCTTATTTGTTTTTTAAAATTTAAGTTCAATTGCTATTCAACATTATTCATCATCATTCAAGTTCGAATTGTGAAGCTAAATTTCAAATACATTCATCATCAAAGTCCACAATATTTATCATCATTCTATCAATGATACTTCAAGATCAAAGAAATGAGTATGCAATTTGGAGAAGAAAGTTGGCTTGAATACTTGGAGTTTTTTACCATTAATTACAAAGTGTACAAAATGCAAGGACGCTCCAAATTCAAAGGCACTAATACATCAATGCAAGAAAAGTCATCCTTTACAAATTTCAAGGAAAATTATACAAAGATTTGGTTCTAGACCTAATTCTAAAAAAGTCTCTTCAAGTTTGCTTCAAGACCAAGCCTTTGGTCTCGATAACTTCATCCTTCATTCCCAGGCTTCTTCATCTTCAAATTATCATCTTCAAGGCCAAGTATCAAAAACATCGTGATCTTTTAGTATGCAACTTTTATGCCACATCCAAATCCATTCATACCCTCCTTCAAGTTCTTTGCTTTTAGAAAGCTGTGTATCTACCCATTGCTCTAGCCAGTACCTCCATCTTCCGTTCACTTTACTTCTTTCTGACTCTGCTGACCTCTGAGGGATTTGTGTAAATTAGTTCAACTTGAGAAACTGGTTGGAAAAAGTAATGAAACAGTTTATGACATGAAAGAGCTAGGAGCTTACTCTATGATTAAATGTGTATTCTTTTATTCTTTCTCTCTTAATAATGCCTTCTTTCTTGATCATGCAACAGGCATCTACCTCTTCCTTCAATAAAGTGCTGTCATCCCACTTTCTTTCGCTGTTTGAGTCCATCTAAAAATTTGAAAACTCATGTTTCAAATCATACAAATTTATGTTTGGAATGTGAATTGAGGTAATGAAATAATGTAACATGCCATGCTTTGCTCACCCTAATGATCTTGTCTTTAGAATAAAGAGTCTCTTCATCTTCAACAGAATCCCATCTTCCTTCAACCATTTGGAGTCTCCTTGCACATATCTTTGATTGAATACTTACAATGGACTGCAAGCTCTTGAGAGTACTCATAGCTTGGCGTCTCACTGCTCGCCCACGAATAATCGCTTGAAGTTTTACTATTCCTTTCAATGCCCTCAAAGCCTTCTTTGCCTGTAATGAACATGACAATACTATCACTTGTCCTTGATTTCTTCTACATATTAATTGCCATTACATCTTACTCTTACAGTTTTCTCTATTTGTTTAACTAGAGTTGAATTTGAGAAATCACTAGATCCTTAAGGGGTTTTTGATGTCTGAGTATTGGTATGGAGGACGCATTAGCCACATTTGATGGTTACTTGCAACCTTGATATATAACCTTCTTCTAATAAGATTCATAATTCAATTACTTGTACTGATTTTAAAAGACTATTCCAGATCCAAAAACTTTAGCAGTAAAGATTAAGTAACAAGACAGATTGGAGAAACTCACAAGGTAGCCCCTAAAAGCAGTTTGAATTTTGATGGCTGCAAATTCTTGAATCTCTCTCTGGCACAGATATATTGATCAAGGAACACCATTCCTAGTTTCAACAGGTTCAGATTCTTCTGAGCCATCTTGATCTTTTTGATAACCAGATTGTGAAACTTCATTAAGCATAACAACTTGAGAATGCTTGGTTTTTCCCTCCTCCTCAGCTTCATTTGATGTTGTTGCTGGAGCTGTAATTGAAGGTAACTTCTTGGTTTTTAGCTTTCCAAATATCCATTTCCTTCTTTTCTCTTTCTGAAATCAAGTTTCTTCTTTCTCATTAGAATAAACAGAATCTTACAACAACAAAAAAAGAATTTAGTTTTTAAAAAGTAAAATTACCTTCTCTTGTGTGGAATGTGTGTCCCATATGAAAAGGCTCTTCACCAGATTAAACCAGCTCTTGTTCTTCTTGGCCATTTAACAATATCAAAAGACTCAACTTCAATATCTGTGATCTAAAACAATGAACCATAACATAAGCTTTCAATAATTTATTTAAGTAATGTGAACGCACAACTCAAAATTAGACTTTGCCAAAAAAGATTCAACAATTTTCTGAACTTGTCATAAAAATTTATTCTTAGTTTGAATAACTAGTCAAAGCAAATGCCAAAAATAATTACATGACTCTCAAGTTGAATAAAAATAATAATAATATGCAGATTCAGATTGAGATTCAAGCTAATCACTTACTCATTTTCTTAGAAGTTAGATGCACCGTTTTGCAAGAGGTTGGTGCATGGGAACAAAGGGAACTACAGTCATTAAATTCAGATTGAATAGCCTTGAAACCAGCAAACATTCTTAATAATACTTCAAGTTACCAAAATCATGAATGTAGATAGATTTCATCACTAGTAAAAAGTGCACACTTACATACTCTGATCTCTTCATTCATCAAAGAAAAATAGATATTGATATACAGCCAGAAAGAATACAATTGTTTTTATATATTTGTTTATTAGGAATGGATCCTCTATATTTCTCCTTTCTATAGTTTTGGGGTGTATAGGGGAAATTTCAAGCTCGTCTAATATCACATTATCATGCTTTATTCAATAATCCCAATACCATAGTAATGGAGAAAATTGATAGAATGAGAAATGCAGAAGATCCATTCCTTTATTTACTGGGGATATACAGTACACACTACAAAAGTCCGTTATGAAGCCTTGACTTCAAAATAGAACGTAATACTTTTCTAATTTACCATGTGATCTCTAGGATTCGGACGCCTTTGCAATTCCAACTCATCAAACTCAAAGATAGGCAGCAACTCCACTGCATTGATACCAAGCTCTAGAAGATGTGGGATCTTATATGCAAGCAACAAAATGAGTTTAAATAAAGACATACAATAAATAGTAAGCACCAATCATATAGTAATTAATAAACAGCACAAATATAGTTCCTAAAGTTGGAGGTGGCATGCAACCACTAAACATCGATACACCTTATTAAGTTGAATACCCAATGATAGCAAAGATGTTACCTTCTCAATCACACCAAGATAGCTTCCACGAATGTTGTTATCCAATCCACTAGATTCATCCATTGTAAATGCACGGACATTCATCTCATATATAACAAGATCTTTCTGCATTTGCAGCAAGAGCATAATGAATCCATAAATTGGACTTACTTCATCTAGAAACATACAATACGCAGTCATATTCTCATCAACTAAAAAGGAAAAGAAACACTAGAGATCAACATCAAGGTAGAATACAAAATCTACATATAGTTTTAAGCATAAAGCAATTTAGATGAAGCCTTGGTTTAGAGAAAAGATTTTATGAATATCATTTTCGAACAACTATCATTTATGCAGGCTGAATACCTCGGCAATATTTGGAAGCTTATAATTCTCTCCCCAGTCAAAAGGCAAGCTGTCAAACTCATATGTGCCCAGAAACTTAGAGGTGAAAACAATATATTAACTAAACATTGCTCCCAGGAAGATCCTGCACAATGAGAGGTGAAAACAATATATTAACTAAATGTCTAAATGTGCATTTTGAATAGTTGTTCAGTGTTTGAATCAGAGAGAACCTGAGAATTCATTTTATTTATTGATAACCAAATGAATTCTTGTTACATGTGATGAGCCTCGGATCTATATTTATAGACCGGGCTAACACTAATAAACAAATACAGTCAGCATGCAACAGAAGCACTGTTGAGGCACCTAAAGAGTTGTTAATATGATAATCTGCATAGAAGCCTTCAAGACAACCACCTTGAGCAGACATAAATTTAATTAAAGGTTATAGCAGAAGCTCTTGAAAGTAGTTATGAAGGATTTCAAGCCATTTCTAAGGAACAACATAACAAATGGACGAATTCATCCCAATTTTCCCCCTGCAAATCATCACAAGGAATCATAAATATCATAAACTATGTCTATGCATAAGCATAAAATTAGAATAACCTCATAGAAACCACTACGAATATAACATACTGAAGTGAACATAAACTTTAAAATTAAGACAACAGCATTGACCGCAACGTGTTGAACAAATTGATTTTCAACAACTAACAAATTCACCTGCCACATAAAAATACAAATCATATTCAAAAGAAATTCAGCATCACAATGCACATCAAAACAGAAGGGAAAAGAGGAAAGAAACCAGTTGAAACATTTTGTCGAACACGTGATGCGCGAGTTGCAAAACGGTAGTAACAGCGACAATTATCCGTCAATTCACACACCGCAAATGATCACTAATCAACAATGCCAACAGTACAACAACTCAGCACATGAAGTGAAAGAATTGAAGCAAAAAGAATCAAGAGATACGGTTGAGGAGTTTTATCGAACACCTTGCGGGCAAGACCAAAAGCTGTATTTTTCGGCATTTTTAATATGCTAGCATTCCTCCATTTAGCTTCATAATATTGTATGCTAGTGTTAACTTAATTTAGAATCAATACCGGGGGAAAAAAACCAGAGAAACCAATTGAAATTGTTATCAACATGAACCGTGAAGCTTACCGTAAAAATGCACCAAACCATAAACATTCTGAAACAAAGAAGTTCTGAACCAAAATCATAACGCGACTGAATCAATGCAGTGAGATTACAAATCACGTTTGGGTTTG
This sequence comes from Vicia faba, assembly GCA_948472305.1. Taxonomy (NCBI): domain Eukaryota; kingdom Viridiplantae; phylum Streptophyta; class Magnoliopsida; order Fabales; family Fabaceae; genus Vicia; species Vicia faba. The sequence continues at coordinate 1,423,099,353 of OX451738.1, read as the reverse complement.
CGAAAAAGCTGCGGATTGGATAAGCAGATGATGAAGGAGCGTGAATCGGTGGTGAGTTGAAAAAAGAAAGATGGAACGGTTGAATGAAGTTGTTTTGGTGGAAGCTTGTTTATGGTGAGGAGGGGAAATGATGGCGAGTTGCAGGGGAAAAGCGATGTTGGATGACTACCAGAGGGAGTTATATCGGAGAGATGACGGAACAAAGGGAGTAATGGAGTGAGACAGGGGGAGTTTGGGAGGAGACGAATGGAGAAGAAGATGAACAGCGATATGGGTTTAATTTTGTGTATCTGGAAATCTGATTTAGGGGTTAGGGGTTTAGAAATAAATTAACAAACCAAAGGCAGCGCTTTCAAGAAGCGCTGCTAAAGGTACCCCCCTTTAGCAGCGCTTTAGGCTTACCCCACCTTTAGCAGCGCTTTTAGATTTACACAAAGGCAGCACTTTCAAGAAGCGCTGCTAAAGGTACCCCCCTTTAGCAGCGCTTTAGGTTTACCCCCCTTTAGCAGCGCTTTTAGACTTACACCTTTAGCAGCGCTTTTTGAAAGCGCTGTCTAAAGCATACCCTTTAGCGGCGCTTTTATTAATTTTTTAATTTTTAATTTTTTTAAAACCCTATAGCAGCGCTTAGGGAGAAAAAGCGCTGCCTTTGATAAGGCCTATAGCAGCGCTTTTAATAAGCGCTGTCTAAAGTATTTTTTTTTGGATACCTACAACAGCGCTTTTGCATAAGCGCTGTCTATGTAGCGGTGCCAAAACTCGTTTTTGGCGTAGTGATATATATATATATATATATATATATATATATATATATATATATATATATATATATATATATATATATATATATATATATATATATATATATATATATATATATATTAAATATATTAAGTGTATAAAAAATAAAATAAATTATTTACAAAATGTATATATTTTAAGAAAATATTTTCAAATGTATATAACAATAAAATAAATTAATTAAGTATTATTTGTATTATTTTTAAGCTTTAACAAAAGAATATAAAATATTTAAACATGTTTACATTAGGAAAAATTAGAATAAAATATCTAATAAATGAAAAAAAATGTGAAGATATTTTTAGAATATTTTTTATGCTTGAAAATAAAATATCAAAGTCAGAGAAAAAATAAAAAAGCAAAAATGATAAATATACAAGAAATGGGCCAGGGGGGTGTGAAAATGAAAAAACGGGTGTGAAAAGCAGGAAGTAGCCAGGCGCAGCCCAGCTACTTCATCTTCTTCCTCTGTCAACATAAACGCGCGCCTAGCTCAGTTCAAACCTGTATCTCCTGATTCCTTGCTTTTTTGACAAAACACATAACATGAAACTTGTAGAGCATCAAACAACGAATCTAACCATATAAAAAACTTAAGCTAACTCTCAAAGACCAGAGAGAATTTCTCTGGCCCTAATTCTTAACCTAGTTTTTTCAGAAAGTTCATGAACAAAATTCTCCTAACACGATTAATATAAATGAAAACTAAGCACATGTATGGTTTCAGGGCTATGAATACAACATCTTTCATTCACAAACCTAAGTCTAACTATTCCTAAATAGGTAGATAGAAGTTCATGAAATACCTGTTTCAGTTGAGCTCGAGCTGGACAATGCAGTAACTTCCAAGGGTGCTTGAGGTTCTTTTGAGCTTGCCTGATGTCCACTGAAGCTTTCCCAATGCTTGGCTTGTTTTGAAGTAGCCTGAGTCGTGCTACAGAACTCAACCTACAAAGCTTCCAAACAAAAATGGCAATGTGTATTAATGGAGTTAAAGTTGGCAATGAAGGTCTGGAATAGTTTAGGTGAGTTGAATGGAAGATATTGGAACAAGTTTGAGGCAAAACGCACGAGGGAAAGTGGAGATGGAGGTGGTTCTGCAGGGCTTGCCCTGTTTTGCAGAAAAATGGTGATTTTGTGTACAAGGAGGTTTGAGTGAATAAGAGCTCGTGTTTCTGGCTTGCTAGGGTGTATGAAACTTGTTTGACAACTTTGTTTTTGTTGGTTTTATCAGATGTGTGAGATGCCTTGTGTTTGACAAGTTTTTCTTCTTCTTGAAGCAAGAGAGTGGAAGTGAGGTTATAGGCTTGTACATGCCATCTTATCACCCTGCATACAACCCTCTTGGCCCCTCTAATTAGTGGATTTTGTTTGCAGCATAAGATATGGTTCAAGGCTCTAGGATGCTGTTTTGACATAAAGCAAAGTTCAAGCAAAAATGTCAATGTTGCTTTTTCCATTTAAGGCTTAATCTAGTGTACAATAACCTAATGACCAAGACAATGCCTTGGCTCAATGGATTTGCATTAAATTATGGAGTACAAACTGGTTTAGAGGCCTGTAATTGTGAACCAAGCTAGCTAGATCAGATTTGGCAAGTAGTATGAACATGTATTGGCCATGGTTGCAAAGTGAGTTTTTGCCAACTTTAGGCATTCGATTCTCCCTAACCACAAAGGTGTTTGAGGAGTTCTTGGACAATTTTGAAAAGCTTTCAACATCTACTACAATCCATCTTTGAAATTAAACTTGAAACTCCAAGTGGAACTATGTGAAAAATGGCCAAGAAGATGGGTCAAAATCCTGCCTAAACTAGGGCAAAATTTCTCTAAGTTTAAAGTTTTAGATACCCTTGTTCCAAAAATCATAACTTGAGATCCAAGCTTCTTTTGAGAAAACTTTGTGAATCAAAGTTGTAGACTTTGTGATGGACTACAACTTTCATGTTGTAAGTTTTGTTTGAATCCATTTGCATCTTGGTGAAAAAATGGGACAAAGTTAGAAAAAAATAAGAAAATTTTATAACTTAGAAAATTTCTAAGTTATGAAATTTTTCCATTTTAAACCCTAATTTGCATTTTTGGGTTTCTTGATAAACAAGTTTCATAATTTGACATGTCTTGATGAAAAATGACCCTTGGCACTTGATTTTGACCAAAAAGTCAAAGTTTGACTTTTCAGTATACAGTCAAATTTTGATTAGTTGACTGAAAAATTCATCTGTCAATCCTATGCATTTGAGATCTTTTGAACTTTTTGAATGGGTCAAGACAATGTCATTGAGTCCTTGAGTCCATGGTTGAGCTTGATTTGCCATTGGCTAGGTCAAAAAGTCAAAAATTGCCTTTGTACAGTCAAAACCCTAAAATGACCATTTTGCCCTTTTGATGATCTGATCAAATTTCTTGTGGAATTGTGATCCAAACTTGATCAAATGGTTCATATGAGTTCATAATGTTGATGTGGGTAAAATTGCATGAGGTTTGACTGTCAATTGGCCACAGTTGACTTTTTTCCCCAACACAGCTGATTTCTAGGTCAACTGTCCAATTGACTGGGCAAAAATTTGAATCAAGGCTTGAAACTTGGTATGGACAAACTTGTGAGTCCAACATGGAGTATGAAAGTAATTTTGGGAATTGTAGGTCAAGACATCTCTGTGCAAACTCAAACCCTAATTTAGGTCAACAGTGCAAGGAGGTGTCTTGAGCAGAGCAAACCCTAGCTTGATCTTGAGTCCCAAGAGTCTTGTGATGAGAAATGTTGATGAAATGAGAGGGCAAATTTTGGGGTACAACAGATCCAATCAAGTATATTTTTGAAAAGCCTGCTCTTACTGGGAGAATTTCCCGTTGGCAGATGTTGTTATCTGAATATGATATTGAATACCGCACTCAAAAGGCTATTAAAAGTAGTGTGTTGGCAGATTACCTTGCCCACCAGCCGGTGGAAGATCATCAACCTGCAGAATATGAATTCCCCTATGAAGATGTGGTGTTCTTAAAAGTGAAAGATTGTGATGAGCCATTGCCCGAGGAGGGTCCTGACCCTGAATCTAGTTGGAGTATGGTATTTGATGGAGCTATGAATGCTTATGGTAAAGGAATTGGTGTTGTGGTTGTTACTCCTCATGGATCGCACATTCCTTTTACTACAAGGTTAACATTTGATTGCACTAATAATATGGAAGAATATGAGGCTTGCATCATGGGTCTTGAGGAAGCTATTGATTTCAGAATCAAGATTCTAGATGTTTATGGAGATTCAACTTTGGTAATAAATCAGATTAAAAGAGAATGGGAATCTCGTCACCCTGGCTTGATCCCTTACAAAGATTATGCTAGAAGATTACTACCCTTCTTCAATAAAGTTGAATTCCATCACATTCCTAGGGATGAAAATCAAATGGCAGATGCTCTGGCAACTTTTTCTTCCATGTACCAAGTAAATGTTTGGAATGATATACCCCGAATTACAGTTCGACGGCTAGATAGGCCCACTCATGTGTTTGCGACAGAGGAGGTAGCAGATGAAAAACCTTGGTATTATAATATCAAGCATTTTCTTTAGACTCAGGAATACTCATTTGGTGCATCAAAGAAAGATAGAAAGACACTGAGAAGATTGGCAGGAAGTTTCTTCCTCAGTGAAAATGTGTTATACAAGAGGAATTTTGACATGGTCTTGCTCAGATGCGTGGATAGACACGAAGCAGACATGTTGATGCATGAGATCCATGAAGGTTCATTTGGCACTCATGCTAATGGACATTCAATGGCTAAAAGGATGCTAAGGGCAGGTTATTATTGGTTGACAATGGAATCTGATTGTTATAAGTTTGCAAAGAAGTTCCATAAATGCCAGATTTACGCAGATAAGATCCATGTACCTTCGACACTGCTCAATGTGATTTCCTCCCCGTGGCCTTTCTCTATGTGGGGTATTGACATGATTGGGATGATAGAACCCAAAGCTTCGAATGGACACCGTTTCATCTTAGTAGCCATTGACTACTTTACCAAATGGGTAAAGGCTGCTTCATATGCCAATGTTACCAAACAGGTGGTTGTGCGTTTCATCAAAAATAATCTTATATGCCGGTATGGTGTGCTGAGCAGAATCATCACTGACAATGGCTTGAATTTGAACAATAAGATGATGACTGAACTGTGCAAAGAATTCAAGATTGTCCATCACAATTCATCTCCATACAGGCCAAAGATGAATGGGGCTGTTGAAGCTGCTAATAAGAATATCAAGAAGATCATCCAGAAAATGGTTGTCACTTATAAGGATTGGCATGAAATGCTCCCTTTTGCTCTGCATGGATATCGAACATCTGTTTGCACTTCAACAGGAGCCACCCCGTTTTCTCTAGTTTATGGAATGGAAGCTGTACTCCCAGTCGAGGTAGAGATTCTGTCGTTGCGTGTGATAATGGAAGCCAAATTGACAAAGGCTGAATGGGTTCAGAACAGGTTTGACCAATTGAATTTGATTGGAGAGAAGAGAATGACAACTTTATGTCATGGACAGTTATATCAGAAAAGAATGAAGAAAGCATTTGACAAAAAGGTCAAACCTCATGAATTCAGAGAAGGCGACCTCGTGCTCAGAAAGATCATGTCTTTCAAAACTGATTCTAGGGGCAAGTGGACTCCCAATTTTGAAGGCCCGTATGTTGTCAGGAAAGCCTTCTCTGGTGGTGCATTAATTCTTGAAACTATTGATAGCGAGGAGTTCCCACGTCCCATGAATGCTGACGCAATCAAGAAATACTTTGCCTAAAGAAATAAAAGAACAGCTCGCTAAGTTGAAAACCCGAAAGGGCGGCTTAGGCAAAAAAGGAGTGTCTCGGTAGGCCGAAAACCCGAAAGGGCGGTCTAGAAAAAAATTAGAGACATAAACAGAATAAATTTCCCGCTAAGTTGAAAACCCGAAAGGGAAGCTTAGGCAAAAGTTAGGGACTTTCTTGGCGAGTAACTATGTCAGACGAGACTTGATCGTTGAAGCAACAATCTTCTCGGATCCTCACCATACTTCAACAAAAGCTGCTGCTCAGGATTTCCAAAGTTGTTAGGGGGGATAGTGGTCATTGTATCTTAATGTATCTTTTCCATTATGTATTACCATTTCCCAAACTTTGTAATTATCCATGGAGTCTCGCCATTCGCAGACTACCATTCTATTAATGAAATTCGAGCTTTTGCCCAACTTTTTGTGTTCTTATTTTTATTTAGCTTGCAAAAAAATCATTTATTACTGATAATAATTGTTAAAGAAAAAGGATTAAAAAGCAAAATTGACTTTTCAAAAAGAAGAGAGATCTTTACAATTCAATTTACTTTGGGATTTGTGATGAAACAATGACAACAAGAATGGTGATCCCAAGAATGAACAAACTCTGGTTGTTTTAAGAAGATTTACTCCCTTCATGAAAGTTTTCTTAGGTCATTTTGCTGGTAGGTGCGCAATCCTTGTGTGTTTCTCAAATAGTTAGAGGCGATATCAGTGGGTGTAAGGTACAATATTGGGTTTATGATCTCATTATCCCCAGTCAAGTCTTGATTCATTTTTTGGGGTTTGCATGGTCAAAAGTCTCCGTCTCAGATTCCCCAACAAGTTTTCCCTCATATGATGAAAGTTTTTGACATTAATATTGACTTCTTGATTTCCCAGGAAGGTTATCCTAGGGCATCTCTTGTTTGAAATGAGTATTCGTGATGAAAGTTTTCTCCAGGGAGGTAGGCTTAAATCCCCCAATGAGGTTTGGTTGTGTCGGTGTCAGTCTGCTTTATTTGAGGTTAGTCTCGCAATCTCCAGTGGGCATGTTGCTTTTGGAAAACTGTTTTCTCCGATGAAATCGGAAGAAAGATGTTTTATCCCGATATTTGTTTGACTTGGCTACATCCGGATTATGTTTCTCCTCAGTAAAGTTAAGGCAAGCAATGGATTTGGTTTCCGCAGTTGCTTTTACTTTTCTTGGATTTATCTTTCTGGTTGAAGTTTACCCCAATGTTGTTAGTACCTGAGGCGGTTTTGTTTGTTTGTACTGATTATGTATCCTTTTACCACATATGCACGATAACACTCATACATTCATACATACATCATGCATGACTAAAAACCATTGTTCATTAACATGATGTTCTGACCTTTTCCTGCAGCGCTCTTTGCTTAGTTGAATTTGGTTTTCCCTCTTGAGTTTATTTCTCAAAAGATGTATTTGCACTGGCCGTCTTGCTCCAGTTTATTTCTGTATTGGATTTATGGATCTCTGAAATTTTTGAGTTTTGGTTTGTGCATTTATTTTGCACAGGAAGACTTTATCTCCTCAGTAGGAATATCGTGGCATGTCCCCGGGAAGTCATATTGCTATTCCTAGAAAGTCATTTCTCTTTGTAAATCCCCTTGACAGTGAGTGGGAGTCTCTTTATTTGAGACAGATTACGTATTACCCTTTCCAGGAAGATTTCCTTGGTTAAAGAAGGAGTTAAGACCCGTTCTTTGCAAAACACTAGAATCTTGGGGAAACTTGATATATTTTCTCTTTCTACCTTCAGTGAATGGTAGTACATCGTCAGTAAACGTCGATGATTGTTATCTTTTTGCTATCTTCAGTGAACGTTGATAGTTCATCGTCAGTGAACGTCGATGATTGTTTCTTTTTGCTATCTTCAGTGAACGTTGATAGTTCATCGTCAGTGAATGTCGATGATTGTTTCTTTTTGCTATCTTCAGTGAACATTGATAGTTCATCGTCAGTGAACGTCGATGATTGTTACCTTTTTGCTATCCTCAGCGAACGTTGATAGTTCATCGTCAGTGAACGGCGGTGATATGGTATATTTAGTCTTTCTACCTTCAGTGAACGTTGGTAGTACATCGGCAATGAACGTTGGTGTTTCTTATCTTTTTGCTATCTTCAGTGAACGTTGATAGTTCATCGTTAGGGAACATCGATAATTGTTACCTTTTTGCTATCCTCAGTGAACGTTGATAGTTCATCATCAGTGAACGACGGTGATATGGTATATTTTCTCTTTCTACCTTCAGTGAACGTTGGTAGTACATCGGTAGTGAACGTTGGTGTTTCTTATCTTTTTGCTATCTTCAGTGAACGTTGATAGTTCATCATCAGTGAACGGCGGTGATATGGTATATTTTATTTTTGCTATCTTCAGTGAACATTGATAGTTCATCATCAGTGAACGGCGGTGATATGGTATATTTTCTCTTTCTATCTTCAGTGAACGTTGATAGTTCATCATCAGTGAACGGCGGTGATATGATATATTTTCTCTTTCTACCTTCAGTGAACGTTGGTAGTACATCGCCAGTGAACGTCGATGCTGGTTATTCTCCTCTCTGATTCTTTTCTTGTGGTTTACCAGTGATTTATTTTTCTGGTGGGATTGCTCTTTTGTTTCTACATTTCATGTTGCATCTCCAATGCCACTTTGCGTCTCTTTTGTTCCATTCATATGCATAAACGTTTGCATGGCATCTTAGGGCCAAAAACAGGGTTTGTTTTATATTTAAGTGTCTTCAATCCCGTCGACACGAAGATTTTTAACCTTCGCATCTCCGGATAGAAGAAACTTAAATAAGGGCAGCTGTTGTACCCCAATTTTTTCCCCTAAGATCCCTTCATCATACCATATTGTTTCAATCACCACAAAATCACATTAGGGCTTTTGGTTCCTCTCCCTATCTTTAACCTTGCTCTTTGAGGAGTCACCGAGCACCTTGACTTGTTTTCTTTGGTGATCATGGATATTTTGCTTTTATTTTCTCTCTAAATTAACAAATACAATATTGGTTTGTCCTACTTGTTAATAATGTAGGTGAAGGCAATGATGTTTAGCAAGTTGTATCTTGGGTTCATGAGTTTATTTCCATGCCCTAGTCAAAAGCTTGAGAGATCCAAACCTCACCATTGAAGTTGTTTTGAAATTGGTATGGAAGTAGTTTTGGTGGCCATGAGTCATCATCATCATCCTCAACAAATCCTATTCACAAAGGAAGAGTATTGGCACAAAAAAATTGTTCAAACTTGGCAAGGTTCCACCAAGCATTCTCTTGATCTAGAAGCTAGGGTTTTGGACTTCAGAGGGGCATATCTTGCTCATCTTTTGGTATTTTTGAGTGATTCAAAAAACATTCTTATCTTAAAAGAGTTACCAACAAATCACTTCAAAAGTTTCAAGAATTTTTCATGTGGAAGAAACTTGGTAAAGAGGAAAGATTACAAGTCATCCAGATGAATCCCCAATTTTTCATAATGTGATTTCAAATGATCATAACTTGGTCAATTTTTATCACCTTGAGCCCATTTGTTTTCCATGATGATCCTAAGGATGTGTCCTTAATTCCCTCTTTTATGTGCAAAGTGAAAAAATGGATGGAAGTTGCCTTAAGAATGCAACAGATTATAGGTCATTTCATGATTTTTGGCCAACATCAACAAGTCATAACTTGCTCAAATTTTGGATATTTTGAGTGGTTTAAATTGCAAAGTGTCATTCAAGAGGTCTATTTCATTCCATATTTTTTGGTCAAGAGCAAATTCTAAGTGGAAGGCCATGTTTGGATGCAAGAGATTTTAGGTCATTTTTAAAGAAGAGTTTGAAAATTTTCTAAGTATGGAAAGTCAACTCTTTTTCTTCAACTTTGACTCCATGTAACTTTCAGCTCAAGCATACATTTGATTCCATTCTTTTTCCATTGCAAATCTTGTAACCTCATCTTTCCAAAGCATCAAGAATTATGCCCTAATTCCCCTTGAGGTGGAAATGCCATAGATTTGAATTTGGTAGTTTGAAATTGAATTTTGCACAAAGTCAAAATTTAAAAATCCATAAGGTGACTTCTAAACACAAGATTTGTGCATGTTTTTTATTTAAACTTGATTAGCAAACTTGTCAGAAGTGATTAGCACCCCAAAACGCAAGGTTTAGCTGAATTTTGATTGAAATGAAGTCACACTTCACTCGTGCTCGACCCTTGCTCAATTTCCCTCTAAACTTCCTTGTTTCTTAAAATTTTCATTTCCATTCACTTCCCTATAAATAGAGGGTCATCCCCCATTTAATTTCCCAAGCTTAGAGAGCCAAGAACACTCTGCCAAAACTTCACACGAACGCACTTTTGTTGAATTCAGTTTTTGAAATTTAAGCTTCATTTTCCAAAATTATTTGCGTATTCATCATCCTTGAACTTCATACAAACTCTCCAACACTTAAACCAATCAAAACGACCCATAATCCAAGCTACAGAAGTCCAGTTTCAGAGCTTCTTACTTGAACTTCGAAAAGGTAGAATTCTCCACCAATTGGATCCAAATCAAGCACTAATCTGTTCTACTCCTTTGTCTGATTCTAATGTTGCTTACAACTTTTAAATCCATTGAGAATTGAGAGAGAAATCTCAAATTGAAGGTGCTCGCTATTTTTGTGTTTTGATTCATATCTCTCTCCATACTTTACATAAATTTGGTGCGATGGTTATGTTAGAATCGTCTTGAAGAGACGAGTTCAATGATGCTAGCCAGGGATCCTAATTTTTCCATTTGAAGGATCTCACAAAATCCCTATTGCAGGGTGTTTGGAGGTTGAAGATGATGACATGTCTCGTCTCAGCCAATGATAGCGTGCCAAGTGTTTTAATTTCATTAGTTTCCCTTTTCTGATTACATGTGTATTTCACTAAGGTCCATATCAAGCACATTGCGTCTGGTCCATTGGATTAGCTTACTAATGCGTTTTGACTTTGATCTGATGGTCCACATCTTTTTGGTTTTATTTTATTTTCTGATTTTATATTTTATTTGATTAAATTTTCAAAAATTCATAACTCTTTTATTTTTTATCCAAAAATTATGAAAAATTCACAAAAAATACTTTGAATTATTTCTGATCTCATAAATATTTTTTTACATTTTTATTTTAACATTTGGTATTTTTTTAATATTTTTTGTATTATTTTCTTTCTTTTAATTACTTAAAAAGTACTTTCTAACATTTTTTAATTCTGAAAAAATTAATAAATATTATTTTGCATATTTTGACTTTCTGGAAATTTTATGGAATTTTATGTTGAGGTTTACTATTTTTGATCTATTTTATGTTTGTTTTAGCAATTTTAAATGGTTAAAAAATAGTTTATGACTTTTAAAAATTACTAAATTTTTTATAAAAATATTTGGATCAATTTCTGATTTTTCTATGGTCTTATTTTTTATTTCTTGATTAATTTGAATATAATTGACATTTTCCTCATTATTTTCCATTTTTAACATTTTTAAACCCTTTATTAAACCTATTAATTATATTATTATTTTGTGAATATTTTCTGGCTGTCTTGGATTGATTTTTTGATCATGGCTTTATTAACATCATTGGATCCATGGTGTTGAGTTTAACTCCACAAAAATAGATGAATGATTTTAATAATAGTTTGATTAAATATTAATTTAAATGTGGTTTTCTTTTTTACCCCAATTCCTCTACATCTCATCCCCTCCTCCTTGCACTAAATGTTGTTGGAGCATGATCTCTATATCATGTCTCAAAATAAATGGATGATATACTTGACAAAAAGCAAATGCAACTTGTTGTGCGGAGGCTTTGGTTATACCAATCCTCTAATGAGTTCCAAATGCATGTTTCAAGATGGTCATCCAACTAACCACTAATTATTGACTTGTTTTATTTTATGCTTTTATTCTTTATGCACTATTTACTTTTAGCATTTACATTTCATGCCATTTTCATCTTTGCTCATTTGAGAATTTATTTTCTTGTCATTTTTTACTTTGCTCACTTGAGCTTTTCTTTTTCTTTTTTCTAAGATACTTAATAACCAACTTAAACCCTAAAAAAATCTTAATGGTACTTGGACTATTTGGTTACTATCCTTGGCATTATGGAGCATGGGACTTTTTCTTGGACTTAGGATTAGAAACCTTGGTCTATCTTGGAGACCTTGTGATCTTATCTGATTATTTTGTATGGAGCTCTTGAGGTTTACCTGAAGACATTGGGTTGCTTGTTTGTTTTTGTGTGCAGGTTCTGTGATTACATCCTTTGTCTATAATCTGGAATTCACCCGTATACAACCGTTACTCTGCTCAATTTTTGTGAAGACTTAATACACTTGAAGAGGTTTAGTATCTTTTCTTGCTTGGTTTCAATCCAAAGAATGAGAATTCTATCTTGACTCACAATGTCAAGTTTTTGGCTTCTTGTTGGTTAGATGGTCCTTATCCTTAGCTTTTACCTTATGCTTTAGGATAGTCTCTTCTTCTTCTCCCATTTTCTTTAATTTCAAAAATCTTCTCCCTCCTTTTTTAAACCCTTCTTGTTTCTAAACTTGACCAACTTTCATAATAACCTTGGACTTATGTCCATGCATTTTCAAAAATCATTTTCATAAATAAACTTCATTCAATTTAATAATACTTTGACACTTTTTGTGAGAAGACTAAAAGTCAACCAATCTCATTTCAAACCATTTTTCCACTTTGGCTTTTACCTTTAAAACTTTTTCTCAAAATATTAGACTCTTGTCAATCCTTGTAATGATGCAAACAACTACACTTCTACAATATATAGTGAAGTGAGATATTTTCCACTTGGGTGTTGAGTGAGGCATTGTTGATTTTAAAATCCAAGCCATATCCTCCACTTCGAGATGATGCAAATTCTCCTTTCTCATGATTGTGGGTAGTGTTGTACCCCAAAATTTGCCCTCCCATATTCTTCAAGATTTGCCAAGTCAATACTTCAAAATTCCCCAAGGGTTGCACAGTTCAAGGGCCTCCTAACAGTCAAGAATTAGGGTTTTGGTTCTGACAAAGGAAATGAAGTTTCCAAGGGTCCAATCAAGTCCCATATGCCTATAAACATGGTCAAGCATCCTCATGTCAAGTTTCAAGACTTACAGCACAAAATTGCACAGTCAAAAACCCTAATTGCACTACAGTCAACTGTAGGGGCAAAATGGTCATTTGACAGTCAAAAGTTCAAGGTCAACATCTCATTTTGAAGCCATAAACATCATTTGATCAATGCTTGATCATGATTCTCAAAGCTTGGCTCAAAAAGTCTCAAGATGCAAAAGTTTCCATATTTGGACAGTTGAAAAAGTCAACTGTAACTTGACCAAGGCATAACTTCCACATGGATTATCAGAAAAATTCCATCCAAAGCTCATTTTGAAGATAAAGACATTTCCTACAACTCCTCTTCACACTTCAAGTCCAAGAAATGCTCTCACAAAAAGTTATCAATTTCAACATTATAGGTCATTTTCAAAAGTCAACAAAAAGGGACTTTAAGTCAAAGGCCATAAATTGATATTGGTAAATCAAAATGACATGGGACCAAAGGCATTGGTTATAGGACTTCAAGACCCTTCCAAAATGTCCAAGAACATGATCAAAGCTTAAAAATTGAGCGAGATATGCCTTGTGGAAGTTGGGAAATTTTTGGATATTTTGAAAAGTCAACATTGCTTCAAATGTCTTAAAAATGCTAATGGGCCTCTTTTTCTCCCAAGAATCATTATCCAAGGCATGTGCACGACCATTTGGCCCAAAGGGAAGTTATTCATCATTTTTATTTATTTATTTGAATTTTTAAATGCTAATAATTCATTTAATTAAAATAAATATGTGGAAAATACTAAACCTAAGTTTTTAAATCTTTTTATGCATGGAATACACTCAATATTTCGTGCATGATCAGATTTGGAAAGAATCTTGGTAATTGGACATGATTTGAAGCAAATTTGCATGAAAAAGATTGGAAAATATATGCCATAAAAATCAAATATCTCTTCATCAATACAAAGGTTCTTTGGATCAATTTCTCAACCCTAATCACTCATACATATATATACATGCTAACCCTAGTGATCAGAACCGCCCAGCTGCGCAAGAACTTCATCACCACTTTTGCATTTTTTGTGAAAAACTCAAATACTGAAAACCATCTTCCAGTGTGATTCAAGGCCAAATAATCATCCTATTGTGTTCCTGAAGCTTCAAGGAAGGAGTCTGAATCAAAATCATAGCTTGAAACATCAAGAATTGGTAGTTATAAGTCAGACTGTATCATTTTTTTTGCATAATCGCATCTGACCATTCATGCCATAATTTTCAAATCTAATGCTTGTTTTGTATTGTTCTTGTCATTCTGAAGCTAACCCAGTTGTTTGATTGAATTTTCATCACCCATACGCGAAACCACCATGGACGATTAGTAGGGTTCTTCAAATTTCAAATTGGGAACTTTCACCTACTGTAAAATTGAGACACCTCAATACCATGGTTGAATTCAGAAAGCTTGGACGATTCTAATGCAATGCTCGCGCCTAATTTATATAGCACCATAGCCTATTCGCTATTATTGAAAAGTGCATGTTTTGGGGGGGGTTTAAAACCCCCGCTAACCTTTGTTATGTTTCAGGAAAAAAACAAAACGAGGAAGAAGACGCTGATGTGTAAGGCAATGATTGAGTCATTTGAATTTTCGCGCTAAAGTCCCACTAACGCTTATTTTACCTTATGTTAATTGTTACCCATTATACATACAAAGTGCATCAGCAGCGCAACTGGCAAGGAACGCGTTGGTAACCCCTGGGACCTGGGTTCGAATCCCAGGTCCCCCACCCCTTTCCATATTATTTTTCTACTCACGCTTCTGTGCAGTTTCATTACAAGGGTGCATCATACATCCACAGTCTCAAGCTTGCCACGCACATATCAAGATCAATCAAAGGCCTATGATCTGAAGAACATAATGGACGTGAGTCAATGCATATGCATGCTACCCTGGGAAGTCAACCAGGCCAAAGGTCAATGGGCCAAAGATGCTGGACTTTACCTCCAATATTGGGGACAGAACCCCCTTGGTATTGTATTTCTTTATATTTTCTTTGTTTTATTTTTATTATTTGTTTTAATTCCCTTATTTTCTTTTAATTCCATAAAAATTAATTTCACATAAAAATAACAATAAAAATCAGGAAGTCATAAAAATCAAAATATATTTATTTAATTAGTATTTTTGTAAATAAATCTCACTAACTAATTAGGTTAAATTTAGGTTTAAATCTTAATATTTTTTCTAATAAACTTAAAATTTGTAGAATTAGGTTTTAATTATTTTTTATTCTTTTCTTTCACCATAATTAATTATTAAATGTTATTTTCGTAAATAAATTACCATGTAAATAATTAGATTAATTTTAGGTTTAATTTTAACATGTTTTTCTTAATAAATAAAAGTTGTAGAATTAGGGTTAATTAGTTAATTTCATTTAATTCACATAAAAACCCATAAATCCAAAAAAATCTCAAAATAATTTCTTTTTTCATTTTTATTTAATTAATTTAATTTCATTAAAAAGGGTCCAACGCCCTCGCTTCCAATTTTAATTCCAATTCGCGCATTTTATTTTATTTCTTATAATATTAATGTAATTCTCCCAAAGCCTTGTAAACTCGGACATTTTATTTCTCGCACTTTATTTACCTTCTGTCAAATCGGGTCCTGGATTTTAATTTGGCGATGTGGACCCGCGCCTTTGTAATAGTTTAGGAATTTTATCTTTCCGCCCTTTTTTTTAACTGCTAATAAAATGCATGCAAGAATGAATGACAAAAATAAAAACAAACGCATAGATCACTTTGACATGAACAAGACAAAATAACTGAACATGACACACAAATCACACACCACCCCTAGGGTACGCCTCACTGTTGCCTTGCCTCAAAAGGTGATCGTCGAGTAGAGGATGTCTTAGTAAGTCCTCATGATCCGGGAACCTGGCATGAGGGTAGCTTCTAAGGTGTCTTCCCATTGCTCCGGTGATCACCATGTCCCGAACCTCGAATTGACCCGAACACCTCCAATGGTGGTGCTACCTACCTCTCAATGGTGGGATGGCACTACTTTAAAGGACATTTACACAGACGAATTCCTTAAGGTAGGTAGACGACTCTAGACACTTGCTCTAATTTCAAAACAAATCAAAAATACTTTTCACACCGACACCTTTTCAAAAAGCTTTCGAAAGCAATTTTTTAAACACTCTTGAGGACCGATACAAGAGTCGAACTGGAATTTTCAAAGAAACTTTTTAAACCCACAGTTGAAAAGCAAACAAACAATTTTTGAAAACACAAATGAGCAAGTATCTAAGAGCCCATGGATAACCATGGATAGAAAGGGTGCTAACACCTTCCCTTTCTATAATCTACCTCCCGAACCGAGAGCAATCTCTTTAAGGAATTTTTCTGTGCTTTTGTCCTTTCCATTTGGAGAAAATAAAAGACGGTGGCGACTCTTGCTTCCGCGACATTTCGCGAACCAGCGTTAAACAGTCAGTTCCAGATCCACCGATCACAGAATTGGCGACTCTGCTGGGGACTTAACTTAAAGTGAGGTGTACCTTAGGGATAGTTCATAACTGTGTTTCAATTGCTTTATTTGCTTGCTTTAAATTGTGGGACTGTCTTGGGAGTTCTATAGATCCTAACCCGGATCTGTGGATACCTTCTTAGAAAGTAGCAACAAGGCTGTGAGGGAACTGTGCGGGGTATACCGACATGGTTGAAACAGTCTGCTACGTTAATGTGGCACTTTGGTGTGTACCGGTAACCCTTGAGTTCAGTCAAGGAGAGTACGGGGCCTCCGCGTGGTGTCGTGAAGCATCAACAGACCTTAAGAACCTTAATTGAACTATCTTGACCTCTTTAGGGTAGTGAGATAACTGACTTTGGTGCAGTCCGAGGTTGGTTGATACTCGATACTACACTTAATCGAGGGTTGTTTTCTTGGAATATTTCGGTCGCCAGTTCAGTGGCTAAATCGAAACGATGAACAATGAAAGCAATTCCGTGATATTGGGACCCTTAGAACCCGGTTACTTCTTATAGGACAAGTTGAGCCCACCAACTTCAAGAGGGTAATACCCAGACCCCATGCTGGCCTAAACTCTAAGGGTTTCTCTTGTGTGACTTGTGTACCTTCGTATTTGACTACTTGCATACTTGTTATCTGACCCATGAACTACTTGCAGGTTTTGTTTATAGTCCTTAATTGGGACTCATAACAGGGTTTACTAAGTTTCTTACAGGTTTTGGTTTATAGTCCTTAATTGGGATTCACAACAGGGTTACTCACATTACCCCATGCATAACATAACATCATACCATTGCATACATCCTACATAAGGACTAACCCATTTCAAGGATCTCAAGGGCTTGTGATACAGGTCATGATGAATCAAACATCTAGCAAGGGGCAAAGAGGATTTATTTTTCTCTAGCCAAAGTTTTCGGGGGCTATGACCCACTTGATTTGGTGAGCTTTGACACTTGAAGAAGGTCCCCCTAGCCAAGGTTGTCAGGGGCTATGACCCACTGGATATGGTGAGCCTTTGACCCTTGAAGAAGGACTCTCTACAACACGAAGTTACTTCAATCAAGATATTGGATCCCAATTCTAACAATTTTCTTGTTTTCCCCGCGAGATCCTTGAAAACATTGCATATATATATACATACATATCATTGCATTACAGGTACCCTTTTGACAGGTCTCTTACCTTCTTCGCTGTTTATTTCAGCCGATCATCATGAATCCTGAATCATCCACTGAGCAGACCATCAAGGCCCTCCAGGCTCAGAATGCCCAATTCCAAGAGCTGATCATGAATTTGGCCCAGGGGCAACAAGATCTGAAGACCCTGCTCTTGAAAAAGAAGAAGAAGAGGACTGTGCTGTTCAACCCTAGGCGCAGATCTGGCAATACACTGCAGATTGAAACTGAGAGGACTACTCCATCTGTTGGGGAAGGCAGTCATCAGGAGGAAAGGGTTCCCAGTCTAGTGGTCTCCGATAACGAGACAGATTTCAACGACGAACAATACCCTCCTACTGAAGACAAGTACAAGCAGTTGGAAGACCGTCTGAATGCAATGGAAATTCAACAAGTACCTGGTTTGGATTTCAGAGATTTGGGTCTAACTTCTGGTGTGGTGATCCCACATAAATTCAAAGCACCCTCTTTTGCTAAGTACGATGGGGCATCCTGTCCCAGACTGCATCTCAGGTCTTATGTGCGGAAGATTCAACCGTATACTATGGACAAGAACTTGTGGATCCACTTCTTCCAGGAGAGTCTTTCAGGGACTCATCTCGAATGGTTCTATCAGCTGGATGGAACCAAGGTTCGTAACTGGGAGGAGTTGGCTACTGCTTTTTACAAACAGTATCAGTACAATGCCGACCTCGCTCCTACGCGTACCCAACTCCAGGGTATGTCGCTAGGATCAGGAGAAGGTTTTAAAGAGTATGCGCAGAAATGGAGAGACCTGGCCGGTAGGGTACAACCACCGCTGACTGACCGTGAACTTGTGGACATGTTCTTGGGGACCCTGTCTGGTCCATTCTACAACCACCTGATTGGGAATTCGTCTGCTGGATTCACAGATCTTATCTTGACTGGGGAGAGAATAGAAGCCGACATCCGATGTGGAAAGATTCAAGAGGCTGCACCTTCTGATAAAAAGCCTCATCATGGAAAGAAAGAGTCCAATGCTGTGCACGGTAAAAAGAGCCGTCATGAGGTAGGGGCAACCCAGATCTCCAATCCTAGACCTGCTCAACAAGGACAGGGGCAGCAGCGCAAGGAGAGCGCACCCAAACGACAGTTCACCAAGATCAACATGTCGCTGGATCAAGCACTACAACAAATGTTGAAGGCAGGGCTGATCACCTTAAGGGCTCCTCTCCGGAATCCAAACACTTCTGCTCCTAACTATCATCCCAACGATAGGTGCGCATACCATTCTGATAGCCCGGGGCATACTACGGACAACTGCTGGCCTCTCAAAAATAAGATTCAAGACATGATCGACGCCGGAGAGATTCAATTTGAAGTACCTGAGACTCCGAACATAATCACTGCTCCGTTACCCAATCATTGAAGACTTTTGTTTATTTGGATTTCCGATTTGTATTTTTCCTTGCTTATACAAACAATTAATGTCATAGCAAACTCTTTTATTCTATTAAAGCATCGCATGTGTCTGTTTTGGAATTAATACAATTGTTTTCATTATATTCAAAACTGTTTTCATATTTTTGTGATGTCAACTCTTGATCTAAAATTCTAAGCCTCTTGAGGGAGGATGACGAAAACGATGCCACGATCGTTACAGTATGCTTTTGAACAGACCCCGCTGATGAGGTACAGGCATTGTTTCAATCCCTAAACACTGGAGTTATAAGGAAGATAATCCCTCGTCAACCCCTCTGAGCCAAAGAAGTAGGAGTTTTTTTTTTCTTTTCGAAAATTAAAACCCTTTATCATAACCTGGGGCAGGGTAGTTCTCTCAGTTGATCCAAGTGCGCAACAAATGGCACCAAAGAAGTCCTTACAAAACAAAAGACAGTGATGGTTCCGAATAATCAATAAAGAAAGGCAGTCATTATCTCTCAAAATAAAAACCCAATAAGTCAAAACCTATGAAGGAGACTTACAAAACTGGGGGCATCCCGCTGACTGTAATCACAAAGAAACAGTTCAGGCAAAAAAATAGGGATAATAAAATCAAAAAAAAGAGGTCACACGAACCCTCAACAAAAAGGAAATGACTGCCCATTCAAAATAAATTGTCAACATCCGAACCATCACTGGAAAATCAGAGCAAAGACTCAAACAAGGTCTAACGTATGATTAACTGAGTTTAGGTTTGGAGAACATCACGAAGAGCGGGTGGGTACAAATAAAATTTGAGCCTTTATCCTTTGTTCTTAAACCGTGAACCAAGCCACGTTATAACCCTTAAAAGTCCTAGCCGAAGCATGGGTTAGTTCGGAAGCATACTGTTACGAAAGGTATCCTGACTCCTTAAGGCTCACGGTAAAACACGGAGTTGACATCACGTTTTACAAACATTTACTTGTTTTATGAAAAAAATGCATTTTCAAAATCTTCAAGCAGACATGAGCTTTGCATTTTTGATATAACATTGTTTGCATATGACTATTTGTCTGAACAACAGGGAAATTCGCACGAAGAGTACCTAGTGAACAAAAGCACTTCCAATCAAGGGGAAGACGTGATTATTGTCCAACATCTGGGGCAATTCAGTTAAGATTCAAGGAATCTCTCAAGGTGCCAAACAGCCAGGGGCAAACCTCCGCCTGAGCCACTTGGGGTATTGGATATGAATTCCCAGCAACAAATCTTGCATGACCAAACATCTTCCGGTAGCGTGGCAACACAATAACAGGGGCAACTCCCTACATCCTGAGAGCGTGGACATAGTCGAAGAAAAATACTACGCGTAATCAAAGACCCTCTAGGTTGACATACCTAGGCAAAAATAAGGGCTTCCCGACGAACCAAAAGGGTTCGGGCAAAATGAGGGATGAAATGAAAAAAATCTGTATACCCGGCAAGTCGAAAACCTGAAAAGGCGGCTTGGGCAAAAATGGGTATCCCGGTGGACTGAAAACCCGAAAGGGCGGTCCAGGCAAAAGTTAGGGATCAGAGCGTACGACTATGTCCTGTCATCTCGTCACTTGCCTACCAGAAGAAGATTGGTCAAACCGGCAGTCATCAAGCACCTCCACAGGTATCTTCCTCTCCCACATCAGAAACAGGGGCAATAAAGAGTTGTCTAAGCAATCTGATTGTTCGGTCCTCCAAGGTATCAAGGTAGGTTCCGTTGAAGAACATAACCAATACAGTTCAATACTTCCCCAGGAGATTCCAATCCAGTTTCTCCAAGAAAGTTGGAATCCATCTCCCAAGCAGCAAGCTTATCCCCAGTAGATTCTGGAAGCTTATCCTCGCAGAGCACAAACGCGTCTCCCAGCTTTATTCAAAGAGTTATTTCCCTACCAGGATATAACTGGGTTATCCTCAGCCAAAAACCACGGAAAGATCGTCCTCGACGAAGTCTTCTTATCCCCAACGAAGTCTATCAACACTTCCAACACAACAAGGGTATCCCCAGCAAGTTATTATCAACAACTCAACAAAGTACCTCTCTCCCCACAGAGAATTGCTCCCCAGCAAGATCGTTAGAGTACTTTTCTCCCCGCCGAGTAATCCATTCGCCAAGTTCATTCCCCAACGGAGTTATCTTCTCCTACCGGTATTCTTGCAACTATCGTCCCAGCGGAAGCAAAATCTATTCTTCAACATCAGCCCAGGAGTGACTTCCCGGCACCCGTCAAGGATTTATTTTCCTAAGACGAAAAAATGCATTCATGAACATTACATCTTCATACATTATAGCATGCATATGCATCATACTACACGAATCTCATCAATTTTGAGGACATCCTGAAGTCATGCAGTTCATGCATCATGATCTTGCATACAACTGATGCTTTACCTTTTCAGGAAAGGTCAATACAAAGATGATTACTATCAACTATCACAACTCTTTCTAGATATAGTTCAGATGTGAACCAGATATGGCGACGTTCTGATACTTCTTCCAGATTTCCTTCTAGATATAGTTCAGATGTGAACCAGATATGGCGACGTTCTGATACTTCTTCCAGATTTCCTTCTAGATATAGTTCAGATGTGAACCAGATATGGCGACGTTCTGATACTTCTTCCAGATTTCCTTCTAGATATAGTTCAGATGTGAACCAGATATGGCGACGTTCTGATACTTCTTCCAGATTTCCTTCTAGATATAGTTCAGATGTGAACCAGATATGGCAACATTCTGATACTTCTTCCATATTTCCTTCTAGATATAGTTCAGATGTGAACCAGATATGGCGACGTTCTGATACTTCTTCCAGATTTCCTTCTAGATATAGTTCAAATGTGAACCAGATATGGCGACGTTCTGATACTTCTTCCAGATTTCCTTCTAGATATAGTTCAGATGTGAACCAGATATGGCGACGTTCTGATACTTCTTCCAGATTTCCTTCTAGATATAGTTCAGATGTGAACCAGATATGGCAACGTTCTGATACTTCTTCCAGATTTCCTTCTAGATATAGTTCAGATGTAAACCAGATATGGCAACGTTCTGATACTTCTTCCAGATTTCCTTTCAGAAATAGCTTAGAAATGCTCCAGATATGGATGCCGTTCTGTTGCTTATTCAACACTCCTTCTAGATATGGTTCGGATGTGACCCAGGTATGGCGACGTTCTGACACTTATTCCAGATCCCCCTCAGATAACTTAGAGATGCTCCGGACACGGAAGCTGTTCTATTGTTTATTCAGAGATCACCTTTCTAGAGATGGTTCAGATGTGACCCGGATATGGCTACCTTCTGATACTTATTCCAAAGTCATTCAGATATAGATTGGAAATGCTCCGGATATGGATGTTGTTCTTCGGCTTGTTCAAGTTTATTCTCAAAGATGGCTCAGATATACTCCAGAACCGGATGCTATTCTATCTCTTATTCACAGTTTCTTCTCAAACAACTTAGAGATGCTCCAGACCCGGAGACTATTCTATTGTCTAGTCCAGATTCATTCGAAAGACTATTCCAGATTCTGTTTCTTATCCAGTCCAAGGCCTTCTCTAGTCCAGCTAAATCGACCCCTAACAGATTTTCCTGATGTAGACTTAGTAGAAGACACCCAAGATTCTCTCAATGATTACTGTTGAGGTTGAAGTCGCCCAAGATTCTCTCAATGATTACTGTTGAGGTTGAAGTCGTCCAAGATTCTCTCAATGATACTGTTGAGGTTGAAGTCGCCTATGGTTCTCTCCCCGTTACTGCGGAGGTAGTAATCGTCCCCAGATTCTCTCAGCGTTCCTGTTGAGGTAGTAATCGTCCAAGCTTCTCTCACCGTCCCGTTGAGGTAGTAACCATCCCTGGTTCATTCATCACCTTTTGAAGATCCAGATCCAGCTCCTGTAACCAGTCAGGACACATCTATACAAAGAATTTGAAGACCAGCTGCTGTAACAGGTCAGGTAATCATTTTTTCTTTTTCCAGGTACGCAAGTTCTCGCTAAGGAAACTCTTACGCGATCGACACCCAGATGGCATCTATAAGCCCATCCACCTATCCATCACCTCTTAGCATGGCATCTATAAGCCCATCATCCTATCCAAATCTCCAAATGGCATCTATAAGCCCATTCCCACCATCACACTACTATGTGAGTGCAAATTTCTGGGCACTCTAGTGTTCAATCATCTTCCACCTTCGGATTACGAAAGGCACGTCAGCCAATCTGCATCCTCAGGTCTAAGAAGATTGAACAGGGGCAACTGTTGTACCCTAAAATTTTCCCTCCCATATTCTTCAAGATTTGCCAAGTCAATACTTCAAAATTCCCCAAGGGTTGCACAGTTCAAGGGCCTCCTAACAGTCAAGAATTAGGGTTTTGGTTCTGACAAAGGAAATGAAGTTTCCAAGGGTCCAATCAAGTCCCATATGCCTATAAACATGGTCAAGCATCCTCATGTCAAGTTTCAAGACTTACAGCACAAAATTGCACAGTCAAAAACCCTAATTGCACTACAGTCAACTGTAGGGGCAAAATGGTCATTTGACAGTCAAAAGTTCAAATTTTTGGTCAACATCTCATTTTGAATCCATAAAAATCATTTGATCAATGCTTGATCATGATTCTCAAAGCTTGGCTCAAAAAGTCTCAAGATGCAAAAGTTTCCATATTTGGACAGTTGAAAAAGTCAACTGTAACTTGACCAAGGCATAACTTCCACATGGATTATCAGAAAAATTCCATCCAAAGCTCATTTTGAAGATAAAGACATTTCCTACAACTCCTCTTCACACTTCAAGTCCAAGAAATGCTCTCACAAAAAGTTATCAATTTCAACATTATAGGTCATTTTCAAAAGTCAACAAAAAGGGACTTTAAGTCAAAGGCCATAACTTGATATTGGTAAATCAAAATGACATGGGACCAAAGGCATTGGTTATAGGACTTCAAGACCCTTCCAAAATGTCCAAGAACATGATCAAAGCTTAAAAATTGAGCAAGATATGCCTTGTGGAAGTTGGGAAATTTTTGGATATTTTGAAAAGTCAACATTGCTTCAAATGTCTTAAAAATGCTAATGGGCCTCTTTTTCTCCCAAGAATCATTATCCAAGGCATGTGCACGACCATTTGGCCCAAAGGGAAGTTATTCATCATTTTTATTTATTTATTTGAATTTTTAAATGCTAATAATTCATTTAATTAAAATAAATATGTGGAAAATACTAAACCTAAGTTTTTAAATCTTTTTATGCATGGAATACACTCAATATTTCGTGCATGATCAGATTTGGAAAGAATCTTGGTAATTGGACATGATTTGAAGCAAATTTGCATGAAAAAGATTGGAAAATATATGCCATAAAAATCAAATATCTCTTCATCAATACAAAGGTTCTTTGGATCAATTTCTCAACCCTAATCACTCATACATATATATACATGCTAACCCTAGTGATCAGAACCGCCCAGCTGCGCAAGAACTTCATCACCACTTTTGCATTTTTTGTGAAAAACTCAAATACTGAAAACCATCTTCCAGTGCGATTCAAGGCCAAATAATCATCCTATTGTGTTCCTGAAGCTTCAAGGAAGGAGTCTGAATCAAAATCATAGCTTGAAACATCAAGAATTGGTAGTTATAAGTCAGACTGTATCATTTTTTTTGCATAATCACATCTGACCATTCATGCCATAATTTTCAAATCTAATGCTTGTTTTGTATTGTTCTTGTCATTCTGAAGCTAACCCAGTTGTTTGATTGAATTTTCATCACCCATACGCGAAACCACCATGGACGATTAGTAGGGTTCTTCAAATTTCAAATTGGGAACTTTCACCTACTGTAAAATTGAGACACCTCAATACCATGGTTGAATTCAGAAAGCTTGGACGATTCTAATGCAATGCTCGCGCCTAATTTATATAGCACCATAGCCTATTCGCTATTATTGAAAAGTGCATGTTTTGGGGGGGTTTAAAACCCCCGCTAACCTTTGTTATGTTTCAGGAAAAAAACAAAACGAGGAAGAAGACGCTGATGTGTAAGGCAATGATTGAGTCATTTGAATTTTCGCGCTAAAGTCCCACTAACGCTTATTTTACCTTCTGTTAATTGTTACCCATTATACATACAAAGTGCATCAGCAGCGCAGCTGGCAAGGAACGCGTTGGTAACCCCTGGGACCTGGGTTCGAATCCCAGGTCCCCCACCCCTTTCCATATTATTTTTCTACTCACGCTTCTGTGCAGTTTCATTACAAGGGTGCATCATACATCCACAGTCTCAAGCTTGCCACGCACATATCAAGATCAATCAAAGGCCTATGATCTGAAGAACATAATGGACGTGAGTCAACGCATATGCATGCTACCCTGGGAAGTCAACCAGGCCAAAGGTCAATGGGCCAAAGATGCTGGACTTTACCTCCAATATTGGGGACAGAACCCCCTTGGTATTGTATTTCTTTATATTTTCTTTGTTTTATTTTTATTATTTGTTTTAATTCCCTTATTTTCTTTTAATTCCATAAAAATTAATTTCACATAAAAATAACAATAAAAATCAGGAAGTCATAAAAATCAAAATATATTTATTTAATTAGTATTTTTGTAAATAAATCTCACTAACTAATTAGGTTAAATTTAGGTTTAAATCTTAATATTTTTTCTAATAAACTTAAAATTTGTAGAATTAGGTTTTAATTATTTTTTATTCTTTTCTTTCACCATAATTAATTATTAAATGTTATTTTCGTAAATAAATTACCATGTAAATAATTAGATTAATTTTAGGTTTAATTTTAACATGTTTTTCTTAATAAATAAAAGTTGTAGAATTAGGGTTAATTAGTTAATTTCATTTAATTCACATAAAAACCCATAAATCCAAAAAAATCTCAAAATAATTTCTTTTTTCATTTTTATTTAATTAATTTAATCATTTAATTTAATTTCATTAAAAAGGGTCCAACGCCCTCGCTTCCAATTTTAATTCCAATTCGCGCATTTTATTTTATTTCTTATAATATTAATGTAATTCTCCCAAAGCCTTGTAAACTCGGACATTTTATTTCTCGCACTTTATTTACCTTCTGTCAAATCGGGTCCTGGATTTTAATTTGGCGATGTGGACCCGCGCCTTTGTAATAGTTTAGGAATTTTATCTTTCCGCCCTTTTTTTTTAACTGCTAATAAAATGCATGCAAGAATGAATGACAAAAATAAAAACAAACGCATAGATCACTTTGACATGAACAAGACAAAATAACTGAACATGACACACAAATCACACACCACCCCTAGGGTACGCCTCACTGTTGCCTTGCCTCAAAAGGTGATCGTCGAGTAGAGGATGTCTTAGTAAGTCCTCATGATCCGGGAACCTGGCATGAGGGTAGCTTCTAAGGTGTCTTCCCATTGCTCTGGTGATCACCATGTCCCGAACCTCGAATTGACCCGAACACCTCCAATGGTGGTGCTACCTACCTCTCAATGGTGGGATGGCACTACTTTAAAGGACATTTACACAGACGAATTCCTTAGGGTAGGTAGACGACTCTAGACACTTGCTCTAATTTCAACACAAATCAAAAATACTTTTCACACCGACACCTTTTCAAAAAGCTTTCGAAAGCAATTTTTTAAACACTCTTGAGGACCGATACAAGAGTCGAACTGGAATTTTCAAAGAAACTTTTTAAACCCACAGTTGAAAAGCAAACAAACCATTTTTGAAAACACAAATGAGCAAGTATCTAAGAGCCCATGGATAACCATGGATAGAAAGGGTGCTAACACCTTCCCTTTCCATAATCTACCTCCCGAACCGAGAGCAATCTCTTTAAGGAATTTTTCTGTGCTTTTGTCCTTTCCATTTGGAGAAAATAAAAGACGGTGGCGACTCTTGCTTCCGCGACATTTCGCGAACCAGCGTTAAACAGTCAGTTCCAGATCCACCGATCACAGAATTGGCGACTCTGCTGGGGACTTAACTTAAAGTGAGGTGTACCTTAGGGATAGTTCATAACTGTGTTTCAATTGCTTTCTTAGCTTGCTTTAAATTGTGGGACTGTCTTGGGAGTTCTATAGATCCTAACCCGGATCTGGGGATACCTTCTTAGAAAGTAGCAACAAGGCTGTGAGGGAACTGTGCGGGGTATACCGACATGGTTGAAACAGTCTGCTACGTTAATGTGGCACTTTGGTGTGTACCGGTAACCCTTGAGTTCAGTCAAGGAGAGTACGGGGCCTCCGTGTGGTGTCGTGAAGCATCAACAGACCTTAGGAACCTTAATTGAACTATCTTGACCTCTTTAGGGTAGTGAGATAACTGACTTTGGTGCAGTCCGAGGTTGGTTGATACTCGATACTACACTCAATCGAGGGTTGTTTTCTTGGAATATTTCGGTCGCCAGTTCAGTGGCTAAATCGAAACGATGAACAATGAAAGCAATTCCGTGATATTGGGACCCTTAGAACCCGGTTACTTCTTATAGGACAAGTTGAGCCCACCAACTTCAAGAGGGTAATACCCAGACCCCATGCTGGCCTAAACTCTAAGGGTTTCTCTTGTGTGACTTGTGTGCCTTCGTATTTGACTACTTGCATACTTGTTATCTGACCCATGAACTACTTGCAGGTTTTGTTTATAGTCCTTAATTGGGACTCATAACAGGGTTTACTAAGTTTCTTACAGGTTTTGGTTTATAGTCCTTAATTGGGATTCACAACAGGGTTACTCACATTACCCCATGCATAACATAACATCATACCATTGCATACATCCTACATAAGGACTAACCCATTTCAAGGATCTCAAGGGCTTGTGATGCAGGTCATGATGAATCAAACATCTAGCAAGGGGCAAAGAGGATTTATTTTTCTCTAGCCAAAGTTTTCGGGGGCTATGACCCACTTGATTTGGTGAGCTTTGACACTTGAAGAAGGTCCCCCTAGCCAAGGTTGTCAGGGGCTATGACCCACTGGATATGGTGAGCCTTTGACCCTTGAAGAAGGACTCTCTACAACACGAAGTTACTTCAATCAAGATATTGGATCCCAATTCTAACAATTTTCTTGTTTTCCCCGCGAGATCCTTGAAAACATTGCATATATATACATACATATCATTGCATTACAGGTACCCTTTTGACAGGTCTCTTACCTTCTTCGCTGTTTATTTCAGCCGATCATCATGAATCCTGAATCATCCACTGAGCAGACCATCAAGGCCCTCCAGGCTCAGAATGCCCAATTCCAAGAGCTGATCATGAATTTGGCCCAGGGGCAACAAGATCTGAAGACCCTGCTCTTGAAAAAGAAGAAGAAGAGGACTGTGCTGTTCAACCCTAGGCGCAGATCTGGCAATACACTGCAGATTGAAACTGAGAGGACTACTCCATCTGTTGGGGAAGGCAGTCATCAGGAGGAAAGGGTTCCCAGTCTAGTGGTCTCTGATAACGAGACAGATTTCAACGACGAACAATACCCTCCTACTGAAGACAAGTACAAGCAGTTGGAAGACCGTCTGAATGCAATGGAAATTCAACAAGTACCTGGTTTGGATTTCGGAGATTTGGGTCTAACTTCTGGTGTGGTGATCCCACATAAATTCAAAGCACCCTCTTTTGCTAAGTACGATGGGGCATCCTGTCCCAGACTGCATCTCAGGTCTTATGTGCGGAAGATTCAACCGTATACTATGGACAAGAACTTGTGGATCCACTTCTTCCAGGAGAGTCTTTCAGGGACTCATCTCGAATGGTTCTATCAGCTGGATGGAACCAAGGTTCGTAACTGGGAGGAGTTGGCTACTGCTTTTTACAAGCAGTATCAGTACAATGCCGACCTCGCTCCTACGCGTACCCAACTCCAGGGTATGTCGCTAGGATCAGGAGAAGGTTTTAAAGAGTATGCGCAGAAATGGAGAGACCTGGCCGGTAGGGTACAACCACCGCTGACTGACCGTGAACTTGTGGACATGTTCTTGGGGACCCTGTCTGGTCCATTCTACAACCACCTGATTGGGAATTCGTCTGCTGGATTCACAGATCTTATCTTGACTGGGGAGAGAATAGAAGCCGACATCCGATGTGGAAAGATTCAAGAGGCTGCACCTTCTGATAAAAAGCCTCATCATGGAAAGAAAGAGTCCAATGCTGTGCACGGTAAAAAGAGCCGTCATGAGGTAGGGGCAACCCAGATCTCCAATCCTAGACCTGCTCAACAAGGACAGGGGCAGCAGCGCAAGGAGAGCGCACCCAAACGACAGTTCACCAAGATCAACATGTCGCTGGATCAAGCACTACAACAAATGTTGAAGGCAGGGCTGATCACCTTAAGGGATCCTCTCCGGAATCCAAACACTTCTGCTCCTAACTATCATCCCAACGATAGGTGCGCATACCATTCTGATAGCCCAGGGCATACTACGGACAACTGCTGGCCTCTCAAAAACAAGATTCAAGACATGATCGACGCCGGAGAGATTCAATTTGAAGTACCTGAGACTCCGAACATAATCACTGCTTCGTTACCCAATCATTGAAGTCTTTTGTTTATTTGGATTTCCGATTTGTATTTTTCCTTGCTTATACAAACAATTAATGTCATAGCAAACTCTTTTATTCTATTAAAGCATCGCATGTGTCTGTTTTGGAATTAATACAATTGTTTTCATTATATTCAAAACTGTTTTCATATTTTTGTGATGTCAACTCTTGATCTAAAATTCTAAGCCTCTTGAGGGAGGATGACGAAAACGATGCCACGATCGTTACAGTATGCTTTTGAACAGACCCCGCTGATGAGGTACAGGCATTGTTTCAATCCCTAAACACTGGAGTTATAAGGAAGATAATCCCTCGTCAACCCCTCTGAGCCAAAGAAGTAGGAGTTTTTTTTTTCTTTTCGAAAATTAAAACCCTTTATCATAACCTGGGGCAGGGTAGTTCTCTCAGTTGATCCAAGTGCGCAACAAATGGCACCAAAGAAGTCCTTACAAAACAAAAGACAGTGATGGTTCCGAATAATCAATAAAGAAAGGCAGTCATTATCTCTCAAAATAAAAACCCAATAAGTCAAAACCTATGAAGGAGACTTACAAAACTGGGGGCATCCCGCTGACTGTAATCACAAAGAAACAGTTCAGGCAAAAAAATAGGGATAATAAAATCAAAAAAAAGAGGTCACACGAACCCTCAACAAAAAGGAAATGACTGCCCATTCAAAATAAATTGTCAACATCCGAACCATCACTGGAAAATCAGAGCAAAGACTCAAACAAGGTCTAACGTATGATTAACTGAGTTTAGGTTTGGAGAACATCACGAAGAGCGGGTGGGTACAAATAAAATTTGAGCCTTTATCCTTTGTTCTTAAACCGTGAACCAAGCCACGTTATAACCCTTAAAAGTCCTAGCTGAAGCATGGGTTAGTTCGGAAGCATACTGTTACGAAAGGTATCCTGACTCCTTAAGGCTCACGGTAAAACACGGAGTTGACATCACGTTTTACAAACATTTACTTGTTTTATGAAAAAAATGCATTTTCAAAATCTTCAAGCAAACATGAGCTTTGCATTTTTGATATAACATTGTTTGCATATGACTATTTGTCTGAACAGCAGGGAAATTCGCACGATGAGTACCTAGTGAACAAAAGCACTTCCAATCAAGGGGAAGACGTGATTATTGTCCAACATCTGGGGCAATTTAGTTAAGATTCAAGGAATCTCTCAAGGTGCCAAACAGCCAGGGGCAAACCTCCGCCTGAGCCACTTGGGGTATTGGATATGAATTCCCAGCAACAAATCTTGCATGACCAAACATCTTCCGGTAGCGTGGCAACACAATAACAGGGGCAACTCCCTACATCCTGAGAGCGTGGACATAGTCGAAGAAAAATACTACGCGTAATCAAAGACCCTCTAGGTTGACATACCTAGGCAAAAAATAAGGGCTTCCCGACGAACCAAAAGGGTTCGGGCAAAATGAGGGATGAAATGAAAAAAATCTGTATACCCGGCAAGTCGAAAACCTGAAAAGGTGGCTTGGGCAAAAATGGGTATCCCG
Organism: Vicia faba; assembly: GCA_948472305.1. NCBI lineage: Eukaryota > Viridiplantae > Streptophyta > Magnoliopsida > Fabales > Fabaceae > Vicia > Vicia faba. The sequence goes on along the minus strand of OX451738.1, from coordinate 1,423,068,448 downwards.
GTGGACTGAAAACCCGAAAGGGCGGTCCAGGCAAAAGTTAGGGATCAGAGCGTACGACTATGTCCTGTCATCTCGTCACTTGCCTACCAGAAGAAGATTGGTCAAACCGGCAGTCATCAAGCACCTCCACAGGTATCTTCCTCTCCCACATCAGAAACAGGGGCAATAAAGAGTTGTCTAAGCAATCTGATTGTTCGGTCCTCCAAGGTATCAAGGTAGGTTCCGTTGAAGAACATAACCAATACAGTTCAATACTTCCCCAGGAGAGTCCAATCCAGTTTCTCCAGGAAAGTTGGAATCCATCTCCCAAGCAGCAAGCTTATCCCCAGTAGATTCTGGAAGCTTATCCTCGCAGAGCACAAACGCGTCTCCCAGCTTTATTCAAAGAGTTATTTCCCTACCAGGATATAACTGGGTTATCCTCAGCCAAAAACCACGGAAAGATCGTCCTTTATTTCTCGCACTTTATTTACCTTCTGTCAAATCGGGTCCTGGATTTTAATTTGGTGATGTGGACCCGCGCCTTTGTAATAGTTTAGGAATTTTATCTTTCCACACTTTTTTTTAACTGCTAATAAAATGCATGCAAGAATGAATGACAAAAATAAAAACAAACGCATAGATCACTTTGACATGAACAAGACAAAATAACTGAACATGACACACAAATCACACACCACCCCTAGGGTACGCCTCACTGTTGCCTTGCCTCAAAAGGTGATCGTCGAGTAGAGGATGTCTTAGTAAGTCCTCATGATCCGGGAACCTGGCATGAGGGTAGCTTCTAAGGTGTCTTCCCATTGCTCCGGTGATCACCATGTCCCGAACCTCGAATTGACCCGAACACCTCCAATGGTGGTGCTACCTACCTCTCAATGGTGGGATGGCACTACTTTAAAGGACATTTACACAGACGAATTCCTTAGGGTAGGTAGACGACTCTAGACACTTGCTCTAATTTCAAAATAAATCAAAAATACTTTTCACACCGACACCTTTTCAAAAAGCTTTCGAAAGCAATTTGTCAAACACTCTTGAGGACCGATACAAGAGTCGAACTGGAATTTTCAAAGAAACTTTTTAAACCCACAGTTGAAAAGCAAACAAACCATTTTTGAAAACACAAATGAGCAAGTATCTAAGAGCCCATGGATAACCATGGATAGAAAGGGTGCTAACACCTTCCCTTTCTATAATCTACCTCCCGAACCGAGAGCAATCTCTTTAAGGAATTTTTCTGTGCTTTTGTCCTTTCCATTTGGAGAAAATAAAAGACGGTGGCGACTCTTGCTTCCGCAACATTTCGCGAACCAGCGTTAAACAATCAGTTCCAGATCTACCGATCACAGATAGTAAGTATGTTTTCCACACGGACAATGACGATGATGTCTTATCTCTAAAAATCAACCAACACACTTGTGTTTCAAATTTTTAAAAGAGGAACTACTGATCCCTTATTGCACGAAAGGTGGTACGTAGGCACTAAAGGTACACAACCGCGGCGGGTGCAAAAATCATAAAAAATACTTCTTTTCTTACCTCCACTATCCATTTTATGTACAACACATTTTTATAACCAAAATATACAGATTTTACAAAGAGGTTCCTGCGGAGTACCGTAGATGTTTAGGGTGCTAATACCTTCCCTTTGCATAACCAACCCCCTTACCTTGAATCTTTCCCCCCTTTTTTTTGGGTTATTCGCTCTTTTCCCTTTCCTTTGGAAACAATAAAGCGCGGTGGCGATTTTTATTTTGATTTGTATAAAGGCTAGTCAATCCAATGGCTTAGTCTTGAACTTTTCTACCGCTACATATCTGCAGTATGATACGTGAGTGTGTGTAAGAGCATAGCTGTATTGTTAAAGTAAAGGCAGAAAAGAAAAACAGAGAGTGCAAAATTTGTATGCATAGAACGTGCAATGCTTCATTGATGAAATATGAGATGACAATAATAACCCTCACAGATAGAACCATCGTGCCTCGGGTAAGACACAAGGCCAAAAAGTTTAAATTGTTCATTAGAAACTCAGAAAACAAGTAAGACAATTACTGCAGAATAAAAGAAACTGGAACAAAATCCCTAGTTGTCCCGTCGTTCAGTCCACCATTGGTAGTCGGGTAGATCTAACTGTCGATGTCAGGATCTTCCTCACTGTCTTCAATAGCGTTGACCTCATGATTATTGATACGCAAGGGAGGTCCTCCAACTCGAGCGTGTCGAACAGCCCTTTGAGCCCCTGAAGTAAAGCCCAAGCCAAATTTGTCAGTTTTGTGAGTGAAATCAGGGAGCTGACCCCAATTGGCACACCCACCTTCTTCAACCACGGCCCTGGCGTTTTTGATAGAAGCCATCTTCAGGGGAGGTTTGTTGCTAGTAGTAGTTTCAATTGATGCCAAGATCTGCGGGACCTCTTCGAAGTTCTGACAAGGAGTTTCTATAAATTCCTCGTCCATCTCTACATAACGGAAAGAGTTGAGATGGCTCACCATATACTCCTCTTCACCCCGTACAGTGACAATCTTCCCTTTTACCAAATATTTCAGCATTTGGTGGAGTGTGGAAGTAACTGCCCCAGCCTCATGGATCCAAGGACGACCCAACAAACAAGAATACGACGGCCTGATGTCCATTAAATAGAAGGTGGACTCGAAAGTCTGAGAGCCTAACTTGACAGGGATGTCCACTTCCCCATGCACCATTCTTTTCGACCCGTCAAAAGATCTTACCACAATGTTACTAGGCTTTAAAGTCAAACCCTCGCAATCCAACCGGTCCGACGCCTTCTTGGGCAGAACATTCAGCAAAGACCCAGTATCCACCAGCACATGAGCCATGGTAGTGCCCCTGCATTCGATCGAGACATGCAGAGCATCGTTGTGTTTCCTTCCCTTCGGTGTCAAGTCTGCATCTGAAAAACCCAGCCCATTGTCAGCAGTCAGGCTAGCCACGTAATCTTTAAATTGATCAGCTAAAGTTTCTTGTGGAACATGCGCAGTTTTGAGGAATGCAATCAAAGCCTTCGCATGGGCCTCAGAGCACAACAGTAGGGATAACATGGACATTTTTGAGGGGGTCTGCCCCAGCTGCTCGACCACATTGTAGTCACTCTTTTTAATTATTTTCAAAATTTCCTCTATCTCTTGCTTAGAGGTTTCCACAACAACTTTTCTAGGTGCCTTCATCCGAGCAGGCTCACCTACAGCTTCTTTGCCTCGCATCCCAGATGACTTATCGGCAGGAGTAACAGCTGGAGTAGTAATTGAAGTACTAGCGGGAGCATAAGATGAAATAATGATAGGCTTAGTAATAGTCTTCGGGGAGATCTCAGGAGAGAAAACCTCCCACTTCTAGTAATCTTGCTGGTCCCAACAATGTTACTGACATCAGGATCAGTTTCTTTGATCTTCAAGTTTTGTTTAACGCCATGATAGTAAACATCGGCGCCATAATGCCAAGGGACAGCTTTGTCCGAGGTGTACGGGACAGGACCAGGACATGTGATTATCAACGGAGCAACTCTCGTAGTGGGTGTAATCCTAAAAGGTCTTCTCGAGGAGGCCTTGGAAGGATTGGCGGAAATGGTTATAATAGCAATGTCTTCAGATGGAACAACGTGAACCCGAGTTTTCTCGAACAAAATTTCTTTGCTGTCCATCAGGCGTTGAACACCTGACCTCAGTAAATGGCAACCAGAAGGTAGAAATAAACACATATGGCAACCCTCACCACAACCCGGAAATAAACCGGCCAACAACAAATTCTTCTTAACAGTCATAAGAGGAGTAGAAACTTCGTCCACTGGTGTTATGAATGGATCAGTATCAATGGCGTTAACTCCATAGTTGTGCTTAGGCATGGGAGCAGTTATGACATTGGGCTTCTATGGAGCATCAAACTCAATCTCCTTGGCTTCAATTAGATCTTGTACTTTATTTATTAGGGCCCAGCAGTCATTTGTGTCATGACCAGGACTCTCAGAATGATAGGCGCACCGGGCGTTCGGATTGTATCGAGGAGAGAAGGTATTAGGATTCTTGGGAGCCTCTCTTAAAGTTGCCAAGTTAGATCTCAACAGATGGGGTAGAACCTCTGTCAATGTCATGTTAATCCGAGTGAACTGCCTTTGTGGTCTTTCCACCCTTTGTTGATTGTTGCATTATGGGGCAGCTGCGTGCCTAGGTATTATTACAACACTTACCATTGGACGGTATCCTGCTCTGTTCTGATCCCTCGGGCTATAAATGGCACTTGCCTCCTTCTTACCAGTGAAAGTTTTCTTTGTTGAACTTGACGAGGTATCTTTCTGTATTTTACCGCTCCGAATCCTAGCTTTTACCCTTTCTCCGGTTAATATCAACTCAATAAAACCAGCTGATGAGCTACCGATTAAATGGTTGAAGAACGGACCAGATAGCGTCCCAAGAAACATGTCAACCAACTCCTTATCGAACAAAGGGGGTTGGACTCTCCCAGCAAAATCTCTCCACTTATACGCGTAGTCCTTGAAGCCTTCACCTGCACCCATGGACATACTATGGAGTTAAGTACGATTAGGGGCCAGGTCGGCATTGTATTGATACTGCTTGTAAAAAGCGGCAGCCAGATCCTCCCAATTTCAGACATTGATTCCCTCCAATTGGTATAACCATTCAAGCTGAGTCCCCGACAGACTGTCTTGAAAGAAATGAATCCACAAGTTTCTATCAGCGGTGTGGGGCTGGATCTTCCTCACATAGGAATGAAGATGTGAAATTCTGGCAGTAGATACTTAATGTCACAGTGAATGTTATGACACGGTATCTGACACTCTTCAAGACAGTAAATCTAAAAGCAGTAAAGAACACAGTCAATTGTTTACCCAGTTCAGTGTGTAACAACACCTACTCTGGGGGCTACCAAGCCAGGGAGGAAATTTACTATAAGAGATATTAATTCAGGAATAAACCAACCAGTTTATCTCCTTCACTTAAGACCTACCCAATGCAACTTCAATCTAAGTTAAACTTAAACCTGAGTTCCTACTCACTCCCCCTCAATCACAGCAGTGATACTAAACAATTGACTAATGAAATTATGAAGACACTCTTCAGAACATACACTTGATTTCGCTTCACAACTTTTAATCAAGTAACACAAACACCCGTGCTTCAAAGCTTTGAATGATACACAACCCTAACTTGACTTTGCTTCAAAGCTTTAATCAAGTGACACAAACACTCGTGCTTCAAAGCTTTGAGTGATACACAACCCTTACAATCAAATCCTACTCCAAGTCACTTATCACAATGATAATTGCTTGGATTACAGTAGTTACAACTATACAGTCCCTTATTGATCTTCTGTCAAAAAGTGTCTTTCACCAACAGTCTTCATGAGGAATATATAGGCAGCTATTCTTCAGTTAGGGCTTCCACGAAAATAGCTAGGGTTAACCTCAAGACTTGGTCATAGGACTTTAACAACCAGATTAGGGTTAAACAAAGTTAACCTAAGTCCACGTGAGAATCTGATCTGGACTGAATAAACCAGATTCCTGAAAATTCTCAGAAATAATAAATCTGCACAAATGTTAGTTCAGTACAGGATGTCTTAACATTGGTTATGACAACAAGAATCCTGTTTACTGATTTTGGTATAATGCAATAAATATGATCATTGCATAATGATCAGCTAAACACTCATATTGAGCAGCTCCTGTATGACATTCTTTTTCTGCAGAATGTACCTTGTATCCCAGAATGTTATGACATCAGTCATGAAATTCACACAACTGGTTTTACCAAAAAACATGCCAATAACCAAACACTTACAAACTCCCCCTTTGGCAAATTTTTGGCTAAAACCCCTAAACAATCAGAGATTAGAAAGCAGCATAATTAATAATATCTACCAAGTCTAATTCTACCAAAATTATCACAAAATCTTCTCCCCCTCTTTAGCCATAAATAGGCCAAAGATACTTGTATTTTTAGGTTATACAGTCATCCAAAAGGAATAATAAAAACACAGAGAGAAAAAAAATCAAAAGTCATTTGCAGCATCAGGTACCAGCAGCAAACTTTTCAACTGCACTGATCTTCAAGCACTATCATCTTCAGAGGAGGCACTATCTTCAACATTAAGCTGGTCTTCAGCAGCATCCTGTTCCCTTCTTTGTCCTTCAATCTCCTCCTGTTCTACTCTAGCAATCAGGTCCTCAAGAGTCCTTTTCCTTGTATCAAGCTCTTTGCAGGTTTCCTTCAGCACATCTATAACATCAGTTTTCTTGGAATGAGACTTGACAGTTGATGTCTCAGCTGATGTCATGACAATGTCAGGAACATGTGTTCCCTGAAATAGCTTATAGTGCAACCCAAGAGCAGGGGCTCTTTTGCATATAGTATCTTTTTCAACTAGAATGTCAGGATACTGAGCAAGGGCTATACCACATAGGAGAGAGGGAAAGGCAATAAGGCCTTTAATAGCATAGCTTCCAGCATGTTTTAATGTTTGATCAAAGATATACTTGCCATAGTCAAAGTTTGTCCTGGTTCCAACAACATAAATAAATCTTCCCAAGCCTGTGGAGATGGTTGATTTATGGTTGGTGGGAACCCAGTTAGCTGCACCAATTTTGTGCAGAATGGCAAATTTCATGCTCAGCTTGCTTGCATTCAGCTTCCTTTTTAAGGGCCAGCTCTTGACTTGATTTGCAGTGATGGTTTGGCACACTTGGTTGTCAGTAACCTCTAGCTCAGGGCAAGCATCATCAGGTCTTCCTAGGAATTTGTTTATTTCAGAGGGAGAGAAATTTACCTTCCTTCCTCTCACATATACACACTTAAAATCAGTTGACTTTCCATCAGCACACCCATCAGATAAATTCACTATGAATTCTTTGACAAGAACTTCATAGCAGTTGGTAAAATTTACCACAGTATTTATTAGACCAGCAGTTTTGATTAGATCCATGATCTCCTTACATTCCATGGCACTGTTGTTCAGTTCTCTTTCTAAGGCGATCCTTTTCAAACATACATACTTCCACCTGTTTGCATTCTCAGGATGGTGAAAGGAGATGTTGTCAGTGGCGACTTCAGGGACTTTAGGAATTTTGCTTGAAGAGAGTTTCCTTTTGAGAGGAATGTCTTCAACATCAAATTTAAATTCTGATTCCTCATCAGATTCAGAGGGTTCAGGCTCCTTCCTTTTCTTTGCTATTGGTTGTCTCAAAGGTTTTGAGAGACTGCCAGCAGGTACTCGAGTTTTCACCTTCCCTTTTTCTTTTGACAATCCAACCTTCACAGTTTCTACTCCAGTCTTGTTCTCAGACCTGGTTTTCTTATGAACAACATCAGCAGTCTTCTCTTTGGAGAGGCTTTTGGCAGCATCCTGCTTTCCTTTTCTGTTCATCATCCTTCTAGCTATGCTAGGGTTGATATTGGCAATTAAGTCATTGTCAGAGTATTCTTCATCAACATCAATAACCGGGGGTTCAACATCCTTCTCAGTAGGGTTCTGGTGATCATCACGATTTTCAGGAGATTTCCTAATGTTGTCATCTGGTGTCTCAACATTCTGAGTGACATCTGGATTCATTTCAACATTTGGACTAGCAGATTCTTGATTCAACGGTACAGAAATGCCAGGTACAGAGTGATTCTCATTTAGAATCCTAGTGACAAGTCTAGCTATATCTTGATGAACATAAATTGAACCTTCCCTATTTTCTATTTCTGGAGGAACAGAAGATGATGGTTGAGAGGGTTTACCAAAGGAAGAAGCTTGTGACCTTCTTGCATGTCTGGTTCGCAGCTTATTGACCTTAGTGGGGTCAGCTACCAGTTCACGAAGAGGAGTTATCTCCAGAGTATCAGAATCCATGCAGTTTGTGATTGCCCTAGGTTCTCGATCAGAGGATGCGGAAGAAGCAGTCGCCTTTGAAGAGGATGATGACATGGATAGTTGAGACATTTTGAGTGTTTTAGAAAATAGGTAACAGTAATAGTGAAGTCTTCATTTGAGAGATTGAAGATTGTTGCAGAAACGCGAGAGGAGGGAGATATATGAATGTCTATTCAACTTATTAAAATTTTGGAAAGAAATAGAGAAGTAGATGATTAGCCCAATCAGAGTAGACTTAACTAAAATATCTCTCTCATCCCTTGTTTTAAGCAAAATTAATTGCTACATTTCTTCATGTTGGCAAATACCCAGCTTGCCCCTCAAATTTCCAAATTGATTTGCATCAAGTGCCTTGGTAAAAATGTCAGCCAGTTGTAGTTCAGTGGCAACATGTTCCAGTTTAATCGTCTTCTCCTCTACAAGATCTCTGATAAAGTGATGTCTAATGTCAATATGCTTGGTCCTGCTATGCTGAATAGGATTCTTGGAAATGTTGATAGTGCTCAGATTGTCACAGTACAATGTCATAACATATTGTGTGACATTATACTCAGTAAGCATCTGTTTCATCCAGATCATTTGAGAACAGCTACTACCAGCTGCTATGTATTCAGCTTCAGCAGTAGATAGAGACACACAGTTCTTTTTCTTGCTGAACCAGGAGACAAGATTATTTCCTAAGAAGAAACATCCTCCAGAGGTGCTCTTTCTATCATCAGCACTTCCAGCCCAATCAGTATCACAGTAACCAGTCAGAGTTGGTTCACATCCATGAGAGTACAGCAAGCCATAGTTGTAGGTTCCACTCACATACTTCAGAATTCTCTTCACTTGGTTGATATGACTTACTTTGGGTTCAGCCTGGTATCTTGCACATACTCCAACTGCAAAAGCAATGTCAGGTCTGCTGGCTGTTAAGTATAGCAGACTTCCTATCATGCTTCTGTACAAGCTTTGGTCCACCTTAACCCCACTTGAATCTTTGGACAGCTTTAAGTGAGTAGGTGCAGGAGTCCTTTTGTGACTAGAATTCTCCATCCCAAACTTCTTGACAATGTTCTTTGCATACTTGCTTTGAGACAGAAAAATTGAGTCTTCCATCTGTGTGACTTGCAGTCCAAGAAAGTAGGTCAATTCTCCCATGAGGCTCATTTCAAATTCAGCTTGCATCTGGTCAGCAAAATGTTTAACCATTTTATCTAACATTCCCTCAAACACTATGTCATCAACATAGATTTGAGCTACCATTATCTTTCCTCCTTCATTTTTGACAAAAAGAGTTTTATCCAAGCCTCCTTTCCTGTATCCTTTGTCAGAGAGGAATTTTGTCAACCTGTCATACCATGCTCTAGGAGCTTGTTTCAGGCCATATAAAGCTTTCCTCAATTTGTAGACATGATCAGAGAAGTTTGGATCCACAAATCCTTTAGGCTGTTCCATATAAACTTCCTCATTTAAGTACCCATTTAGGAAGGCACTCTTTACATCCATCTGAAATAACTTGAACTTAAGGAGACAAGCAATTCCTAATAAGAGTCTGATTGATTCCAGTCTGGCTACAGGAGCAAAAGTCTCATCAAAATCAACCCCTTCAACTTGAGTGTATCCTTGAGCAACAAGTCTTGCCTTATTCCTGGTGACAACTCCTTCATCATCTGATTTGTTCTTGTAGATCCATTTTGTGCCAATGATGTTTGTTCCTCCTGGTCTAGGAACTAACTCCAATACTTCATGTTGCTTGAATTGGTTCAATTCATCTTGCATTGCTCCAATCCAGTATTCATCAGTTAAAGCCTCCTTAACATTTCTTGGTTCAATCTTAGATACAAAGCAAGAGTTTGAGATGATTTCTCTAGATCTTGTAATGATTCCACTGTTAGGATCTCCTATGATGAGTTCCTTAGGATGATCTTTCTGAATTCTGATGGAAGGGTCTTTGTTAGCTTCCTTTGATTCAGATTCTGATGAAGTAGTTTTAGGAATATCATCCTTTTGAGTTGAAGTCTCAAAGAATGTCTCAACATTATATGGGACATTTGTTTCCTCATGGTAATCATCAACTATGACATTTATAGATTCCATCATAACTTTGGTCCTGGAATTGAATACCCTATAAGCTCTGCTGTTGGTAGAGTATCCTAGGAATATTCCTTCATCACTTTTAGGGTCCATCTTTCTCCTTTGTTCACGATCTGTCAGAATATAGCATTTGCTTCCAAATACATGGAAGTACTTCACTGTAGGCTTTCTTCCTTTCCAAAGTTCATAAATGGTGGATGATGTTCCCTTTCTCAAGGTGACCCTGTTATGGACATAACAGGATGTATTCATAGCTTCAGCCCAAAAATGAATAGGAAGTCTTTTGGCATGTATCATTGCTCTGGCAGATTCCTGTATAGTCCTATTTTTCCTTTCCACAACTCCATTTTGTTGAGGAGTTATGGGTGAAGAGAATTCATGATTAATTCCTTCTGAGGAGCAGAACTCATCAAACTTACTGTTTTCAAATTCCTTGCCATGATCACTTCTGATTCTGACAATGCATCCTTCTTTTTCTATTTGAATTCTTTTGCACAGTTCCTTAAATACTTCAAATACATCAGACTTTTCTCTAATGAAGTTAATCCAGGTGAATCTGGAAAAATCATCCACAACAACATAGGCATATCTTTTTCCATCAAGACTTTCTACCTGCATTGGTCCCATCAGATCCATATGTAGAAGTTCTAACACCTTAGAGGTGGTCAGATGTCTTGACTTTGGATGTGACATTCTAGTCTGCTTTCTAACCTGACATTCACCACAGACTCTCCCTTCATCAATTTGCAGCCTTGGAATCCCTCTGACTGCTTCCATGGATATAACCTTTTTCATTCCTCTTAGATGTAAATGACCAAGTTTTTGGTGCCACAGTTTCACTTCTTTTTCTTCTTTGGCAATAGAGCACACAGAAGAATAATTAGTGTTCTCAGACTCCCATAAGTAGAAGTTGTCTTTAGATCTGACTCCTCTCATTACAACTTCTTGTTTCTCATTAGTTACAAGACATTCAGACTTGGTGAAGTTGACCTTGAATCCTAGATCACATAATTGACTGATACTTATGAGATTAGCAGTCAAGCCTTTTACCAGCAATACTTCATTTAAGTTTGGAACTCCAGAGCAGTCCATGTTTCCAACTCCTTTGATTTCTCCTCTAGCACCATCTCCAAAAGTCACATAACTAGTAGTGTGAGGTTTAACATTATTGAGAAGATTCTTGATTCCAGTCATGTGTTTAGAGCATCCACTGTCAAAGTACCAGTCTTCCTTTGCAGAGACTCTAAGGGAGGTGTGAGCTATCAGGGCAGTAGCCTTTTTCTTCCACTGTTGAGTATATGGTGCCTTGTTAGACTTAGGTTTGACAACTGGGGCCTGATTAGGATATCCATATAATCTGAAGCAGAATGGTTGTATGTGACCAAACCTCCCACAATGATGACATCTCCATCTTTGATACTTTTTCTTCATATTTCTATGTTCTCGATGTTGAGTGCTATGTTGTGACATCTGCTTTGACATTTGTTTATCAGGCCTGATCTTCTTCTTGTCTACAATAGATTTCTTTGCTGCCACAAATCCTAGACCAGACTTATTTCCCACATTTTGTCCAACCTGAAGGATTTCTTCTAATTTGTCAGTTCTATTTGTCAGCATCTTGACAGATTTGGTCATCTTGTCAAGTTTTGAGTTTAGCATTTGAACTTCCCCTTCTAGATGACTTATAGTATCAATGTCTGCCTTCTTCTCAGCCTCCAACTTTACTATGAGTTTTGCTTGTCTCTCATTTTGCTAACAGACTTCAGCACTTCTGATATATAACTTCTTGTAGGAGTCAGCCAGTTCTTCAATTGTCACTTCCTCATCACTAGAGTCACTATCAGAGTTACAAATACCAGTTAGCGCAATAACTAGTTTGGCAGATTCTTCTTCAGAATTACTTTCTGAGTCACAGTCAGACCAAGTAACAGACATTCCTTTCTTTTGTTTCTTAAGAAAGTTAGGACATTCAGCTCGAATATGCCCATATCATTCACATCCATGGAATTGAATTCCTTTGCTTTGATTTCCCTTCTCTTCAGACTTTGGTCTTCTGCTGGAGTCATAGGATCTGTTAATGTCAGAAGGAATGTTCTTAACATTTGACCTTGACTTTGGGTCCATTCTCTTGATGAGTTTGTTGAACTGTCTTCCAAGCATGGCTATAGCTGCTGAAATATTTTCTTCTTCATCCTCTTTGTTTTCATCTTCAGTATTAGATACAAGTGCTATGCTCTTGTTTTTCTTGTTGACATTGTCACTGTTCCCCATCTCAAAGGTCTGAAGTGACCCAATGAGTTCATCCACCTTCAAGTTGCAGATATCCCAAGCTTCCTCTATAGCAGTCACCTTCATTGCAAATCTTTTAGGTAAGGATCTGAGAATCATTCTCACCAGCTTTTCTTCTGACATCTTTTCTCCCAATGCTCCTGAGGTGTTGGAAATTTCCAAGATGTTCATGTGAAACTCATGAATGGTCTCATCTTCCATCATCCTTAGGTTCTCAAATTTGGTAGTCAGCATCTGAAGCCTTGACATTTTTACTTTGGATGTGCCCTCATGGGTAGTTTTGAGAGTGTCCCAAACCTCCTTGGCCAGTTCACATTGATGTACTAGTCTGAATATGTTTCTATCAATTCCATTGAACAAGGCATTTAATGCTTTGGAGTTACCCAGGGCTAACTCATCTTCTTCTTTGCTCCATTCTTCCTCAGGTTTCAGACTGGTCGTCCCATCTTTCCCAGTTATGGTGGGATGGTTCCATCCTTTGTCAGCAGCTCTCCAAGCCTTTTTGTCCAGTGATTTTAAGAAGGAAATCATACGAGGTTTCCAGTAGTCATAATTTGATCCATCCAGAATGGGTGGTCTGTTTCCAAATCATCCTTCTTTGTCCATAGCGCCAGAAAATAATATCCATAGATCTCACCCAGTAAGACAGGCAGGGTGCCTGCTCTGATACCAATTGAAATTCTGGCAGCAGATACTTAATGTCACAGTGAATGTTATGACACCGTATCTGACACTCTTCAAGACAGTAAATCTAAAAGCAGTAAAGAACACAATCAATTGTTTACCCAGTTCAGTGTGTAACAACACCTACTCCGGGGGCTACCAAGCCAGGGAGGAAATTCACTATAAGAGATATTAATTCAGGAATAAACCAACCAGTTTATCTCCTTCACTTAAGACCTACCTGTGATCGGTGGAAATAGAACTGACTGTTTTGAAATGCTGGTTCGCGAAATGTCGCGGTAAGCAAGAGTCGCCACCGTCTTTTATTTTTTCCAACAAGGAAAGGACAAAAGCACAACAAAATTCCTTTTCGAGATGTTTCTCAGTTCGGGAGGTATATTATAGAAAGGGAATGTGTTAGCACCCTTTCTATCCGTGGTTATCCACGGGCTCTTAGGTACTTGCTCACTATGTTTTCAAAATGTTTTGCTTTTCTTGTGTTTGTGGGTTTTGAAAAAGTTTGTTTGAAAACTTCAATTTAACTCTTGTATCTGTCCTCAAGAGTGTATGAAGTGTTTGTTTGAAAACTTTTGTCAGAAAAGTGTAGGTGCGAAAAGTATTTTTGTTTTGAAAGAGCAAGTATCTAAGAACCTCTACCTACTCAAAAGAAATTAAGCTGTGTAAATGTCCTTTAGACAGTACTATCCCACTATTGAGAAGTAGGTAGCACCGTCGTTGGAGTTATTCGGGTCAATTCGATTATAGGGACATGTGATCACCAAAGCAATAGTAGGACGCCTTAGCGGTAACCCTAATGTCCTAGATCCTTTTTATTCGAGGCAACTGTTTCGAGGCAACTTGGATCTTTAGACAAGAGGGCGACCTCTAAAACACCCTATACTCAATGACCACGTTGAGGAAACCAAGTGAGGCGTACCCTAGGAGTGGCATGTGCGAGTGTGTCAGGTTTCATGTTAAGTTATCTTTGCACATGTTATGGTGAGCTACGGGTTGATTTTAATTTCAGAGATAAGTCTTGTCATGCATAGCCTAGTTAACATACATCTAGCAGTTAAATGTTGCGGAAAGTAAACTAAGCTATTACAAGGCGTCGGGTATTTACATCGCCAAAAACAAACCCTTGGAAAAAGTAAATGCGGGAAATAAAGAAAAGCGATAAAAAGTCCTAATTAAAGCTATTACATCCTCGAAGCAAATACATAAATATGATCAAAAATAATGAAACAAACATACGCGCGAGAGAAAATTGAATCGAAACGTTTTTTAGGGTTTTGACCCTTTTGGAGAAAGGAAGAATTTGATTATTTATGAATTAAATTAAATTAAACCTAATTAATTAATTAATAAAAAGGAAATATTTTTTTGGTTTTTTAGTGCCTCAAGGAAAATAAAATAAAATAAAAAGATGATTAAAATTATCAAACCCTAATTCTATGTTGATTTTAAATTATTGAAAAAAGTTAAAATTAACCCTAATTAAACTAAATTAATGATGTTAGTTTTTATTTACAAAATAACTAATTAAATTTAATAAATAAAATTATTATTATTTTTTATGTTTTCTGGATTTATTATGAAAAAATTAATTTGTTAAATTAAGTGATAATAATAATAATTAATGGTAAAATAATTAAATGAAAAAATATAAAAAAGAAGAATAAACCAGGGGGGTGCTGGCCCAATTAGGAGGTATGTTTGGAAAATTATGGCCCAACAAACTGCAAGCCTCTTTGACTTTTGTGATTGTCTATGCGCTGGTTGACTGTGGAGTATGGTGATCACCCAGCTTTGGCCACTGGATCTATGTTGGAAGACACCTGGCGCGTTGATAACTGGAGGTATATGATGGACCTTATTATGAAACCTGCATGGGAACATACAAAGGAAAAGGAAATAAAGGTTTTGGGGGACCTGGGATTCGAACCCAGGTCCCAGCGCTCATAGGCCAATACGCTCAACCACTCCAACCACCTGCTTTAGTTTTTATTAGGATAATAAACAATCAATATATTAATAAACACACAAATATGCTGTACAAAAGAAAAAACGCGCGTGTTTTCAAACTGCCCAATGGGAGGCTAACACCTAGTCATCTTCTCCGTTTGCACTGTAAATATAATATTAGATAGCGGGGGTTTTTAACCCCCACTATTCATCTGCACGAAAAATAGCGATTAGCACTATGGTTTATATAAAGATTTCGCGAAGGGTCAGTCTTGTTCGTCTTGTCCTAACGATTCCAACCATATGTCTTAGGAGTCCTAATTTTGCCTGGTTCAGAAAGCCCCAATTTCAAAGATTAAGAACCCTAGAAATCGTTCATGGCATCTTTTGATTTATGGCGTTATAATTCAATTCAATGATACCATTAGCTTCGTATGGTTCCTAGCAACACAAAACAATCAAGAAAATATGTTAAATGCGCATGAATTAGACAATACGATTTTGAATAAAAATGTCAAACCGTGGTTATGTATTCCTTGATTTCTTAAGCTTTGATGTCTGAATTTGATGGCAAAACACTCCTGGGAACTCCTGCAAGATGTTTGAATGAAAAGCACGCCTTGAATTGGCCTGGAATGTAAAGATCAATTTTCACTTTTTCTTGAAATTTCTCGATATGCTATGGCTTTTTTCTGCAGCTTTTTCACGTCCCTGAGATTAGGATTTGCTTGCATATATATAGAGGAAACGAATTAGGTCAAAAACTTGAGCAAGAATCCATTGCAATGATGATTAGATCTTTGATTGAAAATCAAATATTTTTTATTTTTCATGATTGGAAAATGTTGCCAATTTTGGAGATTTTGCATCTTTGACTTTGAGCACGAAATTGCCAGCATATCTTGACCACATTTGCTTCACAAATTGATTGAAAAAATCAAATCTTGTATTTTCCTACAATTTAAATTAATTAAATGAATTAATATTAATTAAAAATCCAATTAATCAATAAAAATAAGAAAATAAATTCCATTAAGCTTGATGGGTCGTGCATAGGCCATGGATGAAGTTTCAAGAAGAGATTTGAGGCCCATTAGCAAAAATAAGGTGTTTTGAGCAAAGTTGACTTTTGCAAATTCATGAAAATTTCCCAACTTCTCCAATGCACATCTTTCTCAATTTTGATCATATGAACATTTTCTTTGACATTTTGGAAAGGTATTGAAGTCCTCTAACCAATGCCTTTGGTCCCATGTCATTTGGATTTACCAATCTCAAGTTATGGCCTTTGACTCAAAGTGCATTTTTGTTGACTTTTGAAATTGACCTATAATGTGGAAATTGATAACTTTTTATGAGAGCATTTATTGAACTTGGAGTGTGAAGATGGATTGTAGGAAATGGCATCCCCTTCAAAATGAGCATTGGATGGTATTTTTCTGACAAACCATGAAAAAGTTATGCCCTGGTCAAGATACAGTTGACTTTTCTACTGTCCAAAAATAGCAACTTCTTGCATCTTGATGATTTTTGAGCTATCCTTGTGGAATCATGATCAAGACTTGATCAAATGATGATTGTGAACTCAAAACAAGATGTTGACAAAATTTTTTGACTTTTGACTGCAAAATGACCATTTTGCCCTTGCAGTTGACTGTGGATCAAATAGGGCTTTTGACTGTGCAAATTAGCACTGTGAGTCTTGAAACTTGGCATGTAGGTGCTTGAGAGTATATATAGGACATTGAGACTTGATTGAACCATTGAAAACCTCAAATTCCTTGAAAGAACCAAAACCCTAATTTCAGCTGTCTTAGGAGGTGGTTTGGTTGTACAATCCTTGAGCAATCTTGAACCATTTGGAGATGATTCTTTGACAAATCTTGAGGAATATGGGAGGGAAAATTTTGGGGTACAACAGTTGCCCCTGTTCAATCTTCTTAGACCTGAGGAGGTAGATTGGCTTGCGTGCCTTTCGTGATCCGAAGGTAGAAGATGATTGAACACTAAAGTGCCCAGAAATTTGCACTCGCATGGTGTAGTATCAGCAATGTGATGTCGGGAATGGGCTTACAGATGCCATTTGGAGAGATGATGGATAGGAGGATGGTCTTATAGATGCCATCTGGAGATATGACAGAATCTTGTCGGAGATGGGCTTATAGATGCCATTTGGAAATGTAATGGATAGTTGTGGAGATGGGCTTAAAGATGCCATCTGGGAATGTTTGTTGAATTGTGACTTGGTAGATTGAAAGAAGGAACCCGTGTGGGGTTTCCTGATGATGAGTCCGTGTAAAACTGCATCTGAAAGAGAAGGAACCAGTGTAGGGTTGCCTGATGATGGTCAAGTAGATAGTTGTCTTGTCTGGTTTCAGGTATTAATCTATAATCCGTCGTCCACAATTTTTTCCTGGCTTGTTACAGGTATTGATCTGGAACTTGAAAAATGTTGGTCGATGAGATAGTTGTCCTGGCTGGTTTCAGGTATTAATCTCTGACCTGAGAAAGAAAGATAGTCTTCCTGGCTTGTTACAGGTATTGATCTTCAGTCTCTTCGTGTAGATAACTTTCCTGGCTAGTTATAGGTATAGATCTACAATCAGTCGTCCACAGATATTTCCTGGCTAGTTACAGGTGTTGATCTGGAACTTAAGAGAGGCGGGTTAAGGAGATAGTTGTCCTGTCTGGTTTCAGGTATTAATCTCTGACCTGAGAAAGAAAGATAGTTTTCCTGGCTTGTTACAGGTATTGATCTTCAATCTCTTCATGTAGATAACTTTCCTGGCTAGTTACAGGTATAGATCTACAATCAGTCGTCCATAGATATTTCCTGGCTAGTTACAGGTGTTGATCTGAAACTTAAGAAAGGGTGGTCGAGGAGATAGTTGTCTTGGCTGGTTTCAGGTATTAATCTCTGACCTGAGAAAGAAAGATGGTTTCCTGGCCTGTTACAGGTGTTAATCTTCAATCTCTTCATGTAGATAACTTTCCTGGCTAGTTACAGGTATAGATCTACAATCAGTTCATATAGGTGGTTTTCCTGTCTGGTTTCAGGTGTTAACCTATAATCAGTCGTCTAGAGATATTTCCTGGCTAGTTACAGGTGTTGATCTGGAACTTAAGAAAGGTTGATGGTAGTCATCTTTGGATTGACCTTTTCCTGAAAAGGCAAAACATTAGTTGCATGCAATGTCATGATGTATGAAATGCATGATGTCATGATGTTCTCAAAATGAGATTGTGTCGTATGCACTTTATCATGTATGTAACTAGGAGATGTGAAATGTGATATGTTTATGAATGTATTTTCGTCTGGGAAAATAAATCCTTGACAAATGCCGGGGAGTTTGTTAAATCCTGGGCTGATGTTGAAGAGTATAGTTCTTCGTTTCCGCTGGGGATGATGAACGAAGATGATTGCGAGAATAAACCGGTAGGAGAAGATGACTCCGTTGGGGAATAAACCTGGTGAAGAGATTACTCTGTGGGGAAGAGATGCTTCACTGAGATTTTAATGATAATTTCGCTGGGGATTCCGTTGATAAGCTCTGTTTGGGGATTTTGATGATGAACTCCGCTGGGGGATAGAAAGAACTTCGCTGAGGATGGTCTTTCAGTTGCGACTTGCTGAGGATAATCTAGTTAGACTCTGGTGGGGAATACCTTCTGAATATGGCTGGGGAGATACGTTTATACTCTGTAGGGGATAAGCTTCCAGAATCTACTGGGGAAGATGATTCAACTCTGGTGGGGAAGCTTTTTAGACTGCGCTGGGAAACGGCTCCACTGGGGGTATTTTGTATTCCGCCGGGGAACATTCTTATACTCTGTTAAGAACGCCGGGGATGCTTGCTGAGGAATATCTGTATGCTCCGCTAGGGAATATTAAGACCTACTGGGGATACCCGACTTTTTTAAGGCTGACAGTAGACTAACTCTGCTTGGAGAGAGTATTGCTGATTTGTTCATAGTTGCAAGTCTCAGCGGGGAGAGCTACCATTATTGTCTTACTCTGCGGGGAGTGAAGGTATCTTGGTCATACTCTTCAACTGAATCTACCTTGTACCTGGTGGGCAGAGCAACTTGTACAGTTCAGACAATTCTTATTGCCCCTGCTTCCGATGTCACCCGTAATTAGTCCCTTTGTTTCGCATGCAAATATTTATGATCAGCAATTAATGTCAAATGCATATATCAAAAATGAACATTGGACGTTCTTTGCAAAACAAAACAGATAAAGGAAAAACAATTTGCAATTTGTCTAAAAAATGAGCTTGTATTGATTTTGAAGTTTGTCTGTAAATAGGCACTTTTGTACAAGAGGCTGACGTCCTAGTAAGAGAGCGCTGCCGAACAAAATTGAGTTTATACAATTTGTGAAAAGAAAACAAAACAGCTATGTGAAAAATCCCACTGGGTTCCAACTCTGCTATCGCCTTTATGTCTTCAAGCGTCTCATCACTTTGCTGCTTAGTTGAAGAGGAATCTGATTGATTGGTGCCGTCCGAGCCTGATAGTTGATACCAAAGTCTGGATGCAGGGTGATCCAATGAGACATAGTATTACGCTCATCCCTAACTTTTTCCTGGACCGCCCTTTCGGGTTTTCAGTCCAACGGGATACCCATTTTTGCCCAAGCCACCTTTTCAGGTTTTCGACTTGCCGGGTGTACAAATTTTTTTATTTTCATCCCTTATTTTTGGCCGAACCCTTTTGGTTCGCCGGGAAGCCCTTATTTTTGCCTAGGCCAGTCGACCTACCGGGTCTTTTAATCATGCGTAGTATCTTTTTACTATGTTTGCATTGGCGGGGTGAGGAAGGTCGTCACCATCCATGGTGGTTAGAATCATCGCACCTCCTGAGAAGATATTCTTAACCACAAATGGCCCTTCGTACGTAGGGGTCCATTTGCCCCTGGGATCACCTTGAGGTAGAATGATGCGCTTGATTACCAGGTCTCCGACTTGATACTCTTGTCGTCTGACTTTCTTGTTAAATGCCTTGATCATCCGTTTTTGGTACGTCTGACCATGACAAATAGCAGTGAGTCTCTTTTCGTCGATTAGGTTTAGTTGATCAAGCCGAGTCTGGATCCAGTCATCTTCGCTCAAACCTGCATCCTTCATGATCCGGAGAGAGCGTATCGGAACTTCAATGGGCAGGACTGCCTCCATGCCGTATACCAAGGAAAATGGTGTTGCCCCTGTTGACGTCCATGCTGAGGTACGGTACCCATGAAGAGAAAATGGTAGCATCTCGTTCCAATCTTTGTAGGTCACTGTCATCTTCTGCACAATCTTCTTAATGTTCTTACTAGCCGCTTCTACAGCCCCATTCATCTTCGGCCGGTAGGGAGAAGAGTTGTGGTGCTGTATCTTGAATTGCTCGCAGAGCTCAGTGATCATCTTGTTGTTAAGATTGGTACCATTATCCGTAATGATCCTCTCTGGTACACTGTATCGATAGATCAGGTTGTGCCGAATGAACCGTGCCACGACGTTCTTGGTTACGGTGGCAAAGGAAGCTGCTTCGACCCACTTCGTGAAGTAATCAATTGCTACCAGGATGAAGCGATGTCCGTTGGATGTCGTAGGTCTGATCTCGCCGATCATATCAATGCCCCACATTGCAAAAGGCCAAGGTGCTGTCAAGACGTTCAAAGGAACTGGAGGAATGTGCACCTTATCAGCATAGATCTGGCATTTGTGACATGTCCGAGAATGCTGATAACAGTCGGCTTCCATTGTGGACCAGTAATATCCTTCCCGAAGGATTTTCTTTGCCATGGTGTGTCCAATGGAATGCGTTCCGAAGGTACCTTCATGCAGCTCTGCCATGATCCTTTCTGCTTCAGTCTTATCCACACAACGCAGTAAGGTTGAATCATGGTTTCGTTTGTAAAGAATGTCATTGCTGAGGAAGAACTTTGCCGCGAATCTTCTCAGAAACTTCTTGTCATTAACAGATGCGCCCTCGGGGTATTCTTGAGCTTCAAGATACCTCTTTACTTCATGATACCAAGGTTTTTCTGTTACCTCTTCGGTCTCAAGATCACAGCAATGTGCAGGTTCATCCAATTTCCAAATAATGATCTGGGGAGCCTCGTTGTCCCATTTGACTTTGAACATAGAAGACATCATAGCCAGCGCGTCCGCCAACTGATTCTCCTCTCTTGGGAAGTGTTCAAAGGTTATCTCCTCGAAATGGGGAATCAACGTCAATACATACTCCTTGTAAGGAATAAGATTTGTGTGTTTCGTATCCCACTCGCCTTTGATCTGACTGATCACGAGAGAGGAATCTCCGAAGACACTCAGAAACTTGATCCTTAGGTCAATTGCAGCTCGAAGATCCATGATGCATGCTTCATACTCCGCCATGTTGTTGGTGCAGTGGAAACATAGTCGGGCGGTAAGTGGAGTATGAGAGCCTTTAGGAGATATGATCACAGCGCCAATACCGTTACCCAAAGCGTTTGAGGCTCCGTCAAAGTGCATAGACCATCGGGATCCTTCCTCAGGTCCTTCATCCGGTCCAGGTATTTCACAATCGGTCACTACCATGATATTCTCGTCAGGAAATTCAAAGTTCATAGATTGGTAGTCATCCACTGCCTGATGTGCCAAATGGTCTGCCAACACACTTCCCTTGATTGCTTTTTGAGTTGTGTACTGGATGTCATATTCAGTCAAGATCATCTGCCATCTTGCTATTCTTCCGGACAAGGCATGCTTTTCGAAGATATACTTTATTGGATCCATTTTTGAAATCAACAGAGTAGTGTGAGTCAACATATACTGTCCCAGCCAGCGAGCAGCCTATACCAAAGCGCAGCAATTTTTCTCGAGCAGTGAGTATCGAGTCTCACAGTCGGTAAACTTTTTGCTAAGGTAATAAATAGCATGCTCTTTTCGTCCAAACTCGTCATGCTGACCCAGCACACACCCCATTGAGTTGTCAAGTACTGTCAAGTATAAGATTAGAGGTCTCCCTTCAACTGGTGGCATAAGAATAGGCAGCTCTTGGAGATACTCTTTGATTCTTTCGAAAGCGGCCTGACATTCATCGTTCCAACGTACTACTTGATCTTTCTTCAGTAGCTTGAAGATTGGTTCACAGGTAGCAGTTAGATGTGAGATGAATCAGGCAATGTAGTTCAGACGTCCTAGAAAGCCTCTGACCTCTTTCTCTGTCTTGGGAACTGGCATCTCTTGTATGGATTTCACTTTGGCAGGGTCCACTTGAATACCTTTGTCGCTCACGACGAAGCCTAGCAGTTTTCCAGATCTCACCCCGAAGGTGCACTTGTTCGGGTTTAATCTCAGCTTGTACAGTTTCAACCGATCAAACAGCTTCTGTAGATGGTCAAGGTGTTCCTCCTCAGTTTGGGACCTTGCAATCATATCGTTGACGTATACTTCAATCTCATGATGCATCATATCATGAAACAGAGCAACCATGGCGCGCTGATACGTTTCCCCAGCATTTTTCAACCCAAAAGGCATGACCTTGTAGCAAAAGGTACCCCACTGAGTAACAAAAGTGGTCTTCTCCATGTCTTCGGGAGCCATCTTGATTTGATTATAACCGGAGAAACCGTCCATGAAGGAGAATACCTTATGCTGAGCAGTGTTGTCAACCAGAACGTCGATGTGAGGCAGAGGGAAGTCATCCTTAGGGCTCGCCCTGTTCAAATCCCTGTAGTCAACACACATTCGGACCTTACCATCCTTCTTCGGCACTGGAACCACATTGGCAACCCACTGAGGGTAAGAAGTCACTGCTAGAAAACTGGCATCAAATTGTTTCATAACCTCAGCTTTGATTTTCTCGGACATCTCTGGACGCATACGGCGAACCTTCTGTTTTACCGGAGGGCATTCTTCCTTGGTAGGCAGGTGATGAACCACAATGTCGGTATCCAACCCAGGCATATCTTCGTAAGACCAGGAAAATATTTCCATGTAGTCATGCAGCATCTGAATCAACCGTTGTTTCACACTAGACTCCAGATTGGCACCAATCTTGACTTCCTTTCTGTCTGTCTCAGTACCCAGATTTACCGTTTCCACTAGCTCTTCATGTGGCTGAATGGCCCTCTCTTCCTGGATTAGCAGTCTTGCAAGCTCACCAGGTACTTATCAATCATCTTCACCTTCGTCTTCGGCTAAGTTGATCGGATTTTTGAAGTCATAACTGGCAGTAGCAGAGTCGTTACCAGTGAGATCCAGAGTGGATTGGGACCTGTATATGTGAGTGTGTGTAAATAGCTGTTTTGCAATATATAATAAAGAAAGACAAGGAGCGCAAGATTTGAAATGCAAAAAAACGTCCAATGCTTTTATTAACGATATATGAAAATGACACACAAAAGCCCTCACAAATGAAGCCACGGTGCCCCGGGTAAGACACCGGGCCATAAAGTTTCACAATATTGTCTGTTACAAATTCAAAACAAAGGAGTTCATTACTGAGTCACAAAAGTAATAGGGACGAATTCTTTCGCTGTCCATTTGTTTGGTCCACCGTCAGTCGTAGGGTAGATCCAGCTGTCGAATTCAGATTCCTCCATGCCATCTTCAATAGCATTTACTCCCGGGTTGCTGATGAACACATGAGGTCTTCCAATCCTTGAACTACGAACAACCCTCTGAGCTTCTGTAGTGAAACCCAAACCAAACTTGTCAGTCTTCTGAGTGAAATCAGGAAGTCGGCCCCAGTTTGCACACTCACCCCTCTCAATAACGGCCCGGGCATCCTTTAAGGAAGCCATCTTCAAAGGAGAATCTTCAATCACTGTTTCAGCTGACGCCAGTGTCTGAGGAACCTCTTCAAAGTGCTGGAATGGAGTCTCAATGAATTCCCCATCCATCTCTATGTACCGGAACGAGTTGAGGTGGCTGACCATGTATTCTTCCTCCCCCTGAACTGTCACAATCTTCCCTTTGACCGGGTATTTCAGTTTCTGATGTAGTGTTGAGGTCACAGCTCCAGCCTTGTGGATCCATGGACGACCCATCAAACAAGAATAGGACGGACGAATGTCCATCACATAGAATGTAGAATCAAAGACCTGAGAGCCAACCCTGATTGGAATATCGACTTCACCATGCACCATCCTTTTAGACCCGTCAAAGGCCCGGACAACAATGTTACTTGGTTTTAGCTCCAACCCTTCGCAATCCAACCTGTCTAGAGCTTTCTTGGGTAATACGTTCAATGAGGACCCAGTGTCAACCAACACATGGGCAAGAGTAGTGCCCCTGCATTCAATGGAGACATGCAGGGCATCGTTATGGTTCTTCCCTTTAGCAGTCAGATCAGTGTCGGAGAAACCCAAACCATTATCAGCGGTTAAGTTGGCCACACAATTGGTAAACTGATCAGCGGATGTCTCTTGTGGCACGTGGGCCGTCTTCAGGAAGGTAATCAAAGCCTTGGCATGGGCCTCTGAACACAACAACAGTGATAGCATAGAAATTTTAGATGGGGTGTGCCCCAGTTGCTCAACTACGTTAAAATCACTCTTCTTGATAATCTTCAGGATCTCTTCCATCTCTTGTTTGGAAGCTTCAACAGTGGTTGTCTTTGGCGCCTCCGTCTGGGCAGGCATATCTGTGGCTATCCCTTTGCCCCGAGCATCAGATGACTCGGCAGCAGGGGTAGACATAGGAACTTGGTCAGGAAGGGAAGTAGGCACACTTGCAGGTGTGATGACAATAGGTCTCTGGATTGTTGGTGGCGCAATATCTGGTGAGAAAAGTCTACCGCTGCGGGTGACTTTGGCAGGCCCGGTGATGTTGCTGACGCCGGTACAAGTATCAAACTCTTGTTTAACTCCAAGCACATAAACATCTGCCCCATAATGCCAAGGGACAGCTTTGTCGGATGTATAGGGGATGGGCCCCGGAACAGTGATAATTATAGGTGCAATCTTCTGAGCAGGCATGATTTTGACAGGCTTCTTTGAGGGAACCTTGGGAGAATTGTTAAAAATGGTGACAATGGAAACTTCTTCAGTAGGGATGGCAGGAACAGCAATCTTCTCGAGCAGGATTTCTTTATTATCCATCAGGTTTTGGATGCTTGACTTCAAAGATGGACAACCAGCAGGTGAAATAGAACATAGATGGAAACCTTTACTACAACCCGGAAATAAACCGGCTAGCAACAGGTTCCTCTTGACAGTCAACAGAGGAGTATCAATATCATCCACTGAGGCTACAAACAGGT
This sequence comes from Vicia faba, assembly GCA_948472305.1. Taxonomy (NCBI): domain Eukaryota; kingdom Viridiplantae; phylum Streptophyta; class Magnoliopsida; order Fabales; family Fabaceae; genus Vicia; species Vicia faba. The sequence goes on along the minus strand of OX451738.1, from coordinate 1,423,043,329 downwards.
CTTCCTCTATAGCATTCACTCCATGCTTGGGCATGGGAGCAGTCACAACATTGGGCCTTTCGGGCGCCTCGAACTCTATCTCTTTAGCATCAATTAGGTCCTGAACCTTATTTTTCAGAGCCCAACAATCATCCGTAGTATGCCTCGGGCTATCAGAGTGATAAGCGTAGCGGGCGTTAGGATTGTACTTTGGGGAAGTGGTGTTTACAACCTTCAGAGCTTCTTTTATAGTCACCAGATTGGTTGTCAGTAACTGCGGCAATATCTGGGACAAGGCCATGCTGAGGCGAGTGAACTGCCTTCTAGGTCTCTCACCCCTTTGCCGGTTGTGATGCTGAGGAGCAGCAGTAGGCTTTGAAATAACCACCGCGTTGACAGCTTGGCGGCGTTCCGGTCTATTCTGTCTCCTTTAACCGTAGACAGCACTGGATTCCTTCTTGAATGGTTTCTTCTTAGTGCTCGAGGAGGCACCTTTATGTATCTTTCCAGACTTAATACCAGCTTCTATTCTCTCACCAGTCAAGATAAGGTCTGTAAACCCGGCAGAAGAATTTCCAATCAAATGGTTTAAGAACGGACCAGACAGGGTCCCCAAGAACATATCCACAAGTTCACGGTCAGTCAAAGGTGGCTGCACCCTTCCAGCCAGGTCTCTCCACTTTTGAGCATACTCTTTAAATCCTTCACCCGTCCCTAGTGACATACCCTGGAGTTGGGTACGCGTAGGAGCGAGGTCGGAATTATACTGATACTGCTTATAGAACACAGTAGCCAAATCCTCCCAGTTACGAATACTGGCTCCATCCAGCTGATAGAACCATTCGAGTTGAGTCCCTGAAAGACTATCCTGGAAGAAATGGATCCACAAATTCTTGTCAGCGGTGTAAGGTTGGATCTTCCTTACATACGACCAGAGGTGCAGCTTAGGACAGGAAGCTCCGTCGTATTTGGCAAAAGCAGGTGCCTTGAACTTATGTGGAATCACCACCCTAGAGGATAAGCCTAGATCTCCAAAGTCCAACCCGGGCACATTCTGAATCTCCATAGCACTTAAGCGGTCCTCCAGCTGTTTGTACCTATCCTCAGCATGAGGATACTGTTCATCATCATAATCCGTCTCGTTGTCGGAGACCACGGGACTAGGAACCCTTCTCTCTTGTGGACTGTCCTTGCCTACAGATGAGGTAGTCAGCTCAACCTCGTTATGCAGTCCATTCCCAAATCTGCGTCCGGTGTTGAACAAGACAGTCCTCTTCTTCTTCTTCTTCTTCAGAATCAGGGTCTTCAACTCCTGTTGACCCTTGGCTAATCTCAAAACCAACTCTTGGAACTGGGCATTATGGGCTTGGAGGGCCTTGATGGCTTGTTCAGTGGAAGGTTCAAAAGACATGATGATTGCTGAAATAAACAGCGAAGAAGATAAGTGACCTGTAAAAAAGGTACCTGTTATGCATATGATGAAATGAAATGCGTATGATTTATGTTTTCAAAGACAATCGGGATTCAACTTTGTAGAAAACAAGGAAACACACTTCATTAGATTCAACTTTGGAATTTAAATTGTTCAACAAATTTCCCTTAGGCGTTACAAGAACGAAAATACTGAAAAGTAAATAAAAACTGTAAAAGAAACATCCAAGGTCCATCAATGCTCCCATGGCCTCCTCTTCTCAGTGCGAATATAGTCATTCAGGATCCGCTCATTCTCCAATTGCTTTGTCAGCTTTTGGATCTTTTGTTCCTGTTCACTGAACCTTTCCCGATAAGAATCCCGTTCTTCCTGCAGTTGCACCCAAGACCTTTTTAGTGTAATAATATCAGTGGGTATATGAGGATGGAGAACAGTTGGAGGAACCCCGTCTTTATCAGGAACTTCAAGAGTAATAGGCCTGACAGCTTCGTATGGCATACCTAACTTCTGAGCACGGATGCGGACCCATCTGAAATAGGATTCCATTGGTAGAGAAGTCTTTGGTCCCAACTCATGTGGGTCAGCTTTGTGAATTCTATCCCAAGCCCGGATGAATCTACGACGCAGCTCGTCACTATCTACCTGAAACTCAAAATTGATGTGAGGTATCAACATCTCATGAGGCCCCTCTCTTCTGGATCTTCCAAACTGACGGAGAGTTAAACATGGGTTATAAGAGATTCCTCCCTGGGTTCCGATCAATGGAACATTAGGATATTCTCCGCAACGATCAATAACTGCCACCTCATCTAAACCTCTGAGAGTCCAAATGATGTCATTATCAGTGAGAGACATTATCCTATGAGCCCAGCCCCTTCCTTCTTTGATCTTCAGTACGAACTTAGGGAGGTGTGAAATAAACCACCTCACCAATAAAGGAGCACAACACCACAAAGTTCCCCGTCTTCGGGCAGTACGAGCATAGAGTTGTTGCAGGATATCACCCAAGAGAGTGGGTACAGGGTTCCGAGAGATGAAGATCCTTATGGTGTTGACATTAATAAAAGTATCAGGATTTGGGAACAATACCAGACCATAGATTAAGAGAGCCATAATGTCCTCGTACGCTTGAAAGTCTAAGTCATTCCAGAAACCATTAGCTTTGCCAACCAGAAACTTAGCCAAAAAGCCCTTAACTCCACTTCTAGTCTCCCAGTTAGCCATTACTTCTTCTTTGGTCAAGTGAAGGGCAGCAGCAATCTCTTCAGGCCTAAGAGTCTTTTCCCAACCAGTAAATGGAATCTGCTCCAAGAGAGGGATACCAAGCAACTCAGAGAATTCTTCCAGGGTAGGGACCAGCTGGAAGTCTTGAAAGGTGAAGCAATGGTATAGCGGATCATAAAACTGGACCAGGACGCTCATCAATTATTGGTCCCATTTTGAAGTGACTAAACCGAGAAGAGAACCATGCCTCTTGATGAAGGAAGTAGTGTTTGGAATCCTATCAACCAATTCTGTAAGCAAAGCAGGTGGTTGAACAAAGTTGAGCTGGATAGCATTCCTTCGCATGGGCATCATGATGTCCTATAAAACAGAGCAAAGATGAAACCCTCTTGTCTTTGAAATGGATTAGTCCTTATGCAGGATGCATGCAATGGTATGATGTTATGATGTCATGATAAAGGCACATCACAAGTATTCACAAAAGGCAAACATGGTAAGGCACACAAGTCACACAAGAGCCCTTAGATTTCAGGCCAGCATGAAGTTTAGGTACTACCATCTTTCAGTTTCAGTTGGTTAAGACCTGTCCTAGAAATAGTAACCGAGTTCTAGAGGATCTCAATATCACTGACTACCCTCGATCGGTCATAACTCCAGCTTAGCAACCTTTTCTTGCGGACGGAACCATCGCGAGAGTTTAGCCTCAATGAGTGTAGCATACTGCTACTGTTCTATGGCCAAGTTGGTCAATTTAAGGTGCTAAGGTCAATTGGTGCTTAACGACTCCTCGTAAGACCCATATTCTCCTCATTCCAACACAAGGGATATCGGTACAGACCAAGGTATCACACCAACGTAGCTACTGCTTCATCAGTGTCGGTCTATGTCGGACAGGTCCCTCACAGTTTATTGCTACTTACCTAAAGGGTATTCCTCAGATCCGGGTTAGGATCTATAAAACTCCGATACAAGCCCACAAAATTAAAGCATATAAGGCATACAATTGAAAACATAGTGGTCTAATCCTAAGGTACACCTCACTTATACTTCCCCAGCAGAGTCTCCAGTTCTGTGATCGGAGGAAATAGAACTGACTGTTTTGAAATGCTAGTTCGCGAAATGTCGTGGTAAGCAAGAGTCGCCACCGTCTTTTATTTTCTCCAACAAGGAAAGGACAAAAGCACAGCAAAATTCCTTTTCGAGATGTTTCTCGGTTCGGGAGGTAGATTATAGAAAGGGAAGGTGTTAGCACTCTTTCTATCCGTGGTTATCCACGGGCTCTTAGGTACTTGCTCACTATGTTTTCAAAATGTTTTGCTTTTCTTGTGTTTGTGGGTTTTGAAAAAGTTTGTTTGAAAACTTCAATTTAACTCTTGTATCTGTCCTCAAGAGTGTATGAATTGTTTGTTTGAAAACTTTTGTCAGAAAAGTGTAGGTGCGAAAAGTATTTTTGTTTTGAAAGAGCAAGTATCTAAGAACCTCTACCTACTCAAAAGAAATTAAGCTGTGTAAATGTCCTTTAGACAGTACTATCCCACTATTGAGAAGTAGGTAGCACCGTCGTTGGAGTTATTCGGGTCAATTCGATTATAGGGACATGTGATCACCAAAGCAATAGTAGGACGCCTTAGTGGTAACCCTAATGTCCTAGATCCTTTTTATTCGAGGCAACCGTTTCGAGGCAACTTGGATCTTTAGACAAGAGGGCGGCCTCTAAAACACCCTATACTCAATGACCACGTTGAGGCAACCAACTGAGGCGTACCCTAGGAGTGGCATGTGCGAGTGTGTCAGGTTTCATGTTAAGTTATCTTTGCACATGTTATGGTGAGCTACGGGTTGATTTTAATTTCAGAGATAAGTCTTGTCATGCATAGCCTAGTTAACATACATCTAGCAGTTAAATGTTGCGGAAAGTAAACTAAGCTATTACAAGGCGTCGGGTATTTACATCGCCAAAAACAAACCCTTGGAAAAAGTAAATGCGGGAAATAAAGAAAAGCGATAAAAATTCCTAATTAAAGCTATTACATCCTCGGAGCAAATACATAAATATGATCAAAAATAATGAAACAAACATACGCGCGAGAGAAAATTGAATCGGAATGTTTTTTAGGGTTTTGACCCTTTTGGAGAAAGGAAGAATTTGATTATTTATGAATTAAATTAAATTAAACCTAATTAATTAATTAATTAAAAGGAAATATTTTTTTGGTTTTTTAGTGCCTCAAGGAAAATAAAATAAAATAAAAAGATGATTAAAATTATCAAACCCTAATTCTATGTTGATTTTAAATTATTGAAAAAAGTTAAAATTAACCCTAATTAAACTAAATTAATGATGTTAGTTTTTATTTACAAAATAACTAATTAAATTTAATAAATAAAAATATTATTATTTTTTATGTTTTATGGATTTATTATGAAAAAATTAATTTGTTTAATTAAGTGATAATAATAATAATTAATGGTAAAATAATTAAATGAAAAAATATAAAAAAGAAGAATAAACCAGGGGGGTGCTGGCCCAATTAGGAGGTATGTTTGGAAAATTGTGGCCCAACAAACTGCAAGCCTCTTTGACTTTTGTGATTGTCTATGCGCTGGTTGACTGGGGAGTATGGTGATCACCCAACTTTGGCCACTGGATCTATGCTGGAAGACACCTGGCGCGTTGATAACTGGAGGTATATGATGGACCTTATTATGAAACATGCATGGGAACATACAAAGGAAAAGGAAATAAAGGTTTTGGGGGACCTGGGATTCGAACCCAGGTCCCAGCGCTCATAGGCCAATACGCTCAACCACTCCAACCACCTGCTTTAGTTGTTATTAGGATAATAAACAATCAATATATTAATAAACACACAAATATGCTGTACAAAAGAAAAAACGTGCGTGTTTTCAAACTGCCCAATGGGAGGCTAACACCTAGTCATCTTCTCTGTTTGCCCTGTAAATATAATATTAGATAGCGGGGGTTTTTAACCCCCACTATTCATCTGCATGAAAAATAGCGATTAGCACTATGGTTTATATAAAGATTTCGCGAAGGGTCACTCTTGTTCGTCTTGTCCTAACGATTCCAACCATATGTCTTAGGAGTCCTAATTTTGCCTGGTTCATAAAGCTCCAATTTCAAAGCTTAAAAACCCTAGAAATTGTTCATGGCATCTTTTGATTTATGGCGTTATAATTCAATTCAATGATACCATTAGCTTCGTATGGTTCCTAGCAACACAAAACAATCAAGAAAATATGTTAAATGCGCATGAATTGGACAATACGATTTTGAATAAAAATGTCAAACCGTGGTTCTGTATTCCTTGATTTCTTAAGCTTTGATGTCTGAATTTGATGGCAAAACACTCCTGGGAACTCCTGCAAGATGTTTGAATGAAAAGCACGCCTTGAATTGGCCTGGAATGTAAAGATCAGTTTTCACTTTTTCTTGAAATTTCTCGATATGCTATGGCTTTTTTCTGCAGCTTTTTCACGTCCCTGAGATTAAGATTTGCTTGCATATATATAGAGGAAACGAATTAGGTCAAAAACTTGAGCAAGAATCCATTGCAATGCTGATTAGATCTTTGATTGAAAATCAAATATTTTTGATTTTTCATGATTGGAAAATGTTGCCAATTTTGGAGATTTTGCATCTTTGACTTTGAGCACGAAATTTCCAGCATATCTTGACCACATTTGCTTCACAAACTGATTGAAAAAATCAAATCTTGTATTTTCCTACAATTTAAATTAATTAAATGAATTAATATTAATTAAAAATCCAATTAATCAATAAAAATAAGAAAATAAATTCCATTAAGCTTGATGGGTCGTGCATAGGCCATGGATGAAGTTTCAAGAAGAGATTTGAGGCCCATTAGCAAAAATAAGGTGTTTTGAGCAAAGTTGACTTTTTCAAATTCATGAAAATTTCCCAACTTCTCCAATGCACATCTTGCTCAATTTTGATCATATGAACATGTTATTGGACATTTTGGAAAGGTCTTGAAGTCCTATAACCAATTCCTTTGGTCCCATGTCATTTGGATATACCAATCTCAAGTTATGGCCTTTGACTCAAAGTGCATTTTTGTTGACTTTTGAAATTGACCTATAATGTGGAAATTGATAACTTTTTATGAGAGCATTTCTTGAACTTGGAGTGTGAAGATGGATTGTAGGAAATGGAATCCCCTTCAAAATAAGCATTGGATGGGATTTTTCTGACAAACCATGAAAAAGTTATGCCCTGGTCAAGATATAGTTGACTTTTCTGTTGTCCAAAATTAGCAACTTCTTGCATCTTGATAATTTTTGAGCTATCCTTGTGGAATCATGATCAAGACTTGATCAAATGATGATTGTGAACTCAAAACAAGATGTTGACCAAAAATTCTGACTTTTGACAACAAAATGACCATTTTGCCCTTGCAGTTGACTGTGGATCAAATAGGGCTTTTGACTGTGCAAATTAGCACTGTGAGTCTTGAAACTTGGCATGTAGGTGCTTGAGAGTGTATATAGGCCATTGAGACTTGATTGAACCATTGAAAACCTCAAATTCCTTGAAAGAACCAAAACCCTAATTTCAGCTGTCTTAGGAGGTGGTTTGGCTGTACAATCCTTGAGCAATCTTGAACCATTTGGAGATGATTCTTTGACAAATCTTGAGGAATATGGGAGGGAAAATTTTGGGGTACAACACTACCCAATGCAACTTCAATCTAAGTTCAACTTAAACCTGAGTTCCTACTCACTCCCTCTCAATCACAGTAGTGATACTAAACAATTGACTAATGAAATTATGAAGACACTCTTCAGAACATACACTTGATTTTGCTTCACAACTTTTAATCAAGTAACACAAATACTCGTGCTTCAAAGCTTTGAGTGATACACAACCCTAACTTGACTTTGCTTCAAAGCTTTAATCAAGTGACACAGACACTCGTGCTTCAAAGCTTTGAGTGATACAAAACCCTTACAATCAAATCCTACTCCAAGTCACTTATCACAATGATAATTGCTTGGATTACAGTAGTTACAACTATACAGTCCCTTATTGATCTTCTGTCAAAAAGTGTCTTTCACCAACAGTCTTCATGAGGAATATATAGGCAGTTATTCTTCAGTTAGGGCTTCCACGAAAATAGCTAGGGTTAATTAGGGTTAACCTCAAGACTTGGTTATAGGACTTTAACAACCAGATTAGGGTTAAGCAAAGTTAACTTAAGTCCACGTGAGAATCTGATCTGGACTGAATAAACCAGATTCCTGAAAATTCTCAGAAATAATAAATCTGCACAAATGTTAGTTCAGTACAGGATGTCTTAACATTAGTTATGACAACAAGAATCCTGTTTACTGATTTTGGTAGAATGCAATAAATATGATCATTGCATAATGATCATCTAAACACTCATATTGAGCAGCTCCTGTATGACATTCTTTTTCTGCAGAATGTACCTTGTATCCCAGAATGTTATGACATCAGTCATGACATTCACACAACTTGTTTTACCAAAAAACATGCCAACAACCAAACACTTACAAGATGGATCTTTGGGCAAGATACCCCATCATAATTTGCGAAAACTGGAGCCTTAAATTTCTTTAGGATGACTACCCCGGACACCAACCCTAGTTCTTCAAAATCCAGCCCTGGTATTCTCTGGATTTCCATAGCACTTAACTGATCCTCTAACTTCTTGTACCTATCCTCAATGGGAGGATACTGCTCATCATTGTGGTCAGTATCATTGTCAGAGACCTCAGGACTGGGGTCCTCCCCTTTTCTGCCCCTCTTGGTTTCCCCCCCTCTTTGGATAAGGAAGTCACATCAACTGATTGTTTTAGTGGCCCCCCAAATCTTCTGCCCATATTGAGGGCACCGACGCGCTTCTTCTTCTTCTTCTTCTTCTTCTTCTTCTTCTTCTTTTTCTCTTTCTCTTTTAGGATGAGGGCCTTCAGATCCTCCTTCCCTTTTTCCAGGGTTACGAACATCTGTTGAAATTGGGCATTTTGTGCCTAGAGATCTTTGATGCTCTGTTCAAAAGACATATTTGCTTGAAATAAACAGCGGAGGAGATGAGAAACCTGTAACATAACCTGTTTTATGCAATATCATGGATGGTGTGCGTATGCAATGATTTCAAGGAATTTAGATATTTAAATTTGTTCAGACCAAAAGAGGAACACACGTCATATTAATAAATCCAAGTTTGAGTACATTATGCCTCTTTGGGCTTACAATGAAAGAAACAATCATAAGACAAAAAGGTTGAACGCATCCTCTTTGGCGCAATATAGGCGTTCAGATTCCGCTCTTCGTGAAGCTGCTTGGTGAGTTCCAGAACCTTCTTCTCACTGGCGTAAAATTGGGTTTCAAAGGTATCTCGCTCTTCCTTCAACTGAACCCAAGATTTCTACAAGTCTTCAAGAGAGGTAGGAATTTCAGGACGATGGACAGTGTATGGAAAGTTTCCTTCAACAACAAGCTCTATGATAACAGGGAGGATGGAAGGGTAAGGCATCACGAGTCTCTGAGCATGAGCATGTACCCACATAAGGTAAGGCTCGAGAGGGATAGAGTTTTTGTGTCCCAAAGTCCTATTGTCCACCTTGTTCACCATTCTCCAAGCTCGTGTAAACTTCAGGCGATAACCTTCGTCTTCTTTGTCGTAGTCGAACACCAGACCTTGAATGAACATCTCATGAGGGTCGTCTCTTTGGGCATACCCAAACTGTCTAAGAGCTAAGCAAGGATTGTAGGTGATCCCTCCCCTAATACCAAGCATATGGACGTTAGGGAATTCCCCATAGTGATTAATGATAGAGATATCTTCCAAGGATCTTGAACACCAATGGATGTCAGAATGGGTGAGGAGACATCATCCTTTGAGACCATGTCAGTCTTTGCTCGTTCTTCAATGCTGATTGAGGTAAGTGTAAAGTGAACCACTTAGTGAGTAGGGGAATATAACACAAAAGAGTACCTCTTTTCTTCATGGTGCGGGTATAAAGGAAATGCAAGATGTCGCCCAGTAAGGTAGGTATAGGATTGCAAGAGAGAAAGACTTTGACGGTGTTAACATCTATGAATTTGTCTGAATTGGGGAACAGAACCAAACCATAAATGAGAAGAGCCAGGATGTCTTCAAAAGGATGGAAATCCATGTCGTCCCAGAATGAACGAGCCTTCTCCAATAGAAAATTGGCTAGGAAACCTTTAACGCCGCTTCTTGTCTCCCAATTAGCCATGATGTCAGCTCTTTTCAGATGTAAAGCCTCGGCGATGACTTCAGGCTTTGGAATCCCTTCTAGACTGGCGAACAGTATCTGATCAAGCACGGGCACCCCTAAGAGTAGAGAGAACTCTTCCAGTGTAGGTACCAACTGATAGTTCGGGAAAGTGAAACAATGATGTACGAGATCAAAGAATTGGAACAGTACACACATCATCTCTTCTTGGAAACTGGATGTAGCCAAACTGAGGAGTCGACCGTATTTCTTGGTAAAAGGAGAATCCCCAGGCACTCTTAAGGCTAACTCTTGAAGCTAAGGGTGTGCTTTTACAAATCTGATTCGGATGGTGTTTCTTCGGACGGAATTCATGACCTACAAAACAAAAATAAAGATAAATTTCTAAATCCTTGAAATGGTTAGTGAGCATGCTTATGATGCTTATGATGTTTATGATGTTATGTACAAGTAGGTATATACACACACAAATCAGACAAGTCCCCATGTTTTAGGCTTGCATGGGGTTTTATAGGTAAGTACCCTCTTGAAGTTTAGTTGGATCAACCTGTCCTAGTAATAGTGATCGGGTTCTAAAGGATCTCAATATCACCGACCTTTCTCTTAGGCATTGTCTCAGCACAATAAATATTTTCTTGCGGCCGAGATATCCCAAAAGTCCAGCCTCAATGAGTGTAGTATCGAGTATCAACCAATTTTCAGCTCTACACCGAAACCTGTTATCTCACTACGTCCTAATGGCCAAGTTGTTCAATTAGTGCTTCACGATGCCACTCAGCGGCCCCGTATTCTCCTCGATTCACCACGAGGGATACCGGTACCCACAAATGTGTCACACTAACGTAGCCATTGTTTCAACCATATCGGTCTATGTCATACAGTTTCCACAATCTATTGCTACTTACCTAAAAAGGTGCCCCAAATCCGGGTAGAGGATCAAAATAAACCCAAACAAGGAACCAATAATGTAAAGCAAGCAATTCAAACAAATGAAGGCAAGTAAATATAATCTAATCCCTAAGGTAACCCCACTTTTAAGATACTCCCCAGCAGAGTCACCAATTCTGTGATACGGTGGGAGAACTGACTTGGTTGTTTTGCGTTTGTGTTCGCAAATGTTGCGGTTTAGCAAGAGTCTCCACCGACTTTCCTTTTATCCAAAAGGAAAGGTGAAAAAGCATATGAAATACCTTTAGAGATGTTTTCTTGAGTTAGGGGGGTGGATTATGAAAAGGGAAGGTATTAACACCCTTGTCATCCATGTTTTTCCATAGGCACTTAGTTACTTGCTAGATCACTTACTTTTGTTTCGAAATTGTGCTTTGTGATGTGGGTTTTGAAAGTATTTTGAAAATGTGACTTTGTAATGATTCTCGTCTCTATAAGAATGCATACAAAGTGTTGTTTTGAAAATAGTTCAAAGAGGTGTTTTTGGAACGTGTTTTTTGAAAGTGATTTTGAAAAGGGTTCTTCTTTGTAATGGCTCTTGTTTTTATAAGAACGTGTACAAAGTGTTGTCTTTCGAAAATGTTTTCAAAATGAAAGTGTAAGTGTATAAAATGTTTTTGTTGTGAGCAAGAAAGCGACTAGGAACGAATCTACTTACTCAAAAAGGTCTTATGTGTTCTTTTCCTCCTCCTTTAGATGTTGCTATCTTACCATTGTTTTGGTAAGAAGTCCTATCATTGGATGTGAAGGGACGGGCGTTGGGACGTTTTGTATAGTCATAGAAAGCAATGTTGCAAGGTATCTTAGCATTTTCTTTTAGGGACTAAGATCATTTGTAAGGCAACTTTGAATAGCGTCATCGAGGGACTATGATCTTGTATTTCGATTGGTTTTGCTAAGACACCCCATATGCGTAACATGACCATTTTTAGGCAACAAGTGAAGTTAACCTTAAGGGTGAATGGGTGCAAAGTGTGTTTGATTGCATGCATTTTATTCTTGATTAGGGTGATCTATTTGTCAATTTCATGTCTTGCCATACACACCCTAGTTACTAACGATATATGAAAGTAATAAAAGTGCGGAAAGTAAGGATGCTACGCTATTACAATCATTAGGGGGATGGGGTGTACAAATTTACGAATGGGGGTTTGCAAGAAAATAAATCCTAATTATTTATTACAACCATATTGAAATAATAATGCAAGAAAGAAAAGGGGCCTTGTTTAAAAAAAGGTTTTTTGTGTTGATGAATAAAAAAGGGGAATGAATTAGCTTAGTAAAAAAAAAGAAAATATTTTTATTCCTTTTTATATTGATGAAAAGAGTTTTAACGTTGAAAGTGATAAAAAGGAAAGTAAATGAGATACAAGACCAGCGTGCTGCTACAAGCAAAACAAACGGAATTAGAAGTTCTGAAGCTAAGAGCGCTGTGACTCAGCAGGAGACGTCAGTAGGTGTCAGAAGTTCTGAGTTGGTAAACTCTGGGGTCCTTCAAGGAATATTAGAGGGGAAACACAAAAGTTTTGGGTGGTATTCAGACAGTGGACCACAAGTCAGAAGTTTTGTATTACACTAAAACAGTGAATAAACCCCATAAATTCAGTGTATTGTCAGCATGTAAAAATCAGAAACTTTGAGTGTGTAAAAATAGCAAGTGGAAACATCATAAGTTCAGTATGTTTAACATGTAGGGAGAACTCAGAAGTTCTGTGCTGTGTTAGAAGAGTGAGTGAATCATGGAAGTTCTATGTGTTAGAGTGGTGAGTGAAAAACTGAAGTTTTGTGTTACATTTCAACTCTTTCCTTATATCAATCAACACAACGATAACTTATTCAGTTTTCAGCAAACAACAAATCAGAAGGATAAAAGCACAATAGTTTAGGGAAGTTCTGATCCTGGTCCTGAGTCTATCCTTAACCAGGAAGTTCTGATCCACGGTTTTTCTACTTACGCAGTGATATGGACAACATTAATACTATGATATTTACATGTTTAATGATGTTCTGAATGAGAAGATGCAGAATCAGGGAGACTTACCTTGAACCTGGAGCGTGGTTTGGGACTTGAGCTACCTCCTTAAGATATTCTGGAGTCAACAAGAGCAACAAAAGAGAAAATACCAAGTTCTTTTACTTCAAGGCAAGAACAAGGGTTTTGGTTTTCTGTTTGGGATTTCTGGATTTTTATGAAGGGGTCTCACAGATTTCTTTTCTCTCTTTTGACAATTTCTCTCTCTCCAAAAGCCATCCCCTTGCAAGTGTGATGGAGCCACTTATTTATAGATGAATTTGTTGTGGTTTGGGGGGGGGGGGGAACATATGAGATTTGAACCTTTAGCACACGGTTCCATTGCTTTTTGATCACATCTTTTTGTATTTGGTGCGAAGACAAGATTTGGGAGAATGCATGCGTGGACTGGATTAACTGCTGGTTAGAGTACCGTACTATAGCATTGCAGCTGGTTGTTTAAACGAGGTCTTGGGATTTGGTGATGTTCTGATTGCAAAAAACCAGAAACGTAACCTCCAAATGCTGAAGGGGCATGTTCTGACCGGAGAACATTGCTTCCATATGTTCTGATTGAAGCGTCATGTTCTGAACCAGAGAACATTGCTTCCATATGTTCTGATTGAAACGTCATGTTCTGAACAATGTTTGCAACTTCTGACTGCACTTGCGTAGAGGCTGGCTCAAAAGTTCTGAAGTACCATATTCTCTTGACACTTAGAAAATTTTCTAAACATTTAGAAATTTGATTGTTTTCAAAGTAACTTTTAACTTCTGATTTTTGATGAACCAATTCCATGCCTTGATGAAATATGATTCTTGGAACTTGATTTTTTTTAATCCAAAAGTCAAAGTTTGACTTTTTAGTGTGCAAATGACCATTTTCCCCTTGTGAATGACTTTCTTGGAAAATTTGTAATTCAAGGCTTGAAATTGGATGGAACCAAACCTGAGGGTCCAGGTTGATCCTTTGAGAAATGAGAGGGCAAATTTTGGGGTACAACAGTTAGCTTCAGGGAAGGTCAAGGAAGGTGAATTGATAGAAAAATTGGATTGAAAAAGGCTTGAACACGGATTATGAAGTCACAGAAAATTGAGTTATGGAGCAAGTTTGGCAGGGGGATTCTGGCTATCCAAGCTTGAGAAAATGAATGGGATAGTTCAGGTTTTTATAGGAGAAGTAAATGAGATGAAAAGGAATAGTGAATGATGCATTTTGGAGGGAATTCGTGTGAACCTGATGCACGAGTGAAGTGTGATCTCATTTTCACCAAAACACATCCAATCTTTGCGTTTTGAGGTGCTAAACACTTCTGGAAAGTTTGTTAATCAAGTTTAAATCAAAAACACGCATAAATATTGTGATTAGAGGCCACATTATGGATTTCAAAATTCTGACTTGGTGAGAAATTCAGTTCCAAGTTACCAATTTCAAAACAAAGGTGTTTTCGACTCAATGGGTCTTAGGGCATGATTCTTGATGTTTTAAAAAGATGAGGTTACAAGCTTGGCAATGGAAAAAGAATGGAATCAAATGGATGCTTGAGCTGAAAGTTTTATTGAGTCAAAGTTGGGAGAAAAAGGTTGACTTTCCATACTTAGAAATATTTCAATTTTTTTTCAAAAGTGACATATAATGTTTTGCATCCAAACATGGCCTCCACTTGGAATTTGCTCTTGACCCAAAAATATGGCAGGCAATAGACCTCTTGAATGAAATTTTGAAACTTAAACCATTCAAAATATCCAAAAATTGAGAGAGTTATGAATTGTTGAAGTTGGCGAAAAATCATGAAATGGCCTATAATCTTTTGTATCCTTAGGGAATCTTCCATCAATTTTCTCACTTTGTACATAAAATAAGGAATAAATTTCACATCCTCAAGATCATTATGGAAAAATAGTGGGATCAAGGTGATAAAAATTGACCAAGTTATGATCATTTTAAGTCACACATGAGAAAATGAGGGTTCATCTGGAGGACTTGTAATATTTCTTCATCATCAAGTTTCTTCCACATGGAAACTCCTTGAAACTTTTGAAGTTATTTGTTAATAATCCTTTTAAGAGAAGGATGTATTTGGAATCACTCAAAAATACCAAAATATGAGCAAGATATACTTCTTTGAATTTCAAAACCCTAGCTCATAGATCAAGAAAATGCTTTGAGAAACTTTGACAATTTTGAACAACCTTCTTGTACCAACACTTTTGCTTTGTAAATAGAAGTTGTTGAGGATTATAATGAGAACTCATAGCAACCACAACCACTTCCATATCTTTAGAATTGAGAGAAATATGCACTTGTGACCAATGGAAACAAGACCTTGTCCAATCATGACAACTTCTTCCATCAACCCCTTGTACTTTTGAATCAATTTTGATAACTTTAAAATGTACTGAACCAAAATGAACCTTGCCATTCCATTTCTTCCAAAACAACTTCAATGGTGAGGTTTGGATTTCTCAAACTTTATTGACTAGGGCATGGAAATAAACTCATGAACCCATGGATCAACTTGCTAAGCCATATTGCCTTTACTTACATTATTAACAAGTAAGACAAACCAAAATTGCATTTTATTAATTAAAAGGAAAGTCAAAACAAAACATGAATGATCACACAAGAAAAACAAGCCAAGGTGCTTGGTGATTCCTCAAAGAGAAAAGCTAAAGATAGGGAGGAGAACCAAAAACCCTAATGTGATCTTGTTGTGATTGAATCAATATGGTATGATGAAGGGATCTTAGGGGGAAAAATTAGGGTACAAGAGCTGCCCTTATTTAATTTTCTTCTATCCGGAGATACGGAGGTTAAAAATATTCGTGTCGACGCGATCAAAGATACTTAAATATAAAACAAACCCTATTTTTGGCCCTAAGATGCCATGCAATGCTTATGAATGCATATGAATAGAATCAAAGAGACGCAAAACACCACTTGGGATGTAACAAAGGAAATAAAGAAACAAAAAAGAAACTCGACCAGGAAAATAAATCACTGGTGGATCAAAAGACCCGACTCATAGAGGATGATAAAAAGTCAAAGGATACACCAACTTTTTTCGAAGGTGAAAATATCAACGTTCACTGAGGGTAGAAAGAGGAAAGAAATAACAACACTGACGTTTACTGACGGTGAGCTACCAACGTTCACTGAAGGTAGAGAGAGAATATATTATAACATTGTCGTTCACTGACAATGAACTACCAACATTCACTGAAGAAAGCAAAAAAGATAACCATCACCAACTTTCACTGAAGGGGACCTACCAACTTTCACTAAAAGTATTTCTTGACTGCATCAGCATTCATGGGACGTGGGAAATCCTCGCCGTCCATAGTTTCAAGAATTAATGCACCTCCAGAGAAGTCTTTCTTGACAACATATGGACCTTCAAAATTGGGAGTCCACTTGCCCCTAGAATCAGCGTTAAAAGACATGATCTTTCTGAGCACGAGGTCGCCTTCTCTGAATTCACGAGGTTTGACTTTCTTATCAAAAGCTTTCTTCATTCTCTTCTGATATAACTACCCATGACACAACACTGTCATCCTCTTCTCTTTGATCAAATTCAATTGGTCAAACCTGTTCTGGACCCACTCAGCCTCTGACAACTTGGTTTCCATTATCGCGCGCAAAGAGGGAATCTCAACCTCGATTGGGAGTACCACTTCCATTCCATACACAAGGGAGAATGGGGTTGCTCTTGTTGAAGTGCGGAAAGATGTCTGATATCCATGCAAAGAAAAAGGGAGCATTTCATGCCAATCTTTATAAGTAACAACCATCTTCTGGATTATCTTCTTGATATTCTTATTAGCAGCTTCAACAGCCCCATTCATCTTCGGCCTGTACGGAGATGGGTTGTGATGGAAAATCTTGAATTCCTCACAACGTTCTGTCATTAACTTGTTGTTCAGATTCGATCCATTGTCGGTGATAATTCTGCTCGGCACACCATATCGATATATAAGATTATTCTTAATGAAGCGCACAACCACCTGCTTAGTAACGTTAGCGTATGAAGCAGCTTCCACCCATTTGGTGAAGTAATTAATTGCTACCAAGATAAAACGGTGTCCATTCGAAGCTTTAGGTTCTATCATTCCAATCATGTCAATACCCCACATAGAGAAAGGCCACGAGGAAGAAATAACATTGAGAAGTGTCGGAGGTACATGAATCTTGTCCGCATAAATCTGGCATTTATGGCACTTCTTTGCAAATTTGTAACAATCAGATTCCATTGTCAGCCAATAGTAACCTGCCCTTAGTATCTTTTTAGCCATCAAATGCCCATTGGCATGAGTTCCAAATGAACCTTCATGAACCTCATGCACTAACATGTCTACTTCGTGTCTATCCAGCCAATCTTCTCAATGTCTTTTTTATCTTTATTCGATGCACCAATCGGGTATTCCTGAGTCTGAAGAAAATGCTTGATATCTTAATACCAAGGTTTCTCATCTGCTACCTCCTTTGTTGTAAACACATGAGTGGGCCTATCCAGTCGTCGAACTATAATTCGAGGTATATCATTCCATGTATTTACTTGATACATAGAAGCCAGAGTTTCCAGAGCATCCACCATTTGATTTTCATCTCTAGGAATGTGATGGAATTCAACTTTATTAAAGAAGGGTAACAATCTTCTAGCATAATCTTTGTAAGGGATCAAGCTAGGGTGACGAGTATCCCACTCTCCTTTAATTTGATTTATTACCAAGGCTGAATCTCCATACACATATAGAATTTTAATTTTGAGATCAATAGCTTCCTCGAGACCCATGATGCAAGCCTCATATTCTTCCATATTATTAGTACAATCAAACGTCAACCTTGCAGTGAAAGGAATATGCGATCCATGTGGAGTGATAATCACATCACCAATTCCTTTACCATAAGCATTCACAGCTCCATCAAATATCATCTTCCAGAGAGATTCAGGATCAGGACCTTCCTCAGGCAATGGTTCATCACAATCTTTTACTTTCAGAAACATCACATTGTCATCGGGGAAGTTATACCTCACAGACTGATAATCATCAACTGGCTGGTGAGCAAGATAATCTGCTAACACGCTGCTTTTAATAGCTTTTTGAGTGCGGTATTCGATATCATATTCAGATAACAGCATCTGCCAGCGGGAAATCCTCCCACTAAGAGCAGGCTTTTCAAAAATGTACTTGATTGGATCCATTTTGTAGATCAACCAAGTGGTGTGATTCAACATATACTGCCGTAAACACTTTGCTGCCCAGGCCAGAACACAACATGTCTTCTCCAGCATGGAATACCGTGATTCACAATCAATAAACTTTTTACTGAGATAATAAATGACATACTCTTTCTTTCCTGTTTCATCTTGTTGTCCCAAAATACAACCCATGGAATTATCTAACACTGTCAGATACATAATTAATGGTCTTCCTTCAACAGGAGGGAGTAATATAGGAGGTTCAAGCAGATATTCTTTAATACTTTCAAATGCCCTTTAGCAGTCATTTGTCCATACACAACCTTTATCTTTCTTTAACAACTTAAAGATTGGTTCACACGTTGCAGTCACGTGGGAAATGAATCTGGAAATATAATTCAAATGCTCGAGGAACCCTCTGACTTGCTTTTCAGTTCTCAGCACTGGAATTTCTTGAATTTCTTTGACTTTATCAGGGTCAACTTCAATTCCTTTCTGGCTAACAATGAAACCCAACAATTTCTCTGATCAAACACCGAAGGTACATTTATTTGGATTCAAGCGGAGACGATACTTTCTCAAACGTTGAAACAACTTCAACAAATCTTCCACATGCCCTTCTTCAGTATGGGATTTAGAAATCATATCATCAACATATACCTCAATTTCCTTGTGCATCAGATCATGGAATAGGATTGTCATAGCCCTCTGGTACGTTGCACGAGCATTCTTCAACCCGAAGGGCATCACTATGTAACAGAATGTTCCCCAGGGTGTGATAAACGTTGTTTTTTCCATGTCGTCAGGAGCCATTCTTATTTGATTATACCCAGAAAATCCGTCCATGAACGAGAAAACCTTGAATTTTGCTGTGCTATACACTAACATATCAATGTGTGGCAATGGAAAGTCATCTTTTGGACTAGCTTTATGTAGACCTCTGTAATCTATGCACATGCAAACTTTTCTGTCTTTCTTCGGTACTGGGACAATATTGGTAATCCACTGAGGGTACACTGATGTCACAAGAAAACCGGCATTAATCTGCTTTAGAACTTCCTCTTTGATCTTCACTACCATATCTGGGTGAGTTCTTCTCAACTTATGTTTGATTGGCGGACACTCTGGCTTCAGCGGAAAATGGTGCTCTACAATATTTGTATCTAGACCAGGCATATCTTGATAAGACGAAGCAAAAATATCCACATACTCTTTCAATATCTCAATCAATCTGCTCTTCACATCAGGATGCAGCAATGCTTCGATCTTGACTTCTTTCGGATCTTCTTCTGAACCCAAATTGATTACTTCCAATGGCTCTTTATATGGATGAATGGAATTCTCCTCGAGCTCAAGCAAACGTGAAACCTCTTCTAGAATGTCATCATAGTCTTCTTCTTCGGCCCCGTACACATGACATTCAAAGTTAGGAGAGGGTGCAGGGTCATTGTATTCAACGGGTTTTTTAATTAATCTTCACATATGATTTATGATTTCTTTTAGAAACTAACACATATAATAAGTGATCATGCATATTGAATTTCAGTTATTATTTATTTTGAAAGGTTTTTTCTTATTACCATTTTCCAAGAAAAAACAAAAACATAAAAACACAATTTGGGAAACAAAGACAACTTTTATTATTTATTTTAAAAGTCACAGCAAACAGATAAGCCCATACAATATTAATACTTTCACCTTGGGCAGAGTGAAGGCTTTTCAAAAAGATTAACAAAACAAATTACTTTAAAACATGTATGCAAGAGGGAACATCAATGGTGATCCAGTTCTGAACCCTAACTCCGTGCGTCACATAATTTGGCATTTCTGGTTCTGCTTCATCTTCCACAAAGGCATTAATCCCGGAAACAGTTGGATAAATATAACCCCCGCTATGAAAGAAGTCTTGATACTTGCTTGCAGCAGACTTCAGCTTCAAGCTCTCACCTTTATCATTCTTCACATAGAACCCTAAGCCAACTTTATTCTTGTTTACAGGTGGATCAACAATCTGTCCCTAAAATTCATTATGGCCATTATGCACAACCTGCTGCGCATCCTTAAGCGAAACCATAGAATTATCATTTCCTCTTATGTTGTCAATGGATAAAGCTTAGAACTGGGTTCCAACAGCAGCTTCATCCGCCTCCACAATGCTGAAAGAGAACAAATGAGATATCAATAATGCATGTTCTCCATTTATAATTACCACTTTTCCTTCACGCACAAACTTCAACTTCTGGT
Source organism: Vicia faba (assembly GCA_948472305.1). Lineage (NCBI taxonomy): Eukaryota > Viridiplantae > Streptophyta > Magnoliopsida > Fabales > Fabaceae > Vicia > Vicia faba. The sequence continues at coordinate 1,423,023,021 of OX451738.1, read as the reverse complement.
GTAAATTCAAAGTGATAGCCCTTGCCTCGTGTATCCACGGCCGTCCCAGCAAGAAGCTATAAGCATGTACAATATCCATGACCTGGAAAGTAATTTAAAACAAATGTGGGCCTATATGAATAGGAAAGTCCACTTTACCAATAACAGATTTCCTTGATCCATAAAACGCTTTCACAATAATGCTACTTGGGCGCATGGGCGTTCCTTGATATTTCAACTTCATAAGTGTGCTCCTCGGTATAACGTTCAATGCGGATCCATTATCAATCAGCACATTGGATAATGAATCATTCTTGCATTTCATAGAGATGTGGAGGGCCAGGTTGTGATTCCTTTCTTCATCGGGAAATTCATTGTCGTAGAAACTCAAGTTATTACATGATGTAATATTCCCTACCACACTGCTGAATTGGTCTACTGGAATATCACTTTCCACAAAAGCTTGGTCCAATACCCTCATCAAATATTCTCTGTGAGTAGAGAAGTTCATTAGTAAAGCCAATATAGATATTTTTGAAGGAGTCTGCAGTAGCTGATCTACAATTCTGTAGTCACTCATCTTAATTATCTTTAAAATATCATCCACATCCTTTTCTAGCATAGCTCCACTAGATTCACCCACTGCCTTCTTGGGTTCAACATTTTCAATAATTTTCTTTCCAATACTAATATCCCCATGAACAATTGGTGCAAATACACGACCACTACGGGTCACTCTGCTAGTCTCAGCAATATTTCCAACATTAGGCATTGGCTGGATGGGAACTTCCACACTATCCTCTAAAATTGTAGCATTATATTTGTAGGGTACAACCTTATATGACTTGTAGGGGACAGGACTCGGCAAACTAATCACCAATGGAGTAATATCTGGCTTGTTATGATACTCAACTTCAAAATGGGCAGGTGCACCAAAACAAGGCACAATAATGTTTACCCCTTCTTCAATACAATCATTCATTATGGAGTCATCTCTGGAAAAAAAATCCTCATCTGAGGAGAAATACTCATCTGTAGAGGCATACTCATCATCTGACTCTTCTTCAGCCAAACAAACCTCAATCACATCAACTTCATGGTAATCATCCCTTTGACCTATAACCTTGATGGTTCCATTGTCTAACAATAACGGAACACCTTTCCTTACATTTGTACATCCTCGGGAGTCCCGACAACAAATTTGGCAAGATCCATACTGATGTTCCACCTGACCAGCCATGTGGCATAAAGTAGCATGCAATTGTACAAGATCCTCATTCATATACTCCACATCAAAAATTCTAAACTCTCCAGGACATCCAGAAACCATGTTTACCTCCTCTTCGTACTCTGCCCTAGGCCTGATTATGTGGATGAGGCCCTCATCCATCATCTCCTGCAAATCTGCCTTTATCTTGTCACAACCCTGTATATTTGTACTGCAAATAACACATCCAGCATGGTCATGCGTATAGTAGATAAATTCATAGAGGTCTACATGCATTTTCACTAAATCTCCTTTAACCAGATTAATATAAAAAATACAAAAGTCGCCTGGACAACCGGCCACAATGTTCACAGCATTTGCTCCTTCATGCTTGGGCAAAGGATTGTCTTTCACATTAGGGCCCACATATTTGAAAAATAAAATACCTCATGCCATCTTTGTGCATATTCCTTGAATGATTCCCTGTCTTTCTGGAGCATGGCCCTGAGTTGATCACGGTCAGGTGCCATGTCCATGTTGTATTTGTATTATCTGATAAATGCTTCTCCCAAGTCATTGAAAGTATGGATATTGATGTTATCCAAACTCATATACCACTTTAGCACAACATCGATCAAACTATCCTAAAAAAAGTGAATCAGCAGACGTTGATCATCACTATGGGTAGACATTCTCCTTACATACATCACCAGATGAGCACGAGGGAAAGTGTTGCCCTTGTACTTTTCGAATTTCGGAACCTTAAACTTCGCAAGTATCTTAACATTCGGGACCAAGCATAATTCATTCACATTCTGCCCGAACAATTCCCCCTGAGGGACTTCATCTCCCTCTGCATCTTGTCAAACTGCTCTTGAAAATCATCCATTCTGTCATAAAGACCCAAGTCTTCACTTGGTGGAGGAAAAGGACGACACATATCATCATTAACAAATGGAACCATATTCACTGGAGGAGGTGTAATAGGAGCAACATGTACCACATGAGGTGTAGGAGTTACAATAGTCTGAATAACTAGAGCTTCTTGAGGACCAAGATTGAAACTTTCAGGCACAAAGTTCTCTGGAATTCCCCATGGATAACCTTGAGGCATATGATTCTGAATAACAGCTGGAGTAGCAGACACAAGAACAGTTGGAGCTTCAGTAGTGACCCTTGTTGGTTGAGGTTGAACACTCGATGGCTGATTCCGAGAAGCCACCAGAGATTCCATTAGATCCCTAAGATTGGCCATGCCAGCCTTCAAAGCAGAAACCTCCTCGCGCAGCTTGTGATTCTCTTGTTCTAATTTGTCCATCTTCCTTTTGAAATTAGCTCGAGTGTTGTAGTGGTGAGACAGCTTGCTGAACGAAGTAAAGAAGCTTGGTAAGACACTTGGATATGCATATCAAATGCAATAAATATGTGCAATATGATGCATGATGTGAAATGCACATGATTTATTTTTAACATTTCAAGGGACTTAAAGATTTATAGACACATTACAAATATCAAAGTAATAACACATACTGAAAATTTTTATTATAATAACTTCAAACTGGATTACAAGTTTCAATAATCCCAATTACAAGGTGAAAATAAAGTCTAAAACCATAAGAAGTAAAGCTGATGAAGATCACTCTATACGCTGGTGCTTCCCTGTAAGCCTGGCAATCTGAGCCTTCAACCTCTGGTTTTCTTCAGCATATATGGCGGCAACCTCCTTCCAATCACCTGAATCAGGAAGTGAGCAACTAGCATTTGACTGAGGCTTAGGAGATAATAAATCTCCTTGCCTCTGCATCATCTCTACGGCCCGACTCTCGAGAATCTCAATCAGGTCGTCTTTCTCCTTCAAATGTGTTCTATAGGAAATCTATAAAGTTTGGCACTTATTCTTCTAATAATCTGTTTCCTGTTGCATCCTGACTAAAGTAAGTTATAGCTCTTCCGCATCATCCAATAATGGAGGAGTGGTCTTCACAAACAAATCAGGTATAGGTGTTTCCCGAGAATACGACATCTTCAACTGAATAGCTCTCATTTAGACCCACTGAAGATATGGCTCCAAAGAAACAGCCCCTCTCGGTCCCAAATCTTTCCTACTCTTATTATGAATGTGATGCCAGGCCTTCGCAATCAGTTCCCTAGCTTCCTTATGGTATTCTCCCTCCTTCATAAAGAAACTACTCAAATGAATACTATTTGGTTTATCCCTCATCGGATAACCAAGTTGTCGCCGTGCAAGAACAGGGTTGTAGTTAATTCCTCCATTTGTACCAAGAAGAGGTACATTGGGGAAACTACCACAACTGTCGACAATCTCTATATCCTGGTAAGCTCGATGATACCAATCAATATCCGAGTGAGTAAGTTCCATGATCTTAGGAGCCCACCGGGGTTCCTTCCTAACATCCCAAAAAGCATCAAACTGAGGCATATGAGGGATGAACCACCGGTACAAAAGAGGCGTGCAACAGATAATCATCCCCCCATGATAAGAATTCTGAAGATGAATAGAGTAATAAGCATCTCCCAACAATGTAGGAACTAGGTTTCCAATCATGAAGATCCTGATAGCATTAACGTCAACAAACTTGTCCATATTAGGAAATAAGAATAACCCGTAAGCAAGTAGAGAAAAGATGGCTTTAAAAGCGATTGTACTCTTCATCCTGTCAAAGTAATGAGCTTTCTCCAATAAGAACTGAGCTGGTAATCCTCTAATCTCTCCTTTAGTAGTCATATGGGCTTCAACCTCAGACTTCCCCAGATGAATCAAAGCAGCAATCTCATGTGATTTTGGCTCACCCTTCAAACCAGTGAAAGGAACACGATCGGTAATAGGTAAATCCAACAGATAAGAATACTCCTCCAGTGTAGGCATCAACTGATAATCAGGGAAAGTAAATCAATGATACATCGGATCATAGAATTGGACCAAGACCGATAGAATACCCTCCTTCATCCTAAGCTTCATGAGAGGAATGATGGATCCATACTTCTTCCAAAAATATGCAGAACATACAATCTCGAGAATTAGACTGATCAACTCATCTATCTTAGGATCTTTGAAACTGTATTTTCCGGTCTTTCTTTTTCCAGAATCCATGGCCAAAGAGTACCTGAGATATTCACAAATGGTAAACTTTTTAAGTCCCTTGAAATGAAATTCCTTCAAAAGATGCTTATGGGTGCATGGATGCATGATGCAACAATCACACACAAGATTACACATATAGGATTCATATGTTCAACGTCACGAGCATGAGGTCGAAGGTACTACCCATAAGGTATGGTCTAAAAGTTATCACCTGCCGAACAGGGTTCTAGAAGTTCCCAGAGTCTACATCCTTCTTTCGGAAATTACCAACCTCCCGATTAACTCGGTAATTAGTAATATTCTCAAGAAAAACTCGTCCGAGTGTAGTATCGCGTGACAACTATTTCTGGATTACTCCGTCATAGATTCCACACTACACCTAAAAGACCAAGATGGGTTAGTTATTCTATGCTCCTCAGCTTCAGCAGGCTCCCAGGTCGAAAGTAGTATGTCTTCCCGATTACTCGGTAAACGATACTACAGTCAAAGGGCCCTCTACTGAGTGGGGAATATCATGCCTCTTTTTTTGGGATTACTCCCTTAAAGTTAACATGACTATACCGCCCGTCCTATCTTAAAGTTTTCCAAAGTCCGGTTATAGGACTTATAAGTAATCACCAAGCCCTTGAAAACTAGGAAAATCGAGACAAACATATATACAACATATAACACATAAAAAACAATAGCACATATACATATATAAACAAAGATAGGCTCAACCCACTTTGGGATGGACCAGCAAGAGGTCAATCTTTCCCCAGTGAAGTCGCCATTTTTTTCTGTAGCGGTTCAAATGTTCAAGACTAAGCCATTGGATTGACTAGACTTACATAGATCAAAATAAAAATTGCCACCGCGCTTTATTATTTCCAAAGGAATGGGAAAAGAGCGAGTAACCCAAAAAGAGGGGGGAAATATTCAAGGTAAGGGGTTTGGTTATGCAAAGGGAAGATATTAGCACCCTAAACATCTACGATACTCCGCAGGAACCTCTTTGTAAGAATCTGTATATTTTGGCTATAAAATGTTGTATGTAAAGTAGATGGCGGAGGTGAGAAAAGAAATATATTTTTTATGATTTTTGCACCCGCCGCAGTTGCGAACCTTTAGTGCCTACGTACCACATTTCATGCAATAAGGGACCAGGGTACACGTAGTTCCTCTTTCGAAAATTTTAAAACACAAGTGTGTTGGTTAATTTTATGAGATAAGACATCATCGTCATTGTCCGTGTGGAAAACATGCTTACTACCCACAATCATGAGAATGGAGAATTTGCATCATCTCAAAGTGGAAGGTATGGCTTGGATTTTAAAATCAACAATTCCTCACTCAACACCCAAGTGGAAAATATCTCTCTTCACTACATATTGTAGAAGTATAGTTGTTTGCATCACTACAAGGATTGACAAGAGTCCAACCTTTTGAGAAAGGTTTTTTTTTAAAGTAAAAAAGCCAAAAAATGGCTAAATGGTTTGAAATGAGATTGGTTGACTTTTAGTCTTCTCAAAAAAATGTCAAAGTATTATTAAGTTAATTGAAGTTTATTTATGAAAAGGTTTTGAAAACGCATGGACCTAATTCCAAGTTTATTATGAAAGTAGTTCAAGTTTAAAAACAAGAAGAGTTTTCAAAAGGAGGAAGAAGATTTTTGAAATTAAAGAAAGCGGGAGGAGAAGAAGATACTATCCTAAAGCATAAGGTAATAGCTAGGGATAAGAACCATCTAACCAACACTTGAAATTATGAGTCAAGATAGAATTCCCATTCCTTGGATTGAAACCAAACAAGCAAAGATACTAGACCTCTTGAGAGAACCAAGCTTTGATTGCATTAAGTCTTCACAAAAAAATATTGGGCAGAGTAACAATTGTATACGGGTGAATTCCAGATTACAAACAAAGAGTGTAATCACAATAACCTGCACACAAAACAAACAAACAACCCAATGTCTTGAGGTAAACCTCAAGAACTCCAGATAAAATATCAATTAAGGTCACAAGGTCTCCAACATAGGCCAAGGTTTATAATCCTAAGTCCAAGAAGTCCAATGCTCCATAATGCCAAGGATAGTAACCAAATAGTCCAAGTGTCATTAAAGCCTTTTTTAAGGTTCATGTTGATCTAAGGACGCTGATTGATCCAAGGATGCTGATCTGGAGACCTATGGTGAGCATGCTTATGATGAGAGTATAACATCTTGAAAGAAATTAAGAGAAAAATAGAAAATGTTGGAGGCAGGGGTCGAACCCCTGACCTCCCACACACAACGCCTTATGACCCTTCCTTCTTACCACTGGGACGCTTGGTTATTTATTATACAAAACAATAACAATATATTTTATTTAATAATCAACAGTAATAGTAAAAATGTGCGCCAAGTTCAAACTTCCCACCCAGGGTTTGACACACAGTCATCTTCCCCAAGGGACTGTCGTTTTAGGTTCAAGACTTTTACCTACGGACATATGTTGTAGTTATAAACTTGCATATCTCAAAAATCACATTCACATAATAAAAATGAAATCCAAGAATATAGATCAAATGGGTTTGATCTTGTGAGTATAATGGTACTCATCTTTTGCCCTGATTTTGCCTAAAACAAAAAACCCTAAAATGAAGCTTCAAACCCTAGTAATGGCAGTCAACTAAATATACATAAAAACTCATAATTAATTATACAAACATATTCTAAATGAAGATACAAACATGAATGTATATTTAGAAATCGTTTATAATGCATAAATTCTCAAAACCAAATTCAAGAATGAAGAACAAACCGTGAATTTGTATGTGCAGTTTATGAAGGTGTTGAGGCATGGTAATGGTCCAAACAGCTCCCAAATACTGCCAGGAATTGACAGCTAGCCTTGAAAGTCTTTGAATCTCCTTGTAGCAGAAAATCCAATCACCACTTTCTTTGTCAAAATTTGAGTTTTATTCTCCCAATTCACACGACCAATCCTTGTTTTTCTGCTCTGGGAATGTTATGAATATATAATAGAAGGAGTTAGGTCAACAAAAACCGATGCAATCTTGAAAAATTATGGAAAAAAGATTTGATTGCTATTGATATTTTTAGTTTCTAAAATAGGTCAAATCTTGCTATTTTTGTTCCAATCATTCCTTGCACGAAATCCTTGAGTTTCTAGCTGATCATAGACTCATATTGTGCTCATAAAATCAAATCATGGATTTTATTTCATTATTCCACTATTTAAATTGAGTTATTTTGATTTAAATGAATAAAAAGTCAAACAAATAATAAAAATAATAAAATAATAAGTGGATAAGCTCAGGGGTCGTGGGCCATCTTAAGAACAAGTTTCGAACAAGAAATCATGGGCCCATTTGGGAAAATATCAATTTTGCTCAATGCTGACTTCATGCACATTTCCAAAATTTGGTCAACTTTAGCAATGCATATCTCTCTCATTTTTTACCCTAAGAGGGTGTTATTGGACTTTTTATAAAGCTTAAGATGTCCTCTAAATAAAACTTTTGGTTTCATCTCAATTGGATCTTCCATGATCATATAAGGAGTTTGACCCAAAAGGTATTTTTGTTGACTTTTTGAAATGACCTATAATGTATGAACTTGTAACTTTGGATTGAGGCATTTCTTGACATTGAGGGTTGAAGAGAAGTTGTAGGGCAATGGACTCTCTTCAAAATGAGCCTTGGTTGGAAAATTTCTGATAAAGTATGAGAAAGTTATGCCTGGTCAAAGTTTGGTTGACTTTTCCTATAAAAACCCTAAATTGCCATTTTTGACTTTTGATGAGTTAGGAGCATTTCTTGAGGAATCATGATCAACCCTTGATCAAATAATGGAGATTACTTCAAAATGTTTATGTTGACCAAAAATCTTTGAAGTTTAACTGTATTTGGATCACAGTTGACTTTTGACCAAGTACATTTGATTTTCCAATACTTGAGCAGTTGACTGAGCAAACTTGTTGTGTAAGGCATGAAACTTGACATGGGTGATCTTGGGGACATACTAGGGAAATGGAGAAAATTTGGGACCCTTAGGACTTAACCATCTTGCTTGAAATTGAAACCCTGGTTTGAGGCTTATTGTCTTAAGAGGAGGATTTGTCTGGTCAATCCTTAGTCAACTTGAGCAATTGAAGATCTTTGGAGGCATGTCTTGAGTGAAATGAGAGGAAAATTTTCGGGGTACAACAGAGATTGATTGGATTTTAGTCTTCTAAAAAAATGTCAAAGTATTATTAAGTTAATTGAAGTTTATTTATGAAAAGGTTTTGAAAATGCATGGACCTAAGTCCAAGTTTATTATGAAAGTATTTCAAGTTTAAAAACAAGAAGAGTTTTCAAAAGGAGGAAGAAGATTTTTGAAATTAAAGAAAGTGGGAGGAGAATAAGAGACTATCCTAAAGCATAAGGTAAAAGCTAGGGATAAGAACCATCTAACCAATAAGAAGCCAATACTTGACATTATGAGTCAAGATAGAATTTCCATTCCTTGGATTGAAACCAAACAAGCAAAGATACTAGACCTCTTGAGAGAACCAAGCTTTGATTTCATTAAGTCTTCTCAAAAAAATTTGGGCAGAGTAACAGCTGTATACGGGTGAGTTCCAGGATACAAATAATGAGTGTAATCACAATAACCTACACACAAAACAAACAAACAACCCAATGTCTTGAGGTAAACCTCGAGAACTCCAGAAAAAATATCAATTAAGGTCACAAGGTCTCCAACATAGGCCAATGTTTCTAATCCTAAGTCCAAGAAGTCCAATGCTCCATAATGCCAAGGATAGTAACCAAATAGTTCAAGTGTCATTAAAGCCTTTTTTAGGGTTCATGTTAATTATAAGGTGTCTTGAAAAAGAAAAGAAAGGCTCAAGTGAGCAAAATAAATATAACAAGGATATAAATGCTTAAGGGGGCAAAATACAAATAACATGAAATGTAATGCTTAAAGTAAATGGTACATAAAGCATAAAAAATAAAAGCATAAAGTGAAACAAATTAATAATTAGTGGTTAGTTGGATGACCATCTTGAAACTTACATTTGGAACTCATTAGAGGATTGGTAGAACCAAATTCTCCACACAACAAGTTGCATTTGCTTTGAGACATGATATAGAGATCATACTCCAATAACACTTAGTGCAATAAGAAGGGGATGAGATGAAGAGGGGTGGGAAAAAATACAAACCATATTTGAATTAAATTTTAATAAAACTATTATTAAAATCATTCATCCATTTTTATGGAGTTAAACTCAACACCGTGGATCCAATGATGTTAACAAAGTTTATAATCAAAATTCAATCCAAGATCAGCCAGAAAATAATCATAAAAATAATATTGCACTTAATATATACATTAAAAGGTTTTAAAATAGAAATAAAAGAGAAAAATATCTACTATGTTCAAATTAATCAAGAAATAAAAAGTAAGACCATAGAAAAATCTGAAAAGGACTCAAATATTTTTATAAAATTTTTGTTAATTTTTTAAAGTCAGAAACTATTTTTTAAAATTAAAAGAAATAGGTAAAATAAACCAAAAATGATAAAAAAATAACAAATTCAGAAATAAAAAATAAATTAGGTCACCAATATTTGTCACAACATCATTGGATCATTCCATAATTTTTTCATAATTTAAAAATGCATAAAAGTATTTTTAAACATTTAAAACAATTCAAATAAAGTGAAAATTTATAAAAAAATATCAAAACACAAAATAAAATTGTGAAAAAATAAAAATCAGAAAGAGAAAAATCAAAAATATTTTTCATAATTTTTTCAGATTTTTTAGACTAAAAATGATTTTTTTTATGATTTTTTGAAGTTTAAAACAATTAAATATAAAAATCAGAAAATTAAATAAAAACCAAAAATATGTGGACCAATGGATGAGAGTCAAAACGCGTTAGTAATAAAATCCAAGGGATCTGCCGCACTGTGCATATCATGGTCATTAGTGAATAAAACACTAGATCACTTATTAAATAAGAAACTAAAAAAAAAAACAAGTGGTGCGCCATCATTGGTTGGAAGATGACACGTTGGTCATCTTCAACCTCCAGCCAACGTGAATTTCAGATCTCTCAAACTGTTAAATCATAAGCTCAGACCTATGCCATTCACTTCGTCTCTTCAAGACGAAGACAACCACACCTTCACGACAAATTTATATAAATTGTAGCTCAAGCAATTTGAAAGGAATGTTTTGAAAAGGGATTTGAAATTTCCTGGTCAAAACGTGTTTCTAGATAAAATCAAGTGTTGCGACTAGAACCAGGGAAATGAGAGCATCACAATGATATCAAATTTTTGAAGAATTTATGGAGAAATCTACCTATTGAAGTTGAGTTGCAGAGCTCTGAAACTGGACTTCTATGGAGCAATATAGGACACGATTCTTGAAAGTAATTGTATGGTTAGCTTCAGGGAAGATCAAGGAAGGTGGATTGATAGAAAACTTAGATTGAAAAGGCTTGAACACTGATTATGAAGTCACAGAAAATTGAGTTATGGAGCAAGTTTGGCAGGGTGATTCTGGCTATCCAAGCTTGAGAAAATGAATGGGATAGTTCATGTATTTATAGGAGAAGCAAATGAGATCAAAAGGAAGAGTGAATGATGAATTTTGGAGGGAATTCGTGTGAACCTAATGCACGAGTGAAGTGTGATCTCATTTTCACAAAAAACTCATCTAATCTCTGCGTTTTGAGGTGCTAAACACTACTGGCAAGCTTGTTAATCAAGTTTAAATTAAAACACGCATAAATCTTGTGATTAGAGGCCACATTATGGATTTCAAAATTCTGACTTGGTGAGAAATTCAGTTCCAAGTTACCAATTTCTAAACAATGGCATTTTCGACTCAAGGGGTCTTAGGGCATGATTCTTGATGCTTTAAAAAGACGAGGTTACAAGCTTTGCAATGGAAAAAGAATGGAATCAAATGGATGCTTGAGCTGAAAGTTTCACTGAGTCAAAGTTGGGAAAAAAAGGTTTACTTTCCATACTTAGAAATATTTCAAATTTTTCTTCAAAAGTGGCCTATAATGTTTTGCATCCAAACATGGCCTCGACTTGGAATTTGCTCTTGACACAAAAATATGGCATGTGATATACCTCTTGAATTACATTTTGAAACTTGAACCATTCAAAATATCCAAAAATTGGGAGAGTTATGAATTATTAAAGTTGGCGAAAAATCATGAAATGACCTATAATATTTTGTATCCTTAGGGAATCTTTCATCCATTTTCTCACTTTGCACATAAAAGAAGGAATAAAGTTCATATCCTCAAGATCATTATGGAAAAATATTGGACTCAAGTTGGTAAAAATTGACCAAGTTATGATTATTTTAAGTCACACATGAGAAAATGAGGGTTCATTTGGAGGACTTGTAATCTTTCTTCGTCATCAAGTTTCTTCCACATGAAAACTCCTTGAAAATTTTGAAGTGATTTTTTAATAAGCCTTTTAAGAGAAGGATGTCTTTGGAATCACTCAAAAATACCAAAATATGAGAAAGATATACTTCTTTGAAGTTCAAACCCTAGCTCCTAGATCAAGAAAATGCTTTGAGGAACTTTGACAATTTTGAACAACCTTCTTGTACCAACACTTTTTCTTTGTAAATATAAGTTGTTGAGGATGATAATGAGAACTCATAGCAACCACAACCACTTCCATATCTTGATAATTGAGAGAAATATGCACTTGTGACCAATGGGAATAAGACCTTGTCCAATCATGACAACTTCTTCCATCAACCCCTTGTACTTTTGAATCAATTTTGATAACTTTGAAATATAGTGAACCAAAATAAAACTTACCGTGCCATTTCTTCCAAAACAAATTCAATGGTGAGGTTTGGATTTCTCAAACTTTATTGACTAGGGCATGGAAATAAACTCATGAACCCATGGATCAACTTGTTAAGCCACATTGCCTTTACCTACATTACTAACAAGTAAGACAAACCAAAATTGCATTTTATTAATTAAAAGGAAAGTCAAAACTAAAAAAGAATGATCACACAAGAAAAGCAAGCCAAAATGCTTGGTGATTCCTCAAAGAACAAAGCTAAAGATAGGGAGGAGAACCAAAAACCCTAATGTGATCTTGTTGTGATTGAATCAATATGGTATGATGAAGGGATCTTAGGGGCGAAATTTGGGGTACAAGAGCTGCCCTTATTTAAGTTTCTTCTATCCGGAGATACGGATGTTAAAAATCTTTGTGTCGACGCGATTGAAGATACTTAAATATAAAACAAACCCTATTTTGGCCCTAAGATGCCATGCAATGCTTATGAATGCATATGAACAGAATCAAAGAGACACAAAACACCACTGGGGATATAACAAAGGAAATAAAGAAACAAAAGAGAAACCAGACCAGGAAAATAAATCACTAGTGGATCAAAAGACCCGACTCATAAAGGATGATAAAAAGTAAAAGGATACACCAACTTTTACTGAAGGCGAAACTACCAACGTTCACTGAGGGTAGAAAGAGCAACGAAATAACAACACCGACGTTTACTGACGGTGAGCTACCAACGTTCACTGAAGGTAGAGAGAGAATATATGATAACATCATCGTTCACTGACAATAAACTACCAACATTCACTAAAGATAGTAAAAAGATAACCATCACCAACTTTCACTGAAGGTGACCTACCAACTTTCACTGAAGGTAGAAAGAGAATATATCATAGCATCACTGTTCACTGACGATGAACTATCAACGTTCACTGAAGATAGCAAAAGATAACAATCATCGGCGTTCACTGAAGGTGACCTACCAACTCTCACTGAAGGTAGAAAGAGAATATAGCATAGCATCGTCGTTCACTGACGATGAACTACCAACGCTCACTGAAGATAGAAAAAATATAACAATCATGAATGTTCACTGCCGATGACCTACCAACTTTCACTGAAGGTAGAGAGAAAAGAAATATCATAGCACCGCCGTTCACTAACGATGAACTACCAACATTCACTGAAGATAGCAAAAAGTTAACAATCATCGACGTTCACTGTCGATGACCTACCAACTTTCACTGAAGGTAGAAAGAGAATATATCATAGCATCGCCGTTCACTGGCGATGAACTACCAACATTCACTGAGGGTAGAAAAAAGATAACAATCACCAACTTTCACTGATGGTGACCTACCAACTTTCACTGATGGTAGAGAGAAAAGAAATATCATAGCACCGCCGTTCACTAAAGATGAACTATCAACGTTCCCTGAGGGTAGCAAAAAGATAACAATCATCGACGTTCACTGCTGATGACCTACCAACTTTCACTAAAGGTAGAGAGAGAATATATCATAGCATCGTTGTTCACTGACGATGAACTACCAACGTTCACTGAGGGTAGAAAAAAGATAACAATCACCAACTTTCACTGATGGTGACTGTGATCGGTGGATCTGGAACTGACTGTTTAACGCTGGTTCGCGAAATGTCGCGGAAGCAAGAGTCGCCACCGTCTTTTATTTTCTCCAAATGGAAAGGACAAAAGCACAGAAAAATTCCTTAAAGAGATAGTTTCTCGGTTCGGGAGGTAGATTATAGAAAGGGAAGGTGTTAGCACCCTTTCTATCCATGGTTACCCATGGGCTCTTAGATACTTGCTCATTTGTGTTTTCAAAATTGTTTGTTTGCTTTTCAAGTGTGGGTTTTAAAAAGTTTCTTTGAAAATTCCAGTTCGACTCTTGTATCGGTCCTCAAGAGTGTTTCAAAAAATGCTTTCGAAAGCTTTTTGAAAATGTGTTGGTGTGAAAAGTATTTTTTGAATTTGTTTTGAAATTAGAGCAAGTATCTAGAGTCGTCTACATACCCTAAGGAATTCGTCTGTGTAGATGTCCTTTAAAGTAGTGCCATCCCACCATTGAGAGGTAGGTAGCACCACCGTTGGAGGTGTTCGGGTCAATTCGAGGTTCGGGACATGGTGATCACCAGAGCAATGGGAAGACACCTTAGAAGCTACCCTCATGCCAGGTTCCCGGATCATGAGGACTTACTACTCGATGATCACCTTTCGAAGCAAGGCAACAGTGAGGCGTACCCTAGGGGTGGTGTGTGATTTGTGTGTCGTTTTCATTTATTTTTGTCTTTTGTCATGTCAAAGTGATCTATGCGTTTGTTTTTATTTTAGGCCATTCATTCTTGCATGCATTTTAATTAACAGTTAAAAAGTTGCGAGAAATGTAAAGTTCCTAAACTATTACAAAAGGCGCGGGTCCACATCGCCAAAATTTCCAGGACCCGATTTGACAGAAAAATAAAGGATTAAAGAAAAGTAAAGTGCGAAAGATTCAATTTACACGGCTTTGGGAGAGATACATAAGTAATTAAAAGAAACGAGATAAATGCGCGAATTGAATTAAAATTAGAAACGAGGGCGTTGGACCCTTTTAACGAAATTAAATTAAATGATTAAATTAATGAAAATTAAAATGAAAGGAAGTTATTTTTGGTATTTTTTGTATTTTATGATTTTAATGAAATTGAATTAATTGAAATTAAAATGTTAACCCTAATTCTAATTGTTTTTTTTTTTAGTTTATTAAGAAAGTATTAAAGTTAAACCTAAATTAACCTAATTATTTACATGCCATTTAATTACAAAAAATAATATTTAATAATTAATTATTGTGAAAAGAAAAGAAAAAGGATAAAACTTGATACAAACCCTAATTCTACAAATTTTAGATTTTTATTGAAAAATATTAAGATTTAAACCTAAATTAAAACTAAAATCAATTAATGTTATTTATTTACAAAAAAATAATATTAAATAAAAATACTTATTTTTTTATCTTTTTCTGATTTTATATTGTTTTTTATATTTTTTGTGAAAATATTTAAATTAAAGATCTAATTAAAAATAATAATTGAAATAAATAAAAAGAATGAAAAAATGTAAAAGCTTGCAAACCTAGGGGGGTCTGTCCCCAATTTGAGAGGTATAACCCAGCATTTCAGGCCCAACAACTTCTGGCCTAATTGACTTTCCAGCTAGCGCGCATGTGTGTTGACTGAGGTTCACCATGGTTTTCAGATCCTGGCCCTTGATTGAGTGCAGTGGGACGCGTGGACGGCTTGATAACATGGATGCATGATGGACGCTAGCATTGAAATTGTACACAAGTGTTAATGGAAAAATAATATGGAAAGGGGTGGGGACCTGGGGCTCAAACCCAGGTCCCAGGGGTTACCACTAAGACGCTTTGCCAACTGCTCCACTTTGTCTCTTTGTTTATAATATAACTAATAAATATAATAAAACAAAATGTTAATGCTCCTTTTTCGCGTGAAATTCAAACAACCCAATCACTGGTGGCCACCTAGTCATCTTCTCCGTTTTTTTCTTTTTTCCCTGAAACAAAAGATGGTTAGCGGGGGTTTTGAACCCCCCCAAAACAAGCTTGTTTTCAAAATAGCGAATAGGCCATATGGCCTCAGAAATTAGGCGCGAGGGTTCCATTGTTTTCGTCCAAACACACTGAATCCATTCATGGCATTATGAGGTTCTAATTTTATAGCTTTTAGAAACGCCCAATTTGGACCTCAAAGAACCCTAACCTGTATCAATGGTGGAATCTCTAATAATGCATAAAAACACAATTGAAATATGTGGTTAGCTTCAGAATTAGTCAAGGAACATAAACCAATAATCAAAAATTGCTAAAGATGCATGAATCGAGATGCAAGAATGTCAAATATTTTCTGTACAGGTCACGATGATTCTCACGTTTCTTGGTGTTAGAGCTTATGGTTTTGATCCAAATCCCTTCCTTGAAGCCTCAGCAAGCCAATGGAATAGTTGTTTGATCTTAAAAAAACCCTAAAACCTAGTTTTCAGTTTTCAATTTTTAAGCAAAAAACTCAAGTGTGGTTTTCTGTGTATGGCGCAGCTGGGAGTCCTTTTGCACGAGGGTTAGCTTGCCTATATATGTATGAATGATTTAGGTTAAGAAAATTGATCCAAGAATCCTTGAATTGATGATACAATATTTGATTCTCCATGCTATTATTTTCAAATCTTTTCATGCACATTTGCTACCAAATCATGACAAATCATATTGATTCTTTCCAAATCTAACTATGCACGAAATATTGAGTGTATATCATGCATAAAAAGATTTAAAAACCTAGGTTTAGTATTTTTCATGTATTTTAATTAATTAAATGAATTATTAATGATTAAAAATCCAAATAAATAAATAAAAATGATAAAAAACTTCCCTTTGGGCCAAATAGTCGTGCACATGCTTTGGATGATGAATTGTGGAAGAAAAAGAGGCCCATTAGCAATTTTAGGTCATTTGAATCAATGTTGACTTTTCAAAATATCCAAAAATTTCCCAACTTCCACAAGGCATAACTTGCTCAATTTTTAAGCTTTGCTCATGTTCTTGGACATTTTGGAAAGGTATTTGAGTCCTCTAACCAATGCCTTTGGTCCCATGTCATTTTGATTTACCAATATCAAGTTATGGCCTTTGACCTAAAGTCCCTTTTTGTTGACTTTTGAAAATGACCTATAATGTTGGAATTGATAACTTTTTGTGAGAGCATTTCTTGGACTTGAAGTATGAAGAGGAGTTGTAGGAAATGTCTTTATCTTAAAAATGAGCTTTGGATGGAATTTTTCTGATAATCCATGTGAAAGTTATGCCCTGGTCAATTTACAGTTGACTTTTTCAACTGTCCAAATATGGAAACTTTTGCATCTTGATGATTTTGAGCCAAGCTTTGAGAATCATGATAAAGCATTGATCAAATGATGTTTGTGGCTTCAAAATGAGATGTTGACCAAAAATTTGAACTTTTTGACTGTCAAATGACCATTTTGCCCCTACAGTTGACTGTAGTGCAATTAGGGTTTTGACTGTGCAATTTTGTGCTGAAAGTCTTGAAACTTGGTATGAGGATGCTTGACCATGTTTGTAAGCATGTGGGACTTGATTGGACCCTTGGAAACTTCACTTCCTTTGTCAGAACCAAAACCCTAATTTTTGACTGTTAGGAGGCCCTTGAACTGTGCAACCCTTGGGGAATTTTGAAGCTTTAACTTGGAAATTCTTGAAGAATATGGGAGGGCAAATTTTGGGGTACAACAGTTGCCCCTGTTCAATCTTCTTAGACCTGAGGATGCAGATTGGCTGACGTGCCTTTCGTAATCCGAAGGTGGAAGATGATTGAACACTAGAGTGCCCAGAAATTTGCGCTCACATAGTAGCAGTGGTGGGGAATGGGCTTACAGATGCCATTTGGAGATTGATGGATAGGATGATGGGCTTATAGATGCCATGCTGAGAGATGATGGAGGGTGGATGGGCTTATAGATGCCATCTCGACGTTGATCGCGTAAGAGATTCCTTAGCGAGAACTTGCGTACCTGCAAAAGAGAAAAATGATTACCTGGCTTGTTACAGGAGCTGGTCTTCAAACTCTTTGTGTAGATGTGTCCTGACTGGTTACAGGAGCTGGATCTGGATCTTCAAACGGTGATGAATGAACCAGGAATGGTTACTACCTCAACAGGAACGGTGAGAGAACCTTGGATGACTTTAACCTCAACAGCAATCGTTGAGAAAATCTTGGGATGATTACTACCTCCGCAGTATCAGGGAGAGAACCATAGGCGACTACAACCTCAATAGCAATCATTGAGAGAATCTTGGATAACTTCAACTTCAACAACAATCGTTGAGCGAATCTTGGGATTACCACCTCCGCAGTATCGGGGAGAGAACCATAGGCGACTACAACCTCAATAGCAATCATTGAGAGAATCTTGGATAACTTCAACTTCAATAGCAATCGTTGAGCGAATCTTGGGATTACCACCTCCGCAGTATCGGGGAGAGAACCATAGGCGACTACAACCTCAATAGCAATCATTGAGAGAATCTTGGATAACTTCAACTTCAACAGCAATCGTTGAGCGAATCTTGGGATTACCACCTCCGCAGTATCGGGGAGAGAACCATAGGCGACTACAACCTCAATAGCAATCATTGAGAGAATCTTGGATAACTTCAACTTCAACAGCAATCGTTGAGCGAATCTTGGGATTACCACCTCCGCAGTATCGGGGAGAGAACCATAGGCGACTACAACCTCAACAACAATTATTGAGAGAATCTTGGATAACTTCAACTTCAACAGCAATCGTTGAGCGAATCTTGGGATTACCACCTCCGCAGTATCGGGGAGAGAACCATAGGCGACTACAACCTCAATAGCAATCATTGAGAGAATCTTGGATAACTTCAACTTCAACAGCAATCGTTGAGCGAATCTTGGGATTACCACCTCCGCAGTATCGGGGAGAGAACCATAGGCGACTACAACCTCAACAGCAATCATTGAGAGAATCTTGGTTAACTTCAACTTCAACAGCAATCGTTGAGCGAATCTTGGGATTACCACCTCCGCAGTATCAGGGAGAGAACCATAGGCGACTACAACCTCAACAGCAATCATTGAGAGAATCTTGGATAACTTCAACTTCAACAGCAATCGTTGAGCGAATCTTGGGATTACCACCTCCGCAGTATCGGGGAGAGAACCATAGGCGACTACAACCTCAACAGCAATCATTGAGAGAATCTTGGATAACTTCAACTTCAACAGCAATCGTTGAGAGAATCTTGGGATTACCACCTCCGCAGTATCGGGGAGAGAACCATAGGCGACTACAACCTCAATAGCAATCATTGAGAGAATCTTGGATATCTTCTACTAAGTCTTTATCAGGAAAATCTGTTTGGGGTCGATTTAGCTGGACTAGAGAAGGCCTTGGACTGGATAAGAAACAGAAAATCTTAGGGTCGATTAACTGAACCGGTCTAGGTCTTGAATGTCTTCAACTGGGTAAGAAACAGGGAGATCTTATGGTCGATCTGACTGAACCAGAGAAGGCCTTGGACTGGATAAGAAACAAAGAAATCTTTGGAGTCGATTTAGCTGAACCGGTTTAGGTCTTGAAATACGATTGAGAACTTAACTGAATATTTCCTGAAAGGTAAAGGTCAGTCATATGCAATGCGTGATATGGATCAAGCAATGATGTTCTCAACATAAATGAGATTTGTAAGATATGATGCGTATATGCATGCTATAATGATGTATGTGATGTTTATGAATGTATGTTTTTCGTCTAGGAAAGTAAATCCTTGACGGGTGCCAGGAAGTCACTCCTGGGCTGATGTTGGAGAATAGATTTTTTGCCTCCGCTGGGGATGATAGTTGCAAGAATACCGGTAGGAGAAGATAACTCTGTTGGGGAATAAACTTGGCGGATGGATTACTCTGCGGGGAGAAAAGTACTCTAATGATCTTGCTGGGAAGCAATACTCTGTGGGGAGAGAGGTACTTTGTTGATAATAACTTGCTGGGGATACCCTTGTTGTATTGGAAGTGTTGATAGACCTCGCTGGGGATAAGAAAACTTTGCCGAGGACGAACTTTCCGTGGCTTTTGGCTGAGTATAACCCAGTTATATCCTGGTAAGGAAATAACTCTTTGAATAAAGTCGGGCGACGCGTTCGTGCTTTACGGGGATAAGCTTCCAGAATCTACTGGGGATAAGCTTACTGCTTAGGGAGATGGATTCCAACTTTCCTGGGGAAACTGGATTGGATTCTCCTGGGGAAGTCTTGAACTGTACTGGGGAAGTGACTCCATTGAATATTTGATATACCGCCGGGGAACAATCGTTAGACCAAGACTGCCGGGGATGCTTGTTAAGAATATATGTACTGCTGGGGAAGGTTGAGATTTGCTGGAGGATACCCAACTTCCTTAAGGTTGACGATATAGCTTGGGGAGAGTGCACTGACTTGCTGGCTCACTCTCTGGGGAATTAAGATATCTGGTTATGTTCTTTAGCTGAACCTACCTTGGTACCTTGGAGGACAGAACAATTAGATTGCTTAGACAACTCTTTATTGCCCCTGTTTCTAGTGTTACCTGTAATTAATCCTTTGTTTTGTATGCAAATATTCATGAGTTAGCAAATTATTGTCAATGCATATATCACAAATTGAACCTTGGACGTTCTTCGCAAAACAAAACAGAAAAAGAAAAACAATTGGCATTTTTAACTGAAAAGTATATTTGTATTGATTTTTGAATTGCCTGTAAATAGGCGTTTTATGTACAAGAGGCTGACGTCCTAGTAAGATAACGCCGCCGAACAAAAGAGTTTATACAAATTTTGTACAAGAGAAAATAAAACAGCTGTGTGAAATGAATGATCCCACTGGGTTTCAACTCTGCTATTGCCTTTAT
Organism: Vicia faba; assembly: GCA_948472305.1. Classification (NCBI taxonomy): domain Eukaryota; kingdom Viridiplantae; phylum Streptophyta; class Magnoliopsida; order Fabales; family Fabaceae; genus Vicia; species Vicia faba. Next base: position 1,423,002,403 of record OX451738.1, on the reverse strand, counting down.
ATCCCCGAGCGTCTCATCACTTGATGACCTAAATGAAGATGAAGCTGACTGATCGATGCCGTCTGAACTTGATGTAGATACCGGATTCTGGACGCAAAGTGATCCAATGAGACATAGTATTACACTTTTATCCCTAACTTTTGCCTGGACTGCCCTTTCGGGTTTTCAGTCCACTGGGATACCCATTTTTGCCCAAGCCGCCTTTTTAGGTTTTCGACTTGCTGGGTGTACAGATTTTTTCATTTTATCCCTTCATTTTGCCCGAACCCTTTTGGTTCGCCGGGAAGCCCTAATTTTTGCCTAGGCATGTCAGCCTAGCGGGTCTTTTTTCATGCGTAGTATCTTTTTACTATGTCTGCATTGGCGGGGTGAGGAAGGTCGTCACCATCCATGTTGGTTAGAATCATGGCTCCTCCTGAGAACACATGTTTAACCACAAATGGCCCTTCGTATGTAGGGGTCCATTTGCCCCTTGGATCACTCTGAGGAAGGATGATTCGCTTGATTACCAGATCCCCAACTCGATATTCCTGTGGTCTGACCTTTTTGTTAAATGCCCTGATCATCCATTTTTGATACGTCTGACCATGACAGATAGCAGCAAGTCTCTTTTCATCAATAAGGTTTAATTGATCAAGTCGTGTCTGGATCCAATCATCTTCGTTCAGATTTGCATCCTTCATTATTCGGAGAGAGGGTATTTGCACTTCGATTGGTAAGACTCCCTCCATACCATAAACCAAGGAGAAAGGAGTTGCCCCGATTGACGTTCTGGCTGAGGTACGGTACCCATGTAGAGCGAACGGTAACATCTCGTGCCAATCTTTATAAGTCACTGTCATCTTCTGCACAATTTTCTTAATGTTTTTATTCACTGCTTCTACAGCCCCATTCATCTTCGGTCTGTAAGGAGAAGAATTGTGGTGCTGTATTTTGAACTGCTCGCAGAGCTCGGTGATCATCTTATTATTCAGATTGGTACCGTTGTCTGTAATGATCCTCTCTGGGACGCCGTACCGACAGATCAGATTATGCCGAATGAACCGTGCCACAACAGTCTTGGTTACCGTAGCGTAGGAAGCTGCCTCAACCCACTTCGTGAAATAATCAATTGCTACCAGGATGAAGCGATGCCCGTTAGATGCCGTAGGTTTAATCTCACCGATCATGTCTATGCCCCACATTGCAAACGGCCAAGGCGCAGTCATAACATTCAAAGGAACTGGGGGAACATGCACCTTGTCTGCATAAATCTGGCATTTATGGCATGTCCGAGAGTGCTGATAGCAGTCAGCTTCCATGGTGGACCAGAAATACCCTGCCCGAAGGATCTTCCTTGCCATAGTGTTCCCACTGGAATGTGTGCCAAAGGTCCCTTCATGTAGCTCTTCCATGATCCTTTCTGCTTCTGTCTTATCCACACAACGCAGTAAGGTCGAATCATGGTTTCGCTTGTACAAAATGCCGTTACTAAGGAAGAACTTCGCTGCGAACCTTCTCAGAAACATTTTATCGTTGACAGAGGCACCTTCAGGATACTCCTGAGCTTCCAAATATCTCTTCACCTCATGGTACCAAGGCTTCTCAGTTACCAACTCAGTCTCGAGATCGCAACAGTATGCCGGTTCGTCCAATTTCCAGATGATGATCCGGGGAGCCTCATTATCCCATTTGACCTTGAACATAGAAGACATTGTAGCTAACGCGTTCGCCAGCTGATTCTCCTCTCTCGGGAAGTGTTCAAAGGTTATCTTCGTGAAGTGGGGGATCAAGGTCAACACACATTCTCTGTAAGGAATAAGATTCAGATGTTTCATATCCCACTCTCCTTTGATCTGATTGATCACAAGAGCGGAATCTCCGAAGACACTCAGAAACTTGATCCTTAAGTCGATCGCAGCTTGAAGACCCATGATGCACGCCTCATACTCCGCCATGTTGTTGGTACAGTTGAAACATAGACGGGCAGTGAGTGGAGTATGAGTGCCTTGAGGTGATATGATTACAGCGCCGATACCGTTACCCAAAGCATTAGAGGCTCCATCAAAGTGCATAGACCATCGGGATCCTTCCTCAGGTCCTTCATCCGGTCCAGGTACTTCACAATCAGTCACAATCATGATGCTCTCATCCGGAAACTCGAAGTTCATTGATTGATAGTCATCTACGGCCTGATGTGCCAAGTGGTCTGCCAATACACTTCCCTTGATGGCTTTCTGGGTCGTGTACTGAATGTCGTATTCCGTCAAGATCATTTGCCATCTTGCAATTCTCCCAGACAGAGCAGGCTTTTCGAATATGTACTTTATAGGATCCATCTTTGAGATCAACAAGGTGGTATGAGTCAGCATATACTGTCTCAGCCGGCGAGCAACCCATACCAAAGCGCAGCAAGTTTTCTCAAGCAGTGAGTATCGGGTCTCACAGTCGGTAAACTTTTTGCTAAGGTAATAAATGGCATGCTCTTTTCGGCCAGACTCGTCATACTGCCCCAACACACACCCCATTGAATTATCAAGTACTGTCAGGTATAGTATCAGAGGTCTCCCTTCAAACGGTGGCATAAGGATGGGTGGTTCTTGGAGATACTCTTTGATTCTGTCAAAAGCAGCCTGACATTCATCATTCCAGCGTACTACCTGATCTTTCTTCAGCAGCTTGAAGATTGGCTCACAGGTAGCAGTCAGGTGTGAGATAAAGCGAGCAATGTAATTCAGGCGTCCTAAAAAGCCTCTGACTTCTTTCTCTGTCCTAGGAACTGGCATCTCTTGAATAGCTTTAACCTTAGCAGGGTCCACTTGAATACCCTTATCACTTACAACGAAGCCTAGCAACTTTCCAGATCTTACCCCGAAGGTGCACTTGTTCGGGTTCAACCTCAGCTTGTATAATTTCAACCGGTCAAACAATTTCTGCAGATGATCTAGGTGCTCTTCCTCAGTCTGGGACCTTGCGATCCTGTCGTCAACATATACTTCTATCTCATGATGGATCATGTCTTGAAATAAAGAAACCATGGCACGTTGGTAGGTTGCCCCAGCGTTCTTTAGTCCAAATGGCATGACCTTGTAGCAGAAGGTGCCCCACTGAGTAACGAATGTGGTCTTTTCCATGTCTTCGGGTGCCATCTTGATCTGATTGTAACCTGAAAAGCCATCCATGAAAGAGAACACCTTATGCTGAGCTGTATTATCAACAAGGACATCAATGTGAGGTAGGGGGAAGTCATCTTTGGGGCTGGCCCTGTTCAGATCCCTGTAGTCGACACACATTCTGACCTTATCGTCCTTCTTTGGTACCGGCACCACATTAGCAACCCACTGAGGGTAAGAAGTCACTGCAAGGAACCCAACATCAAACTGTTTCATAACCTCGGCTTTGATCTTCTCAGACATCTCTGGACGCATACGGCGGACCTTTTGCTTGACCGGAGGGTAGTCTTCCTTAGTAGGCAAGTGATGGACCACAATATCGGTATCCAACCCGGGCATGTCTTCGTAGGACCAGGCAAAGATCTCCATATAATCATGTAGCATCTGAGTCAACCGTTGCTTCACGCTGAGCTCTAGGTTGGCACCAATCTTTACCTCTTTCCTGTCTGCCTCAGTACCCAAGTTTATTATTTCCACTGGCTCTTCATGTGGTTGAATTGCCCTCTCTTCCTGAAGTAACAGTCTTGCAAGCTCGCCAGGCACTTCGCAATCATCTTCACCTTCGTCTTCGGCTAAGTTGATCGGATTTTCAAAGTCATAACTGGCAGTAGCAGAGTCGTTATCAGTGAGATCCAGAGTGGATTGAAACCTGTATGAGTGAGTGTGTGTAAATACAGCTGTTTTGAAAAATATGTAAAGGAAGGAAAGACAGAAAAGGAGCATAAGATTTGAAATGCGAGAAAACGTCCAAGATTTTCATTTATGATATATGAAATGACAATTTATATGCCCTCACAAATGAAACCACGGTGCCTCGGGTAAGACACCGGGCCATTGAGTTTATTTATTGTTTATTACAAATAACAAAATAAAGAAGTTTATTACTGCGTAACAAAAGTAACAGGAGTATGGTCTTTGACAATCCAATTGGTCAATCCGCCTTCGGTCGTTGGGTAGATCCAGCTATTGAACTCAGCTTCGTCCACTTCATTGTCCTCCCCAACAGCATTCACTCCTGGATTTGTAATGAGCACAGGAGGTCTTCTGGTCTTCGCCTTCCGCATAGCTTTCTGACCCTCTGCAGTAAAACCCAGTCCAAATTTGTCAGTTTTCTGTGTAAAGTCGGGAAGCCTGCCCCAGTTAGTACATTCACCTTTCTGAACCACATCCCGGGCATCCTTTAGGGAAGCCATCTTCAACGGAACATCCTCTTCGACCGTTGTTTCTGCTGCTGCTGAAATTGGAAGTACCTCTTCGAAATGCTGAAAGGGGGTTTCAATAAACTCCCCGTCCATCTCAATATATCTGAAGGAATTCAAGTGGCTCACCATATACTCCTCCTCTCCTTGCACAGTGACGATCTTCCCTCTGACGGGGTACTTCAGCTTCTGGTGCAAGGTAGAGGTCACTGCCCCAGCTTTATGGATCCAAGGTCGACCCAGTAGACAAGAGCACGATGGACGGATATCCATCACATAAAAAGTAGAGTCAAACACCTGAGAGCCCACACGGATAGGAATGTCAACCTCTCCATGAACCATCCTTTTTGAACCGTCGAAGGCCCTGACGATGATATTGCTGGGTTTCAGTTCCAGGCCTTCACAGTCCAAACGGTCTAAAGCTTTCTTGGGTAGCACATTCAAGGAAGAACCAGTGTCCACCAACACATGCGCCAGAGTAGTGCCCCTGCATTCGATAGAGACATGCAGGGCATTATTGTGGTCCCTTCCCTTCACAGTCCGGTCAGCATCTGAGAAACCCAAGCCGTTGTCTGCTGTCAGATTTGCTACGCAGTCAGTGAACTGAACTGCAGATGTTTCCTGTGGCACATGGGCCATCTTGAGAAATGAGATTAAGGCCTTAGCATGGGCCTCGGAGCACAGCAATAAAGAGAGCATGGAGATTTTGGAGGGCGTATGCCCCAACTGCTCCACAACATTGAAGTCACTTTTCTTTATTATCTTTAGGATTTCCTCCATCTCTTGTTGGGAGGCCTCAGCATTTATAGGTATCGGTGCCTCCATCCGGGCAGGCTCATCTTCAATTCCTTTGCCCCGAGCATTGGATGACTCGGCAGCAGGGGAAACAACTTGGTCGGTAACAGGAACAGGTACACTTGTAGGTGTTATAAGGAGGGGTCTTCGAACAGCGGGCGGTGCAATGTCAGGCGAGAAGAGCATGCCACTGCGGTTAACCTTGGCTGGACCAGTGATATCACAGATGCTGGCGCCAGTGTTGAACTCTTGTTTGATTCCATTCACATATACGTCTGCCCCATAATGCCAGGGGACAGCTTTATCAGATACGTAGGGAAGAGGCCTCGAAACAGTGATAACAACAGGTGCGGCAGTCATGATTTGGACAGGCTTCTTTGGGAGAGCCTTGATTGGATTATGGAAGATGGTAACCACAGAAACTTCTTCTACCGGAACCAACTGAACAGCCGACTTCTTGAACAAAATCTCCTTACTGTCCATCAGGCTTTGGATGCCTAACTTCAGCAAGGGACAACCAGATAGGGAAACAGCACAGAACAGGAAATCCTCACTGCAACCCGGAAATAAACCGGCCAGCAGTAGGTTCTTCTTGACAGTTATTAATGGAGTGGCTAGATCATCCACGGAAACAGCGTACACCTCTTCATCAACAGCATTTACCCCATGCTGAGGCATAGGAGCAGTAACCACATTCGGCCTCTCAGACGCTTCAAACTGTATCTCCTTTGCGTCAATAAGGTCTTGCACCTTATTCCTTAATGCCCAACAGTCATCAGTGGAATGCCCCGAGCTATCAGAATGATAAGCACAACGAGCATTTGGGTTGTATTTGGGGGAGGCAGTGTTCACAGCCTTTGGCGCCTCTCTGGTAGTCACTAGATTGGTGGATAGTAACTGCGGCAAGATTTGGGATAGGGTCATGCTCAAACGGGTGAACTCTCTCCGGGGTCTTTCAGTCCTTTGAGGATTGGTTTGCCGAGGAGCGGAAGCAGGCTTAGCAATCATTACCGCACTGACAGATTGGCGGCGCTCAGATTTCTCTTGTCTCCTGGACCCGTACACAGCACTAGCATCCTTCTTGAAGGGTTTCTTCTCTGAACTAGACGATGCACCCTTCGGAATCTTTCCAGACTTCAACCCGGCCTCAATTCTCTCTCCAGTCAGAATAAGATCAGTAAACCTTGCAGACGAGTTACCGATAAGATGGTTGAAAAATGGCCCAGATAGGGTCCCCAAGAACATGTCTACCAACTCCCGATCAGTCAACGGAGGCTGCACCCTGCCACCCAGATCCCTCCACTTCTGAGCGTACTCTTTAAAACCTTCACTTGAACCTAACGACATACCCTGGAGTTGGGTACGTGTAGGGGCAAGGTCGGCATTATACTGATACTGCGTATAGAAAGCAGTAGCCAACTCCTCCCAGTTACGAACCTTGGTCCCATCCAGCTGATAGAACCATTCGAGATGAGTCCCTGAAAGACTCTCCTGGAAGAAGTGGATCCACAAATTCTTATCCACTGAGTACGGTTGAATCTTCCGAACATAGGACCTGAGATGTAGCTTGGGACAAGACGCCCCGTCGTACTTAGTGAAAGATGGTGCTTTGAACTTACGAGGAATGATCACACCAGTAGATAAACCCAAATCTCCGAAATCCAGCCCAGGTACCTGTTGTTCTCCATAGCATTCAACCTGTCCTCCAACTGCTTGTAACGGTCTTCTGCCGGAGGATATTGCTCTTCATCAAAATCAGTCTCATTGTCGGAGACTACCGGACTAGGACCTTTTTCTGCTTGAGGAGTACCCTTGCCAATGGAAGAACCAGCCTCTTCATTTTGTAGAGTGTTGCCAAGCCTTCGGCCCGAGTTAAACAGAACAATTCTTCTCTTCTTCTTCTTTTCCTTCTTTAGGAGCAGAGCCTTCAGCTCTTCTTGGCCCTGAGCCAGACCCATGATTAATTCCTGAAATTGCGCATTCTGCGCCTGAAGAGCCTTGATAGACATCTCAGTTGATGATGAGTCGGGATTCATGATGCTGAAATAAACAGCGAAGAACGGTAAGCAACCTGAAAAGAAGAAAACCTGCTATGCACATGATGAATGGAATGCGTATGATTCATGTTTTCAAAGACAATCGGGAATCAACTTTGTAAACAAAAAGGAACACACTTCATTAGATTCGACTTTGAAACTTAAATTGTTCAACAGGTTTGCCCTTAGGCGTTACATGAAAGGAAATACTGAAAAAGGGAAATAAAACTGTAAAAGAACACCCAGAGCTCCTTATTGATCCCATGGTCTCCTCTTCTCAATACGGATGTAGTCATTCAGAGCTCGCTCATTCTCCAACTGCTTCATCAGCTTTTGGATCTTCAATTCCTGCTCGTTGAACTTTTCCCGGTAAGAATCCCGTTCTTCTCGCAGTTGCGACCAAGACCTTTTTAATGTCTCATAATCCGTAGGTATCTGAGGAGGAAGGACAGTTGGAGGAACACTATCTTTGTCAGGACACTCAAGAATGACGGGTCTGACAGCTTCATACGGCATACCTAACTTCTGAGCATGGATGCGAACCCACTTGTAGTAGGCTTCCATAGGTAAAGAAGTCTTTGGCCCCAACTCTTGTGGGTCAGCTTTATGAACTTTGTCCCAAGCCTTGATGAACCTACGACGCAGCTCGTCACTATCCACCTGAAACTCAAAACTGATGTGAGGCACCAACATCTCATGGGGGCCTGCTCTTCTGGCTCTTCCAAACTGACGGATTGCTAGACATGGATTGTAAGAGATCCCTCCTTGGGTACCAATCAGAGGAACATTAGGGTATTCCCCGCATCGATCAATAATAGCTATCTCATCCAAACCTCTGAAAGTCCAAATGATGTCTTTGTCAGTGAGAGACATTAACCTATGAGCCCAACCTCTTCCTTCTTGGTTCTTCAGTACGAACTTAGGGAGGTGCGAAATAAACCACCTCACCAACAAAGGGATACAACACCATAGAGTTCCTCGTCTTCGGGTAGTACGAGCATGGAGTTGTTGCAAGATGTCACCCAAGAGAGTGGGCACAGGATTCTGAGACATAAAGATCCTTATGGCAGTGACATTGATGAAGTTGTCAGGATTAGGAAATAAAACTAACCCATAGATTAAGAGAGCCAAGATGTCTTCATATGCCCTAAAGTCCAGGTCATTCCAGAAACTGTTAGCTTTACCAATCAGAAACTTGGCCAAGAAACCCTTAACTCCACTTCTAGTCACCCAGTTGTCTGTTACCTCCTGATGTGTCAAGGGAAGAGCTGCAGCAACATCCTCAAGCCTGAGGGTCTTTTCCCAACCAGTAAAGGGAGTCTGCTCCAAGATAGGGATACCAAGCAAATCAGAGAACTCTTCCAGGGTAGGGACCAGCTGGAAGTCTTGAAAGGTGAAGCACTGGTACAGAGGATCATAGAACTAGGTCAAAACACTCATCAACTGTTGATCCCGCTTTGCAGTGACTAAACTGAGAAGAGAACCATGCCTCTGAATGAAGGAGGTGGTATTTGGAATTCTACTAACCAACTCTTCAAGCAACTCAAGTGAGTGAACAAAGTTGAACCGGATAGTATTCCTTCGCACAGGCATCATGATGTCCTACAAAACAGAGCAAAGGTGAAACCCTTTTGTCTTTGAAATGGTCAGTCCTTATGCAGGATGCATGCAATGCTCATGATGTTATGATGTTATGATAAAGCACACCACAAATAGATACAAAGGCAAACATGGTAAGGCACACAAGTCACACAAGGCAAGCCCCTAAAGTTTAGGCCAGCATGAGGTCTAGGTACTACCCTCTTTCAGTTTGTTGGTTCATACCTGTCCTATCAAAGTAACCGGGTTCTTAGAGGATCCCAATATCATTGACTACCCTCAATCGGTCATAACTCCAGCATCGCAATCTTTTCTTGCGGCCAGAACCATCACGAGAGTTTAGCCTCAATGGGCGTAGCATACTGCTACTGTTCTAATGGCCAAGTTGTGTCATTTAAGGTTCTAAGGTTGTTGGTGCTCAATGACTCCTTAGAAGACCCATATTCTCCTCGTTGCAACACAAGGGATATCGGTACAGACCAAGGTGCCACACCAACGTAGCCACTGTTTCACCCGTGTCGGTCTACGCCGGACAGGTCCCTCACAGCTTATGCTACCTAAACAGGGTATCCCCAGATCCGGTTTAGGATCTATGTAACTCCCATGCAACCTACAAATTTAAAGCAGACAAGTCAATACAATTGAAAACACAGTTATGAACTAACCCTAAGGTACACCTCACTTTAAGTTTAAGTCCCCAGCAGAGTCGCCAGTTCTGTGATCGGTGGATCTGGAACTAACTGTTTAACGCTGGTTCGCGAAATGTCGCGGAAGCAAGAGTCGCCACCGTCTTTTATTTTCTCCAAATGGAAAGGACAAAAGCACAGAAAAATTCCTTAAAGAGATAGTTTCTCGGTCCGGGAGGTAGATTATAGAAAGGGAAGGTGTTAGCACCCTTTCTATCCATGGTTACCCATGGGCTCTTAGATACTTGCTCATTTGTGTTTTCAAAATTGTTTGTTTGCTTTTCAAGTGTGGGTTTTAAAAAGTTTCTTTGAAAATTCCAGTTCGACTCTTGTATCGGTCCTCAAGAGTGTTTGAAAAAATGCTTTCGAAAGCTTTTTGAAAATGTGTTGGTGTGAAAAGTATTTTTTGAATTTGTTTTGAAATTAGAGCAAGTATCTAGAGTCGTCTACATACCCTAAGGAATTCGTCTGTGTAGATGTCCTTTAAAGTAGTGCCATCCCACCATTGAGAGGTAGGTAGCACCACCGTTGGAGGTGTTCGGGTCAATTCGAGGTTCGGGACATGGTGATCACCAGAGCAATGGGAAGACACCTTAGAAGCTACCCTCATGCCAGGTTCCTGGATCATGAGGACTTACTAAGACATCCTCTACTCGACGATCACCTTTCGAAGCAAGGCAACAGTGAGGCGTACCCTAGGGGTGGTGTGTGATTTGTGTGTCATTTTCATTTATTTTTGTCTTTTGTCATGTCAAAGTGATCTATGCGTTTGTTTTTATTTTAGGCCATTCATTCTTGCATGCATTTTAATTAACAGTTAAAAAGTTGCGAGAAATGTAAAGTTCCTAAACTATTACAAAAGGCGCGGGTCCACATCGCCAAAATTTCCAGGACCCGATTTGACAGAAAAATAAAGGATTAAAGAAAAGTAAAGTGCGAAAGATTCAATTTACACGGCTTTGGGAGAGATACATAAGTAATTAAAAGAAACGAGATAAATGCGCGAATTGAATTAAAATTAGAAACGAGGGCGTTAGACCCTTTTAACGAAATTAAATTAAATGATTAAATTAATGAAAATTAAAATGAAAGGAAGTTATTTTTGGTATTTTTTGTATTTTATGATTTTAATGAAATTGAATTAATTGAAATTAAAATGTTAACCCTAATTCTAATTGTTTTTTTTTTTAGTTTATTAAGAAAGTATTAAAGTTAAACCTAAATTAACCTAATTATTTACATGCCATTTAATTACAAAAAATAATATTTAATAATTAATTATTGTGAAAAGAAAAGAAAAAGGATAAAACTTGATACAAACCCTAATTCTACAAATTTTAGATTTTTATTGAAAAATATTAAGATTTAAACCTAAATTAAAACTAAAATCAATTAATGTTATTTATTTACAAAAAAATAATATTAAATAAAAATACTTATTTTTTTTATCTTTTTCTGGTTTTATATTGTTTTTTATATTTTTTGTGAAAATATTTAAATTAAAGATCTAATTAAAAATAATAATTGAAATAAATAAAAAGAATGAAAAAATGTAAAAGCTTGCAAACCTAGGGGGGTCTGTCCCCAATTTGAGAGGTATAACCCAACATTTCAGGCCCAACAACTTCTGGCCTGATTGACTTTCCAGCTAGCGCGCATGTGTGTTGACTGAGGTTCACCATGGTTTTCAGATCCTGGCCCTTGATTGAGTGCAGTGGGACGCGTGGACGGCTTGATAACATGGATGCATGATGGACGCTAGCATTGAAATTGTACACAAGTGTTAATGGAAAAATAATATGGAAAGGGGTGGGGACCTGGGGCTCAAACCCAGGTCCCAGGGGTTACCACTAAGACGCTTTGCCAACTGCTCCACTTTGTCTCTTTGTTTATAATATAACTAATAAATATAATAAAACAAAATGTTAATGCTCCTTTTTCGCGCGAAATTCAAACAACCCAATCACTGGTGGCCACCTAGTCATCTTCTCCGTTTTTTTATTTTTTCCCTGAAACAAAAGATGGTTAGCGGGGGTTTTGAACCCCCCCAAAACAAGCTTGTTTTCAAAATAGCGAATAGGCCATATGGCCTCAGAAATTAGGCGCGAGGGTTCCATTGTTTTCGTCCAAACACACTGAATCCATTCATGGCATTATGAGGTTCTAATTTTATAGCTTTTAGAAACGCCCAATTTGGACCTCAAAGAACCCTAACCTGTATCAATGGTGGAATCTCTAATAATGCATAAAAACACAATTGAAATATGTGGTTAGCTTCAGAATTAGTCAAGGAACATAAACCAATAATCAAAAATTGCTAAAGATGCATGAATCGAGATGCAAGAATGTCAAATATTTTCTGTATAGGTCACGATGATTCTCACGTTTCTTGGTGTTAGAGCTTATGGTTTTGATCCAAATCCCTTCCTTGAAGCCTCAGCAAGCCAATGGAATAGTTGTTTGATCTTAAAAAACCCTAAAACCTAGTTTTCAGTTTTCAATTTTTAAGCAAAAAACTCAAGTGTGGTTTTCTGTGTATGGCGCAGCTAGGAGTCCTTTTGCACGAGGGTTAACTTGCCTATATATGTATGAATGATTTAGGTTAAGAAAATTGATCCAAGAATCCTTGAATTGATGATACAATATTTGATTCTCCATGCTATTATTTTCAAATCTTTTCATGCACATTTGCTACCAAATCATGACAAATCATATTGATTCTTTCCAAATCTAACTATGCACGAAATATTGAGCGTATATCATGCATAAAAAGATTTAAAAACCTAGGTTTAGTATTTTTCATGTATTTTAATTAATTAAATGAATTATTAATGATTAAAAATCCAAATAAATAAATAAAAATGATAAAAAACTTCCCTTTGGGCCAAATAGTCGTGCACATGCTTTGGATGATGAATTGTGGAAGAAAAAGAGGCCCATTAGCAATTTTAGGTCATTTGAATCAATGTTGACTTTTCAAAATATCCAAAAATTTCCCAACTTCCACAAGGCATAACTTGCTCAATTTTTAAGCTTTGCTCATGTTCTTGGACATTTTGGAAAGGTATTTGAGTCCTCTAACCAATGCCTTTGGTCCCATGTCATTTTGATTTACCAATCTCAAGTTATGGCCTTTGACCTAAAGTCCCTTTTTGTTGACTTTTGAAAATGACCTATAATGTTGGAATTGATAACTTTTTGTGAGAGCATTTCTTGGACTTGAAGTATGAAGAGGAGTTGTAGGAAATGTCTTTATCTTAAAAATGAGCTTTGGATGGAATTTTTCTGATAATCCATGTGAAAGTTATGCCCTGGTCAATTTACAGTTGACTTTTTCAACTGTCCAAATATGGAAACTTTTGCATCTTGATGATTTTGAGCCAAGCTTTGAGAATCATGATCAAGCATTGATCAAATGATGTTTGTGGCTTCAAAATGAGATGTTGACCAAAAATTTGAACTTTTTGACTGTCAAATGACCATTTTGCCCCTACAGTTGACTGTAGTGCAATTAGGGTTTTGACTGTGCAATTTTGTGCTGAAAGTCTTGAAACTTGGTATGAGGATGCTTGACCATGTTTGTAAGCATGTGGGACTTGATTGGACCCTTGGAAACTTCACTTCCTTTGTCAAAACCAAAACCCTAATTTTTGACTGTTAGGAGGCCCTTGAACTGTGCAACCCTTGGGGAATTTTGAAGCTTTAACTTGGCAATTCTTGAAGAATATGGGAGGGCAAATTTTGGGGTACAACAGTGACCTACCAACTTTCACTGAATGTAGAGAGAAAATAAATATCATATCACCGCCGTTCACTGACGATGAACTACCAACGTTCACTGAGGGTAGCAAAAAGATAACAAGTTTCTCCAAAATTCTGGCGTTTCTCCTAGAACGGGTCTCAACTTCTTCTTTAACCAAGGCATTCTGCCTGGAAAAGGTAATGTATAAGCTGTCTCAAATAAAGAGACTACCACTTACAAATATTTCTTAACGAAATATCTCTACGATATTGAACGACTAGCCATCCACTGGAGTATTTTATCATCGAACTGTAAATTATCCACTCATAGAGAAGGATTGTAAAGAGACCTGCTATTTGCTGTTATAGGAAGGATTGTAAAATGAATCCCTGGGAAAAACATTATGGTTTCCTGGGGAAAGAGATATGACTTCCTGGGGAAAAGCCAACATATTCCTGCTGGGGAGATAAAGTCTTCTTGTGCAAAATAAATGCATATTCTCAAACCAAAACTCGAAGCTTGCAGAAATCCAAAGTAATAATATTGTTGAGGAACAAAGACCCAAACCAGAAATAAACTGGAATAAAACGGTCTTTCAAAATACATACTTTAAGAAATAAACTCAAGAGGGAAAACCAAATCCATCCAGACAAGGAGCTGTACAGGAAGGCTAAAGCAAAAATCTTCCACGAGGGATAACTCAGTGGGGAAATTGAAAGAATATACACTCTCTGCTTAAGGCCAACACTCTATTGGAGAGAGGACAACACAACTCTGCAAAACAAGGAAATATGTTAACAAAAAATATTAACGAATGTTAATGAGTAATGATTTGCTAAATTTAACTATGCATTATGTATGTATGAATGTATGAGTATTATTATGTATATGCTGACAAAACAAACATATAATACTGGGGATAAACAAACAAAACTAGCTCGAGCGCACACAACACTCGGCCAAATCACATTCAAGGCGATCATCCCAAAAGAAAATAAGCACCAACTGAGGAAACAAAGTCCTACTGCATGGCTTAACTTTACTGGGGAGAAACATAATATAGCGACAAAATAGTACATATTCAGGGATATAACATCCTTCTCCAGGCTTCACCAGGGAGTAGCACTCAGACTTCAATGGGGAAATAAATGTTTTCAAGTGAAGAACTTCTACTGGGGATTGCAAAACTGATTTCAAATAAGGAAGATGGACACCAAATCGTCAAAACATTCCCTGGGGAATTCAAGCCAACTTTAATGGAGAAGAAATATACAAACTTCACTAAGGGAGATAGTGCTTCATCATCAAAATATCAAAAGGGGACTTCGTGCTAACTTCATTGGGGAGGTCAACACCATATCATCAAGGGGAAACCAATATACGTTCTTCACTGGGAAATTGGAGATACGTGCCCTTCGAGAGTAATTATTGTACCAACTTCTCTTGGGAAAAAAGGAATTCTATCAAATAAGTGAAGCCTTCACTTGAGAATCTTGGATTGAGTCTTCATATCATGCAAACTCAAAAAGGAGAAAATAAAAGAACCAAGACTTGACTGGGGACATTGGAGTCACAAACCCAATACAGCGAAAACATCCTGAGAAAACTTTCTCTGGGGAAACAAAAGTTCTCAAAACTACTGGAGTTCATCCATTCCTAGTGTAGCGGTAGAAATGTTCAAGACTAAGCCATTGGATTGACTAGCCTTTATACAAATCAAAATAAAAATCGCCACCGCGCTTTATTGTTTCCAAAGGAATGGGAAAAGAGTGAATAACCCAAAAAAAGGGGAAAGATTCAAGGTAAGGGGGTTGGTTATGCAAAGGGAAGGTATTAGCACCCTAAACATCTACGGTACTCCGCAGGAACCTCTTTGTAAAATCTGTATATTTTGGCTATAAAAATGTGTTGTACATAAAATGGATAGTGGAGGTAAGAAAAGAAGTATTTTTTATGATTTTTGCACCCGCCGCAATTGCGAATCTTTAGTGCCTACGTACCACCTTTCATGCAATAGGGGATCAGGGTACACGTAGTTCCTCTTTTGAAAATTTGAAAAACAAGTGTGTTGGTTGATTTTAAGAGATAAGACATCATCGTCATTGTCCGTGTGGAAAACATACTTACTACCCACAATCATGAGAAAGGAGAATTTGCATCATCTCGAAGTGGAGGATATGGCTTGGATTTTAAAATCAACAATGCCTCACTCAACACCCAAGTGGAAAATATCTCACTTCACTACATATTGTAGAAGTATAGTTGTTTGCATCACTACAAGGATTGAAAAGAGTCCAATATTTTGAGAAAAAAGTTTTAAAGGTAAAAAGCCAAAGTGGCAAAATGGTTTGAAATGAGATTGGTTAACTTCTAGTCTTCTCACAAAAAGTGTCAAAGTATTATTAAATTGATTGAAGTTTATTTATGAAAATGATTTTTTAAAATGCATGGACATAAGTCCAAGTTTATTATGAAAGTGGTTCAAGTTTAGAAACAAGAAGGGTTTTTAAAAAAAGGAGGGAGAATATTTTTGAAATTAAAGAAAATGGGAGGAGAAGAAGAGACTATCCTAAAGCATAAGGTAAAAGCTAAGGATAAGGACCATCTAACCAACAAGAAGCCAAAAACTTGACATTATGAGTCAAGATAGAATTCCCATTGTTTGGATTGAAACCAAGCAAGCAAAGATACTAGACCTCTTCAAGTGTATTAAGTCTTCACAAAAATTGGGCAGAGTAACGGCTGTATACGGGTGAATTCCAGATTACAAACAAAGGATGTAATCTTAAAAACCTGCACACAAAAAACAAACAACTAACCCAATGTATTGAGGTAAACCTCAAGAGCTCCAGACAAAATAATTAGATAAGAACACAAGGTCTCCAAAATAGGCCAAGGTTTCTAATCCTAAGTCCAAGAAATAGTCCACTGCTCCATAATGCCAAGGATAGTAACCAAATAGTCCAAGTATCATTAAAAGTTTTTTAGCGTTTAAGTTGGTTATTAAGTATCTTAGAAAAGGAAAAAGAAAAGCTCAAGTGAGAAAAGTAAAAATGACAAGAAAATGAATGCTCAAATGAGCAAAGATAAAAATGGCATGAAATGTAAATGCTAAAAGTAAATAATGCATAAAGCATAAAAGAATAAAAGCATAAAATAAAACAAGTCAATAATTAGTGGTTAGTTGTATGACCATCTTGAAACTTGTATTTGGAACTCATTAGGGGATTGGTAGAACCAAAGCCTCCACACAACAAGTTGCATTTGCTTTTTGTCAAGTATATCATCCATTTGGAATTCTCACAAGTACCATTTAATGATCAATGATGTTTAAGTGATCCGCGTTGACCAAAAGTGTTGTAGATCCATTAGAGGATTGGTAGAACCAAAGCCTCCACACAATGAATCTCAAGGTTATTGGATCAAAGAGATCAAATTAACATACTTGGGCTTGCAATCATAAGTTTGGGCCACGAATGATCATTTATTCGAATCAGGATAAAATTTAGCGCTATGTTAAGCAATCGTAAGTGGACTTATATAGAAGTCACACCTATTTTGAGGTCGATCAATAGCAATCTATGCACCATTTGTTTTGAGACATGATATAGAGATCATGCTCCAACAATATTTAGTGCAAGTAGAACGGGATGAGATGAGGAGGAATTAGGGTAAAAAAAGAAACCACATTTGAATTAATATTTTATCAAACTATTATTAAAAGCATTCATCCATTTTTGTGGAGTTAAACTCAACACCATGGATCCAATGATGTTAATAAAGCCATGATCAAAAAATCAACCCAAGACAGCCAGAAAATATTCACAAAATAATAATATAATTAATGTGTTCAATAAAGGGTTTAAAAATGTTTAAAAAATGGAAAATAATTAGGAAAATATCAATTATATTCAAATTAATCAAGAAATGAAAAATAAAACCATAGAAAAATAAGAAATGGATCCAAATATTTTTATAAAAAATTTAGTAATTTTTAAAAGTCAGAAACTATTTTTTAACCATTTAAAATTTCTAAAACAAACATAAAATAGATCAAAAATAGTAAACCTCAATATAAACTTCCATAAAATTTCCAGAAAGTTAAAAATATGCAAAATAATATTTATGAATTTTTTCAGAATTAAAAAATGTTAGAAAGTATTTTTTAATTAATTAAAAGAAAGTAAATAATACAAAAAATATAAAAAATGACAAATGTTAAAATAAAAATGTAAAAAAAAAATTCATGAGATCAGAAATAATTCAAAGTATTTTTTGTGAATTTTTTATAATTTTTGGATAAAAAATAAAAGAGTTTTGAATTTTTGAAAATTTAATCAAATAAAATATAAAATCAGAAAATAAAATAAAACCAAAAAGATGTGGACCATCAGATCAAAGTCAAAACGCGTTAGTAAGCTAATCCAATGGACCAGACGCGATGTGCTTGATATGGACCTTAGTGAAATACACATGTAATCAGAATAAGGGCAATCAATGAAATTAAAACGCTTGGCACGCTATCATTGGCTGAGACGAGACATGTCATCGTCTTCAACCTCCAGACACCCTGCAATGGGGATTTTGTGAGATCTTTCAAATAGAAAAATTAGGATCCCTGGCTAGCATCATTGAACTCGTCTCTTCAAGATGATTCTAACACAACCATCGCGCCAAATTTATGTAAAGTATGGAGAGAGATATGAATCAAAACACAGAAAAATAGCGAGCACCTTCAATTTGTGATTTCTCTATCAATTCTCAATGGAGTTAAAAATTGTAAGCAGCATTAGAATCAGACAAAGGAGTAGAACAGATTAGTGCTTGATTTGGATCCAATTGGTGGAGAATTCTACCTTTTCGAAGTTCAACTAAGAAGCTCTGAAACTGGACTTCTGTAGCTTGGATTATGGGTCGTTTTGATTGGTTTAAGTGCTGGAGAGTTTGTATGAAGTTCAAGGATGATGAATACGCAAAGAATTTATGAAAAGAAAGCTTAAATTTTAAAAACTGAATTCAACAAAAGTGGGTTCGTGTGAAGTTTTGGCAGGGTGTTCTTGGCTCTCTAAGCTTGGGAAATTGAATGGGAGATGTTGTACCCCAAAATTTGCCCTCTTTTCATACACGCATATTATTGGTTTTATGGTTATGGAATAAAGGTATATTTATCAAGCTTCTTCAGGTTACAAGTGATGTTTATTTCGTCAATGGATATTCTCAGAGTATTTTCCGTGCTGAAGATCGGTTCGCTGTTTTGCAACAATTCGGGGTTCAAAGATTCACAAGTCCAACTCGACGCATTATATTCAGGTGTTCTTTCGCCAAGATATCTCTGATAACGTATTCTCAAATTCAGGTTCGGCTCAAGAGTCAATTCTTTAAAGAAGGTATCCGAATGTGTGAGTTTTCTCGAAGAAATATGGTGAAAAAGTGTGTTAAAAGTGCAGTTTTTACACACTAAATAATTCATAACTTGAAGATCGTGGCTCGTTTTGAACCCGTTCCAGTGGCCAAAATTCCGTATTGATGTCATCTATGTTTTCATCTCTCACGGCTGGAAGCCAATTTCGATCAGAAGGTCTTAAAAAATACGGATTTATCTAGTATTTTCGTACAGAAAATTTGTGACAGAAATTTATTTGCGTCATGTTAAGAAAATCATAACTTGGTCGATTTTCATTGTATCGAGCTGGTTCCAGCGCCCAAATTTCAAAAATTGAGTTGGCTATGTTTTCACAGGAGGTATCGAGTTCAAACGGTATTCAAAAGGCCTTCGTTTTTCGCTCAGAGTGCGTGTGACGCGCCGAAAATCCTGAATGCTGAATAATATTTCATCTAGGCCGAAACTTCGAAAATTCATAACTCGGTCAATTTTTATCGGATCGGGCCTATCTTTTTAAACAAGGTCACTGACTCAGAGATCTACAACTTTGCTTCAAAAGTAGAGACCGAATTATTCTCCGATCAATACCAGTTTTTAATTGAAGAACGTGTTAGAGTCGACACTGGAGCCCAAAATAAGTTTGTCCGAGCTGAAACTTCAAAAATTCATAACTAATTCACCTTTTATCCGATTGAACCCATTTTCGGACAGGAGTTAGTTCTTGATGTCGGCTACATTTTGTTTTCACATTTCAACTTCAAAAATTTCACTTAAGCCCCTGCGATTTTGCCTAGAATGTGACGGACTCAAGTGAATATTGGAGGCCCAATTGCACATTCAAAGCCCATTTTTTCTCTCTAATTTACATTATATAATCCCATTCTTTTCACACAAACAGAGGAGTAGAAAAAAAAGCTTTTGCCACAACGCTGTCAAAATATTAAATTCTTTCAAGAACCCTAAAACCTTGAAATCATTATTACAAATCCCCATCTCACTACAAACAAGTCATCCCTGTTACAAACCAACATCTCACTACTTCTCCAGTAAGGGTAAGGCTGGCTTGATTTCCATGATCAAAAGGGCATAAAAGCATTCATATCACTACTTCTCCAGTAAGGGTAAGGTTGATTTGATCTCCATGATCAAAAGGGTATAATCATTCATACATGCCATATCGGTTTTAACATTAATTTTTTTCTTCATATATTGGCTTTATTTGTATTTCATAATATATAGTAATTTATTTGTGTTCATGAGATTCAACACTACAGATTTAGACAGGATCCCATGCAGGTTTATTACAGAACGTTGAGGCCAAAACACAAATGGCCAAAACAGAACAGCTTACACATGATACCAATACGTGGCGAGGCATACATCCTGAGAAGGTTAAGGAACGTTGAGGCCAAAACACAAATGGCCAAAACAGAACAGCTTACACATGACACCAATACATGGCGAGGCAGACATCCTGAGAAGGTTAAGGGCGTGGGTTCAACAACCACCCTTATTGGTTTTGATTTTCTTCCTTTCTATTTATCCGTTTACCTATTTTTATTCTTTCTGTTTAAAATCTTTTTTCATAAAATTTAACATTTTTCACAAACCTTTGATTTTTTACAATAAATTCGAATAATTAATTTTAGGTTTTAATTTAATTTTAGGTAAAACTTTAATTTCTTTTTGTAAATAACTTAAAAATAATTAGAATAAATAGGTTTTATTACTAACTTAATTATATTTTATTTTTTCCCTAAAATAACAAAAAAACCAAAAATAGATCATTTAATTATTTTTATTAATTAATTTAATCACTAATTATTTTTTGTATTTAATTTAGAAAACTTAATTCTTTTCTTTTAAAAATACTAAAAACAACAAAAATATTTTCTTTTAATTAGGAGGGTCAAAACCCTAGTTTCGCATTCAATCTAATTTTCTCGCGCGTTTTTATTATTATTTTGCCCAATTATTGTATCTGCTCCCGATTTGTAATAATTTAATTAGGACATTTATTTATTTTTACCGCTTTTAATTTCAAAGGGTTTATTTTTGGCTATGTAAATATCCAAAGCCTTGTAATAGCGTAGTTTAATTTTCGCATTTTAAATTCCGCAAATTATTAACTGTTAGATGTATGAATAATTAGGGATGCATGATAAGAATGTATGATTAATTTTAAAACAGTTAGATTACCCTAAATGTGAAAAGATAAATAAACTGAAATTGAATCATTCGCACATGCGCACTCCTAGGGTACACTCCCACTTGGTTGCCTTCGGTAAACAGTTATTGAGTATAGGATGTTTTAGTGGTCGTCCTTTTGTCCAAAGATCAAGTTGCCTCGGAAAAGTTGCCTCGGATATTGTTGCCTCGGATAAATGATCTAAGACATTAGGGTTATTACTAAGACGTCCTAACATTGCTTTAGTGACCGTACGTCCCTTTCGAATTGACCCTCAAAACTCCAATGACGATGCTACCTACTCACTAATAGTGGGATAGCATTGTCTAAAGGAAACAAGCATAGAACGATTCTTCTTTCGAGTAGGTAGATTAGTTCTTAAGTACTTGCTCAATCAAAACAAATTTTTCACACTTACACTCTTTTACAAACAAAGTTTTCAAAAACACTTCATTACACTCTTGAAGACAGAAGCAAGAGTTAAATCAAAGTCAAAACAAAAACTTTTCAAAGCACGCAAACACAAATAAAACAATTTTGAAAATGATGAGCAAGTACCTAAGAGCCCGTAGATAACTACGGATAGAAAGGGTGCTAATACCTTCCCTTTCTATAATCTACCCCCCGTACTCAGAAATATCTCGATAAAGGAATTTTTCTGTACTTTTTTCCTTTCCTTGTTGGATAAAATAAAAGACGATGGCGACTCTTGCTTACCGCGACATTTTGCAAAAACAAACGCAAAACGCAAACCAGCAAAATTTTCTTAACGAAATAAGGAAAACACGTCCCGGTTGTGGCCACCGTATCACAGAACTGGCGACTCTGCTGGGGATTTAATAAGTGGAGTGTACCTTAGGAATAGTTCTTTATATTGTTTTCAATTGATTGATCTGTTTGATTTAGCTTTGTGGGCTTGTATCAGAGTTACTATAGATCCTAACTCGGATCTGGGGATACCTTTTAGGTAAGTAGCAATAGACTGTGAGGGAACTGTACGGCGTAGATCGATACGGTTGAAGCAGTAGCTACGTTGGTGTGAAACTTTAGTTGGTATCGATACCCCTTGTGTAGGAACAAGGAGAGTATGGGGCTGCTAATGGGTCATTAAGCATCAACTGACCTTAGAACCTATAATTGACCAACTTGGCCATAGAAAAGTAGCAGTATGCTACACTCATTGAGACCATACTCTCGCGATGATTCCGGCCGCAAGAAAAGGTTGCTAAACTGGAATTATGACCGATCGAGGATGGTTAGTGATATTGAGAACCTCTAGAACCAGGTTACTATTACTAGGACAGGTTGAACCAACTAAACTGAAAGAGGGTAATACCTAAACTCCATGCCAGCCTAAAATTTAAGGGCTATTGTGTGACTTGTGTGCTTTCAACTTGAACTACTTGCACATGTTTGTTATCTAACAACATGAGTTCTTTGCAGGTTTTGTTTACAGTCCTTATCCAATAACTTAGATTTCTTGCCGGATTTACTTACTTACATCACCTCACATTTGCTTAAACGCATAGCATACACATCATAACATCATGCCTTAACATTTCCTTAACCATTTCAAGGATCTCAAGGATTTGTGATGTAGGTTATGGTAAATCAAACATCCATCAAGGGGCAAAGGGGATTTATTTTCCTCTAGCCAAGGTTGTCTAGAGATCAAAACACAATAACTTGAGTCAGTGGCTATGACCCACTCGATATGGTGAGCTTGACTCTTGAAAAAGGACTCTTGATGACACGAACTTTCTTCAATCAAAGCTGCAAAATTCAAATTCTAACAGTTTCTTGTTTACCCCGCGAGATCCTTGAAAACATTGCATACATATATCATACATATCATTACATAACAGGTCTCCCAGTACATGTCTCTCATGTTCTCGCTGTTTATTTCAGCAATGGCTCTCCAACAAGACATTAGAGATCTTCAAGAAACTCAGTTCAGGGAAATATTCCTAAATCTGTCCAAGGGGCAGGAAGAGTTGAAAACACTCCTCGTTGGGGACTTGGTCAAGAAAAGTCCTGAAGACAATAAGGACGAACGGCTAGAACAACTGCAAGCTGAGGTAGATACAATAAGAACCCAAATGTTGGGGCAGACGACCCTTATCCAAAGCTTAGCCCGGGAACAAGAAGAGATGAGAATCATTATCAATTAGCTTCATCAAGACAAATATAATAGTATGAGGCAAATAGTCGAGGAAGGGGACCAAGTCATTGATCAGCCTCCAAAAAGACAAGGGTTTGGTTTGGTGAAGAATGGACCTCTCCAGGTTGCTACTACCTCACAGGTCCAACAACAACCTCACCATAAACAACCGGTTGATCAGAGTAAGCCGGATAGGCCCAAGAAGCAGTTTACCAAGCTCAACATGCCGCTGTCCCAAGCTTTGCAACACCTATTGAGATTGAATCTGGTGACGTTGGTAGGACCTCATCCGAATCCTAAGACTTCTTCACCTAACTACAATCCTGATGCAAGGTGTGCATACCATTCCAACAGCCCGGGGCATGATACTGACGACTGTTGGAAGTTGAAGTACAAAATTCAAAACCTGATTGATGAAGGAGCATTGGAATTCACATAAGATGGTCAATTGAAATGTTTCTGTCAATCCCCCAAGGCTCACCATTTGAAGTGACAAGTTCTGACAAAAGAGGCTTTTGTTCATTAGAATTTTCAATTTGTAATTTTCTTTTGATTTGTTCGAATATTTATTCATGTCAAACTTTGTTACTTTATCAATGCATTGCATATGTCTGTTTTGAATCAATCCATTTGTATTCACTATATTTAAAATGCTTTCATTTTTGTGATGTTCAACTCTCGATTAAAAATTGTAAGCCTTTAGAGGGAGGATGACGAAAACGATACCCTGATCTCTACAGCATGCTTTTGAACAGACCCCGCTGACGATGTACAAGTGTTGTTTCAAATCCTAAACAATGGATTTATAAGGAAGATAATCCCTAGTCAACCCCTTTGAGCCAAGGAAGTTAGAGTTTTTCTTTTCACACAAATTAAAACCCTTAATCACAACCTGGGGCAGGGTAGTTTCTCAGTTAATCCGGGTGCACAATGAATGGCATCAAAGACGTCCTTCCGAAACAAAAGACGGTGATGTTTCCCTATAATCGTCAAAGCAGGCAGTCACTATCTCTCAAAAATAAAAGCCCATTAAGTCAAAACCTATGAAGGAGACTTAAGAGGGAAAAAAAACTAGGGCATCCCGCTGATTGTAATCATAAAAGAAGTAGTTCAGGCAAAAGACAGGGATAATAAAATCAAAAAGAAAGAGGTCCTACAAACCCTCAACAAAAAAGAAATGATTGCCTATTCAAAATAAATTGTCAGTATCCGAACCATCACCGGAACACCAAGGACAATATTCCAGAACTCAACTGGGGTTCTAAATGCACAATTAGTTGAGTTTAGGATCGAAGAACATCACGAAGAACGGGTGGATACAAATAAATGTTGAGCCTTTATCCTTTGTTTCTTGAACCATGAACCAGGCCATGTTATAACCCTTAAAAGTCCTAGCTGAAGCATGGGTTAGTTCGAAAGCATATTGTTACAAAAAGGTATCCTGACTCCTGTAGGACTTGTTGTGAATCCTGAGTTGACATCACATATTACAAAATTTGCCTGTTTTACTGAAAAAATGCATTTTCAAAGTTTCAAGACAGACATAAGCTTTGCATTCTTAAAATAACATTGTTTGCATATGACTATTTGTTCAACAGCAGAGAAATTTGCACGACGAATATCTAGTGAACAAAAACCTTTTCAATAAAAAGGGTCACCTCAAGTGGAAAAAACACTTCCAACCAAGGGGCACGGCATGAGCATTGCCTATCATCTGGGGCAGTCAAGTCAAGATTCAAGGAGTCTCTCAAAGATACCAAATAGCCAGGGGCAGATCTCATCTGAATCACTTGGGGCATTAGACATGAATTCCAGCAACGAATCTTGTACGATCAAACGAACATCTTCTGGTAGTATGGCAACACAACACTACCGACAATGACAACTCCCTACACCCTGAGAGCGTGGACATAGTTAGAAAATACTGCGCATGAACAAAGACCTTCCAGGTTGACAAGCCTAGGCAAAAATAAGGGCATCCCGACGAACCAAAAGGGTTCGGGCAAAAATTAGGGATAAAAACAAAAAAGATTTGTACACCCGGCAAGTCGAAAACCTGAAAAGGCGGCTTGGGCAAAAAAGGGTATCCCGGTGGACTGAAAATCCGAAAGGGCGGTCCAGGCAAAAATTAGGGATCAAAGCATACGACTATGTCCCATCATCTTGTCACTTGCCTACCAGAAGAAGACTTATCATTCCGATCGGCAGTTATCAAGCACCTCATAGGTTGGGATAATACTCGATCCACAAGGCCTCCACAGGCACCTTCTCCAGCAGAAACAGGGGCAAATAAGAAATGTCTGAACCGTACAATTGCTCTATCCACCAGGTATAGGAATAGATCTAGTTGGAGAAAACGATCGAAAGTACATTCACTCCCCGCAGAGTAAAAAAAGATAGTGGTGTTAGCTCTCCC
The DNA here is from genome assembly GCA_948472305.1 of Vicia faba. Classification (NCBI taxonomy): domain Eukaryota; kingdom Viridiplantae; phylum Streptophyta; class Magnoliopsida; order Fabales; family Fabaceae; genus Vicia; species Vicia faba. The sequence continues at coordinate 1,422,977,046 of OX451738.1, read as the reverse complement.
CAGCTGAGACTCGAAACAGTGAATGAATTGGCGATGTTCTCCCTAAAGCAGAGTTTATCTACCATCAGCACTAAAAAGTCTTATTATCCCCAGCGGAGTATAAAAATATCCCCAGTGGAGTTTGAAAAAATCATCCCCAGTAGACTCTGGAAGATTGTCCCCAGTAGAGTCTAAAAGGTTATTCCCTGTGAAGTCACAACTAAAAAATCATCCCCAGCGGAGTTTATTCCTTTCACAAACAGAAATTCAATCCCCGACAGGTTTCATCATCACTGGAAACGATAATTCATCCCCAGCTGAATTTATCAGCGGAATCCTCAGCAGAGCATCTCTTCCCCAGAGTCATTCTCTCGTCAGTTTATTCCCCCGCGGAATTATCCTCTCCTGCAGGTTTATTCTCACAATCATCTTCATCCACTATCCCCAGCGGAAATGAAGAATTCAATTCTTTTCTCCAGCAACAATCCGGGATTTATTTTCCCAGCTAAAAACATCGCACTTTCATACATCATGACATGCATACGCATCATATGACACAATCTCATTTATTTTGAGAACATCATCGCTTGATACATATCATGCATTACATACAACTAACCTTTACCTTTCAGGAAGGATACGATTAAATTCTCACAAAATTCAAGCTATGAAGCTTTTACCTCAGTTGAATTACGGACGAGTTCCTAAGTCTCGACAGAGATGTTTCCTCAGTTGAATTACGGGCGAGTTCCTAAATCTCAGTAAAGATGTTTCCTCAGTTGAATTATGGACGAGTTCCTAAATCTCAACAGAGATGTTTCCTTAGTTGAATTACGGACGAGTTCCTAAATCTCAGTAGAGATGTTTCCTCAGTTGAATTACGAACGAGTTCCTAAATCTCAGCAGAGATGTTTCCTCAGTTGAATTACGGACGAGTTCCTAAATCTTAGCAGAGATGTTACCTCAATTGAATTACAGACGAGTTCCTAAATCTCAGAAGAGATGTTTCCTCAGTTAAATTATGGATGAGTTCCTAAATCTCAACAGAGATGTTTCCTCAGTTGAATTATGGACGAGTTTCCTAAATCTCAGCAAAGATGTTTCCTCAGTTGAATTATGGACGAGTTCCTAAATCTCGACAGAGATGTTTCCTCAGTTAAATTACGGACGAGTTCCTAAATCTCAGCAGAGATGTTTACTCAGTTGAATTACGTACGAGTTCCTAAATCTCAGCAGAGATGTTTCCTCAGTTGAATTACGGACGAGTTCCTAAATCTCAGAAAAGATGTTTCCTCAGTTGAATTACAGACGAGTTCCTAAATCTCAGCAGAGATGTTTCCTCAATTGAATTACGGACGAGTTTCCTAAATCTCAGCAAAGATGTTTCCTCAGTTGAATTACGGACGAGTTCCTAAATCTCGACAGAGATGTTTCCTCAGTTAAATTACGGACGAGTTCCTAAATCTCAGCAGAGATGTTTCCTCGGTTGAATTACGTACGAGTTCCTAAATCTCAGCAGAGATGTTTCCTCAGTTGAGTACGGACAATCGAAGTTCCTAAATATCAACAGAGATGGTTCCTCGTTTGAGTACGGACGACCAAAGTTCCTAAATATCAACAGAGACGACTCACCAGCAGAATAACGGACGACGAAGCTCCTAAAATTCTACTTCTCTCAACAAAGATCAACCTTCCCCAACTGAATCTTCCTCAACGAAAGGTATACAAGCTCCCGCTAAGGAATCTCTTACGCGATCGACACTCCTTCAGATGGCATCTTTAAGCCAATCCCCTCGTCAGCAATTTCCAAATGGCATCTGTAAACCCATTCCCGATACTACCTACATAGTCAAGCATCATTACAGACGAGTGCAAATTTCTGGGCACTCTAGTGTTCAATCATCTTCCACCTTCAGATCACGAAAGGCAGACGAGCCAATCTAAATCTTCAGGTTTAAGAAGATTGAACAAGGGCAGCTGTTGTACCCCAAAATTTTCCCTCTTTTCATACACGCATATTATTGGTTTTATGGTTATGGAATAAAGGTATATTTATCAAGCTTCTTCAGGTTACAAGTGACGTTTATTTCGTCAATGGATATTCTCAGAGTATTTTTCGTGCTGAAGATCGGTTCGCCGTTTTGCAACGATTCGAGGTTCAAAGATTCACAAGTCCAACCCGACGCGTCATATTCATGTGTTCTTTCACCAAGATATCTATGATAACGTATTCTCAAATTCAGGTTCGGCTCAAGAGTCAATTCTTTAAAGAAGGTATCCGAATGTGTGAGTTTTCTCGAAGAAATATGGTGAAAAAGTGTGCTTAAAGTGCAGTTTTTATGCACTAAAAAATTCATAACTTGAAGATCGTGGCTCGTTTTGAACCTGTTCCAGTGGCCAAAATTCCGTATTGACGTCATCTATGTTTTTATCTATCACGACTGGAAGCCAATTTCGAACAGAAGGTCTTCAAAAATGCGGATTTATCAAGTATTTTCTTACAGAAAATTTGTGACAAATTTATTTGCGTCATGTTCAGAAAATCATAACTTGGTCGATTTTCATCGTATCGAGCTGGTTCCAGCGCCAAAATTTCACAAATTGAGTTGCCTATGTTTTCATAGGAGGTATCGAGTTCGAACGGTATTAAAAAGGCCTACGTTTTTTGCTCAGAGTGTGTGTGACGCGCCGAAAATCCTGAATGCCGAATATTATTTCATCTGGGCCGAAACTTCGAAAATTCATAACTCGGTCAATTTTTATCGGATCGGGCCTATCTTTTTACACAAGGTCACTGACTCAGAGATCTACAACTTTGCTTCAGAAGTCGATACCGAATTATGCTCCGATCAATACCAGTTTTTTATTGAAGAACGTGTCAGAGTCGACACTGGAGTCCAAAATAAGTTTATCCGAGCTGAAACTTCAAAAATTCATAATTAATTCACCTTTTATCCGATTGAGCCTATTTTCGGGAAGGAGTTAGTTCTCAATGTCGGCTACATTTTGTTTTCACATTTCAACTTCAAAAATTGCACTTAAGCCCCTTCGATTTTGCCTAGAATGTGACAGACTCAAGTGAATATTGGAGGCCCAATTGCACATTCAAAACCCATTTTTTTCTCTAATTTCCATTATATAATCCCATTCTTTTCATACAAACAGAGGAGGAGAAAAAAAAGCTTTTGCCACAACGCTGTCAAAATATCAAATTCTTTCAAGAACCCTAATACCTTGAAATCCTTATTACAAATCCCCATCTTACTACAAACAAGCCATCCCTGTTACAAACCAACATCTCACTACTTCTCCAGTAAGGGTAAGGCTGACTTGATCTCCATGATCAAAAGGGCATAAAAGCATTCATATCACTACTTCTCCAGTAAGGGTAAGGTTGATTTAATCTCCATGATCAAAAGAGTATAATCATTCATACATGCCATATCAGTTTTAACATTAATTTTTTTTTTCATATATTGGCTTTATTTGTATTTCATAATATATAGTAATTTATTTGTGTTCATGAGATTCAACACTGCAGATTTAGACAAGATCTCATGCAGGTTCATTACAGAACGTTGAGGCCAAAACAAAAATGGCCAAAACAGAACAGCTTACACATGATACCAATACGTGGCGAGGCATACATCCTGAGAAGGTTAAGGAACGTTGAGGCCAAAACACAAATGGCTAAAATAGAACAACTTACACATGACACCAATACATGGCGAGGCAGACATCCTGAGAAGGTTAAGGGCGTCGGTTCAACAACCACCCCTATTGGTTTTGATTTTCTTCCTTTCTATTTATCCGTTTACCTATTTTTATTCTTGCTGTTTAAAATATTTTTTCATAAAACTTAACATTTTTCACAAACCTTTGATTTTTTATAATAAACTCGAATAATTAATTTTATGTTTTAATTTAATTTTAGGTAAAACTTTAATTTATTTTTGTAAATAACTTTAAAATAATTAGAATAAATAGGTTTTATTACTAACTTAATTATATTTTATTTTTTTTCCTAAAATAACAAAAAAAAACAAAAATAGATCATTTAATTATTTTTATTAATTAATTTAATCACTAATTATTTTTTGTATTTAATTTAGAAAACTTAATTCTATTCTTTTAAAAATACTAAAAACAACAAAAACATTTTCTTTTAATTAGGAGGGTGAAAACCCTAGTTTCGCATTCGATCTAATTTTCTCGCGCGTTTTTATTATTATTTTGCCCAATTATTGTATCTGCTCCCGGTTTGTAATAATTTAATTAGGACATTTATTTATTTTTACCGCTTTTAATTTCAAAGGGTTTGTTTTTGGCTATGTAAATACCTGAAGCCTTGTAATAGCGTAGTTTAATTTCCGCATTTTAAATTCCGCAAATTATTAACTGTTAAATGTATGAATAATTAGGGATGCATGACAAGAATTTATGATTAATTTTAAAACAGTTAGATCACCATAAATGTGCAAAGATAAATAAACTGAAATTGAATCATTCGCACATGCGCACTCCTAGGGTACACTCCCACTTGGTTGCCTTCGGTAAACAGTCATTGAGTATAGGATGTTTTAGTGGTCGTCCTTTTGTCCAAAGATCAAGTTGCCTCGGAAAAGTTTCCTCGGATATTGTTGCCTTGGATAAATGATCTAAGACATTAGGGTTATTACTAAGACGTCCTAACATTGCTTTAGTGACCGTACGTCCCTTTCAAATTGACCCTCAAATCTCCAATGACGATGCTACCTACTCACTAATAGTGGGATAGCATTGTCTAAAGGAAACAAGCATAAAACGATTCTTCTTTCGAGTAGGTAGATTAGTTCTTAAGTACTTGCTCAATCAAAACAAAATTTTCACACTTACACTCTTTTACAAACAAAGTTTTCAAAAACACTTCATTACACTCTTGAAGACAGAAGCAAGAGTTAAATCGAAGTCAAAACAAAAACTTTTCAAAGAACGCAAACACAAAGAAAACAATTTTGAAAATAATGAGCAAGTACCTAAGAGCCCGTAGATAACTACGGATAGAAAGGGTGCTAATACATTCCCTTTCTATAATTTACCCCCCGTACTCAAAAATATCTGGATAAAGGAATTTTTCTGTGCTTTTTTCCTTCCTTGTTGGATAAAATAAAAGACGGTGGCGACTCTTGCTTACCGCGACATTTTGCAAAAACAAACGCAAAACGCAAACCATCAAAATTTCCTTAACAAAATAAGGAAACCACGTCTCGGTTCTTGCCACCGTATCACAGGGGATGACCCTCTATTTATAGGGAAGTGAATGGGAATGAAAATTTTGAAGAAACAAGGAAGCTTGGAGGGAAATTGAGCAAGGGTCGAGCACGAGTGAAGTGTGATTTCATTTCCATCAAAACTCAGCCAAACCTTACGTTTTGGGGTGCTAATCAATTCTGGAAAGTTTGCTAATCAAGTTTAAATCAAAAACACGCACAAATATTGTGTTTAGAAGTCACATTATGGATTTCAAAATTCTGACTTTGTGCAAAATTCAGTTTCAAACTACCAAATTCAAATCTATGGCATTTCCACCTCAAGGGGCCTTGGGGCATAACTCTTGATGCTTTGGAAAGATGAGGTTACAAGCTTTGCAATGGGAAAAGAATGGAATCAAATGGATGCTTGAGCTGAAAGTTACATGGAGTCAAAGTTGAAGAAAAAGAGTTAACTTTTCATACTTAGAAAAATTTCAAACTCTTCTTTAAAAATGACCTAAAATCTATTGCATCCAAACATGGAATTCCACTTAGAATTTACTCTTGACCAAAAAGGATGGAATGAAGTAGACCTCTTGAATGACACTTTGCAATTTGAACCACTCAAAATCTCCAAAAATTGAGCAAGTTATGACTTGTTGAAGTTGGCCAAAAATCATGAAATGACCTATAATCTCTTGCATTCTTAAGGCAACTTCCATCCATTTTTTTCACTTTGCACATAAAAGAAGGCATGAAGGACACATCCTTAGGATTATCATGAAAAAATAATGGGCTCAAGGTGATAAAAATTGACCAAGTTATGACCATTTGAAGTCACATATGGAGAATTGGGGATTCATCTGGATGACTTGTAATCTTCCCTCTTCACCAAGTTTCTTCCACATGAAAAATTCATGAAACTTTTGAAGTGATTTGTTGGTAAATATTTGAAGAGAAGAATGTTTTTGGAATCACTCAAAAATACCAAAAGATGAGCAAGATATGCCCCTCTGAAGTCCAAAACCCTAGCTTCTAGATCAAGAGAATGCTTGGTGGAACTTTGCCAAGTTTGAACAAAATTTTTGTGTCAATATTCTTCCTTTGTGAATATGATTTATTGAGGATGATGATGAGGACTCATGGCCACCAAAACATCTTCCATACCAACTTCAAAACAACTTCAATGGTGAGGTTTGGATCTCTCAAGCTTTTGACTAGGGCATGGAAATAAACTCATGAACCTATGATGCAACTTGCTAAACCTCATTGCCTTAACCTACATTATTAACAAGTAGGACAAACCAATATTGTATTTGTTAATTTAGAGAGAAAATCAAAGCAAAATATCCATGATCACCAAAGAAAACAAGTCAAGGTGCTTGGTGACTCCTCAAAGAGTAAGGTTAAAAATAGAGAGAGGAACCAAAATCCCTGATGTGATTTTGTGGTGATTGAAACAATATGGTATGATTAATGGATCTTAGGGGAAAAAATTAGGGTACAACACCTAGGATCACCACTTTTGTTTTCCTCTTGAATCACAAAATCTAAAGTAAAAGTAAATTGTAAATTGTAAATTCTTTTTGAAAAACAATTTTGTTATTTAATCTTTTCGCTTTGAAAATTATTATGAATAATAAATGGAGTCTTTGCAATCTAAATAAAATAAGAAATACAAATAATTGGGTAAATGCTCAAATTTTATTGATAGAATGGTGGTCTGTGAATGGCGAGACTCCATGGATGGTTACAAAGTTCGGAAAATGGTAATATATAATGGAAAAGATACATTGAGATACAATAACCACTATCCCCTCTAACAACTTTTGAAATCCTGAGCAGCAGCTTCTGTTGAAGTATGGTGAGGATCCAAGAAGATTGTTTCTTCAATGATCAACTTTAGAAATTTCTCTGTGTTTTCATACATAATAATCTCATAACTCCATGCTAACTTTTCTTCAAGATGAAAGATGATTCAAAGAAAACTTCCAACATGAAAGTTGTAGATATCATTGAAATCTACAACTTTGTAGGACATAACAAGTCCTAGAAATTCTTGGATTTTGAGTTACTAATCCATGAAATCATGCACTTTTTATAAAACACTTAGTGAAAATTTGACCTAGTTTAGGCTGAAAACCCAAAAGGGCAGTGTAATACGTTGGGAGAACTGACTTGGGATGTTTTGCGTTTGATCGCAATTATTGCGGTTAGCAAGAGTCACCACCGACTTTTCTTTTATCTAAAAGGAAACATGGAAAAGAACAGGAAAGACCTTTAAGATTATTTTCTTGAGTTTGGGGGGGGGGGGGGGGGGTAGATTATGAAAAGGGAAGGTATTAGCACCATTTTCATCCATAGTTATCTATGGGCTCTTAGTTGCTTGCTAGATCACTTGCTTTTTTTGAAAATATGCTTTGTGGTGGTTTTTGAAAGTATATTTGAAAAGGCGCCTTCTTTTAGGAAAAATTTGTAATGATTCTCGTTTTTAAGAATGTATACAAAGTGTTGGACTTTTGAAAATATTTCATGTTTTGAAAGTGTTTGGTGTGTTTTTGCAAGGATGTTTGTTTTGAAAATGAGCAAGAAACTAAGAGAGTTTCTACCTACTCAAAATTCTTCGTTCTTTTCTTCCTCCTTTAGATGTTGTTATCTTACCATTTCTTGGTAAAAAGCCCCATCGTTAGATGTAAAGGAACGGGCGTGGGTCATCGTATAGTGATGATGGCAATGTTGTAAGGCAACATTGGTAGCGTCATGGAGGGACTATGATCTTGTATTTCGATTGTTTTTTTTTTCTAAGACATCTCACGTGCATAGCCTGACCATTTTTAGGCAACAAGTGGAGTTAACCCTAGGGGTTCATGTGTGAATAGTGCATTTGATTTGCATGCATTTATTCTTTGATTATGGGTTATCTACTTGTTGATTTCATCTTCTCATACAAATCCTAATTACTAGCATTTATATGAAAGCGATAAATTGCGGAAATTAAATATTCTACGCTATTACAATCATTAGGGGAATGGGGTGTACAAATTTACAAATAGGGATTGCAAGAAATTAAAGTCCTAATTATCTATTACAACCATATTGACATAATGTATAAGAAATGTAAAATGAACTTGTTTTGTTCTTGTTAAAAGAAAATGAATTAGCTTAAGAAAATGTTTTTCATCTTTTTGTTCCAAAAGAAATAAAATAAAGTATGTGAATATAAAAATATTTTGGTGTTTTTGATTAATGAAAATAGAAGTGATATTAAAAATAATAAGGGAAAAGAATCAGAATAAATGCATTGCTGATATAGGAGAGAACATAAGTTCTGACTCTGGTGCGCTGCAAGTCAGAAAGAAAATGTTAGCAGACCAAGGGAGGGTCAGAAGTTCTGGGTCCGGATACACTAAAGTTCTGGAGTTGCTGGGAACAAAGGAAATCCTAAGAATTCTGATGCAACTAGAAGGCTAGAAGTTCTAATGTCACTGGAAAGCTAGAAGTTCTGATAATGGGTATGTGAGGTGTCGATGCTGTTGGATGGAAATGTCTAGAAGTTCTGGTCCAGGATGGGATAAATGTCAGGGAATAAACATAAAAAAGGGTGTTTTAGGGGCTAGAACTCAAGTGCCTTAACACTAATGTCGTATGCGTGTGTTTTCTACCATCGGGGTGGCTATACATCTGGTATTAGAAGAAAAAACATAAACATATAGCACAAAGTAAACTCTGATGATGAATTTCATCTCCTTCTCCACACCCACCAGAACATCTGCAACTTAGTCATTTCTCAACAGAACAGAAAATGCATACATGGCAGTTATGGCAGATTTCATCATGGTTTCAGAAACATAAAGTATCAGAACTGTAAATCAGGAGCAAGCATGAATTTTTCTAATCCTAATTATGAATCCTAATTTTCTTAAGAAGTTCTGAACTAGAGTTCACTCTACTTAGACAAAAATATATGAAATCTAATGAATTTGTACAGAGTCAGAGTCAGGATGTCTGCATTGTATTTTGGGACATGCAAGTCTATCAATGTCTATGTAATGAGATAAAAGTCAGAAGGAACTTACCTTGCTTCTGGAGATTGTTCTGAATTAGAGTCTGATTCAGCCTGCTATGATGTTTTGGTCAGCTTTCTCACGTGCTTAGAAGGCTAGAGCAACCTTGAACTATGGATGCCTGGAAGATTCTGAGTAGGCCAAGAAGTGATGTTCTGATTTTTTGAGATGGAGATTGATGAAGATGGAATTGCAATATGTAAACAGAAGTTGGGATTGTTTCTAAATGTATGTTAGAAACTGAATGGGTGGTTTGACCAAGAGATGTGCAAGAAAATTAGAGTTTTGGGCGTAAAAGAAACAGAAGCTTAGCAAGTTTTTTGTGTTTATGTTTTTAGTTTCAAGTTCTTTGAAATTTCAGCAAGGTTTCAAGGCTAATTTTCAAATTCTCGACTTCTTTACAGTTGCAAATGAAGTTCAATTTATAGGCAAGGATTTAGTAGCTTGGAGAAGTCAAAAGTACAACCATCATACACTAGGCGCTGACTTGTTCTTGAAGCAAGTTCAAACAAGTATGGTTCAAGGCACAAAGTAAGGTGGTTAGCAGCTTTTAGCCGCGCCTGAGCTGGATTTGTAAGCATGAATTAAGTAAAAGTACCCTCATAAGAAAATTAATGCATGGGCCCAGCATAGACTTGTACAAAAGTTTGCTTTTCAAGGATAACAATGGTACTTCTATGTCACACGTGGGGAAATCCTTTGGATAAAGACTCAAAAGTGGGTATGAGCATTAAATGATGATGGGATTTATCAAACCAGAAATCCTGCAATATGAGATTATGCATCATAGCTTAATTTCGGGTCAGAAGTTCAGCATCAGCGTAACTTATAATAAACATCCAACTTCTGATCTTTGAATCTCCCTGCTTCAACATGTTCTGAAGGAGTTCTCAAACTTTCCAGAAAGCTTGTAACACGCTTTGCAGACCCTCTTTGGACTACTCTTGCAAATTCTGATTGAACCTACGTGAAAACTAGTCCAGAAGTTCTAACCAAATTCTGTCTTGGAAATGCCCTGAATTTACTGAGTGCTGCAGTTTCATGGACGTGTCTTTGAAGAGTTATAACTTGAAATCCCAACATTTCTATGAGAAGTTTTGTTCTGCAATGTTTTAGATTTCATTGAAATCTATAACTCTTATGTTAGAAGTTATTCTATAATCAACTTGCATCATGGTGAAAATCTGGCCAGAAGTTCTGAATTATCATATTTTCTTAACACTTAGAAAAATTTCTAAGTATTTAGAATTTTTCCAAAGCAAATTTGACTTTGACTTTCTTGATGAAACAAACTTCAAATTCTAACATGTCTTGTTGAAATGCGATTCTTGAAACTTGATTTTGATCTAAAAGTCAAAGTTTGACTTTTCAGTGCGTAATTGACCATTTTGCCCTTGTGCCCATTTCAACTCTAAATTGATGTATCAGTGCTGAACTTGATGTCATGAAAGATCTTGGATGGAAATAATTGAGAAATGAGAGGAAAAATTTTGGGCTACAACAGGCGGTCCAGGAAAAAGTTAAGGATTAAAGCGTATGACTATGTCCCGTTGAGTCACTACAGCTAGTTTTATTACCAAGGTCAAAGTTCAAATGGTACAAGATCAGTTCAATCAACTTCTTTCGACGGAAAGGGATGATATCTGAAGACATAGGGGCAATAGCGAAGTTGGAACCTAATGAGATCACTTCCACATGGCTATTATTTTTGTTTTCACTTTGTATTCCTTTCATTCTTTTGACGATTTCCTCTTACTAGGATCTTTGTCTCCTTGTACAAAAAACGCCCGTTTTTAGGGAAAACATCAATACAAATATACTTTGAAGTGTAAACTTTTTGTTTTTCCTCTTTTGAGTGCAAAAACGTCCAATGATTAAAATTGAATGAACATATGCATATGAACATGTTTAATTGTTATCAAATGTATGCAAAAGAACAGGAATAAGCACTTAATAAGGCTCTAGGATTTGGGATACCCCCACATAATCACTCCAATAAGATTATCCCCACAGAGGTGCATTCATACATCCGAAGTTCCAATCAACACACCTCTTGGAAATTCTCCCCCCAGCCAAGTTTGGCCTTCTAAAAAAAACTGAAAAAGAAACCTTGCGGAGTTCTTCCCCAAAAGAACTCATCTCCCCAGTAAGGTCGCCATAATTTTTCCTCAACAGGGTGTATTTCCCCAACAAACTAAAATTTTCCCAGTGCGAGTCTTTTTATCAGACAATTATAAATTAACGGACAAAATCCCTTGTCCCCGGAAAAGTTGATACTATCCCCGGAAAGTTACTGCAAAGCCTGGAACTCGACCAGATACCAGTTAACTTCACTTCATCCTCCCCATATGATCAAAAGTCTAATCATATCTTTTAGCCCCTGTTAGGGTATATGAGAACTAAATTCCCCAATAGATTAATGTACAACCGAGGTTCTTAGAACTCTATTCCCCAAGCAGAAATCAACATTCCCCGCAAAGTTTCCTCAAACAACAAATGGGAATTCCGAGCAGAAGCACTCTAAGCAAGATTGAAGATACACATACTCTTTATCTCCAAGAGTAGTATGGGATTTAAGCTTCCCAAATCTCCCCAGAAGTTGTCAAATATTTATTTTCCATACAAAGATATACTTCAATAACATTTCACATTCATACATCATGACATATGCATACCAAACACATATAACACAATCTCATTTATTTTGAGAACATAATTACACAATGCATGCATCATGACATTGAATCACCACTAACTCTTTACCTTTTCAGGAAAGAACAGTCACCAGATGAATACCATTGACAATAAACCTTATCTTTAAGACCTCTGTTGGTTCAGTTTAAATCGATCAATGATTTATCCTGATTCCGTTTTGGTAGACACTTTCTCTAGTTCAATTAAATCGCTCTGAAGATATATACTGATTCGTTCTCTAGTTAAAGATTATTCAAGACCTTTGCTGGTTCAGTTTAAATCAATCAATGATTTATCCTGATTCTGTTCCGGTAGACACTTTCTCTGGTTCAGTTAAATCGCTCCGAAGATTTATACTGATTCGTTCTCCAGTTAAATATTATTCAAGACCTCTGCTGGTTCAGTTTAAATCAATTAATGATTTATCCCGATTCCGTTCCAGTAGACACTTTCTCTGGTTCAGTTAAATCGCTCTGAAGATTTATACTGATTCGTTCTCCAGTTAAAGATTACTTAAGACCTCAGCTGGTTTAGTTTAAATTGATCAATGATTTATCCTGATTCCATTCCGGTAGACACTTTCTCTGGTTCAGTTAAATCGCTCCAAATATTTATACTGATTCGTTCTACAGTTAAAGATTATTCAAGACCTCTGCTGGTTTAGTTTAAATCGATCAATGATTTAACCTGATTTAGATCCGGTAGACACTTTCTCTGGTTCAGTTTTATCGCTCCGAAAATTTATACTGATTCGTTCTCCAGTTAAAAATTATTCAAGACCTCTGCTGGTTCAGTTTAAATCGATCAATGATTTATCCTGATTCCATTCTGGTAGACACTTTCCCGGGTTCAGTTAAATCGCTCCAAAGATTTATACTGATTCATTCTCCAGTTAAAGGTTATTCAAGACCTCTGCTATTTTAGTTTAATTCGACCAATGATTTATCCTGATTCTGTTTCGGTAGACACTTTCTCTGGTTTAGTTAAATCGCTCCGAAGATTTATACTGATTCATTCTCCAGTTAAAGATTATTCAAGACCTCTGCTGGTTTAATTTAAATCAATCAATGATTTACCTTGATTTCGTTCCGGTGGACACGTTCTCTGGTTCAGTTAAATCGTTCCTAAGATTTATACTGATTCATTATCCAATTAAAGATTATTAAAGACTTCTGCTTGATTCATCATAAATCGACCAAAGATTTATTCTGATACTTCTTTAGATCTCTATCAACAATCACATTGGATGGCATTTTTAAGCCCATCTCTGACAAATCTTCATCATCTCTCCAAATGGCATCTTTAAGCCCATTTTTGACACAATAAACTAACACATTACTTCATGCATCAGCGAGTACAAATTTCTGGGCACTCTAGTGTTCAATTATCTTCCACCCTCAAGTCAGGAATGGCAGACCCGCCATTATAACTCTTCAGGTTTAAGAAGATTGAACAGGGGCAGCTGTTTTACCCCAAATTTTTCCCTCTCTTTTCTCAATATATTTCTCACAAGATCTTTAATAGCTCAAGTTTGTACAAGTGTTGACTAGGTCAAGCCATCTTCTAAACACTAATGCCTCAAATTAGGGTTTTGATTTGCACAAGGACAATTGAACTTTTTATGCCTCAAATTATTTTCATGGATCATAGTGTACCTCCAAGATTACTCATGTTAAGTTTCAAGTCTTGGATCACAAGTTTACTCAGTCAACTGATCAGATGACCCAAAATCAACTGTATTGGGTAAAAAATGAACGGTGGTCAACCTATAGTCAAACTTCAAGATTTTTGGTCAACATAAATATTTTAAAGTGATATTTATTAATTGGTCAAGTTTGGATCATAATTCCTCAAGAAAAATGTCCAAATCATCAAAAGGGCAAAATGGTCAAAATTAGGGTTGTGACTGAGAATGGCTAATCTTTGACTTTTGACCTAATACATGGATTATTGGTTTAAAACATAATCACAGGGATTCAAGTACATCATTTTTACTTGATTTCATGACTCAATTCATCTCTCAAGATCAATTGATTGATAGTTGAAATTTGGTCAACTGATGAAAAAGTCAATTGTACACCAAAAAGTCAAACTTTGACTTTCTGATCAAATTTGAGTTTCAAATATCACATTCCATCAAGACATTCAAAAATATGAAGCCTGATCATCAAGAAATCAAGAAAGTCAAAAGTCAATTTGAAAAGTCAAACTTTTCAAGACTTAGAAATTACTGTGATTTCATACATGATAATTTCATAACTTCATGCCAACATTTCATCAAGATGCAAGATGATTCAAAGAAAACTTCCAACATGAAAGTTGTAGATATCAATGAAATCTACAACTTTGTAGGACATAAAAATTCCTATGAATGCTTGGATTTTGAGTTATGAATCCATGAATTCATGCACTTTTTATAAAACACTTAGTGAAAATTTGACCTAGTTTATGCATATTTTTGTCCCAACTTCATACCTATTTTTCACATAGTTCCAATTTGATTTTGCAAAGATGAAAAACATGAAAGTTGTATATGGTATTCCAAGCTTTTCAAAATGTCCAAGAACTTGAAGAGATCATTTTTGAGCTAGGATAATCGAAGAGAAGAAGTTGAGCTTTCAAACTTGAATTACAGGGCATTTTTCATGAAGAACACTTGACCAAATCTCAAGCCATGCTACATAATCTCACTTTGCAGGCTTCTAAATTATGTTTCACTCCATAATTAATAGCGTACACAAAATTTTGAGCTATGATCCAAGTTTTTTAAGCATTTTCCAAACCATATAGCCATTAATGGAAGAAAGTTCACACTTCTATTTTGGAAAACTGACTTTAATCACAAAGTCCACTCTCCTTGAGCTTTCCATTTGTTTCTTCTGCACATACTAAGCCTAAACAACTAGAATAAACATGTTCAAAGTTGCTAGCCACCCTACCCTGCATTGAAACCATGTTTGTCTAAGTTACTTCAAAAACAAGCCAAAATCCACAAACATGTGATTTTGTACTTCTGACTTCTCCAAGCTTCCAAACCTTATCTCTATAAATAGAGACACCATTTGCAACATAAAACACGGTTTAGAAAGCCCTCAAAATCTCTGAAACTCTCCCAAACTCCCTCTAGCCAGAAGTTGCACACAAAACTCCATTTGTATACAGTTCTGCCCTTGAACTTGTATCTTCCATTTCCATCGTGTGTTTTCCTTTAAAATCATTTTCAAAGCGTCCATACATTAAATATAGTTCATCCATATCCCTGTTTCAGAGTTGCAGCACTTCCATCACCATTGTCCAAACCTCACTTTGCACCTCTGCAACTTGACTTCTCCAGAATAGTACAACCACTCTCCATCTAAACTAAGCATTGCATTAGCTTCCTGGAGGTTCACTGAAGCTATTTTAACCATCATAACATCTTGAAAGGTGCTCAAACTCAAAACACGATCCCACTTGTAAGGTAAGTTTTCTGAACTTTTAACTCTTCATACAAGCATCATTTGATTCTGATTTGTGAAGATAAAATGTAGACATCATAGCCCTGAAGCTAACCATGTCCTTAGAATTCATTTATATTGCTTGAGTAGTGAGAATTCTGAGTTTGAAATTGCTAAAAAAAAATTAAGTCAGATTTGGTACCAAATAAAATTCTCACTCATCTTTGATTTATAGTTTATGAAATTTATATGGATGAATTTGTGTTGAAAAGTAGAGTAAGTTTCATGGTTACATTTTCTGATTTGGTTGAGAAATGAGGAAGAATAAGTTGGCGCGAGGATAGGGATGAAGTGTAAAATTGAATTATATATGTAACAGAAAAATGTTAGAAGTAAAACCGCAACATGAGTCGATGCATATCTCATATGAGTTGACTCATGTTAGTCACAAAATATGTGATAAGTCGATACAATGCATTATGTATCAATACATATTGTTATCAAGACATATTATAGAGAGACAAATTATGTATGAGTCGATATAAAACACAAATGTGTCGATGCAACTAAGAAATGATTCGATGCAAACCATTATGTATCAATACATACTGAGTTGGTTTTGATTTCCAGAAAACAAAAAGTGATATGTATCGATGCATAAGTGCATATGTCAATACATAAAGGTTTTTTTTAAAAACAATTTTCCTTTCATTTTACATTATATTCATATTTTTATATATTTTTATTGTTATTCATTATTCAATATGGTTGTAATAGTAATTAGGTTTTAATTTCTTTCATCCCCCACTTGTGATTTGTATCCCCATCCCCAAAAAGATGTAATAGCGTAGGACATTTAAATTCTGGAATTTATCACTTTCAATATTATTGCTAGTAATTAGGGTTTGTATGACAACACATAAAATCAACAAGTAGACAACCCTAATTCAAGACAAAAATGCATGAAATCAATACACCTTACACACTTGCACCTCTAGGGTTAACCCACACTTTTTGCCTTAAAATAAGATAGTCATGTCCCTCGAACGTGGGATGTTTTAGCAAAAGACCCCCGGTTATAAGATTGTAGTCCCTCGATGACCCTTCAATGTTTCCTTTGGTAAACGATCTTAGACCCTTACGACAAATTGCTAAGACATCCTACAATGTTGCCTTCTATGACTATACGATGACCCACGCCTGTCCCTTCACATCCAATGATATGGTTTCTTACCAACTAATGGTTAGGCAACACTATCTAAAGGATGAGAAAAAGAACTAAGACTTTTTTAGTAGGTAGAATGCTCGTAATTGCTTGCTCATAAATCACAACCATTTACACCTCACACTTTCAAAATACTCTTACAAACAAAACATTTTGTATACATTCTCAATGATACGAGAATCATTACAAAATTGCCTTACATTGGCATTTTTAAAACATCTTTCCAAACATTCTCTTTCAACAAATATTTTCAAAACCAACACTTTGTATACATTTTCAACAATG
The DNA here is from genome assembly GCA_948472305.1 of Vicia faba. Taxonomy (NCBI): domain Eukaryota; kingdom Viridiplantae; phylum Streptophyta; class Magnoliopsida; order Fabales; family Fabaceae; genus Vicia; species Vicia faba. Next base: position 1,422,960,131 of record OX451738.1, on the reverse strand, counting down.
CGAGAATCATTGCAAAGTTTTCCAAACATAGGCATTTTCAAAATATTTTTAAACTTACACAAAACAAAAAAAACATTTACAAAAAGCATCTCAAAGTGATCAAGCAATTAAGAGCCCATAGATAACTATGGATGGAAAGGGTGCTAACACCTTCCCTTTTCATAACCTACCCCCCGAACTCAAGAAAATTCACAAAAGGTCTTTCCTGTTCTTTTCACCCTTTCCTTTATTGGGTAAAAGAAAATTTGATGGTGACTCTTGCTATCGGTAACGATTGCGATAAAACGCGGAACACCCAAGTCAGTTCTCCCACCGTATTACAGAACTGGCGACTCTGTTGGGGAACATTATTAAAAGTGGGGTTACGTTAGAGATTAGATCACCTTTAAATGCTTTCATGGTTTGACTTGCTTGATTTACATTATAGGTTACGTTTGGGTTTTGTATAGATCCTATACCGGATCTGGGAACATCATTAGGTAAGTAGCAATAGATCATGGGGATTGTGCGGGGTATACCGATATGGTTGAAGCAATGGCTACGTTAGTGTAACATATTTTTTGGTATTGGTATCCCTTGAGTCCAGTCAAGGAGAATACGGGGCCGCTGTGTGGTGTCATGAAGCATTAACTGATTGTAGAACCTTTAATTGAACAACTTGACCATTAGGAAGTAGTGAGATAGACAGCTTTGGTGCAGTCTGAAGTTGGTTGATACTCGATACTGTGCTCATTGAGATTGGACTTTCGGGATATTTTGGTCGCCAAAACAGAGGCTTGCACTGAAACTATGCACGATGAAGAAAGATCAATGATATTGAGATTCCCTAGAACCCGGTTTCTTTTTAGGACAGGTTGAACCAACTAAACTTCAAGAGGGTACTTACCTATAAAACCCATGCAAGCCTAAACCTAAGTACTTGTTTGAGTGCTTATATATGATTATTTGCACATAACATCATGACATCATACCATAGCATTTTCACTAATCGTTTCGAGGACCTAGAGATTTATCTTTGTTCTGTTTCTCATGACATGGCTTCCACTCACAGGAATATTATCCAAATCAACCTTGTAAAAGTGCCTCCTCAAATCAAAGAGTTAGCATCAAGGGTTCCTGATAATTCTCCATTCACCAAAAGACATGGTCAACTTCTCAATCTGGTTACCTTAAGCCTTGATGAAGACATGATGAAAGTGCTTTTTCAGTTCTTTGACCCTTTACACCATTACTTCATATTTGATGATTATCAATTGGTGCCTACCATGGAGGAGTTCTCTCAACTGTTAGGAGTACCTATTCTTGATCAATTACCCTTCACTAGTATTGAGAAAGACCCAAGACTTGAGGTGATTGCTCTAGCCTTACATTTGCAAAAGTTTGACATTGTGGCTAATTGGGAAACTAGAAGCGGTGTTAAGGATTTTCTAGCCAAGTTTCTATTTGAGAAAGCTCAACTATTCTGGGATGATCTGGACTTACAAGCTTTTGAAGAAGTTTTGTCTCTTCTAATCTATGGGATGGTACTGTTCCCTAATCCATACCAACTTATATATATGAATGCAGTCAAAATCTTCCTATCCCGTAACCCAGTGCCTACCTTACTCGGATACATTTTGCATTCTCTTCACACCTGTACCATGAAGAGAACAAGAATCCTTATGTGTTGCACTCTTTTTATAGAAAGGTGGTTTATTTTGCACCTTCCTTGGTCAATTTTGAAGAATGAGCAAGGCACGAAGTGGTCTTAAAGGTTGATGTCACTCTCACATTCGGATATTCATTGGTGTTCTCGGTCATTGGAGGATGTTACTATTATTGACCGTTGTGGGGAATTCTATAATGTCCCCCTCTTTGGCATTAGGGTAGGTATCACTTATAATCCTTGCTTGGCTCTACAACAGTTTGGTTACGCTCGGAGAGATGGCTCGTATGATGTGCTTTTCCAAGGTATTATGTTTGACTATGAGAACAATGTCCAAAATTATCGTCAAAGATTTGTACGAGCTTGGGGCATGGTGAACAAGGTTGATAGAAAAACTTTAGGGCATAAGAACTCCATTCCTTTAGAGCCTTATCTCAAATGGGTGCGAGCTCGCACTCAAAACTTCATGATGTTGTATGTGGCCATCCTACCAATCATTATGGAGCCTATTGCCGAAGGAGACAACCCTTACACCATTCTTCATTGTGACATGCCTACAACTCTCTAGGAATTGCAAAGGTCGCGGATTCAACTCAAAGGGGAACGAGATACCTTTGAAGCACATTTCTAGGAAAGCGAGAAGAAGGTTTTGGAGCTCACGAGGAAACTTCATGAAGAGTGAAGTTTGAATGCTTACATTGCACCAAAGAGGATGCGTCCATAGGAAGCTTGAGTCCTTTTGTTTTAGAGTTTATTTCATATCATTGTAAGCCCAAGAGGAATTTGTAATTTATGAACTTATTAATACAATTAATGTTTTGCTTCCTCTTTGTTTAAGCAAATTTAAATCTCAAAAATCCTTGAAAGCATTGCATACGCATAACATGCATCATATCATAAGCAGATTTCCCGACATATGTTTCCTCATCTTTCTACTGGTTATTTCAGTATAAGATGGATCTCGAGCAAACTGTGAAGGACTTGCAGACTCAAAACTCTCAATTTCAAGAAACTCTGCTCAACTTAGCAAAGGGGAAGTAAGAAATGATGGCTTTTCTTGCTACAAAGAAGAAGACAAAGAAGAAGCCCGTAATCAACATGGGGAAGAGATTTAAAGGGCCCTCCAGACAAGTCCAAGTTGAAGAGGATTCCTCCGAGGAGGATGAGAATCAAGATGAAGATGCTAGGAGCACCCGTGTTGGGGGGTGGAAACAATCAAATTTCGGAAGGAGAGGATTATTTTGACGAACAATATCCACCGGCCAAAGACAAGTATAAGCAACTAGAGGACAAATTGAAGGCTCTAGAAATCCAAGTTGTGCCTGGCTTGGACTTTGGTGACTTGGTTTTGTTCCTAGGGTAGTCATTCCCCACAAGTTCAAGATTCCCGTTTTTTCCAAGTACGATGGTGTGTCATTCCCAAAGCTTCACTTGAGATCTTATGTCTGCAAAATTCAGCCGCATACCACTGATAAGAAGTTGTGGGTGCACTTTTTTCAAGAAAGTCTGTCTAGGACTCAGTTGGAGTGGTTTTACCAATTGGAAGGAACTAACATCCATACTTGGGAAGATTTGGCCACGACATTTTATCGCCAATATCAATATAACACTGATCTCACGCCAACTAGGGTACAGTTGCAAGGAATGACTATAAGTTCCAATGAAGGCTTCAAAGAATAAGCTAAAAAATGGAGAGACCTGGAAGGCAGGGTGCAACCACCATTGACTGATAGGGAATTGATAGATATGTTTATGGGAACATTGATTGGACCATTTTTCAACTTACTGATTGGAAGTTTATGATCTGGGTTCACTGAATTAATCTTGACTGGCGAGAGAGTTGAAAGTGGGATTAGAAGCGCAAATATACCTATGGCCTCCTCGTCCAATGTTGTGAAAAATCCATTTATTGGTAAAAAAGAGACCAATGTTGTGTATGGGTCAAGAAGTCGTGCTAAGAATGATTGTCACCATTCCGTATGGGATGTACTAATTTCCAATCCAACACCAACTAAATGACCACGTCAACAAAATAATCAACAAAGACCGGATGTTCAAAGAAGACAATTTACCAAAATCAATATGCAACTATCTCAAGCTCTACAACACCTTTTGAAAGCTGACTTGGTGACCTTGCGAGATCCTCCTTCCAACCCTAACACTGCTTCTCCAAAATACAACCCCAATGCCAAATGTGCTACCATTCAAATAGCCCCGGGCACGACACCAATGATTGTTGATCTCTAAAGAATAAAATCCAAGACCTCATTGATAATAAGACAATTGAATTCGATCCTCCATCAACTCCAAATGTAATCACCGCACCCATGCCAAATCATGGCAAGGGTGTCAATGCTATTGAAGATACTACTTTTGTTTCCTCTGTTAATGAATTGACCACTCCACTGAAGACTGTTAAAGACAATTTGTTGAAAGCTGGGGTTTTCCCTGGTTGTTTTGAAAACTGTTGTTGTTGTATTGTACAAAATAATGGTTATGAATGGCTGAGAAAAGGTTTCCAACACCTAATGGATAGCCATGAGATTTTATTCGAAATAATTCCATCCATAAATAGTTTGATGGAAGTTGTATCCCAAGAAAGTGAAGACATGTCCAGCATCACTATCTAAAACAAACCTATTAGGATTACTTCCAAAGGTCCTATTAGGATTCCCATTAAACCCGGGATAGTTCCATTGATAATCACCACATCGGGGCCACTCCCCTATTCTTCCGATAAGGTTGTACCCTAGAATTATAGGGCGAAAGTATACTACCATAGTATCAAACAAGACTCCTGGATTGATGAAAACAAAATTGTTGATATTACCAACATTGTTGGCTCTAGCAAAGTGACTAAGACAGGGAGAATCTTCTCTCCTGATATTTCACCTCCAACCACCACAACTACACCCATTCGAATCACTATTGACAAACCTAGTACTGATGCTAGGGGAAAAGAAAAGATGATTGAGCCTGCCAGGATGAAGGCGCATACGAAAGATATTACCAATGAGGAATCATCTACCTAAGAGATGGAGGAGATTTTGAAGATTATAAGAAAAATTTATTATAAGATAGTAGAACAGTTGGGGCAAACAACCTTGAATATCTCTATGATATCTTTGCTACTATGCTCTGATCCGCATGCTCAAGCATTGATAAAATTCTTGAAAAATGCCCATGTTCCTCAAGAAACTACGGCCGATCAGTTTGAAAACTATGTAGCGAGTTTGACTGCTTTTGTACCTAAAAATTTTCCCTCTCATTTATCAGATATTTTCTCATAAGATCTCCTTTGGTTCAAGACTGTACAAGGATTGATCAGCTCAAGACAACTCCTTAAGCATTGATGACTGAAATTAGGGTTTGAGATTGCACAAGGATAATTGAACTTTTAATGCCTCATTTGACCTTCATGGATCACTATGGACCCTCAAGATTTCTCATGTCAAGTTTCAAGTCTTGGATCACATTTTTGCTCAGTCAATTGATCGGTTGACCTAAAAATCAACTATATTGGTGGAAAAGTCTGTTGTGGTCAATTTACAGTCAAACTTCATAATTTTTTTATCCACATCAACATTGTGAACTCATATATGTCATTTGATCAAGTTTGGACCATAATTCCTCTAGAAATTTGATCAGGTCATCAAAAGGGCAAAATGGTCAAAATTAGGGTTTTGACTGAGAAAGGGCAATTTCTGATTTTTGACCTAGAAAATAGTTAATTAGTTTGAGACATGATATCAAGAGTTCAATTTCATCATTTTGACCTAATGACATGACTCAAAACATCCCTCAATATCAATTGATTGATAGTTAATTTCCAGTCAACTGATCAAAGGTCAACTGTACACTGAAAAATCAAACTTTGACTTTTTGGTCAAAATCAAGTGTCAAAGATCACAATGCATCAAAACATGTCAAAATATGAAACTTGTTCATCAAGAAATCAAAAATTCAAGATTTCATTTGAAAAGTCAAAGTTTCCAAACTTAGAAAGTTTTCTAAGTGTTGAAAACTTCATGTTTTTTCACAACTTTGAGCCAATTTTTCACCATGATGCAAGATCATTCAAAGGAAACTTTCAACATGAAAGTTGTAGATCTCAATGAGATATAAAAAATTTCTTTACACAACTCCTCCTATAAATTCTTGGATTTCAAGTTATTAATCCATGAAATCATGGTCATGAAACTAAAACACTTCGTGAAATTTTGAGAATTTTGGTCAGGATTTTGACCTAACTTCTGTGCCAAGTTTCACATAGTTCCATTTGGATTTTGAAAAAGTGATTCAAAGAGGGGTTGTAGAGAACATTACAAGATTTATAAAAAGTCCAAGAAATCCTTGAGATCATTTGTGAGCAAGGAGAATCAAAGGTCAGAAGTTAGGGTTTCAAGTTATTTTACAAGGCAGAATTTCATGATGAGAAAGAATTCAAATCCATGCTATGATGCACAATCTTTGTTTTGCAGGCCTCAAACTTGTTTGGCACTACATAATTAATGTTTTGCACAGCTGTTAGAGGCTTTAACTCAAGCATTCAATGCATTGCCCATGCTTATTTCCATTTTAGGAAGAAAGTGCACATTGCCATTTTGAAAAAGTAGCTTTATGCACAAAATCAGTTCTTGAGCTTTGCACTTATTCTCTTCTGATCATACACGGCCTAGAACCCAAAAGAAATTTGTCTCAAGCCTCTAACAAGTCAGCCCATTCTTGTACTTTACCTTGAAACCATATTTTCACTTTTCTTCAAAATCAAGTAACATAGCCATAACGTGTACTTGTGTGATTCTGACCCTCTCAAGCATCACATCCTTTTCCTTACTTATGCACAAGTATTTTGCTTCAAAACACACACATACACAAGCCCTCAAGCTCCCTAGAACTCAACTGTAACACAAAAACTCCATTCTTGCATAATCTGACCAAAAACTTGAAACTCACATTTCCCTCGTGCGTTTTCAAGCCTTTTGGTTCTTAAAGCTTCTAAACATCAAATAAAACTCATCTCTAGCCTTGTTCCATAACTGTAACTCCATCTTCATCCACCTCCATAACCAAAAACAGGGCCCTGCAAGTTGACTTCTCCAGAACTCCTCAGCCACTTTCAGCTCAAACCAAGCATCACATTAGCTTCCTGGGAACTTGAGAAAGCTAACCCAATCACTAGGACTCATTGAAAGCTGCTCAAATTCAAAACATGATACCCTCTTGCAAGGTGAGTTTTCTGACTTTTGAACTCTTCATATAGGCATCATTAATGTTTAATTTGTGAATGAAAAATGTAGATATCATTGTCCTGAAGCTAACCATGTTTATAGTTTTCATTTATGTTGCTTGAGCTTAGAGAATTTTAAGATTGAAGTTTTTGGAAAAGTTAGGGTTCAGATTAGGGCCAATAAAATTCAGGTTTGTCTTTGATTTATAGTTTTAATGCTTTACATTTCTGAAATCGTGAGGAAATTTTCCACAAGATTCATGTTTACACTTTTGAAAATGGATGAGAAATAAACAAGATGCAGGTGGTCTGGCTAGGCACGAGGTTGAAGATGAAGTTGTCTTCAGGAAGCAGTTTCTAATATTATTTTATGCTTTTATTATATGAACGGATGAAACAGGCCACCCCAGTGGTATAAGAAGCGCGCGCGTATTAGAAGGTATTGGGTTTGAGCCCCAGCGAGACCTTTTGTAATTTTCACATTATTTTCCATTTTTTCTTTTTTTGTTGAATCAGGCAGGCGCTGGGATCCCTTCTGTTGGGCCTAGTAATTTGCTTATCTCATACTCCCTGTTTCACTTTCATACATCCTAGCCCATTTTCTTTCTTTTATATTTATATTTATACTTTCTTTATTATTATTATTATTATTATTATTTTTATTGTTATTAATAAAAATCCAAAAAAATATTTTTATTTTATTATTTATATTTTTTTAGTTTATTTTTCTTCATAAAACAAAAGAATAAAAAACATTTCCTTTAATAAATTAATTTCCTTTTTTTAAATACTTAGATAATTAGTCTTAATTATTATTATATTATTTTCTTGTAAATTAAAATAAATTTTGAACTTAGGACTTTTATTTAATTAATTTTATTTACTAAATTTATCAAATTCACAAAAAACCTTAAAAAAGTTGTTTTCTTTAATAAATTAATTTATTTTATTAACTTAATTTTAATTTTCTTATTCTAGTCAATTATCTTATTTTAATTTAATTTGGTCAAAAACCTTTAATACAATACAAAAATCCATTCCTTATCCATTCATACTTGTACATTATATTCATTTCATTTCTTGTACATTTATTCAAATTCAATATGGTTGTAATAGATAACTAGGGTTTTAATTCCTTGCAATTTCCCCATTTGTAATTTGTACACCCCCTCTAATGATGTAATAGCTTAGTATTTTTATTTTCCGCAATTTAATGCTTTATATACAAATGCTAGTAATTAGGGTTTGTATGGAAAGATTAAAACAAACAAATATCAAACCCTAATCAAGACAAATCAAGCATGTAAACCAATACACTTGCACACATACACCCTTAGGGTAAATCCACTTTGTTGTCTTACAAAAATGGTCATATTATGCATGTGAGGTGTCTTAGCAAAAGCAATAAAAAAATACAAGATCATAGTCCCTCGATGACGCTATCAAAGTTGCCTTTAAAAAATGATCTTAGTCCCTTAAAGAAAATGCTAAGATATCTTACAACATTGCTAATCATGGCAATACGATGACCCTTGCCCGTCCCTTTTACATCCAAAGATAGGGTTACTTACCAAATAAATGGTAAGATAACAATGTCAAAGGAAAGAGGAAATAAACATGAAAGACTTTTAAGTAGGTAGATTGTTCCTAGTTGCTTGCTCAATTTCAAACCAAAACATCCTTGCTATTTTCAAAACAAACACCAACACTTTCAAAATAACATCTTTCAATCTTGAAAACATTTTCAAAGGATCAACACTTTGTATACATTCTTGCGAAGTAGAATCATTACAAAGTTTGCCTAAACGATGGCGCCTTTTCAAAATACTTTCAAAAACCACACAAAGCACATTTTCAAACAAAAGCAAGTGATCTAGCAAGTAACTAAGAGCCCATAGATAACTACGGATGAAAAGGGTGCTAATACCTTCCCTTTTCATAATCTATCCCCCGAACTCAAGAAAACATCTCAAAGGTCTTTCCTGTTCTTTTCAGCCTTTTCTTTTTTATGAAAGAAAAGTCGGTGACGACTCTTGCTAACCGCAACATTTACGATCAAACGCAAATCAACCAAGTCAATTTTCCCACCGTGTTACAGAACTGGCGACTCTGCTGGGGAGAATTTTAAAAGTGGGGTTACCTTAGGGCTAGGTCATATTTACTTGCTTTCCTTGTTTGACTTGCATGCTTTACATTATGGTTCCTTGTTTGGGCTTGCTTTGATGCTACACCCGGATTTGGGGGACCTTTTTTAGGTAAGTAGCAATAAACTGTGAGGGAACTGTGTGGGGTATATCGACACGGTTGAAACAGTAGCTACGTTGATGCGATACTTTGGTGTGTACCGATAGCCCTTGAGTAATCAAGGAGAATACGGGGCCGCTGTGTGGTGTCATAAAGCGTCAACTGACCTTAGCACCTTAATTGACCAAAATGGCTTTTAGGACGTAGTGAGATAGTCGTCTTTGGTGTAAACCCAAAGTCGGTTGATACTCGATGCTACACTCATTGAGGTTTGACCCTTGAGTTTTTTTTGGTGGCAAGTCAATTGTCTATCGGAACGAGATTTGGGGGAAAGACCGGTGATATTGCGATCCCTTAGAACCCGGTTACTATATTTAGGACAGGTTGAGCCAACCCAACTTCAAGAGGGTATCACATCAAAATCCATACAAGCCTTAAACCTAAGGTCTCTATGTGATTTGCTTGTGCTTGCTATATCTGTTATATTTGAGCATAATCATGACATCATAACATAGCATGTCATACTAACCATTTCAAGGATTCTTAGGGTTTATTTTTGTCTTGTTTTGTAGGACATGGCTCTCGCCCGCAGATTCACTATCCAAGTTAGTCTGATAAAGGTACCTCCTCAGCTTAAGGATTTGGTATCAAGGGTTCCTGAAAGCTCTCCATTCACTGAAAGATATGGATGACTTCTCAGCTTGGTCACTTCAAACCCTGATGAAGAAATGTTAAAAGTTCTCTTTTAATTCTTTGACCCTCTACATTACTGCTTCACTTTTCCAGATTACCAGTTAGTGCTTACTATGGAGGAGTTTTCTATGCTGTTGGGGGTGCCTATCCTTAATGAGGTACCTTTCAATAGTATGGAAAGAGACCCTAAACCTGAAGATATTGCCAAAGCTTTGTCCTTACAACGGTCTAATGTAGTAGCAAATTGGGAAACCAGGAGAGGTGTCAAGGGTTTTTTGGCTAAGTTCTTGTTCGAGAAAGCTCATCATTTTTGGGATACCTTGGACTTAAAAGCTTTTGAAGAGGTGTTAGCCCTTCTCATCTATGTTTTGGTACTGTTTCCTAATTTGGACTAGCTCATAGACGTGAATGCGGTTAAGATTTTCTTGTCACGTAATCCGGTACCTACTCTCTTGGAGATATCCTACATTCGTTGCATACTCGCACTGTAAAGAGGATAGGAACCCTCCTGTGCTTCACCCCTCTTTTGGCTAGGTGGTTTATTTCACACCTACCCCGGTCCATCTTGAAGAATGAATAGGGCCTGAGATGGTCTCAAAGGCTGATGACTCTTACACATTCAGGCATTCATTGGTGTCCCCGATTATCGGAGAATGTTATCATTATTGATTGATGCCGAGAATTACCTAATGTCCCTCTTTTAGGCATTAGGGGAGGAATCACTTACAATCCTTGTTTGGCACTACGATAGTTTGGATATGCATGAAGGGATGGTCCTCATGATGCACTTATTCAAGGAATCATCTTCGACTATGAGAATGATGCTCAGGACTACCGCAAAAGGTTCATGCGAGCTTGGGGCATGGTACATAGAGTTGATAGCAAGACATTGGAGCACAAGAATTCCATACCTCTTGAGCCTTATCTCAAATGGGTATGAGCTCGTGCTCAAATTCTTATGATGCCTTACCCCTCTATTCTTCCAGTTATCATAGAGCCTATTGTGGAAGGAGATGTCCCATACACTATCCTTCATCCCAACATGCCCACCTCTCTTTAAGACTTGCAAAGGGATTGGATACAACTTAAAGGGGAGCGAGACACTTTCGAGGCCCAATTCTACGCCAGCGAGAAGAAGGTTCTGGAGCTCACCAGGCAGCTTCATGAAGAGCGGAGCCTGAACGCCTACATCACACCAAAGAGGATGCGTTCAAATTTTTTGTCTTAGAATTTTGTATTTTATTTCTTTCATTGTAAGCCCAAAGAGGCATTATGTACTCAAACTTTAATTTATTAATATAACGTGTGTTCCTTTTTGGTCTAAAGCAAATTTAAATCTCTAATTTCCTTGAAATAATTGCATATGCATCTTCATTCATCATCACATAAAAAGGTTTCTTACCACATGTCTCCTTATCTTTCTACTATTTATTTCAGTAAGATGGATCTAGAGCAGACAATAAAAGATCTTCAGGTGCAGAATGCTCAGTCTCAACAAATGTTCTTGACTTTGGCAAAAGGGCAAGAGGATTTGAAAACTTTGTTGATCGAAGAAAAGAAGAAGAAAACAAAGAAATCAACTGGTGTTTTGAATCTAGGAAGAAGGTTCCCCGGGCCAGCCAGACAGACCCTTGACTTTGCAACATCATCAGGTGAAAAGGATAATCAAGAAAGGAAAAGCAAGGAAGTGACTGGCCATCCAGAATCTGAAGAGGAAGAAGACGATGATTACTCTGAAGAGCAGTATCCTCCGGCTGACGACAAATACAAACATCTGGAAGAACGTCTAAGTGCAATGTAGATTCAGAAAGTTCCTAGGCTAGACTTTGAAGTGCTAGGTTTGGTGTATGGGATTGTTATTCCACTAAAGTTCAAGGAACCAGTGTTTTCTAAGTACGACGGGGTTCTGTGTCCCAAGATGCACCTCCGATCTTATGTGAGGAAGATACAGCCTCATACTGCTGACGGAGATTTGTGGGTCCACTTCTTTCAGGATAGTCTATCCGGAACTCAACTAAATTGGTTCTATCAACTGAAGAGGGCCAATATCCATAATTGGGAAGACCTGGCCACTGCTTTTTATAAACAGTATCAGTACAATGCAGACCTTGCTCCCACCAGTACTCAACTCCAGAGTATGGCTATGGGTTCAAGCTAAGGTTTCAAAGACTACACTCAGAAATAGAGGGACTTAGCAGGAAGAGTCCAGCCTCCCCTATCTGACAGAGAGCTAGTGGACATGTTTCTGGGAACCCTGTCTGGTCCTTTCTTTAATCATCTAATTAGAAGTTCCTCAGCCGACTTCACTAAATTAATCTTGACCAGGGAAAGAGTGGAAGCTGGGATTAAGAGTGGGAAGATCCAAAAAGACGCATCCTCCAGTACCGTGAGAAAACCATTCATTGGGAAGAAAGAAGTTGGTGTTGTATACCCTCAAAGGAATCAGGACAGAACTGAATGTCGTCCAACAGTAAGGGCCGTCATGATCCCTAAGCCTGCACCTACCCAACAAAAGAACAACCAGCCTAGGACAGAAAGACCAGTAAGAAAATTTACCCGGATAAATATGACATTGTCTCAAGTCTTACCACATTTGTTGAGATCTAGTCTGGTAACTTTGAAGGAAGCCCCGAATAATCCCAACACCGCCTCTCCTCATTACAAACCTAATGCTCGCTGTGCTTACCATTCAGAAAGTCCAGGCCATGATACCAACAACTGCTGGGCTTTGAAAAACAAGGTGCAAGACCTTCTTGAGGCAAAAGAAATTAAATTTGATGCTCCTGAGATCCCAAATGTTATCACTGCTCCTATGCCCAAGCATGGTCGTGATGTTAACGCTGTTGAAGATGATGTGTTTGTTACTGTTGTTGACGAACTTGTTACTCCTCTCTTGACTGTCAAGAGGAACCTGCTGAAGGCCGGTTTATTTTTGGGCTGTGGCGAAGGCTGCCACCTCTGTTTATCCCTACCAACTGGTTGTCATTTACTGAAAGCATGTGTCCATCGCCTGATGGATGACAAAGGGATTTTGTTTGAGAAGACTCCTGTTCCCACCATTTCTTACAATGATGTTTCAATAGTAACCATTTCCACCAATCCTTCCAGGGTCTCCACCAAAAGACCCGTTAGGATTACATCTGTTCCTAAGGTGACTCCACTGATAATTACTATTCCATGACCAATCATGTACTCATCAGATAAAATTGTCCCCTGGAACTATAGGGATGACGTCTACTATCATGGTGTCAAACAGGATTGGCTGGCTGATGAAGACTCAGTTTTTTAGAAGGCTGACCCCGACAACGGCAATATTGCGGGAACCAGCAAAATAACCCGAAGTGGAAGAGTATTCTCCCCAAAGATTGCTCCTCCGAAAACTGTTACCGGTCCTGTGACCATCCCTGCTTTTGTTCCTGTTGAAACTACTACTACAGTCTCTATGGTTACCCCTACTGACACCCCTACCGCCGAGTCTACCGAGACTCGGGGCAAAGGCATTTTTGTTGAGCCTATCCAGATAAAGGCGTAATCATTATCTATCCCAGAAGCCTCCAAGAAGGAGATGGAAGAAATTCAAAAAATTATAAAGAGAAGCGACTACAACGTAGTCAAACAGCTAAGGCAAACTCCGTCAAAGATTTCTATGCTAGCTTTACTGTTGTGCTCTGAGGCTCATGCGAAGGCCTTGGTGAAATTTCTTAAATATACCCATGTGCCACAGGAAACCTCTGCTGACCAATTCCAATACTGTGTGGCCAGTTTGACCGCTGATAATGGTTTGGGCTTTTCTGATGATGACCTTACACCTAGAGGGAGGAAACACAATGAGGTGTTGCATTTCTCTGTTGAATGCAGGGGCACAACTTTGGCCCATGTCCTGGTTGATACTGGTTTATATTTGAATGTGCTACCTAAGAAGGCTCTTGATAGACTATACTGTGAAGGTTTGACCTTAAAACCCAGCAACATAGTGGTAAGGGCCTTCGACGGTTCAAAAAGAATGGTGCATGGGGAGGTGGACATCCCCATTAAAGTTGGAAATCAAACCTTTTATTCAACTTTCTATGTAATGGACATTCGCCCTTCCTATTCCTATTTATTAGGCCGACCTTGGATTCACCATGCTGGTGCCGTCACCTCTACATTACATCAAATGCTGAAATGCCCAACCAAGGGAAAAATCATCACTGTCCATGGAGAAGAGGAATATATGGTTAGTCACTTGAACTCCTTCAGATACGTAGAAATGGATGGTGAATTCATCAAAACTCCGTGTCAACATTTCGAGGAAGTCCCACAAACAGTGGCAGCAACCAAGATTGTTTCCCAAGCCCCAAATATTACAAGACCTCCGCTAAAGATGTCTTCACTAAAAGATGCCAAGGCAATAGTCAAAGAAGGAGCCCAGAAAGTTGTTCGTCGTGCTCGTGCTGGGGGACCACCTTTGAAGATCACTAACCATGGAGTCAACGCGGTGGGGGATAGTGATGATAGCTGCCACTTGGAGGAATAGATTTCCTAACTATCAACGGAGGACTCATCAACTAGGAAGCCAAAGATTTTGTCCTAATTACTTTTATCCAACAGTAATTATCTTTAAATTGTTGTCGGGCTTGTAATAACTAAACAATTGAGACTTTTAAAGCCTTGTGTCTTACCCGAGGCACAACGGTCCATTTGTAAGGGTTGTTACTTCATTTTCATATGTCATCAATGAACCATGGACGTTTTTGCATGCAAACTTTACGCTCTTTGTTTTTCTTTTTCTACATTTTTATGTTTCCAATGATAGTTATGCTTTTACACACACTCACATATCAAATGCAGATCCACATCCACTTAGGATCCCATGGGTAACGATTCTGCTATGGCCTTTTGTGACTTTGAAAGTCTGATCTACCATGCCGAAGACGAAGGTGAGGAAGATTGTAAAGTGCCAGGGGAACTAGCCAGGTTACTGCAACGGGAAGAAAGGACCATACAGCCCCACGAAGAACCAGTGGACACAATTAACTTAGGTACCAAAGAGGACAAGAAAGAAGTCAAGGTGGGTGCCAATCTAGAACCTAGTGTCAAGAAGCGCTTAACTCAGTTACTACATGACTATGTTGAGGTCTTTACCTGGTCATATGAAGACATGCCAGGACTTGACGCTGATATCATGGTCCATCGTCTACCAACAAAAGAAGACTTCCCTCCGGTAAAACAGAAAGTCTATCGCATGCGGCCAGATATGTCAGAGAAGATCAAGACTGAAGTCATGAAACAATTCAATACCAGATTCTTAGTCGTCACCTCCTACCCAAAATGGGTCCCCAATGTTGTTCCAGTGCCTAAAAAGGACGGCAAAGCACACATGTGTGTGGATTACTGAGATTTGAATAGGGCAAGCCCTAAGGATGATTTCCTACTTCCCCATATCGATATTTTGGTTGACAATACCGCACAGCATAAAGTGTTCTCATTTATGGATGGTTTCTCAGGCTACAACCAAATCAAAATGGCACCTGAGGACATGGAGAAAACGACCTTCGTCACATGGTGGGGAACTTTCTGTTACAAGGTTATGCCATTCGGGTTAAAGAATGTTGGAGCAACTTATCAGCACACCATGGTAGCCCTATTTCACGACACGATCCATCACAAAATAGAGGTCTATGTGGATGACATGATAGCCAGATCTCAAACTGAAGAGGAACATCTTAACCATTTGCAGAAAATGTTTGAAAGGCTAAAGAAATACAAGCTAAGGTTAAACCCGAATAAATGCACATTTGGGGTGAGGTCCGGAAAACTCCTAGGCTTCATCGTCAGTGGTAAAGGTATCAAAGCGGACCCTGCCAAGGTGAAAGGAATATAAGAAATTCCTACTCCTCGCACCGAGAAGGAAGTCAGAGGATTCTTAGGACGGCTTAACTACATCGCCAGATTCATTTCTCACCTAACCGCTACTTATGAACCAATCTTCAAATTACTGAAGAAAGATCAAGTAGTCAAATGGAATGATGAATTCCAAGCTGCCTTCGACAAGATCGAAGATTACCTTCAAGAGCCTCCTGTTTTGATGCCACCAGTCGAGGGAAGACCTTTGATCGTGTATCTAACTGTTTTAGAAAATTCAATAGGGTGTGTGCTGGGGAAGCATGACGAGTCTGGCCGAAAAGAGCATGTTATGTACTACCTGAGCAAAAAGTTTACCGACTGTGAAACAAGATATTTACTGCTCGAGAAAACTTGTTGCACTCTGGCATGGGCTGCTCGCCGGCTGAGACAGTATATGTTGACCCATACTACCTTATTGAAATCCAAGATGGATCCAATTAAATACATATTCGAGAAGCCTGACCTCTCTGGGAGAATATCAAGATGGAAGATGATTCTGACTGAATACGACATTCAGTACACTACCCAAAAAGCAATAAAGATCAGTGTGCTAGCTGATCACCTTCCTCATCAGGCTGTGGATGACTATCAGTCCATGAAATTCGAGTTCCCAGATGAAGACATCATGATGGTAAACAATTGTGAAGAACTCAGACCATATGACGGACTTGAACAAGGATCCCGATGGACCTTGGTTTTTGACGGAGCCTCCAACGCACTCGGCAATGGAATAGGTGTTGTAATCATATCCCCTGAAGGATGTCATACTCCCTTCACTTTAAGACTTTGTTTCAACTGTACCAATAATATGGCAGAATATGAAGCGTGTATTTTGGGTCTCAAAGCTGCCATAGATTTGGGAATCAAATCCTTAAGTGTATTTGGAGATTCAGCCTTAGTCATCAGTTAGATCAAAGGAAAATGGGACACGAAGCACCCTAATTTCATCCCCTAAAGAGAATATGTGTTGATATTAATCCCATATTTCGAGGAAATTACCTTTGAGCATTTTCCACGAGAGGAAAATCAGCTAGCAGACACGCTAGCCACTATGTCATCCATGTTTAAACTCAAGTGGGGTAACGAGGCTCCCCATATCACCATTGAGCGGATGGACGAACCAGCTTATGATCAAGAGATCGATATTGAAGAAGTAGTGGACCATCCTTGGTTCCATGAAGTTAAGAGGTATCTCGAGGCCCAGGAATATCCGGAGGGAGCTTCAGTCAATGATAAGAAGTTCTTAAGGAGATTCTCTGCTAAGTTCTTCCTCAATAATGGCATTCTCTACAAGTGCAACCACGACTTTGTTTTGCTTCATTGTGTAGACAAGGTTGAGGCAGAAAAGATCATGACTGATCTACATGAAGGCACTTTTGGCACCCATTGTAGTGGGCACAAGATGGATAAAAAGATCCTACGGGCAGGGTATTACTGGTCTACCATGGAAGCAGAATTCCATCAGCATTCACGTGTCACAAGTGTCAGATCTATGTTGACAAAGTGCATATACCTCCAATGCCTCTAAACGTCCTGACTACTCCCTAGCCATTCGTGATGTGGGGCATCGACATGATTGGAGAAGTCAAACCTACAACTTTTAATGAACACCGCTTCATCTTAGTGGCCATTGACTATTTCACGAAATGGTTTGAGGCGGCTTCATTCGCTTCCGTTACCAAGAATGTTATGGCCTGATTCATCAAACAGAATCTCATCCATCGGTACGGCATCCCGGAGAGAATCTTCACAAAAAATGGTACGAATCTCAATAATACTATGATAATCGCACTATGCGCGCAATTCAAGATCGAGCACCATAATTCTTCTCCTTACCGGCCAAAGATGAATGGTGTTGTCGAAGCCGCAAATAAGAACATCAAGAAGATCATACAAAAAATGACAGTGACCTACAAGGACTGGCATGAAATGCTACCATTCGCTCTCCACGGTTATCGTACCACAACGCGCACATCAATAGGGGCAACTCCCTTTTCCTTGGTATACGGCATGGAAGTTGTTCTACCAATTAAAGTCCAAATACCTTCTCTAAGAATCATAAAGGATGCAGGGCTGAATAAAGACGATTGGATCCAAACTCGGCTTGACCAGTTGAACTTGATTGATAAGAAGAGGCTTACAGCTGTCTGTCACGGCCAGATGTACCAAAAACGTATGATCAAAGCTTTTAACAAGAAGTTCAGACATCAGGTATATCAGGTTGGTGACTTGGTAATCAAGCGTATCATATTACCACAAGGTGATCCCAGGGGGAAATAGACTCCTACATACGAGGGACCATTTGTGATCAAAAGCATATTTTCTGGTGGAGTAATGATCTTGACCACTATGGATGGCGATGACCTTCCACACCCTATAAACACGGACATAGTCAAAAGATACTACGCATGAATAAAGACCCGCTAGATCGACTGGCCTAGGCAAAAATCAGGGCATCCCGGTGAACCAAAAAGGTTCAGGCAAAAATTAGGAATAAAATACAAAAAAATTTGTACACCCGGCAAGCTAAAAACCTGAAAGGGCGGCTTGGGAAAAAAGGGGTATCCCGGTGGACTGAAAACCCGAAAGGGCGGTCCAGACAAAAGTTAGGGAATTAAAGCGTATGACTATGTCCCGTTGGATCACCTTATAGACAACCTTTAGCATCAACTGATAAACTCCACGTTTCTGATCAATCCAATCAGCTTCGGACAAGGCAACAAGTGGATGAGACGCTCAGAGACATGAAGGCTATAGCAGAATGGGAACTCCATGGGATTATTTCACATAGTTATCTTCTCTTTGTATCAATTTTCATGTTCTACGACGATATTCTCTTACTGGAATGTTTGTCTCATTGTACAAAAATACTTATTCAAGTTAATACAAAGATATTCCTTTGAAAGTGCAAAACTATCTGTTTTTCTTTATTTATGTGTTTTGTTTACAAAAACATCCAATGATTTTTTTTCAACATATGAATTTAAACGTAACTACTATTTACAAATGAGAAAAAAGAGGAACAGAAAAATAGAAAGACAATCACCAATGGCTTTAAGAAATAGGATAATATCTTTAGACTATTCCATAAAGTCCCCCGCAGATACTTTTCCAGCAAGAGCGGAAAATGGGACATCCCAGTAAAGGATCCCTAACGTATCTCCAGTGTACAGCTTAATGATATCAAGCTCTCTCACATCCCAGACAGAACAAAACTTCCAATTACCGCTCCTAAGATTCCCCAGTGAAAGTCACCCAGTTTCTCAGGATTCCCCATCAGGATTTCACGAGGTCTAGAAGCAATACACGGTGTTTCCCTTACACAACAAAGTTTATTTCTCTAACAAATGGAAACTCATCAACACTTCAAAACATGAAGACTTGCACTCCTCATTCTCAGCAATGCTTAGGGATTTATTTTCCCTAACTTCATCAATACTGCGGCATAAAAATTAACGTGTCCATACATTACATCCATACGTCATAACATTGACAACACAGATACATACAACACAATCTCATTTATTTTGAGAACATCATTGTACCATGCATTTCATACATCATGACATTGCATACAACTAACCTTTCATCTTTTTAGGAAAGATCAATCAACAGAAAATTATCGTCAAATTTTTAGCAAGTCAATTACAGATCAATTCCTAAGAAAGGACTGATCAACCATCTACATAACAAATATTTCTTTCAGACCCCTGCCAGTTCAGTTTAAATCTCCCAACGGTTTATTCTGATTCTTTCCCGCAGACATCTTCTCTGGTTCAGATAAATCTCTCAATGATTTGTTCTGATACTTCTCCAGATCCCTGTCGGTTCAGTTCAAATCTCTCAACGGTTTATTCTGATTCTTTCCTGCAGACGTCTTCTCTGGTTCAGATAAATCTCAATTATTTGTTCTGATTCTTCTCCAGATCCCTTCCGGTTTAGTTTAAATATCTCAATGGTTTATTCTAATTCTTTCCCGCAGACGCTTTCTCTAGTTCAGATAAATCACTCAAAGATTTACTCTGATTCTTTCTAGTTAAAGAATATTCAAGATCTCTTTTGGTTCAGTTTAAACCCCTCAACGGTTTATCCTGATATTTTCCAAAGGAACACTTCAGTTCATATAAATCTCTCAACGATTTATTCTGATTCTTTCATGCAGATGCTTTCTCTGGTTCAGATAAATCTCTCAATGATTTGTTCTGATTCTTCTCCAGATCCCTGCCGATTCAGTTTAAATCTCTCAACAGTTTATTCTGATTCTTTCCCGCAGACACTTTCTCTGGTTTAGATAAATCACTCAAAGATTTACTCTGATTCTTTCTAGTTAAAGAATATTCAAGATCTCTTTTGGTTCAGTTTAAACCCCTCAACGGTTTATCCTGATACTTTCCAAAGGAACACTTCGGGTTCAGATAAATCTCTCAACGATTTATTCTGATTCTTTCCACAGACACTTTCTCTGGTTCAGATAAACTACTCAAAGATTTACTCTGATTATTTCCAGTTAAAGAATATTCAAGTTCTCTTTTGGTTCAGTTTAAACCCCTAAACAATTTATCCTGATACTTTCTAAAGAAAGACTCCTGGTTCATATTAATCGCTCCAAGATTTATTCTGATTCTTCCCAGTCAAACAATATATAAAACTTCTCCTGGTTCAGACAGGTCGCTCCAAAGATTTATTCTGATTCATTTACAGTTGAAATCAAGTTCAGACTTAGTCCATTTTCTGTCAACAGTCACCTTTGGATGGCATCTACAAGCCCATCTCTGGAAAATCTCCATCATTCATCCAAATGGAATCTATAAGCCCATTCACAGTTCATCTTCGAGTGCAAATTTCTGGGCACTTTAGTGTCCAATCATCTTCCACCTTCAAGTCGCGAATGGCGGATCCGCTAAACTAACTCTTCATGTTTAAGAAGATTGAACAGGTGCAGCTGTTGTACCCCAAAATTTTCCCTCTTATTTATCAGGTATTTTCTCACAAGATCTCCTTTGGTTCAAGACTGTACAATGATTGATCAGCTCAAGACACCTCCTTAAGCACTGATGACTGAAATTAGGGTTTGAGATTACACAAGGATAATTGAACTTTTAATGCCTAATTTGACCTTCATGGATCACTATTTACCCTCAAGATTTCTCATGTCAAGTTTCAAGTCTTAGATCACATTTTTGCTCAGTCAATTGATCAGTTGACCTAAAAATCAACTATATTGGGGAAAAAGTCAGTTGTGGTCAATTTACAGTAAAACATCATAATTTTTTATCCATCTCAACATTTTGAACTCATATATGTCATTTGATCATGTTTGAACCACAATTCCTCAAGAAATTTGATCAGATCATCAAAAGGGCAAAATGGTCAAAATTAGGGTTTTTATGGAGAAAGGGCAATTTCTGATTTTTGACCTAGAAAATAGTTAATTAGTTTGAGACATGATCTCAAAAGTTCAATTGCATAATTTTTACCTAATGGCATGACTCAAAATATCCCTCGAGATCAATTGATTGATAGTTGATTTTAAGTCAACTGATCAAAGGTCAAATGTACACGGAAAAGTAAAACTTTGACTTTTTGGTCAAAATCAAGTGTCAAAGATCACAATTCATCAAAACATGTCAAAATATGAAACTTGTTCATCAAGAAATAAAAAAGTCAAGATTTCATTTTGAAAAGTCAAATTTTCCAAACTTAGAAATTTTTTTAAGTGTTGAAAACTTCATGTTTTTTCACAACTTTGAGCCATTTTTTCACCATGATGCAAGATGATTCAAAGGAAACTTTTAACATGAAAGTTGTATATCTAAATGAGATCTAAAACATTGCTTTACACAAATCCTCCTATAAATGCTTGGATTTCAAGTTATTAATCCATGAAATCATGGTCATGAAACTAAAACACTTAGTGAAATTTTGAGCATTTTGGTCAGGATTTTGCACCGAACTTCTGAGCCAAGTTTCACATAGTTCCATTTGGATTTTGCAAAAGTGATTCAAAGAGGGGTTGTAGAGAACATTACAAGATTTCTAAAAAGTATAAGAACTCCTTGAGATCATTTGTGAGCAAGGCGAAAAGAAGGTCAGAAGTTAGGGTTTCAAGTTGTTTTACAAGGCAGAAGCTGTTAGAGGCTTCAACTCAAGCATTCAATGCATTGCCCATGCTTATTTCCATTTTAGGAAGAAAGTGCACATTGCCATTTTGAAAAAGTAGCTTTATGCAAAAAATCAGTTCTTGAGCTTTGCACTTATTCTCTTCTGATCATACACGACCTAGAACCCAAAAGAAATTTGTCTCAAGCCTCTAACAAGTCAGCCCATGCTTGTACTTTACCTTGAAACCATATTTTCAATTTTCTTCAAAATCAAGTAACATAGCCATAACGTGTACTTGTGTGATTCTGGCCCTCTCAAGCCTCACATCCTTTTCCTTACTTATGCACAAGTATTTTGCATCAAAACACACGCATACACAAGCCCTCAAGCTCCCTAGAACTCATAATTGTAACACAAAAACTCCATTCTTGCATAATCTGACCAAAAACTTGAAACTCATATTTCCCTCTTGCGTTTTCAATCCTTTTGGTTCCTAAAGCTTCTAAACATCAAATACAACTCATCCCTGGCCCTGTTCCATAACTGTAACTCCATCTTCATCAACCTCTATAACCAGAAACAGGGCCCTGCAAGTTGACTTCTCCATAACTCCTCAGCCACTTTCAGCTTAAACCAAGCATCACATTAGCTTCCTGGGAACTTGAGGAAGCTAACCCAATCACTAGGACTCATTGAAAGCTGCTCAAATTCAAAACACGATACCCTCTTGCAAGGTGAGTTTTCTGACTTTTGAACTCTTCTAATAGGTATCATTAATGTTTAATTTGTGAATGAAAAATGTAGATATCATTGCCCTGAAGCTAACCATGTCCATAGTTTTCATTTATGTTCCTTGAGCTTAGAGAATTTTAATATTGAAGTTTCTGGAAAAAAGTTAGGGTTCAGATTAGGGCTAATAAAATTCATGTTTGTCTTTGGTCTATAGTTTTAATGCTTTACATTTCTGAAATCGTGAGGAGATTTGCCACAAGATTCATGTTTACACTTTTGCAAATGGATGAGAAATGAACAAGATGCAGGTGGTCTGGCTAGGCACGAGGTTGAAGATGAAGTTGTCTTCAGGAAGCAGTTTCTACTATATATTTATGCTTTTATTATATGAACGGATGAAACAGGCCATCCCAGTGGTACAAGAAGCGCGCGCGTATTAGAAGGTTCTGGGTTCGAGCCTCAGCGAGACCTTTTGCAATTTTCACATTCTTTTCCTTTTTTTAATTTTTTGTTGAATCAGGCAAGCGCTGGGCTCCCTTCTGTTGGGCCTGGTATTTTGCTTATCTTATACTCCCTGTTTCACTTTCATACATTCTGGCACATTTTCTTTCTTTTATATTTTTATTTTCTTTATTATTATTATTATTAATATTATTTTTATTGTTATTAATAAAAATCCAAAAAAATATTTTTATTTTATTATTTATATTTATTTAGTTTATTTTTCTTCATAAAACAAAAGAATAAAAAATATTTCCTTTAATAAATTAATTTCCTTTTTTCTAAATACTTAGATAATAAGTATTAATTATTATTATATTATTTTCTTGTAAATTAAAATCAATTTTGAACTTTGGACTTTTATTTAATTAATTTTATTTACTAAATTAATCAAATTCACAAAAAACCCTAAAAAACTTGTTTTCTTTAATAAATTAATTTCTTTCATTAACTTAATTTTAATTTTCTTATTCTAGTCAATTATCTTATTTTAATTTAATTAGGTCAAAACCTTTAATACAATACAAAAATCCATTCCTTATCCATTCATACTTGTAATTTATATTCATTTCATTTCTTATACATTTATTCAAATTCCATACGGTTGTAATAGATAACTAGGGTTTTAATTTCTTGCATTTCCCCATTTGTAATCTGTACACCCCTCTAATGATGTAATAGCTTAGTATTTTTATTTTCCGCAATTTTATGCTTTATATACAAATGCTAGTAATTAGGGTTTGTATGGAAAGATTAAAACCAACAAATAGCAAACCCTAATCAAGACAAATCAAGCATGTAAACCAATACACTTGCACACATACACCCTTAGGGTAAATCTACTTTGTTGCCTTACAAAAATGTCCATATTATACATGTGAGGTGTCTTAGCAAAAGCAATCAAAAAATACAAGATCATAGTCCCTCGATGACGCTATCAGAGTTGCCTTTCAAAAATGATCTTAGTCCCTTAAATAAAATGCTAAGATATCTTACAACATTGCTAATCATGGTTATACGATGACCCTTGCCCGTCCCTTTACATCCAAAGATAGGGTTACTTTCCAAATCGATGGTAAGATAACAATGTCAAAGGAAAGAGGAAATAAATATGAAAGACTTTTGAGTAGGTAGATTGTTCCTAGTTGCTTGCTCAATTTCAAACCAAAACATCCTTGCTATTTTCAAAACAAACACCAACACTTTCAAAAAAAACATCTTTCAATCTTGAAAACATTTTCAAAGGATCAACACTTTGTATACATTCTTACGAACGAGAATCATTACAAAGTTTGCCTAAACGATGGCGCCTTTTCAAAATAGTTTCAAAAACCACACAAAGCACATTTTCAAACAAAAGCAAGTTATCTAGCAAGTAACTAAGAGCCCGTAGATATCTACGGATGAAAAGGGTGCTAATACCTTCCATTTTCATAATCTACCCCCCGAACTCAAGAAAACATCTCAAAGGTCTTTCCTGTTCTTTTCAGCCTTTCCTTTTGGATAAAAGAAAAGTAGGTGGCGACTCTTGCTAACCGCAACATTTGCGATCAAATGCAAAACAACCAAATGAGTTCTCCCACCGTGTTACAACTGCCGATAACAGTTTGGGATTCTCGGATGCTGATTTAACTCCAGCCGTAAAAAATCACAAATAAGCTTTGCATATCTCCATCGAATACAAAGGAAGCACTTTATCCCATGTATTGGTGGATATTGGATCCTCTCTGAATGTCTTACCCAAAGGTGCCCTAGATCGGTTGGATTGCGAAGGTTTGATGCTGAAGCCAAGTGACATTATGGAAAGAGCTTTTGAAGGATCAAAAAGGATGGTCCATGGAGAAGTTGATTTCCCCATAAAAGTTGGGTCTCAAGTTTCCAACTCAACTTTCTATGTGATGGATATCTGTCTTGCTTACTCTTGCCTACTTGGACGCCCATGGATCCATGGGGCAGGTGCAGTGACTTCCACACTACATCAAAAGTTGAAATATCTGGTCAAATGAAAAATCGTTACCTTCTGTGGTGAAGAAGAGTTTATGGTTAGCCATCTGAATTCATTTAAGTATGTTGAGATGGATGGCGAGTTCTTAGAAACTACTTGTCAAGCCTTCGAAGTGGTCTTTCCCATGGTTGCTGCCACCAAGGTTTCTCCTGACATTCCAAAAGCTGCTAAAGATATGCCAAGGATGGCTTCCCTCAAAGATGCTTGTGTTGTGATTGAAAACGGAAGTTGTACCATTTGGGGACAACTCGCTGATATCCCTTTCAAAATAGACAGATGTGGTTTGAGCTTCACTACCAAAGCTCAAAAAGAGGTCAGACGTTTGCATCAGTAATCATGAAGTGAATGCTCTTGAAGACTCTGGTGATGATTGTGACTTTGATGACTGGATCTACCTGACTGTTGATGAAGGACTAAACGACTGGGGTACCAAGGACTTCATTTAAATCTCCTTTAACAAGGAATAATTACCATTTATTGTTTTATTTATTTAAGAACTATGTCTATAATTTTATTGAAACAATGACTTTAAGCCATGTGCCATGCCCGTGGCACCATGCTCCATTTGTTAAAGGTTTGTTTATTTTCATATGCCATATGATCATTTAATGAAAAACATTGGACTCTTTTGCATTCAAATTTTGTGCTCATTGTCTTTCCTTCACTTTATTGCATTTTCAAAATAGCCATGTGACCTTACATGCACACACATATTTGCAGATCCACATCCACCTCAGATCTCATTGACAACGACTCTACTATTTCCATCTATGACTTTGAACATCCAATCTACCAAGCCGAAGACAAAGGCGAAGAAGATTGTGAAATACCTGGGGAACTAGCCAGACTTCTGATGCAAGAGGAAAAGGCCATTCAACCGCACGAGGAACCAGTTGAAGTGATCAACCTATATACTGGGGCAGACAAGAGGGAAGTCAAGATCGGCGCCAACTTGGAAGACAATGTCAAGGGAAGATTGGTTTAGATGTTGCATGACAATGTTGAGATGTTTGCTTGTTCATATGAATATATGTCGGGACTTAATATTGACATTGTGGTTCATCGTCTACCAATGAAGGAAGATTGTCCTCCAGTTAAGCAAAAGGTTCAGCGTATGCGGCCAGACATGTCTGAGAAAATAAAAGCTGAGATAATGAAGCAATTCAATGCAGGTTTTCTGGCAGTAACGTCATACCCCCAATGGGTGGAAAATGTGGTTCTGGTACCAAAGAAGATTGGAAAAGTATGTATGTGCATAGACTATAGGGATTTGAATAGGGCAAGCCCCAAAGATGATTTCCCACTACCACATATTGACGTTTTGGTCGACAATACTGCTCAACATAAAGTCTTCTCCTTTATGGATGGCTTCTTCGACTACAATCAAATTAAGATGGCTCCCGAGGACATGGAGAAGACCACCTTTGTCACACAGTGGGGCACTTTTTGTTACAAGGTCATGCCTTTCGGTTTGAAGAATGCAGGGGCAACTTATCAACGAGCTATGGTAGCTCTATCTCGCGATATGATTCATCATGAGATAAAAGTCTATGTGGATGATGTGATTGCAAGGTCACAAACAGAGGAAGAATAACTTGATCATTTACAAAAGTTGTTTTAAAGGTTGAAGAAGTACAAGCTAAGGCTAAATCCTGACAAGTTCACCTTCGGGGTAAGATCTGGAAAACTCTTAGGGTTTGTCGTCAGTGGAAAAGATATTGAAGTTGATCCCGTGAAAGTCAAAGTCATACAAAAAATGACAGCTCCATGTACTGAGAAGGAGGTCAGGGGTTTCTTAGGTCGACTCAACTACATTGATCGATTCATATCTCACTTAACTGCTACTTGTGAGCCAATCTTCAAACTATTGAAGAAAGATCAAGTAGTCATATGGAACGATTACTGCCAAGCGGCTTTTGACAAGATTAAAGAATATTTGCAAGAACCTCCCATCCCGATGCCTCCAGTTGAAGGAAAACATATGTTTATGTACTTTACTGTATTAGAGAATTCAATAGGGTGTGTGTTGGGCCAACATGACGAATCTGTCCGAAAAGAGCATGCAGTATACTACCTGAGCAAAAAGTTTACCGACTGTGAAAAAACTTGCTGCACTCTAGCATGGGCTAATCGCCGGCTAAGACAGTATATGTTGACTCACACTACTCTATTGATTTCTAAGATGGACCCTATCAAATATATCTTCGACAATCCAGCTCTCTCTGGACGGATAGCTAGATGGAAAATGATCTTGACCGAATATGACACCCAATACCCTACACAAAAAGCAATCAAGGGAAGTGTGTTGGCAGATCATTTGGCCCATCAAGCTGTTGACGATTACCAATCCATGAACTTTGAATTCCCAAACGAGAATATTATGCTGATAACTGAAAAACCTGAACCTTATGACAGACCTGAACATGGATCTCAATGGACTATGGTTTTTGTTGGAGCTTCCTATGCTTGGATAACAGAATTTGTGATGTGATCATTTCTCCCGAAGGTTTCCATACACATTTCACTTTCAGACTTTGCTTCGACTGTACAAACAACATGGCGGAGTATGAAGCATGCATCTTGGGTCTAAAGGCAGCTATCGACTTAAGAATCAAGTTCTTGGATGTTTACGAATATTCTACCCTAGTAATGAGTCAAGTTAGAAAGAGAATAGGACACCAAACATCCTAATCTGATTCCTTACAAAGAGCTTGTGCTAACTCTAATCCCTTACTTTGAGGAGGTAACTTTTAAACACTTCCCAAGAGAACAAAATCAGTTGGCAAACGCCTTAGCAACAATGTCATCTATGTTCAAGGTCAATTGAGACAACGAGGCTCCTAGAATTACAATCGAAAGATTTGACGAACCAGCACACTGTTATGAGATTGAAACTGATGAGGAGAAGCGTTTATATTATGAAGTGAGAAGGTACCTTGAAGCACAAGAGTATCCTGAAGGAGCTTCCACTAACAACAAGAAATTCATGCGGAGGTTCTCAGCCAAGTTCTTCCTAAGTAATGGGATTCTGTATAGACGCAACATTGATTCTACTCTCCTCTGCTGTGTGGACAGGAAGGGAGCAAATAAAATCATGGAGGACATGCATGAGGGCATCTTTGGAACCCACTCTAGTGGAAACACTATGGCCAAGAAAATTTTGAGGGCTGGTTACTATTGGTCGACAATGGAAACTGATTGTCACCACCACTCAAGGACTTGCCATAAGTGTTAGATCTATGCCAACAAGGTTCATGTGCCTCCAATACCCTTGAACGTCATGACTGCTCTGTGGCCATTTACAATGTGTGGCATTGATATTATTGGAGAGATCAAGCCCACTTCTTCCAATGGACATCGTTTCATCCTCGTTTCCATTGATTACTTCACTAAATGGGTCAAAGCTGCCATATTTGCCTTAGTTACAAAGAACGTTGTAGCCCGGTTTATCAAACATAACCTCATCTACCGATACAACATCCCTGAGAGGATCATCACTGATAATAGAACCAATCTCTATAATGCTATGATTATGGAGCTCTGTACGCAGTTCAAGATCAAGCATCACAATTCTTCTCCATACAGACCTAAGATGAACGGCGTAGTGAAAGCTGCCAACAAAAACATAAAGAAGATTATGCAAAAAAGGGTGGTAAACTACAAAGAATGGCATGAGATGCTACCTTTTTCTCTTCATGGATACTGTACTTCGTCTCGAACATCAATTGCGGCAACCCCATTCTCTTTAGTCTATTGCATGGAAGTTGTCCTGCCTGTGGAAGTTCATATTCTTTCCTTCAGGATTATGAAAGAAGCAGGCTTAGGCAAAGAGGAATGGGTACATACTAGGTTGGATCAGTTGAACTTGATTGATGAGAAGAGACTGGCTACTGTTTGCTATGGTCAAATGTATCAAAAGTGTATAATCAAGGCTTTCAACAAGAAGATCAAGCCTCGAGTGTATCATACTGGCGACTTGGTGATAAAGCGCATCATTCTTCCACAAGGCGATCCCAGGGGAAAATGGACTCCCACTTAAGAAGGGCCAATTTGTTGTTAAGAAAGTATTCTATGGTGGTGCCATGATGCTAACTATTATGGACGGCGAAGATTTCCCGTATCCTATGAACGCGGACATAGTCAAAAAATACTACGTATAAAAATGACCTGCTAGGTTGATATACCTAGGCAAAAATAAGGGCATCCCAGCGAACCATAGAGGTTCGGGCAAAAATTAGGGATATATACGAAAGATTATACACCTGGCAAGTCGAAAACCTCAAAGGGCGGCTTGGGTAAAAAAGGGTATCCCGGTGGGCTGAAAACCCAAAAGGGCGATCCAGGAAAACAGTAAGAATTAAAGTGTATGACTATGTCCCGTTAAGTCACTACAACCAAGTTTATTACCAAGGTCAAAGTTCAAATGGTACAAGATCAGTTCAATCAACTTCTTTCGACGACAAGGGATGATGTTTGAAGACATAGGGGAAATAGCAGAGTTGGAACCCAATGAGATCACTTCCACATGGCTATTATTTTTGTTTTCACTTTGTATTCCTTTCATTCTTTCGACAATTTCCTCTTACTAGGATCTTTGTCTCCTTGTACAAAAAACGCCTATTTTTAGGCAAAACATCAATACAAATATACTTTGAAGTGCAAACTTTTTATTTTTCATGTTTTGAGTGCAAAAACGTCCAATGACTAAAATTGAATGAATATATGCATATGAACATGTTTAACTGTTAACAAGTGTATGCAAAAGAATAGTAATAAGCACTTACTAAGGCTCTAGGATTTGGGATACCCCCACAGAATCACTCCAATAAGATTATCCCCACAAAGGTGCATTAATACATCCGGAGTTCCAATCAACATACCTCTTGGAAATACTCCACCCCCCCCCCCCCCATCCAAGTTTGGCCTTCTAAAAAAAACTGAAAAAGAAACCTTGTGGTGTTCTTCCCCAAAAGGATTCATCTCCCCAGTAAGGTCGCCATAATTTTTCCTCAACAAGGTTTATTTCCCCAACAAACTACAAATTTCACAGCGCGAGTCTTTTTCCCAGACTATTACAAATCAACAGACAAAATCCCTTATCCCCAGCAAAGTTGATACTATCCCCAAAAAGTTACTACAAAGCCTGGAACCTGACCAGATACCAGTTAACTTCACTTCATCCTCCTTAGATGATCAAAAGTCTAATCATATATTTTAGGCCCGGTCAGGGTATATGAGAATTAAATTCCCCAATAGAGTAATGGACAATCGAGGTCCTGAGAACTTTATTCCCCAAGCAGAAATCAACATTCCCCGAAGGGTTTCCTCAAACAGCAAATGGGAATTCTCAGTGGAAGCACTCTAAGCAAGGTTGAAGATACACATACTCTTCATCTCTAGTAGTAGTCCGAGATTTAAGCTTCCCAAATCTCCCCAGCAGTTGTCAAAGATTTATTTTCCAAACAAAGATATACTTCAATAACATTTCACATTCATACATCATGACATATGCATACCAAACACATATAACACAAACTCATTTATTTTGAGAACATCGTTACACAATGCATGCATCATGACATTGCATCACCACTAATTCTTTACCTTTTCAGGAAAGAACAGTCACCAGAGGAACACCATTGACAACAAACCTTATCTTCTAGACCTCTGTTGGTTCAGTTTAAATCAATCAATGATTTTATCCTGATTCCGTTCCGGTAGACACTTTCTCTGGTTCAGCTAAATTGCTCTGAAGATTTATACCGATTCATTCTCGAGTTAAAGATTATTCAAGACCTCTGCTGGTTTAGTTTAAATCGATCAATGATTTATCCTGATTCTGTTCCGGTAGACACTTTCTCTAGTTCAGTTAAATCGCTTGGAAGATTTATACTAATTTGTTCTCCAGTTAAAGATTATTCAAGACCTATGCTGGTTCAGTTTAAATCAATCAATGATTTATCCTGATTCCGTTCTGGTAGACACTTTCTCTGGTTCAGTTAAATTGCTCTGAAGATTTATACTAATTTGTTCTCCAGTTAAATATTATTTAACACCTTTGCGGGTTCAGTTTAAATCGATCAATGATTTATCCTGATTTTGTTCCAGTAGACACTTTCTATGGTTGAGTTAAATATCTCCAAATATTTATACTGATTCGTTCTCCAGTTAAAGATTATTCAAGACCTTTGTTGGTTCAGTTTAAATCGATCAATGGTTTATCTTGATTCCGTTCCAGTAGACACTTTCTCTGGTTCAGTTAAATCGCTCCGAAGATTTATACTGATTCGTTCTCCAGTTAAAGATTATTCTAGACCTCTGCTGCTTCATTTTAAATTGATCAATGATTTATCCTTATTTCATTCTGATAGACACTTTCTCTAGTTCAGTTAAATCGCTCCGAAGATTTATACTGATTCGGTTTCCAGTTAAAGATTATTCAAGACCTCTACTGTTTTAGTTTAATTCGATCAATTATTTAT
The DNA here is from genome assembly GCA_948472305.1 of Vicia faba. Lineage (NCBI taxonomy): Eukaryota > Viridiplantae > Streptophyta > Magnoliopsida > Fabales > Fabaceae > Vicia > Vicia faba. The sequence goes on along the minus strand of OX451738.1, from coordinate 1,422,928,611 downwards.
CCTGATTCTATTCCGGTAGACACTTTCTCTGGTTCAGTTAAAACGCTCTGAAGATTTATACTGATTCGTTCTCCAGTTAAAGATTATTCAAGACCTTTGCTGGTTCAGTTTAAATCGATAAATGATTTATCTTGATTCCGTTCCGGTTGACACTTTCTTTGGTTCAGTTAAATCGCTCCGAATATTTATATTGATTCTTTATCCAAATAAAAATTATTCAAGACTTCTGCTTGATTCAGTATAAATCAACTAAAGATTTATTCTGATACTTCTTTCGATCTCCATCGACAATCACATTGGATGGCATCTATAAGCCCATCTCCGACAAATCTTCATCAACTCTCCAAATGGCATCTTTAAGCCCATTTTCAACATAATCAACTAACACATTACTTCGTGCATTAGCGAGTGCAAATTTCTGGGCACTCTAGTGTTCAATTATCTTCCACCCTCAAGTCACAAATGGCGGACCCGCCAATATAACTCTTCAGGTTTAAGAAGATTAAACAGGGGAAGCTGTTGTACCCCAAAATTTTCCCTCTCTTTTCTCAAGATATTTCTCACAATATCTTCAATAGCTCAAGTTTGTACGGATGTTGACTAGGTCAAGCCATCTTCTAAACACTGATGCCTCAAATTAGGGTTTTGATTTGCACAAGGAAAATTGAACTTTTAATGCCTCAAATTATTTTCATGGATAATAATGGACCTCCAAGATTACTCATGTCAAGTTTCAAGTCTTGGATCACAAGTTTACTCAATCAACTGATCAGATGACCCAAAATCAACTATATTGGGTAAAAAATGAACGGTGGTCAACCTATAGTCAAACTTCAAGATTTTTGGTCAACATAAATATTTTGAAGTTATATTTATCAATTGGTCAAGTTTGGATCATAATTCCTCAAGAAAAATGTCCAAATCATCAAAAGGGCAAAATGGTCAAAATTAGGGTTTTGACTGAGAATGGCTAATCTTTGACTTTTGACCTAATACATGGATTATTGATTTAAAACATAATCACAGGGATTCAAGTACATCATTTTTACCTGATTTCATGACTCAATTCATCTCTCAAGATCAATTGATTGATAGTTGAAATTTGATCAACTGATGAAAAAGTCAATTTTACACCAAAAAGTCAAACTTTGAATTTCTGATCAAATTTGAGTTTCAAAGATCACATTTCATCAAGACATTCAAAAATATGAAGCTTGATCATCAAGTAATCAATAAAGTCAAAAGTCAATTTGAAAAGTCAAACTTTTCAAGACTTAGAAATTTCTAAGTGTTTTCATACATGATAATTTCACAACTTCATGCCAACTTTTCATCAAGATGCAAGATAATTCAAAGAAAACTTCCAACATGAAAGTTGTAGATCTAAATGAAATATACAACTTTGTAGGTTAGAACAAGTCTTAGAAATTCTTTGATTTTTATTTATGAATCCATGAATTCATGCACTTTTTATAAAAACACTTAGTGAAAATTTGACCTAGTTTAGGCATATTTTTGTCCCAACTTCATGTCTATTTTTCACATAGTTCCAATTTGAGTTTGAAAAAATGAAAAACATGAAAATTGTAGAGGGTGTTCCAAGATTTTCAAAATGTACAAGAACATGAAGAGATCATTTTTGAGCTAGGAGAATCTAAGAGAAGAAGTTGGGATTTCAAACTTGAAATACAAGGCATTTTTCATGAAGAACACTTGACCAAATCTCAAGCCATGCTGCATAATCTCACTTTGCAGGCTTCTAACTTATGTTTCACTCCATAATTAATGGATTACACAAACTTTTGATTTATGATCCAAGTGGTTTAAGCATTGTCCAAACCATATAGCCATTAATGGAATAAAGTTCACACTTCCATTTTGGAAAAGTGACTTTAATCATAAATTCCACTCTCCTTGAGCTTTGTATTTGTTTCTTTTGCACACACTAAGCATAAACAACCAGAACAAACATGTTTAAAGTTTCTAGCCACCCTACCTTGCGTTGAAACCATGTTTGTCTAAGTTACTTCAAAAACAAGCCAAAATCCACAAACATGTGATTTTATACTTCTGACTTCTCCAAGCTTCCAAACCTCTTCTCTATAAATAGTCTCTATAAATAGAGACACCATTTTCAACATAGCACACGGATTAGCAAGCCCTCAAACTCCACGAAACTCTCTCAAACTCCCTATAGCCAAAAGTTGCACACAAAACTCCATTTGTATACAGTTCTGCCCTTGAACTTGTATCTTCCATTTCCATTGTGTGTTTTCCCTCAAAATCATTTTCAAATCTTCCATACATCAAATATAGTTTATCCTTATCCATGTTTTACCGCTGCAACACTTCCATCACCATTGTCCAAACCTCACTTTGCACCTCTGCAACTTGACTTCTCTAGAATATTATAACCACTCTCCATCTAAACTAAGCATTGCATTAGCTTCCTAGAGGTTCACTGAAGCTATTTTGACCATCACAACATCTTGAAAGGTGCTAAAACTCAAAACACGATCCCACTTGCAAGGTAAGTTTTCTGAACTTTCAACTCTTCACACAAGCATCATTTGATTCTGATATGTGAAGATAAAATGTAGACATCATAGCCTTGAAGCTAACCATGTCCTTAGAATTCATTTATATTGCTTGAGTAGTGAGAATTCTGAGTTTGAAATTTCTAAAAAAAATAAGTCAGATTTGGTGCCAAAAAAAATTCTCACTCATCTTTGATTTATAGTTTATGAAATTTATATGGATGAATTTGTGTTGAAAACTAGAGCAAGTTTCATGGTTACATTTTATGATTTGGTTGAGAAATAAGGAAGAAGAAGTTGACGTGAGGTTAGGGATGAATTGCAAAACTGACTTATATATGTAATAGAAAAATGTTAGAAGTAAAACCGCAGCATGAGTCGATGCATATCTCATATGATTCGACTCATGTTAGTCACAAAACATGGGATGAGTTGATACAATGCAATAAGTATCAATACATACTGTTATCAAGACATATTACAGAGAGACAAAATGTGTATGAGTCGATGCAAAACATGAATGTGTCGATGCAACCAAGAAATGAGTCGATGCAAACTGTTGTACCCCAAAATTTTCCCTCTCATTTTATCAACATTTCTCATCACAAGGCTCTTGGAACTCAAGACCAAGCTAGGGTTTGCTCTGATCAAGACATCTCCTTGCACTGTTGACCTAAATTAGGGTTTGAGTTTGCACAGGGATATTTTGACCTTCAATGCCCAAATTGACTTTCATACTTCATGTTGGACTCATAAGTTTGCCCATACCAAGTTTCAAGCCTTGATTCAAATTTTTGCCCAGTCAATTGGACAGGTGACCTATAAATCAGCTGTATTGGGGAAAAAGTCAATTGTGGCCAATTTACAGTCAAACTTCATGAATCTTGACCCACATCAACATTATGAACTCATTTGAACCATTTGATCAATTTTGGACCATAATTCCACAAGAAATTTGATCAGATCACCAAAAGGGCAAAATAGTTATTTGTAGGGTTTTGACTGTACAAAGGCAATTTTTGACTGTTTAACCTAGTCAATGGCAAATCAAGTTCAACTATGGACTCAAGGACTCAATGAAATTATCTTGACCCATTCAACAAGTTCAAAAGATCTCAAATGCATAGGATTGACAGATGAATTTTCCAGTCAACTGATCAAAATTTGACTGTACACTGAAAAGTCAAACTTTGACTTTTTGGTCAAAATCAAGTGCCAAGGGTCATTTTTCATCAAGATATGTCAAATTATGAAACTTGTTCATCAAGAAACTTTGTCCCATATTTTAACCAATATGAAAATGGATTCAAATAAAACTTACAACATGAAAGTTGTAGTCCATCACAAAGTCTACAACTTTGATTCACAAAGTTTTATCAATAGAAGCTTGGATCTCAAGTTATGAATTTTAGAACAAGGGTACCTAAAACTTTTAACTTAGAGAAATTTTGCCCTAGTTTAGGTAGGATTTTGACCCATCTTCTTGGCCATTTTTCACATAGTTCCACTTGGAGTCTCAAGTTGCATTTCAAATATGTATTATAGTACATGTTGCAAGCTTTCCAAATTGTCCAAGAACTCCTCAAACACATATGTGGTTAGGGAGAATCGAATGCTTGAAGTTGGCAAAAACTCACTTTGTAACCATGGCTAATACATGTTCATACAAGTTGCAAAATCTGACCAAGATAGCTTTGTACTTGATTACAGGTATCTAAACCAATTTACACTCAAAAATTGAATGCAAATACATTGGTTAGAGGCATTGTTCTGATCAAGGGAGCATTATACAATGAACAATTCCATTTTGGGCATAAAGATAACACTTCCATTTACATAAAGCATGCTTTATGTCAAGTTTCATTTCTTGAGCCATACACCAAGCCTTTTGCTGCAAACAAGGCTCCCTAATTTCAGGCAAAGCTCAACCACTTTGTGTAGCTAGGTTACAAGCCAGTACATCCTTGCACTGTCAACTCTCACATTTTGCTTCAAAACCAAGTCATTATGCCAAAAGTCCATAAATCACACATTTGATAAAATCAACTCAAGCCAAGGTTTCAAACAAGTTTTACACATCCTTGTAAGCCAGAAACACGAGCCAATCATCCCTAAAACAACCTAGAACACCAAAACACCAAAAACTTGCAAAACAGGGCAGTTGCTGCAACTTGAGTGCCATAGCTCATTTTGCTCGTGCGTTTTGCTCCTTTCCACTTCAAACACCTTCCATTCAACTCACTCAAGCTATCCCGAACCTCCATTGCCAACTGTAATTCCATTTACAGTGTTCACCATTTCTGTTTCAAGCTTATGCAGGTTGACTTCTAGAGGTTGATTCAGGCCATTTCAAAATCAACTAAGCATTGGGAAAGGTTCAGGGAACATCAAGAAAGCTCAAAAGAACCTCAGGCCTCACTGAAAGTTGTTGCATTGTCCAACTCGAATCCAACTGAAACATGTTTTTTCATCAACTTTTATCTCTCTATTTAGGAACATTTAGCCTTAGGTTTGTGAATGAAAGATGTAGTACTCATTGCCCTGAAACCATACATATGCTTAGTTTTCATTTATATTAAACGTGCTAAGAGAATTTCATCCATGAACTTTCTGAAAAAACTAGGTTAGAAATTAGGGCCAGAGAAATTCTCTCTGGTCTTTGAGTGTTAGATTAAGTTTTTTATATGGTTAGAATCGTGGTTTGATGCTCTACAAGTTTCATGTTTTGAGTTTTGGCAAAAGATCACAAATGCAGGAGTTAGCTGTTTGAGTTCAAAACGCGCATTTTTTCACAGTGCAGGAGGAAGAAGATGAAGACTTGGGCTGGGCTGGCTTGTTTTTGCTTCTAACACCTTCTTTTTCAGTTTCACACCCCCTGGCCCAACTTTTTGTATTTTTATTATTTTTGCATTTTAATTTCATTTTTGACTTTATTATTTTATTTCCAAACATTAAAAATACTTGAAAAATATTTTCATAATTTTTTACATTTATTTGGCATTTTATTTTATTTTTCTAATATAGAAAACATATTGAATACTTTTTATATATTATTAAGACTTAAAAAAATAATGTAAATAATACTTTTATTTATTATTTTTATTCACATTAAAAATATTTTCTTGAATATATTTTATTTTTGTAAATATTTTATTTTATTATATATATATATATATATATATATATATATATATATATATATATATATATATATATATATATATATATATATATATATATATATATATATATATATATATATATATATATATATATATATATATATACTTTATTTTATTAAAAAACATAGAATAAAAATATAAAAATAGTACATTTTTATTTTTATTGTTATCTTATACTAAAAAACACTTTTTCTCAATGTATTTTTATTTTTGTACATATTAATATATTTTTTGTATATAAATAATATATAATATTATTTTCTTAAGGAAAATTAGGGTTTACCCCTTAATTAAATAAAATCAACTTTTTATTTTAATTCTTTACACCTTTTTCACAATAAAAATACTTTACATACATAAATAAATAAAAACTTCTTTTTTGCATAATACATTTCATTTAATATTTATTTATCCTGTTTATTTAAATATTGTACATTTAAATATTGATGTATTTATAATTCAATTTGGATGTAATAGTAATCTAGGGTTTATATTTCTTTTCAAATACCCCCTATTCAAAAATTGTACCCCCATCCCCATAATCATGTTGTAATAGCTTAGAATTTAAATTCTCGCACTTAACGCTTTCAATTATGCCATGATTAGAGAATTAGGGTTGGTATGCAAAATCAAATTAACAAATAGTTTGACCTAATCAAAGACAAAAATGCATGAAAAACAAACACAATGCACACTTGTACCCCTAGGGTTACAATCCACTTGTTGCCTTCAAAAATGGGTCATGGTATGCATGTTAAGTACTTTGGCAAAACAAAAACAAACAAAAGATCATAGCCCCTCGATGACGCTATCTGAGTTGCCTAAACAAAATGATCAAGTCCCTTAAGAAAATTTCCTAAGACACTTGACACAATTGCTATCATGGTCTATACGATGACCCGTGCCTGTCCCGTTTAACATCCTAACACAAGGTTGTTCACCAAATACAATGGTGAAACAACATTGTTAAAAGGGTTAAAAACATAAGAAAGATCTTTGAGTAAAATAGGGTAGATAGCTCTTAGTTACTTGATCAAAATCTTGCAAAAACATCCTTGCTATTTTCAAACACACTTCACAACACAATTTCAAAACCCTACTTTCAAACATTGAAAACTTTTCAAAAGACAAAAACACCTTTGTATACATTAAAACAAGAATCATTACTAAGGTCGCCACAACGATGGCCTCTTTTCAAAACATCTTTCAAAACCATACATAAAGCACCATTTCAAACAATTGAAGAGCACCATTTCAAACAATTGGAAAAGCAAAGCAAGTGATCTAAACAAGTAACTAAGAGCCCATGGATAACCATGGATGAAAAGGGTGCTTGCACCTTCCCTTTTCATAATCTACTCCCCGAACCCAAGAAAACATCTCAAAGGTCTTTCCTGTGCTTTTTGACCTTTCCTTAGGATAAAATAAAAAGTCGGTGGCGACTCTTGCTAAACCAAAACATTTGCAAACACAAATGCAAAATCCCAAGTCAATTGTCCCACCGTATCACAGAACTGGCGACTCTGCTGGGGAAAACTTTAAAAGTGTAGTAACCTTAGGGCTTAGATCACCTTTTTCATGCTTATCTTGATTGCTTTGATTGCTTTACATTTGGTTCTCTTGTTTGGGGTTGAAATCCTCTACCCGGATTTAGGAAACATTCATAGGTAAATAGCAATACATTGTGGAAACTGTGCGGGGTATACCAACATGGTTGAAGCAATAGCTATATTAGTGCGACATATTTGTGAGTACCGGTAGCCTTTGAGTCAATCAAAGAGAATACGGGGCCGCTGAGTGATGTCATGAAGCACTAATGAACTCTTAGAACCTTACTTGACCATCTTGGCCTTTTTAGGGGTAATGAGATGACCGGCTTTGGTGTAGTCCAAAGTTGGTAGATACTTGATACTACACTCATTGAGGGTTATTTTCATGGAATATTTTGGTCGCCAGTTAAGTGGCTAAACCAAAAAAATGAACACAGAAAATAATCAAGTGATATTGAGCTCCTTAGAACCCGGTTACTATTTATAGGATAGGTTGAGCCAACTAACTTCAAAAGGGTACTTACCTATGAAACCTCATGCAAGCCTGAAACTAGGATCTTGTGTGATTTGATTGTACATGTGCTTGTGCATACATCATGAACATCATAAAACATCATATGCATCCACTAACCATTTCAAGGGTTTGGATCTTCATCTTTGTTCTTGTTTTGTAGGTCATGGAATCTCTTCACAGGAAAACAATTCAAGTCAACCTTGTGAGAATCCCTCCACAACTCAAGGAGCTTACTTCCAGGATTCCCGAGAATTATCTCTTCAGTGAAAGACATGGTAGACTTCTCAACTTGGTCAACTCCAACATTGAAGAAGACATGGTGAAAGTTCTCTTCCAGTTCTTTGACCCCCTACACCATTGTTTCACATTCCCTGATTACCAACTAGTACCTACTTTGGAGGAATTTTCTTAACTTCTGAGGATTCCTATTCTTCATCAACTACCCTACAACGGTACGGAAAAAGAACCAAAGCCTGAAGATGTTGCTCAAGCATTACACTTGCAACCATCTGATATCAAGGGTCATTGGGAAACCAGAAGTGGTGTCAAGGGTTTCTTGGCAAAGTTTCTATTTGAGAAGGCACAAGACTGCTGGAACTCTCTAGATCTACAAGCTTTTGAAGAGATTGTGGCACTCCTCATCTATGGGTTGGTCTTGTTCCCAAACCCTGATCAGCTTATAGATGTGAATGCTGTCAAGATTTTCATATCTCGGAATCCTTTGCCTACATTACTTGGGGACATCCTACACTCATTTTACACACGAACAATGAGGAAAAGAGGTGTTCTCATGTGATGTACTCCTCTCCTAGCAAGGTGGCTTATTTCTCACCTTCCACAATCAGTTTTGAAGAATGAGCAGGGTTTAAGGTGGTCACAGCGGTTGATGACCCTCACACATTCTGATGTGCATTGGTGTTCTCGGTCCAGAGAAAATGTCACCATCATTGATCGTTGTGGGGAATTCCCTAATTTCCCACTACTTGGCATTAGGGGAGGCATCACCTACAACCCTTGTTTAGCTTTAAGACAGTTTAGATATGCTCAGAGGGATGGCCCTCATGACATGCTGATTCCTAACCTAGTTTTTTACTTCGACAACGATGCGCAAGGACTTCGACAAAGGTTCATGAGAGATTGGAGGATGCCCAACAAAGCTGATAGTAAGACACTGGGGCACAATAATTCCATCCCCCTTGAGCCTTATCTCAAGTGGGTACGAACCCGCGCCCAGAATCTTATGATGCCATATTCTCACATTCTCCCCGTGATCAAAGAGCCTGTTATGGAAGGAGAGGTTCCATACACCATCCTACATCAAGACATGCCAACATCATTGGAAGAATTACAAAAGAGTTGGATCCAACTCAAGGAGGAACGGAATACTTTTGAAGCTAGCTTCTATGCCAGTGAGAAGAGGGTTTTGGAGCTTACCCACCGACTTCATGAGGAGGAAACTCTCAACACTTACATCGCACCAAAGAGGATGCGCAATGTCTTTTTACATTAAGAATTTTGTAATATTTTGCCCATGGGGAACTTATGTACTAACAAATTTCTTCTTAATATGACGTGTGTTCTTTTTGTTTACAACAAATTTGAATTTCTGAATCCTTGAATGCATTACATGAATAACATACCATTCATCATATGCATAAACAGGTCTTCATGCCAGGTTTCCTTATCTTTCTGCTGTTTATTTTAGCAAGATGGATTTGGAGCAAACGGTTAAGGATCTGCAAGCACAGAACTCTCAATTCTAGCAACTCCTCATGACCTTAGCAAAAGGTCAAGAGGAACTTAAAGCACTGTTGGAGAAAGATAAAGAGAAAAAGAATAAATGACCTGGTGTGGTCATTATGGGAAGGAGGTTTGAAAACCATGCTAGAAAAGTTCTCGAGTTCCCCTCGACGTCTGATAAAGGGGCTGGTAAAGGAAAAGGAACTGCAATGCCTTCTGAATCTGAAGTTGAAGGAGAAGAAGAGGAAGAAGACGAAGATTACTCCGAACAGCAATATCCCCCGGCGGATGTTAAGTTTAAAAATCTTGAGGATAGATTGGCAGCCATGGAGTTGCAAAGGGTACCTGGTTTAGATTTCGAAGAACTAGGATTGGTCGCTGGGATCGTTATTCCTCCCAAGTTCAAAGTTCCTACATTTGCCAAGTATGACGGTCTGTCGTGTCCAAAGATGCATCTAAGATCCTACGTCCGAAAGATCCAACCCCACTCATTTGATAAGGATCTTTGGGTCCATTTTTTCCAAGACAGTTTGTTAGGCACACAATTGGACTGGTTCTATCAACTCGAGAGATTGGAGGTTCATAACTGGGAAGACTTAGTTGCTGCTTTCTACCGGCAATACCAATACAACTCTGATTTAGCACCCACTCGTACTCAACTACAGAGTATGGGTATGGCTCCTAATGAAGGATTTAAAGAGTATGCCCATAAGTGGCGTGATCTGGCTGGAAGGGTGCAGCCACCATTGTCGGATAGAGAGTTGGTTGACATGTTTTTAGGGACCCTGTCTGGCCCTTTCTTCAATCATTTAATTGGGAGTTCCTCTGTGGGATTCACCGAATTAATTTTGACTGGTGAAAGGGTCGAGGCCGGCATTAAAAGTGGTAAGATTCAGAAAGATGCCTCCGCGTCCACTGCTATTAAGAAGACCTTCCCAGCTAAGAAGGAAGCTTCTGCTGTTTATTCTTAGAAAAGTCAAGGAAGAGTCGAGCGCCGACCAACAGTAGGGGCGGTAATGATTCAAAACTCTTCAAATGATCAACCTCGCAGCAATCAGCCAAGATCTAATCAACAACGGGTAGAAAGGCAACAACGGCAGTTCACCCGAATCAACATGACACCAGCTCAAGTACTCCCTCATTTGCTAAATCTGAATCTTACCAATTTGAAGGAAGCGCCGAAGAACCCTAATACCTCTTCTCCATATTACCACTCCAATGCAAAATGTGCTTACCACTCTGACAGTGTAGAAATGATACCAACAATTGTTGGGCTCTTAAGAACAAAATCCAAGACCTGATCGACGCCAAGGAGGTAGAATTCGATGCACTCGAAAAGCCAAACGTGATTTCTTCCCCAATGCCCAAGCACAGTCATAATGTTCATGCCGTTATGGAAGACCTTCATGTTACCAATGTTGCTGACCTTTTGACTCCGTTACCAGTGATTAAAGTGAATTTGATGAGAGCCGGGATATTCCCAGACAGTGGAAAAGACTTTTACTTTTGTTTAAACATATGAGCTGATTGCCCACTGTTGAAATCAGGCATCCAACACCTGATGGATACCCAAGAGATACTCTTCCAAAAGACTCCTGTTGATACCTTCACTCCTGTTACTCCTGCTACCTTTGTTACTTTAACCAATGACATTGCAATAATAACCATCTCCGATAATCTTCCCAAGGCTTGCAAAAGGCCTGTCAAGATTACGCTTGATCCTAAGTTTGTGCCGTTAAAAATCACCATGCCGGGGCATGTCCCGTATAAATCTAACAAGACGATACCATGGAACTACGGAGGAGAAATCTTCTATCATGGTATCAAACAGATTGAATCAATCCAAGAGAATTATGATGATGAAACCCCTGATATAGGGAACATTGCGGGAACAAGCAAGATAACTCGCAGCGGACGGATTTTCTCTCTGGAGATTGCTCCCCCCCCCCCGAGTGGTCTTCGGACCCTCGAAAGCTTCTGTGCCTGTTAAGCCATCTGTGCAAGGCCCGATAATTGAAGAATTGGATACTCCTGAAGTTAGACCCTCTTTTGATACTACCGATAAGGGTAAGGGGATACTAGAAGCGCCTGTCAGGATGAAGGCTCAGACTGTGGTAATCCCCAAAACCACCCAGAAAGAAATGGAAGAAATCTTAAAGATAATCAAAAAGATCGACTACGACGTCGTGGAGTAGCTAGGGCGGACCCCTTCCAAAATCTCCATGTTGGCTCTTCTACTCTGCTCTGAGGCCCATGCTAAGGCCCTGATCAAATTTTTAAAGACGGCACACATGCCTCAAGAAACTTCGGCTGACTAGTTTCAAGAGTGTGTGGCTAGCCTCACTGCTGATACTGGTCTTGGTTTTTCCGATGCTGATTTGACCCCTAAAGGAAGGAAGCACAACGACGCGCTGCATGTCTCAGTAGAATGCAGGGGAACCACCCTTGCCCATGTCCTCGTTGATAATGGTTCATCCTTGAATGTGCTACCGAAGAAAGCATTAGACCGTTTGGACTGTGAAGGGTTAGTGCTGAAGCCAAGTAATATCGTGGTTAGGGCCTTTGATGGGTCCAAAAGAATGGTTCACTGAGAGGTTGACATTCCTATCAAAGTGGGCACATAAGTTTTCAACTCCACCTTTTATGTGATGGACATCCGTCCTTCATATTCGTGTTTGTTGGGAAGCTCGTGGATCCACTATGTTGGGGCAGTTACCTCCTCTTTACACCAAATGCTAAAGTATCCTGTTCAGGGTAAGATTATAACGGTGCACGGAGAGGAAGAGTACATGATAAGTCACCTCAACTCCTTCCGCTATGTGGAGTTGGATGGCGAATTCATAGAAATGCCTTTCCAACATTTTGAGGAAGTTTCTCCTGAGGTCGCAGTTGCGAAGACAATGGTTGATGTGCCTATCATTCCCAAGCATGTGTCTAGGATGGAATCTCTCAAGGACGCAGAGGCTGTAATCAAAGAAGGAAGGAGTACAGTGTGGGGGCAACTGCCTGATTTTCCCCATAAGACGGACAAGTTCGAACTAGGTTTTACTGCTGCTGGCCAGAAAGCTATGTGTCGCTCCAAGGCTGGAGGACCACCCGTAAAGATCACTCACCATGGAATCAATGCCTTAGAAGATGATGATGAAGAAGACAACTTTGAAGATTGGATCTTTCCAACCGTCGAAGGAGGGTTAAGCAACTGGGAAGCAAAGGACTTTATTCCCATCACTTTCATCAACCAGTAATTTATCTTTGAACAATTTCCTATTTTGGTCTGTAATAACTAAACAATTCGTACACGATTTTCACCTTATTCCTTACCCGGGGCATATAGGTCCGTTTGTAAGGGCTTGATTTTCTTCATTATCATATGCCATGTTTTAATGAATCATTGGACGTTTTCATCTATAAACTATTGTGTTCATTTTCTTTCCTTTTGCATCTTGTTTTGTTTAAGGATGGCTATCCCTTACACACACCTACACTCACAAAATGCAGGTACCCATCCACTCCGGATTCCATGGGTGACTATTCTGCTTTAGCCTTCGGTGACTCTGAAGATTTGGTCAATCATGCTGAGTACGAAGTTGACGAAGACCGTGAAGTGCCGGGAGAGTTAGCCAGACTTTTGCAACAAGAAGAGAGGGCTATTCTGCCTCATGAAGAGTTGCTAGAAACCATCAACTTAGGAACAGAGGAAGACAAGAAAGAGGTTAAGGTGGGTGCCAACCTAGAACCAGGTGTTAAAGAGCACTTAGTGCAGTTGTTGAACGAATATTTTGAAATCTTCGCCTGTCCTATGAAGACATGTCGGGATTAGACACAGATATTGTGATTCACCGTCTCCCTATAAGAGAAGACTGTCCACCGATCAAACAAAAGGTCCGCCGAATGAGGCCCGACATGTCTGAGAAGATCAAAGCTGAGTGTGATTGGTGGATCTGGAACTGACTGTTTAACGCTGGTTCGCGAAATGTCGCGGAAGCAAGAGTCGCCACCGTCTTTTATTTTCTCCAAATGGAAAGGACAAAAGCACAGAAAAATTCCTTAAAGAGATTGCTCTCGGTTCGGGAGGTAGGTTATAGAAAGGGAAGGTGCTAGCACCCTTTCTATCCATGGTTATCCATGGGCTCTTAGATACTTGCTCACTTGTGTTTTCAAAAATGGTTTGTTTGCTTTTCAACTGTGGGTTTTAAAAAGTTTCTTTGAAAATTCCAGTTCGACTCTTGTATCGGTCCTCAAGAGTGTTTGAAAAATTGCTTTCGAAAGCTTTTTGAAAATGTGTTGGTGTGAAAAGTATTTTTGATTTGTTTTGTTTTGAATTAGAGCAAGTATCCACGAGTCGTCTACCTACCCTAAGGAATTCGTCTGTGTAAATGTCCTTTAAAGTAGTGCCATCCCACCATTCAGAGGTAGGTAGCACCACCGTTGGAGGTGTTCGGGTCAATTCGAGGTTCGGGACGTGGTGATCACCAGAGCAATGGGAAGACACCTTAGAAGCTACCCTCATGCCAGGTTCCCAGATCATGAGGACTTACTAAGACGTCCTCTACTCGACGATCACCTTTCGAGGCAAGGCAACAGTGAGACGTACCCTAAGAGTGGTGTGTGAATTGTGTGTCATGTTCATTTATTTTTGTCTTGTCATGTTATGGGTGATCTACGCGTTTGTTTTTATTTTTGTCATTCATTCTTGCATGCATTTATTTAATAGTTAAAAAGAATTGCGGGAAATAAAAGTTCTAAGCTATTACAAAGGCGCGGGTCCACATCGCCAAAATTTCCAGGACCCGATTTGACAGAAAAATAAAGAAGTAAAGTAAAAGTGCGAGAGATAAATATTTACACGGCTTTGGGAGAGGTACATAAATAATTAAAAGAAAAAGAAATAAATACGCGAATTGAATTAAAAATTAGAAACGAGGGCGTTAGACCCTTTTAACGAAATTAAATTAAATTGTTAAATTAATTAAATTAAAAGAAAAGGAAACTGTTTTTTTGAGATTTTGATATTTATGATTTTAATGAAATTGAATTAAACTGAGAGATTACCCTAATTCTAATTGTTTTTTAGTTTATTAAAAATATTAAAGTTTAAACCTAAGTTAACCTAATTAATTACATGGTAATTTAATTACAAAAATAAATAATATTTAATTATTAGTGAAGAAAAAGAAAAAAAGAATGAAAATATTTGAAACCCTAATTCTATAAATTTTTAAGTTTTATTGAAAAAATATTAAAGTTAACCCTAGATTAGAACTAATTAATTAATAAAGGTTTTTTTTTTTACAAAATATTAAAATAAAATATATTTTTTATTTTTTGGCATTTCTGATTTTTTTTGTGTTTTTTTATATATTATGAAAATAATAATTATAAAGAATTAAAAGAAATTAATTAAAATAAAGAAAAGAAAAATATAAAAAGAGTAAAGGAAACAAACTCTATGGGGTGCTGTCCCCAAGTGGAGGATTTATTGTAGCAATTCTGGCCCATTTATGCCAAGCCCTTTTGACCTTTTCAGGACGCGTGTAGGTGGGTTGACTCAGGTCCACCATGTTCCTTCAATTGTGACCCTTTGATGGATCTGGGTGTGTGCGTGGCACGTTGGAAATTGTGGATGCACGGTGTTCCTTAGTGTTGAAACTGCATAGAAGCGTTAAATGAAAAATAATATGGAAGGGGGTGGGGACCTGGGGCTCGAACCCAGGTCCTAGAGATTACCATGCATACGCCTGACCAACTGCTCCATTTGAATTCTTTGTATATTACCTAACCAACAAACATTATAAAATAAAGCGAAAGTTAGTGCCTTTTTGCGCGCGAAAGTTTAAATGAACCAATCAGTCTTGGCCACATAATCGTCTTCTCCATGGCTTTGTTTTTTCCTGAAATAAAAAAAGAATGGGCAACGGTTTTGAACCGTCCCTAAAAGCAACATTATGAAAAATAGCGATTAGGCCGTCCGGCCACATAAATTAGGCGCGAGGGTGGATTTTGAACCGTCCAAGCATGCTGAGTTCGTTCATGGTGTTGAGAGGTTCCAATTTTACAACATTTAAAAACCCCTAATTCAAAGCTTGAAAAACCCTAAAAGATAACAATGGTGGAATCGCGTATAGTGCACAAAAACACAATTAACTTATATAGTTAGCTTTAGAATCCATCAATTAGTAAGAATCCATAAGGAAAATGCAATGAATGTGCTGGAATATTAAAACACGAATATGACAAAAATATGAAAAAGTTTGAATCCTATTCACCAATTTTGGGCGTTAGGGACGTGGAAAGTTATTCAGTTACAATGCTTGATGTCTCAGGAAGGTGATGAGACAAGTATTTTTGCTTGAATCGACCTAGAACTTGGTTTTCAGTATTGGACTTTTCTTGCAAAAAATTCAAGTTTGGCTCTTGGTATATGGCGCAGCTGGGAGTCTATTCTGAATAGGGTTAGCATGTATATGTATGTGTGAAGGTTTTAGGTCAAAGAAATCACACAAAAACCTTTGCATTCATGATTTGCAAGATTTGATTTTCAAAGATCTTTTTCAATATTTTTTCATGCTTATTTGGTACAAATCATGGCCAATTGACTTGATTCTTTCTATATTTGGTCTTGCACGAAATCATAAGCTTATTCCTTGCATAAAAAGATTTGAAAAGTTAGGTTTAGTATTTTTCATGTATTTTAATTAATTAAATGAATTATTAATAATTAAAAATCCAAATAAATAAATAAAAATGATTAAAAACTTACCTTTGGGCCAAATGGTCGTGCACATGCCTTGGATGATGAATTGTGGAAGAAAAAGAGGCCCATTAGCATTTTTAGGTCATTTGAATCAATGTTGACTTTCCAAAATATCCAAAAATTTCCCAACTTCCACAAGGCATAACTTGCTCAATTTTTAAGCTTTGCTCATGTTCTTGGACATTTTGGAAAGGTCTTTGAGTCCTCTAACCAATGCCTTTGGTCCCATATCATTTTGATTTACCAATCTCAAGTTATGGCCTTTGACTTAAAGTCCCTTTTTGTTGACTTTTGAAAATGACCTATAATGTTGAAATTGATAACTTTTAGTGAGAGCATTTCTTGGACTTGAAGTATGAAGAGGAGTTGTAGGAAATGTCTTGATCTTCAAAATGAGCTTTGGATGGGATTTTTCTGATAGTCCATGGGAAAGTTATGCCCTGGTCAATTTACAATTGACTTTTTCAGCTGTCCAAATATGGAAACTTTTGCATCTTGAGACTTTTTGAGCCAAACTTTGAGAATCATGATCAAGCATTGATCAAATGATGTTTGTGGCTTCAAAATGAGATGTTGACCAAAAATTTGAACTTTTGACTGTCAAATGACCATTTTGCCCCTACAGCTGACTGTAGTGCAATTAGGGTTTTTGACTGTGCAATTTTGTGCTGTAAGCTTTGAAACTTGACATGAGGATGCTTGACCATGTTTGTAGGCATATGGGACTTGATTGGACCCTTGGAAACTTCATTTTCTTTGTCAGAACCAAAACCCTAATTTTGACTGTTTAGGAGGCCTTTGAACTGTGCAACCCTTGGGGAATTTTGAACCTTTGACTTGGCAAATCTTGAAGAATATGGGAGGGCAAATTTTGGGGTACAACAGTTGCCCCTGTTCAATCTTCTTAGACCTGAGGATGCAGATTGGCTGACGTGCCTTTCGTAATCCGAAGGTGGAAGATGATTGAACACTAGAGTGCCCAGAAATTTGCGCTCACATAGTAGCAGTGTGATGGTGGAATGGGCTTATAGATGCCATTTGTAGATTGATGGATAGGATGATGGGCTTATAGATGCCATGCTGAGAGGTGGAAGGTGGATGGGCTTACAGATGCCATTTGGAGATTCGTGGATAGTGTGATGGGCTTATAGATGCCATGCTGAGAGATGCTGGAAGGTGGATGGGCTTATAGATGCCATCTGGATGTTGATCGCGTAAGAGATTCCTTAGCGAGAACTTGCGTACTTGCAAAAGAAAAATGATTACCTGACCCGTTACAGGAGCTGGTCTTCAAACTCTTTGTAGGGGTGTCCTGACTGGTTACAGGAGCTGGATCTGGAGCTTCAAACGATGATGAATGAACCAGGGATGGTTACTACCTCAATAGGAACGGTGAGAGGACCTTGAATGATTTTAACCTCAACAGCAATCGTTGAGAAAATCTGGGGATGATTACTACCTCCGCAGGATCGGGGAGAGAACCATAGGTGACTACAACCTCAATAGCAATCATTGAGAGAATCTTGGATAACTTCAACTTCAACAGCAATCGTTGAGCGAAATCTGGGATTACCACCTCCGCAGTATCGGGGAGAGAACCATAGGCGACTACAACCTCAATAGCAATCATTGAGAGAATCTTGGATAACTTCAACTTCAACAGCAATCGTTGAGCGAAATCTGGGATTACCACCTCCGCAGTATCGGGGAGAGAACCATAGGCGACTACAACCTCAATAGCAATCATTGAGAGAATCTTGGATAACTTCAACTTCAACAGCAATCGTTGAGCGAAATCTGGGATTACCACCTCCGCAGTATCGGGGAGAGAACCATAGGCGACTACAACCTCAATAGCAATCATTGAGAGAATCTTGGATAACTTCAACTTCAACGGCAATCGTTGAGCGAAATCTGGGATTACCACCTCCGCAGTATCGGGGAGAGAACCATAGGCGACTACAACCTCAATAGCAATCATTGAGAGAATCTTGGATAACTTCAACTTCAACAGCAATCGTTGAGCGAAATCTGGGATTACCACCTCCGCAGTATCGGGGAGAGAACCATGGGCGACTACAACCTCAATAGCAATCATTGAGAGAATCTTGGATAACTTCAACTTCAACTGCAATCGTTGAGCGAAATCTGGGATTACCACCTCCGCAGTATCGGGGAGAGAACCATAGGCGACTACAACCTCAATAGCAATCATTGAGAGAATCTTGGATAACTTCAACTTCAACAGCAATCGTTGAGCGAATCTTGGGATTACCACCTCCGCAGTATCGGGGAGAGAACCATAGGCGACTACAACCTCAATAGCAATCATTGAGAGAATCTTGGATAACTTCAACTTCAACAGCAATCGTTGAGCGAATCTTCGGATTACCACCTCCGCAGTATCGGGGAGAGAACCATAGGCGACTACAACCTCAATAGCAATCACTGAGAGAATCTTGGATAACTTCAACTTCAACAACAATCATTGAGCGAATCTTGGGATTACCACCTCCGCAGTATCGGGGAGAGAACCATAGGCGACTACAACCTCAATAGCAATCATTGAGAGAATCTTGGATATCTTCTACTGAGTCTTCAAAAGAAAAACCTTTAGGAGTCGGTTTAACTAGACCAGAGAAAGCCTTTGACTGGATAATAACCAGGAAAATCTTTGGGAGTCGATTTAAATGAACCAGACAAGGTCTTGGAGTCTTCAACTGAGTCTTCAAAGAAAAACCTTTAGGAGTCGGTTTAACTAGACCAGAGAAGGCCTTTGACTGGATAATAACCAGGAAAATCTTTGGGAGTCGATTTAACTGAACCGGTCTAGGTCTTGAAATAGCTGAGAACTTAACTGAATCTTTCCTGAAAGGTAAAGGTCAGTCATACGCAATGCATGACATGGATCAAGCAATGATGTTCTCAACATAAATGAGATTTGTAAGATACGATGCGTATATGCATGCTATAATGATGTATGTTTTATGAATGTATCTTTGTTGTCTAGGAAAGTAAATCCTTGACGGGTGCCGGGAAGTCACTCCTGGGCTGATGTTGAAGAATAGATTTTACTTCCGCGGGGGATGGTAGTTGCAAGAATACCAGTAGGAGGAGATAACTCCGTTGGGGAATAAACTTGGCGAATGGATTATTCTGCGGGGAGAAAAGTACTCTAACGATCTTGCTGGGAAGCAAATACTCTGTGGGGAGAGAGATACTTTGCTGAGATGATAATAACTTGCTGGGGATACCCTTGATATGTTGGAAGCTGCTGGGGATAAGATGACTTCGTCGAGGACGACTTTTCCGTGGCTTTTGGCTGAGGACAACCCAGTTATATCCTGGTAAGGAAATAACTCTTTGAATAAAGCCGGGGGACGCGTTCGTGCTCTGCGGGGATAAGCTTCCAGAATCTACTGGGGATAAGCTTACTGCTTGGGGAGATGGATTCCAACTTTCCTGGAGAAACTGGGTTGGACTCTCCTGGGGAAATTTTGAATTGTACCGGGGAAGTGACTCCACTGAGTGTTTGATATACCGCCGGGGAACAATCTTTAGACCAAGACTGACGGGGATTCTTGTTAAGAATTCATGTATATTTGCTGCTGGAGAATGTTGAGATCTGCTGGAGGATACTCAACTTCCTTAAGGTTGATAATATAGCTTGAGGAGAGTGTACTGCTTGCTGGCTCACTCTTTGGGGAATTAAGATATCTGGTTGTGTTCTTTAGCTGAATCTACCTTGATACCTTGGAGGACGGAACAATTAGATTGTTTAGACAACTCTTTATTGCCCCTGTTTCTAATGTTACCCGTAATTAATCCTTTGTTTCGTACGCAAACATTCATGAGTTAGCAAATTATTGTCAATACATATATCACAAATTGAACCTTGGACGTTCTTCGCAAAACAAAACAGAAAAAGGAAAAACAATTGGCAATTTTAACTGAAAAGTGTATTTGTATTGATTTTGAATTTGCCTGTAAAATAGGCGTTTTATGTACAAGAGGCTGACGTCCTAGTAAGAGAACGCCGCCGAGCAACAGAGTTTATACAAATTTTGTACAAGAGAAAATAAAACAGTTGTGTGAAATGAATGATCCACTGGGTTTCAACTCTGCTATTGCCTTTATATCTCCGAGCGTCTCATCACTTGATGACCTTGGTTGAAGATGAAGCTGACTGATCGATGCCGTCTGCACTTGGTGTAGATACCGGATTCTGGATGCAAAGTGATCCAATGAGACATAGTATTACGCTTTTATCCCTAACTTTTGCCTGGACCGCCCTTTCGGGTTTTCAGTCCACCGGGATACCCATTTTTGCCCAAGCCGCCTTTTCAGGTTTTCGACTTGCCGGGTGTACAGATTTTTTGCTTTTCATCCCTTCATTTTGCCCGAACCCTTTTGGTTCGCCGGGAAGCCCTAATTTTTGCCTAGGCATGTCAGCCTAGCGGGTCTTTTTTATGCGTAGTATCTTTTTACTATGTCTGCATTGGCGGGGTGAGGAAGGTCGTCACCATCCATGTTAGTTAGAATCATGGCTCCTCCTGAGAACACATGTTTAACCACAAATGGCCCTTCGTACGTAGGAGTCCATTTGCCCCTTGGATCACTCTGAGGAAGGATGATTCGCTTGATTACCAGATCCCCAACTTGATATTCCTGTGGTCTGACCTTTTTGTTAAATGCCCTGATCATCCGTTTCTGATACGTCTGACCATGACAGATAGCAGCAAGCCTCTTTTCATCAATAAGATTTAACTGATCAAGTTGTGTCTGGATCCAATCATCTTCATCCAGATTTGCATCCTTCATTATCCAGAGAGAGGGTATTTGCACTTCGATCGGTAAGACTGCCTCCATACCATAAACCAAAGAGAAAGGAGTTGCCCCGGTTGACGTCCTGGCTGAGGTACGGTACCCATGTAGAGCGAACGGTAACATCTCGTGCCAATCTTTATAGGTCACTGTCATCTTCTGCACGATTTTCTTAATATTTTTATTTGCTGCTTCTACAGCCCCATTCATCTTCGGTCTATAAGGAGAAGAATTGTGGTGCTGTATCTTAAACTGCTCGCAGAGCTCAGTGATCATCTTGTTATTCAGATTGGTACCGTTGTCTGTAATAATCCTTTATGGGACGCCGTACCGACAGATCAGATTATGCCAAATGAACCGTGCCACAACAGTCTCGGTTACCGTAGCGTAGGAAGCTGCTTCAACCCACTTTGTAAAATAATCAATCACCACTAGGATGAAGCGATGCCCATTAGATGCCGTAGGTTTAATCTCACCGATCATGTCTATGCCCCACATTGCAAACGGCCAAGGCGCAGTCAGAACATTCAGAGGAACTGGAGGAACATGCACCTTGTCTGCATAAATCTGGCACTTATGGCATGTCCTGGAATGTTGGTAGCAGTCAGCTTCCATTGTGGACCAGTAATACCCTACCCGGAGGATCTTCTTTGCCATTGTATGTCCACTGGAATATGTGCCAAAGGTCCCTTCATGTAGCTCTTCCATGATCATTTCTTCTTCAGTCATATCCACACAACGCAGTAAGGTTGAATCATGGTTTCGCTTGTACAAGATGCCGTTGCTAAGGAAGAACTTTGCCGCGAACCTTCTCAGGAAATTCTTATCATTGACAGAGGCACCCTCAGGGTATTCCTGAGCTTCCAGATATCTCTTCACCTCATGGTACCAAGGCTTCTCAGTCACCAATTCAGTCTCGAGATCGCAACAGTATGTCGGTTCGTCCAGTTTCCAGATGATGATCCGGGGAGCCTCATTATCCCATTTGACCTTGAACATAGAAGACATTGTAGCTAACGCATCCGCTAACTGATTCTCTTCTCTTGGAAAGTGTTCAAAGGTTATCTTCGTGAAGTGTGGGATCAAGGTCAACACACATTCTCTGTAAGGGATAAGATTCAGATGTTTCGTATCCCACTCTCCTTTGATCTGATTGATCACAAGAGCGGAATCTCCGAAGACACTCAGAAACTTGATCCTTAAGTCGATCGCAGCTTGAAGACCCATGATGCATGCCTCATACTCTGCCATGTTGTTGGTACAGTTGAAACATAGCCGGACAGTGAGTGGAGTATGAGTGCCTTGAGGAGATATGATTACAGCGCCAATGCCGTTACCCAAAGCGTTGGAGGCTCCGTCGAAGTGCATAGACCATCGGGATCCTTCCTCAGGTCCTTCATCCGGTCCAGGTACCTCACAATCAGTCACAATCATGATGCTTTCGTCCGGAAACTCGAAGTTCATTGACTGATAGTCGTCTACGGCCTGATGTGCCAAGTGGTCTGCCAATACACTTCCCTTGATGGCTTTCTGGGTCGTGTACTGAATGTCGTATTCCGTCAAGATCATTTTCCATCTTGCAATTCTCCCAGACAGAGCAGGCTTTTCAAATATGTACTTTATAAGATCCATCTTTGAGATCAACAAGGTGGTATGAGTCAGCATATACTGTCTCAGCCGGCGAGCAGCCCATACCAAAGCGCAGCAAGTTTTCTCGAGCAGTGAGTATCGGGTCTCACAGTCGGTAAACTTTTTGCTAAGGTAATAAATGGCATGCTCTTTTCGGCCAGACTCGTCATGCTGCCCCAGCACACACCCCATTGAGTTGTCGAGTACTGTCAGGTATAATATCAGAGGTCTCCCTTCAACCGGCGGCATAAGGATGGGTGGTTCTTGGAGATACTCTTTGATTCTGTCAAAAGCGGCCTGACATTCGTCATTCCAACGTACTACCAGATCTTTCTTCAGCAGCTTGAAGATTGGTTCACAAGTAGCAGTCAGGTGTGAGATGAATCGAGCAATGTAATTCAGGCGTCCTAAAAAGCCTCTGACCTCTTTCTCTGTCCTAGGAACTGGCATCTCTTGAATAGCTTTAACCTTAGCAGGGTCCACTTGAATACCCTTGTCACTTACAACGAAGCCTAGCAACTTTCCAGATCTTACCCCGAAGGTGCACTTGTTCGGGTTCAACCTCAGCTTATACAATTTCAACCGGTCAAACAATTTCTACAGATGATCTAGATGCTCTTCCTCAGTTTGGGACCTTGCGATCATGTCGTCAACATACACTTCTATCTCATGATGGATCATGTCATGAAATAAGGCAACCATGGCACGTTGGTAGGTTGCCCCAGCGTTCTTTAGTCCAAAAGGCATGACCTTGTAGCAGAAGGTGCCCCACTGAGTAACAAAGGTAGTCTTCTCCATGTCTTCAGGTGCCATCTTGATCTGATTGTAACCTGAAAAGCCATCCATGAAAGAGAACACCTTATGCTGAGCAGTATTATCCACAAGGACATAAATGTGAGGTAGAGGGAAGTCATCTTTGGGGTTGGCCCTGTTCAGATCCCTGTAATCGACACACATTCTGACCTTTCCATCCTTCTTTGGTACCGGCACCACATTAGCAACCCACTGAGGGTAAGAAGTCACTGCAAGGAACCCAGCATCAAACTGTTTCATAACCTTAGCTTTGATCTTCTCAGACATTTCTGGGCGCATACGATGGACCTTTTGCTTAACCGGAGGGCAGTCTTCCTTAGTAGGCAAGTGATGGACCACAATATCGGTATCCAACCCGGGCATGTCTTCGTAGGACCAGGCAAATATCTCCACATAATCATGTAGCATCTTAGTCAACCGTTGCTTCACGCTTAGCTCTAGGTTGGCACCAATCTTTACCTCCTTCCTGTCTGCCTCAGTACCCAAGTTTAATATTTTCACTGGCTCTTCATGTGGTTGAATTGCCCTCTCTTCCTGAAGCAACAGTCTTGCAAGTTCGCCAGGCACTTCGCAATCATCTTCACCTTCGTCTTCGGCTAAGTTGATCGGATTTTCGAAGTCATAACTGGCAGTAGCAGAGTCGTTATCAGTGAGATCCAGAGTGGATTGAAACCTGTATGAGTGAGTGTGTGTAAATACAGCTGTTTTGAAATATATGTAAAGGAAAGAAAGACAGAAAAGGAGCATAAGATTTGAAATGCGAGAAAACGTCCAAGATTTTCATTTATGATATATGGAATGACAATTTATATGCCCTCACAAATGAACCCACGGTGCCTCGGGTAAGACACCGGGCCATAGAGTTTATTTATTGTTTATTACAAATAACAAAACAAAGAAGTTTATTACTGCGTAACAAAAGTAACAGGAGTATGGTCTTTGACAATCCAATTGGTCAATCCGCCTTCGGTCGTCGGGTAGATCCAGCTATTGAACTCAGCTTCGTCCACTTCATTCTCCTCCCCAACAGCATTCACTCCTGGATTTGTAATGAGCACAGGAGGTCTTCTGATCTTTGCCTTCCGCATAGCTTTCTGACCCTCTGCAGTAAAACCAAGTCCAAATTTGTCAGTTTTCTGTGTAAAGTCGGGAAGCTTGCCCCAGTTAGTACATTCACCTTTCTGAACCACAGCCCGGACATCCTTCAAGGAAGCCATCTTCAAAGGAACATCCTCTTCGACCGCTGTTTCTGCTGCTGCTGAAATTGGGAGTACCTCTTCGAAATGCTGAAAGGGGGTTTCAATAAACTCCCCGTCCATCTCAATGTCCCTGAAGGAATTCAAATGGCTCACCATATACTCCTCCTCTCCCTGCACAGTGACAATCTTCCCTCTGACGGGGTATTTCAGCTTCTGGTGCAAGGTAGAGGTCACTGCCCCAGCTTTATGGATCCAAGGTCGACCCAGTAGACAAGAATACGATGGACGGATATCCATCACATAAAAGGTAGAGTCAAATACTTGAGAACCCACACGGATAGGAATGTCCACCTCTCCATGGACCATCCTCTTGGAACCGTCAAAGGCTCTGACGATAATATTGCTAGGTTTTAGTTCCAGGCCTTCACAATCCAAATGGTCTAAAGCCTTCTTGGGTAGCACATTTAAGGAAGAACCAGTATCCACCAATACATGCGCCAGAGTAGTGCCCCTGCATTCAATAGAGACATGCAGGGCGTCATTGTGGTCTCTTCCCTTTACAGTCAGGTCAGCATCTGAGAAACCCAAGCCATTGTCTGCCGTCAGATTTGCTACGCAATCAGTGAACTGGACTGCAGATGTCTCCTGTGGCACATGGGCCGTCTTGAGAAATGAGATCAAGGCCTTAGCATGGGCCTCGGAGCATAGCAATAAGGAGAGCATGGAGATCTTGGAGGGCGTATTCCCCAGCTGCTCGACAACATTGAAATCACTCTTCTTTATTATTTTCAGGATTTCCTCCATTTCTTGTTGGGAGGCCTCAGCATTTATAGGTATCGGTGCCTCCATCCGGGCAGGCTCATCTTCAATTCCTTTGCCCTGAGCATTGGATAACTCGGCAGCAGGGGAAACAACTTGGTCAGCAACGGGAACAGGTACACTTGTAGGTGTTATAAGGAGGGGTCTTCGAGTAGCGGGCGGTGCAATGTCAGGCGAGAAGAGCCTGCCACTGTGGGTAACCTTGGTTGGACCAGTGATATCGCAGATACTGGCACCAGTGTTGAACTCTTGTTTGATTCCATTCACATATACGTCTGCCCCATAATGCCAGGGGACAGCTTTATCAGATACATAGGGGAGAGGCCCTGGAACAGTAATAATCACAGGTGCAACAGTCATGATTTGAACGGGCTTCTTTGGGAGAGCCCTGATTGGATTATTATAGATTGTAACCACAGCAACCTCTTCTACCGGAACCAACTGAACAGCAGACTTCTTAAACAGAATCTCCTTGCTATCCATTAGGCTTTGGACGCCTAACTTCAGCAAAGGACAACCGGATAGGGAAACAACACAGAACAGGCAACCCTCACTGCAACCCGGAAATAAACCGGCCAGCAGTAGGTTCTTCTTGACAGTCATTAAGGGAGTGGCTAGATCATCCACAGAAACAGCGTACACCTCTTCATTAACAGCATTTACCCCATGTTGAGGCATAGGAGCAGTAACCACATTCGGCCTCTCAGGCGCTTCAAACTGTATCTCCTTTGCGTCAATAAGGTCTTGCACCTTATTTCTTAATGCCCAACAGTCATCAGTGGAATGCCCCGGGCTATCAGAATGATAAGCACAACGAGCATTTGGGTTGTATTTGGGGGAGGCAGTGTTCACAGCTTTTGGGGCCTCTCTGACAGTCACTAGATTGGTGGACAGCAACTGTGGCAAGATCTGCGATAAGGTCATGCTCAAACGGGTAAACTCTCTCCGGGGTCTTTCAGCCCTTTGAGGATTGGTTGGCCGAGGAGCGGCAGCAGGCTTAGCAATCATCACCGCACTGACAAATTGGCGGCACTCAGATTTCTCTTGTCTCTTGGAGCCATATACAACACTGGCCTCCTTTTTGAAGGGTTTCTTCTCAGAACTAGACGATGCACCCTTCGGAATCTTTCCAGACTTCAACCCAGCCTCAATTCTCTCTCCAGTCAGAATCAGATCAGTGAACCCTGCAGACGAATTCCCTATAAGATGGTTGAAAAATGGTCCAGATAGGGTCCCCAAGAACATGTCTACCAACTCCCGATCAGTCAACGGAGGCTGCACCCTGCCAGCGAGATCCCTCCACTTCTGAGCGTACTCTTTAAAACCTTCACTTGAACCTAACGACATACCCTGGAGTTGGGTACGTGTAGGGGCAAGGTCGGCATTATATTGATACTGCTTATAGAAAGCAGTAGCCAACTCCTCCCAGTTACGAACCTTGGTCCCATCCAACTGATAGAACCATTCGAGATGAGTCCCTGAAAGACTCTCCTGGAAGAAGTGGATCCACAAATTCTTATCCACTGAGTACGGTTGAATCTTCCGAACATAGGACCTGAGATGTAGCTTGGGACAAGACGCCCCGTCGTACTTAGTGAAAGATGGTGCTTTGAACTTACGAGGAATAACCACACCGGTAGACAAACCCAAATCTCCAAAATCCAGCCCAGGTACCTGTTGTATCTCCATGGCATTCAGCCTGTCTTCCAACTGCTTATATCTGTCTTCTGCAGGAGGATATTGTTCTTCGTCAAAATCAGTCTCGTTGTCGGAGACTACCGGACTTGGACCTTTTTTAGCTTGAGGAGTACCCTTGCCAATAGAAGAACCAGCCTCTTCATTCTGCAGAGTGTTGTCAAACCTTCGGCCCAAGTTGAACAGAACAGTTCTTCTCTTCTTTTTCTTTTCCTTCTTCAGGAGCAGAGCCTTCAGCTCCTCTTGGCCCTGAGCCAAACCCATGATTAGTTCCTGAAATTGCGCATTCTGCGCCTGAAGAGCCTTGATGGACATCTCAGTTGATGATGAGTCAGGATTCATGATGCTGAAATAAACAGCGAAGAACGGTAAGCAACCTGAAAGGAAGAAAACCTGCTATGCACATGATGAATGGAATGCGTATGATTTATGTTTTCAAAGACAATCGGGAATCAACTTTGTAAACAAAAAAAAAGAGCACACTTCATTAGATTCAACTTTGAAACTTAAATTGTTCAACAGGTTTCCCTTAGGCGTTACATGAAAGGAAATATTGAAAAGGGAAATAAAACTGTAAAAAAAAAAAAAACCCAGAGCTCCTTATTGATCCCATGGTCTCCCCTTCTCAGTACGGATGTAGTCATTCAGAGCTCGCTCGTTCTCCAACTGCTTCATCAGCTTTTGGATCTTCAATTCCTGCTCGTTGAACTTTTCCCGATAAGAATCCCGCTCTTCTCGCAGTTGCGACCAAGACCTCTTTAATGTCTCATAATCAGTAGGTATCTGAGGAGGAAGGACAGTTGGAGGAACACCATCTTTGTCAGGACACTCAAGAATGACGGGTCTGACAGCTTCATACGGCATACCTAACTTCTGAGCATGGAGGCGAACCCATTTGTAGTAGGCTTCCATAGGTAAAGAAGTCTTTGGCCCCAACTCTTGTGGGTCAGCTTTATGAACTTTGTCCCAAGCCTTGATGAACCTACGACGCAGCTCGTCACTATCCACCTGAAACTCAAAACTGATGTGAGGCACCAACATCTCATGGGGGCCTGCTCTTCTTGCTCTTCCAAACTGACGGAGTGCTAGACATGGATTGTAAGAGATCCCTCCTTGGGTACCAATCAGAGGAACATTAGGGTATTCCCCGCATCGATCAATAATAGCTATCTCATCCAAACCTCTGCAAGTCCAAATGATGTCTTTATCGGTGAGAGACATTAACCTATGAGCCCAACCTCTTCCTTCTTGGTTCTTCAGTACGAACTTAGGGAGGTGCGAAATAAACCACCTCACCAACAAAGGGATACAACACCATAGGGTTCCTCTTCTTCGGGTAGTACGAGCATGAAGTTGTTGCAAGATGTCACCCAAGAGAGTGGGCACAGGATTCTGAGACATAAAGATCCTTATGGCAGTGACGTTGATGAAGTTGTCAGGATTAGGAAACAAGACTAACCCATAGATTAAGAGAGCCAAGATATCTTCATATGCCCTAAAGTCCAGGTCATTCCAGAAACTGTTAGCTTTACCAATCAGAAATTTGGCCAAGAAACCCTTAACTCTGCTTCTAGTCACCCAGTTGTCCATTACCTCTTGATGTGTCAAGGGAAGAGCTGTAGCAACATCCTCAAGCCTGAGGGTCTTTTCCCAACTAGTAAAGGGAGTCTGATCCAAGATAGGGATACCCAGCAAATCAGAGAACTCTTCCAGGGTAGGGACCAGCTGGAAGTCTTGAAAGGTGAAGCACTGGTACAGAGGGTCATAGAACTGGGTCAGAACACTCATCAACTGTTGATCCCGCTTTGCAGTGACTAAACTGAGAAGAGAACCATGCCTCTGAATGAAGGAAGTGGTATTTGGAATTCTGCTGACCAACTCTTCGAGCAACTCAGGTGAGTGAACAAAGTTGAACCGGATAGTATTCCTTCGTACAGGCATCATGATGTCCTACAAAATAGAGCAAAGATGAAACCCTCTTGTCTTTGAAATGGCCAGTCCTTATGTAGGATGCATGCAATGCTCATGATGCTATGATGTTATGATAAAGCACACCACAAATAGATACAAAGGCAAACATGGTAAGGCACACAAGTCACACAAGTCAAGCCCTTAAAGTTTAGGCCAGCATGAGGTCTAGGTATTACCCTCTTTCAGTTTGTTGGTTCATACCTGTCCTATCAAAGTAACCGGGTTCTTAAAGGATCCCAATATCATTGACTAACCTCAATCGGTCATAACTCCAGCATCGCAATCTTTTCTTGCAGCCAGAACCATCACGAGAGTTTAGCCTCAATGGGCGTAGCATACTGCTACTGTTCTAATGGCCAAGTTGTGTCAATTAAGGTTCTAAGGTTGTTGGTGCTTAATGACTCCTTAGAAGACCCATATTCTCCTCGTTGCAACACAAGGGATATCGGTACAGACCAAGGTGCCACACCAACGTAGCCACTGTTTCACCTGTGTCGGTCTACGCCGGACAGGTCCCTCACAGCTTATGCTACCTAAACAGGGTATCCCCAGATCCGGGTTAGGATCTATGTAACTCCCATGCAACCCACAAATTTAAAGCAGACAAGTCAATACAATTGAAAACACAGTTATGAACTAACCCTAAGGTACACCTCACTTTAAGTAGTTTCCCCAGCAGAGTCGCCAGTTCTGTGATCGGTGGATCTGGAACTGACTGTTTAACGCTGGTTCGCGAAATGTCGCGGAAGCAAGAGTCGCCACCGTCTTTTATTTTCTCCAAATGGAAAGGACAAAAGCACAGAAAAATTCCTTAAAGAGATTGCTCTCGGTTCGGGAGGTAGGTTATAGAAAGGGAAGGTGTTAGCACCCTTTCTATCCATGGTTATCCATGGGCTCTTAGATACTTGCTCACTTGTGTTTTCAAAAATGGTTTGTTTGCTTTTCAACTGTGGGTTTTAAAAAGTTTCTTTGAAAATTCCAGTTCGACTCTTGTATCGGTCCTCAAGAGTGTTTGAAAAATTGCTTTCGAAAGCTTTTTGAAAATGTGTTGGTGTGAAAAGTATTTTTGATTTGTTTTGTTTTGAATTAGAGCAAGTATCCACGAGTCGTCTACCTACCCTAAGGAATTCGTCTGTGTAAATATCCTTTAAAGTAGTGCCATCCCACCATTGAGAGGTAGGTAGCACCACCGTTGGAGGTGTTCGGGTCAATTCGAGGTTCGGGACGTGGTGATCACCAGAGCAATGGGAAGACACCTTAGAAGCTACCCTCATGCCAGGTTCCCGGATCATGAGGACTTACTAAGACGTCCTCTACTCGACGATCACCTTTCGAGGCAAAGCAACAGTGAGACGTACCCTAAGAGTGGTGTGTGAATTGTGTGTCATGTTCATTTATTTTTGTCTTGTCATGTTATGGGTGATCTACGCGTTTGTTTTTATTTTTGTCATTCATTCTTGCATGCATTTATTTAATAGTTAAAAAGAATTGCGGGAAATAAAAGTTCTAAGCTATTACAAAGGCGCGGGTCCACATCGCCAAAATTTCCAGGACCCGATTTGACAGAAAAATAAAGAAGTAAAGTAAAAGTGCGAGAGATAAATATTTACACGGCTTTGGGAGAGGTACATAAATAATTAAAAGAAAAAGAAATAAATACGCAAATTGAATTAAAAATTAGAAACGAGGGCGTTAGACCCTTTTAACGAAATTAAATTAAATTGTTAAATTAATTAAATTAAAAGAAAAGGAAACTGTTTTTTTGAGATTTTGATATTTATGATTTTAATGAAATTGAATTAAACTGAGAGATTACCCTAATTCTAATTGTTTTTTAGTTTATTAAAAATATTAAAGTTTAAACCTAAGTTAACCTAATTAATTACATGGTAATTTAATTACAAAAATAAATAATATTTAATTATTAGTGAAGAAAAAGAAAAAAGAATGAAAAGATTTGAAACCCTAATTCTATAAATTTTTAAGTTTTATTGAAAAAATATTAAAGTTAACCCTAGATTAGAACTAATTAATTAATAAAGGTTTTTTTTTTTACAAAATATTAAAATAAAATATATTTTTTATTTTTTGGCATTTCTGATTTTTTTTTTGTTTTTTTATATATTATGAAAATAATAATTATAAAGAATTAAAAGAAATTAATTAAAATAAAGAAAAGAAAAATATAAAAAGAGTAAAGGAAACAAACTCTATGGGGTGTTGTCCCCAAGTGGAGGATTTATTGTAGCAATTCTGGCCCATTTATGCCAAGCCCTTTTGACCTTTTCAGGACGCGTGTAGGTGGGTTGACTCAGGTCCACCATGTTCCTTCAATTGTGACCCTTTGATGGATCTGGGTGTGTGCGTGGCACGTTGGAAATTGTGGACGCACGGTGTTCCTTAGTGTTGAAACTGCATAGAAGCGTTAAATGAAAAATAATATGGAAGGGGGTGGGGACCTGGGGCTCGAACCCAGGTCCTAGAGATTACCATGCATACGCCTGACCAACTGCTCCATTTGAATTCTTTGTATATTACCTAACCAACAAACATTATAAAATAAAGCGAAAGTTAGTGCCTTTTTGCGCGCGAAAGTTTAAATGAACCAATCAGTCTTGGCCACATAATCGTCTTCTCCATGGCTTTGTTTTTTCCTGAAATAAAAAAAGAATGGGCAACGGTTTTGAACCGTCCCTAAAAGCAACATTATGAAAAATAGCGATTAGGCCGTCCGGCCACATAAATTAGGCGCGAGGGTGGATTTTGAACCGTCCAAGCATGCTGAGTTCGTTCATGGTGTTGAGAGGTTCCAATTTTACAGCATTTAAAAACCCCTAATTCAAAGCTTGAAAAACCCTAAAAGATAACAATGGTGGAATCGCGTATAGTGCACAAAAACACAATTAACTTATATAGTTAGCTTCAGAATCCATCAATTAGTAAGAATCCATAAGAAAAATGCAATGAATGTGCTGGAATATTAAAACACGAATATGACAAAAATATGAAAAAGTTTGAATCCTATTCACCAATTATGGGCGTTAGGGACGTGGAAAGTTATTCAGTTACGATGCTTGATGTCTCAGGAAGGTGATGAGACAAGTATTTTGGCTTGAATCGACCTAGAACTTGGTTTTCAGTATTGGACTTTTCTTGCAAAAAATTCAAGTTTGTCTCTTGGTATATGGCGCAGCTGGGAGTCTATTCTGAATAGGGTTAGCATGTATATGTATGTGTGAAGGTTTTAGGTCAAAGAAATCACACAAAAACCTTTGCATTCATGATTTGCAAGATTTGATTTTCAAAGATCTTTTTCAATATTTTTTCATGCTTATTTGGTACAAATTATGGCCAATTGACTTGATTCTTTCTATATTTGGTCTTGCACGAAATCATAAGCTTATTCCTTGCATAAAAAGATTTGAAAAGTTAGGTTTAATATTTTTCATGTATTTTAATTAATTAAATGAATTATTAATAATTAAAAATCCAAATAAATAAATAAAAATGAAAAAAAACTTCCCTTTGGGCCAAATGGTCGTGCACATGCCTTGGATGATGAATTGTGGAAGAAAAAGAGGCCCATTAGCATTTTTAGGTCATTTGAATCAATGTTGACTTTCCAAAATATCCAAAACTTTCCCAACTTCCACAAGGCATAACTTGCTCAATTTTTAAGCTTTGCTCATGTTCTTGGACATTTTGGAAATTTCTTTGAGTCCTCTAACCAATTCCTTTGGTCCCATGTCATTTTGATTTACCAATCTCAAGTTATGGCCTTTGACTTAAAGTCCCTTTTTGTTGACTTTTGAAAATGACCTATAATGTTGAAATTGATAACTTTTTGTGAGAGCATTTATTGGACTTGAAGTATGAAGAGGAGTTGTAGGAAATGTCTTGATCTTCAAAATGAGCTTTGGATGGGATTTTTCTGATAGTCCATGTGAAAGTTATGCCCTGGTCAATTTACTGTTGACTTTTTCAGCTGTCCAAATATGGAAACTTTTGCATCTTGAGACTTTTTGAGCCAAACTTTGAGAATCATGATCAAGCATTGATCAAATGATGTTTGTGGCTTCAAAATGAGATGTTGACCAAAAATTTGAACTTTTGACTGTCAAATGACCATTATGCCCCTACAGTTGACTGTAGTGCAATTAGGGTTTTTGACTGTGCAATTTTGTGCTGTAAGCTTTGAAACTTGACATGAGGATGCTTGACCATGTTTGTAGGCATATGGGACTTGATTGGACCCTTGGAAACTTCATTTTCTTTGTCAGAACCAAAACCCTAATTTTGACTGTTTAGGAGGCCTTTGAACTGTGCAACCCTTGGGGAATTTTGAACCTTTGACTTGGCAAATCTTGAAGAATATGGGAGGGCAAATTTTGGGGTACAACACTGAGGTAATGAAGCAATTCAACGATGGCTTTCTGGATGTTACTTCCTATCCATAATGGGTTGCTAACATTGTGCCCGTACCTAAGAAGGACGGAAAAGTCAGAATGTGTGTGGACTATCGGGATTTAAACAGGGCTAGCCCTAAAGATGATTTTCCACTGCCACACATTGACATCTTGGTTGACAACACAGCTCAACACAAGGTATTTTCCTTCATGGATGGATTCTCGGGATACAACCAGATCAAAATGGCCCCCGAAGACATGGAGAAAACTACTTTTGTTACGCAATGGGGTACCTTCTGCTACAAAGTGATGCCATTCGGACTGAAGAATGCCGGGGCAACCTATCAACGCGCCATGGTAGCTTTGTTTCATGATATGATACATCATGAGATTGAAGTTTACGTAGACGACATGATAGCCCGATCACAGACGGAAGAAGAACACCTTGATCATCTGCAAAAGCTGTTTGTCAGGTTGAAGGAGTATAAGCTCAGACTGAACCTAAGCAAGTGCACTTTTGGAGTCAGATCTGGTAAACTTTTGGGATTTATTGTCAGCAACAAAGGCATTGAGGTTGATCCAGCTAAAGTAAAAGCTATACAAGAAATGCCTTCCCCCCGCACTGAAAAGGAGGTTAGAGGATTCTTGGGACGCTTAAACTATATTGCAAGGTTCATCTCTCACCTAACATCTACCTGTGAGCCAATCTTCAAACTGTTAAAAAAAGATCAGGTAGTTGAATGGAACAATGATTGTCAAGATGCTTTTGATAAGATCAAGTAGTATTTTCTAGAACCTCCTATCTTGATGCCACCCATCGAAGGAAGGTCGTTAATCATGTATTTGACTGTTTTGGATAACTCAATGGGGTGTGTACTGGGCCAACATGACGAGTCTGGCCGAAAAGAGCATTATGTTTATTACCTTAGCAAAAAGTTTACCGACTGTGAGACTCGCTACTCACTGCTCAAGAAAACTTGATGTGCTTTGGTATGGGCTGCTCGCCGGCTGAGGCAGTATATGTTGACTCATACCACTTTGCTGATTTCCATAATGGATCCAATCAAGTATATCTTCGAGAAGCCTGCTTTATCTGGAAGAATTGCTAGATGGCAAATGATCCTGACTGAGTATGATATCCAGTATACTACCCAAAAATCTATAAAAGGGAGTGTACTAGCTGACCATCTAGCTCATCAAGTCGTCGAAGATTACCAATCTATGATATTTGACTTCCCTGATGAGAACATCATGACATTGGACAACATTGAAGGTAACAGACCGTATGACGGACCTGAATAATGATCCCGATGGACCCTGTACTTTGATGGTGCTTCAAATGCACTTGGTAACAGTATCGGTGCGGTACTCATTTCTCCGGAAGGTTGCCATACACCCTTCACTGCCCGACTTTGCTTCAGTTGCACCAACAACATGGCTGAATATGAAGCTTGCATCTTTGGTCTCAAGGCTGCTATAGACTTGGGAATCAAATCTTTGGTCGTATTTGGAGACTCGGCTTTGGTTATCAGTTAAGTCAAAGGAGAGTGGGATACTAAACATCCTAATCTTATCCCATACAAAGAACATGTCTTGACATTGTTGCCTCATTTCGAGCAGATTACTTTCGAGCACTTCCCGCGAGAAGAAAATAAGCTAGCGGATGCTCTGGCCACAATGTCTTCCATGTTTAAACTCAACTGGGATTACGAGACTCCTCAAATAACCATCGATCTAATGGACGAACCTGCACGCTGTCATGAGATTAATACCGAAGAAGTAGTGGAACAACCCTGGTTTCATGAAATCAAAAGGTATCTCCAGACTCGAGAATACCCTGAAGGAGCTTCCGTCAATGACAAAAAGTTCTTAAGGAAATTTGCTGCCAAGTTCTTCCTGAGCAATGGCATCCTTTATAAACGCAGCCATGATTGTGTTCTACTTCGTTGTGTGGACAAGGTCGAAGCAGAGTTGATCATGACCGAAATACATAGTGGCACATTTGGCACCCACTTAAGCGGACATACGATGGCTAAGAAGATTCTAAGGGCGGGCTACTACTGGTCTACCATGGAAGCTGATTATCATCAACATTCCCGTACTTGTCACAAGTGCCAAGTCTACGCTGACAAGGTACATATTCCTCATGTTCCTCTCAATGTTCTAACGGCTCCTTGGCCATTCGCAATGTGGGGCATTGACATGATTGGAGAGATCAAGCCTACGGCATCCAATGGACATCGCTTTATCCTGGTGGCTATTGATTACTTTACCAAATGGGTCGAAGCAGCTTCCTACGCCTCAGTTACAAAGAACGTGGTTGCCCGCTTTATCAAGCAAAATCTCATATGCCGGTACGGCATCCCCGACAGGATTATCACGGACAACGGTACAAATTTGAACAACACTATGATCACCGCTTTGTGCAAGCAGTTCAAGATTCATCATCACAATTCATCTCCCTATCGGCCGAAGATGAACGGTGTTGTTGAAGCCGCGAACAAAAATATCAAGAAGATCATTCAAAAGATTACAGTCACCTACAAAGACTGGCATGAGATGTTATCGTTTGCTCTGCATGGATATCGTACCACGGCGTGTACTTCAATAGGGGCAACCCCCTTTTCTTTGGTATATGGCATGGAAGCTATTTTACCTATGGAAGTTCAGATCCCTTCCTTAAGGATTATGAAGGATGCTGGTTTGAGTGAAGACGATTGGATTCAGACCCAGCTTGATCAACTTCATTTAATCGATGAGAAGAGACTTACTGCTGTTTGTCATGGTCAGACGTATCAAAAACGAATGATCAAGGCTTTCAACAAGAAAGTCAGACGTCAGGTATATCAAGTCGGAGATCTTGTAATCAAGCGGATCATCTTGCCGCAAA
This sequence comes from Vicia faba, assembly GCA_948472305.1. Lineage (NCBI taxonomy): Eukaryota > Viridiplantae > Streptophyta > Magnoliopsida > Fabales > Fabaceae > Vicia > Vicia faba. Next base: position 1,422,892,088 of record OX451738.1, on the reverse strand, counting down.
GTGATCCCAGGGGCAAATGGACTCCTACTTACGAAGGACCATTTGTGATAAAGAGCATTTTTTCTGGTGGGGTGATGATTCTGACCACCATGGACGGTGACGACTTGCCACACCCTACGAACGCAGACATAGTCAAAAGTTACTACGCATAAAACGACCCGACAAGTTGAAAACCCGAAAGGGCGACTTGGGCAAAAATGGGCATCCCGGTGAATCGAAAACCCGAAAGGGCGGTTCAGGCAAAAATTAGGGATAAATAAAAAAATCTTTACACCCGGCAATTTGAAAACTCGAAATGGCAACTTGGGCAAAAAAGGGTTTCCCGGTGGATCGAAAACCCGAAAGGGCGGTCCAGGCAAAAGTTAGGGAATTAAAGCGTATGACTATGTCTCGTCGGATCACTTTAAGAATGATCTCTTCACCAACGAGCTCCAAGCTTCTGATCAATCCAATCATCAGCGGACGAAGCAGTGAATGGACAAGATACTCAGAGTTGTGAAGGCTATAGCAGAATGGGAACCCCATGGAACTGTTACACATAGCCATCTTTCTTTTGTATAAATTTTTCTCAATTTTTACGACAACATTCTCTTACTAGGATGTCTGTCTCCTTTGTACAAAGATACTTACAAAAGTTAATACAAAGATACTTCAAAGTGCAAAAATTTGTTTTCGTTTCCTTTCTTGTTTATACTTATGTTTTATTTGAAAACGTCCAATGTTTTGTTAAATAGGCATATGCATTTGAATATAATCACTGCTTAGAAATAAAACGAAATTGAGAAAGGATAATTACTGATAGGTTGAAAGTGTAAGAGGATATCCTTGTGCTATTCCAGAAGAAATCCCCTACAGTACATCATTCAGATCCTCAACAAAGCTGAAACCTTGAAGTATACATCCCTAGCAGAGTTAAATTTCAAGATCCCCAGCAGAGCCATAATTTTCTAAACCTTCTTCCCCAGCGAAGTCAAAATTCCAACTATCAATCCCCAGCAGTGGTCCCAGGGTTTCTCATTCTCGACAATCAAAGATCTCTAATCCCCAAGCAGTCAGCAAGGATTTCTCGTCTTCAACAATCAAATATTTTTGAATCCTCAGCATCGGTCGGGATTCACTTCCCCCGGCAGCAGTCAAAGATTTCTTTATCTCCAGTTATCAGGGATTTATTTTCCTCAGCAAGATAGCTACTCAGCTTACATGCATATCCATTACATTCATATATCATAAACATTGATGAAACACCGTTCATTGCATCATACATATCATGCAACATAACTCTGTGTTTTAGCTAACATTTTACCCTTTTCCGGATAAGATTAAAAAGCTATTGTTCAAACAACTATTCAGGGATTTCAGATACAGTATGGATACACCCCAGACACGGCGGTCATTCTATTACTCATTCAGAATTTCAAGTCAAAATACAATACGGATACACCCCACACACGACGGTCATTCTATTACTCATTCAGACTTCAGTAATCCGATACAGACTAGATACGCTCCAGACGCGGGAGCCATTCTATTTTCTCATTCAGATTCAATTGTCAACTTCAAGATCAGATACGCTCCAAGCACGGATGCCATTTTGGCCCTTACACCAGAAGTTTGATTCTCCCCAGTGCAGTCGCCACGGAAGTCATTCTGTCACTTATTCAGATCCCCGTTACAGTCTCAGATACACTCCAGACACGGAATTCATTCTGCTACTCATACAGATCTCAACTTCAGATACAATCCAAATACGCTCCAGACACGGTTGCCATTTTGTCACTCATTTGGAATTTATCCCCAGCACACAGTTGCTCCATATACAGACGTTTCTCTGTTACCCATTCATAATACATATACACTCCAGACACGGCAGTCATTCTGATATTCATTCAAAGATCAAATACAGTTACATCTCGGATACGCTCCAGACACGGACGCTATTCCTTTGCTCATACAGACTCAGTCTCCAGATACAGTTCAAATGCATTCCAGACACGGATACCATCTTGATGCTCATTCTTCTGACCTACAACACTGCAGTTCAACAAACATATTGGATGGCATCTTTAAGCCTATCTCCAGCAAGATTCTACCATCTCTAAATGGCATCTTTAAGCCCATTCCCTAAACAATATTTTGACGAGTGCAAATTTACGGGCACTCTAGTTTCCAATCCTCTTTTACCTTCGAGTCACGAAAGGCAAACTTGCCAATCTAACTCTTCAGGTTCAAGAATACTGAACAGGGGAAACTGTTGTACCCCAAAATTTTCCCTCTCATTTTATCAACATTTCTCATCACAAGGCTCTTGGAACTCAAGACCAAGCCAGGGTTTGCTCTAATCAAGACATCTCCTTGCACTGTTGACCTAAATTAGGGTTTGAGTTTGCACAGGGATATTTTGACCTTCAATGCCCAAATTGACTTTCATACTTCATGTTGGACTCATAAGTTTGCCCATACCAAGTTTCAAGCCTTGATTCAAATTTTTGCCCAGTCAATTGGACAGGTGACCTAGAAATCAACTGTATTGGGGGAAAAGTCAACTATGGCCAATTTATAGTCAAACTTTATGAATCTTGACCCACATCAACATTATGAACTCATTTGAACCATTTGATCAAGTTTGGACCACAATTCCACAAGAAATTTGATCAGATCACCAAAAGGGAAAAATAGTCATTTGTAGGGTTTTGATTGTACAAAGGTAATTTTTGACTGTTTAACCTAGCCAATGGCAAATAAAGTTCAACCATGGACTCAAGGACTCAATGAAATTATCTTGACCCATTCAACAAGTTCAAAAGACTCCAAATGCATAGGATTGACAGATGAATTTTTCAGTCAACTGATCAAAATTTGACTGTACACTGAAAAGTCAAACTTTGACTTTTTGGTCAAAATCAAGTGCCAAGGGTCATTTTTCATCAAGATATGTCAAATTATGAAACTTGTTCATCAAGAAACCCAAAATTGCAAATTAGGGTTTGAAATTGAAAATTTTCATAACTTAGAAATTTTCTAAGTTATGAAATTTTCTTAATTTTTCCTAACTTTGTCCCATATTTTTACCAAGATGAAAATAGATTCAAATAAAACTTACAACATGAAAGTTGTAGTCCATCACAAATTCTACAACTTTGATTCACAAAGTTTTCTCAAAAGAAGCTTGGATCTCAAGTTATGATTTTTGGAACAAGGGTACCTAAAACGTTTAACTTAGAGAAATTTTGCCCTAGTTTAGGCAGGATTTTGACCCATCTTCTTGGACATTTTTCACATAGTTCCACTTGGATTCTCAAGTTTCATTTCAAAGATGGATTATATTACATGTTGCAAGATTTCCAAATTGTCCAAGAACTCCTCAAACACATTTATGGTTAGGGAGAATCGAATGCTTAAAGTTGGCAAAAACTCACTTTGTAACCATGGCCAATACATGTTCATACAAGTTGCAAAATCTGACCAAGATAGCTTTGTACTTGATTACAAGTCTATAAACCAATTTACACTCAAAAATTGAATGCAAATACATTGGTTATAGGCATTGTTCTGATCAAGGGAGCATTATACAATGAACAATTCCATTTTGGGCATAAAGATAACACTTCCATTTACATAAAGCATGCTTTATGTCAAGTTTCATTTCTTGAGCCATACACCAAGCCTTTTGCTGCAAACAAGGCTCCCTAATGTCAGGCAAAGCTCAACCACTTTGTGCATCTAGGTTACAAGCCAGTACAGCCTTGCATTGTCAACTCTCACATTTTGCTTCAAAACCAAGTCATTATGCCAAAAGTCCATAACTCACACATCTGATAAAATCAACTCAAGCCAAGGTTTAAAACAAGTTTTACACATCCTTGTAAGCCAGAAACACGAGTCAATCATCCCTAAAACAACCTAGAACACCAAAACACCAAAAACTTTCAAAACAGGGCAGTTGCTGCAACTTGAGTGCCATAGCTCATTTTGCTCGTGCGTTTTGCTCCTTTCCACTTCAAACACCTTCCATTCAACTCACTCAAGCTATCCCGAACCTCCATTGCCAACTATAATTCCATTTACAGTGTTCACCATTTCTGTTTCAAGCTTATGCAGGTTGACTTCTAGAGGTTGATTCAGGCCATTTCAAAATCAACTAAGCATTGGGAAAGGTTCAGGGAACATCAAGCAAGCTCAAAAGAACCTCATGCCTCACTGAAAGTTGCTGCGTTGTCCAACTCGAATCCAACTGAAACAGGTTTTTTCATCAACTTCTATCTCTCTATTTAGGAACATTTAGCCTTAGGTTTGTGAATGAAAGATGTAGTACTCATTGCTCTGAAACCATACATATGCTCAGTTTTCATTTATATTAAACGTGCTAAGAGAATTTCATCCATGAACTTTCTGAAAAAACTAGGTTAGAAATTAGGGCCAGAGAAATTCTCTCTAGTCTTTGAGAGTTAGATTAAGTTTTTTATATGGTTAGAATCGTGGTTTGATGCTCTACAAGTTTCATGTTTTGAGTTTTGGCAAAAGATCACAAATGCAGGAGTTAGCTGTTTGAGTTCAAAACGCGCGTTTTTTCACAGTGCTGGAGGAAGAAGATGAAGACTTGGGCTGGGCTAACTTGTTTTTGCTTCTAACACCTTCTTTTTCAATTTCACACCCCCTGGCCCAACTTTTTGTATTTTTATTATTTTTGTATTTTAATTTCATTTCTGACTTTATTATTTTATTTCCAAACATAAAAAATACTTGAAAAATATTTTCATAATTTTTTACATTTATTTGACATTTTATTTTATTTTTCTAATATATAAAACATATTGAATACTTTTTTTTATATTATTAAGACTTAAAAAAATAATGTAAATAATACTTTTATTTTTATTTCTTATTTTTATTCACATTAAAAATATTTTCTTGAATATATTTTATTTTTGTAAATATTTTATTTTATTTTATATATATTTAAAATATTTAATATATATATATATATATATATATATATATATATATATATATATATATATATATATATATATATATATATATATATATATATATATATATATATATATATATTTAATATATATATATATATATATATATATATATATATATATATATATATATATATATATATATATATATATATATATATATATATATATATATATATATACATATATACTTTATTTTATTAAAAAACATAGAATAAAAATATAAAAATAGTACATTTTTATTTTTATTGTTATCTTATACTAAAAAACACTTTTTCTCAATGTATTTTTATTTTTGTACATATTAATATATTTTTTGTATATAAATAATATATAATATTATTTTCTTAAGGAAAATTAGGGTTTACCCCTTAATTAAATAAAATCAACTTTTATCTTAATTCTTTACACCCTTTTCACAATAAAAATACTTTACATACATAAATAAATAAAAACTTCTTTTTTGCATAATACATTTCATTTAGTATTTATTTATCCTATTTATTTAAATAATGTACATTTAAATATTGATGTATTTATAATTCAATTTGGATGTAATAGTAATCTAGGGTTTATATTTCTTGTCAAATACCCCCTATTCAAAAATTGTACCCCCATCCCCATAATCATGTTGTAATAGCTTAGAATTTAAATTCTCGCACTTAACGCTTTCAATTATGTCATGATTAGAGAATTAGGGTTGGTATGCAAAATCAAATTACCAAATAGTTTGACCTAATCAAAGACAAAAATGCATGAAAAACAAACACAATGCACACTTGCACCCCTAGGGTTACAATCCACTTGTTGCCTTCAAAAATGGGCCATGGTATGCATGTTAAGTACTTTGGCAAAACAAAAACAAACAAAAGATCATAGCCCCTCGATGACGCTATCTGAGTTGCCTAAACAAAATGATCAAGTCCCTTAAGAAAATTTCCAAAGACTCTTGACACAATTGCTATCATGGTCTATACGATGACCCGTGCCTGTCCCGTTTAACATCCTAACACAAGGTTGTTCGCCAAATACAATGGTGAAACAACACTGTTAAAAGGGTTAAAAACATAAGAAAGATCTTTGAGTAAAATAGGGTAGATAGCTCTTAGTTACTTGATCAAAAGCTTGCAAAAACATCCTTGCTATTTTCAAACACACTTCATAACACAATTTCAAAACCCTACTTTCAAACATTGAAAACTTTTCAAAAGACAAAAACACCTTTGTATACATTCAAACAAGAATCATTACTAAGGTCGCCACAACGATGGCCTCTTTTCAAAACATCTTTCAAAACCACACACAAAGCACCATTTCAAACAATTGAAGAGCACCATTTCAAACAATTGGAAAAGCAAAGCAAGTGATCTAAACAAGTAACTAAGAGCCCATGGATAACCATGGATGAAAAGGGTGCTTGCAACTTCCCTTTTCATAATCTACTCCCCGAACCCAAGAAAACATCTCAAAGGTCTTTCCTGTGCTTTTTGACCTTTCCTTAGGATAAAATAAAAAGTCGGTGGTGACTCTTGCTAAACCGAAACATTTGTGAACACAAACGCAAAATCCCAAGTCAGTTCTCCCACCGTATCACACAAACCATTATGTATCAATACATACTGAGTTGGTTTTGATTTCAAAAAAACAAAAAGTTATATGTATCGATGCATAAGTACATGCATCAATACATAAAGGTTTTTTTTTAAAACAATTTTCCTTTCTTTTTACATTTTCTTCATATTTTTATATATTTTTATTGTTATTCATTATTCAAAATTGTTGTAATAGTAATTAGATTTTAATTTCTTTCATCCCCCACTTGTGATTTGTATCCTCGTCCCCAAAAAATGTAATAGCGTAGGACATTTAAATTCTGCAATTTATCGTGTTCAATATTATTGCTAGTAATTAGGGTTTGTATGGAAAGACATAAAATCAAAAAGTAGACAATCCTAATTAAATACAAAAATGAATGAAATCAATACACTTTACACACATTCACCTCTAGGTTTAACCCACACTTTTTGTCTTAAAATAAGACAGTCATGTCCCTCGAACGTGGGATGTTTTAGCAAAAGACCCTCGATTATAAGATCGTAGTCCCTCGATGACCCTTCAATGTTACCTTCGGTAAAAGATCTTAGACCCTTAAGAAAAATTGCTAAGACATCCTACAATGTTTCCTTCTATGACTATACGATGACCCACACATGTCCCTTCACATCAAATGATTTGGTTTCTTACCAACTAATGGTAAGGCAACACTATCTAAAGTAGGAGAAAAAGAACTAAGACTTCTTGAGTAGGTAGAATGCTGAAAATTGCTTGCTCATTGTTGTGCCCCAAAATTTTCCCTCTCACTTATCAAGAATTTTCTTACAAGATCTCCTTGGGCTCAAGACTGCACTAGGGTTTGATCAGCTTAAGACACCTCCTTGGGCATTGATGACCAAAATTAGGGTTTGAGTTTGCACAAGTATTTTTGAACTTACAAGGCCCCATATGACTTTCATAGGTCATTATGGACCCTCAAGATTACTTATGTCAAGTTTCAGGCTTTGAATCACACTTTTGCTCAGTCAATTGAGCAATTGTCCTAAAAATCAGTTGTATTGGGGAAAAAGTCAACTGTGGCCAATTTATAGTCAAACTTCATAATTTTTTATCCACATTAACATTTTAAACTCATATGTATCATTTGATCAAGTTTGGACCACAACTCTTCAAGGAATTTGATCAAATCTCAAAAAGGGCAAAAAGGTCAAAATTAGGGTTTTGACTGGGAAAGGGCAATTTCTGATTTTTGACCTAGAACATGATCAATTGTTTTAAGGCATGATATCAAGAGTCCAATTGCATCATTTTGAACTAATTACATGGCTTAAAACATTGCTCAAGTCCAATGGATTGATAGATGAATTTTCAGTCAATTGATTAAAAGTCAATTATATACTGAAAAGTCAAACTTTGACTTTTTGGTCAAATTCAAATGTCAAAAGATCATGATTCATCAAAACATGCCAAAACATGAAACTTGTTCATAAAGAAATCAAGAATTCAAGATTTCATCTTGAAATATTAAAATTTCTTAACTTAGATTTTTCTAAGTATGAAAATTTTCTTATTTTTTCATAACTTTAAGCCAAATTTTCATATTGATGCAAGATGATTCAAAGGAAACTTCCAACATGAAAGTTGTAGATCTCCATTAAATATACAACTTTTATTCACACAATTTCTCCTAAAAGTGCTTGTATCTCAAGTTATAATTTTATGAATACATGCTCATGAATTAAAAAAGACTTAGTGAAATTTTACCCTAGTTAGGTAGATTTTTTTACCTAACTTCATGGAAATTTTTCACATAGTTCCAAGGGGAATATTAAAAATCAATTCAAAGATGAGTTGAAAATCACATTGCAAGCTTTCTAAAATGTCCAAGAACTCCTTGAGATCATTCTTGAGTAGGGAGAATCGAAAAGATGAAGTTGGTGTTTTGTCACTTGAATTATAGGCCATTTTCATGATGAACACAATTGCAAATCAATGTTAGGCTGCATAATCCTTGCTTTGCAGGTCTCAAACTTGTTTTTCCCTCCATAATTAATGGATTACACAAACTTTTGAGCTATAATCCAAGTGATTTAAGCTTTATCCAATTCACATTGCCATTTTGGGAAGAAAGTTAACAATACCATTCTTGAAAAGCAAGCTTTATGCATAAAGTCCACTCTTGAGCCTCTACCTTGTTCCCTATGATCACACTTTATATATAAAGTTAAAAGAAAGTGTGTTTAAAGCATAACAACTTTATCTTAGAAAGTACACAAGACATTGAAACTTGTTTTCTCAAAAATTACATGTTATGCATAAACATGTAATTTCAAATTCTGATCAACAACAAGTCTCCAAACTTGTTGCTTATAAAAAGAAGCACTATTTGTGAGCTAGAACACGAGCTGGAAGACCCTAAAACTCACTCAAACTCCCTCTAGCCAGAAATTGTCTCAAAACACCATTGTTGTGCAAGTTCTGACTTTACATACCAAACTCCAAATCCCCTCGTGCGTTCTTTGGCCTTTCACTTCCAAAAGATTCTAAACATCAAACACAAACCATCCAAAGTCCATTTGTTCAATTGTAAAACCTCCATCATCAAGTTCCATTTTCAAAAACAGGGGTCTGCAACTTGACTTCTACAGAGCTCCTCAGCCACTTTCAGTTCAAGCTAATCATTACATTAGCTTCCTGGGACCTCAAGAAAGCTAACCTGATCCTTGCAACAATTTGAATCAAGCTCATTTGCATTTCACGATTTCCAGTTTTGAGGTATTTTTCTTGAACTTCTATCTCATTACTTAGACATTGTTAGGCTTGCATTTATGAAGATAAATTGTAGACCTTACTGCCACGAAGTTGTACATATCCATAGTTTGCATTTACATGGCCTGAGCTTAGAGAATTTTAGAGTTGAAGTTTCTGAATTTTTAGGATTCAAATTAGGGCCCGAGAAATTCTCATTTATCTTTGAATTTTAGCCTTAGTTATTTACATGGTTAGATTCGTGAAGAAGAGTGCAATAACTTTCATTTTGTCATCTTCCATTTTTGTTGAGAAATAAAGAAGTTACAAGTACATCGGCTGGAGGTTGAAGATGAAGTCATTAGGACTTGATTTTCCTTACATATTTATGGTTTTGTTTAGATAAACGGATGTATAGTCACTCCAGTGATAAAGTGCGCGCATGTTAACCTAGGGGACCTGGGTTTGAGCCCCAGTGGTACCCATTTTGTGTTTTTACATTTTTTTTGCATTTTCTGACCTTTTTGCAGGGCGCCCGGGCCTTTGGGCTTTTTTGTTGTTTTTTTTACTAGCTAACCTCCCTGCCTGCTTATTCACCCCTGGCCCAATTTATTTTATTTTTCTTATTTTTATTTTATTTGTTTTTTTTTAATTTTTTTTACTAATATTAAAAATCATAAAAAATACAAAAAAAAATGATATATTTTATATTTTGACTTATTTTATTTTTCCATAAACAAAAATATTTTATTTACTATACTTTATTTATTTTTCTTATAGACTTAATTAATGTTATATTATTTATTTTTCTTCATACCATTTAAAAATATATTATTTAAAATACCAAAAAAAAGACTAAAAATATTTTTAATGCTATAAATATTTTCAAGATAAAAAATGCCAAAAAATACTTTCCTTAAAAATTATTTTATTTTGATTAATTAATAGAATTAGGTTTTATTTTAAAATCTTTTTTTCTTAATAAGTTCAAACTTAGTTAATTATTTTTTTATTTAAATTAGGTTAAGACAAAAAATATTTCTTTATGAAAATCAAACAAAATTCTTTTTCTTTACATTTTTTATCCTTATACATTTATCCATCATTGTACTTTGCATTTTTGTAATTCTTGTACAAATTGAATTTGGTTGTAATAGATTAATTAGGTTTATATTCTTGCAATCCCCATTTACCAATTGCATACCCCCCCCCCCCCCCCCCCCCCCACAAATATTGTAATAGCGTAGTAACTTTAAATTTCGCAATTTATCGCTTTTACATAATATGCTAGTAATTAGGGTTTGTATGAAAAGAAGAAAATCAATCAAATAAGAAAACCCTAATTCAAGACAAAAACAAGCATGAAAACAACACACTTGCACACAAGCACCCCTAGGGTAAAATCCACTTGGTTGTCTTACAAAATGGCCATATTACGCATGTGGGGTATCTTAGCAAAAACAAGCAAATACAAGATCATAGTCCCCCGAAGACGCTATCTAAGCTGCCTTACAAATGATCTTAGTCCCTCAAAAAAGAATGCTAAGATACCTTGCAATATTTCTAATCATGGTTATACGATGACCCACACTCGTCCCGTTTACATCCAAAGATAGGGTTGCTTACCAAATCAAAGGTAAGACAACAATGTCAAAGGAAAAGGAAATAAACAAGAAAGACATTTGAGTAGGTAGATTGCTCCTAAATACTTGCTCCATTTTAAAACAAAACATCCTTGCTATTTTCAAAACAATCACATACACCTTCAAACATCTTACAAATTGAAAACATTTTCAAAAGATCAATATCTTTGTATACATTCTTACGAACAAGAATCATTACAAATATTGCCTAAACAATGGCCTCTTTACAAAATACTTTCAAAAACCACACAAAACACAATTTCAAACAAAAAAGCAAGTGATCTAGCAAGTAACTAAGAGCCCATGGAAAACCATGGATGAAAAGGGTGCTAATAACTTCCCTTTTCATAATCTACCCCCTGAACTCAAGAAACAATCTCAAAGATCTTTCCTGTGCTTTTTCACCTTTCCTTTTGGATAAAAGAAAAGTCGGTGGCGACTCTTGCTAATCGCAACATTTGCGATCAAACGCAAAACCCTCAAGTCAGTTCTCCCACTGTATCACACTCATAAATTACAACCATTTACACCTCACACTTTCAAAATACTCTTCAAAACAAAACATTTTGTATACATTCTCAATGATACGAGAATCATTACAAAATTGCCCTGCTTTGACTTTTTCAAAACATCTTACCAAACATTCTCTTTCAACAAATATTTTCAAAACCAACACTTTGTATACATTCTCAACAATGTGAGAATCATTGCAAAGTTTTCCAAACTTAGGCATTTTCAAAATATTTTCAAACTCACAGAAAACACAAAAACATTTACAAAAAGCATTTCAAAGTGATCAAGCAATTAAGAGCCCGTAGATAACTACAGATGGAAAGGGTGTTAACACCTTCCCTTTCATAATCTACCCCCCGAATTCAAGAAAATTATCAAAAGGTCTTTTCTGTTCGTTCCACCCTTTCCTTTATTGGATAAAAGAAAAGTCGGTGGTGACTCTAGCTATCCGTAACAATTATGATAAAACACAAAACACCCAAGTCAGTTCTCCCACCGTATTACAATGTTCATATGCATATGTTTATTCAATTTTAATCATTGGACGTTTTTGCAATCAAAACAGGAAAAAACAAAAAGTTTGCACTTCAAAGTATATTTGTATTGATAATTTGCCTATAAACATGCTATTTTGTACAAAGAGAGGGAAAGCCCAGTAAGAGGAAGTCGTCGGGAAATGAAGAGAATACAAGGTGAAAACAAATGTATAGCCATGTGGAAATGATCTCATTGGGTTCCAATTATGCTATTGCCCCTATGTCTTTGAGCATATCATCCCTTGTTGTCGGAAGAAGTTGATTAAACTGATCTCATACCATTTGAACTTTTAACCTTGGTAATAAAGTTGGTCGTAGTGATCCAACGGGACATCGTCGTACGCTTTGATCCTTAACTTTTTCCTAGACCGCCCTTTCGGGTTTTCAGTCCACCAGGATACCCTTTTTTCCCAAGTCGCCCTTTTAGATCTTCGACTTTCCGGGTGTACAATCTTTTGTTTATATTTCTAACTTTTTCCCGGATCCTTTTGGTTCGTCGGGATGCCCTTATTTTTTCCTAGGTATGTCAAACTAGCGGGTCGTTCTTATGCATAGTATTTTTTTACTATGTCCGCGTTCACAAGGTGCAGAAAATCTTTGTCGTCCATAGTGGTTAACATCATGGCACCTTCCGAGAATACTTTCTTGACAACAAATGGCCCTTCGTAGGTGGGAGTCCATTTTCCCCTAGGATCTCCTTGTGGTAGAATGATGTATTTTATTACCAAGTCACAAGTCTGGTATACTCGATGTTTGATCTTCTTGTTGAATGCCTTGATCATACATGTTGTATCCAAAAATTTGCCCTCTAATTTTCTCAAGATTTATCTCACAAGATAGCCATTGGTTCAAGAAGGCACAAGGATGGTTAGCTCAAGACACCTCCTTAAGCACTGATGACTCAAAATTAGGGTTTGAGTTTGCACAAGTACAATTGGACTTTTAAGGCCCCATATGATTTTCATGGATCATTTTGGACTTGTTGTACCCCAAAATTTTCCCTCTCATTTCATCAACATTTCTCATCACAAGACTCTTGGAACTCAAGATCAAGCTAGGGTTTGCTCTGCTTAAGACATCTCCTTGCACTGTTGACCTAAATTAAGGTTTGAGTTTGCACAGGGATGTTTTGACCTACAATGCCCAAAGTGACTTTCATACTTCATGTTGGACTCACAAGGTTGTCCATACCAAGTTTCAAGCCTTAATTCAAATTTTTGCCCAGTCAATTGGACAATTGACCTAGAAATCAGTTGTATTGGGGAAAAAGTCAACTGTGGCCAATTGACAGTCAAATCTCATGAATTTTGACCCACATCAACATTATGAACTCATATGAACCATTTGATCAAGTTTGGATCACAATTCCACAAGAAATTTGATCAGATCACCAAAAGGGCAAAATGGTCATTTTTAGGGTTTTGATTGCACAAAGGCAATTTTGACTGTTTGACCTAGCCAATAGCAAATAAAGCTCAACCATGGACTCAAGGACTCAATGACATCATCTTGACTCATTCAACAAATTCAAAAGGTCTCAAATGCATATGATTGACAGATGAATTTTTCAGTCAACTAATCAAAATTTGATTGTACACTGGAAAGTCAAACTTTGACTTTTTGGTTAAAATCAAGTGCCAAGGATCATTTTTCATCAAGACATGTCAAATTATGAAACTTGTTCATCAAGAAACCCAAAATTGCAAATTAGGGTTTAAAATGAAAAAATTTCATAACTTAGAAATTTTCTAAGTTATGAAATTTTCTTAATTTTTCCTAACTTTGTCCCATATTTTCACTAAGATTCAAATGGATTCAAACAAAACTTACAACATGAAAGTTGTAGTCCATCACAAAGTCTACAACTTTGATTCACAAAGTTTTCTCAAAAGAAGCTTGGATCTCAAGTCATGATTTTTGGAACAAGGGTACCTAAAACTTTTAACTTAGAGAAATTTTGCCCTAGTTTAGGCAGGATTTTGACCCATCTTCCTGGCCATTTTTCACATAGTTCAACTTGGAGTATTAAGTTGCATTTCAAATATGGATTATATTACATGTTGCAAGCTTTCCAAATTGTCAAAGAACTCCTCAAACACCTTTGTGGTTAGGGAGAATCGAATGCTTGAAGTTGGCAAAAACTCACTTTGTAACCATGGCCAATACATGTTCATACCAAGTTGCAAGTCTGACCAAACTAGCTTAGTACATAATTACAGGTATCTAAACCCTTCAACACTCACAAATTTAATGCAAATACATTGGTTAGAGGCATTGTCCTGATCAAGGGAGCATTGTACATCGAATAATTCCATTTTGGGCATAAAGATCACACTTCCATTTTCATAAAGCATAACTTTTGCAAAGTTGTCTTTCTTGAGCTTTGAACTTATTTATTTGTAGAAAACAAGTTCCACAAACTTAGGCAAAGGTACAAGAAGTTGGTGCATGCTTGGAGATAGCCTGTACAGGCCTATCTCATTTCACTTCAAACTTTGCTTTCAAAACAAGTCAAATGGCCAAAAGCTCATAACACACACTTCTGAGATATTAAACTCAAGCAAAGTTTTCAAACAAGTTTCTCATATCCTTGCAAGCCAGAAGCACGAGCCTTTGACCTCTCAAACCTCCTCATACTTAAAAACCACATTTTCTTGCAAAACAGGGCCAGTTCTGCAAATCACAAGCCACAATAAAATCCCCTCGTGCATTTTGTCCCAAGTCACTTCAAACACATTCTAAACAATATAACTAAGTTGTCCAGACCATTCACAAGTTGTTGTAACTCCATTTACACACATCACCATTTTTGTTTGGAAGCTTTGCAGGTTGAGTTCTGTTGCACGATTCAGGCCACTTCAAAACAAACTAAGCATTGGGAAAGGTTCAAGGGACATCAAGCAAGCTCAAAAGAACCTCAGGCCTCATTGAAAGTTGCTGCATTGTCCAGCTCGAACTCAACTGAAACAGGTATTTCATGAACTTCTATCTCTCTATTTAGGAACATTTAGACTTAGGTTTGTGAATGAAAGATGTTGTATTCATTGCCCTGAAACCATACATGTGCTTAGTTTTCATTTATATTAATCGTGCTAGGAGAATTTCATCCATGAACTTTCTGAAAAAACTAGGTTAGAAATTAGGGCCAGAGAAATTCTCTCTGGTCTTTGAGAGTTAGCTTAAGTTTTTTATAAGGTTAGATTCGTGATTTGATGCTCTACAAGTTTCATATTTTGAGTTTTGTCAAAAAAGCACTAAAACAGGAGATAGAAGTTTGAACTGGACATGTGCGCGTTTTTGTTGGATAGAGGAAGAAGATGAATTAGCTGGGCTGGGCCTGGCTACTTCCTGCTTTTGACACCCCCATTTTCAGTTTCACACCCCCCTGGCCCATTTCTTGTATATTTATTATTTTTGCATTTTTATTTCATTTCTGACTTTATTATTTTATTTCCAAACAAAAAAAAAGCCTAAAAAATATTTTCATAAATTTTTATATTTATTTGGTATTTATTTTAATTATTTCTAACATTAATATATTTAAATACTTTATATTATTTTGTTTAAACTTAAAAATAATGTAAAAAATACTTTTATTTTCATTTATTATTTTTATTCACATTTGAAAATATTTCCTTGAAATATATACATTTTGTAAATAATTTATTTTATTTTTTACACACTTAATATATATATATATATATATATATATATATATATATATATATATATATATATATATATATATATATATATATATATATATATATATATATATATATATATATATATATATATATATATATATATATATATATATATATATATATATATATATATATATATATATATATATATATATATATATATATATATATATATATATATATATATATATATATATATATATATATATATATATATATATATATATATATATATATATATATATATATATATACTTTATTTTATTAAAAAACCTAGAATAAAAAACACAAAAATAATACATTTTTATTTTTATTGATATTTTATACTAAAAAATATTTTTTTTCAATATACTTTTATTTTTGTACATATTGATACATTTTTGTATATAAATAATAAATAATACCTTTTCTTTAAGGAGAATTAGGGTTTACCCTAAAAATAATTAAAATTAACTTTTTATTTATTTCTTTACATTTCTTTCCATTTAAAGATACTTTACATACATAAAAAACTTTTTTTTTGCATAAATACATTTTATCTAATATTTATTTATTATATTTTATTTAAATATTGTACATTTAAATATTATGCCTTGCAAATTCAATTTGGTTGTAATAATTTAGTGTTTAATTTCTTGCAAAATAATCCCCTATTCAAATTTGTACCCCCCCCCCCCCCCCCCCCCCCCCTCCCTATATCATGTTGTAATAGTGTAGAATTTAAATTCCCGCACCTTTAAGCTTTCAATTATGCCATGATTAGAGAATTAGGGTTTGTATGCAAAAATCAAAACCAACAAATAGTTTGACCTAATCAAAGACAAAAATGCATGAAAATCAAACACAATGCACACTTGCACCCCTAGGGTTTCAATCCACTTGTTGCCTTCAAAAATGGGCCATAGTATGCATGTTGAGTACTTTGGCAAAACAAAAACAAAACAAAAGATCATAGTCCCTCGATGACGCTATCTGAGTTGCCTAAACAAAATGATCAAGTCCCTCAAGATAATTGCCAAAAATACTTGACACAATTGCTATCATGGTCTATACGATGACCCGCTCCTGTCCCGTTTAACATCCTAACACATGGTTGTTCACCAAATATAATGGTGAAGCAACACTGTTAGAAGGGTTAAAAACATAAGAAAGATCTTTGAGTAAAATAGGGTAGATAGCTCTTAGTTACTTGATCAAAGCTTGCAAAAAACATCCTTGCTATCTTCAAACACACTTCACAACACAATTTCAAAACCCTACTTTCAAACATTGAACAAAAACACCTTTGTATACATTCCAAACAAGAATCATTACAAAGGTTGCCACAACGACGGACTCTTTTCAAAACATCTTTCAAAATCACACACAAAGCACCATTTCAAATAATTGAAGAACACCATTTCAAACAATTGAAAAGCAAAGCAAGTGATCTAAACAAGTAACTAAGAGCCCATGGATAACCATGGATAGAAAGGGTGCTAATACCTTCCCTTTCTATAATCTACTCCCCGAACCCAAGAAAACATCTCAAAGGTCTTTCCTGTGCTTTTTGACCTTTCCTTAGGATAAAATAAAAAGTTGGTGGTGACTCTTGCTAAACAAAACATTTGCAAACACAAACGCAAAATCCCAAGTCAGTTCTCCCACCGTATCACAGAACGGGCGACTCTGCTGGGGACTACTTTAAAAGTGGAGTAACCTTAGGGCTTAGATCACCCTTTGCATGATTATATTGTTTACTTTGATTGCTTTACATTTGGTTCTCTTGTTTGGGCTTGAAATCCTCCACCCGGATTTGGGAAACATTCATAGGCAAATAGCAATACGTTGTGGAAACTCAGTGGGGTATACCGACATGGTTGAAGCAATAGCTATATTAGTGCGACATATTTGTGAGTACCGGTAGCCTTTGAGTCAATCAAAGAGAATACGGGGCCGCTGAGTGATGTCATGAAGCACTAATGAACTCTTAGAACCTTACTTGACCATCTTGGCCTTTTATTAGGGGTAGTGAGATGACCAGCTTTGGTGCAATCCGAAGTTGGTAGATACTCGATACTACACTCATTGAGGGTTGTTTTCTTGGAATATTTTGGTCGCTAGTTAAGTGGCTAAACCAAAACAATGAACATAGAAAACAATCCAGTGATATTGAGCTCCTTAGAACCCGGTTACTATTTATAGAACAGGTTTTTGCCAACTAAACTCAAGAGGGTATTTACCTATGAAACCTCATGCAAGCCTGAAACTAGGGTTTTGTGTGACTTGCTTGTACATGTGTTTGTGCATACATCATTAACATCATAAAGCATCATATGCATCCATTAACCATTTCAAGGGTTTGGATCTTCATCTTTATTCTTGTTTTGTAGGTCATGGAATCTCTTCGCAGGAAAACAATTCAAGTCAACCTTGTGAGAATCCCTCCTCAACTCAAGGAGCTCACTTCTAGGATTCCAGAGAATTCTCTCTTCAGTGAAAGACATGGTAGACTTCTCAACTTGGTCAACTCCAACATTGAAGAAGACGTGGTGAAAGTTCTCTTCCAGTTCTTTGACCCCTTACACCACTGTTTCACATTTCCTGATTACCAACTAGTACCTACTTTGGAGGAATTTTCTCAACTCCTGAGAATTCCTATTCTTCATCAACTACCCTACAACGGTACGGAAAAAGAACCAAAGCCTGAAAACTTATAACATGAAAGTTGTAGATTTCAATGAGATATAAAACAGTGTATGGCAGAACTTTGACTAGAAATGTTTGGATCTCAAGTTATTAATTCATAAAGACAAGTTCATGAAACTAAAAACACTTAGTGAAATTTTGCCCTAGTTAGCCAGATTTTTGACCTAAGCCAGATTTTTGACCTAACTTCTTGGCCAAGTTTCACATGGTTCTAATTTGATTCTTCAAAAATGTTCAACATGAAGGTTGTATAGAATGTTACAAGATTTCTAAAATGTCCAAGAACTCATTAATTTCATTTTTGAGCTAAGAGAATCGAAGGCAAGAAGTTGGGCATTCATTCTTGATTTACAAGGTAGATTTGTGAAGAATATTTGATCCAATCTTCAAGCATGCTATACAAATCCCACTTTGAAGGCTTCTAACTTGCATTTCACTCCATAATTAAATTATTACATAATTGTTAGAGCTTTAATCCAAGCATTTGTGACATTGTCCAAGTGGTTATTCCATTAATGGCACAAAGGTAACACTTCCATTTTGGAAAAGTATGCTTTTGCAAATGTCAACCCTTCTTGAGCCTCTCAATGAATATTTATATACACACTCAACCTAGAAACTCAGAAGAAGCATGTTTAAAGTGATTCAACCACTCTACTTAGCTTGTACCACATATTGGGATTTTGGTTTTCCACTTTGCTTCAAAAACAAGCAATGCCATAACATGTCATCTTTGTAACCTGGACATCTGAACCCTCAAAACCATTTCCTATATATCAAGACACTCTTATGCAACTTAGCACACAAGATTAGAAGCACTAAAACACCCTCAAACTCCCTCAAGCCAGAAATTGCACAAAACCCCCCATCTTTGTGTCATTTCTGATTTTGAATACCCAAATCATAATTCCCTCGTGCGTTTCTTGGTCAAACCATTCACAAAGTTTCTAATACACATATAGAGACCATCCCAATCTCTGTTTTCAAACTGTAACATCATCTTCCTAATTCTCCATAACCAAAAACAGAGGTCTGCATCTTGACTTCTCCAGGCCATTTTAGCTACTCTCAGTTCAAGCTAACTAGTGCATTAGCTTCCTAGAGGTTCAAGGAAGCTAGCCTGATCATTACCATCACTTGAAAAAAGCTCAAACTCATTTCACGATTTCCAGTTTTTTTAGGTATTTTTATGAACTTTCATCTCTTAATTTAGGCATTGTTAGGCTTCCATTTTCAAAGAGAAAATGTATATATCATTGCCCTGAAACTGTACATGTCTATAGTTTTCATTTATATTGAGTGAGTAGGGAGAATTTTGAAGTTGAAGTTCTTGAAAGAATTAGGGTTCATATTAGGGCCAACAAAATTAATGTTCATCTTTGATTTATAGTTTTAGTAAGTTATATTTCTGAAATCATGATGAAATTTGCTATAACTTTCATGTTTACATTTTCAATTTTGGTTGAGAATTGAATGAGATACAGTTGATCTGGCTGGCGCGAGGTTGAAGATGAAGTTCAGGCCATGGAAGTGTTTTGTAATATATTGTTATGGTTTTGTTTTATACATCGGATATATAGTCACCCCAGTGGTAAGGCAGCGCTCATATTATGTTAAGGGTGTGGGTTCGAGCCCCAGCGCTGCCATTTTTCACTAACATTTTCTTCTTTTTTGTTCCCAGCTAGCGCGCATGGGCCTAGAGACTTTGGGCCTGAGATTTTTGCTGACTTTCCACCCCCCAGTTCACTCATAACACGCAGGCCCTTTACTTTTTTGTTTATTTATTTGCTGAGTATACAGAAAAAAACAGGCTTTTGGGCCTACAACAAAAAACTATTTTTTCTAACAAACACGCCAACCTGATTTTCACACCCCTGACTCTTTTTATATTTTTATATTTTGTTTTTTTTCTTTATTATTATTATCATTATTATTTTTGTTGATAAAAAAAAGACACACACACAGATATATATATATATATATATGTGTGTGTGTGTGTGTGTGTGTGTGTGTGTGTGTGTGTGTGTGTGTGTGTGTGTGTGTGTGTGTGTGTGTGTGTGTGTGTGTGTGTGTGTGTGTGTGTGTGTGTGTGTGTGTGTGTGTGTGTGTGTGTGTGTGTGTGTGTGTGTGTGTGTGTGTGTGTGTGTGTGTGTGTGTGTGTGTGTGTGTGTGTGTGTGTGTGTGTGTGTGTGTGTGTGTGTGTGTGTGTGTGTGTGTGTGTGTGTGTGTGTGTGTGTGTGTGTGTGTGTGTGTGTGTGTGTGTGTGTGTGTGTGTGTGTGTGTGTGTGTGTGTGTGTGTGTGTGTGTGTGTGTGTGTGTGTGTGTGTGTGTGTGTGTGTGTGTGTGTGTGTGTGTGTGTGTGTGTGTGTGTGTGTGTGTGTGTGTGTGTGTGTGTGTGTGTGTGTGTGTGTGTGTGTGTGTGTGTGTGTGTGTGTGTGTGTGTGTGTGTGTGTGTGTGTGTGTGTGTGTGTGTGTGTGTGTGTGTGTGTGTGTGTGTGTGTGTGTGTGTGTGTGTGTGTGTGTGTGTGTGTGTGTGTGTGTGTGTGTGTGTGTGTGTGTGTGTGTGTGTGTGTGTGTGTGTGTGTGTGTGTGTGTGTGTGTGTGTGTGTGTGTGTGTGTGTGTGTGTGTGTGTGTGTGTGTGTGTGTGTGTGTGTGTGTGTGTGTGTGTGTTATGTTAGTTTAATTAGAATTAAAACTCTTTTCATACAAAAAACCCTAAAAAATGCTCCTTTGTTTAATTTCATTTCTTTTCATTTTAAACTTAGTACAATTTTCCTATTTTAATCAATTATTCTCTTTTAATTAATTAGGTCAAGAACACTTTTCCTTAACAAAACCAAATAAAAATTCATTCTTCATCCATTTATACTTGTATATTATATTCATTCCATCTCTCGTACATTTATTCAAATTCAATATGGGTGTAATAGATAATTAGGATTTAATTTCTTGTAATCCTCATTTGTAAATTTGTATACCCCGTCCCTTAATGATGTAATAGCATAGGACATTTATTTTCTGCAATTTATCCCTTTCATATAAATGCTAGTAATTAGGGTTTGTATGGCAAGATAAAATCAATATAGAATACCCTAATTCAAGATAAATCAAGCATGAAATACAAACACTTGCACACTTGCACCTCTAGTGTTAACTCCACTTTATTGGCTTAAATAAATAGTCATGATATGCATGTGAGACATCTTAGCCAAAACAAATCAAAAATACAAGATCATAGTCCCTCGATGACACTACGAATGTTGCCTTACAAATGATCTTAGTTCCTTAAAAAAATTCTAAGGTATCTCACAACATTGTTATCCATGACTATACGATGACCCACACCCGTCCCTTTACATCCAAAGATAAGGATACATGCCAATCAATGATAAAATAGCAATATCAAAGGAAGAGAGAAATGAACAAAAGACTTTTGAGTAGGTAGAATGTTCTTAGTTGCTTGCTCATAACCCATCTCTAAAACAAATATCTTTTCAAGCACACCAAACACTTTAAAAAAACATGAAATATTTTTAAAAAGTCCAACACTTTGTATGCATTCTTATAGAGACGATAATCATTACAAAGTTTGCCTAAACGAAGGCGCTTTTCAAAAAAATACTTTCAAAACCCATCACAAACACATTTCAAACAAAGCAATTTCAAAAGAGATCTAGCAAGCAACCAAGATCCCATAGATAACTATGGATGAAAAGGGTGCTAACACCTTCCCTTTTCATAACTTACCCCTCGAACTCAAGTAAATATCTTAAAGGTCTTTCCTGTTCTTTTCATCCTTTCCTTATTGGATAAAAGAAAAATCGGTGGCGACTCATGCTATCTACAACAATTGCAATCAAATGCAACACACTCAAGTCAGTTCTCCCACCGTATTACAATACGCTTTTGATACATTTGACCATGACAGACAGCAACCAACCTTTTTTCATCAATCAAAATCAACTGATCCAACCTAGTCTGAATCCATTCGTCCTCTCCTAAGTTTGCTTCTTTCATAATCCTTAAGGAAGGAATCTTAACTTCGACAGGCAGGACGGCTTCCATGCCATAGACTAAAGAGAATGGGGTTGCCCCAGTTGATGTTCGTGCCGAGGTATGGTATCCATGAAGAGCAAATGGCAACATCTCATGCCAGTCTTTATAGGTCACCATCATCTTTTACACAATCTTCTTTATGTTCTTATTGGCAGTTTTCATTGCACCATTCATCTTAGGTCTGTATGGAGAAGAGTTGTGATACTTTATTTTAAACTATGTGTAGAGTTCAGTGATCATGGCATTGTTGAGGTCGGTACCGTTGTCAGTGATCATCCTTTCAGGGATGCCATATCGACATATGAGGTTATGCTTGATAAACCAGGCTACAACATTCTTGGTAACTGAGGCAAATGAAGCCGCTTCAACCCATTTGGTGAAGTAGTCAATTGCGACGAGGAGGAAACAATGTCCATTAGAGGAAGTGGGCTTAATTTCTCCGATCATGTCAATTCCCCACATTGCAAATGTCCATGAAGCAGTCTTGACATTTAAAGGTATTAGAGGCACATGAACCTTGTCGGCATAAATATCGCACTTATAGCAAGTTCTCGAGTGGTGGTGACAATTAGTTTCCATTGTCGACCAATAGTAACCAGCCCTCAGAATCTTCTTGGCCATAGCGTGTCCACTAGAGTGAGTTCCGAAGATACCTTCATGCATATCCTCAATGATCTTATCTGCTTCCTTTTTATCCATAGAACGGAGCAGAGTTGAATCAGGGTTACGCTTGTATAAAATCCCATTGCTTAGGAAGAACTTGGCTGAGAACCTCCGCAGGATTTTTTTGTCGTTGATTAATGCCCCCTCATGGTATTCTTGCGCTTCAAGGTACCTTTTCACTTCGTGGTACCAAGGCTTCTCCTCATTAGTGTCAATCTCACAACAGTGTGTCGGTTCGTCAAATCTTTCGATGGTAGTTCTGGGAGCTTCGTTGTCCCAATTGACCTTGAACATAGATGACATAGTTGCTAAAGCATCTGCCAACTGATTTTCTTCCCTTGGAATATGCTCAAAGGTGACCTCTTCAAAGTATGGGATCAGAGTTAGCACAAGCTCTTTGTAAGGGATCAAATTTGGATGTTTGGCATCCCACTCTCCTTTAACTTGACTAATTACCAGGGTCGAATCTCCGTATATGCTTAAGAATTTGATCCTTAGGTCAGTGGAAGCCGTAAGACCCATGATGCATGCTTTATAATCAGCCATGTTGTTGGTACAGTCGAAGCAAAGTCAGGCAGAGAAAGGTGTATGGAAACCTTCAGGAGAAATTATCACAACATCAATTCTGTTACCCAATGCATTGGAAGTTCCATCAAAAACCATAGTCCATTGGGATCCTTGTTCAGGTTCTTCATACGGTCTAGGCTTTTCACAGTCGGTTATCAGCATGATATTCTCGTCTAGGAATTCAAAGTTCATGGATTGGTAATCATCAACAGCTTGATGGGCCAAATGATCCGCCAGTACACTTCCTTTGATTGCTTTTGTGTAGTATACTGGACTTCATATTCAGTTAAGATCATTTGCCATCTGGCTATTCGTCCGGAGAGAGCTGGTTTCTCGAAGATATACTTGATGGGATCCATCATAGAGATCAATAGAGTAGTATGAGTCAACATATACTATCTTAGTCGACGAGAAGCCCATGCCAAAGCACAACAAGTTTTCTCGAGCTGTGAATATCTAGTTTCACAGTCGGTAAACTTTTTGTTAAGGTAGTATATTGCATGCTCTTTTAGACCAGACTCATCATGTTGGCCCAGCACACACCCCATTGAATTTTCTAATACGGTCAAGTATATAATTAGAGGTATTCCTTCAACTGGAGGCATTATGATTGGAGGTTCTTGTAAATACTCCTTGATCTTGTCAAAAGCTGTTTGGCAGTCGTCATTCCATCTGACTACTTGATCTTTCTTCAGCTGTTTGAAGATTGGTTCACAAGTAGCAGTTAAATGAGATATGAATCAGTAAATATAGTTGAGTCGTCCTAAGAAACCCCTGACCTCCTTCTCAGTACAGGGAGCTAGAATTTCTTGTATGGCTTTGACTTTTGCAGGATCGACTTCAATACCTTTTCCACTGATAATGAAACCTATGAGTTTTCTAAATCTCACCCCAAAAGTGCATTTGTTGGGATTCAACCTCAGCTTGTATTTATTCAGCCTTTCAAATAGCTTGTGCAAATGACCAAGGTGTTCTTCCTCAGTTTGAAATCTTGCAATCATGTCATCAACATAGACTTTTATCTCATGATGGATCATGTCATGAAATAGAGTCACCATAGCCCGTTGATACGTTGCGTCTGCATTCTTCAAATCGAAAGGCATGACCTTATAACAGAAGGTTCCCCACTTTGTGACAAAAGTGGTTTTTTCCATGTCTTCAGGCGCCATTTTGATTTGGTTGTATCCGGAGAAGCCATCCATGAAGGAGAATACTTTATGTTGAGTAGTGTTATCAACCAAGACATCAATATGTGGTTGTGGGAAATCATCTTTGGGGATTTCCCTATTTAAATCCCTGTAGTCTACACACATATGGATTTTACCGTATCTCTTCGGCATTGGGACCATATTTTCAACCCATTGGGTATATGACATCACTGCCAGGAAACCTGCATTGAATTGTTTCATTACTTCATCCTTTATTTTCGCAGACATATTTGGCTGTAGGCGACGAACCTTTTGCTTGATTAGAGGACAACCTTCTTTCATTGGCAGACGATGAACTATGATATCAGTATCAACATCTGAACCAACCTGCCCTTGACACTGTCTTCCAGGTTAGCACCAATCTTGACTTCCTTCTTATCTACCTCAGTTCCCAAGTTTATTACTTCAACTAGTTCTTCGGGCGGTTGAAAGGCCTTTTCCTCTTGTATCAGGAGTCTGGCGAGTTCCCCAGGTATTTCACAATCTTCTTCACCTTCGTCTTTGGCTTGATAGATTGGATTCTCAGAGTCATATATGGCAATAGCAGAATTGTTGTCAATGAGGTCCGTAGTGGATGTGCATCTACAAATGTGTGTGTGTGCATGTAAGGTGACGTGGCTATTTGAAAATGCAGTAAAGTAAAAGAAAGACAAAGAGCACAAAATTTGAATGCAAAATATTTCAAGGTTTTTCATTAAAATGAACATATGGCATATGAAAATTACAAACCTTTAACAAATGGACCAATGTGCCCCGGGCAAGGCACATGGTTTAAAATTATTGTTTTAATGGAAATTACATACAAATTTCTCAAAGTAATAAAACAGGAAATGGAAATTACTCCTGGCTAAAGGAGATTAAGATGAAGTCCTTGGTTTTTCAGTTGCTGAGTCATCCATCAGCAGTTGGGTATATCCAATCGTTCCAGTCACTATCACTGTCATATTCTCCGAGAGCATTAACTTTGGTGTTACTGATATGGAAAGGTGGTTTCCCTGTATAAGCACGTCGAACCTCATTTTGAGCCTTGGAAATTAAGACGAACCCAAACTTGTCTGGCTTGTATGGGATATCAGGAATTTGTCCCCAGATGGTACAACCTTTGTCTTCAACTACAACACGAGCATCTTTAAGAAAGGCCATCCTTGGTGTATCTTTAGCAGCTTTGGGAGTGACAGGAGTGGCCTTGGCAACAACAATCATTGGAGGGACCACTTCAAAATCTTGACAAGGATTCTCAATGAATTCGCCATCCATTTCAACATATTTGAACGAATTCAAATAACTGATCATAAACTCTTCCTCCCCACAGACGGTGACAATTTTCCCTTTGATTGGGTACTTCAGTTTTTGATGTAATGTGGAGGTAATCGCACCTTCCCCATGAATCCATGGGCGTCCGAGTAGGCAAGAGTAGGCGAGGCGGATATCCATCACATAAAATGTTGAGTTTAAGACTTTAGACCCAACCTTGATAGGGAGATCAACCTCTCCATGGACCATTCTTTTTTATCCATCAAAATCCCTTACTATAATATCATTGGGTTTCAACACCAATCCGTCACAGTCTAGTCTATCCAAAGCTCCTTTAGGTAAGACATTGAGGGAGGAACAAATATCTACTAACACATGTGCCAAGGTGGTGCCTTTGCATTCAATGGAGATGTGGAGGGCTTTATTGTAATTCTTCCTCGGTGGAGCCTGAGAAATTTATGCCGAACCTGCTGCAGTTGACCCGACTGAAGCAAAAGGTGCAACTTGAGAAACTACTGGATCAGTAGTAGCTAAAGTTTGCGACGATATTTCGTCTATGTTTGGATTATCAAGACTTGTCATGCTTGATATATGATTCCTATATGATGGTTTATTATACTCTTTGGTTGACTTTCCATTTCTAAGCTGCATACACTTAAGACAAATTCTTAGCACTAGGTCCCATCAGGTGTGCCAATTTGTTTACTATGAAAAATGGTAAACAACCGTTGGTACTCCCAAAGTTATAAAACTAAGGGTAACTTGCAGGATAGACCAGTTGATCTTAAGACATGTGCTAAGAGTTTTGTTATTATACTTATTGTGTCGAAATCCTTGTCAAGGGAAACAGTTTTTTGTGACGAAGGGAACAAGTATAACGAATTTCCACACTATGAATCGACTGAATAACTCGTGACTCGTGACTGAAAGAAGGTATTTATACGAAAATAAGATTCAATAAACTAATTGACTAGCGACTCGTGACCGACAAAGAGAATTGAATTGTTTACGCGAAGTAGAAAATAACGTAAAGGGTTTGTTTAATAGTATATAGAAAGCAAGTAAAATATTTAAAAGAGGTGATGGAAAAATAAAGGAGTTGCATTGAAATAAAAGTGGTGATTCACCTATATCAAGCACTTCTTCGCTCTTTGTTTCCTAACGCTTGGAATGATAGAGTTTTTGACAAGTGATTTGAGCATACAAGTGAACACACAAAAACTACACTAAATCTACCTATTTATAATATTTACAATATAACTGCCTAGATGAAATCTACGGATAATATTGAAATCTTGAGGCAACCGCTTCACAGGATGTCGCCACCTATTTGGCGCT
The DNA here is from genome assembly GCA_948472305.1 of Vicia faba. Lineage (NCBI taxonomy): Eukaryota > Viridiplantae > Streptophyta > Magnoliopsida > Fabales > Fabaceae > Vicia > Vicia faba. Next base: position 1,422,864,624 of record OX451738.1, on the reverse strand, counting down.
TAAACAAGTTGTAAACCGTTGGCAACTTCTGATGGCTTTGAAATTTGAATCTTCTCGCTCCTAGCTTCTGAAAGTAAACCGCTTCTGGCTCGTTTCGACACTTTCCTTTTGGCAAGAGTTAGACATCAACAATAATTTCTCTTAGTCCAGAAACCCTTTGGTCGACAAAACCAACTTCGACCATTTTTCTTGTATTTCAGCCTTTGATCGACAAAACCAACTCCGTCCATTTTTCTTGTATTTTCTTTTGGTCTCCCTGGCTCAGTTTCGACAGTATGGCGTGACGTTGCCTTTAAACAATAAATCTAGTTTAATAAAACCAAATTTCCAAACACTTTGGCCCCAATTTCTACTTTAGAGGATGAACCTTAGCTTATGAGAATATCCTCATTTACCACACGTGCTTGTTTACCTTAAGATTTTTTTTAAGGTAACAAAATTCCCCATATATATGCCATTTTTGAATCTCGACTCCTATGAGATAATGGTATCTTTGAAGCGTCGGTTTCACCATTCAACCAAACCATTTCCATTCCTCAAAAAGCGAACTTTATTGTCCCGTCTTTTCCGTGACGTCATGTAATCATGGTAACGTATCACGCTTTTCAGTTTCAAGACGTGTAACATTTAATTTCCGCCATCATTACACGTTTAGTGGGAAATGTGGCCCACTCACTCACGTTAATCTTGCAGCACGTGTCCCTCAAATGGCACGATTTAAACTTAGGAAATCACAAATATTTTCCCCATTATTTCTTCCTTCCTTTCAGAATCTATAAATACCCTTATTTTTCTCTTTTTTTTCTACTTTTCTTTGCTTCTTCACACCCTTGCTTCATAAAAATGCAACATTTACAAATTTCTTCATTGTTCCTCATCTTCATCCTTCGTCAAACTTCTTACAATGGCAAATGTTGATAATCAAACTTCTTCTCCAGCAATCTCTCTTTAACTACAACTTGTCGATGGCAAAGCTTATGTGCCAGAACCTCCATTTACTGAGGAGAAAGCCAAAATATGGCAATCTCAGGTATTTATCCCTTTTTCTCTTGAAGAAAAACCCTTAGCTTTTTTAGGTCCACTTACTACAGATGCACCCTCTGAAATCTATGTAGACGATAAGGAAGTATTTTTTTTCCTACTACTATTGTTACCAAACCTATAATTTCTTCTCCAAACCCTATTTCGCTCAAATACATTGACATGAATTTTAGAACTGCTCCGCCTCTACATTGCCCTAAGTTTCGGGCTTGGATGGGAAACCGACAAAGGAGATCAATGGAAAAGAATGGGCATTTATACATTGTTATAAATTTCTCAATGCAGTCAGCCTTACTCTAGTGGCATGCTCTTAGCTGCCATACATTTTTGGGAAGGGTCGACCAACACTTTTCACACTAAGTGTGGTATGATTACTCCTACCCTATTCGACGTTGTTGCCATCACAGGGTTAAAACCATCTGGTACAGTTTTTAACTATAGAGATGTTGAGCCTATGCTACTAAAGTTCGATGTTGGTGAAGCTGGTAAACCAACAGACAACAACTTCATCGACCATCACGCGCAAACTTTTGGCCCCACAACTGATGAAGAGCATGTAGAATTTTTAACCTTGTGGATGTCTCGCTTTATTTTTTGCTCCAGGTCGATGTAGTTGGCCAAACAGTTTTCTTATTTGGCTACCCAATTGCACATGGGTGAGAATGTTGCTTTAGACCAGCTAATTTTGACCTCTATTTATGCATCCTTGACTGACGCTGCTAATCAAATCAAGCGTTTCGACCCTACTAATCCAAAGAAAAAGAATGTCTTGGTCCATGGCCCTTTTTGGCTTTTACAATTATGGTTGAATGCCACTTTTTTAGAAGATCAAGCCCTTTAGGAATAAAAAAGTAGCATGTCTTCCATCTCAAAACCATATCGTTTGGTAACGCCTCCTTCCTTTGACTCCTATTGATAAGGGTTCCCCAAATCCTGAAGTTTTATAACTACTCTTCAATATCATGTTGACAAGATTCTCTTTTACACCCTCTATGGCCCCGTTCCATGATAGACAAGATAGCCCAGAGTGGTTTACTAGGGCTTTCCCACCCGCAAGAGAAGAAGACAGGAAAAATTCCCTAATCCTCTGGAGATGTTACTTAACTCCCCAATTTTTGTCTTTTGTGATTGTCAGTGTAAATCCAGGGTTAGTCACTTATCAGCCTAACTTGGTGGCTCGACAATTTGGACTCTGTCAACTTGTCCCCAAGTCCTTGTTCAATTCTCATGAGCTGCTGATAGGCATCATAACTGACCAACCTTTTGAAGTTATTAAAGAAGATATCGAAAACATATGGGCACGAAGGCCTACACTTAATCTCACTCCTTTCTAACCATCTTTCTACCATACCAAAGAATTTGAGACTTGGTGGCAATCATATTTCGTTACATTCATTGGTGATCCTGATGCCAAGTTAGCTGAACTAACTACAGCTTTTTCCAATTTGCAGGCGAAATCGACCAAGTGTAAGATTACCCATGTTAAAAAAATTTGAGCTTTTCAGAATCACTTCCGAGTTGTGTATCGACCTAATGATCTTCGTCGGACCATTCTTGAGGTCGTTGTCGAATTAATGGAGAAGGTAATCATTAGGATATCGACACTTAAAATCCCTGGTTATGCAAAAGACAGATATCTTTACGCTCTTCACTTTGGAAACATCAAATTTCCTCCTTTGCCATCTAGCCCTTTGGCTTTGGCCTTTGGCCCACCTATTCCTGACTGGTGGTATTGCTCTTTATCGGAGATGCAAAATGTCTATAAAAAAAGGCCGACAGAGTGGTACCGACGAAGTATTATCTACCTAACTATTTAGGGCATCTTCATTATGATCTCTATTATGTTAGAGTACTTTCAACCACACAAATCTAGAATGATTTCTAGAAAGCTTACACCCCTGCTTATTTTGATTTTGTTGCTTATTTAATTTTTTTATCCTTGCCTTACAGCTATTTCAATAGATCAGGCAGGCGCCGTTTCTGTTGGCAAACTAAAACCTTCAATGAATCAGGTTTAAACTTAACCTTTCGTCAATTATAATTCTTGATTTGGCATATCTGACTTAGCCAATATCTTGTATATTATCCCTGACCATACACTTTCCGACGATGAACCCATTTCTTCTTCACTTAAGAAGGCTTCCTCTGTAGGTGTACTTATATACTTCTTGTTTCCATGTATTTTATGCCTTGAATCATACTAATATTTTCCTTGTTTGCTAGAGTAAAAAACGCTCAGCGGATTTGACTACTCTCTCTGACAAATCCAAACAGTCCAAGAAGGATATACAACATATTTCTGAGAGGGCTGAGGTGTGTTTTGTTGATCCAACTTTCCATTCTCGACTAACGCAATTACTTCAACTTATATCTTTTTCTGATACTAAGCCATCACCTAATGTTCAGCCCCCTCAACGCTCCCACAAATCCAAAAGCCACGAGAGGAAAAAATACTCCTCTTCTGAAAATAAGGTGGAGAGAAAGAAGAAGAAGAGGAAGGTACATATGTCCTAGAATGCTGAAGCAACGGTTGGCTTAAATCCTGCTGATGAAATGGCGGAACCAGATGATGTCGAAGTCCCTCTTGTCACCAAAAGGAGACGTAAAGTTATCTTGGCTAAAACTCCTGAAACTACCTTAGATTTAGGTGTTGACACTATAGTGGTTGACACAACCATTGTCACTCCGACTCATGCTCCCAAAATTGATACAACTCCCAACCTAATGGGAAGTGTTGTTGATGTTTCAGCTAAGGATGAATTTGTCGATCTTTATCCGTCGACACAGGTACTAGCTGATTATTTTTTAGTTTATTTTTATTTTTGTTTGTTGAATTCATTTGGATAATATCTTTTCTTTCTTTAGGATAATATCTCTGGCCAACAATGAATTGTGCCCGACTATACTCCTTTGTCAGAAACTTATTCTCCCCATCATCATGAGAATCCTGACATTGCTGATGGTGAGTTTATTGACCTGACTATTCTGGCTACTCTTAGTGACTCTAATTCAGTCAGTAGTCCTGCCAAACATAAGGGTTATAGTTCTACTAGCTCTGACTCTAGCCTCTCAGATTCCCTACAGGGTTCAGAAGCAAATAACATTGTTACCACCTACCAAATATTTCCCCCTCCTGAAGGCACACAAGGCACGCCTCATACTTCTTCTGGGAAAGCAAAGGTCGACTCACCCACTGCACCAAAACACGTGGGAGTTAAGCCTTCTGCTTTAGAAGCAATTGCTAGGTTGCATCGCTTCGTGAGTTCTCGCACTCTTTCTTCTGACTCTAACCAATCTCAAGCACACAATGACAATATAGGTCCTGAAGCAATCAAAGCAAAAAATCTAATGACTAAAATTCGGACTCATGCTTTGAATCCTGATTTTCCCCATCTGCTTCATTCTGATCCAAATCTTGGCCCAGAACTTTCAGACGCTCTCGCTCATATAAAGGAGCTCAACATTTCTGAATCATCCAGGTTTATGATAACGGCATTTGAGAAATTATTTATTCCTCTACTCCTAAATTTCGAAAGTACTAGGGAAAATGAGGAAGCAGTCAAGTCGAAGAAAGCTTTTGTGAAAGAGAATTTAGATATGGTGGTACAAGCCATTGAAGAGATCACTAATTTATTAGCAATGATTGGAAATAAAAAATAGGAACTGGGTCCTAAACAGAAAAAAGCTGCTGAAATATGTGACCAGATTTCTGCTCTCAATAAGGAATTGGAATTGATTGCCAAGCAAGAGGAAGAGATTAATAACATTATTAACCCAGCTCAGCAAAGGATGACCAAATATCCATGGATGTTGTGGTCGTAAGCGAATAAAATTCTTCTGTCGAAACGGAGATTGAAACACTTAGGACTCAAGCTGAAGATTTTGAATACCAGGCCGCAAAGCTCCACGGTGAACTGCGGTCATTCCAAAACAAATTCAAACACTTTTAATCATTGTATCAATGATCTTGTGATTTCTTATGGATTTAAGACAAATTTTAATGGCACCTTTATTTATCTTTCTTATATGTATCTTCCTCTATTGTACACATTTTATGCATGTTTTGAATCTGCTGGTTTCGAACATAATTTTACCAGCTTATCGATTCGACGAATATTCATTATGTCGAAATCCTGACTTCTTGAAGAATGGTTTTATAATTTTTTAAATACTTACCATTTACCCTTAATATTCGTCGATCTGGGGTTAACTCTTCAAGTTCATAGGAATTGTTCGAAAAAACTTGCATCACCTTAAAAGGCCCTTCCCAATTTGGGGACCATTTCCCTAAGACTCTATTATTTTTGTCCATAGGCAATATTACTTTCCATACTCAATCGTCGATAGCAAATACTTTATCTTTTACTTTTTTATTATAAGCTCTGGCAACTCTTTCTTTATGTCTTATTAACGAATCAAGGGTCAACATCCTTTCTTCATCTAAGTCGACATGCTCATCTGCCATCATATTCCAGTAATCTTCATATGGTGTTTCATGTTGTCTTTGGATTCTTATTGATTGAATATGCATCTCCCCTGATAACATTGCATCATGTCCATATGCAAGTCGAAATGGAGTAGTTCCCGTTGCTTCCTTAGGGGAAGTTCTACATGCCCATAAGGCTTGATCTAGTGTTTTATGCCAATTCCTTGGCTTCTTTCCTACATGCTTCTTAGTTAGGCTAACTATTACTTTATTGGAAGCTTCGACTTGGCCATTTGCCTGAGCATAGTAAGGAGTAGAAGTTAACAATTTAATTCCAACTTCTTGCGTAAATTCTTGCATTTTTCGTCCAGTAAACACTGATCCTTGGTCGGTTGTAGTTATTTCTGGAATCCCAAACGGACATATGATGTGATTTTGTATAAAATCGATAACAGCTTCTTGATCGACATTTGTTAGGGCTACTGCCTCAACCCATTTTGTAAAATAATCAATATAAAGTAAAATATACCTTTGTTATTTTGATGACGCTGGTTTTATTTCTCCAATCACATCCAAGGCCCATCCTCTGAATGGTCAGGGTTTTATTATTGCATGTAGCTCACTTGCAGGAACATGTTGTATGCCCCCATGTGCTTGGTATTCTTGGCAACCTTTAGCAAATTCGATGCAATCTTTTAGAATTGAAGGCCAATAAACACCTGAAGCACCAAAAGCCATTTCATTTTGTGTTCTGCTTGATGTGCGCCACATGCTCCACTATGCACATTTGACACTGCTACATATGCCTCACTTTCTCCAAGGCATTTAAGCAATACTCCTTCAGCAGTTTTCTTAAATAATTTGTTTTCTATCAAAACATAACTGAGGGCACAATACTTGATCTTACAATTTGTCGACCCCGTAGGGTTGCACAGATAATTGGCCAATGGCTTTCGCCAATCATTCTCTTGCCCATTTTCAATAGTTAAAATCTGAAAATTTTCGGCATCTACAGCCCCTAACTTTATCATTGACAAATCAGAAGGAGATAACCAAGTTGCTTGAACTTTCTCTCGTCGAGGTATGTGTCGAACACTCACTTGTTCAATTTTTTTCAACAATCTAATAGTAATCACATAATACATGAGTAAATTTTCTTTAACACGTCTGTATTCCTTTGATACTTGTTTAATTACTAATTCAAAGTCTCCCATGATTTCGACATTCCTTGCCCCTAATTCCAGTAGTAGTTCAAGCCTTGTTACTAAAGACTCGTATTCTGCTTCATTATTTGTACATATACCGTCGATTCTATACTTGAACTTTGTTGGAATTCCAATGGGAGAAAGTATAATTCCTCCTATTCCAACTCCGTTTTTATGGCTAGAACCATCGAAGTATAACTTACATGGCGCTAGATCTACATAATTCTGAGGCATACTAACCATTGATGGTCGACTAGAAAATCTGCCACCACTTGTCCCTTCATTTCCTTTAAGGGCACGTAATTCAGAGAATACTCTCCTAATTCTAAATCCCATTTACCGATTCGACTATGTAAAATTGGTTTGGACAACATGTGCTTAATAATATCGAAATGAGAAGATTCATATACATCAACAGGCTTTATATATTGCTTTAACTTAATACAAGAGAAATACAAGCAAAGCTGTGATACGGTGGGAGAACTGACTTAAGGTTTTGCGTTTGTATTCGCACTTGTTCGGTTTAGCAAGAGTCGCCACCGACTTTTTATTTTATCCTAAAGGAAAGGTTAAAAAGCACAGGAAAAACCTTTTGAGATGTTTCGTGGGTTCGGGGGATAGATTATGAAATGAGAAGGTATTAGCACCCTTTTCATCCATGGTTATCCATGGGCTCTTAGTTACTTGTTTAGATCACTTGCCTTTGATTTTAAATTGTTTGAAATGGTGGTGTGTGTGTGTGTTTGAAAATGTTTTGAAAAAGATGCCTTGTCTAGGCAACCGTTGTAACAATTCTTTACTCAAATGTTTTACAAAGGTGTGTGTCTTTTCGAAAAGATGTTTCAATGTTTTTGAAAGTTGTTTTTGAAAGTGTTGTTGTGGAGTGATGTTTTGAAAATAGGCAAGTGTGTTTTGCAAGTTTGATCAAGTAACTAAGAGTTGTCTACCCCTAAATTTACTCAAAGATTTTTCTTATGTTTTAACCCTTTTAACAGTATTGTTCCACCATTGTATTTGGTGGACAATCTTGTGTTAGGATGTTAACGGGACGGGCGCGGGTCATCGTATGGACCATGAATGCAATGGTGCCAAGTGTCTTTGGCAATTTTGCTTGAAGGGACTATGATCATTTTGTTTAGGCAACTTTCGAAAGCGTCATCGAGGGACTATGATCATTTTGAATTGTTTTGCCAAAGATACTTAACATGCAAGCATGGCCCATTTTGGAAGGCAACAAGCGGTATTACCCTAGGGGTGCAAGTGTGAATTGTGTATTGATTGTCATGCATTTATCTTGTATTAGGTTATCTAGCGGTTGATTTTATTTACATACAAACCCTAGGTCTAAACATGGTATAATTGAAAGCGATAAATTGCGGGAATTTAAAGTCTAAGCTATTACAAATAAGTATCCAGGGATGGGGGTACAAATATTTACAAATGGGGATGAGACTTATTAGGAGAGTAGTGTCCAAATATATTTACAACCAAATCGAATCGCAATCGCAATGTAAAATGTAGCAATGTATAGGAATCAAAGAGAAACAAAATGTGTATTGTAAAAGTGTATGTGAATATTTACAAGTGATGAAAAATAATGTTAACCTAATACAATATTAAGTATTTATTTATTTTTGGATATTTGTGGATTATGTACAAAACAAAAGATTTAATAAAAGAAAAGAAAATGTTTTAAGAAATTCTATTTTTTATGTATTAATGTCTTTATGTAGAAAAGTTTTAATTAAAGAAAAGAGAAATGTTTTAAGTTTAAAAATTTATGTATTTATATATAAACAAATGTTTAATAAAAAATCTATTTTTAGGTATTTATTGATATCTTATATACAAGGATTTTATTTAACTCAAAATAAAATATTATTGTGTATTTTTAATCATACTAATAAGAAAGTAATTTAAGAAAAATTTATATAAAAAAAGAGTTTAACGTATTATTTTATTTACAAACAAAAATGAAATATATTAGTTTAAATCATAAAAATAAAAATAAAAATAAAATGATAAGTCAAAAAAAGATGTTAGTTTATGTACAAAACAAAAAAAGGAATGGGCTTTAGTGTTAGTTCTTGGCCCAAAACAGAATGTGAAAGAGAAACAAGAAGGGGGGGTATGGCGCTAGAGATGGAAATGGGCTTAGGCAGTGAATGGGGAAAGGCCCAGATGGTTTTAACAAATTTGTTTGTTAGGGTTTTCAAAGTTTCGTTTCATTTAGGGTTTGTTGAGTTACAGAGCGGCGCCGTTTCCACCTTCCCTCTTCGTCCTCTTCACTTTCTCAAAATGGAGCCACTGAACACTCGCCTCCTCGCCTCAAGCTGCTAGGCGCTGCCTCCATCTCCCTCTCTCCAAGGTTACTCAAGCATTGATGGTACAAAGGTAGCGATTTCTGCTCTTGTAATTTTAGGGTTTCAAGTTTTATATATTATTAGTTCTATGTATTCTGATCTTTGATTATTGTTATTTCCTGTGAGGTGTTTAAAAAGGAAAAAAGGGAAGAAGAAATTAACCTTTGCTGGCCTTTGGAAATGGAGGAGGAGAAATGGGTAGGGTGGCGTCTCAGGCGGCCAAGGGCGGAGGAATACGTGATGTTATGCTTGCTCTGTGGAAATCTGGTATTCTTATCTTTGCTTTTTAGGGTTTTATGATGACTGTCTCTGAAAACCCTAGCCTTAACCGCTTCTTTTCCTCTTCTGCTTCTTTGGACGCTTGCCTCTGAATACTTGTTGTTGAGATATTTGATATTGTTAATGTTGGTGGACTTTTTATTCTGATGTTAGACCCTGTGATGAGGTTGCTCTGAGGGTTTCCTTTGGTATGATCATTTGTTTGTTGCCTTTGGTATGCTTATTTGTTTGACTCTTCTGAGTTTGATTGAGCTTCTGTCAATGATGATATTGGCCCTGAGATTTCTGAGTTGCTATTGGCTTTCTCCTCTTCCTTCTTATCAATAATGATAGCTTATGAGTATGTTTATATGGTTATTGGCCCTATGATGAGGTTGCTCTGAGGGTGTCTTTGGCTCTGAAAGGCTTGAGACAGGCTTGGCTTTTAGGCTTTGGCTTCTAGGTAGTTTTAGCAGGATGAGGTTTGTGTAGTTTGTACAAGCTTCAGGTAATTTAGCAGGATGAGGCTTGGGCAGGTTTTGTTGCTTGCTTCTGGTTTGAAAAGCTTAGGTTGAGTTTGAAGCAGGTTAAATTTTAAGCTTCTTTTTTGTTGGGGTCACAGGCTTATGTTTATGCAGGATGTTTAGGCTTCTGTTTGAGGCTTGTGTTACAGGTTTATGCAGGATGTGGTAGGTTAAGGCTTATGCTATTAGTTTGTGTTTGACACAGGTTTGAGGTTTGGAGCTTATTGTGGTTCAGGCTTGGTTACAGGCTTGAAGCTTGGCAGATTCTTGGTATGAGTTTGAAACAGGTTTGAAAGCCTGAAGCAGGCTTGAGGCTACAAGCTTGCTGACTTGCTTCTATAGCAGGCTTTAAGTTTGAAGTAAGTTTGTTGTTCTGTTATGTGCTTTAGACAGGAAAAATAAGTTGAAGGCAAGCTTTGGCTATGTGTTTCTATGTGTACTCTTCCCTCTTCCACTGTGTTTTGGTATATCTTCTTTATATCTTTTTCTCAAGCCTGCTGTACTGTAAGCCTATACTTCTTTTCCTCTCTCTCTCTCTCCCTACAAATTAAAAGCATTTTTATATTGCTTACTGTCTTTTTTCTGAAAAAGTAACTGGCTTTGAAAATGATGATTTTGAATATCTTGCTTGCACTTTGGTTTTGCTTTGCATATCTCTTATCTTCTTTTTCCAGATTTTCTACATATTTTACTTCTTGATATCCTTTTGACAGCCTTTTGATAGCTTTTGGATAGTTTGACAGCTTGGTTGACATTGGACTTGGTTAGGCATTTTTCAATCTGCAATCAGTTCAGTTTGCCTTTGTATTTGGTTTGAAATTTTGAACTATGCAGCCTTGTTTGACATTTTGAATTTGTGCAATTCATACTTTTTGCAAGCATATTTCTATCCCTCTTTGTGAACCAAGAGTAATCTTGTGATTTGCAGAGAGGGCAAACAAACTGATTCCGGCCAGTTACTTTTAATGATGAACTTCAAATTAACTGTCCGCTTTTTTTATTTTTCATCTGTATTGACTTCTCTTCTTTTTTTTCTTTTTGCAGGTAAAAATTAATTGATCAATGGGGAGCGTCAGTAGAAGATGAAGATTTAGAAAAAATAGGATGCAATTTTATTTTACTTTAACCATTTGTAATATTATTATTGTAAACAAAATGTAAATAAATTTACAGTTGTTCAAATAATAATTTGTAACAAACAATTAAAGATGAATAAAAGTCCTTTTTTATTGGTTAATTCTTTTTTCAATTCACTGTCCATTTAATTATTTAAGTTTCTGAAATTAAAATAACTGGAAGTAAATCCCAACTATTCTAACTTAGAATAAATAATTAATAAACACTGGTCTTGCAATCAATAATAAACCCGGCGTCCCAATTAAACATGAGCAATGCACAGTCAATCAAACAAACATCCATATGCCTATCTCTTTACTGATTAAATCAAACCCTGCCAGTTCTCAATCCAAATGCCTCAGCTCGTATCCCAGAGTAAATTGAAAAGCACTGTAGAATTAATTCTTTCTGAGAATGCGCGCACAAAACCCTAATTCTTGATTTAACACCAAAGAAACGCCTGTCTGATCAAACCTTGAGCCAAACTCAACCAAACCCTAACAATTTTCTTGAACTGTTCCAGAGTCCATGAAAACCCTAATTTGGCTAGACTGACAAGAAAAATTCTGTTTGACTGGTTCTTGAGCCAATCTGAAAAATCAGGAAAAGTCCGAAGCTGTGATTTCTTATGGAAAAAGAGGAGGGCAAATTTTGGGGTACAACAGTTGCCCCTGTTCAATCTTCTTGAACCTGAAGAGTTAGATTGGCAAGCTTGCCTATCGCGACTCGAGGGTAAAAGGAGATTGGACACTAGAGTGCCCAAAAAATTTGCACTCGGTGATGTGATGGTAGAGGGAATGGGCTTAAAGATGCCATTTGGTGATGGGCTTAAAGATGCCATCTGGAGATGTGACAGGGGGATGGGCTTAGAGATGCCATCTGGAAATTGCTGGTAGGAGGATGGGCTTAGAGATTCCATATGGAAATGATTGGTAGGAGGATGGGCTTAAAGATGCCATCTGGTGATGGGCTTAGAGATGCCATCTGGAAGTTGCTGGTAGGAGGATGGGCTTAGAGATGCCATTTGGAAATGTTTGTTGAACTGTATGTCGTCGGTGAGTGGACGAGTATCAGAAAGGTATCCATGTTTTGGAACATTTCTGAACTGTAGGTCTGAACAAGCAATAGATTGACATCCACGTTTGTAGAATCCGTAAATTGTTTTCAGGAGTTGAAATTGAATAAGCAATAGAGCAGCATCCGTTGTTGGGAAGCGTCCGTAAACTGTTTTCAAAAGTTGAGAAGAATCTAAACAAGCGATAGGTTAATGTCCGTTATTGGAGCCCCGTGAGCTGTTTTCAGAAGTCTTGAAGTTGAATAAGCAATAGAGCAGCATCCGTTGTTGGGAAGCGTCCGTAAAATGTTTTCAAAAGTTGAGTCTGAACAAGCAATAGATTAACATCCATTGTCGGGAAGATTCCGTAAACTGTTTTCAGAGGTCTTGAAATTGAATAAGCAATAGAGCAGCATCCGTTGTTGGGAAGCGTCCGTAAACTGTTTTCAAAAGTTGAGTCTGAACAAGCAATAGATTAACATCCGTTGTTGGGAAGAATCCGTAAACTGTTTTCAGAGGTCTTGAAATTGAATAAGCAATAGAGCAGCATCCGTTGTTGGGAAGCGTCCGTAAACTGTTTTCAAAAGTTGAGTCTAAACAAGCAATAGATTAACATCTGTTGTTGGGAAGAATCCGTAAACTGTTTTCAGAGGTCTTGAAATTGAATAAGCAATAGAGCAGCATCCGTTGTTGGGAAGCGTCCGTAAAATGTTTTCAAAAGTTGAGTTTGAACAAGCAATAGATTAACATCCGTTGTTGGGAAGAATCCGTAAACTGTTTTCAGAGGTCTTGAAATTGAATAAGTAATAGAGCAGCATCCGTTGTTGGGAAGCGTCCGTAAACTGTTTTCAAAAGTTGAGTCTGAACAAGCAATAGATTAACATCTGTTGTTGGGAAGAATCCGTAAACTGTTTTCAGAGGTCTTGAAATGGAGAGAGAACCGGTGTAGGATTGCCTGATGATGAGTCTGTATAAAACTGCATCTGGATGAATCTGGAATAAGTATCAGAATGTCGCCATGTTTGGATCACATCTGAACTATCTCTGGGTGAATCTGGAATAAGTATCAGAATGTCGCCATGTCTGGGTCACATCTGAACTATTTCTAGAAAGAATCTCGGAAGATGATGATCTTTGTCTGTCGACTGATCTTTCCTGAAAAGGTAAAGAGTTAGTTGTATGTGATGTCATGATGCATGATGCGATGTATGTTATATCAATGTTTATGATATGAATGTGATGAATGCGCATGTAAGCTGATGAGTTGTCTTGCTAAGGATAGATGAACCCTGGATGGTAGGAGATAAAAGAATCTTGACTGCTGCCGGGGATTAAAAATCCTTTGATCGTTGAAAATGAGAAGTCCTGGGACCGCTGTTGGGGAATCAGGAGCTTGGGTTGTATGCCAATCTACTGGGGATTCCTGTCTTGAGGGGATCTTCGCTGGAGAATATTCGAATATTCTGTGAAGAACTGAGAATGAGAGTCTCCATTTTGCTTGGGGATTGATAGTTGGAGTTTTTAGCTCCACTGGGGATTGCAAGAATCCTTTGATTGCTGCAGGTATTGATCTGGGATCTTGAAAAGGTTGGTCGGTGAGATAGTTGTCCTGGCCGGTTTCAGGTATTAATCTCTGACCTGAGAAAGAAAGATAGTTTTCCTGGCTTGTTACAGGTATTGATCTTCAATCTCTTCATGTAGATAATTTCCTGGCTTGTTACAGGTGTTGATCCACAATCAGTCGTCCACAGATATTTTCCTGGCTTGCTACAGGTATTAATCTGGAACTTAAGAAAGGTTGGTCAAGGAGATACTGTCATGGCTGGTTTCAGGTGTTGATCTCTGACCTGAGAAAGAAAGATAGTTTTCCTGGCTTGTTACAGGTGTTGATCTTCAATCTCTTCATGCAGATGGTTTCCTGGCTTGTTACAGGTGTTGATCCACAATCAGTCGTCCACAGATATTTTCCTGGCTTGCTACAGGTATTAATCTGGAACTTAAGAAATACGCCACTTCAAGAATGAGAATCTTCATTCTGTTGGGAGTCAGAAATTGGGAGTATACCAATCTTCTGAGGTGATGAGAATCTTCATGCTGTTAACGGTCAGAAACTGGGAGCATACCAATCTTCTGAGGTTTTAAGGATGAGAATCTTCATTCTTGAGTGTCAGAAATTAGGAGTATACCAATCTTCTGAGATGATGAGAATCTTCATGCTGTTAACCGTTAACTTCTATCTGGTTCTAATCCAGGCTTCGCGGTGGTCTGATATTGTGAATGAGTGACAGAATGGCTACCGTGTCTGGAGCGTATCTGAAACTGTATCTTGGAGGTGAGATCTGTATGAGTAGCAGAATGACTTCCTTGTCTGGAGTGTATCTGAAACTGTAACTAGGATCTGAATGAGTGATAGAATGGCTACTATGTCTGGAGCGTATCTGAAACTGTATCTTCCAACAGATGGTGAAGGAATTGTTGAACACTTTTTACATTTGAATGCCCCAAGTGATGATGAAAGAGACTTGCCCCAAGCTCACTGAACTTTTGAGAGATTTGTTGAAATCTTGACTGGACTGCCCCAGGTTAATTGGATGGTGACATGTCATGCCCCTTGTTGATAGGAGACTTGTCGTTGGAAGTGTCATCCTTTTTGAAGTGATTTTGTTCACTGAGAGAGTTTTCGTTCCTCCAAACATTCGCTATATGAATTTCTTTGCTGTCAAACAAATAACCATGTGAAAACAACGATATTCAAATAATGCAAAGTTTATGCTTGTCTCGAATTTTTGAAAAATGCGTTTTTTAGCAGAAAACTTTTTATAAGACAAATTCAACACAAGATTTAGAGCAAGGCCTTACAGGAGTCAGGATACCTTTTGTAATAGTATGCTTTCGAACTAACTCATGCTTCAATTAGGAATTTTGAAGGGTTGTAACGTGGCTCGGTTCACGGTTTAAGAAACAAAGGATAAAGGCTCAAAGTATGTTTGTACCCACCCGCTCTTCGTGATGTTCTTCAATCCTAAACTCAGTTAATTGTGCGTCGCACTCTATTCGAGTTTGGAACGACTTTTGGGGTGATGGCTCACCAATTGAATTTGGAGGGCAGTCATCATCTCCTTTTTCTTTTTGCAACATTTTTCATGTTGTTGAGGATTTGTAGTGACCTCGCTCTTTTGATTTGTTATCCCTAACTTTTGCCTGACTGTTCCTGTTTTCGGGATTACATTCAGCGGGATGCCCCAGCTTTCTTAAGCTTCCTTTGTAGGTTTTAGCTTAGTGGGCTTTTTCTTTTTTGAGAGATAATGACTGCCTATGAGATAAGGAACCATCACTGTCTTTTGATTCCAGAGGAATGCTTTTCTCTTTTTCTTTTGATGTCGTTCTTTGTATTACGAACTGAGAGTTTGCGACTTCAATGCGCACCTTTTTTGGATTAACTGAGAGACTACCCTGCCCCAGGTTTAAATCAAAGGTTTCGATTTGTTTAGAATAGAAAACTCCTACTTCTTTGGCTCGAAGGGGTTGACTAGGGATTATCTTCCTTATAACTCCAGTGTTTGGGAATTGAAATAAATGCTTGTACATCATCAGCAAGGTCTGTTCAAAAGCATACTGTATGAGATTATGGTATTGTTTCGTCATCCTCCCTCTAAAGGCTTGCAGCTTTTTATCAAGAGTTTAAATATCATAAAGAAAGCATAAGAGTAGTGAAAACGAATGGATGAATTCAAGACAAACATATGCAATGCATTAATGAAACAAAGTTTGACATTAATAGATAATTGTTTGAATAACAAAGAGATTACAACTTGCAAATCCAAATGAAACAAAAATCTCTCAGTTTGAGCTTCGTCACTTCAGGTGGAGAAACTCTTAACGGAAGATTTTTATCTCGCCGTCTGGAATGAACCTCAGCACTCCAATGTCAATCAGATCTTGAATCTTGTTCTTCAAGGCCCAACAGTCGTCGGTGTCATGTCCCGGGCTATAGGAGTGGTATACGCAAAATGCGTCGGGATGATAGTTAGGAGCGGAGGTATTGGGCTTCTGAATAGGATCCCTTAAAGCAGTCAAATTGACCTCCAACAAGCGCTCCAGTATTAGAGATGATGGTATGTCAGTCTTAGTGAACTGTCTTCCCGATGTATTTTGCTTACGCCGATTACCCCGTTGATGCTGACGAGGTTGTTGATGGGGTTGTGACCCTGAAGCAAGCAGAGGAGCCTTCCCCTTGTCTTCTTGGCCCAAGGGGGGTTGAGTGGTGACTTGTTCTTCAACCTCAGATGTTTTCCCCACTTGGTTTTCCCGAAGCAGTCGTCTGACGAGAACCCTGAGCTCCTCTTGTCTTTGAGACAAGTCCTGGATGAGAGCCATCTGGCCTACCAGCTGTCCCATCACTTGGATCCTCAATGTTGCCAAATCAAACTGCAGTTTTTCCAACTGATCACTCCTGGAATTGTTTGAATTCTCCTGGACCAAGCCCTTTGTGAGGAGAGCTTTCACTTCTTCTTGCCCCAGGGACAGGTTCAAGAACATTTCCTGAAGCTGAGCATTTTGGTCCTGGATATCCTTGACAGTTCTCTCTAGAGCCATCTCTTACTGAAATAAACAGTAGGAGAATAAGGAAACCTGAAAAGGAAAAACTGTTATGATGCAATGCATGATATGTGGATGCATGCTTTCAAGGATCTCTTGGGGTAAACACAAGAGAATGTTAGAGGTTGAACTTCGATCTTTGATTGGAGAACTTTGCACCGGTGGATGTCTTTCCACGAGAATCAAGCTCACCATGTCAAGTGGGTCATAGCCCCTGATTCAAGTTGTTGCACTTGATCTTTGATGGCATTTGCTTAGAGGGGAAAACCTCTTGCCTTTTGGTAGACGTCTGGTTCAATGTGACCCTGCATCAAAAGAACCTTCGAGATCCTTGAAATGGTTATTGAAAATGCTATGGTATGATGTCATGATGTTATGTACAAGTATGCAAAAGCAAGTGAGTGTATATACAGACAATCATATTCACACAAAGCAAACAAGTCCTTAGGTTTAGGCTTGCATGGGGTTTGTAGGTAAGTACCCTCTTGAAGTTAGTTGGCTCATCCTGTCCTAAAATAGAAACCGGGTTCTAAGGAGCTCAATATCACTGGATTGTTTTCTGTGTTCATTGTTTTGGTTTAGCCACTTAACTGGCGACTAAAATATTCCAAGAAAACAACCCTCAATGAGTGCAGTATCGAGTATCTACCAACTTCGGACTGCACCAAAGTCGGTCATCTCACTACCCCTAAAAAGGCTAAGATGGTCAATTAAGGTTCTAAGAGTTCGTTAGTGCTTCACGACATCACTCAGCGGCCCCGTACTCTCCTTGATTGAACTCAAGGGTTACTGGTACTCACAAATATGTCACACTAACATAGCTTACTGCTTCAACCATATCGGTATACCCCGCACAGTTCCCTCACAGTTTTATTGCTATTTACCTAAAAAAGGTGCCCCCAAATCCGGGTGTAGGATTTACAACAAACCCAAACAAGGACCCCAAACGTAAAGCAATCAATGCAATCAAACCAAGAATGTAAAGGTGATCTAAACCCTAAGGTAACCCCACTTTTAAAGGAATCCCCAGCAGAGTCGCCAGTTCTGTGATACGGTGGAAGAACTGACTTGAGGTTTTGCGTTTGTATTCGCACTTGTTCGGTTTAGCAAGAGTCGCCGCCGACTTTTTATTTTATCCTAAAGGAAAGGTTAAAAAGCACAGGAGAAACCTTTTGAGATGTTTTGTGGGTTCGGGGGGTAGATTATGAAAAGGGAAGATATTAGCACCCTTTTCATCCATGGTTATCCATGGGCTCTTAGTTACTTGTTTAGATCACTTGCCTTTGATTTTCAATTGTTTGAAATGGTGGTGTGTGTGTGTGTTTGAAAATGTTTTGAAAAAGATGCCTTGTCTAGGCAACCGTTGTAACAATTATTTACTCGAATGTTTTACAAAGGTGTGTGTCTTTTCGAAAAGATGTTTCAATATTTTTGAAAGTTGTTTTTGAAAGTGTTGTTGTGGAGTGATGTTTTGAAAATAGGCAAGTGTGTTTTGCAAGTTTGATCAAGTAACTAAGAGTTGTCTACCCCTAAATTTACTCAAAGATTTTTCTTATGTTTTAACCCTTTTAACAGTATTGTTCCACCATTGTATTTGGTGGACAATCTTGCGTTAGGATGTTAACGGGACGGGCGCGGGTCATCGTATGGACCATGAATGCAATGGTGCCAAGTGTCTTTGGCAATTTTGCTTGAAGGGACTATGATCATTTTGTTTAGGCAACTTTCGAAAGCTTCATCGAGGGACTATGATCATTTTGAATTGTTTTGCCAAAGATACTTAACATGCAAGCATGGCCCATTTTGGAAGGCAACAAGCGGGATTACCCTAGGGGTGCAAGTGTGAATTGTGTATTGATTGTCATGCATTTATCTTGTATTAGGTTATCTAGCGGTTGATTTTATTTACATACAAACCCTAGGTCTAAACATGGTATAATTGAAAGCGATAAATTGTGGGAATTTAAAGTCTAAGCTATTACAAATAAGTATCCGGGGATGGGGGTACAAATATTTACAAATGGGGATGAGACTTATTAGGAGAGTAGTGTCCAAATATATTTACAACCAAATCGAATCGCAATCGCAATGTAAAATGTAGCAATGTATAGGAATCAAAGAGAAACAAAATGTGTATTGTAAAAGTGTATGTGAATATTTACAAGTGATGAAAAATAATGTTAACCTAATACAATATTAAGTATTTATTTATTTTTGGATATTTGTGGATTATGTACAAAAAAAAAGATTTAATAAAAGAAAAGAAAATGTTTTAAGAAATTCTATTTTTTATGTATTAATGTCTTTATGTACAAAAGTTTTAATTAAAGAAAAGAGAAATGTTTTAAGTTTAAAAATTTATGTATTTATATATAAACAAATGTTTAATAAAAAATCTATTTTTAGGTATTTATTGATATCTTATATACAAGGATTTTATTTAACTCAAAATAAAATATTATTATGTATTTTTAATCATACTAATAAGAAAGTAATTTAAGAAAAATTTATATAAAAAAGAGTTTAACGTATTATTTTATTTACAAACAAAAATGAAATATATTAGTTTAAATCATAAAAATAAAAATAAAATGATAAGTCAAAAAAAAGATGTTAGTTTATGTACAAAACAAAAAAAGGAATGGGCTTTAGTGTTAGTTCTTGGCCCAAAACAGAATGTGAAAGAGAAACAAGAAGGGGGGGTATGGCGCTAGAGATGGAAATGGGCTTAGGCAGTGAATGGGGCAAGGCCCAGATTGTTTTAACAAATTTGTTTGTTAGGGTTTTCAAAGTTTCGTTTCATTTAGGGTTTGTTGAGTTACAGAGCGGCATCATTTCCACCTTCCCTCTTCGTCCTCTTCACTTTCTCAAAATGGAGCCACTGAACACTCGCCTCCTCGCCTCAAGCTGCTAGGCGCTGCCTCCATCTCCCTCTCTCCAAGGTTACTCAAGCATTGATGGCACAAAGGTAGCGATTTCTGCTCTTGTAATTTTAGGGTTTCAAGTTTTATATATTATTAGTTCTATGTATTCTGATCTTTGATTATTGTTATTTCCTGTGAGGTGTTTAAAAAGGAAAAAAAGGGAAGAAGAAATTAACCTTTGCTGGCCTTTGGAAATGGAGGAGGAGAAATGGATAGGGTGGCGTCTCAGGCGGCCAAGGGCGGAGGAATACATGATGCTATGCTTGCTCTGCGGAAATATGGTATTCTTATCTTTGCTTTTTAGGGTTTTATGATGACTGTCTCTGAAAACCCTAGCCTTAACCGCTTCTTTTCCTCTTCTGCTTCTTTGGACGCTTGCCTCTGAATACTTATTGTTGAGATATTTGATATTGTTGATGTTGGTGGACCTTTTATTCTGATGTTGGACCCTGTGATGAGGTTGCTCTGAGGGTTGCCTTTGGTATGCTTATTTGTTTGTTGCCTTTGGTATGCTTATTTGTTTGACTCTTCTAAGTTTGATTGAGCTTCTGTCAATGATGATATTGGCCCTGAAATTTCTGAGTTGCTATTGACTTTTTCCTCTTCCTTCTTATCAATAATGATAGCTTCTGAGTATGTTTAGATGGTTATTGGCCCTATGATGAGGTTGCTCTAAGGGTGTCTTTGGCTCTGAAAGGCTTGAGACAGGCTTGGCTTTTAGGCTTTGGCTTCTAGGTAGTTTTAGCAGGATGAGGTTTGTGTAGTTTGTACAAGCTTCGGGTAATTTAGCAGGATGAGGCTTGGGCAGGTTTTGTTGCTTGCTTCTGGTTTGAAAAGCTTAGGTTGAGTTTGAAGCAGGTTAGATTTGAAGCTTCTTTTTTGTTGGGGTCACAGGCTTATGTTTATGCAGGATGTTTAGGCTTCTGTTTGAGGCTTGTGTTACAGGTTTATGCAGGATGTGGCAGGTTAAGGCTTATGCTGTTAGTTTGTGTTTGACACAGGTTTGAGGTTTGGAGCTTATTGTGGTTCAGGCTTGGTTACAGGCTTGAAGCTTGGCAGATTCTTGGTATGAGATTGAAACAGGTTTGAAAGCCTGAAGCAGGCTTGAGGCTACAAGCTTGCTGACTTGCTTCTATAGCAGGCTTTAAGTTTGAAGTAAGTTTGTTGTTCTGTTATGTGCTTTAGACAGGAAAAATAAGTTGAAGGCAAGCTTTGGCTATGTGTTTCTATGTGTACTCTGCCCTCTTCTACTGTGTTTTGGTATATCTTCTTTATATCTTTTTCTCAAGCCTGCTGTACTGTAAGCCTATACTTCTTTTCCTCTCTCTCTCTCTCTCTCTCTCTCTCTCTCTCTCCCTACAGATTAAAAGCATTTTTATATTGCTTACTGTCTTTTTTCTGAAAAAGTAACTGGCTTTGAAAATGATGATTTTGAATATCTTGCTTGCACTTTGGTTTTGCTTTGCATATCTCTTATCTTCTTTTTCCAGATTTTCTGCATATTGTACTTCTTGATATCCTTTTGACAGCCTTTTGATAGCTTTTGGATAGTTTGACAGCTTGGTTGACATTGGACTTGGTTAGGCATTTTTCAATCTGCAATCAGTTCAGTTGCCTTTGTATTTGGTTTGAAATTTTGAACTATGCAGCCTTGTTTGACATTTTAAATTTGTGCAATTCATACTTTTTGCAAGCATATTTCTATCCCTCTTTGTGAACCAAGAGTAATCTTGTGATTTGCAGAGAGGGCAAACAAACTGATTCCGGCCAGTTACTTTTAATGATGAACTTCAAATTAACTGTCCGCTTTTTTTATTTTTCATCTGTATTGACTTCTCTTCTTTTTTTTTCTTTTTGCAGGTAAAAATTAATTGAGCAATAGGGAGCGTCAGTAGAAGATGAAGATTTAGAAAAAATAGGATGCAATTTTATTTTACTTTAACCATTTGTAATATTATTATTGTAAACAAAATGTAAATAAATTTACAGTTGTTCAAATAATAATTTGTAACAAATAATTAAAGATGAATAAAAGTCCTTTTTTATTGGTTAATTCTTTTTTCAATTCACTGTCCATTTAATTATTTAAGTTTCTGAAATTAAAATAACTGGAAGTAAATCCCAACTATTCTAACTTAGAATAAATAATTAATAAACACTGGTCTTGCAATCAATAATAAACCCGGCGTCCCAATTAAACATGATCAATGCACAGTCAATCAAACAAACATCCATATGCTTATCTCTTTACTGATTAAATCAAACCCTGCCAGTTCTCAATCCAAATGCCTCAGCTCATATCCCAGAGTAAATTGAAAAGCACTGTAGAATTAATTCTTTCTGAGAATGCGCGCACAAAACCCTAATTCTTGACTTAACACCAAAGAAACGCCTGTCTGATCAAACCTTGAGCCAAACTCAACCAAACCCTAACAATTTGCTTGAACTGTTCCAGAGTCCATGAAAACCCTAATTTGGCTAGACTGACAAGAAAAATTCTGTTTGACTGGTTCTTGAGCCAATCTGAAAAATCAGGAAAAGCCCGAAGCTGTGATTTCTTGTGGAAAAAGAGGAGGGCAAATTTTGGGGTACAACAAAATCCATAGCTTTTCTATATCACTATACCTAGTTTAAGGATCATTAAGCATTCGACTAAGATAATATATAGGTCTTTCGACACCTTTTTCATCATGTTGGTTTAACATACTTGCTATAGTCGAATCTGAGGCTGCAATATATAACCTCATAGGCCTATGTCTAACAGGAGGCGCCAATATTGGAGGATTTACTAAGTAGTCTTTGATTTTCTCGAAATCCTGTTGATGCTCCTCTTGCCAAATGAAAACCTCATTCTTCAATCGAAGTAGTGGTGAAAATACTTTGGTTTTTCCACTTAAGTTGGATATGAACCTCCTTAGGAAATTTATCTTGCCCAACAAAGACTGAAGTTCCTTTTTGGTCGATGGAGGTTTGACGTCTATGATGGATTTGGTCTTGCTTTGATTCATTTTTATGCCTTTTGTATGCACGACAAAGCCAAGAAAATCACCTGCCTGCACACAAAAAGCACATTTTAATGGATTCATTTTTAATCCATATTTCCTCATCCTTTCAAAAGACTTTCGAAGGTGTTGTAGATGAATCAATTTACTGCTTGAATTTATTACAATATCATTAATATAAACTTGCATGAAATCTTCAATAAAATCATGGAGCATAGAATTCATTACCCTTTGATATGTCGCTTCGGAATTCTTCAAACAGAATGGCATGACAACCCATTCATAGGTTCCGAGTGCCCCTAGGCAGCGAAACACCGTCTTCGGCACATCTTCATCTGCAATAAAAGTTTGGTTATAACCAGAATAACCATCAAGCATACTTAAATATTCAAAACCAGCAGAAGAGTCGACCAACATTTCTGCCACATGCATAGCATATTCATCTTTAGGAGTGGCGACATTTAAATCTCTAAAATCGATGCACACTCTCAATTTTCCATTTTCTTAATTATTGGCACTATGTTTTCCAACCAATCGACATACCTTGCAGTCCTTATGAATCTTCTTTGGAGGAGTCTTTGTATCTCCTCTTTGATTTTCAACATTATTGCTGGAGCTAAGCGTCTGGGAGTCTGCTTCACTGGTTTCTTTCCAGCTTTTATTGGCAACTTTAGTTCGACCAAATATCTGCTTAAACCTGGAATTTTGTTATAGTCCCAGGCAAAATAATATTTAAATTCTTTTAATAAAGATATTACCTCAGACTTTAACTTTTGGTCGATGTTGGCGCTGATATAAGTTGGTCTTCTATCCCCCTTTTCACCAAGATCTATTTCTTCTAAAGGGTCTTGTGGCTGCATTCTTTCTGCGGCCATTGGATCCTTTTTTAAGCCTAAGGGTTCTTCGTCATATATGCAGTCCAGACGCTGCTTATCGATGTTTTCTTCGACCACCTCTTTTTTATCTAGTGGCTTTGGCTCAATAGCCAAAGTACCTCATTCATTCAGTATTTGTGTCTTATTGACTTCGACAACCATATTTTCTTCAACTTCTAGCGCCGAATTTATTTTACTTTTGGCAATATACGCCAAAATCCTTTTTAGAGCATTTAGCTCAGACATCATCACTGATGTCTCCCCAGCCTGTCGGCCGGTTTTCATAGTATGGATCCTCAAGAGGTTCCACATCCCATATAAAACCATGGGTCTCATGTAGCTTCAACGAAACAAATGCCTCATCAAGGTTGGCATACACATCTTCAGCAGGTTGACATGGGGAAATGTTAGCTAATTTCCTGTCAAATTGTTTCTTGCCGACATTGTTCACGTCTTCCCTAAAAAATCTTTGATCAGCTTCAATGTTCTCGACAATACCATCTTCCCTCCAAATCACCAAATATTGGTGCATAGAAGATGGTACAGCGCCAATACCGTGTAGCCATTCCCTCCCTACTAAGAGGTTGTAATCTGGCTTGCCTTGAATCACCATGAATATAGTCGGCCTAGTAACGGACCCGACAATAATATCAACTTGGATCACACCCATAGTGTTTCTTATCCTTCCTTCGTAGTCTGATAAGACCATGTTATAAGATCTAACATCGGTGTCATATTTACCATTTTTATGCAATAGGTGGTGTGGCATAATATTTACCGTAGCACCACAGTCTACCAACACCTTGTTGAAATCCACCCCTTCAAGCTTAGCTCTTATTAAAAGAGGCTTCAAATGGCTCCTCATGGCCATATCTGGTCTCTCAAAGAATGCATCTTGGTTCTCAATTGAACCATTGTTCATCACAAAGTAACATGTTGGCTTGTGTAAAGCCATCTCCTCATCATCAACGTCTGTTGAATCTTCTACCTCAGTTAAGCAATCATATTCTACTGGCAAAATTGATACCACATTAACTAAGATATTCAAAATTTCTTCAGAGTCTGACTCAAAATTATCAGTATCTTCTTCAGAACACTTAGCAACTGGTCGACTCACAAACTCTTTGATTTGTTCTTTTGCAGAGGAATCGACCTTCACTTTATACTACTTATGATTGCCAACTTTATTTGCGGCCATCTGGCTGGAAAATGCTTGCTTTTCAGCCTGCTTTCGACGCTGGAAGCGTCTCCATTGGGTTAGAGTCACGGTGTTCTTCCCCATGTAATTTTCAGAAATATGACTTTTCCTCTCAGACTTGAACTCATGTCGGTATTTAATAGCCGACTTTTCTTTGTTTGGGTTTCTAGCAATAGCACCATCCATTAGTGTCCCCATTCTCCCTTGGGGCTTAATCCAAATACCGTTAGGAGCTTTTGCTGAAGGAATATAACTCATTGGTTTGACATAGGAGTTTCCCACAGTTCTTCTTGGGTCCCTTGGTGTAAGGAACCTTTGATTGTATGGCTTGCCCTTGTTCTTTTCTAACTGCAACTTCTGGAAATTCTCAGCAGCTATTTTGTCAGTCAAGGCGCCACACCTAGGACACAAGAAAGCTTATGAACCTTTGTTCTTGCAGCGGTAAAGGAAGTCTAGCAAGTCCTCATCAGGCATTGGGTACACATCAGCTAAGTCGACATCAGGACTCTCTCCAGTACCCTCTTCGACCATATCCTCATCAGGAAACTCAGTAATTTCTACCATGTTGATTTCAACAGGGTCAAGAAACCAAGCATCCTCTTGCCTAAGAGGATTAATATCAATCTTAATCTTCTGTGCAGCAAATTTTAATCTACCCTCCTGCAGCGACTTTTGTACAAGATCCTTGAAAAGATAACATTGAGAGGTTGTGTGACCAAGATAATTATGAAATTTACAAAAACCTCTTTTCTATGGTTGTTCTACTGGTGGTAACTTAGCACCTGGGGGTACTAAAATTTGACCATCTTTAACTAGCAAATCAAAAATTTCTTCACATTTAGTGATATCAAATGTATAAGTTTTCGCCGGATATTTTGGATTGTTTTCGACCATACTTTTCCTTTAGCAGGAAATAATGATTTACATTCATATATTGGTCCTGGCTTCATTTCAGCCACGTCGACTTCTGCCTCTATTGGTGAGGTGTAGTCGGCCTCACAAATAGGGTCTGTGTCACCATAATCTATGAAGGCTACTTTTTCTTTCTTAGTCTTAGCCTTAGTATGTCTAACCTTTTCTAGTCGCAGACGCTCTAAATGTCGAACTTTATCAGCTAACTGTGACATACTCTTCACGAAGGTCAGATCGATTTTCTTCCTAATGGAATAATCTAAACCTCCAGCTGCCATTTGAACAAGCTCATGTTCTGGTACTTGAGTAAAGAATCTAGCTTTCAATGACCCAAATCAATTCAGATAATCATCAATGGTTTAAGAAAACCTTCTTTTGATGGTTGACAATTCAACCAAACTAATTTTCGAATGACCCTCGTAAAACTGTTCATGGAAAAGTTTTTCCAACATAGTCCACGAGTCAATCGAATTTGGAGGCAGAGTGATAAACCACGAGAAAGTTGCCTTAGTAAGGGAAGAAGGAAAATGTTTCACCCTTAATGTTTCAGTATTCGACATATCCCCAGATTCATTCAAATACCTAGCAACATGTTCCACTGTCGACTCTCCAGATTCTCCCCTGAATTTTGTATACTTAGGAATTTTCCATCCTCTGGGGTTTTCAGTCTATAAAATATATTCAGACAAAGGGGAAGAATATGTTGGCCTATGAAGTGTGGTATTCATACCATTCCTAGCCATAGTTTTTCTACAATGGTGGTTAGATTATTTTCTATGGCTAAATCTTCTTGTCGAATTTGTTCAACAATTTGATCAGCCTCTTGATGTCAATGTACTAATACTCTCAGTGGATCGACAATCAAATTCCTTGGCGGGACTAGCATTAGCCCCTGATGGGCAATTTCATCTTGTATTGCCCCCATGTCCATTTGACCATGGGCATCTAGTCGAACAAATGGTGCATGTCGAATAGGTGCTGGGGGAGCACCTAAAAAATTACACAATTGTGTTAATTGGGCAATCACCTGTCGATTTGTTTCAACGGACTGCCTATTAGTCTCATCCAACTCTTGTACTATAGGATTAAATACATTACCCATTTGGTAAGTTAACATATTAACCAACTCATTGGTTACCTCTGTTATTTCCTCCTGGTGCAGATCCTTGTAAATGGGAGTTCAAAATTTGAACATTATCTGACACCACTGTTGCATTCGACATTGACTGGTATCCTAGCATCATGGAATACGTCATTCCATAAACAGGATCCACATTACCAAAATGAGGCACATTAGGTAAAGTTGTTGTAGTCATTACAGGCCCTGGGCTTCCCGGTGGAGCCTGAGAAATTTGTGCAGAACCTGCTGCAGTTGACCCGACTGGAGGAAAATGTGCAACTTGAGAAACTACTGGATCAGTAGTAGCTAAAGTTTGTGACGGTATTTCGTCTATGTTTGGATTATCAGGACTTGTCATGCTTGATATATGTTTCCTATATGATGGTTAATTATACTCTTTGGTTGACTTTCCATTTCTAAGATGCATACACTTAAGACAAATTCTTAGCACTAGGTCCCATCAGGTGTGCCAATTTGTTTACTGTGGAAAATGGTAAACAATCGTTGGTCCTCCTGTGATACGGTAGCAGAACCGACTGTTAATACTGGTTTTCGCGTTTGTGTTTGCAAATGTTGCGGTAAGCAAGAGTCGCCACCGAATTTTCTTTTATCCAAATTAAGGAAAGGGTGAAAAGAACAGAAAAAGACCTTTTTCGAGATTATTCCGAGTAAGGGGGTAGATTATGAAAAGGGAAGGTGCTAGCACCCTTTCCATCTGTAGTTATCTACGGGCTCTTAGAGGTTACTCATTTTGAAATACCTTTGTGCTTTGTCTGTTTGAAGATGTTTTGAAAATGCCTTAGTATGACGAACTTTGTAATGTTTCTCGGGATAGTGGAGAAAGTATACAAGGTGTTTTTAAAAATGTTTTTGAAAATTAGTATTTGTGTAAGAGCAAAATGTTTTGAGCAAACTTCTAACAGCTATCTACTTTCTACTCGAAAAAAGGTTATTCTTTTCCTCCTTTCCTATAGACAATACTATCCTACTATTAGTGAGTAGGTAGCCTTGTTGTTGGATGTATAAGGGATATTCGAAGGGACGTAACAGTCGCGAAGGTAACTTGTGGAGACACTTTAGCAATTTTGTTTAGGGACTAGATCATTTATCGAGAGGTAACTGTAGGGTCATCGAGAGACTATGATCTCTTTGTTTTGTGGGTCTTTGCCCCGTTTCAAGGGACATGACAGCTTTATTTCTGAAGGCAACCAAAGTGGGGTACCCTAGAGGTGTATATGTGCAATGTGTGTTATATTCAGTTTTTTTTTATCTTTTGTGTTAGGTTTGCTAATTTTTTGTTATTAGTCTTATCATGTAATCCTAGTTACTAGCAGTTAGTATGTACAGAATATAAAGTGTGGAAGTATAAACCTACACTATTACATGGCTTCGGGGAAGGGATTTACAATGTACAAAAATTGGAGGAAGAAAAAAAAAGCGGATAAAATCCTATTAACTATTACATCCAGTGTACAATTACAATAATGTAAAAATACGAATAATAAATAAGCACGAAAGATTGAAAGTATGTCTAAAAATCCTAAAAGAAAATCTTTTTTGCTTATTTGTTTGTTTTTTTATCTAAGAAAATAATTAAGTTAATTATCCTAAAGTCTAATTAGAAGATGAAATTAATTAAGAACTTATTTATTGTTTTTATTATGAAAAGAAATTAAATTGAATATAAATTAAAACCTAAGTTCTAAATCCTTTTAAATTTATATATATAAAAAGTTAAAGTTGAATTAATAATTAATTTCGAAAATTAGTTTAATTAAAAAAGAAACTAACCTATTATTTTTGTGATTTTATTATTAAATCTGATCAATTAAATAAATGAAGAAAATAAATTAGAAAAAATAAATAAAGCAAAAAAGTTGACAAAAAAATACAAATGGGCCAAGATAATTGAAATTGGGGGGTATTGTTTGAAAAAAAACGTTTGGCCCAGAGTTGAAGCCCAGACTTGCTTTTGGATCTGATGAGATGAGGCCTTGAGGGCGCATGGTGATCTGCGTGCTGAAGCCCTTGGATTTAGATCAATCAGGATCTAGTGGTTGTGATTTGGAGGCGTATGGTGAGCTCCTGGCTATGCAACACATGGAATCTACATATAATATGTTAGAAAAGATGAAAATGTTGGACCTAGGATTCGAACCCAGACCCTCACCCCTTTACACACGCTGCCTTGCCATCTGAGCTACCTGTTCATTCATTATTACAATGACACAATAATAATATAAAGCAAAAACAGTATTATCCCCAAATTTCAAAATGTGCGCGCTGAGATTCAAATAGGCCAATAGGACAACTACGCGTGGGTTACCGTAGTCTTCCTCATTCAAATTGAACCAGGCCTTGAATTGACAGTTTGCATTTGTAGCTATAGCCATGCACAATTCAAAGTCGTTATACACGTACACAAAATATCAACCAAGGCCATGGACCGCTTGCAATCTTCCTCCTGAATCATTGGCACCATCAATTTCATCCAATTTGGCCTTTAAATCGGGTTCCCAAAATTGGGAGCTCGGAACCCTAACAATGGTGGATCCTTATACCTGCACTCAAACTCAAAGTAAAACATCCAGAAACGTTATATGCATCACCATGAATCAAAATATGCAAGCAAATTGAATTAATAATGAGTGAATGGAGGAAAATGAATTTGGAAAAACTATGTGCAAACCGTGACTTGGAGGATAGTTTCACGAAGCTACAAGCCCTGGAATTGGTTGGAATACCTTCAGTGGCCTTCAAGATTTGTTTATTGATCTTCAATAGCCTTTGAATTTGCCTCAAACTCCAAAACCGATTGGAGTTTTTCTCTTGAAAATTTGAAGTTTGAACATGGTCTCTAGGCTATAAATTTGTGTCCATTTGATTTACAAGTGTGTTGCTTAAATAGAGGAGATGGAAGGGACAAGAAAACAAAGAATGAAACGGCCATAAACATGTCTTTCAAGGCCATGAATGAAAATTTGAATTTTGGCAAGATACATGGAATTCTTGTGTTTTTTCAAATTTGAATGAATGTGGACATGCTTGCACGAATTCTTGGGCCCAAGGCTGACAAAAAATACCAGCCCAAATGCCAAGACCCACCTCTAATTATTTTATACATTTTATTTTATATTTATTTGAATAAAATAAAATAAATATGAATAAAATAGCTAGAAAATTCAAGGCATGGTAAGAATTATTATGAGCTTAGGAAGATGCTTGAAATCCAAGAAATTAAGCCATTGACCTAAAACTTCAAGTTTGCTCAATGCCTAATTCTTGAACTTCCCCAAATTTTCCCAACATGGGCAAGCCATAACTTGATCAATTTTTATCTCATGATGATGATCTTGGACTTTTTGGAAATCCCAAGATGCATACTTCAATCCATCTTTTTATAAATTTTGCATTTGAAGATGTTATATTTGATGTAAAAGGTCTTGGAAAAAAGTGTCTTTTGTTGACTTTCTAAAAATGACCTGTAATGTATGAGCTTGTATCTTTCAAATGGTTCATTTGTTGGACTTGATGGCTGAAGATAAGTTCTAGGGAATTAGATTCTCATAAATATGAGCTTTGGTTGGGGAAAAATGGATAAAGTATGTGGAAGTTATGCCTGGTCAAAGTTTAGTTGACTTTTCCTATAGAAACCCTAATTTAGCAATTCTTGATTTTTGATGGATTAGGGATATTTCTTGAGGAATCATGATCAACCCTTGATCAAATGATGGATATCAATTCAAAATGCTGATGTTAACCAAAAGTCATGAAGTTTGACTGTATTTGGGCCACAGTTGACTTTTGACCTAGCATAGTTAATTTTCCAACATTTGAGCAATTGACTGAGCAAACTTGTAGTGCAAGGTATGAAATTTGTCATGGAAAATCTTGAAGGCATAATAGGACCATGGAAAACATTTGGGACCTTTGGAGCTCACACATCTTGATGAAAACTGAAACCCTAGCTAGAGGTTCATTGCCTTAGGAGGATAATTTCTCTGGTCAATTCTTGGTCAACCTTAAGCAATTGAGGATCTCTAAAAGCATGCTTTTAGTAAAAATGGAAGGGAAAATTTTGGGGTACAACAACTCCCAAAGTCCTAAAACTAAGGGTAACTTGCAAGATCGAATAGTTGATCTTAAGACATGTGCTACGAGTTTTGTTATTATACTTATTCTGTCGAAATCCTTGTCAAGGGAAACGGTTTTCTGTGACTAAGGGAACAAGTATAACGGCTTTCCACACTATGAATCGACCGAATGAATGGTGACTCATGATCGACAGAAGGTATTTATACGAAAATGAGATTCAATAAACTAACTGACTTGCGACTCGTGACCGACAGAGAGCATTGAATTGTTTACGCGAAGTAGAAAATAACGTAAAGGGTTTGTTCAACAGTATATAGAAAGCAAATAAAATATTCAAAAGAGATAATGGAAAATAAAGGATTTGCATTGAAATAAAATTGGTGATTCACGTACATCAAGCACTTCTTCGCTCTTTGTTTCCTAACGCTTGGAATGATAGAGTTTTTGACAAGTGATTTGAGCATACAAGTGAACACATAAAAACTACACTAAATCTGCCTATTTATAATATTTACAATGTAACTGCCTAGATGAAATCTACGGATAATATTGAAATCTTGAGGCAACCGCTTCACAGGATGTCGCCACCTATTTGGCGCTTAAACAAGTTGTAAACTGCTGGCAACTGCTGGTGACTTTGAAATTTGAATCTTCCCGCTCCTAGCTTCTGAAAGTAAACCGCTTCTGGATCATTTCGACACTTTCCTTTTGGCAAGATTTAGACATCAACAATAATTCCTCTAAGTCCAGAAACCCTTTGGTCGACAAAACCAACTTCGACCATTTTTCTTATATTTCAGCCTTTGGTCGACAAAACCAACTCCGACCATTTTTCTTATATTTTCTTTTGGTCGCCCTGGCTCAGTTTCGACAGTTTAGCGTGATGTTCCCTTTAAACAATAAATATAGTTTAATAAAACCAAATTTCCAAACACTTTGGCCCTAATTTCTACTTTAGAGGATGACCCTTAGCTTATGAGAATATCCTCATTTATCACACGTGCTTGTTTACCTTAATATTTTTTAAGGTAACAGTCGGTCGGTGGGTATTGCTCATTCGGATAATCCTCGTCCTTAGAGATTTGATTGTTTCCATACTCAGCACGGGTGCTTCTAGCATCTTCATTTTAATTATCATACTCCTTGGAGGAGTCCTCTTCCATTTGAACTTGTCGGACATGGCCTTTGAACCTCTTCCCCATGTTGATTACAGCTTTCTTCTTGGTCTTCTTCTTCATGACAAGAAGCTCCACCATTTCTTGCTGACCCTTTGTTAAGTTGAGCAGAGTCTCTTGGAATTGAGAGTGTTGACTCTGTAAGTCCTTGATGGTTTTCTCGAGATCCATCTTATACTGAAATAAACAGTAGAAAGATGAGGAAACCTGTGTCAGAAAACCTGCTTATGATATGATAGTTATGCAGATGCAATGTTTTCAAGGACTTTTAAGAGATTTAAATTTGCTTAAACAAATAGGAAATAAAACATCAATTGTATTAATAAGTTCAAAGGTTACAAATTCCACTTGGTCTTACAATGGAAAAATAAAAATACAAAATAAACTCCTAAAACAAAAGGATCAGGTCTCCCACTGGCGCACCCTCTTTGGTGAAATGTAAGCATTCAGGCTTTACTCCTCGCGAAGTTGCCTTGGGAGCTCCAACACCTTCCTCTCGTTTGCATAGAATTAGGATTCAAAGGTGTCTCTCTCTCCCTTGAGTTGAATCCACGGCCTTTGTAATTCCTCGAGATTAGTAGGCATGTCAGGATGGAGAATGGTGTAAGGAACGTCTCCTTCAGTAATAGGCTCCGCAATTATTGGTAGGATGGCCAAATATGGCATCATGAGGTTTTGAGCGCGAGATCGCACCCACTTGAGATAAGGCTCCAAAGGAATAGAGTTCTTATGCCCCAAAGTTTTGCTATCAACCTTGTTTACCATGCCCGAAGCTCGTACAAATATTTGACGATAACCTTGGACATCGCTCTCGTAGTCAAATACAATACCTTGGATAAGCACCTCATGAGGACCATCTCTCCGAGCATAACCAAACGGTCGCAAATCCAAAGAAGGGCTGTGAGTAATTCCTCCCCTAATGCCAAGAAGTGGAACATTAGGGAACTCCCTACAGCGGTCAATGATGGTAACATCCTACAAAGATCGGGAACACCAATGAACATCTGAGTGTGAGAGTGACATCATCCTTTGAGACTGTGATATGGTGGGAGAACTAACTTGAGGGTTTTTGCGTTTGTGTTCGCAAATGTTTCGGTTTAGCAAGAGTCGCCACCGACTTTTTATTTTATCCAAAGGAATGGTCAAAAAGCACAGGAAAGACCTTTGAGATGTTTTCTTGGGTTCGGGGAGTAGATTATGAAAAGGGAAGGTGCAAGCACCCTTTTCATCCATGGTTATCCATGGGCTCTTAGTTACTTGTTTAGATCACTTGCTTTTGCTTTTCAATTGTTTGAAATAGTGCTTTGTGTATGGTTTTGAAAGATGTTTTGAAAAGAGGTCATCATTGTGGCAACCTTTGTAATGATTCTTATTTGAATGTATACAAAGGTGTATTTGTCTTTTGAAAAGATTTCAATGTTTTGAAAGTTTGTTTTTGGGAAATGTTTTGAAATTGTGTTGTGAAGTGTGTTTGAAAATAGAAAGGATGTTTTGCAAGTTTTGATCCAGTAACTAAGAGCTATCTACCCTATTTTACTCAAAGATCTTTCCTATATGTTTTTAACCCTTTTGACAGTGTTGTTTTACCATTGCATTTGGTAAATAAACCTTGTATTAGGATGTTAAATGGGACAGGCGCGGGTCATCGTATAGACCATGATAGCAATTGTGTTAAGTATTTTTAGCAAATTTTTGAGGGACTTGATCATTTTATATAGGCAACCAAGATAGCGTCGTCGAGGAACTATGATCTTTTGTTTTGTTTTTGTTTTGCCAAAGTACCCAACATGCATAACATGGCCCATTTTTAAGGCAACAAGTGGATGTAACCCTAGGGGTGCAAGTGTGCATTGTGTATTGATTTTCATGCATTTTTGTCTTTGTATTAGGTCAAGCTACTTGTTGATTTTGGATTTTTGCATACAAACCCTAATCTCTAATCATGACATAATTGAAAGCGTAAATACGTAAAATTAAAAGTCTAAGCTATTACAACATGATTATGGGGAAGGGGTACAATTTTTGAATGGGGATTATTTGACAAGAAATTAAAACCCTAATTTACTATTACATCCAAATTGAATCAAATGGTATAAATAATAAATGAATAATATTTAAATAAACAATATTAAATAAATATACAAAATAATATAAATATGCAAAAAAGGTTTTTGTTTATTTTTATGTATGTAAAAATATTTAATATAAAAAAAAGGAATAATAAAAAAAGATTATTATTTTGGTTAAGGGTAAACCCTAATTTTTCTTTAAGAAAATAAATATATTAATTATATTATTTATATACAATAAATAAAATAATGTATATATAAAAAAATAAAATATATTTAGAAAAAGTATTATTTAAGTATAAATAATAATAAAAATAAAAGAATAGTATTCTTATGTTTTTATTCTAAAATATCTATTAGATAAAATAAAAGTATGTATGTATATATATTATATTAATTATGTACAAAAAATAAAAATATATACAAGAAATAAAATATTTTTAGAACAATATTTTCTAGTGTAAATAAATAAAAATAAAAGGTATAATTATATTATTTTCAAGTTTTCAATAAATAGAAATATATATATACTAATTAAATTGTTTTTTATGTTAGAAAAAATAGAAATAAAATGCAAAATAAATGTAAAAAATTACAAAATATTTTTTTGGTATTTTTTATGTTTGGGAATAATAAAATAAAATCAGAAATGAAAATAAAATAACAAAACATAAAAATATGAAGAAATGGGTCAAGGGGTGTATTCAGCAAAAGGGGGGTGCAAATAGTGAGCCAGAACCAAGCCCAGCCCAACAAGCTTCATCTTCAACCTCTGTTCAAAATTCGCGCGCGCCCTGTACACAAATGCTAGATCCTGCATACGAGCTCTATTGCAAAAACACATAACATCAAAGTTGTAGAGATTTTCAAGACGAATTCAACCATATAAAAAACTTGTCCTAACTCTCAAAGACCATAGAGAATTTCTCTGGCCCTAAAATCTAACCTAATTTTTTTAGGATGTTCATGGACCAAATTCTCTTAGCATGCTTAATAAAAATGAAAAATGAGCATATGTACAGCTTCATGGCTATGAATACTGCATTTCTTATTCACAAACCTAAGTCTAAATGTTCCTAAATAGAGAGATAGGAAGTTGATAAAAACCTGTTTCAGCTGACTTCGTGTATGGCAATGTGGAGCTTTTCAACAAGGCCTGAGATGTCTGGGAGCTTGCTTGA
This sequence comes from Vicia faba, assembly GCA_948472305.1. Lineage (NCBI taxonomy): Eukaryota > Viridiplantae > Streptophyta > Magnoliopsida > Fabales > Fabaceae > Vicia > Vicia faba. The sequence goes on along the minus strand of OX451738.1, from coordinate 1,422,829,487 downwards.
ACTTCACTTGACCTTCTCCAATGTCTAGCTTGCCTTGAATGCACTTGAACAAGCCTACAGAACTCAATCTGCACAAGCTCAAATTGAAAATGGCAAACCCTGTAAATGGAGTTACAGTTGGTGTTTAATGGTTGGGATAGTTTGGATGGGTTATGTGGAAGATGTTTGAACCAACTTGGGGCAAAACGCACGAGCAAAATGTGAGATAGAACTCAAGTTGCAAATGCTGCCCTGTTTTGCTAATGAGATGTGATTTTGTGCTATGGGAAGTTTGAAGGCTCCAAGGGTCGTGTTTCTGGCTCAAAGGGGTGTGAGAAAGATGTTTCAAATGCTTGCACAAGTTGGTTTTAGCTGATGTTCCAGTTTTTGTGTTTTGGATGTCTTTCTTGTATATGAAGCAAAAGTGGACAAGTGATGTGAAGCAGGCCTGTACAGGCTATCTATCACCTTGCATACCATCCTCTTGGCCCCTCTAATTTGTGGATTTTATTTGCTGCATAAGATATGGACCAATGCTCAAGGGATTCAGTTTTGACATAAAGCACATTTTGGCAAAAATGGAAATGTTGCTTTTTCTACTTAGGGGTTAATTTTGTATGTAATGCCCTAATGACCAAAACAATGCCTTGTACCAATGGATTTGCATTTAATTATTGAGTGTGTAATGGTTTTGAGGCCTGTAATCTAGTGCAAAGCAAGCTGATTTGAATTTGCAACTTGTATGAACATGAACATGCCATGGATGAAAAGTGAGTTTTTGCCAACTTCAAGCCTTCGATTCTCCCTAACCACAAATGATTTTGGAGAGTTATTGGACATTTTGGAAAGCTTGCAACATGATCTATAATCCATCTTTGAAATGCAATTTGATATTCCAAGTGGAACTATGTGAAAAATGGCCATGAAGATAGGTCAAAATCCTGCCTAAACCAGGGCAAAATTTCACTAAGTTAAAAGTTTTAGGGACCCTTGTTAAAAAAATCATAACTTGAGATCCAAGCTTCTTTTAAGAAAACTTTGTGAATCAAAGTTGTAGACTTTGTGGAGGACTACAACTTTCATGTTGGAAGTTTTGTTTGAATCCAATCTCATCAAGGTGAAAATGTTGGGCAAAGTTAGGAAGAATTAAGAAAATTTCATAACTTAGAAAGATTCTAAGTATGAAATTTTTCAACTTTAAACCCTAATTTGCAAAAATGGGTTTCTTGATGAACAAGTTTCATGTTTTTACACATCTTTATGAAAAATGACCCTTGGCACTTGATTTTGACCAAAAAGTCAAAGTTTGACTTTTCAGTGTACAATCAAATTTTGATCAGTTGACTGAAAAATTCATCTGTCAATCCAATACAATTGAGATCTTTTGAGCTTGTTGAATAGGTCAAGATGATTACATTGAGTCCTTGAGTCCATGGTTGAGCCCAATTTGCCATTGGCTAGGTCAAAAGTCAGAAATTGCCCTTGTACAGTCAAAACCCTAAAAATGACCATTTTGCCCTTTTGGTGATCTGATCAAATTTCTTGTGGAGTTGTGGTCCAAACTTGATCAAATGGCTCATATGAGTTTATAATGTTGATGTGGGTCAAAATTTATGAGGTTTGACTGTAAATTGGCCACAGTTGACTTTTTCCCCAATATAGTTGATTTCTAGGTCAACTGTCCAATTGACTGGGTAGAAATTTGATTCAAGGATTGAAACTTGGTATGGACAAACTCATGAGTCCAACATGAAGTATGGAAGTCACTTTGAGCATTAGAAGTCCAAAATTCCTTATGCAAACTCAAACCCTAATTTAGGTCAACAGTGCAAGGAGATGTCTTGAGCAGTGCAAACCCTAGCTTGGTCTGGGGTCCAAAGAGTTTTGTGAGGGGAAATCTTGATAAAATGAGAGGGAAAATTTTGGGGTACAACAGATACCATCTCAAGCCTTGTTAGTTCTTCAAAACTGATCGAGGAAGGTGCGAAATAAATCACCTAGACAGCAAAGGCAAGTAACACATAAGAGTCCATCGCTTCATCATAGTGCGAGTATGAAGAGAGTGCAAAATGTCTCCAAGTAATGTAGGCATAAGGTTACACGTAAGGAAAATTTTGATGGTATTCACATCTATGAGTTAGTCCAGATTAGGGAACAGTACCAAACCATAGATTAGATGAGCCAAAATTTCTTCAAAAGCTTGGAAATCCATGGCCTCCCAAAATAATAGAGCCTCCTCTATCAAGAATTTAGCCAAAAAGCCTTTGACCCCACTTCTTGTCTCTCAATTAGCTACAATGTCAGAACTCTTCAAATGTAAGGCCTCGACAATAACCTCGAGTCTTAGAACTTCCTCTAGACCGGTGAAGGGTATTTGATCCAGAATAGGCACTCCTAGTAGTTGAGAGAATTCCTCCATTATAGGCACCAATTAATAATCGAGAAAGGTGAAACAGTGATGTACGGGGTCAAAGAACTGAAAGAGTACCTTCAACATGTCTTCGTCAAAGCTTGAGGTAGCCAGGTTGAGAAGTTGACCATATCTTTTGGTGAACGGAGAATTTTCAGGAACCCTTGACGCTAACTCCTTTAGTTGAGGAGGTACCCTTACGAAGTTGATTCGGATGGTATTTCTGCAAGTGGAAGCCATATCCTACAAAACAGAATAAAGATAAATTCCCAAGTCCTTGAAATGGTTAGTGAAAATGCTATGGCATGATGTCATGATTTTATGTACAAATAATCATATACAAGCAAAGCAAACAAGTCCTTAAGTTTAGGCTTGCATGGGGTTTATAGGTAAGTACCCTCTTGAAGTTTACTTGGTTCAACCTGTCCTAAAAGAAAGTATCTGGGTTCTAAGGAATCTCAATATCACTGATCTTTCTTCATTGGGCATTATTTCAGCACAAGCTTCTTTATTAGCGATCAAAATATCCCGAAAGTCCGATCTCAATGAGTGTAGAATCGAGTATCAACCAACTTTAGTATTGCACTAAAGCCAGATATCTCACTACTTTCTAATGGCCAAGTTCTAAGGTTCTAGGTCAGTTAGTGCTTCATGACACTACACATTGACCCTGTATTTTCCTTGACTGGACTCAAGGGACACCAGTACCAACAAATGTGTCACACTAACGTAGCCATCACTTTAACTATGTCGGTATTACGCTGCACAGTCCCCATGATCTATTGCTACTTACCTAATAATGCCCCCAGATCTGGGTAGAGGATCTATTCAAAACTCAAACAACCCTTTTAAGAATAAATAAAGCAAGGTAAACAATGAAAGAATTTAAATGCAAACTAATCTCTAAGGTAACCCTACTTTTAAGTATCTCCCCAGCAGAGTCGCCAGTTCTGTAATAAGGTGGGAGAACTGGCTTGGGTGTTTTGTGTTTTATCGCAAATATTGCGGATAGCAAGAGTCGCCATCGACTTTTCTTTTATCCAATAAAGGAAAGGGTGAAAAGAACAGGAAAAACCTTTTGAGAATTTTCTTGAGTTCGGGGGGTAGGTTATGAAAAGGGAAGGTGTTAGCACCCTTTTAATCTGTAGTTATCTACGGGCTCTTAGTTGCTAGCTCACTTTTGAAATGCTTTTGTGAATGTGTTTGTTTGAAATTGTTTTTGAAAAGTGCCTTCGTTTAGGCGAAATTTGTAATGATTCTCGTCTCTATAAGAATGTATACCAAGTGTTGACTTTTAAAAATATTTCATGAAAGTGTTGGTGTATTTGAAAGATGTTTTATTTTGAAATGTTTATGAGCAAGCAACTACGAGCGTTCTACCTACTCAAAATAAAGTCTTTGTTCTTTTCCTCCTCCTTTAGACAATGTTATCTTACCATTAGTTAGTAAGAAACTTTATCATTGGATATGAAGGGACAGGCGTGGGTCGTTGTACAGTTATAGAAGGCAACATTGTAGGATATCTTAGCAATTTGTTGTAAGGGACTAAGATCTTTTACCGAAGGCAACATCGAAGGGTCATCGAGGGACTACGATCTTGTAATCGAGGGTTTTTGCTAAAGTATCCCACGTTCGAGGGACATGACTATTTTTAATCCAAGGCAGTGAGTGTGGGTTAACCTTAGAGGTGCGAGTGTGCAAAGTGTGTTGTTTTCATTTGATTTGTATTGAATTAAGGTTGTCTATTTGTTTGATTTTATTCTTGCCATACAAACTCTAATGACTAGCAATAATATGGAAAGCGATAAATTGCGGGAATTAAAAGTCCTACGCTATCACAATATTTTGGGATGGGGGATACAAATTTACAAATGGAGATGACCAGTAAAATAAACCCTAATTACTATTACAAGGCTTTTGACAATTACATAAATCATAATGTAAAATAATAGCATGTACAAAAATGTAAAGAGAAGAGAAATTGGTTTTTATGGCTTTTGTTGTATGAAAAGATTTTAAAGTTAACCTAATTAAACTAATTAATTAAAAAGGAATTAATTAAATCCTAAAGTCTAAGTTAATTTAATTAAAAGTGAAAATTAGAATAAAAACCTAAGTCTAAATTAGTTTAATTAAGAAAAGAAATTAAATAGTTTTAAGAAAATATTTTTTTACTATTTTTGCCTAATAAAATAAAATGGGAAAATATAATTATTTCAGAAAAAAAATATTTTTAGGATTTTGATTAAAAAATAAATAAAAAAATAAAAGAAAGAAAATAAAATAAAAATATAAAAAATTGGGTCAGGGAGTTTGAAAAGAAAATAGGGAGGTTTGAGAGAAGAAATGTTTTGGTCTAGGCCCAATGTTTGTTTTTGTTTATATCAGAAAAAACAAAATAAATAAAATATTGGGCCAGTGTTGTTGAGAAAACAGGGGGTAATAGTGAGTAAAAGAACTAGGCCCAACAATGGATGGCCCAGGCGCGCTGAAAATGAGAAGAGAAAACAAGGAAAATATTGAAGAAAAAAAAGAACAAAAGGTGTTGATGGGGCTCGAACCCAAGACCCTTAATAATAATGTCTTACGCGCGTTCTCTCTACCACTGAGGTGACTATACATCCGGTATTTAGAATACAAACCAATAAATATATTATAAACCTTGTCCTGGACATGTCATCTTCTTCTTCCTCACGCCAGGATGTTCTTCAACATTTTTCAAAATCTGTAACTTCCTCATTTCTCAACCAAAATGGAAAATGTAAACATGAAAGTTGCTTGAAATTTAACCACGATTTCAACCATGTAAATAACTAAAGCTATGGATCAAAGATGGACACGAATTTCTGTTGGTACCAAATTTAACCTAACTTTTTCAGGAAGTTCAAACTCAAAATTCTCCATGCTCGGGCAATATAAATGAAATCTAAAAGCATGGTTAGTTTCAGGGCAATAATATCTACATTTTATCTTTTAAAATGAAAGTCAAATGATGCTTGTATGAAGAGATAGAAGTTCAGAAAACTAGCCTTACAGATGGATATAATGTTTTGAGTTTGAGCACACTTCAAGGTGTTGTAATGATCTGGTTAGCTTCACTGAACCTCCAGGAAGCTATTTCAGTAGTTACTTTGAGCTTAGAGTTCTTGAATCGTGCTGGAGAAGTCAAAGTGCAATGTGGTATTTTTTAAAATAGAGGATGGTGATAGAGGTGTTACATTTCCAAAACAGGTATGGGGATGAGTTATATTTGATGTAAGGAAGCTTTAGGATTGATTTGGAGAAGAAACGCACGAGTGGATTATGAGATGGAAGTTTTGGGGCAGTAAATGACAAATTATGGAAGTTTGAATGCAATTTTGGTTTGAGGGAGTTTTAGGGAGTTTTCAGGATTGAAAATTCGTGTCTTATCTTTCAAATAATGTCTCAATTTATAGGCAAAGGGTTTGAAGGCTTGGAGAGATCAGAATCAAGAGTTCACATGTTATGGCCATTTGACTTGTTTTTGAAGCAAGCTTGACAAGAATTATTCCAAGGCAAGGTACAAGGCTATCTAAAGTGGTTAGGCACTTCAAACATACTTATCTTATTTTGTAGAGGAAGTTTGTGCAGAAAGAACAAGTGCAAAGCTCAAGACAAGTTGACTTTGTGATTAAAGCAACTTTACTAGAATGGCAATGTTACTTTGTGCCAAAAATGGATGAATCTCTTGGACAATGACTCAAATGCTTGGATCAAAGATCTAAAAGTTATGTAATAAATTAATTATGGAGTAAAACACAAGTTATAAGCTTTCAAAGTAAGGTCTATACAGCTTGGCTTGAGATTTGGTTATGTGTTCATCAAGAAAATGACTTGTGATTCAAGAATGGATGCCCAACTTCTTTCCTTCGATTCTCTTAGCTCAAAAACGATCTCTTCAAGTTCTTGGACATTTTATAAAGCTTGAAACATTATATACAACATCCAGGTTGAACACTTTGGCTAAATCATCTTGGATCTAGGTGATAATTGGTCAAGAAGTTAGGTCAAAAATCTGCCTAAACTTGTCAAAATTTTCACTAAGTGTTTTATGAAAAATGTCATGACTTCATGGGCTTATATCTTCAAATCTAAGCCTTTTTTGGACATCAACCCTCTAAAACAAAGTTGTATAATTCATCAAGATATACAACTTTCATGTTGAAAGTTTTCTTTGAATCATCTTGCATCTTAGTCAAAAAAGATCATGAAGTAATGAATTTATCAAGTATAAAATATACTTAGAAAATTTTCTATGTCTTGAAAACTTTGTCTTTTTGTGGACTTTCTTGATTTTCTTGATTCTTGTTGACCAAGTTTGATATTTTTGAGTATCTTGATGAATCTTGATCTTTAAAAATCAATGTTGATCAAAAAGTCAAAGTTTGACTTTTTTTATATCAGTTGACTTTTCATCAGTTGGTCAAATTTCAACTATCAATTCATTGATCTTGAGAAATGATTTGAGCCATGAAGTTAGGTCAATATATTGTGTTTGAGTCCTTAAGATTATGTTTCAAATCATTAGATCATGTATTGGGTCAAAAGTCAAAAATCAGTCATTCTAAGTTAAAATCCTAATTTTGACCATTTTGCCCTTTGATGATTTGAACATTTTTCTTGAGGAATTGTGATCCAAACTTGATCAATTGATGAATATGACTTCAAAATATTGATATTGGCCAAAGATCTTGCAGTTTGACTATGCGTTGATCACAATTGACTTTTTACCCAATACAGCTAATTTTCAGTCATCTGATCAATTGACTGAGCAAAATTATGATCCAAGACTTGAAACTTGGCATGGGTATTCTTGGAGGTCTATAATTAACCATGAAAGTCATTTGAGGTATTAGAAGTCCAATTGTCCTTTTGAAAATCAAAACCCTGATTTGGGGTCCCAATGCCCAAGAGGTGATTTGACCTAGTCAACACTTGTGTAAACTTGAGCTATTGAAGATCTTTGTGAGAAATGCCTTGAGAAAAGAAGGGGGGAATTTTGGGGTACAACAGGGAGATTGTTAGAACATAGTTTGAGTCTACATCTTAGTAATAGTTTTGATGATAACAAATACATGATATATATATATATATATATATATATATATATATATATATATATATATATATATATATATATATATATATATATATATATATATATATATATATATATATATATATATATATATATATATATATATATATATATATATATATATATATAACAAATATGCTTTATAATAATGTATTTAAATATGCAGATAAATTCTGATAAAAGAGCATAGAAGATAATGAGAGAATTGCATTTTGAAGCTCTGATTAGACGAAGTGTACAGACTTAGAAGCAAATTTGTGTAACACGTTCAATAAAAGAAGTGTTGTTGTTATAACTTCTGAAGCACCAAAGCTGCAAGCTAAACTCAGATAAGTGAAGTTCTAGAAGAATAAAAGAAGTCTCAACGTATTCATCTATACTAAAGTTCTAAAGACGCAACACTTAAGCTCAAGCTATACTCTGATAAGTAAATATTCTGAAAGTGAAAAGAAGCATCAATATGTCTGTCTCATCCAAGTTCTAATCATATAAATATCAAGAAACTCTGAGGATCTAAAGTCTCAGCGATAATATTCTTATTCTGATCAGATTTCAAAGAAGAAAAGTTTTGATGTGTTACAATTCATTCATTACAAATCAAAGAGTAACGGCTGGAACAAGACAAGATCTGTATTTTCATAAAATGCATTAACAACAATTTATCAACCTTCCAAATTCATCTTCTCATGTCTCATATGCCTCGCCTATATAAAGGAGTTTTGAAGAAGAATCAAACAACACTTGTGCATACAAAGATATATCTTCACTAGCTCTCTCTGGTGCTTTAACCTTGTGTATAAATCACGGTTGTGATATAGTTTTTCTAGAAACACCTTTGTACACATTTTTTATTTATATTTTGTAATACCTTGAGAAACCAAATTATGGTTTATTCTCAAGAAGACATTGACAGTAGTCATTGTGTTTGTGTAATCAAAGTTTTTGATTAGTGGATTAAGACCTTGTTTGAGAGAGGCGAAATCACATTGGCGGATAGACTTGAGTAGTTTGAGTTCAAACGAACCAGGATAACTAAATGTGTCTGTAATACGGTGGGAGAACTGACTTGGGTGTTTTGCGTTTTATAGCATTTGTTGCGGATAGTAAGAGTCGCCACCGACTTTTCTTTTATCCATTAAGGAAAGGTTGAAAAGAACAGGAAAGACCTTTGATATATTTTCTTGAGTTCGAGGGATAGGTTATGAAAAGGGAATGTATTAGCACCCTTTTCATCTGTAGTTATCTACGGGCTCTTAATTGCTTGCTAGATCACTTGCCTTTGTAATGGCTCTAATTTCTATAAGAATGCGTACAAAGTGTTGTTTTGAAAATGGTTCAAAGAGGTGTTTGTGGAATGTGTTTTTGAAAGTGATTTTGAAAAGGTGTCTTTGTAATGGCTCTCGTTTCTATAAGAACGCGTACAAAGTATTTTAACTTTTGAAAATGTTTCAAATGAAAGTGTGGCTGTGTAAAATGTTTTTGTTGTGAGCAAGCGAGCAACTAGGAGCATCCTACGTACTCAAAAGGTCTTAAATGTTATTTTCCTCCTCCTTTAGGTGTTTCTATCTTACCATTGATTTGATAAGAAGCACCATCATTAGATGTGAAGGGACAGGCGTGGGACATTTTTATAGTCATAGAAGGCAACCTATGGGACGTTTTAGCAATATCGTTTAGGGACTAGATCATTTATCGAAGGCAACATTGAGGGTCATCGAGGGACTACGATCTTTTATCAAAGGTCTTTGCTAAAACGCCCATATTCGAGGGACATGACTATTTTTCCGAGGCAACAAGTTGAATTATCCTAGGGATACATGTGTGAATAGTGTGTTTGGTTTGCATGCATTTAGTCTTTGATTAGGGGTTGTCTACTTGTTGTTTTTATCTTGCCATACATGCCCTATTTTACTAGCAATCATACAAAAGTAGTAAAATGCGGAAAGATAAAATCATACACTATTACAACCATATTGAATTGCATGAAAATATAAAGGCTAAAATAAAATAAAAGCAAGAAAAATGAGGGTCTTTTGATTGAGGCAGAAAACCCTTCGATTCTGCACATTCTGGCTCTCTTTGATTTGGTCTGAAAGGGGTGAAGGCATGGCTTTCGACTGAGGCCTGGGGGTCAGTGTGTTGTTCCTTTCGATTGGGGCCTGGAGGCTAGCATGTTGTTCCTTTCGACTGGGCCTGGAACCAGTCCAAGATGTAATCTGCCTTTCTGCCTCCTTCAACTGGGTGTTGAAAGCAATGAGGGATTACCTTTCGTCTAGGCATGGAAGTCAGCATGTTGTGCCTTTCGTATGGGCCTGGAAGTCAGCATGGTGCGCCTTTCGTCTGGGTTTGCAAGTCAGTGTGTTCGAAGCAAGTGTGTGTGTGATGAACATATTTGTATCGAAGCATGTGTGTCCATCGAAGCAGGTGTATCGAAGCATGCATATTTTTATCCCAATATTTTTAGGGTCTGTATAAATTATTTCTTTAAAGAAAAACACAAAAAAAATTAACAACGAAGGCCATGGTTATTACATATTGGCCTCGAAGATGAATCAAATAAGATTCTTGCAATGGAAGAGTTAAATTCAGAAAGACTTACCTCAAAGCTGGTGTGTGGGTTTCGAACTTGAACTGCTTCCTGGACGGTTCTGGAATTTGAAGAGTTTTCACAGAGGGTTTACTTTTGGTTCGAAGAGTTGTCACAGAAGGTTGTCCTTGAGTTTGAACAAAACTTCTACGTGTGGGGTGTTCTGGATAGTTTATTTATGAGAGTTGGAAAGATGTTTATTATTTTTTTTATGGATAAAAAAAGACATTAATTTATAGTTGTGTTACATTAGTTTTTTATAACGTCGCCATAACATGTTGTTTATCTTATTACAAAAATAAAACATTACGCTCTCATAACATATACTCTTGATTTTTTTGCATATTAGAGATGAAAGTTTTGTCAAAAACTGTTATTCGTTGTAGTGGTATGAGAGAGATAAAGAGAAATAAAATATAAAAATATGTGAAATTGAATGTTAAAAATACTTTATCTTCTTGAGTGCATGAGTATGGGGAGAAGATCCTCTCCAGTGATATTTTCACCGCATAATGTCTAGTTTGTATCATCACCATTAAATTTTTCTTAAAATTTATGTGGTACAAAAATTTGAGTGATTAAGATTTCATTGCACACAGTTTACATGGGAGAGAGTCTTTATCCATGAGTGTAAGTACGAAAGAACAAAGTATTTGGAACAGAAAGACAATATTTTTTTAAAGAAAAATCACATTTTAACGTGTAGAAGAATGACAATGTTTTTTTTTATAAAAAACAATTTTAAATTTAACATGTTTTTTAAAAACATCACGTACTAATAAAATGACATTAATTTTTATATAAAAAAGTTATTGATTTTAAGAGCGCTTAAAAACAGTGTTGTTGATGTACATATTTTTTATAAGATTTACGACACTATTTGTATTAAGTGATGTAAATCATTTAAAAATAAAAAAATTATTTTCATTTAAATATCAACATATTGTTTATAAAAGCGTTCTTAATTTTTTTAAGTGTTTTTTAAATAACACTTATAAAAAAAATATATTAAATAGACAGTGTCATTTTTTTTAAGTAGTGAAAAGTAAGAAAAAAAACTAAGAACTAATAAATATCTGATTTAACTAGAGAAAGGGAGAGATCATAATGTAGAAATTTATATGAAATTATATTTTTTATTTCTTTAAAAAAATTTGAAACTAAAGTTTTAAGGTCTAAAATCTTTAGTTTGGAGAGTATTATTCTCTTTTCTTGCTACCATTAAGAATAAAATGGGTGTGAAAACTTTGAATGATGCAAAGATGATCAAGTTTTAATATTTTTGTCTTTAATTATTTTTAGAGTTGGCAATGAATCAAATTAATTTGAATATGGATTGAAATTTAGTTGGATTACTAAATTTTTGAATTTGGTTCATAAATTAAATAAATTTGATTATATATATATATATATATATATATATATATATATATATATATATATATATATATATATATATATATATATATATATATATATATATATATATATATATATATATATACATATATATATATATATATATATTATCGTACTATTTCATTAAATTTGTAAAGTTCTTGAGGATTTAGATTAAATTATGGATTTTTGAGACAGTTAAATTTCAATTTAAGAGTTTTTAAATTAGACTTTTAAATATTTTAGAATATAGATTTTAAAAAATGATTTTTAAATAAGTAAAATAAACAAATTTAATTTAATAGACTGAATCTAATGAGTTGAACTAAATTATTCGTAAATTTAAAATAAATCGAACTTAAATTTTAAAAAAAATTCATTTCAAATTCGGATCTAGTTTTGAACCGGAGCAATTCTTATCGAATTAAGCCGAAGCAAAATGAGTTCAATTCGATTAGACTTACTTCTAACTCTATTTATAATAAAAACTAAAAAGAAAAGTTGGATCATCAAGAAAAATATCCTAATTGACGTACGCAACACTCAAAAAGTGTGGTCAAGTGTTAGGTAAAGTATGGCAGTTTACTGAAATTTCAGAAAAGAAAAGCTTGGTATAATCAATGACTATGAGGAGAAACACATTTTCTTATGGTCCAATGAAGATACGTGCTAAATGCAATGGCCCCCATTCATAAATATTAAAGAATTGAAATAAGGCTACCTTTTGTTGCCCTTACATGTATGAATTGTCAATCCAACATTGCCAGATACATTTTTATTTTACACCACTTATTTTCTTAGCATGAGTTAACAAATTACACTAAAATATACAGTATTTAAGGTGCAAATGCCACATAATTTTGTTCTCCGATTGTTGATTTTGGTTCTAAGAAACCTTCAAGTATTGTGCTTATTCCTTATAGACTTTTAGTTGGTGAAGGCAATAACATTCTTTGGGTTGGTGTGGCTTTTCTCATTCATTTGACATATGAATCATGCCAGCGGGTTTTGCATGAGAATGTGTAACAATAATATATTGATGTTGGTCTCACTCACAAAACGACAAGGTTGATTAATCATAAGAAATAAAGTTCAATGTTTTCAACTGGTCAAATCTTGGTTGGGTTGAAAGGAAGTGTGTCTGATATATTTATTGCAAACACCAAACTTGTTGGGTTATTTTAATGTTTCTATGTCATGTCGGTGTCACTTTAGCTTATAATACTTGGTTAATTTCAAAAACTTTTAGAACAAAACAAGACTTCATTTATGTCAAAAATTATATGCATGATTGAAGGGTAAGTAAAGTATGTACATTTCTCTAGCATTAGCCACTAATTAAGGACAGTATCTTAAACAAATTAAAGCAAAGCAGTGCCACACGTTTGATGTAGGGTTTTTGTATGACAAATTGATAATGAAATGTTGTAGCTGTGAGCATCATATCTTAACCTTTTCTTTTCTATTAAAGGTGTTTCATTTATTTTGCCTTTGCAGATTTTTCACTCAACGAAGCAAATTTTAATTGCCAATCTATCATTAGATACTGAAAATTACTTGGATAATGTTCCTTCAAATTAAGTTAAAAGCTTTGTTGAGTAAAAAAATAAATTAAAAGTTGAAAATTATAAGAGAGTTATCATTACTCTCTTTTATAGGTTTGTCCTACTACGTCAAGGGGTTAATGTTTCTGATACATAATCTTAACCCTACAATTAATATTTCAACGTATGTTATTTTACTTTTGTACGCATATTATCTTAGAAATACATCAAAAACCTTTGGAGTTCCTATACAACTCCTTCATTTAAACTTTAGTTGTCCCTTCTATTTATTTCTATCCTCATTCCCAGCTTTTTATTTATTTCTATCCTCATTCACAGTTTACTTCAATTTCCTACATTCCAAATGCTTCGATAATTAAAACGCATCAAAACTCAACACTTTCTGAGAAACATAACCGAAGGGCGCAACTTCATTAAGCCTGCAAAACAATTCAACAATAAGCATCACAAAAACTCTTCAAAATCGAAACTAACAATTACAACAACACAAACTGCAAGAAGAAGAAAGATGCAGCATATGAAAGAAGAAGAGATTTTGACACCTACCTAAATACTTTCGAGCTCCACCGAAATCGGGAATCACTGGGCTAGCTCTGGATCATAAATTTTCGTGTCGTTTCATCATTTTCTCATTACCAATATATGCGCTATCTACCAATATTCCCATGACCATCGTTTAAAATTGCATACCATTGTTATTTGATTTAGCTTTAGAACTCTAGAGTTTTTGAGGAAATTTTGAAATTAAATGATGATATGGTAATTGATCTTACCTGATCAGACTTGGACCGTCACGACTGGCTCGGGCAGAATTGGAGTGAGATGGGGGGTACCTGCAAGACACTTTGATGCTAAAATGAGTGACGGAATGAGCAGGCAAAAAAGGTATATGTGCGTATTGTACCCCAAAATTTGCGCTCTCATTTTATCAACATTTCTCATCACAAGACTCTTGGAACTCAGGATCAAGCTAGGGTTTGCTCTGCTCAAGACACCTCCTTGCACTGTTGACCTAAATTAGGGTTTGAGTTTGCACATGGATTTTTGGACCTTCAATGTCCAAATTGACTTTCATACTTCATGTTGGACTCATAAGTTTTCTCATACCAAGTTTCAAGTCTTGAATCAAATTTTTGCCCAGTCAATTGGACAGTTGACCTAGAAATCATCTATATTGGGGAAAAAGTCAACTGTGGTCAATTTACAGTCAAACCTCATGAATTTTGACCCACATCAACATTATGAACTCATATGGACCATTTTATCAAGTTTGGACCACAAATCCACAAGAAATTTGATCAGATCACCAAAAGGGCAAAATGGTCATTTTTAGGGTTTTGACTGTACAAAGACAATTTTTGACTGTTTAACCTAGCCAATGGCAAATCAAGTTCAACCATGGGCTCAAGGTCTCAATAAAATCATCTTGACCTATTAAACAAGTTCAAAAGATCTCAAATGCATAGGATTGACAGAATGCAAATACATTGGACATTGGTGTTATTCTGATCATTAGAGCTTGGCACAATGAATAATTCCATTTTGGGCATAAAGATAACACTTCAATTTACATAAAGCATGCTTTATGTCAAGTTTCATTTCTTGAGACATACACCAAGTCCTTTGCTGCAAACAAGGCTCCCTAATGTCAGGCAAAGTTCAACAACTTTGTGCAGCTAGGTTACAAGCCAGTACAGCCCTTGCATTGTCAACTCTCACTTTTTACTTCAAAACCAAGTCATTGTGCCAAAAGTCCATAGCTTGCATATCTGATAAAATCAACTTAAGCCAACATTTCAAACAAGTTTTACACATTGCCTAAGGTCAGAAACACGAGTCAATCATCCCTCAAACACCCTTGAACACCAAAAACTTGCAAAATAGGGCAGTTGTTGCAACTTGAGTGCCATAGCTCATTTTGCTCGTGCGTTTTGCTCCTTTCCACTTCAAACACCTTCCATTCAACTCACTCAAGCTATCCCAAACCTCCATTTCCAACTGTAACTCCATTTACAGTGTTCACCATTTTCATTTCAAGCTTGTGCAGGTTTACTTCTGGAGGTTGATTCAGGAACATTCGAAGTAAACCAGCTATTGGAAAAGACCAAGTGAACTTCAGGCAAGCTACCAGGCATCTCAGGCCTCACTGAAAAGCTCTACATTTCCATACTCGTGTCCAACTGAAATAGGTATTTTGCAACTTCCTATCTCTCTATTTAGGAATCATTAGGCTTAGGTTTGTGAATGAAAGATGTAGTACTCATTGCCCTGAAACCATACATATGCTCAGTTTTCATTTATATTAAACGTGCTAAGAGAATTTCATCCACGAACTTTCTGAAAAAACTAGGTTAGAAATTAGGGTCAGAGAAATTCTCTCTGGTCTTTAAGAGTTAGATTAAGTTTTTTATATGGTTAGAATCATGGTTTGATGCTCTACAAGTTTCATGTTTTGAGTTTTGTCAAAAGATCACAAATACAGGAGATACGAGTTTGTACACAACAGGCGCGCGTTTTCAAAAGTCTGGAGGAAGAAGATGAAGCTAATGGGCTGGGCTTGGCTTTTTTGCTTCTAACACCTTCTTTTTCAGTTTCACACCCCCCTGGCCCAAATTCTTGTATTTTTATTATTTTTGCATTTTTATTTCATTTCTGACTTTATTATTTTATTTCCAAACATAAAAAATGCTCAAAAAATATTTTCATGATTTTATACATTTATTTGGTATTTATTTTAATTATTTCTAACATTAAAATATTTTTATACTTTTATATTATTTGTTTAAATTTAATTATAATGCAAATAACACTTTTATTTTCATTTCTTATTTTTATTCACACCAAAAATATTTTCTTGAATATATTTTATTTTTTTAAATATTTTATTTTATTTTTATATATATTTAACATATTTAATATGTACATATATATATATATATATATATATATATATATATATATATATATATATATATATATATATATATATATATATATATATATATATATATATATATATATATATATACTTTATTTTATTAAGAACATGGAATAAAAATACAAAAAAAATGGTACATTTTATTTTTATTATTATCTTATACTAAAAACACTTTTATAAATATATTTTTTATTTTTGTACATATTAATATACTTTTGTATATAAATAATATATAATATTATTTTCTTTAAGGAAAATTAGGGTTTACCCCTTAATTAAATAAAATCAACTTTTTTTATTTATTTTAATTTCTTCACACCTTTTTCACAATAAAAATGCTTTACATACATAAATAAATAAAAACTTCTTTTTTGCATAATACATTTTATTTAATATTTGTTTATTTTGCCCATTTAAATATTGATTGCATTTGAGATTCAATTTGGTTGTAATAACTTAGGGTTTAAATTTATTGTCAAATAATCCCCTATTCAAAATTGTACCCTCCTCCCTATATCAAATTTGTAATAGCTTAGATTTATTTTTACGCACTTAAACGCTTTCAATTATGACATGATTAGAGAATTATGGTTTGTATGCAAAATCAAAACCAACAAATAGTTTGACCTAATCAAAGACAAAAGATGCATGAAAAACAAACACAATGCACACGTGCACCCCTAGGGTTACAATCCACTTGTTGCCTTCAAAAATGGGCTATGGTATGCATGTTAAGTACTTTGGCAAAACAAAAACAAAACAAAAGATCATAGTACCTCGATGATGCTATCTGGATTGCCTAAACAAAATGATCAAGTCCCTCAAGAAAATTGCCAAAAATACTTGACACAATTGCTATCATGGTCTATACGATGACCCGCGCTTGTCCCGTTTAACATCCTAACACAAGGTTGTTCACCAAATACAATGGTGAAACAACACTGTTAAAAGGGTTAAAAACATAAGAAAGATCTTTGAGTGAAATAGGGTAGATGACTCTTAGTTACTTGATCAAAAGCTTGCAAAACATCCTTGTTATTTTCAAACACACTTCACAACACAATTTCAAAACCCTACTTTCAAACATTGAAAACTTTTCAAAAGACAAAAACACATTTGTATACATTCAAACAAGAATCATTACATAGGTTGCCACAACGCTGGCCTCTTTTCAAAACATCTTTCAAAACCACACACAAAGCACCATTTCAAACAATTGAAGAGCACCATTTCAAACAATTGAAAAGCAAAGCAAGTGATCTAAACAAGTAACTAAGAGCCCATGGATAACTATGGATAGAAAGGGTGCTAATACCTTCCCTTTCTATAATCTACTCCCCGAACCCAAGAAAACATCTCAAAGGTCTTTCCTGTGCTTTTTGACCTTTCCTTAGGATAAAATAAAAAGTCGGTGGCGACTCTTGCTAAACCGAAACATTTGCAAACAAAAATGCAAAATCCCAAGTAAGTTATCCCACCGTATCACAGAACTGACGACTCTGTTGGGGAAGAAAAATAAAAGTGGGGTTACCTTAGGGTTTTAGATCACCTTTACATGCTTACCTTGATTGCTTAGATTGCTTTACTCTTTGGGTTCCTTGTTTGGGTTTGTTTTAAATCCTACACCCGGATTTGGGAAACATTCATAGGTAAATAGCAATACATTGTGGAAACTGTGCGGGATATACCGACATGGTTGAAGCAATAGCTATATTAGTGCGACATATTTGTGAGTATCGGTAGCCTTTGAGTCAATCAAAGAGAATACGGGGCCACTGAGTGATGTCATGAAGCACTAATGAACTCTTAGAACCTTACTTGACCATCTTGGCCTTTTTTAGGGGTAGTGAGATGACCGGCTTTGGTGCAGTCCGAAGTTGGTAGATACTCGATACTACACTAATTAAGGGTTGTTTTCTTGGAATATTTTGGTCGCCAGTTAAGTGGCTAAACCAAAACAATGAACACAGAAAATAATTCAGTGATATTAAGCTCCTTAGAACCCGGTTACTATTTATAGGATAGGTTTGAGCCAACTAACTTCAAGAGGGTACTTACCTATGAAACCTCATGCAAGCCTGAAACTAGGATCTTGTGTGACTTGTTTGTACATGTGCTTGTGCATACATCATGAACATCATAAAGCATCATATGCATCCACTAACCATTTCAAGGGTTTGGATCTTCATCTTTGTTCTTGTTTTGTAGGTCATAGAATCTCTTCGCAGGAAAACAATACAAGTCAACCTTGTGAGAATCCCTCCTCAACTCAAAGAGCTTACTTCCAAAATTCCAGAGAATTCTCTCTTCAGTGAAAGACATGGTATACTTCTCAACTTGGACAACTCCAACATTGAAGAAGACATGGTGAAAGTTCTCTTCCAGTTCTTTGACCCCCTACACCACTGTTTCACATTCCCTGATTACCAACTAGTACCTACTTTGGAGGAATTTTCTCAACTCCTGAGGATTCCTATTCTTCATCAACTACCCTTCAACGGTACGGAAAAAGAACCAAAGCCTGAAGATGTTGCTCAAGCATTACACTTGCAACCATCTGATATCAAGGGTCATTGGGAAACCAGGAGTGGTGTCAAGGGTTTCTTGGCAAAGTTTCTGTTTGAGAAGGCACAAGACTGCTGGAATTCTCTAGATCTACAAGCTTTTGAGGAGATTATAGCACTTCTCATCTATGGGTTGGTCTTGTTCCCAAACCCTGATCAACTTATAGATGTGAATGTTGTCAAGATTTTCATGTCTCGGAATCCTATGCCTGCATTGCTTGGGGACATCCTACACTCATTTTACACACGAACAATGAGGAAAAGAGGTGTTCTCATGTGTTGTACTCCTCTCCTAGCAAGGTGGTTTATTTCTCACCTTCCACAATCAATTTTGAATAATGAGCAGGGTTTAAGGTGGTTACAATGGTTGATGACCCTCACACATTCTGATGTTCATTGGTGTTCTCGGTCCAGAGATAATGTCATCATCATTGATTGTTGTGCGGAATTCCCTAATGTCCCACTACTTGGCATTAGGGGGCATAACCTACAACCCATGTTTAGCTCTAAGACAGTTTGGATATGCTCGGAGGGATGGCCCTCATGACATGCTAATTCCTGACTTGGTTTTTGACTTCGACAATGATGCGCAAGGACTTAGACAAAGGTTCATCAGAGCTTGGAGGATGCCCAACAAGGTGGATAGTAAGACATTGGAGCACAAGAATTCCATCCCCCTTGAGCCTTATCTCAAGTGGGTACGAACTCGCGCCCAAAATCTTATGATGCCATACCCTCACATTCTCCCCGTGATCAAAGAGCCTGTCATGGAAGGAGAGGTTCCATACACCATCCTACATCCAGACATGCCAACAATATTGGAAGAATTGCAAAAGAGTTGGATCCAACTCAAAGAAGAACGGAATACTTTTGAAGCCAACTTCTATGCTAGTGAGAAGAAGGTTTTGGAGCTTACCCGCCGACTTCATGAAGAGGAAACTCTCAACACTTACATCGCACCAAAGAGAATGCGCAATGTCTTTCTACATTAAGAATTTTGTAATATTTTGCCCATGGGGAACTTATGTACTAACAAATTTCTTCTTAATATGACGTGTGTTCTTTTTGTTTGCAACAAATTTGAATTTCTGAACCCTTGAATGCATTACATGAATAACATACCATTCATCATATGCATAAACAGGTCTTCACACTAGGTTTCCTTATCTTTCTGTTGTTTATTTCAGCAAGATGGATTTGGAGCAGACGGTTAAGGATCTGCAAGCACATAATTCTCAATTCCAGCAACTCCTCATGACCTTAGCAAAGGGTCAAGAGGACCTCAAAGCACTGTTAGAGAAAGATAAAGAGAAAAAGAAGAAAAGGCTCGGTGTGGTCATCATGGGAAGAAGGTTTGAAAGCAATGCTAGAAAAGTTCTCGAGTTCCCCTCGACGTCTGATGAAGGGGCTGGTAAAGGAAAAGGAACTGTGATGCCTTCTGAATCTGAAGTTGAAGGAGAAGAAGAGGAAGAGGAAGAAGACGAAGATTACTCCGAACAGCAATATCCCCCGGCGGATGTTAAATTTAAAAATCTTGAGGATCGGTTGGCAGCCATGGAGTTGCAAAGGGTACCTGGTTTAGATTTCGAAGAACTAGGGTTGGTAGCTGGGATCGTCATTCCTCCCAAGTTCAAAGTTCCTACATTCGCCAAGTATGACGGTCTGTCGTGTCCAAAGATGCATCTAAGATCCTACGTCCGAAAGATCCAACCTCACTCATCTGATAAAGATCTTTGGGTCCATTTTTTCCAAGACAGTTTTTCAGGCACACAATTGGACTGGTTCTATCAACTTGAGAGGTTTGAGGTTCATAACTGGGAAGATTTAGCTGCCGCTTTCTACCGAAAATACCAATATAACGCTGATTTAGTGCCCACTCGTACTCAACTACAGAGTATGGGTATGGCTTCTAATGAAGGATTTAAAGAGTATGCCCAGAAGTGGCGTGATCTGGCTGGAAGGGTGCAGCCACCGTTGTCGGATAGAGAGCTGGTGGATATGTTTTTAGGGACCCTTTCTTCAATCATTTAATCGGGAGTTCCTCTGCAAGATTCACCGAGTTAATTTTGACCGGTGAAAGGGTCGAGGCCGGCATTAAAAGTGGTAAGATTCAGAAAGATGCCTCCGCGTCCACTGTTATTAAGAAGACCTTCCCAGCTAAGAAGGAAGCTTCTGCTGTTTATTCTCAGAAAAGTCAAGGAAGAACCGAGCTCCGGCCAACTGTAGGGGTTGTGATGATCCAAAACTCTTCAAATGATCAACCTCGCAGCAATCAGCCAAGATCTAATCAGCAATGGGTAGAAAGGCCACAAAGGCAGTTCACCCGAATATGACACCAGCTCAAGTACTCCCTCATTTGCTAAAGCTGAATCTTACCAATTTGAAGGAAGCGCCAAAGAACCCTAATACCTCTTCTCCATATTACCACTCCAATGCAAAATGTGCTTACCAATCTGACAGTGTAGGACATGATACCAACAACTGTTGGGCTCTTAAGAACAAAATCCAAGACCTGATCGATGCCAAGGAGGTAAAATTCGATGCACCCGAAAAGCCGAATTGATTTCTGCCCCAATGCCCAAGCACGGTCAAAATATTCATGCCGTTATGGAAGACCTTCATGTTACCAATGTTGCTGATCTTTTGACTCTGTTACCAGTGATTAAAGTGAATTTGATGAGAGCCGGGATATTCCCAGGTTGTGGAAAAGACTGTTACTTTTGTTTAAACATACGAGCTGATTGCCCACTGTTGAAATCAGGCATCCAACGCCTGATGGATACCCAAGAGATACTCTTCCCAAAGACTCCTGTTGATACCTTCACTCCTGTTACTCCTGCTACTTTTGCTACTTCAACCAATGATATTGCAATAATAACCATCTCCGACAATCTTCCCAAGGCTTGCAAAAGGCCTGTCAAGATTACGCCTGATCCTAAGTTTGTACCATTGAAAATCACCATGTCGGGGCCTGTCCCGTATCAATCCAACAAGACGATACCATGGAACTACAGAGGAGAAATCTTCTATCATGGTATCAAACAGATTGAATCAGTTCAAGAGAATTCTGAAGATGAAACCCCTGATATAGGGAACATTGCAGGAACAAGCAAGATAACTCGCAGCGGACGGATCTTCTCTCTAGAGATTGCTCCTCCACGAGCAGTCTTCGGATCCTCGTAGGCTTCGGTGCCGGTTAAGCCATTTGTGCAAGGCCCGATAATTGAAGAAATTGATGTACCTAAAGTTAGACCCTCTGTTGATACTACCGATAAGGGTAAGGGGATACTAGAAGCGCCTGTCAGGATGAAGGCTCAGACTGTGGTAATCCCCGAAACCACCCAGAAAGAAATGGAAGAAATCTTAAAAATAATCAAAAAGAGAGACTACGACGTCGTGGAACAGCTAGGGCAGACCCCTTCCAAAATCTCCATGTTGGCTCTTCTACTCTGCTCTGAGGCCCACGCTAAGGCCTTGATCAAATTTTTAAAGAAGGCACACGTGCCTCAAGAAACTTCGGCTGACCAGTTTCAAGAGTGTGTGGGCAGCCTTAATGCTGATAATAGTCTTGGTTTTTCCGATGCTGATTTGACCCCCAAAGGAAGGAAGCACAACGATGCGCTGCATGTCTCAGTAGAATGCAGGGGAACCACCCCCGCCCATGTTCTAGTTGATACTGGTTCCTCCTTGAATGTGCTACCGAAGAAAGCGTTAGACCGTTTGGACTGTGAAAGGTTAGTGCTAAAGCCAAGTAATATCGTGGTTAGGGCCTTTGATGGGTCCAAAAGAATGGTTCACGGAGAGGTTGACATTCCTATCAAAGTGGGCACAGAAATTTTCAACTCCACCTTTTATGTGATGGACATCCGTCCTTCATATTCGTGTTTGTTGGGAAGGCCCTGGATCCACTATGTTGGGGCAATTACCTCCTCTTTACACAAAATGCTAAAGTATCCTGTTCAGGGTAAGATTATAACGGTGCACGGCGAGGAAGAGTGCATGATAAGTCACCTCAACTCCTTCCGCTATGTGGAGTTGGATGGAGAATTCATAGAAACGCCTTTCCAACATTTTGAGGAAGTTTCTCCTGAGGTCACAGTTGCAAAGACAATGGTTGATGTGCCTATCGTTCCCAAGCATGTGTCTAGGATGGCATCTCTCAAGGACGCAGAGGCTGTAATCAAAGAAGGAATGAGTACAGTGTGGGGGCAACTGCCTGATTTTCCCCATAAGACGGACAAGTTCGGACTAGGTTTTACTGCTGCTGGCCAGAAAGCTATGCGTCGCTCCAAGGCTGGAGGACCACCCGTAAAAATCACTCACCATGGAATTAATGCCTTAGAAGATGATAATGAAGAAGACAACTTTGAAGATTGGATCTTTCCAACCGTCGAAGGATGATTAAGCAACTGAGAAGCAAAGGACTTTATTCCCATCACTTTCATCAACCAGTAATTTATCTTTGAACAATTTCCTATTTTGGTCTGTAATAACTAAACAATCCGTACACTATTTTCACCTTATGCCTTGCTCGGGGCATATAGGTCCATTTGTAAGGGCTTGATTTTCTTCATTATCATATGCCATGTTTTAATGAATCATTGGACTTTTTCATCTATAAACTATTGTGTTCATTTTCTTTCCTTTTGCATCTTGTTTTGTTTAAGGATGGCTATCCCTTACACACACCCACACTCACAAAATGCAGGTACCCATCCACTCCGGATTCCATGGGTGACTATTCTGCTTTACCCTTCGGTGACTCTGAAGATTTGGTCAATCATGCTGAGTACGAAGTTGACGAAGACTGTGAAGTGTCGGGAGAGTTAGCCAGACTTTTGCAACAAGAAGAGAGGGCTACTCTGCCTCATGAAGAGTTGCTAGAAACCATCAACTTGGGAACAGAGGAAGACAAGAAAGAGGTTAAGGTGGGTGCCAACCTGGAACCAAGTGTCAAAGAACGCTTAGTGCAGTTGTTGAATGAATATGTTGAAATCTTCGCCTGGTCCTATGAAGACATGTCGGGATTAGACACAGATATCGTGGTTCATCATCTCCCTACAAGAGAAGACTGTCCACTAATCAAACAAAAGGTCTGCCGAATGAGGCCCTACATGTCTGAGAAGATCAAAGCTGAGGTAATGAAGCAATTCAACGTTGGCTTTCTGGCTATTACTTCCTATCCACAATGGGTTGCTAACATTGTGCCTGTGCCTAAAAAAGATGGCAAAGTCAGAATGTGTGTGGATTATCGGGACTTAAATAGGGCCAGCCCTAAAGATGATTTTCCACTACCACACATCGACATCTTGGTTGACAACACAGCTCAACACAAGGTATTTTCCTTCATGGATGGATTCTAGGGATACAACCAGATCAAAATGGCCCCCGAAGACATGGAGAAAACTACTTTTGTTACGCAATGGGGTACCTTCTGCTACAAAGTGATTCCATTCAGACTGAAGAATGTCGGGGCAACCTATCAACGTGCCATGGTAGCTTTATTTCATGACATGATACATCATGAGATTGAGGTCTATGTAGACGACATGATAGCCCGCTCACAGACAGAAGAAGAACACCTTGATCATCTGCAAAAGCTGTTTGTTAGGTTGAAAGAGTATAAGCTCAGACTAAACCCGAGCAAGTGCACTTTTGGAGTCAGGTCTGGTAAACTTTTAGGATTTATTGTCAGCAACAAAGGCATTGAGGTTGATCCTGCTAAAGTAAAAGCTATACAAGAAATGCCTTCCCCCCGCACTGAAAAGGAGGTTAGAGGATTCTTGGGACGCTTAAATTATATTGCAAGATTCATCTCTCACCTGACATCTACCTGTGAGCCAATCTTCAAGTTGTTGAAGAAAGATCAGGTGGTTGAATGGAACAATGATTGTCAAGTTACTTTTGATAAGATCAAGGAGTATTTGCTGGAACCTCTTATCTTGATGCCACCCGTCGAAGGAAGGTCGTTAATCATGTATCTGACTGTTTTGGATAACTCAATGGGGTGCGTACTAGGCCAACATGACGAGTCTGGCCGAAAAGAGCATGCCATTTATTACCTTAGCAAAAAGATTACCGACTGTGAGACTCGCTACTCACTGCTCGAGAAAACTTGTTGCGCTTTAGTATGGGCTGCTTGTCGGCTAAGGCAGTACATGTTGACTCATACCACTTTGCTGATTTCCAAGATGGATCCGATCAAGTATATCTTCGAGAAGCCTGCTTTATCTGGAAGAATCGCTAGATGGCAAATGATCCTGACTGAGTATGATATCCAGTATACTACCCAAAAAGCTATAAAGGGGAGCGTACTAGCTGACCATCTAGCTCATCAAGCCGTTGAAGATTACCAATCTATAAGATTCGACTTCCCTAACGAGGACATCATGACATTGGACAACATTGAAGGTAACGGACCGTATGACGGACCTGAACAAGGATCCCGATGGACCCTGTACTTTGATGGTGCTTCAAACGCACTTGGAAACGGTATCGGCGCAATACTCATTTCTCTGGAAGGTTGCCATACACCCTTCACAGCCCGACTTTACTTCAGCTGTACCAACAACATGGCTGAATATGAAGCTTGCATCTTTGGTCTCAAGGCTGCTATAGACTTGGGAATAAAATCTTTGGTCGTATTTGGGGACTCGGATTTGGTTATCAATCAAGTCAAAGGAGAGTGGGACACTAAACATCCTAATATTATCCCATATAAAGAACATGTCTTGACATTGTTGCCTCATTTCGAGCAGATTACTTTCGAGCACTTCCCGCGAGAAGAAAATCAGCTAGCAGATGCTCTGGCTACAATGTCTTCCATGTTTAAACTCAACTGGGATAACGAGGCTCCCCAAATCACCATCGAGCGAATGGACGAACCTGCGCACTGTCATGAGATTAATACCGAAGAAGTAGTGGAACAACCATGGTTTCATGAAATCAAAAGGTATCTCTAGACTCGAGAATACCCTGAAGGAGCTTCCGTCAATGACAAAAAGTTCTTAAGGAGATTTGCTGCCAAGTTCTTCCTAAGTAATGGCATCCTTTATAAGCGCATCCATGATTGTGTTCTTCTTTGTTGTGTGGACAAGGCTGAAGCAGAATTGATCATGACCGAGATACATAGCGGCACATTTAGCACCCACTTAAGCGGACATACGATGGCTAAGAATATTCTAAGGGCAGGCTACTACTGGTCTACCATGGAAGTTGATTGTCATCAACATTCCCATACGTGCCACAAATGTCAAGTCTACACCGACAAAATACATATTCCTCCTGTTCCTCTCAACATTCTGACAGCTCCTTGGCCATTCGCAATGTGGGGCTTCGACATGATTGGAGAGATCAAGCCTATGACATCCAGTGGACATCGCTTCATCCTGGTGGCTATTGATTACTTCACCAAATGGGTCGAAGCAGCTTCCTTTGCCTCTGTTACAAAGAATGTGGTTGCCCGTTTCATAAAGCAGAATCTTATTTGCCGATATGGTATCCCCGACAGGATTATCATGGACAACGGTACAAATTTGAACAACACTATGATCACCGCTATATGCGAGCAGTTCAAGATTTATCATCATAATTCATCTCCCTATCGGCCAAAGATGAACGGTGTTGTTGAAGTCACGAACAAAAATATCAAGAAGATCATTCAAAAAATGACAGTCACCTACAAGGACTGGCATGAGATGTTACCGTTTGCTCTGCATGGATATCGTACCACGGCACATACTTCAACAGGGGCAACCCCCTTTTCTTTGGTATATGGCATGGAAGTTGTTCTACCTATGGAAGTTCAGATTCCTTCCTTGAGGATTATGAAGGATGCTGGTTTGAGTGAAGACGATTGGATTTAGACCCGGCTTGATCAACTTAATTTGATCAATGAGAAACGACTTGTTGTTGTTTGTCATGGTCAGACGTATCAGAAACGGATGATCAAGGCTTTCAACAAGAAAGTCAAATGTCAAGTATATCAAGTCGGAGATCTTGTAATCAAGCAGATCATCTTACCGCAAAGTGATCCCAAGGGCAAGTGGACTCCTACTTACGAAGGACCATTTGTAATCAAGAACATCTTTTCTGGTGGGGCAATGATTCTGACCACCATGGATGGCGACGACTTGCCGCACCCTGCGAATGCAGACATAGTCAAAAGATACTACACATAAAACGACCCGACAAGTTGAAAACCCGAAAGGGCGACTTGGGCAAAAATGGGCATCCCGGTGAATCGAAAACCCAAAAGGGAGGTTCAGGCAAAAATTAGGGATAAACAAAAAAATCTGTACACCCGGCAAGTTGAAAACCCGAAAGGGCGACTTGGGCAAAAAAGGGTTTCCTGGTGGATCGAAAACCCGAAAGGGCGGTCCAGGCAAAAGTTAGGGAATTAAAGCGTATGACTATGTCTCGTTGGATCACTTTAAGGACAATCTTTTCACCAACAAGTTCCAGGCTTCTGATCAATCCAATCATCGGCGGACGAAGCAACGAATGGACAAATACTCAGAGTCGTGAAGGCTATAGCAGAATGGGAATTCCATGGAACTGTTACACATAGCCATCTTTCTTTTTGTATAAATTTTTTCTCATTTTTATGACAACATTCTCTTACTAGGATGATTGTCTCCTTTGTACAAAGATACTTACAAAAGTTAATACAAAGATACTTCAAAGTGTAGAAATTTGCTTACCTTTCATTCTTTTTTACACTTATGTTTTATTTGAAAACGTCCAATGTTTTGTTAAATAGGCATATGCATTTGAATATAATCATTGCTTACAAATAAAACGAAATTGAGAAAGGATAATTACTCATAGGTTGAAGGTGTAGGAAAATATCCTTGTGCTATTCCAGAAGAAATCCCCTACAGTACGTCATTCAGATCCTCAACAAAGCTAAAACCTTGGAGTATATATCCCCAGCGGAGTTAAATTTCAAGACCCCCAACGGAGCCAATGTGTTCTAAACTTTATCCCCCAGCGGAGTTAAGTTTCAGAATTCCCATCAGAGATAAGTCTCCTAAGTCTCAATCCCCAGTGGAGCCCGAAAACCCTGAAATACATATCCCCAGCGGAGTTAGAACATTTTAAAACCTTATTCCCCAGCGAAGTCAAATTTCCAACTATCAATCCCCAGTGAGATCCATTCAGTTTTCCCTAACTTTCCCAGTAGATTGGCGTACAACCCAAGCTCCTAATTTTACCGGCCGAGTAAACATCCTCCCCACAGATTTATTTCCCGACAGATCGAAGATTCTCGGTCTCATTTCTCCAGCAGAAGCCTCCCAGGTTTTAACTCCCCAGTAGAGATTTTCAGAGTTTTCCTTATTTCCCAGGAAAGTCATGAAGAATTCTCTTTCCCCACAGAAGTTATCAAAGCTCTTGTAAATCCCCACCAGTCACCAAGGATTTTCAAATCCCCAACAGTGGTCCCAGGATTGCTCATTCTCAACAATTAAAGATCTTTAATTCCCAAGCAGTCAGCAGGGATTTCTCATCTTCAACAATCAAAGATTTTTGAATCCTCAGCAGCAGTCAAGGATTCACTTTCTCCGTCAGCAATCTAAGATTTCATTATCTCCAGTTATCAAGGATTTATTTTCCTCCTCAAGACAGCTACTCAACTTACTTGCACATCCATTACATTCATATATCATAAACATTGATGAAACACCGTTCATTGCATCATACATATCATGCAACACGACTTTGTGTTTTAGCTAACATTTTACCCTTTTTAGGATAAGATTAAAAGACTATCGTTAACAACTATTCAGATATAGTATGGGTACACCCCAGACACGGCGGTCATTCTACTACTCATTCAGAATTTCTAGTCAGATACAATGTGGATACACCCCAAACACGGCGGTCATTCTATTACTCATTCAGACTCCAGCAATCTGATACAAACTAGATACGCTCCAGACACGGCGGCCATTCTATCTCTCATTCAGATTCAACTATCAACTTCAAAGTTCAGATACGCTCCAAACACGGATGCCTTTCTGGCCCTTACACCAGAAGTTTGATTCTCCCCAGTGCAGTCACCACGGAAGTCATTCTGTCACTTATTCAGATCCCAATTACAGTACGGATACACTCCAGACACGGAAGTCATTCTGCTACTCATACAGATCTCAACTTCAGATACAAATACGCTCCAAACACGGTAGCCATTTTGTCACTCATTCGGAACTTATCCCCAGCACACAGTTGCTCCATATACAGATGTTTCTCTGTTACCCATTCAGAATACAGATACACTCCAGACACGGCAGTCATTCTGATATTCATTCAAAGATCAAATACAGTTACAGCTCGGATACACTACAGTTCAACAAACAATCTTAGATGGCATCTTTAATCCCATCTCCAACAAGATTCTACCATCTTCAAATGGCATCTTTAAGCCCATTCCCTCAATAATATTTTGACGAGTGCAAATTTACGGGCACTCTAGTGTCCAATCCTCTTTTACCTTCGAGTCACGAAAGGCAAACTCGCCAATCTAACTCTTCAGGTTCAAGAAGATTTAACAGGGGCAACTGTTGTACCCTAAAATTTTCCCTCTCATTTTATCAACATTTCTCATCACAAGACTCTTGGAACTCAGGATCAAGCTAGGGTTTGCTCTGCTCAAGACACCTCCTTGCACTGTTGATCTAAATTAGGGTTTGAGTTTGCACAGGGATTTTTGGACCTTCAATGCCCAAATTGACTTTCATACTTCATGTTGTACTCATAAGTTTGCCCATACCAAGTTTCAAGCCTTGAATCAAATTTTTGCCCAGTCAATTGGACCGTTGACCTAGAAATCAGCTGTATTGGGAAAAAAGTCAACTGTGGCCAATTTACAGTCAAACCTCATGCATTTTGACCCACATCAACATTATGAACTCATATGAACCATTTAATCATGTTTGGACCACAAATCCACAAGAAATTTGATCAGATCACCAAAAGGGCAAAATGGTCATTTTTAGGGTTTTGATTGTACAAAGACAATTTTTGACTATTTAACCTAGCCAATGGCAAATCAAGTTCAACCATGGGCTCAAGGACTCAATGACATCATCTTGACCTATTCAACCAGTTCAAAAGATCTCAAATGCATAGGATTGACAGATGAATTTTTCAGTCAACTGATCAAAATTTGACTGTACACTGAAAATTCAAACTTTGACTTTTTGGTCAAAATCAAGTGCCAAGGGTCATTTTACATCAAGATATGTCAAATTATGAAACTTGTTCATCAAGAAACCCAAAATTGCAAATTAGGGTTTGAAATTGAAAAAATTTCATAACTTAGAAAATTTTCTAAGTTATGAAATTTTCTTAATTTCTCCTAACTTTGTCCCATATTTTCACCAAGATGAAAATGGATTCAAACAAAACTTACAACATGAAAGTTGTATTCCTCCACAAAGTATACAAATTTGATTCACAAAGTTTTCTGAAAAGAATCTTGGATCTCAAGTTATGATTTTTGGAACAAGGGTCCCTAAAACTTTTAACTTAGAAAAATTTTGCCCTAGTTTAGGCAGGATTTTGACCCATCTTCTTGGCCATTTTTCACATAGTTACACTTGGAGTCTCAAGTTGCATTTCAAAGATGGATTATATTACATGTTTCAAGCTTTCCAAATTGTCCAAGAACTCCTCAAACACCTTTGTGGTTAGGGAGAATCGAATGCTTGAAGTTGGCAAAAACTCACTTTGTAACCATGGCCAATACATGTTCATACATGTTGCAAAATCTGACCAAACTAGCTTTATACTTGATTACAGGTCTCTAAACCAATTTACACTCAAAAATTCAACGCAAATACATTGGACATTGGTGTTATTCTGATCATTAGAGCTTGGCACAATGAATAATTCCATTTGAACATAAAGATAACACTTCCATTTTCATAAAGCATGCTTTATGTCAAGTTTCATTTCTTGAGCCATACACCAAGTCCTTTGCTGCAAACAAGGCTCCCTAATGTCAGGCAAAGTTCAACAACTTTGTGCAGCTAGGTTACAAGCCAGTATAGCCCTTGCATTGTCAACTCTCACTTTTTGCTTCAAAACCAAGTCATTATGCCAAAAGTCCATAACTTGCATATCTGATAAAATCAACTTAAGCCAACATTTCAACCAAGTTTTACACATTGCCTAAGGTCAGAAACACGGGCCAATCATCCCTCAAACACCCTTGAACACCAAAACACCAAAAACTTGTAAAACGGGGCAGTTGCTGCAACTTGCGTGCTATAGCTCATTTTGCTCGTGCGTTTTGCTCCTTTCCACTTCAAACACCTTCCATTCAACTCACTCAAGCTATCCCAAACCTCTATTTCCAACTGTAACTCCATTTACAGTGTTCACCATTTTCATTTCAAGCTCGTGCAGGTTGAGTTCTGGAGGCTGATTCAGGAACATTCGAAGCAAACCAGCTATTGGAAAAGACCAAGTGAACTTCAGGCAAGCTACCAGGCATCTCAGGCCTCACTGAAAAGCTCTATATTGCCATACTCGTGTCCAACTGAAACAGGTATTTTGCAACTTCCTATCTCTCTATTTAGGAATCATTAGGCTTAGGTTTGTGAATGAAAGATGTAGTACTCATTGCCCTGAAACCATACATATACTCGGTTTTCATTTATATTAAACGTGCTAAGAGAATTTCATCCATGAACTTTATGAAAAAACTAGGTTAGAAATTAGGGCCAGAGAAATTCTCTCTGGTCTTTGAGAGTTAGATTAAGTTTTTTATATGGTTAGAATCGTGGTTTGATGCTCTACAAGTTTCATGTTTTGAGTTTTGTCAAAAGATTACAAATACAGGAGATACGAGTTTGTACACAACAGGCGCGCGTTTTCAAAAGTCTGGAGGAAGAAGATGAAGCTGATGGGCTGCGCTTGGCTTTTTTGCTTCTAACACCTTCTTTTTCAATTTCACACCCCCCTGGCCCAAATTCTTGTATTTTTATTATTTTTGAATTTTTATTTCATTTCTGACTTTATTATTTTATTTCCAAACATAAAAAATGCTCAAAAAATATTTTCATGATTTTTTACATTTATTTGGTATTTATTTTAATTATTTCTAACATTAAAACATTTTTATACTTTTATATTATTTGTTTAAATTTAATTATAATGCAAATAGCACTTTTATTTTCATTTCTTATTTTTATTCACACCAAAAATATTTTCTTGAATATATTTTATTTTTGTAAATATTTTATTTTATTTTTATATATATTTAACATATTTAATATGTACATATATACATATATACTTTATTTTATTAAGAACATGGAATAAAAATACAAAAAAATGGTACATTTTATTTTTATTATTATCTTATACTAAAAACACTTTTTTAAATATATTTTTTATTTTTGTACATATTAATATATTTTTGTATATAAATAGTATATAATATTATTTTCTTTAAGGAAAATTAGGGTTTACCCCTTAATTAAATAAAATCAACTTTTTTTATTTATTTTAATTTCTTCACACCTTTTTCACAATAAAAATGCTTTACATACATAAATAAATAAAAACTTCTTTTTTGCATAATACATTTTATTTAATATTTGTTTATTTTGCCCATTTAAATATTGATTGCATTTGAGATTCAATTTGGTTGTAATAACTTAGGGTTTAAATTTATTGTCAAATAATCCCCTATTCAAAATTGTACCCTCCTCCCTATATCAAAGTTGTAATAGCTTAGATTTATTTTTACGCACTTAAACGCTTTCAATTATGCCATAATTAGAGAATTAGGGTTTGTATGCAAAATCAAAACCAACAAATAGTTTGACTTAATCAAAGACAAAAGATGCATGAAAAACAAACACAATGCACACGTGCACCCCTAGGGTTACAATCCACTTGTTGCCTTCAAAAATGGGCCATGGTATGCATGTGTTGTACTTTGGCAAAACAAAAACAAAACAAAAGATCATAGTCCCTCGATGACGCTATCTGGGTTGCCTAAATTAAATAATCAAGTCCTTCAAGAAAATTGCCAAAAATACTTGACACAATTGCTATCATGGTCTATACGATGACCCGCGCCTATCCCGTTTAACATCCTAACACAAGGTTGTTCACCAAATACAATGGTGAAACAACACTGTTAAAAGGGTTAAAAACATAAGAAAGATCTTTGAGTAAAATAGGGTAGATGACTCTTAGTTACTTGATCAAAAGCTTGCAAAACATCCTTGTTATTTTCAAACACACTTCACAACACAATTTCAAAACCCTACTTTCAAACATTGAAAACTTTTCAAAAGACAAAAACACCTTTGTATACACTCAAACAAGAATCATTACAAAGGTTGCCACAACGATGGCCTCTTTTCAAAACATCTTTCAAAACCACACACAAAGCACCATTTCAAACAATTGAAGAGCACCATTTCAAACAATTGAAAAGCAAAGCAAGTGATCTAAACAAGTAACTAAGAGCCCATGGATAACCATGGTTAGAAAGGGTGCTAATACCTTCCCTTTCTATAATCTACTCCCCGAACCCAAGAAAACATCTCAAAGGTCTTTCCTGTGCTTTTTGACCTTTCCTTAGGATAAAATAAAAGTTGGTGGGGACTCTTGCTAAACCGAAACATTTGCGAACACAAACGCAAAATCCCAAGTCAGTTCTCCCACCGTATCATAGTGTGTAATAGATGAATACCTGACCCTCTAGGAACATAAGGTATTTATAGCCCCCAGCGTTGGGCCAAGGTCCCCTCATTGGGCCGACCAGAACTGGCCCAATAAAGGAACTGCCAGGTTCTACGTGTGTAGTGGGGATCCACACGTGGTCCCCTTCCTGGTGATGCTCTACGAAGAATGAGGAGGGACGAAGACGCGGTCTTTCCGAAGTTTAGATGATTTGATAACGGTCAGAGAGGATCCTTGGGTACCATAATTTGTTTTTCTTCTTCGCACTTCTCCTTCTTCCTCTGCTTCCGCCGCTGTTGTTTTTCTGCATCATCGCAAGATTACCGCACCATCCTCCGTTGACTACTCTCATCGCTGCCGTACATTCTTCTTTTCTTCCAAGTAAGTGTTCATTCCTCCTGTTTTTCTTTGTTGTAGGTAGTTTTAACATTATTTGGATGTTAGAAACCCACATCTGGGATTAGTGCCCGGTATATTCATGTCCGTGCCCGATGAACCCATAGTTTTAGGTACGTGACTCGCAATGCTGCTCGTGGCCTTCATAGTTTTAGGCGCATGATCTATGATACTTCCTGTGATATTGGTAGTTTTAGGTATATGATCTATGATATTGCCCGTCACATTCATAATTTTGGTCGGCGCACCCATGAGCTGGTCGGGATGTTGACCCCTTAGCAAGTATGTAGGATAACTCGTCGTAGCATCTTAGTGTCGGGCAAGCGAAATCAGGACCTTGTTCAAGTCATCCATGTTTATCGCCCGGGGTGTTCATGCTATTCTCTTGTTGTTTTCGATGCCTGGTCGAGCCGGGGTGTGCGTGTTTGGCTTGTCGCATGCTACTTCCTGTCACTATGGAGAGCATGTGGATTTGCTCTCAAATTTCACCGGTTTCCTGTGCTTTGCAGGTAAATGGCCGACGAACCGGAATCTTCGAGGCGTAATGAGGTCGAGGACCAAAGTACCGAAGAGAACGTGACTTTAGTTGATAACGTCGATGACCCCTCGTTGGATTGGGTGGGCGCCGAGCCCCGAGGGATTGCCTCGGCGTACTTTCGGCATAGTCGGTGCGCATACACTATCGTCGAACACGGCGGTAGTCAGTCGGGTTTCTAGAAGAATTTTATTATGACGAGGCCGTCCATCGATGCACGAATCTGCTCGGAGTTCACCGAGTATGGGTTTCCAATGTATGAGATCGTGTTTAGGGATCTCGGTCTTAAGCTCCCTTTCAGTGATTTCTAAGTCGGGTGTTCTGCCATCTTAACTTGTCCCCCTCGCAGCTTCATCCTAATTCGATCGCCTTCCTTCGGGCGTTCGAGCTGACATGCCTCTTCTTGAGGATCGGGGCGACCATTCCCCTTTTCTTCAGGGTTTTTCACCTGCAGCATCAGTCTCGAGGAGGCAGGCATAACTGGGTTTCCCTGAAACAGTCGAAGAGGCTGTTCAGGATGTATATGGATTCAGTCTGGGGCTTCAAGGACAAGTGGTACGTTCTGCAGCCGGTCACCCAGACTGCCTTGGATTCCATGTACGAAGCGGAAACCGCGGTAGTCGACGAGGACGGGGAGCCCCTCATGGATGCCGAGGGTCGTCCGGCAGTGGGGCGCGTATCCAAGTTCCCGTTACATTGGTGCTCGGGCCATTACGACCATGGTACCGGGTACTATCATACGCCTGCAGGAAGTATGAGCGTCGAGGATGAAGAAGGCTATGGTATCCTTTGCAAGTATGTCGACAGCTTCTTCCATGCCCGGTGGGTTACGAGGGAGGGGGAAGATATTCTTGACGAGGATGGGTACTCGACGTTTGAGGCCCGTCCCATCGACACCAAAGCGCTCGTCGAGTGCCAATCTTACGGGCAGGCCGTAGATCTACTAGGTTTCTTGCTTTTGTTTTGTTGTTTTATTCCATTTTCGTTGTTTTTTGCTTGCTCGCAACTAACCCGAGTTTTGCTCTTCTTTGCAGGCGACATGGCTGAACGAAGGGAGAGGCTTTTGAAACTGACTCAGGATAAGAGAGTAAACAGAAGGCTGGTATGAGCTTCGCAGGCCACGAGGATGGGCCCGCCGACCAGTTCGGGCGATGCCTCTAGCGGGTCCCTGGGCTCCCCTGACGCTGAGCAGCCCACTGAGCTGGTTACGAGAAAGAGGAGTCGGGAAGATAATAGGTCAGAGGTTGGCAATGAGTCTGTAACTGCGAGGGCCTTCGGCTTACCCCCTGTTTCAAAGAGGAATATTTCTTCGAGGGGTTTCCCCTGACGATGAGCAACGACGAGGCCGAGACTATCAGGCGGCTCAACAAAGAAAGCCCGAGAAAACACATGGTCGCCAGTATGGTTGGGATGGTGAAGATGGCCGAGATGGCTGTTGTCCTTGCCGAGGAAGGGTCGGACTCCTTGGATCACGTCAGGGAATTAGAGTCAGAGAAAGCTGCCCTCGCTGCCAGCTCTCATAAGTTAAATGCGGCCCTCGAGCGATCCGAGGAAATGTTCTGCGAACAAACTGACCTGCTGGCGGGGGAAAAGGAAAACTCCGGGAAGGTTGCTGAGGAGAGGGACTATCTTCAACTGGATAAGGAATGCTTGGAGGCTGACAACGAACATTTGTCTAAGGAAGTCGAGGAGCTGAAAGCTGCTTTGCTTCCTGCTGAAGATGAGTCGGAGGAGACAGCCCCTTTGCGGACCCGTTCGGATCTGGTCGCGCGCATCCATCTCCTCGAAACAGACTGTGTCAGTGCTTTAGCGGACGGGTTTGAGGTTGCGGTCAGCCAGCTCTCCATATTGAATCCGGGCATGAATATCGAGGGAGTGGGTTTCATGTCTCAGATTATTGACGGTCAGGTCGTGCCTCTTCCTGAGTCTCCTGTGATGGATGTTGGTAGTCCCAAGAATGTTTAGTCGTTGAGTTTCTGGTCGGGCCTGCGTGCCTGCTTATTGGTATTTGTTTTGGGGCCTGCGTGCCCGTGCTTATTTTTGGGGCCTGCATGCCCGTACATATTTCCTTTGGCCGTTGTGCCATATCCTGTAACTCTGAAAATCGCCGGCCTTTTTGGTCGGTTCATTTTTATTCGTTTTGTGTATGAGCTTTTAAATGGATGTTCATTTTAACTTTAAACTTGCTCGTGTATAAGTTTTATATTGTGATGAAATTTGTCTAAGTTATGTCCTCGAGTGGAGATCCTTTCGACCCATTTGGTGGTCTGACGTACTTCGAAATACGTCGGTCGTGCGGAGTGAAGCCCGCCTGCTCAGGCGTATGACTCAGATCAATGTCGTATGCCCGTGGCGTGAACTGCCCATCGCGAGCTGGGTGTTCTGCCATGTGGGTACTTCGATAGTGGAGCTCGATTGAGGTGTCCCTGTCGAGCATCTTCGTTCGTCCTCGTTTGGCTGAACGGCGTTATGTCATTTGGCGTAGATTGGGCCGGTACCTTGGCCTATCTACGTGGTCGAGACATTTCTCTCTGTTGACTAGATGTGGATGTTCGACGGCGAGAGTCCTTAGTGTTTAAGGGTTTTTAACTATAGTACTGCTTTAGTTTAGCAACGTTCCAGGGTCGTGGTAATGGTTCTCCGTCTAGCTGCTCGAGGTAGTATGCCCCGGTGCCTGTGGCGTCGTGGACACGATAGGGACTTTCCCAGTTTGCGGCCAATTTCCCTTTGCGGGAGTCTTTCTAGTTTCTTCATAATATCAGGCTGTTGATCTTGAACTCGCATTTGATGACCTTGTCGTTGTGACGCAGGGCCACTCGTTGTTTTAGAGTGGCCTCGCGCAGGGCTGCCCCCGATCGAATTTCCTCGACCAAGTCGAGTTCATCCCTGAGTGCTTCCTCATTCATTTCTTCGTCGAGGGGCATTTCTGTCCACCTGGAGGGTTCCCTGATTTCTACGGGGATGATGGCCTCGATGCTGTATGTTAGTCGAAAGGGGGTTTCGCCCGTCGTTGAATGGGGTGTGGTGCGATAAGCCTATAAAACGCTGTGCAGCTCCTCGACCCACCCTCTTTTAGCTTCACCGAGCCGGCGTTTGAGTCCTCGCAGGATGACTCTGTTGGCAGCCTCTACTTGTCAGTTGGTTTGAGGGTGCTCGACTGAGATGAAATGTTGTTTGGTTCCCAGTTTGGTGACAAAGTTTTGGAATCTGTGGTTGGTGAATTGGGTGCCGTTGTCGGTGACTAGCGCTCTCGGGATCCCGAATCTGGAAAGGATGTTTCTTTTGTAGAAACGGAGGATGTTGTGCGAGGTGATCTTCGCGAGAGCCTCAGCCTCTATCCATTTCGTGAAATAATCCACGGCCACAATAAGGAACTTGTTTTGGTAAGTCCCTTGCGTGAATGGTCTGAGGATATCCATCCCCCACCATGCAAACGGCCACGGGGACGACAGTATGCTCAGCTCGTTGGGGGGGGGGGGGGGGGGCGAGATGCATGTCGGCGTGCTTTTGGCACTTGTCACACTTATTAACGTTTTCTTTGGCGTCCTGCTGCATCGTCGGCCAGTAGTACCCCGCTCGCAGGGATTTCCTCTCCAGGGACTTACCGCCCATGTGCTGGGCGTTAATTCCTTTGTGTATCTCCCGTAATACCTCGGGGACTGTGGATTCGTCGATGCATTTCAGGAGGGGAATGGAGAACCCCCTGCGGTATAGTTTATGCTCGAGCACCACGTAGGAGCATGCTCGTTGTTTCGTTGTGGTTGCTTCTGTCTGGTCCGAAGGGAGCTCGCCCTTTGTAAGAAAATTGTACACCGGGGTCATCCAGCACGAGGTGTCTCCGATGGCGTGCACCTCGACTAGGGTCGGGGTCCTTTCGATGCTTGGGCACGACAGGGATTCTTGTATGACGGATTTGTTTTCGCCCTTCTTTCTTGTGCTTGCGAGCTTGGACAGTATGTCTGCCCTTGTGTTTTGCTCGCGCGGGACGTATGATATTTCTGCTCGGTCGAACTTCTTCATGTGTTCTTTGACTAAGTTTAGGTATTCAACGAGGTTGTCGTTTTTAGCTTGGTAACTCCCTTGGACTTGGGAAGCAACGAGTTGAGAGTCTGTGAAAATCTGTACCTCGTGGGCTCCTAGGTCCTCGGCTAGCCTTAGTCCTGCGAGCAGGGCCTCGTACTCTGCTTGGTTGTTCGAAGTCGGGAAGGAGAGGGTTAACGAGTGCTCGATTACTATGCCCTCCTCATTTTCTAGGAGAATCCATGCGCCGCTTCCGGACGAGCTGGAAGCTCCATCGACGAAGATGGTCCATTTGTGCTCTTTCCCTACGGGCGGGTCGTGAGCGGTCATTTCCGCGACGAAGTCGTCCAGGGCTTGTGCCTTTAGAGCTTTCCTTCTCTCGTATTAAATGTCGAACTCGGAGAGTTCCAAGGACCATTTCAACATTCGGCCCGCCATGTCAGGTCGACCTAAGAGTTGTTTTACCGGTTGGTCCGTTCGCATTATGACTGTGTAGACCAGAAAATAGTGTCTGAGTCTCCTCGCCGCGTTGATGAGGGCTAGAGCTACTTTTTCTATCTGTTGGTATCTGCTCTCGGGTCCTTGTAGGGCTTTGCTCGTGAAATAAACGGGTTTCTGCCCGTCGGTGGTCTCGCGAATGAGAGTCGCGCTGATGGCTTCATTCGAGACGGCCAAGTATAGGAATAAAGGCTCCCCGTCGACTGGTCGAGACAGTACGGGCGGTTGGGATAGACTTTGTTTTAGGTGGCGCAGTGCCCGTTCACATTCCTCGGTCCATTCGAAGGCCGCTTCTTTGCGAAGGAGTTTGAAGAAGGGGAGGGCGTGATGAGCGGATCTCGCGACAAAGCGGGACATCGAGGTGAGCATGCCGTTCATGACTTGTATTGATTTCTTCGATGTAGGTGTTGGGAGATCGAAGAAGCCTCGACATTTGTCGGGATTGGCTTCAATCCCTCATTCTGTCAGGTAAAACCCGAGGAATTTCCCTGCTTTGACCCCGAACATGCACTTCTCGGGGTTGAAGCTCATCTTACATTGTCTTTCTTGGGCAAAGACTGCTTTGAGGTGGGCTGCATGATCGGTGTCTTCTCGGGACTTGACGATCGTGTCGTCCATGTAAACCTCCAGCATGTCTCCGATTTGTTTGTGGAACACTCTGTTCATCATACGTTGGTAAGTTACCCCTGCGTTCTTTAGTACAAAGGGCATTACGTTGTAGTAATAGTTGCCCGAGCTGGCCATAAAGGCAGTGCAATGCTTGTCGCCCATGGCCATTAGGATTTGGTTATAGCCTGAATAGGCATCCATGAACGACAGTATTTTGTAACTGGTCGAATTGTCGACCAGCATGTCTATGCTTGGTAAAGGAAAAGCATCCTTCGGGCATGCCCGATTGAGGTCGGTATAATCAACACACATCCGCCATTTTCCATTATTCTTTTTAACAAGTACAACATTTAATAGCCAGGTTGAATACCGAGCTTCAGAAATAAAATTCGCCTCTAGGAGGTCTTTTACAGCTTTTTCAGCAGCCTCCGTCTTCTCTGGAGACTGCTTACGCCTACGTTGTACTACTGCCTTAGCGGCTGGGTCTATGGCGAGACGGTGACAGGCGACCTCGGGGTCGAGTCCGGGCATCTCCACGGTGCTCCAGGCGAACAAGTCAGCATTCTCGCGCAAGCAGGCTTTGATTTGCTTCCTTGCCAGGTCGAGGAGGTCGGTACCAATCTTCACTCCTTTGCTTGGGTCCTCGCCGAGGGGGACGAGCTAAAAGTCCCCGTCCGGAATTGGTCGGAGGGGGATTTGCTTGCCGTTGGAAGGTTCGTCCTGATCGAAACGGGTGTCCAGAGTTATGGAGTCGACCTTTGGGGGAGCTCTCTGCTCTTCTGTTTTGACGGGCTCTGGCTTGTCGGGCTCCTGTCATGCTGTCGCTGGTTTTTTGGCGGGCCTTGTCACAGTGTCGACCGTGTCGCGTCCCTTGGATGCGGCATTGAAACACCTTCGAGCAGCATCCAGGTCCCCCTGGATGGTGGCGACCCGCGCCCTCTTGGTGTAGAACTTCATCTTCAAGTGGACGGTGGAAGGTATTGCGGTCAGCTCTGCCAGTGTTGGTCTCCCCAGGATGCAGTTGTAGAGGGACGGGCAGTCGATGACGAGGAAGCGCACCTTGACCTTCCTCGTCGTCGTGTCCTCGCCGAAGGTAACCATGAGCTCGACATATCCCCAAGGTTTGGAGGTTGAGCCGTTGAATCCCTGTAAGTTCGACCCCACATACGGTGAGAGGTGCGAGTCGTCTAGCTGCAGGGTCCGGAAAAATTGGATGTACATCACGTCGACGAAACTTCCTTCATCGACGAGGACGTGATGTACTTCAAAGTTAGCCATTATTTCTCTGATTAGCAGAGGAATGACCGCGTTGGGGGCTCCTCCGGGGAGCTCTTCGAGGTAAAAGGTGATAGGCTCCGACCTATCATTCACCCTTTCAAAAGTCACGGTCTGAGGAGGGGCAGAGTCGACCAGTTCATCCAGCTTCCTCTTGGCCGAATTTATGGTTAGGTCGTTGAATCCTCCACCATTGATGACCATGGTAGAGGGAAAATACTCCCACCTATTGTGCGTTGTGAGCGGCTCCTGCAGGTGTTCGGGGACGTAGAAGTCCTCCGGTCTGGTAACGGAGAAGGCGGTCTGGATGGGGACCGATTCGTCAGATGGTCGGGCGTCCTCCTCCGGTCCCCATCCCTGTCCCTGGAGCAAAGTGACGAGGACGACCCCCACAGTCCCATTTCACAAGCCATCATGGAGGCGCCCATTCCCCCGGGCATGGGCTCCCCGTCCTCGTCACTTTGCTTCGGGGACAGGGATGGGGACCTGAGATATTGTCGGGCCTTGCGATCCTGGTCATGCAGGGTGCCCCTTGGGCGGGATGCTCGTTGGTCCATTCTCCCGTGCCTATCTCCGGAGTGTCTTCTTTCTTTCCGTACGGGGCCATGGTTGCGCTCTCCGGCTTCAATGATGGGTTGCCTCTCCAAGGGGGGTCGTCTCCCCGACGGTCGGGGCGACGGGCTTCGGGAGGTATCTTTGTATTGTCTCCGCGGGGAGACGGGAGATGTACCTCTATTATTCGAGGAGGTGGGGTCTGAGGCCTCATGTGTCTCCTCGCGGGTCTTCTATCGTCTTCCAGCGCCCTCAATCTTTCCCCATGGGCAAAGATGAGGTAGTTGGTTTGATTGATCGCCGCAAATAGCGCGCGGGTCGTGGCATCTTCCCCGGCGGGGACAGGGACTTCCTGAAATTGGGCAACTGGATAGTTTGGGGGAGCCGTATTGTCTTCTTCGAGTGGCGGAGGGACTGAAGAAGATGAGGCAGTAGCTCCGTCGTGGTGGATCGAGGGCCCAAGGATGGTGCCCCTGGGGAGTGTGCTATGGCCAGGGTTGTCGGTGTTGTCAGGAATTCCGTTTTTATCCGCGAGGTTGTTGTTGACATCGACGACGCGGACATTCTGGTCGTCCCGAACTTGGTCAGCCATGACGATAGGAGGTGATTTGAGCTTTGGTCTTCGAGAGTTTGCAAGACGGGGAAGCTAGGTTCCCACAGACGGCGCCACTGATCTTACCTGATCAGACTTGGACCGTCACGACTGGCTCGGGCAGAATTGGAGTGAGATGGGGGGGGGGGGGGGTACCTGCAAGACACTCCGATGCTAAAATGAGTGACGGAATGAGCAGGCAAAAAAGGTATATGTGCGTAATAGATGAATACCTGACCCTCTAGGAACAGAAGGTATTTATAGCCCCCAGCACTGGGCCAAGGTCCCCTCATTAGGCCAACCAAAACTGGCCCAATAAAGGAACTGCCAGGTTCTACGTGTGTAATGAGGCTCCGCACGTGGTCCCCTTCTTGGTGATGCTCTGCGAAGAATGAGGAGGGACGAAGACACGGTCTTTCCGGAGTTTAGATGATTCGATAACGGTCAGAGAGAACAGAATCTGCCCTACGGGGAGAGTGCTCGAGCAGGACTCGAGCTGGAGTTCCCTTGGTCGGGGACACCATGTGTCGCGGGCAATGGCGGGAATGGCTACAGTCTGTGGTCGGGCACGTCGGCGGTGATCCGCGGGTGCGCATTCCTCGAGGAGTTTGCTTGGGTTGGGCCTTTATCTGTGCTTTGGGCCAGGGGCGGGCCCAGTCCAGAGCAGTAATGTTTAAAAATTTAGTTTGTAGAATCATGGTGAGGGCAAAGAAATGAGTAGGATTGTATTCACAAATTTCAAATCTATTGAGTTTTTGTGGTGACAGAAATCAACAATGGTAGAAATCGGCGGTGAGGGTGAGGGAGACAATAAATATCTCTCTCTCTCTCTCTCTCTCTCTCTCTCTCTCTCTCTCTCTCTCTCTCTCTCTCTCTCTCTCTCTCTCTCTCTCTCTCTCTCTCTCTCTCTCTCTCTCTCTCTCTCTCTCTCTCTCTCTCTCTCTCTCTCTCTCTCTCTCTCTCTCTCTCTCTCTATATATATATATATATATATATATATATATATATATATATATCTCTCTCTCTCTCTCTCTCTCTCTCTCTCTCTCTCTCTCTCTCTCTCTCTCTCTCTCTCTCTCTCTCTCTCTCTCTCTCTCTCTCTCTCTCTCTCTCTCTCTCTCAATTAATTAATTATTAAAGTTGTTGTCCTTAA
Source organism: Vicia faba (assembly GCA_948472305.1). Taxonomy (NCBI): domain Eukaryota; kingdom Viridiplantae; phylum Streptophyta; class Magnoliopsida; order Fabales; family Fabaceae; genus Vicia; species Vicia faba. Next base: position 1,422,786,591 of record OX451738.1, on the reverse strand, counting down.
TTGTGACTATCTCCCATCAAATAATTTTGTTTTGACTTGATCTAGGAATCTCTCCTTTTATTTATTTATTTTAACTTAATTAACCAATTAAATGATATTTAATATTTTAATTGACCTTGTTGTACCCCAAAATTTGCCCTCGCATTTTTTCACAAGAAATCACAGCTTCAGGCGTTTCCTGATTTTTCATATTGGCTCAAGAATCGGTCAAACAGACTTTTCTCGTCAGTCAGACACAATTAGGGTTTTTATTGATTTTCAGGGCTCTAGAATGTTTCAAACAGTTGGCTTAGGGTTTTGGTTGATTTTGGCTCAACTTTGATCAGGCGAACGTTCTTTGGCATTTAATCAGGAATTAGGTTTGTTCATGCGCGATTCTTCAGAAAGATTTAATTCTACGATGTTTTGCAAGTTATTCCGAGATTTGGTTTGAATACGCATTGTTTAACTTAATCAGTAAAAGAATGTGTTTGGATTGAATTCACGATTGTTTGACTGCATCAGTAAAGGGTTGCATTGGGGTTGAAGTTGCAATGCTTGATTAAAGTCATAAAAGGGGAATGCGTCTGATCAGTTGTTGTGATTAACTGTTGTTTTGATTTGGATGTTGGAAATGCCAGGTTTAACTGATCAAATACTAAAGCATTGTTTATTTAAATTATTTATTATTCTAAGATTAAGTGATTGGAATTTATTTTCAATTATTATAATTAAAGAATTATAAATAATAAATAAACAAAAGGAGAAAAAAGAATTAATTGGATAATAAAAACTTTTATTTATTTTTAAATTATTCGTACAATTATTGTTTACAATTTATTTACAACAATGATTTTACAAGTAATTTAAACCTAAATAAAACTATCCTAAACATTTTTTCTAATCTTCATTTCTTCATCTGCTATCCCTTGCTCCAGCGCTCCATTTTAATTATTCATCTGCAAAAGAAAAGAAGAAAAGTCAATAGCAGATAAATAAATAAAGAGACAGATATAAAATTCATCATTAAGGGCAACTGATTGGGATCAGTTAACCCTCTCTGCAAATCACGGGATTTCTCCCGGTTCACAAAGAGGGATGAATGTTTATTTGCTAAAAATGAATGCACAAAAGTCAAAATTGCACAATTCAAAAATTGTCAAACTGCATAGTTCAATACAAACAGAAAGTCCAAACTGAATCACAACTTTCAAACCATCCAAAAACTGTCAAAGTACAAGTTACTGTCACAAGGCTACCCAAGCTATCAAAAAGAAGATTTAGAAAGATATCAAGAAGCACAAAATCTGGAAGATGTGAAAGGATATGCAGTGAAACATGATATGCAAGCAACATACTCATTTTCATCATTTCCCAAGTTACCCTTTCAGAAAAGCAAAAAGCATAACATATTTTAATGTTTTTGTACTGGAGAGAGAAGAAAAAAGAAGAAAAAAGCAGGTTACAAGGCTTTAGGCAGGAAGAAAAAAATATAAAAAGAACTGAACACAGTACAGTAGGGAGGGGGGCAGCAAAACAACCATAACAAAGATATCAAAGAGAGATAACCACAACTGTCAAAGCCTTCCAGCCTAAGCATCCAAAAGACCAAACCAACAATCTGAAAACATATAACCTGTATACCCTGTCAAACAAATATACAAAAACTGTCCAAGATGAAGAGCAAACCAGTAAACACCAGCCTGTGCTGAACCTGCATAAACCAATTCACAATAACCAGAACAAAGCTCATTAACCTGTCAAACGCCTTAAACCAACAAGCGTGGAACCTGTCAAGGCCTAACCTAAAGGCTTAAACAAGCTTAAAACCAGATAACTTGCATATGCCAATACCTGCCTGAACAACCCAAGCATAAAACCTGCTAGGCCTCACCATTCCAAAAGAAAACCCTGTCAAGACTCAAACCTACCCAGCTCAAAGCCTAAACAAAATTATCCAACATCACAAGCCTCAGAGAAACCCTCATCATAGGCGAATAAACCAAGCATTATCAAACATATTCAGATTGCCCACAGAAAGACGAGGAAAAGAAGCATTTCATACGCACGCTCAGGCAACCAAACCCTCAAGGCCTCCAGAGTACTCATCATAGGGCATTTTCAACAAGCACAAAGGCATCAATCTCAGCAAGCCAAAGAAGAGAAGAGGAAAACATTCCAAAAGGCAACTCATAGACGAGATAAAGAAGCATTTCAACAGGCAAACCCAGGGCCCTCAGAAAGCTCATCACTGGGCTAAGCAAACCAAACAAGGCATCAATCTCAGCATATTCAAGCATACAAAAGGCAAAGGTATCTCAAGGCAACATAAGCAGAAGCATGCAGTAAAAGAGAAGAAGAAAGAAGATATAAGGGTTTTCAGAGTAAACATCACAAAACCTAACACAAACCAGTTTTCCCAAGCTAGCTTCCAGCTTCATCAAACCTTCGCTCTCGGTCGTCCAACGCGCCTCCGGTTCATCCTCCTCCTTCTCCAAGATCAAATGTAGTATAATTTCCTTTCTTCCCCTTTCATAATCCTCAAACAACAAGACAAATAACAAGCATTCTAAAATCAGAAGCTATACATGCAAAAATCATAAAAGCGTAAAACCCTAAAAGACGAAGTGAAACGAAATCACTACCTTTTGCTCTCGTCTTCGCGTTGTCCAACCATGGAGGAAAGAGGATGAACGATGGCGTCTGGTGGCTAGGGATGAAGAGGAATCAGAAGCCTGATTCAGAGACGAGATAAAGAGGATGAACGAAGACGAACGAAACAAGTGAACGGCGCCGTCTCTGTGCATGCAAACCCTAAAACAATTCCCAAATGAAACAATTTGTTTAACCCTAAAACCTTCATAAACCTACTTGGGCCATAACCTTATCTGAAGCGCCAAGCCTTTCCACGTTCCAACTCACACCCCCCCTCATTCATTTTTTCTGTACAAGCCCATAACACTCTCCCAAGCCTATTTTATTCTTCTCTTCATTTCATTTTATTTGTTATAAACTAAAATCTTGTTTTAACTTAACTCTTTTGAAAAAAATATACTAACACAATTAAATAAAATACAAATGCATAAGAATGACTCTTGAAATATCACTTGTATATAATGTTTGAAAGATACATTTTTTTTGGACATAATATAAATTGAAAAAAACATTCTTTCTATCTTTTAATTAAAATATCCTTTTTTTGTATATATTAAAAACACAAAAACATAAAGATACAAATTTATATCAAACATAAAATGACAATTTTCAGACTTATAACATTTTCTTTTCTTAAATTTTCTTTTTTGTACATAATAAATGAAATGTATCTTTTATACACAATATAATTAAAATTGAAAACTTTTTTCTTTTCTTTTAAGAAAAATACTTATTTGTACATAAATATATAATTTTTTCTTTTAAGCAAAATACTCTTTTTGTATATAATCAATAAAATACATTTTTTCTAACATACATAATTTAATTCTTTTCATTTAAGTTAAAACGATGCTTAAATAATACACATTAATTTCACATTTTCGCACCTGTAAATAAATTACATACATGAACATATACACTTACACGATATACCTACATTTGATACATTATACATTTGATTATTTTGTATATTCGTTATGTTTACATTTGATCGCAAATTCGATTTGGTTGTAACTTATTGGACACTACATTCCTAAAGTCTCATCCCCATTTGTAAATTTGTACCCCCACTCCCGGATACTATTTGTAATAGCGTAGACTTTAAATTCTTGCAATTTACCGCTTTCAATTATACCATGGTTAGACCTAGGGTTTGCATGTACATAAAATCAAACGCTAGATAACCTAATACAAGACAAATACATGAAATCAATACACAATCACACTTGCACCCTCTAGGGTAATCCCACATGTTGCCTTCCAAAATGGGCCATGCTTGCACGTCGAGTTTCTTTGGCAAAACGAATTCAAATGATCATAAGTCCCTCGATGACGCTTTCGAAAGTTGCCTAAATGGAATGATCATAGTCCCTTCAAAGCAAATTGCCAAAGACACTTGGCATCATTGCATTTATGGTCCATACGATGACCCGCGCCCGTCCCGTTAAACATCCTAAATGCAAGATTGTCCATCAAATTCAATGGTGGAACAAAATTGTCAAAAAGGGGTTGAAATCATAGAGAAAACCTTTGAGTACAATAGGGTAGACAAAACTCTTAGTTACTTGAGATCAACTTGCAAAAACACTTGCCTTCTTTTCAAAAACCACACTCCACAAGCACTTTCAAAACAAACTCTCAAAACATTTTTGAAACATCTTTTCGAAAAGATACACACCTTTGTAAAACATTCGAGTAAAGAATTGTTACAAGGGTAGCCTAAGACAAGGCATCTTCTTCCAAAACATTTTCAAAATACACACACACACACCACAATTTCAAAGCAATCGAAAATCAAGGCAAGTGATCTAAAAAACCAAGTAACTAAGAGCCCATGGATAACCATGGATGAAAAGGGTGCTAATACTTTCCCTTTTCATAATCTACCCCCCGAACCCACGAAATATCTCAAAAGGTTTTTGCTGTGCTTTTTTAACCTTTCCTTTAAGATAAAATAAAAAGTCGGTGGCGACTCTTGCTCAACCGAACAATTGCGAATACAAATGCAAAACTCATAGTCAGTTCTCCCACCGTATCACAGACCTCATTATAAATGAGATATAATATATAATTGAAGATAAATAATTAGTAAAGGATTCTTGAGTTTGCACAGGTTGTGCAAAGTCAAAATAAATATTAAATAAATATTATATAGTTATGATTTAAAATATATATAAAAATATGTACGAATTAAGAGGAAAAACGGTTCCAATGATGATTGTCACATTAATATTAATTTAATTTATTAAATTATAGTAGTTGTACGGATATAAATAGAAATTATATTAAAAAATATAAGAGTATATGGTCTAGTACACTTTACACACATATATAAAATCAATTTCCTACTCGTGCGTTCACATAGGTCTCAGAATATCGGTATAAATAGTAAATAAATATAGTATAGATATATATTGTATAGGGATGGTTAAAAATGTATATAAAATATATTAAAATTAAGTAATGTTGACCTGTCGAAAATGTATATTTTAGTAGAAAAATAAAAGAAATAATTAAGTTGCCATCAACACAATATCGTTATAAATAATAAATAAATATAATTTTATAGGAACTAAAACATGACATATTTTTTATAATGACTAAAAGTCTAATTTGAAATATTTATAGGACCACAAACATAATTGTATCAACAGTTGACTTTTTCCCATTCATAAAAGGTGCAATGTCCGTGAATCCGCCTGCCAAACACTCGTGGTTTTGCTGGGCGGGAGAAGGTTTTAGAACATGTGTGTCCATTTATAAAAATATTTGTAACTTATTCCCATTTATAAAAATAATTGTATCAACAATTGACTTTTCTTCATTTATAAAAATATTTTTAACTTATTCCCGTTTATAAAAATAATTGTATCAATAGACTTTTACCCATTTATAAAACTATTTGTAACTTATTTCTGTTTATATGATGAGGAATTTTCATTCTGAATGTGGTGAAGATTAATAATTCAGAAGCATAATTCGAAAGATGTTCGATGTCATCGTTGAGTCGGAAACATGGACATCAGAGATAAGGCCCACACCCCTATTATGTATGCCCCGCCCTATTTGTACGGACGCGAGCCTTAACGGGACGAACATGAATTTTTGTAATTTTAGGGTTCTTAGCAAATAAATATAATCACATTGGTTAATTTAAAGAAAATAAATATTACATGTAATTAATTTATAAAATAATATTTCATATTTCATATTTTCTTTATAACTATAATCACAATTGTAATTAAAAACAATTTCAGTTATAATGGATGGATTAAAAACAATCCCATATTTGTTTTTATATTTATTTTTACAGACATGAGCATTAACGGGACGAACATGAATTTCTTGTTCACATATTCACTTTCACCCATAGTTTAGAGCCTCATACCGTAGCAACAACGAACACACAACTCAGAGCAGATCGATAAAAGTGGCTGCGACAATTCTGAAAATCAAGAAGATAAAAACTCCATGTTTTATGTTAAATCCACTATCTTCATCAAGGTGCAATTTTTTATTTGATATCATTCGAGTCACAAAGCAAATCGCAGTTCCAGATCTTGGGCATGATCAAACAAACAACATGTATATAGGACTCTTGATCTGCGTTACAAATTAAGAACAACAATATCGACAAAGAGGAAAGACAACAACATCACTAACAACTTTTTAAGATGATGATATGAAAAAGTCAATTTCGAAATATTCAAACAAAATTTGGATTTACGAAATAAAAAACCCTAATTGCGAAAAGTTGAAACTCTCAGTGGCATTACCTTTAACAAAGTGGATGAAATTCAGAATCGTATAACAACAACATCACTAACAGCTTCTTATCTTTTTTCATAAAACAAAGCGATATCAAAACAATAGCTTTTGAGAATTATATCAAACAAAGATTAATCCATCGTAATGCAAATAACGGTAGAATGATTTTTTTTTTAAAATACAAAAATCATGTGTTTAATGAAAAACATAAAAGTGAAAGATGAATGAAGAAACATACTGTTCTGGACTGGGCCCGCCTTGGCCCAAAAGACAGATAAAGGCCCAAATCCAGACAACTCCTCAAGGAATACTCACAAACGGACCACCACCGAACGTGCCCGACCACGGACTGCAGTTGCTATGCTCGCCATTGCCCGCGACAAGCAGTGTCCCCAACCAAGGGAACTCTAGCTCGAGACCAGCTCGAACACCCTCCCCGTAGGGCAGACTCTGTCCACCCTAACCGTTGTAGAATTCTCCAAGCTCCAGAAAGACCGCATCTTCGTCCCTCCTTGTTCTTCGCACAACATCACCAGGAAGGGGACCACGTGCGGGGCCCCACTACACACGTAGAACCTGGCAGGTCCTTCATTGGGCCAGTTCTGGTCGGCCCAATGAGGGGACCTTGGCCCAACGTTGGGGGCTATAAATACCCTTTGTTCCAAGAGGGTCAGGTATTCATCTATTACACACCTATACATTTTTTGCCTGCTCATTCCGTCTCTCATTTTAGCATCGGAGTGTCTTGCAGGTACCCCCCCCCCCCATCTCACTCAAATTCAGTTCGAGCCCGTCGTGACGGTCCAAGTCTGATCCGGTAAGGTCAGTGGCGCAGTCTGTGGGAAACTAGCTTCCCCGTCTTGCAAACTCTCGAAGACCAAAGCTAAAAATCACCTCCCACTGTCATGGCTGACCAAATTCGGGATAACCAGAACGTTCGTGTCGTCGACGTCAACAGCAACCTCGTGGATAAGAACGGAATCCCCGACAACACCGGCAACCCCGACCATAGAACACTCCCTAGGGGCACCATCCTCGGGCCCTCGGGCCACCGCGATGGAGCCACTGCCTCATCTTCTTCAGTCCATCCCCCACTCGAAGAAGACAATACGGCTCCCCCAAACTATCTAGCTGCCCAATTCCAGGAAGTCCCTGTCCCCACTGGGGCAGATGCCACAACCAGAGCACTGTTCGTGGCAATCAATCAAACCAACTACCTCATCTTTTCCCAGGGGGAAAGATTGAGGGCGCTAGAGGACGACAGAAGACCCACGATGAGGCACAGGAGGCCTCAGACCCCACCTCCTCGAGTAACGGAGATACGTCTCCCGTCTCCCCTGCGGAGGCAATACAGGGACACCTCCCGAAGCCCGTCGCCGCGACCATCGGGGAGACGACCCCCCTTGGAGAGGCAACCCGTCATTGAAGTCGGAGGGCACAACCACGGCCCCTTACGGGAAGAAAGAAGACACCCTGGAGACAGGCATGGGAGGGCGGACCAACGAGCATCCCGCTCGAGGGGTATCCAGCATGACCAGGACCGTCGGGCCCGACAATATCTCAGGTCCCCGTCCCTATCCCCAGAGCGAAGTGACGAGGACGACCCCCGCGGTCCCCTTTCACAAGCCATCATGGAGGCTCCCATTCCCCCGGGCATGGAGAAGCCTCCACATCTGAAAGAATACGACGGAGTCGTGGACCCAGTCGACCACATAGACGGGTTCGAGGCTATGCTGCATTACCATAATGTCGGGGGACCCGTCAAATGCCGGTTGTTTCCCACGACCCTCAGAAAGGCAGTAATGGATTGGTATAAAGGTCTCGCCCCGGGATCAATCACCTCGTGGCGAAACTTAAAGAATCAATTCATAAGTTCGTTCACCGCGTCTCGGCGACATCCAAAGACCGAGGCAGCACTCGAGGCCATCGTCCAGAGGCAGGATGAGACTTTGAGAGAATTCATCAACCGCTTCAATCGCGAAGCCATACAGGTCCCCTGTGCAGACCAAATGAAAAGGTACTTGCTGGAGAGGGGGCTCCTCTCGGGCACAGAATTCAAAAATGCGGTGGGCATCGAACCGCGCCGAACGTTCGATGCTCTTCTCGAGAAGGCCCGGGCATATATGGATTACGAGGAAAGGGAAGCGGCCAATAGAGCCCGGGACCCCAGAACTCGCGGATCCAGCAGCAACCCGCGCCAAGAGGCCGCTCCTCCTCGACGAACAGGGGAGAAAAGAAAAGAGGACAGACCCCGAGAAGTCCGAGAACAGAGAGGACCCTCGGGGCGTTTCACAGAATACACTCTTCTCACGGCTTCTCGCGAGCGCATCTTGGCGAAGTGCGCCGGCACGGATTTCAAAGATGGCAGCGTCAAGCGCCCTCGACCAGCTCCTGCCAAGCCCGGGGTGGACAAGAGCAAATACTATCAGTACCATAGGAGCCACGGTCATCTGACGGAGGACTGCATCCACCTCAACGACGCCATCGAGACCCTCATAAAAGGGGGGAGACTCGCCCAATATCGGCGAAACGACACTCCTCGTTACGACGCCCGGGATACAAGAGAATTGAAGGAGGATGCCCGACCATCTGACGAGTCGATCCCCATCCAGAACGCCTTCTCCATCACAAAACCTGAGGACTTCTACGTCCCTGAGCACCTGCAAGAACCATTGTCAACACACAACAAATGGGAGCACTTTCCCTCCGCCATGGTCATCAATGGTGGAGGATTCAACGACCTAACCATAAATTCGGCCAAGAGGAAGCTGGATGAACTGGTCGACTCTGCACCTCCTCAGATGGTGACTTTTGAAAGGGTGAAAGGTAGGTCGGAGCCTATCACCTTTTACCTCGAAGAGCTCCTCATAGGAGCCCCCAACGCAGTCATCCCTCTGCTAATAAGAGCGAGAATGGCTAATTTTGACGTACACCGCATTCTCGTCGACGAAGGAAGTTCCGTCGATGTAATGTACAGTCAACTATTCCAGACCCTGCAACTCGACGACTCACACCTCTCACCTTATGTGGGGTCGGACCTACAGGGCTTCAACGACTCGACCTCCAAACCTTGGGGATACGTCGAGCTCATGGTTACCTTTGGCGAGGACACGGCGACGAGGCAGGTCAAGGTGCGCTTCCTCGTTATCGACTGCCCGTCCCTCTACAACTGCATCCTGGGAAGACCAACACTGGCGGAACTGACCGCGGTACCCTCTACCGTCCACTTGAAGATGAAGTTTTACACCTAGAGGGAACGGGTCGCCACCATCCAAGGGGAACTGGATTCTGCTCGAAGGTGTTTCAACGTGGCATCCAAGGGACGTGACACGGTAAACACTGGGACAAGGCCCGCCAAGAGACCAGCGACGACACGACCAGAGCCCGAGAAGACAGAGCACGTCAAGGCAGAAGAACAGAGAGCTCCCCCAAAGGTCGAATCCATAGCCTTGGACACCCGTTTTGACCAGGATGAGCCTTCCAGCGGAGAGCAAGTCCCCCTCCGACCAATCCCGGAAGGGGACTTCGAGCTCGTCCCCCTCGGCGAAGACGCAAGCAAAGGAGTGAAGATCGTTACCGACCTCCCCGACCTAGAAAGGAAGCAGATCAAAGCCTGCTTGCACGAGAATGCTGACTTGTTCGCGTGGAGCGCCGCAGAGATGCCCGGACTCAACCCCGAGGTCGCCTGTCACCGTCTCGCCATAGATCCAGCCTCTAAGGCAGTAGTACAACGTAGACGTAGGCAGTCCCCGGAGAAAACGGAGGTTGCTGAAAAAGTTGTAAAAGACCTCTTAGAGGCAAATTTTATTTCTGAAGCCCGGTATTCAACCTGGTTGTCAAACGTTGTATTGGTCAAAAAGAATAATGGAAAATGGAGAATGTGTGTTGATTATACCGACCTCAATCGGGCATGCCCGAAGGATGCTTTTCCTTTACCGAACATAGACATGCTGGTCGACAACTCGGCCGGTTACAAAATATTATCGTTCATGGATGCCTATTCGGGCTATAACCAAATCCCAATGGCCATGAGCGACAAGCATTGCACTTCCTTCATGACCAGCTCGGGCAACTATTACTACAACGTAATGCCATTTGGTCTAAAAAACACAGGGGAAACATACCAACGTATGATGAACAGAGTGTTCCACAAACAAATCGGGGACATGCTCGAGGTTTACATGGACGACATGATCGTCAAATCCCGAGCAGACACCGACCATGCAGCCCACCTCAAAGCAGTCTTTTACCAAGCAAGACAATGTAAGATGAGGTTCAACCCCGAGAAGTGCACGTTTGGGGTCAAGGCATGGAAATTCCTCGGTTTTTACCTGACAGAACGAGGAATTGAAGCCATTCCCGACAAGTGTCAAGCTTTCTCCGACCTCCCGACACCCACGTCGAAGAAATCAATACAAGTCATGAACGGCATACTCACCTCGCTATCCTGCTTCGTCGCGAGATCCGCTCAGCACGCCATCCCCTTCTTCAGACTCCTTCGCAAAGAGGCAGCCTTCGAATGGACCGAGGAATGCGAACGGGCGATGTGCCACCTAAAACAAAGCCTATCCCAACCGCTCGTACTGTCTCGACCAATCGACGGGGAACCTTTGTTCTTATACCTGGCCGTCTCGAACGAAGCCATCAGCGACTCTCATCTGCGAGACCGCCGATGTACAGAAACCCGTTTATTTCACGAGCAAAGCCCTACAAGGGCCCGGGAGCATATACCAACAAATAGAAAAGGTGGCTCTAGCCCTCGTCAACGTGGCGAGGAGACTCAGACACTATTTCTTGGCTCACACAATCATAGTACAAACCGATCAACCAGTGAGACAGCTCTAAGGTCGACCCGACATGGCGGGCAGAATGTTAAAATGGTCCTTGAAGTTGTCCGAGTTTGACATTCAATACGAAATCAAGAAATCCCTGAAGGCACAAGCCCTGGACGACTTTGTCACGGAGTTGACCGCCCACAACCCCCTCGCAGGGAAAGAACATAAGTGGATCATCTTCGTCGATGGAGCCTCCAGCTCCTCCGAGAGCGGCACAGGGATCCTCCTGGAAAACAAGGAGGGCGTGGTGATCGAGCACTCGTTAACCCTCTCCTTCACGACATCGAACAACCAAGCGGAGTACGAGGCCCTGCTCGCGGGACTAAGGCTAGCTGAGGACCTAGAAGCACGTGAAGTACAAATTTTCACAGAATCTCAACTCGTTGCTTCCCAAGTCCAGGGGAGCTACCAGGCCAAAAACGACAGCCTCATTGAATACCTAAACTTATTAAGAGAGCACATGAGGAAGTTCGACCGAGCGGAAATATCGCACATCCCGCGCGAGCAAAATACAAGGGTCGACGTGCTTTCGAAGCTCGCAAGCACAAGGAAGAAGGGCGGGAACAAATCCGTCATCCAAGAATCCCTATCACGCCCGAGCATCGAAAGAACCTTGACCCCCGTCGAGGTACACGCCAGATGCTTCGTGCTGGATGACCCTGGTGTACAACTTTCTGACAAAGGGCGAGCTCCCTTTGGACCGGACAGAAGCGGCCGCGACCAAACGGCGAGCGTGTTCCTACGTGGTGCTCGAGCACAAGTTGTACCGCAGGGGATTTTCCATTCCCCTACTGAAGTGCATCGACGAATCCACAGTCCCCGAGGTATTACGAGAAATACACGAAGGGATTAACGCCCAACACATGGGCGGTAGGTCCCTGGCGAGGAGAGCTCTACGAGCAGGGTACTATTAGCCAACGATGCAGCAGGACACCAAAGATCACGTTAAGAAGTGCGACAAGTGCCAGAATCACGCCGACATGCATCTCGCCCCCCTTCACGAGCTAAGCATACTGTCATCCCCGTGGCCATTTGCATGGTGGGGGATGGATATCCTCAGACCATTTGTGCAAGGGACTTACCAAAACAAGTTCCTTATTGTGATCGTGGATTATTTCACGAAATGGATAGAGGTTGAGGCTCTTGCGAAGATCACCTTGCACAACATCCTCCGTTTCTACAAAAGGAACATCCTCGCCAGATTCGGGATCCCGAAAGCGCTAGTCACGGACAACGGCACCTAATTCACCGACCACGGGTTCCGAAACTTCGTCACCAAACTAGGAACCAAACAACATTTTACCTCGGTCGAACACCCCCAAACCAACGGGCAAGCCGAGGCCGCCAACAGGGTCATCCTGCGAGGACTCAAACGCCGACTCGGCGAAGCAAAAAGAGGGTGGGTTGAGGAGCTGCACAGCATCTTATGGGCCTATCGTACCACGCCCCACTCAACGACAGGCGAAACCCCTTTTCAACTGACATACGGCACCGAGGCCGTCATCCCCGTGGAGATCAGGAAACCCTCCAGGCGGACAGAAATGCCTCTCGACAAAGAAATGAACGACGAAGCACTTAGAGACGAACTCGACCTAGTCGAGGAAATTCGATCAGGAGCAGCCCTGCACGAGGCTGCTCTAAAGCAACGAATAGCCCTGCGCCATGACGACAAGGTCATCAGACGCGAGTTTCTGATCGGCAACCTAGTGTTGCAAAGAAACCAGAGACTCCCGCGAAGGGAAACTGGCCGCGAACTGGGAAGGACCCTATCGCGTCCTTGGCACCACAGGCACCGGGGCATATCACCTCGAGCAACTAAACGGAGAACCGTTACCACAACCCTGGAACGTTGCTAAACTAAAGTAGTACTATAGCTAAAGCCCTTAAACACTAAGGACTTTCACCGTTGAACATCCACATTTAGTCAACAGAGAGAAATGTCTCAACCACGTAGATAGGCCAAGGTACGGGCCCGATCTACACCTAAACGATATAACGTCGTTCAGCCAACGAGGTCGAACGACAATGCCCGACAGGGACACCTCAATCGAGCTCCACTGCCGAAGTACCCACATGGAAGAACACCCAACTCGCGATGGGCAGTTTACGTCGCGGGCATACGACCTCGATCTGGGTCATACGCTCGACACGCGAGCTTCACTCTGCACAACCGACGCATTTCGAAGTACGTCGGACCACCAAAGGGGTCGAAAGGATATCTCCGCTCGAGGACATAACTTAGACAAATTTCGTTACAAAGTAACAGTCGAATACAAGCTTAGCTCGAGGACATAACTTAGACAAATTTTGTTATAAAGTAACAGTCGAATACAAACTTAGATACGAGCAAGTTTACGCGAAATAAACATCCATCAAAAAGCTTATACACAAAACAAGTTAATTGTGAACCGACCAAAATGGCCGGCGATGTTCAGGGTTACAAGCCATGTTCAGGGTTACGGCCAAAAGGAATAAGCACGGGCACACATGCCCTAAAAATGAGCACGGACACGCAGGCCCCAAAACAAATAAAAACCAATATGCAGGCACGCAGGCCCGAACAAAAACTTCACGCTAAACGTCCCCAGGACTACCGGCATCTACCACAGGAGACTCAGGAGGAGGCACGACCTGACCGTCAATAATCTGATACATGAACCCGACTCGCTCGGTATTCATGCCCAAATTCAGGATGGCGAGCTGGCTAACTGCGGCCTCGAACCCATCGGCTAGGGCACCGACACAGTCCGTCTCAAGAAGGTGGATACGCGCAACCAAATCTGAACGGGTCCGCAGAGAGGTTGTCTCCTCCGACTCATCATCGACAGGAAGCATAACAGCTTTTAGCTCATTGACTTCCTTGGACAGATGGTCATTGTCACTCTCCAAGCGCTCCTTGTCCAGTTGGAGGCAATCCCTCTACTTAGCAACCTTCGCAGAGTTTTCCTTCCCCCCCGCCAGCAGGACGGCTTGCTCGCAGAACATTTCCTCGGGCCGCTCGAGGGTCGCCTTCAACTTAGGAGAACTGGCAGCAAGAGCGGCTTTCTCTGACTCCAACTCCCTAACACGGTCCGAGGAGTCCGACCCTTCCTCGGCAAGGACCACGGCCATCTCGGCCATCTTCACCATCCCGACCATACTGGCGGCGAGGTGCTTCCTCCGGCTCTCTTTGTCGAGCCGTCTAATAGTCTCGGCCTCGTCATTGCTCACCGTCAGAGGAAACCCCTTGAAGAAGTCTTTCTCTTTAAAGTAGGGGGTAAGCCGAAAGCCCTCGCAGCTGCAGACTCTTCGCCAACCTCCGACCTATTTTCAACTCGACTTCTCTTCCTGGGAATCAGCTCGGTGGGTTGCTCGGCATCGGGAGAACCCGAGGACCCACTAGAGGCATCTCCGCTTGAACTGGCTGGCGGCCCCATCCTCGTGGCTTGCGGTGCCCGCACCAACCTTTTGTTTATTTTCTTGTCGTGGGTTAGTTTTAATAGCCTCTCTCGTAGTTCAGCCATGTCGCATGCAAAAAGGAGTAAAACCCGGGTTAGCTGTAAGCGAGCAAAAACAAAAAAAAATAGAATAAAACAATAAGAGCAGAAGCAAGAAACCTAGCAGATCTACGGCCTGCCCGTAAGATTGGCACTCGACGAACGCCTTCGTGTTAATGGGACGAGCCTCGAATGTCGGGTACCCCTCCTCGTCGAGAATATCATCCCCCTCCCTCGTGACCCACCGGGCAGGGAAAAGCTATCAACGTACTTGCACAGGACAGCATAGGTCTCCTCGTCCTCGGCGCTCATGCTCCCCGCGGGCGTATGATAGTACCCGGTGCCATGGTCGTAATGGCCCGAGCACCAATGAATCGGACACTTTGAAATACGCCCGACCGCCGGACGACCCTCAACATCCACGAGGGGCTCCTCGTCCGCATCGACCACCATGGTTTCCGATTCGAACAGGGAGTCCAAGGTGGTTTGGGTGACCGGCTGTAGAACATACCATTTATCCTTAAAGTCCCTTACCGAATCCATATACATCCAGAACAGCCTCTTCGACTGTTTCAAGGACACCCAGTTGTGCCTGCCTCCTCGAGACTGACGCTGCAGGTGAAAGACCCTGAAGAAAAGGGGAATCGTCACCCCGATTCTCAGGAAACGGCACGTCAGCTTGAATGCCCGAAGGAAGGCGATCGAGTTAGGGTGAAGCTGCGAAGGGGCCAGATTCAAATGGCTGAACACCCCGACTTGAAAGTCGCTGAAGGGTAGTTTAAGACCGAGATCCCTGAACATGATCTCGTACATAGGGAACCCGTACTCAGTAAACTCCGAGCATATACGCGTATCAATCGACGGCCTCATCACTACAAAATTCTTTTGAAAACCTGGCTGACTGCCGCCATGCTCGACGACAGTATAAGCACGCCGACTTCGCCGACAGTATGCCGAGGCAATCCCTTGGGGCTCGGCACCCACCCAGTCCAACATGGGGTCATCAATGGTGTCGACTAAAGTGACATTCTCCTCGGTACTTGTATCCTCGACTTCGTTTTGCCTCGAAGATTCCGGTTCGTCGGCCATTTAACTGCAAAGCACAGGAAACCGGTGAATTCGAGAGCAAAATCCGCGTGCTCGCCACAGAGACAGGAAGTAGTACACAACAAGCCGAGCACGGACACCCTAACTCTGACCATGCATTGGGGACAACAAGGGAGTAGCACGAACGCCCCGAGCGAAACATGAATCACTCGAGCAAGTTCCTGATTTCTCCGGCCCGACACTAGGATACCGCGAGAAAGCTACCCTACATACTTCCTAAAAAGGATGAACATCCCGGCCGGTTCATGGGCATGCCGACCAAACACATGAATGTCACGAGCAGTATCATGACTCAGATGCCTAAAACTATGAATGTCACGGGCAGTATCATGAGTCAGATGCCTAAAACTATGAATGTCACGGGCAGTATCATGAGTCATATGCCTAAAACTATAAAGGTCATGGGCAGTATCGCGAGTTATGTACCTAAACTATGAGTTTACCGGGCACAATCATGAATTTACCGGGCACTACTCCCAGATATGGGTTTCTAACATCAAAAATAACATCAAAACTACCTACAATAAAAAAAACAGGAGGAACGAACACTTACTTGGAATAAAAGAGGTACGTACGACGACGGTGGAAGTAATCAGCGGCGGATGGTGCGGTAATCTCACGGCGTTGCAGGAAACGGCGATGGCGGAATCAGAGAAAGAGGGAGAAGCGCGAAGAGGAAAAACAAATTATGGGCCCAAGGGTCCTATTTATAGGGATGACGTGGAATACGAAACGTCGCACCGGGGAGCCGCGAACTTCCCCGTCCTCGACATCTACTCCCCTAGGCAATGATGACCCTATTGTTGTTAGGATAGCGTTACGATTCCCAAGGACTGCCTCATGTATCCGACAAAGCGCAACCCGCGAGGAATTCCTCGAGCACGCGTCGATAAGGATTGCCCTGCGTATCCGACGAGCACAGCCCGCGAGAAACTCCTCGAGCACACTTCAAAAAACAAAAAGCCCTGGTCTGACCGTCAAGTTCCCCCGGGAAAAGCGAGCTAAGATCAAGTCATAACTCCTGCACCAGGAGCAACGACTTGGGGGGCTCTTGTTCTGGACTGGGCCTGCCTTGGCCCAAAAGACAGATAAATGCCCAAATCCAGACAACTCCTCAAGGAATGCTCACAAACGGACCACCACCGAACATGCCCGACCACGAACTGCAGTTGCTATGCCCGCCATTACCCACGACAAGCAGTGTCCCCGACCAAGGAAACTCTAGCTCGAGACCAGCTCGAACACCCTCCCTGTAGGGCAGACTCTGTCCACCCTAACCGTTGTAGAATCCTCCAAGCTCCGGAAAGACCGCGTCTTCGTCCCTCCTTGTTCTTCGCACAACATCACCAGGAAGGGGACCACGTGCGGGGCCTCACTACACACGTAGAACCTGACAGTTCCTTCATTGGGCCAGTTCTGGTCGGCCCAATGATGGGACCTTGGTCCGGCGCTGGGGGCTATAAATACCCTATGTTCCAAGAGGGTCATGTATTCATCTGTTACACACCTATACATTTTTTGCCTGCTCATTCCGTCTCTCATTTTAGCATCGGAGTGTCTTACAGGTATCCCCCATCTCACTCAAATTCAGTTCGAGCTCGTCGTAACGGTCCAAGTCTGGTCCGATAAGATCACATACCTTATGATATTACTTTTTCAAAAAGAGTAGAAGATGCAGTGTAGAAGAATGGGTTGAAGGACACTAATGATTGCTTTTATAAATGAATAGGATTTCACTAGAGGAATTTCAATGGTTTTGTCTTTTTCCAAAAACAATTTAAATTTTATAGGCTTTAGGGATCAAGTGAATGTTACCAAGGCAATTATCACGTGAATGTTGATTATGTAATTTGTTTTTCCAAAACGTAGAATGTTGGAATGTTATTAATTAGGATTAGTAATGATTACTGTAGTTGAAATGATCATTATGGATACAGATTTTGACTGTTAAACAAAATTAATTATATTTTTAACTACAATAATTATATTTTTAACTACATATTTAAATAGATGAGGTTTAAATATGTTTAATTGAATTGCACTATGATGTATATATATAAATTATAAGAGTGATAATTAAGAAAATAATTGATGTTATACCATTAAATTTTAATATT
Source organism: Vicia faba (assembly GCA_948472305.1). Lineage (NCBI taxonomy): Eukaryota > Viridiplantae > Streptophyta > Magnoliopsida > Fabales > Fabaceae > Vicia > Vicia faba. The sequence continues at coordinate 1,422,768,654 of OX451738.1, read as the reverse complement.
TTTATGATTGTATAATTGAATATAATTATTGAGAAATACGGGAATAAAACTATGAAAAATTATTGATGTTATACCATTACATTTTAATATTTTTATCTCATTGTTAAAACTACATTACTATTTTTAAATAATGTAAATACATGAAAATACACATAAACAATTGAGTACAGTATAGCAGCAATAAAAGAGCCGTCATAAGTAATCAATGTATTTCTCTCTTATCATTAATTTTTTTTGCTACTAAACTCTTTACTCAATAGTGAAGGTACTCGATTATAAATATTCCTCATAGAATTTTTTTGCATTCTACATATTCAAAATAAATAAACAACTCATATATGCAATCCAAACTCATCAAACAATACTGAAGGAGCTGCAATCCAAACTCAATCTTTTACATTTTTATGCTTTTTAATCTTCCTTTTTTATTCTCAACCTTTTAAATTTTTATGCTTTTTTAACCTTATTTTTTACTCAACCTTTTAGAATTTTATGCATTTTATATGCATATTGATTATTTCTAAATAGATACACATGTAAACATATTTATTCATAAAAGATTATGAAGTGCAACAATTGAGGTTGTTTTTAGTAATTTAATTATTACAAGTTATTTTATAGAAAATAGCTTTGGTTGAAACAATTTATGAATTGAGGAAGAATAGAAATGATGTAGTTTGAATAGAAAGTTGTGTATACATATTAATCGGTATATGTAGCTACTCTCTCCATTTTTATTTATAAGAAAAATTTAACTTTTTAGATTTATTGAATAATTGATGTATCTAACTAATATATAGTCTAAATACATCATTTATTTAATGAATCTAATTAATATATAGTCAAAATTTTCTTATAAAAGAGAATAGAGGGAGTAGTTGTTTTGGTGTCTTGCGCGATCGGGTTGCACTTTATTATTTTTGGGTGAATAAAGATTAATGTTTTTCTTCCATAAAAAACAAGTTACTTTATAGAATGAGAAATTTTATGAGATTCAATTTTATTTTATTTTTGAGATTCAATTTTAATTAATGAGATTCAATTTATTTTATTCAATTGAGGTTGTTCTTAATTAATGAAATTCAATTTTATTTTATTTTTTAAAATTATATTTTCAACGGGACGAGACTATTTAATTTATATTTTTTTTATATATATTTTTTTTTAATCATCACTATATTATATTTATTTATTATTTATTAAATAGTTTGTTATTTATTTTTATTTCAATTCTAATAAATAAAAATTATTTATCTAATTCTTAAATTAAATTATTCTATAATTTGTTTTACATGGAAATAAACACTTGACAATCATTATTTTTTAAATGTTCAATCTCACCCGTCACTCTCAACACATAAAACTATTTTATTTTTTAATATATGATAATAGTATCTTCATTTAATTTTTGAAATATTCCACAATTAATATAAATATTAATATCAATATTGTGAGTAAAATATAATCCAGGTTAGTAATACACATTTATTACTGTTATTTCTTATTATTTAATAATAATAATAATAATAATAATAATAATAATAATAATAATAATAATAATAATAATAATAATAATAATAATAATAATAATAATAATAATAATAATAATAATAATAATAATAATATATTTTCAAAATGATATGAGATTTTATTCCAGTTATAACAACTAAATATTCCACTATTAATACAATATTGTGAGCAAAATATAACCATGTTAATATATACTAAAGATTTATTATTATTATTCCTTATTATTTAATAATAATAACAATATATTAGTATTATTATTAAATATGTGTTAATATTCCATCTGTCTCATAATAAATATCTTTTTTGAGATTTTTATATTTTTTAACATAATGATAGATTATATTAATTTTAATGTTAAAGTGAGTTTTATTTACTAAAATAATCTTATTAATAATAGATATCGAAGTAATTATATGAAATAAAATATAATAAATAAGGGTAGATTAGTAGAAATAAATAATAAATATCACATTGATATTCTAAGTGGATAAATCATTTCAAACAAATAAAAAAAAAATATGACACCTATTCTAAAACGGTGGGAGTAATAATTATATTTATTTACTGGATTTGTTTTATAAATCTGAATTGATCAACATTGAATTAGATCAAGAAAAATAATTAAATTATGATGAGTTAAAAATTATTATTATTATTATTATTATTATTATTATTATTATTATTATTATTATTATTATTATTATTATTATTATTATTATTATTATTATTATTATTATTATTATTATTATTATTATTATTATTATTATTATTATTATTATTTTCAATGAATCTAAATAAGCAAATATTTTGATATTATTAGATTGCTCTACAAATAGATTTTATTCAAAATATTTCATTTTTAAAAGGATTTAGTTTTTTGGTCCTACTTTAAAAAATATATAATTTTTCTTCAATAATAGATTTATTTTTCAATAATACTTACTAAACTTTATGAAAAAATTATATCTAAAATATATATTTCTAACGGGTCGACACTATTTAATTTGTATATATTTTATATATATTTCGTAATCATCTTTATACTATATTTATTTACCATTTATAACGATATTGCACAATCATTCAAGCGCACGGATAGATAATCAATTTTATATACGAGTGTGAAGTAGGGGTGTTCAAATCCAAATCAATCCAAATAAAAAATCGAAAACCGATCCAAAAAATCGAAAACCATAAAAAACCGAAAGTTATTGGTTGTGTTTGGATGTTATTTTATGAAAATCGATCGGTTCGGATTGGATTTCGGATGAATTTTTCAAAACCGATCCAAACCAAACCGAACCGCATAAATATATTTTGATACTTATTTACTTTTTATTAGTATGACATGTTATGTGAATTTATTATTAGATGATAATAATTTTTTTAATAATATTTATTAGTTTGGTATAATCTATTTATTTTTATTATTTCAAGCATAATCAATCACTCTCATTTTGTAATATTAACTTTTAATATACTATAGGTTATATATTATATCAAATCTATGATTTATTAGTAGTTTTATAATATTAATAAAAATATAATGTGTAATTTGGATATTCAAAAACCGATCCAAATTAAACCGCATAATATTGGATCGGATCAGATTAGATTTTTTTAAATATATCATCCAAAACCGAACCGAATTTTAAGTGAATTAATTTTTAGATCATATGAGTTTTTGCTTTAAAACCGATTCAAACCGAACCGCGAACATCCCTAGTGTGAAGTGTATTAGATCATTTAATTATATTATTTTTAACATAATTTCTACATATATCCTAACAAATACTATAATTTAATAAATTAAATTAAAATTTATATGACAACCATTATTAAAAGTTTTTTTTCGTTTAAATTTATATATATTTTTTAATCATAAATATTTAATATTTATATCGATTTACGCAATTGAGTGTATGCATATATCTTAATAATGTAATTCATCTATCATATTAGAAACGTCTATGCTCTCCAAATCGAATTTCAACCCCTCTAATTTGCTACGCTGCCACATGGATAACTTTATAGAACTCCAAACACTTTTTTCCTTCTAAACCAGTTGCTCATATCACTTATTATTTCTTCTACTTAACAAAACATTATTTTATTAATTTCAATCTCACGTCAATTATTGCATTTAATGATTTGCACCACTTTTTCATTTTTTATAATTATTATATTAAGCTTATTTCAAATCAACAGTCTTTTGAATTTTCCTTCTTTCAAAGTTACATGATCTGCAATACAGTATTTATGTAGTATAATTTCAATACTTTTTCAATTTTTAAACATTATATTGTCTAGACAATCAAATCTCTTTTATGTCATACTCCACTTTCAAACTTCTCCTACACACTTCTTATAACATTCATTTTCTTTACAAAAGAGTAATATGATTCTCTTGATTTTTTCGTATAATTTTCTTTTCACCACATTTTCAACTCTATCATCACTAACATCTCAACTTATTTTTTCAGATATGTAAATAAAGAAGAACAATAATACGGGTAAGAGAACACAATAATTTCGTATAATATTTTTGTCTTATTTTTAAAATTTATTTTTCTCTTAATATTTTAAGTCTAAATAAAAATTAAAACAAAATTATTAGATCTAAAATAAATAAATAGTTTTTTTTATTTATATTTGTTAGATCTCAAAAAAATAAAAGTATTTTTTTAAATAATTTTAATAAGATTTCACAAGAAAAAGGAAAATAAATGTATGATAAGAAGAATATTAGTTAAATGCAAAGGAAAATAAAAGAGAAGGTTGACAGTAAAAAAAATAGATGTTGGAAAAATAATGAGTAATAATTTTTTTTTTTGGTATCATTTAAAGACAAATTAAACCAAATCTACAAGAAAGAAAAAAACTTATATTCATATATTCATGCTAATCACCGAAATTGTCTCGTGCATCTCTATATTCACGACAATTTAGAACTTTTCTCATTATCCAAGAGCTGGAACTCTTTACTGGGACATTCAAGATGGATCTGTTTTTTATGTTATAAGCGTGTATCCATTTCACCCACATACTATCAGCTTTTTCACATATTCCATAATAATCTTACCATAGCACAATGGCTCCAAATGACTAGATTAATGATATCAAGACCTCATTGTTTCATAGGCTTACAAACTTGGTTCCAAGCAACCAAGCTCTTTCTGCTAGTAACATCATTCCCTGTCCACAGAAAGGTACGAAGTCTTTCTTCAATTTTCTTAATAACACATTTTGGAAATGGAAAAACCATCATCCAATAATTCGCCATTGAAAAAGATACGCTTCTGATCAACTGAGCTCTACCAGCATAACTCAGCAATTTCACAGGCCAATGCTTGATTCTGTTAGTAATTTTATCAACAAGGACCATATAGTGGCAAATGTTAAGTTTTTTGCAGGTCATATGGGGACACCAAAATACTTAAAAGGCAAACATCCTTCTTTGAAACCAGATTGCTGGAGAATACTCCTCTTCACATCTATATCAACAGCTCCAAAATAAATTTTACTTTTCCCTCTATTAATCTGCAAGCCAGTAGATTTAGAAAATTTGTGAAAAGCATCCAGGATTAGCATGACAGAAACCGGATCACCCCTTGAAAACAACATAATATCGCCATCAAACATCAGATTAGTCAGATTCAGCTTCTCACACTTTGAATGGTGGTTAAAATTATGGTCCAATTGCATTTGCACCAAGCAGCGATGAAGGTATTCCATGATAAGAGTAAACAGGTAGGGGATATTGGACCCCCTTGCCTAATCCCCCTTTTAGCCAACAACAAATCAGACCAATAGCCATGAATATTGAACCTATAAGAAACATTGGTGACATTATCCATAACCCAAACAGTGAACTTAGGAGGAATCCCAATTTCTTGCATGATCGTCTCAAGGGCCTTCCAGTGAACCATGTTATAGCTTTCTTCATGTTCAATTGAATCAAACACTTAGGAGGGCCACCTTGTCTATTATAACCTTTCAATAATTCATAAGTCAACAGAATGTGACTATGAATATCCTGGCCAGGAATAAAAGCTTCCTGAGATGGACTAATGATACTACCAAGAACTTTACCCAATCTCACAGTTAAAATCTTGGAAATAATTTTATAAACTGTAGAGCAGACAGAAATAGGTCTATAATCCTTTATACTGATAGCTGACTCAGATTTAGGGACGAGTGAGACTATTGTGCAGTTAAAAGATTTATATAATTTACCTGTCTTAAATTAATCTTGGATGGTGGCTAGCAGATCATGTTTCACAAACTCCTAGTTGCATTTGAAAAATTTGGAGGTGTATCCATCAATTCCAGGAGCAGACATATCATGAATGCTATTAAGGGAGGATAAAACTTCACTTTCAGTGACAGGGATCACCAGACTATCCCTCTTCCAATTATGTAACTGAGAACCCATTCTCATAGCTCTGATATCCACCCCTTGAATTTCATCATCTCTACTGTCCATCAAGTTGCCATAAAAATCCATAATTTCAGATTCTATCTCAGACTGATTCTCTAAAACTCCACCATCTTCAGTTTGGAGCATCTATAAGGAGTTCCTATTCTTCTTAGATTTAACAGAAGCATGGAAGAAGGATGTGTTGCTATCAACATCTTTCAACCAATGAATCTTAGCCCTCTTCCTCAACACAGAATCCTCAATCTCATTCTATCTCAGGAGCTCATCAGTAATAGTTTTGATCTCTTTTATTTTATTGTTATTCATCCTGTCACTAGCCAAATTTTCCTGAGCTACCTCCAGCTTACCTCTAATCTCAACAATCTTTTGTTTAGTAGAAACTAAGGGCTTCTTAAGCTTATACAAATCATCCTTAAGCCTTTTCAGCTTGTGCCACAAAATATAACTAGGGCTACCCTCCAAGGGGATATTCCAACTAGTAGAAACAATCTCATGATATACACCCATCTCAGTTAAACAGTTGATAAATTTGAATCTCTTTTATTGTCTCATACTGTTAGACTGATTACTCAAGTAAAGTAAAGAGTGATAAGACACATGTGGAGGGAGATTTCTCAATCTGCAGTTCCCAAAATCCTGAAACCAATCATTGTTGCCAAGAATATGGTCAATTCTTGAGTAAATTATGCCAATACTGTGATTATTAGACCAAGTGTAATAGTCCCCTGAACTATAAACTTCTGAGAAACCTTTAAGATCCATCAATTCCTGCAAGTCTTTGTACTCAGATTCAATAACCGTTTTTCCACCAATCCTGTCTTTGGCCTTAATCACATTGTTGAAATCTCCAACCATGCACCAAGGGCCCTGCAGCATCAGTTTACTCAGATCTTTCCCTATGACTCTCCTTTGCTTTAGCTTATTCAAAGCATATACAACAGTTAACCAGAATTTGAAGTCACCTTGAGTATTATACATGCCACTGTGGATCATTTGACTAGTACAATCAAGGACTTTAATATCAATAATACTAGCATTCCAGTTGATTCATATCCTGTCACTACCATGCGAGCTATAGTTATCAACATACTTGTCACCCAAAGGTAATGTCGACCTAATGGTATCAGCTTGGTTTCTTTTCACCCTAGTTTCAATTAAAATAATAATATTTTCCCTAAACTTTTGGATATGAGAGCAAATCTCCTTAAGTTTAGATGGCTTATTTATCCCCCTAACGTTCCAAGAAATCAGCATGGGCCAGTATTTTGAAGCTCTAGGAGATCACCCAAAATCCGTAGAGCATCAAAACCATTCTCATTAAGACTACCACCTAAAGTTTGTTCTATCAAAATTTTCTTACCATTATCCTTCTTACTTTTAGTAACCTTGGACCATCTACCTTGAATATTTCCTTGCATCCTAGCACTTGGAGATTCTGCATTATCACTTCCTGCAGTTGGCTTAACTTCCACTGGCAACTTGGTTTCTTCGGGAGGCTTAGGTTTGGGAATCCACTGTCTAATAGGTGGTTTCGATTTTTCACAATTATGTCCCACTTTTTGACATTTATTACAGAATACTGGTCTCCATCCGTACTCAATAAGTTGTTGATTTTTTTCCCATTCCTTGTCTCAAATTGTGATGGTGTTTGGCAGGTCTTTTGTGATATCCATCTCCACAAGTATTCTGGCATAAGAAATTCTAAGGTTTGTTGTGCACTCATCTGTAACAATAGGGTTACCAATCACACTCTCAATTTTGTTCAAACTAGTCTCTCCCCATAGGTTCAGAGGAAGATGTGGAAGTTTTATCCAGATGGGCAGGGTTCTGAGAAGGTCATCTTTCAAATTATAGTCTGGTCGTCATTCTCTAATCAGAAGCGGCATACCACAAATCATGTAAGGACCTCGCATAAGAAATTCATCTCTATCACTGAAAGCTTTGAATCTGAGAATGAAAAATCCTTCCTCATGATAATACATATCTAGAAGTTGCACAAAGCTCAAACTCTTAACACTATGCCAAAAATAAGTTTTAGAAGCACATATACGAAAGCGCTTTTAGGAAAAAGCGCTGCTGTAGGTTTTAAAAAAAATTCGCTTAAAAAAAGCGCTTTCAAAGGGTGCCTTAAGAAAGCGCTTTTCAAAAGCGCTGCTAAAGGTCACCCTTAGAAAGCGCTTTTTGAGAAGCGCTGCTAAAGGGTGCCTTTTAGAGGGTACCTTAAGAAAGCGCTTTTCAAAAGCGCGCGCTAAAGGTTAGCCTTAGAAAGCGCTTTTACAAAGCGTTGCTAAAGCTGGCCTTTAGAAAGAGCTTTTAAAAGCGCTGCTATAGGATATGCTACGAAAGCGCTTTTACATTAAAAAACGCTGTTATAGGTGACCTTTAGAAAGCGCTTTTAAAAGCGTTTTCGTAGGTAGTTTTATAATAATTATCAAAAATTCGTATCATCACTTTTCTATTGTTCTTCACGAAATCATCAAAGCCCTAAACCAGAGCTCTGCCGCCGTTAGCATCTACGAGTAGATTTTCGTCACGATCACCACTTGCCACCGTCTTCTTGTTCAGGACCTCTGCCTCCGTTCATCAGGACCTCTGCCTCTGTCTTCTTGTTCAGGACCACCGGGGGCAGTTTCAGGACTCCCTCATCAGGACCTCCGCCTCCGTTCATCAGTACTCTTTCATCAGAACAACGACCACCACTTGCCATAGGAGAAACGCAAGGTGAAATCACAAATCACAACGAAAATCTAGGTATTTCAATTTCTAGTATAGTTTTGTATGAATAAATTGTTCTATGCTTGCTTTGATTCTAATTTCTAGAATAGTTTTGTATGAATAAAGATGTGACTATCTTCTAATAATTCTTAGAAATTGTTACATATTTGAACTGACAACTCATCTTAATTTTCAACTTATTTGTGTGGCTACTGGCTAATACCTCACATATTATGAATATAGATTATTTTTACAACTTCTATGGAATAAATATTAGTAGAAAACAACACATTTTCATGTGCTTTTTATTTTATCAAACATCATTTATATTAACAAGTTGTGCATTGGTAAAACAAGCTAAGAGAGAAATAATAGAGAGCATAACAAAATATTTAATAAAGGTAGCCATATATATATTGTTAACTCTATTAATATATTGTTTTTTTCGTGTGCTTTTTATGATTGATTTTGAGCAATGATAGTTTCTTGTTTATGGGTTCTTATGTTATACTTGTGTACTAAAGTAGTTGATAGAATAAAAAGAATTTAGTGAAAAGTATTGAGTATTGGTTTTGTTATATGGTTGTGCAAGAGCAAGTGCAAGTTTTGAGTATTGGTTTTGTTTTCTAATTTATCATTTAGCTCAGATTGACTTAGAAACTGTAAACCATGGATAAGACATGGATGTATTCCAATCGATTGTCGAAAGAGTACGAGAACGGGGTATCAGAATTCGTTAAGTTTTCTATTGAGCACGCCGAAGACCCCGGTCGAATGACATGTCCTTGCTTGTGTTGCTGTTATGGGAATTGGGTTGACGCGGTTCAGTTGGCATCGCATTTAATACGGTATGGAATTGATAGAAGTTATACATGTTGGAATATGCATGGTGAGAAAAGTGACGGGAATGATGAATTGGGGGATAATAGGACGTATGCTTCAAACGACAATGGCACAGATACATACGATTATGATCGAGTTGAAGAGATTGCAGAAGCGCTTGAAGAAGATCTTAATGATTGTCCCAAAATGTTCGAGAGGTTGGTAAGCGATGCAGAGAAACCGTTGTATAATGGTTGTACAAAATTCACAAGATTGTATGCGGTATTAAAGTTGTACAACTTAAAGGCGGGCAATGGATGGTCGGATAAAAGTTTCACAGAGTTATTAGCCCTTATGAAAGATATGCTACCAGAGGATAATGTTCTCCCCAATCGAACGTATGAGGCCAAAAAGATGTTGTACTCTATTGGCATGAGCTATGACAAGATACATGCATGTCCAAAAGATTGCGTTTTGTTTCGAAACGAGTATGCATCGTTAAATGAGTGTCCTAAATGCGGTTCCCCTCGATATAAGAAAAAGTTGTCTCCGGCAAAAGTCTTATGGTATTTTCCTATAATTCCGAGATTTAGACGGATGTATCGTAGTGAAACTGATTCAAGACACTTAACTTGGCATGCAGATGAAAGAATTGTTGATGGAAAGTTTTGACATCCAGCAGATTCACCATAGTGGATGAAAATTGATAATGATTATCCTGAATTTGGAAAAGAAGCAAGAAACCTTCACTTGGCACTGTCTACTGATGGAATGAACCCACACGGTATTCAAAGTATCTCGCATAGCACATGGCCTGTGATTCTTATGATTTATAACCTACCTCTGTGGCTATGTATAAAGCGTAAGTACATGATGTTATCTATGTTAATTTCTGGGCCTAAACAACCAGGAAATGACATAGACGTGTATTTGGAACCTTTAATCGAAGATTTGAAGATTTTGTGTGAGAACGGTGTGGAGGTTTATGATAGGTATAGGAAAGAAAGTTTCAACTTGAGGGCGATGTTGTTTGGAACAATTAACGATTTTCCAGCCTACGGAAATCTATCCGGGTATAGCATTAAAGGTGAAAAAGTGTGTCCTATCTGTGAAAATGGAACTGATACGATGCGATTGAAACTTTGTCAGAAGAATGTCTTTCTCGGTCATCGTAGATTCTTAAATTCTAAACATCAATATCGTGGATGGAGAAAAGCGTTCAACGGAGATACCGAACAACGTAGAGCTCCGCCTGGATTGACAGGTGATCAATTATTTGAAAAGGTGAAAGATGTGAGTATTCAGTTTGGCAAGCCTTTTGCACATAAAGTTGTTACCGGTGGGTGGAAGAAGAGGTCGATTTTTTTTGAATTGCCATATTGGAAATCTTTGTACGTAAGACATTTTCTTGATATTATGCATATTGAAAAAAATGTATTTGACAGTGTTATTGGTACGTTACTCAATATAAAAGGGAAGTATAAGGATGGTCTTAAAGCAAGGGAGGACATGGTAGATATGGGAATAAGAACTGAATTGGGACCCGTGAAAAAAGGAACACGAACATATCTACCACCTGCTGTTTACACTCTATCCAGAAAGGAGAAAAAAATATTGTGTAAGTTCCTAAGTGAGGTTAAAGTTCCAGAAGGCTACTCATCAGATATTAGAAGACTTGTGTCTATGCAAGACCTCAAGTTAAAGAGTTTAAAGACGCATGATTGCCATGTTATAATGGAACATTTTCTACCGATAGGTATACGTTCTATTCTTCCAGAAAAAGTAAGAAGCGCAATAACTAAACTGTGTTTTTTCTTCAAGTCAATTTGCAGCAAGGTGATCGATCCTGAGATCTTACCAACATTGAAAAAAGAAATAGTTGTTACTTTGTGTGATCTTGAAATGTATTTCCCTCCATCGTTTTTTGACATATGGTTCATCTTGTCGTTCATCTTGTCAAAGAGACACAACTGTGCGGACCAGCTTATATGAGATGGATGTACCCTACTGAACGTTATATGAAAATATTAAAAGGGTATGTGAAAAACCGAAGTCGACCAGAGGGTTGTATTGCTGAACGATATATTGTTGAAGAAGCGGTTGAGTTTTGTACTGAATATCTGTCAAATGTTCAATCAATTGGACTCCCCAAATCTCATGTTGTTGAAAAAAAAGAAGGTAAGAAGCTAATTGGAAATAAAGTTGTGACAGTATCAATGGTCGAATTGGATCAAGTGCATTTGTATGTTCTGCATAATGAGCTTGAAGTTGAGCCGTATGTTGAAATTCACAAGGGTGTTCTTCGAGGTTTAAATCCGAATAGAAATGAGAATCGGATTGTACGAGAGCACAATCGAAGTTTCATACCATGGTTTAAGGAACATATTTATTCAAAGTATCGTTCAGATCATGCTTCAGTAACAGAAAGATTGAGATGTTTAGCATACGGTCCAAGTTTAGTTGTGTTTTCTTATAGCGCATATGCAATTAATGGATACACATTTTATACCAAAGAACAGGATGACAAAAGTACTATGCAAAATAGTGGTGTCACCTTGATCGCTGAAGCAATGCATATATTAAGTGTGAAGGACTTAAACCCAAAATTTACAAATCTGTCATATTTTGGGGTTATCGAGCGCATTTGGATGTTTGATTACGAGAAGTTTCAGATTCCTATATTTGGTTGCAAGTGGGTTGAAAATAATAATGGCATACGAATGAATAAGTCAGGTTTTTTGCAAGTGGATCTTAATAGGGTGGGGTACAAAGATGAGCCTTTCATTCTAGCCTCTCAAGCTAAATAAGTGTTCTATGTCAATGATCCGACAAGTACGAAATGGTCTATAGTGCTATTATCTAACAAAGTAATTGATGAAAGCATTGGAGATCAAAGTGATATTGGTGTTGACATTGAATCTTTAACCATAACTGATCAAAATGATAATGAATCATGTATTAGAAACGATCATAATGAGGGTATTTGGATCAATCCAACTGTCCGCGTTGTTAAGAGACGAGTAGAACACATTCCTACCAAGAAAAGAAAGAGACCTTAGTGAAAATGGTAATAGTATATATAATTATAGCCTATATCATTCAATAAAATTTAATTTGTCATTTTATTTTTATTTGTCATTTCATTTTTATATTTGTCATTTCATTTTTATTTGTCATTTCATTTTTATTTGCCATTTCATTTTTATATTTTTCATTTCGTTTTTATTTTTTTCATTATTACAGGTCAAATGGCTAGTAGTCAAGAAAACTCAAAAGATGCAAATACTCCTGAAAATGCTCCTGAAAATACTCCAGAAAATACTTCAGAAAAGAATTCAGAAAAAGATATTACACGAGGTATAACTATTATGAGGGGAATCATCCGTGATAGAGATAGAGGAGTAACATATAATGTAGATTGGAATGATAATGACCAACTAATTGGGTCTAATGCTGCAAAGTTGACAAGCTACATTGGTATGCTTGTTCGTATACACATTCCGATCACCACTCCTAGATGGAAAAGAGGAGAGTTGGATGAGGCTAAGGAGAAAGTTTGGACTGAGATAAAGGTACATATATGGTTTTTGTTATTTGCTTTATCTTGATGATAATATGTGTTTAAATTTATTTTACTAACACACTTTATGTGTATGTTTTTTTGTAGAGGTCTTTTAACATTGAAGATACCCGTAAAAAGTATATAATGAGTTTGGCTGGAAAAAAACACAGGGGGTGGAGAACATTTTTAACAAACAAGTATCTTAAAGATGATGAAGGAAATTTTCTTGAAGAGGATCCAGAACGTCCAAAGAAATATGAAAACTTCATTACACCTGAAGAATGGGTTTGTTTTGTAGGCCAAAGAAGAGACGAGAATTTCAAGAAAGTGAGTGCTATCAATCGCGAGAGAGCGTCAAAACCCGCATATCCATACAAAAAAGGGCGTTTGGGATATGCTCGCTTAGAGGAAAAAATTGTAAGTAAATATAAACTCTACGATCTTATTAATTCTCTCAATGTGTTATAATTGATGATCTTAAGACTTGTGTCAATGCGTAGTTAGAAGAGACGAAAAGTGACGCAACATCACTACCGGCACATTTGTTGTGGAAGGAAGCCCGTGTGGGCAAGGATCAAGTTGTTAATCCTGATATTCAACATGTGTATGATGAATGTGTAAGTATAAGATTGTGTCTTTAGTTAAATCAATTAATGTTTATTAATATTTAAATAATTTTTGTATCTCCACTAATAATTTTCGATATGTAAATGAATTACAGGAGACCTTGTCGCAATCGGTATCCCCAGGTGAGGACCATCAGGATACCAGGAGCGTACTTAGTCGAGCACTAAATGTTGCTGAGTATCCGGGTCGGGTGAGGGGTAAAGGTCATGGTGTGACTCCAACCTCTTTGTATAAGCATCCAAGGAGAAGAAATCCTAGCAATGCAGAAGTGATGCAAACATTGCAGGATTTACAAGCTCAAGTCCGTGAATTACAGAAGGATAAAGAGAGATATATGGCGGAAAAGAGCAGTTCACAATTGAAAGAAACTAGTGACAAAGCTAGTATCAACTGTCAGCATAAATTTTCCGAGGTAGTTTTCAATATATATCCGTTATTATTATAGAATATTTTTAGTCACTTCTAACGGTTATTATTGGTTTAGGGCATTTCATCTTGCCAGCTATACTTATCGTCGCCGACTTATCGACTAGTTGGCAAGGGAAAAGTCCATAACACTTCAGGAGATTTACTTCACCATAGACCGCTTTCGGATGGACACATGAAAGTATCGGTTGACATTGCTTTAGATATGGATGTGTTGCTGCCGGTACCCGACATTGTTGCTGAGACCACATTGCTGCGAGATGAAATAGGATCTTTTGTTGCATGGCCATCAGACCTCATTTTCATAGATGATCAGGTATGTTGAAAACAATTATGAATCTTTAAGTATTCAACTGTCAGTTCTGACCTCAGTTATTTCCACGGTAATTATAGACTCCTACAACACCCGCATCTAAGGGTAAAGGGATTTTGCGGCACGACGAGTCTGATGTATCACAAAAAGAGGTACGTTTAAAGTGTTAATTATATGATCCGAATAAAAAACTGCATAATTTTATAATTTAACTGAGTCTATATGATTTTTAGGTACCTTTTCAAGGGTCACAACAAGTGAGCCATAAGATCGTTGGCGTACCACCCAAGAAAAGGGTGCCTACTAGATTTTTCCCTCGATACCGGCAGTGTCTTGAAACAATAGTGGGAACAACAAATTTGATGGATGGTGGTATTCGTCAAATGGATATGGATCAAGGTATCTTTGGTTTTCCTTGCACCGAAATAATTGGACATGAGGACGTGGAACAGATTTTCCGTCATAAAGAATTGGGTGTCAGTATTATGCACGCATACATCCGGTAACCCCCATCTTTATATTATGTAATTAGCTGAAATCTTTTTTAAACATTTCAATGAATATAGTCTAATATTAATTATGTTTTTATTTAAGGTTGTTATATGACAAATTGATGCGCGGGAATCAATTGTCAAACAGATTCCATTTCGTGTCTTCCTCCCGTGTCAGCGGAGCGACAATTGGTAGGGAACCGGAATCAGTAAGAGAGCACTTAGTCGAAAGATTCATGGCAACTGGTAGTACAGAAAGCTTATATCTTTGGGCGTATAATACTATTCCTACAGGGTTAGATTTTCATTCTAAGTTCATTTTAATATTTGTAATTTTTGCATAGAAAATTTTCTTCTAAACTGTTGTTTTAATTTATAGACGTCACTGGTTGTTGGTTGCTATCGATCCTATAAAAGAAGTGGTCTATTATCTGAATTCGGTTGATGGTGATTGGACAAATTATCCGGATATGAAGTTAATGATTGATACGTAAGTGAGATTATTCTAAATATTTGTGTGTGTTTATATATTTAATTATTTCTGTGACATTGTTCTAAATATATATATTTATTTTGTTAGAGCGATACAAGTATTCCGGTGTCAAAGAGAAGCTCGGGTACGACGGTCTAAATCAAACAACATTAATTGGATCAAAGTGCATGTATATTAATTTCCACTATTTTTCTTATAATATTTATGCTATTTGATAAAACAATACAACTATATATTCTTATTTGTTTTTATATGTAGTGTCCTCAACAGCAAAACGGTATAGATTGCGGATACTTCGTTATGCGGTTTATCAAAGAAATCATTCAACTGAATCAAATAGAGATTCCAGTCACGGTATGGATTTATAACTTAGGATTTGTTTTATTATTTCTCGGATATTTCATATAATTTTTTACTTTTAACTAAATCATGCATATTATGTTTTGTTATGTAGTACTTCGATGAGTACAAATGTGCATATTACACGAAACTTCAGTTGGAAGAAATCAAAGAGGAATTGTGTCAATATTTTATTGAGAAGAGAATCATATAAGGACTGGTTTAGTTGTTGTTAGGGTTGATTTTGTAAGACTGATTTTGAGTTACAATGCTGATAT
Organism: Vicia faba; assembly: GCA_948472305.1. Lineage (NCBI taxonomy): Eukaryota > Viridiplantae > Streptophyta > Magnoliopsida > Fabales > Fabaceae > Vicia > Vicia faba. The sequence continues at coordinate 1,422,752,617 of OX451738.1, read as the reverse complement.
CAATGGTTTATATATATTTTGCGGTACAAATACGGTGTATATATATTTTGGATTACAATGGTATACAATGCATTACCGCGGTTTATGAATTACAGGTTATGGCAACTGGTTTATATAAATAATATGCTGCAAACAATGCAGGTATATGAATTATATAAATTATACCTCTAAAAAAAACATCCTATGAAAGCGCTTTTTGAAGAAAAACGCTGCCTTAGGTAACCTATGAAAGCGCTTTTTCACAAAAAGCGCTGTCTAAGGTAAACATATGACAGCGCTTTTACAGGCAAAAGCGCTGCTAAAAGACAACCTATGAAAGCTCTTTTCCAGAAAAAAGCGCCACCAATGAAAGCGCTTCTTCATAAAAAAGCGCTGCCAAAAGCCTACTTAAGAGAGCGCTTTTCAGAAAAAGCGCTGCCAAAAGCCTACTTAAGAGAGCGCTTTTTAGAAAAAGTGCTGCCAAAAGGGTACTTCAGAGAGCGCTTTTTAGAAAAAGCGCTGCCAAAAGGGTACTTAAGAGAGCGCTTTTTAGAAAAAGCGTTGTCATAGGTAGACCTACGAAAACGCTTTTCATTAAACAAAAAACGCTGCTAAAACCTATAGCAGCGCCACCTTAGAAAGCGCTTTTAAGCGCTTTTAAAGGCCAAAAAAAGCGCTTTCGTAGGTCTTTTTTGGCGTAGTGTAACCATGAAGTTTTTCACCGCGTTCATACTAAGTTCTCCTCCCAGGGCATACAAGACAATCGAAGGTTCCCAAAACATTATCTCTGAAATGGTATCTTCTGCTTCAATCTCAACCTCTATGTTTCCATTCACAACTTTTAGGGCTATAAACTTCGTCGATCTCCATTTAGCCGGATTTCTATTCTCATTCAATACATCTACCCATAATTTCCTATCAACTTTAGGGCTAAGGGTTTCTGGCGGGGTACTAGTTTCTTCTTCCTGAGCTGCTAATGATTCCTGATTCCCACTTGGCTGATGCTAATGACCAACAGTCAAAACATGTTTCTCCAATGAAGGCGATTTGGATGAAGGCGTTTGCGGCGGAGGCACCGTCTTTTTCGGTCGTCCTCTGCCCATCAAAATCAATCCAAAAAATCAAATTTTTATGTCCACCAAAATTAAATATTATTTAATGATTATTAAGTTTGTTTATTTATATTTTCATTTTTAAATAAATAATAAATAAATTGATTTTTATTATTTGAATTCCTTTTTTTATTATAGATTATTTGAATTTCTTAATAACTACATATCTTTAATTATTTTATTATTTAAATTAAACAAATTTATTATTTTTTCAATTATTTAAAAAAGAAAATTTAGTAAATTTATTTTATTGCTATTATATTTACGATAAAAAATCTATAAAATCAATTTTATTTTTAATATCTCTAACTTTATTGCTATTCATATTTATTTTTAATATCTTTAACTTTATTGCTATTTAAATTTATTTTAGAGTTAAATATGTTTGTGATCCCTGTAAATAATCTAAAATCTGATTTTAGTCTGTATAATTTTTTTTTTAAAGAATGATCCTTCTAAAATTTTCCGTCTCTAATTTTAATCTCTGTCGTTAATTTGATCTAACAGAGGCTGATGTGGTATGTCATATTGCACGCCACGTCACTTAAAATCAAAAACAATAATAAAAAAGACATGTTAATTTGCGGGGGTTACAAATCTCTTTAAAATAATTGAAAAAACAATTATAATGAAATCTAGTAAAACCATAACACAATATTGTTGTAGTGAATCTGGCAATAAAATTGAGAGTTGTGTTTGATTATATCTTAGGAATTCTGAGTATTCTATAGATCAATATTAAAACACAACTCTCAATTTTAATCGATGTAATATTGTGTTATGATTTTATTGAATTTCATTTTGATTGTTTGTTCAATTATTTTAAGGAGGCTTGTAACCCCCACAAACCAACATTTTTTTATTTAACTTTAAGTGACATGGCGTGCACCGTGGCATGCCACATCAGCCTCCGTTAGATTAAATTAAAGGCAAAGACCAAAATTAGAAACGAAAAATTTTAGAAGGACTATTTTTGAAGAAAAATTTTATAGGGATTAAAATGAAATTTTAGGTTATTTATAGAGACCACAAACATATTTAATCTTTTATTTTATTGTCAGCGTTGGTCCGCCTATATGATTCTATAAGATTCGAGGAATTAGTCTGTGTAGTTATACGCAGAAAATATCTGATTTATTCTTTAAAAAAACATTTTATTGCTATTCAAATTTATTTTTAATATCTCTGATTTTATTATTATACACAAGAAACTCATAGTCACATGGCAATAGCACAAGAAAAAAAAACTTATCAAAAGATTATACAATAGCAGAATTGTAAGGTATGGTAGTGCAAATATATGGTACACGATTTTAGTATTATCAATTTTATATTGAATATATTTTTTTGCAATTTATATATTATAAGATTAAATATCGTTTTAGTCCTTATAAACTATTAAATTTATTTTTGATCCTTATAAAAAAATTAACATGTTTTATTCCCTACAAAATTATTATGAACATAGTTTTAGTCCTGTTGTTAAATTGATATTTATTTTTGAATGATTATTTTACAAATATGTTTAGAAAGTTATTAAAAATTTCTCCGAAAAAAATTTAAAATTTAATTTCTAAGTCGAGATTTTCATTACTTTTGTCAATATTTTTTAAAATTTTTAAAAAATCATATTTAATGTTTCTCAATTAAAAAAATTCTAAAATTTGATAAATAAATATTTTATAATATTCTAAACACTTATAAAAAAAATATTCAAAAATATAAAAAATTAAGGATAATAAAATAGTTTTCAAAATTGTAAAAAATAACAGAGACTAAAATTGCATGAATAAAAATTTTGGTAAGGACCAAAATATATCATTCTTTAATAAAGACTAAAAATGAAATTTGAGATAAACAGAAACGGCTTTATTACTGATCCAATTTTACTACGGGAAAAACAAAACCACTTATTCAAACATGTTGTGAGTCAATAAAATTTTGTAGTGAGTCAACAAAATTTTAATAAATGGAAACAACTTTACTACAGAAAAAATGTAACCCCTAATTCAAATAGGTAGTCAGTCAATAAAATTTTAATAAATATTGTTTTCTCAAAACGTGAAAATTATATGAAACGGGAAAAATGAAATAATTGATCTAAATATTGATATTGTTTACATTATCTTCTACTTGATTAACTATTTTAACTTAAATTTACTATTATTCTTAACTTTTTCTTTTTCAAACTTTCTGATCTTATTATATTATGCAAACAAATGTGCATTCAAAACCATATCCCAAAAAACGTACCACATGTGTTCGCACAAGTTTATTATTAAATAAAAATGTATAAACGATGATATATATATATATATATATATATATATATATATATATATATATATATATATATATATATATATATATATATATATATATATATATATATATATATATATATATATATATATATATATATATATATATATATATATATGAGAAAACATTACCTAAACAAAAATAATATTGTGTATAGAAAAAAGTCTATTGTTGATCTAAATATTTTTATATATGAAAATGATTTTTATAATCTAAATATTTTTTATTAAAAATTGATATACGGGGAAAAAAATTATTATTGATCTAAATATTTTTGTATATGAAAATTTATTATTGATTCAAATATTTTTGTAAACGATACGTAAACCAATAATATTTCTATATGGAAAAAATCTATTATTGATCTAAATATTTTTATATATGAAAAATGGTATTTACGATTCAAATATTTTTTATTCAAAAATAGTATACGAGAAAAAATCAATTATTGATCTAAATAATTTTTTTCTTTTTTAATCTTTTATTTAAAATAAATATATTAATAAACAAATGCGTGTAACATATCAGAATATGTGCGTATACACATGTTTATTACTAATTTGATTATATGGACTAAGATATATATATTTAGGGTGCTCTTACCAGCTCTAGAATAAGAACTCAATCTTCTGGATGTGATAGACCCAAAAGCTCCTATCCAAGAAGAGATAAAAGAACCAGAAGGAAGAGATAAAGAGGAACCTATTAGTTGAACTCTCAATAACAACGTCGCTAGATAATATTGTTTCATCTGCCTTTACATGTGCGTGCTTGGGGATTATGGACTATCTTATTTCTCTTTAACTACTTTGCGGGGGTTATGAATCGTCATAAATAATATTGTAATTCAAACTCACGTATTATTAATTATCATAGTTTAACACACTTTAATCATGTGAAATGCACGAGCAATCTTAAATAGGACATAATGAATTAGGTTATGTGGGTGAATTGGCCACGTCACAAGATTTCTTTAAAACGCGATCAACTATCACGATCCTTAATAAAAAAAGATAAGGTTGATCAAATTCGAGAAAAAAAACCTAAAATTTCTATATATTTTACTGAATCACGAGAACTGAAGTTAATGATCATATTTTTTAAAAATTTCTTACTAAAGATCTATTATTTAACATATAGTTGAGAGAGTAATTACTATTATGGGTAACTATCTTGTTAATCTAGAATGTATAATATATTAACTAAAATAATTGTCAATTATAGTTGCGCAAGTTTTAGATGTCATTAGATTGTTTATACATAAGTTTGAATTGATGTGCATGGAAGTAAATGATGCCTAACAATACTTTTGTCCAACATTCTTGCTTTGACGGTACAATTTTAATGATGAAGTAAATGCAGCACAACATCCTCTATATAGAACTTCGCGGTAGCTTATAAACTAATGATTTTAATTGCGTATGAGAATTTACATGATTAAAGAGTTAGTAAAGTGTATTGAAGTATAGTGTTCTCACATAAATTTCAAAAATAAAATATTTATTTTCTCTGATTTATTGAATAAGTAAGATGCAAAGGAGTGCCCAATTCTTCAAATTGTAATATAAGGGAGTGCCCACAACACAAACTGTCATATGAGAGATCGCCATTTTTAAAAATCTAAATCACTATCATCTCTCATGTTATAACTGTCTCTCATTACTTTGATAGTGTTATACTTCTGTGTGATGTTTTTCAATTTCAATATATATATTTTTCAGATATATTTATAAGTAATAATTTTTTTAAAATTTATTAAATAAATAATATATTTAATCATTATTTTATACAAGATATATTAATTTTTCAATAAATCTAAAAGGTTTTTTTTGTTGTTGATTATAAATATGTAAAGAGAGTGTAATGGAAAGTCCATGTGCAATCACGTGTATTTAATGATTCTCCACTTTATTTCATTAAATAAATGAATTTTCACTTTACGAAAAGGTAGTGCAGCTACTCATATTTTGCCTTGAAGTCAGAAAAGATGAGTTATTGGCCAAAAAAATTTTGTCCATACCACATTTTTGCATTGAAGTCAGAAAAGGATAGGGAATAATAAATGTGTTAATAATAGTACTAATTGTTGGGGGGGCTATTTAGGTTAATAAATGTGTTAATAATAGTCCTAATTGTTGTGTGTGTGGGGGGGCTATTTAGGTTAGCACGAGAGAATATTTTTGTATGAGTAATATTCCTTCCGGTTAATATTATAAATAAAAATTTGTATTTTATGTTTATTAAATAGTTGAGGTATCTGATCTACATAAATATTAGATATATAAATTATTTAATTAATTTAAAAAGAGAATCTTTGTTTATAATGTTGATCAGAAAGAGTATATTTTTTGTGAAAGACATATCAAATATTTAAATTTAAAGTGATGGGTATGTGAGAGTCTCTCATTTATAAATGAAATTTCTTTTTACATTCTTATACATTTTTTAAGAGCTTTGGTGAAATGTCAAAATGTTTTCTATTTTCGGAGATATATCTCCGGACACACTAAATCTCATTTTTTACTAAATTAAATTCTGAGATGCAATTGCAAAGTGTGTTCGGAGATATATATCCGAACATGACCTGATACCAGAAAAAAAAAAAAAAAGATAGAACCAAATTAAAAAAACAAACCAACACCAATATCAACACGACATTGTCATTAAAATAAACTCAACATTACATATTGTTATCATCGGGACGTTGCAATATAATGATTATATCCTCGAAGGATCTTTGAATATTTGCATCCACTTCAATTAGACCATTTGATTCATAACGGAGAAATACACTCCACGTAACCTTTAAATCTTCATTTGTATTCAGTTCAAAGTTGGTGAAATAGATCTTCCATTCGGCTTCAAACGAGGGTGACCGATACTCGAATTTGACAACTCTGTGATTTTCTGGAAAATGTAGTTGAGTATTTAGTTTGGATATGAGATTTGTGAGGGATGTTTCCTCGGTGACCCTAAACGGGAGTGGCGACTTCTCTCTATTGAAATACACAAATAGAAGGTGGGAATATGAATTCATTCCCTAGTTTTAGTTTGTTGAGTAGAAAATAATGGTTGAGACACACCCTATTTATACAAGTATTAGATCACGTTGGATCTAAAAATCTTATCATGTATCAAGTAATTTTTCGGAAATATATCTCTGGATAAACCACACCTTTTTTTTTACAAAAAAGGGTAACTTCAGAGATGAATATCCAAAAAGTTAACGGGTGATTTTTTTTAAATACGTAAGGTTAATTTGGATATGTATATCTGAAAACTTATCTGAACCAGAAAAAAGCAGAAACTTAGTTTTCAAGCACATACAATGTAAACCATAAGCCAAACCAGAAAATCAATCAAGAATTAAGCCATCATTGTCGAGGTTATATATTACTTATGTATTAAATTGTATCAAGATTACATTGTTGACGATAATACATACAAAAAGTGTATCGATTACAATCTAAAATGTATCAAACTATCCAGTACCACAAATCTACAGTTGGTTTTGCCTTCGACTTTTCCTAATTAGATTCTCTTTTAAGCTCCCTCAATTTGGTGAACTATACCATCTTCTCTAGAAATTAATTTGGCCAAGTTTCTATCTCATTTGTTGAATGTGTCGTCCACTCTGTCAACGTAGCTGATATTGGACACCCATGTTTCAAATAAACCTTAACAGAACGTAGCGATTTTGAAAGCCACCCTATGCAAATGATACGTCCGGAAAGGTCTTTAGGTGGATCACTCTGTAGTGGAAAAAATATCTCTGAGAACTCATATCTTGTCGGATCAATATAATCTGACATATGCACTTGCTATAAGGTAGCCCATATCAGAGAAGCACATCCATTTTAAAAACGGTGTGTTACCACTAACACAAGGAATAAGTTCATCATGAATCGAATAAATTTTTTTGTCATGTATAACTTTGTAAAGAATTCCCTATGAATCATCAAAATTTTCAAAAAGGCTATGCAGACAATTTGGTGATTCTCCTCTCCTTTATTGAACAATCCAGATATGGCCTGATAACTGTAATTACCACCATCCTTAACATTCATAATCCTCTCAATGTGTTTGTACATAAAAGCGACGTTTCTTCAATGAATTCAATCCCAGACTCATTGGTGAAGGAGGTGGTTTGCTAATGCGAGGACCCTTGTACACATTTTTTTTTTATATTTTGGAATTGGAGAATCCGGGAAATATGAATTAACATGTTCAAAGTATGATAGAGACTATTTTGTTGAATTGTCATGTTGAGTGGGTTTTACCTTTTTAGGGGCACCATTAGTTTTAACCGGTTGCGAATGAGGTTTCAAATTTGTGGTTTTCGGATAGACAATCATCCTCAACTTCTCTTTGATGTTCAATTTCATGGTGTCATCTACCTTAGCAAATCTATCTTGGATTATTTCCCACTCGGTATGATTAGTGATATCTGTTTTACCATCCTTAATCACACCACCATCATCAAATTGGAGTCTTTTTCAGTGACTGTACACTTTATCCATATGTATCAGTGAATTAATATTATTTTTTTGCAATGAGACAGGCACATAAAAGACTGTAAGTCTTTCTAAATGTGCATACACATTGTTCCCTATTCGTACATGTCTGCTCTGCTCGCTTCATTTTATGAAAGATGAAATTCAATCTCGACCGAGATACACGCCCAACCAACTGAGAATAGATAATGTTATCTTTGAATCGGTGTTCTCGTACGGTAATGCTCTGGAAAAAAAGTAGTTTGTATTTCAGTATGTTCTTCTTGGAGCATTTGGTTCACCCTATCCCATTCTCTATATAAATCATCCTTACTATTGTCGAAGTGTCTAACCTGATCGGTCCATTATTGTCGAGATCAAAAGTAATGCGTAGGATGTGGGAAACACCTTTGCAACTGAATTCACTAGTTCAGTGTCTTGATAAGTGACAATTACCTTCGGCATGTTTTCTAGGTCCTTCAACAAAGTCTTACACTCTTCCAAGGCCCATGTAACATTGATCTGTTTTTCGGATTCCAAAAATGCAAATCCCACTGAAAAGTCTTCTTTGTAGAATTAACACCAACAATGTCAAGAAGCGGGAACCTATACTTGTTGGTATTATACGTTGAGTCGATAATGAGGATAATGGGAAATGTGTTGAACAACTTAATACTTTCGAGATGAGTCTAGAATATGTCATTAACAATGACTTTATCATCACAAAACGTACCTTTTTACATAGTGTCTTTCATCCAAAAGTTTCAAAATTGTTGCATTTCCGATCTTGGACCCCTTACTGCCATGTTGTTTTAATGGTTCACATTGTATACCTGCTTGATATTTGAAACACTTTCTGGGGTGTTCCATTTCAAATCTACTAGTATGTTTTTCAGTGCCACTATGATTAAAGACGTGTTTGAAACAAATTCTTTCTCCTCCAGTTTAAGTCGACATACGATGGGATGGCCGGATAGCTTTGTTTACAAGGCATGGTTATGTATTCCAAAAATCGCATTATATTTTCACATGTCATCCACGTTAAAATTTCCGCACAATTTAAACGGACTTCCACTTTTTCTTGTTTTGGTGTCATCATGTTTCAACTCTCAAATAGGAGGAGTATATGTGCCACTTCTCTCGCATCTCATGGTTACAAATGCTTGTCTTCTATTTGAACCATTTTCGGACCTTATGATTACAATGCAAAACCTAAAATTATTGGCTACCATGCAGGACCATTAAAGCATATGTTCGCGAGCAGTAAACAATTGTTCATTTATGAAACATTGACCAATATCTATCTCAACAAGAATTAGTTTAACATCATCATTCACTTCTTATAGTTTAACATCATGCTTCACTCCATCTGGTTTAACATTATTCGGGTGCATCGTATCTAATAAGAACCAAAATAGGAAAATGCTTAAAAATCAGCAATAGACGATTTCAGATATACACAGGGTTCGATTCCTACGAAAGACAAAAACTCTACTAGTGAGGAGGGGTAGAGAAGGTCGTGAGGTAGCAGTTTCGGGAGCGCCTTGCAAGGGGCCCAGGTTGTTACATTGACACTCTTCAATAGGAGACTCTACCCACGACCATGTGGAGATACTTTTGATACAAGTGAGTCGGTCCCTTTACTCGAACCAAAGACTCATGATATCATTGTTAGGGTCATTCTGGGGGTCAACACGAGAGAGCATAAACAATTGTTCATTTATGAAACATTGACCAATATCTATCTCAACAAGAATTAGTTTAACATCATCATTCACTTCTTATAGTTTAACATCATGCTTCACTCCATCTGGTTTAACATTATTCGGGTGCATCGTATCTAATAAGAACCAAAATAGGAAAATGCTTAAAAATCAGCAATAGACGATTTCAAATATACACAGGGTTCAATTCCCACGAAAGACAAAAACTCTACTAGTGAGGAGGGGTAGAGAAGGTCGTGAGGTAGCAGTTTCGGGAGCGCCTTGCAAGGGGCCCGGGTTGTTACATTGACACTCTTCAATAGGAGACTCTACCCACGACCATGTGGAGATACTTTTGATACAAGTGAGTCGGCCCCTTTACTCGAACCAAAGACTCATGATATCATTGTTAGGGTCATTCTGGGGGTCAACACGAGAGAGCATTTTTCATTTTGGGGACTTTCCTTTTATGAGCAACACATCTTTGTGAGAGATATACCACATACTCACCCAAAACCTTAAGATGATATGTGTGTGAATTCTCTCACTTATAAATACTCAAGTCTCTCTATTTTTAACCAATATGGGACTTTCTCACATTACTCGCACTTACTTTTTTTTTATCAATACTAATAGTTACTTAAATTTTTTTGATGGATTTCACTAAAATCAAGACAAATATTAAGGATTAACGAACACTTATAAAAATATCTATCCATTATCAATTATCCATAAAACAATGGGAAACTAAATCCATAATGATTTAGTTTGTGAATTAACTTCTTATAAATTGAGTTGATTATGAATGCTGAATACTTTAATACATTTGAATTAAAAATTAAAATTAAAAATGATTGAATAATAAAAACTGATGAATAATTTAGGATCAAATTCATTTTTTTAAAAATCACCTTAATTTTTTTAAGGTTATTACCATTTTACTCTATGTTATATAGGTGATTTCTGGTTTAACTCCTGTAAATTTTTGTTGTTGTAAAAATAATCTTGCCACTTGAAGATTCTGTCGTTTTAAACTTTGTAAAAATTTTGTTTTTAAAATCAACCTTTCTACTTGAAAGATTCTATCATTTTAAACCATGTAAATTGTTTTTTTTTTTTGGTAAAATTAACATTGCCCAGTCAAGTTCTAGAGGATTTAAAATGATAGAATTTTCAAATTTATATGATTTGAAATGACAGAATCTTCAAGTGGCAAAGTTGGTTTTTAAAATTTTTTTACAAGATTTAAAATGACAGAGTCTTAAAGTGGCAATGTTAGTTTAACAAAACAAAAAATTGCAGGAGGTAAATCAAAAATCACCTATATGACAGGGGATAAAATGGTATTAACTCTTTTTTTTAATGGATCAATTTTGTATATGACTTATTCATTTAATAAAATTATTAATAATTTAAGGTGATATTTAGTAGGAATCATTTTTAAAATGATTAATGGTGGCTATAAAATAGAGCCCATACTTTATTATAATTGTGTTTATGAATTAAATTAAGGGCAAGTACTCTCAAATAGGACATGGTTGTCAATTCATGCAGGATACGGTATACATATCGTCCTATCAATTGAAGATTCTTCTAGAGTGTTGGCAAATGAATGAGAAAAGATATGGTTCTCGTTGTTGAGAATAATAAATATGAATTGGAAACTTTGAGAAATAAAGTGTGGTAGAGTCTCACATTGATTAGAAAAGAGGATACTTGAGCATTTATAAGTGAGAGAACTCACACACTTATCACTTTAAAGTTTTTGGTGTGTATGTAGTGTGTCTCTCATAAAGGCGTGTTGCGTATAAAAGAAAGGTCCCAAAGTAAAGGCTCCCTCGTGTTGAATCTCTGATTTGATAGCCCTAATTGTGGTATCATGATTCTCTGGTTCGAGTGAAGGGCCGACTTATTTGTATCGAAAGTACTCCTCACATGGTGGTGGTTAGAAGGTGTCTCATTAAAGAGTTTCAATGGAGGTACAAGTGTATATGGATGAAAGAGCTTCTGCTTGAGGGGGGGCATTGTGGATATACTCACATTTGAGGGGAATGTTGAGAATCACAAGTGTGATATAGAAACTTTGAGAAACAAAGTGTGGGAAAGTTTCACATTGATTAAAAAATAGGAGACTTGAGAATTTGAAAGTAATAAAACCCACACACCTATTACCTTAAGATTTTAGGTGAGTAGGCGGTTTGTCTCTCACAAAAGTGTGTTACTCATAAAAGAAAAATCCTCAATGTGAAAATGCTCCTTCTGGTTGACTCTTCGAATAACCTCAAAAACGGTATCATAATCCTTTGGTTCGAGTGAAGAGATTAGCTTGCTTGTATAAAAAAATCCATACTGAGTAAGAGGTAGCCCGTTGAAATGTATCAACGACAATACAAGTGTATAGAGCTTATGCTTGAGAGGGAGCATAATGGATAGACTCACACTTGAGAGGGAGTGTTGAGAATAACAATCATGAGTTGGAAACTTTGAGAAACAAAGTGTGGTGAGTCTCGCATTGATTAGAAAAGAGGAGACTTGAGCATTTATAAGTGAGATAACTCACACAACTATTACCTTAAGGTTTTGAGTGAGTATGTGGTTTGTCTCTCATGAAGGTGTGTTGTTCATAAAAGAAAGACCTCAAAGTAAATGCTCCCTCGAGTTAACCCCATATCCCCGATTCGATAGCCCCAATAGTGGTATCATAAACCTTTAGATCGAATGAAGGACCGATTCACTTGTATCCAAAGTACTCCCACATGGTAGTGGGTAAGAGGTGTCCCGTTGAAGAGTATCAATGGGGGTACAAGTGTATGTACATGAAAAAGCTCATGCTTTAGGGGAATCATTGTGGATAGAATCACACTTGAGGGAGGTGTTAAGAATAACAAGTGTCAGTTGGAAACTTCTAGAAACAAAGTGTGGTAAAGTACCACATTGATTAGAAAAGTGTAGACTTGAGCATATAAATTGAGGACTTTATAATTTTTAATGAGCAACACACTATTGTGAGAGACATACCATATACTCACCCAAAACCTTAAGGTGATAGGTGTGCGAGTTCTCCCACTTATAAATGCTTAAATCTCCATATTTTAAACCAATTTGGGACTTCCCCACACTACTCACACTTGTTATTCTCAACACCCCCCTCAAGTGTGAGTCTATACACAATGTTCTCCCTCAAACGGAAGCTCTTTTTTATTGCATACACTTGTATCACTGTTGAAACTTTTCAATGGGCCACCTCCTACCTAGTAAGGAATTTTGATACAAGTAAGTTGGTCCCTTCAGGTAAGTTCTCTTTTTATGGTTGGCATTAATTTTAGTAAAACAAATATAGCAGCAGTATGATTAATAGGATGCTCTAACATGTTGAGCAAGAAGTCTTATTTTATTAAGAAACATGTAGGATGAGATGTCCTATGCAGAGTCATTTGACATCTTAACCATATTGGGCTAGGCTGTTGGATCGTCTAAGATTTATCTAATGCAGAATTTCTGGGAATATTATGTTGTCTTAGGTGGCGTTCAAATTGAAGATCGAAGAAGAGTCAAGATGGTTTCATGGAGTTTATTAGTTTCTAATTATGGAGATAAATTATAAAACTAATGATAATAAGTCCTATAATTGAGGAGATATATCTACAACTTTATTTGTTATAAATCAGCTGCGATTTTGAAGCCCAATGCAGTCCAGAAGATAATTATAAATAGAAGGTTATTAACCTAGAAAAGGCACCAGCCGAAAATACAAAAGTTTAGATTATTATGGTTGAGTCTGTAAGCCACTCTCTATGAGAGTTGGTATATTTGAGCCTCTCGAATACCATGTTGGTATGAGAGTAGGACTGATGTTATAGAATTGCAATTCTATGTTGTTCATTCTTAAGCTTTTAAGCATAGAATGTATATTTTTCTTGGATGAAGCTTTAAAGAAAATTCAAGTGCGGTTTGTTAGTCAAGTGTCTTGACTGAAATTTATGGTTGATAGATATCACTGAGGTGATTTAGGAAGTGGGATGTTAATTTTTCATATTTAGGATGTTCCTAGATAGAAGTTGCATTGGATATGGATTAGGCAAGAAATTGTAAGCGGAGGAGTTTAGCTTTGAACTAATACTGCTGATAGTGGACTTCTTTCCTTGATTGATAGCCCCCAGAGTAGGTGTGATTCACCGAATAGGGTCATCATATCTTTGTGTTATTTTTCTTTCTACATTATTCACTTTTATTTCTTGATTGATCAAACATGTCGTGTAAGATGTTGGAATATCTGTCACGATTTCAAAATGATTAGGTTTATATTAGTCTGTTATATTATATCCATGTGTTGTTATACAGAGATCAATGTCTCAACATTAGGACATTTGTAATCTATATGCTCGAATTTCACTTCACTCGAACCTAAGGCTCATGATACCACTATTGGGGCTATCGAATCAGGGGTCAACACGAGGGAGAATTTTTACATATGAGACTTTCTTTTGTGAGCAACACATCTTTGGGAGAGACCGACCACATACTCACCAAAAACCTTAAAGCGTTTGGTGAGTACATGGTGTGTATCTCATAATGTGACTTATTCATAAAAGGAATTCCCCAATGAAAATGATCCCTTGTGTTGACTCCCCGAATAGCCCTAACAATGGTATCATGAGCCTTTGGTTTGAGTGAAAGTATCAACCCACCTGTATCGAAATTCCTTACTTGGTAGGAGGTGGCACGTCGAAAAGTGTCAATGGCGATACAAGTCTATATGATAAAAAAAATAGCTTTCTTTCGAGGGTGAGCATTGTAGATAGACTCACACTTGATGGGGCGTTGAGAATAACAAGTGTGAGTACTATGAGAGAAGTCTCACGTTGGTTATAAATGTGGAGACTTGAACATTTATAAGTGGGAGAACTAACACACCTACCACTTTAAAATTTTGGGTGAGTATGTGGTGTATCTTTCACAAAGATATATTGCTCATAAAAAAAGAAAAAGCTCGATGTAAATGTTCCCTCGTGTTAACCCCCTAAATAGTCCCAACACCTCCACTCGACAATGTCTGTTAGGGGTGACTTCTTTTACCCTATTTGATCTATGTTTATGCTAGAATTTTTCTTGAGGGGTCCGTTGGAGATTTCCCTGTTGGAAAGCACCATCTTAGTTTGGGGTAACAAGAATAAAAGACTACATAATTGTTTCTAACAAACAGTGTCAATTATCTCATGTGGATTCGAGGTGATAAATGTTATATTGGTTGATCTAAATTTAATATGGTATATTTCAACTTTTAGTTTATGCTTTGATATTCGGCCATTGTTGGGGTGGTACCGGTAGATATTTTAACATCCAAGTCAGGGACTCGTAAAAATATGATTCTTGATTTGACGTAATTTCCTTTCTTTTAGAGTTAGATTTTATGGTTTTGGGGTATAGAACCTTCTTGAACATATCATATGTCTAAAGACACAAGTGTCTAAATATTACTCGTTCTGTAATCTAATGTTCCTGCTCTAGTATTCCTCTTTGATTAGGTTTTTTAGTGAGCTAATATTCTTCTCTAGGATATTCATCTTTGGAGAACGTTGATATGTTGGCGTACTCTAACGATCCTTGGTTTTTATGAAGTAAATGAGGTTTTCTCCTTATGGACTAATCCTCATATTGGGGTTGTTTAAAATAATCATCGTCCTAAGTGAGAACAACAATTTTTCTTCAACATATTTTTTAATACTATCTTCAAATTCACTTTTCTCCACCGTGTCCGTGCTATTAAATTTTTATCTATATTCATCAAAACACAACTTTCCTTTTAACAATGAATATTTTGCAAATTCAAACAACAACTTTTTAAAATGAAAAAGAGACAATTTTGTGAGCAACTTTGTGCACGGTATAACAGTTTGATCCATGCATATTATTGGGTGTAACAAGATTATTAAGCTTTGAAAGTTAGGTGGCTTGTGTTCAACCTTTTTTGTATAATACTTGTTTTTTTAAATTAAACTTGTTTGGAGCTTAGTAATCAAACAAGACACTTCATATATCATTTCTGGAAGATAAATTTCTCTCTAAAGATAATATATATATATATATATATATATATATATATATATATATATATATATATATATATATATATATATATATATATATATATATATATATATATATATATATATATATATATATATATATATATATATATATATATATATATATATATATTATTATATATATATATATATATATATAAAAGGTTGTTTCACCTACATTAAAACCGATTTTAAGGATCTTAACGTCTTGAAAGGTAGTTTCATTTTTAATATAGAAGATGGAGACACTAAAATAAAATAAGTGTAGTAGAGATAAGAGTGTTGTGTTGGATGTGTGGTAAGAATACAAATGATATGATTAAAAATGAAAATATTAGAAAGTGTTGAGGCGACACCTATAGTAGAGAAGATGGTGGAAAGTCCTAGGTAATTTGGACATGTAGAGAGAAGACTTATAGATTATGTGGTAAGGAGAATATGTCATGTTCCGTTTTGGGAACCAAAAATAGATACAGTTGGAAAACTGATGAT
The DNA here is from genome assembly GCA_948472305.1 of Vicia faba. Taxonomy (NCBI): domain Eukaryota; kingdom Viridiplantae; phylum Streptophyta; class Magnoliopsida; order Fabales; family Fabaceae; genus Vicia; species Vicia faba. Next base: position 1,422,736,430 of record OX451738.1, on the reverse strand, counting down.
TTTGAGCAAAGGTGTTAATCTATGTCACACCGGCGCATGATGGATTTGCATGGTTAGCACTCCAACACTCAAGTCAGTTCAAGATTCAAGATGAGTGTAGTGAAAATGAGGATCAAAGAATATACCTTGTTCTTTGCATGTGAACTAATTTTATACCTTGGGTCAAGTGGTTTGAGATAATTGGATCTTAATCATTTGAGCCTCTGGCCGACTCAAAACAAATCATATAGAAAAAATCAAACAAATAGACAACTATGAATACCTAGAAACACTATAACAGAAGTTATTAATAAAGATCTCGAGATTAACAATTTGGATAGAAGCGTGGTTCTGAATAGAAATTTATGATGACATTTAATGCATGTAGTCGATTCCACTTAATGGGATAAGACTGAAGGGGTAAGAAAACACTTAGAAGGGGGGGGGGGGGGGGGGGTGTTGAATAAGTGACTCTTTTTGAGTTTCAATACAAAGCTCAAACAATAATGGAATAACACAATTATTTTTATCCTGGTTCGTTTGAACTCAAACTACTCCAGTCCACCCGCCAAGGTGATTTCGCCTTTCTCAACAAGGACTTAATCCACTATAATCAACTGATTACAATCACACAACAACAGTTGTGACTAACAGTGCACAAGTAATCTTACAAGTGACTAACAACACAAAGACTTAAATCTAGTCCTAGTCTGCTTGAGAAATCTGACCAAACTTGGTCTCTCAAGGAACAAATACAGAAGTATAATCTTTACAAATAATTGAAATAGAGTTTGCTTCTAATCAAGCTATATCACAACTGTGATTTTTCACTTAGAATATAATACACAAAATGTATGAACTATGAGTTTGTGAGCTTTTGAATCTTTCACGTAGTTTCTTATTTGAACGTCGTTATTGGCTTGCAATAAATGTCCTTCTACTTATAGTAGGAGTAATAAGATCGTTGCTGCCTTCAGAGGAAATGGAGAGCATTAAATGGTTTGCGTGTATCCTTGCAAAATTCCATTCTCCAAGAAACTAGTTGTAGGCACTTGAGTGCTTTCAGCCGTCTTTGCATTAATTATCAAACGTCAGAATGTAAGAGCGTGTTTCCTTTGCTTTGACAAGACACATTAATTTGGACGTTGTTTCAGTATTTGCTTTAAGTCAGAACATGCTTCATTCAACTTCTGATCAGAGCGTTGTTTGCTAAGAACTTTGAACAACGCTTGCTTTCAAGTTATCTTCAGAAACAAAGAGCCTGCTAGAAGTTAGAAGATACATTTTAACAAGTAAAGGTTCTTACCAGAGTCAGCAGATGCGTTTGAATAAAAGGTTCTTTTATCAAATACTTTCTTCATAATCTTTGCTTAGTACTTTAGAATATTTTCTTGTCAGAACATTAACTAAGACATTCAAAACACATTCATTAGAGCATAAATTATCTTAAATATAATTTAGTTATCATCAAAACTCTTTGAGATAAGTCAAAACTAATCTTGTTCTTTCAATCTCCCCATTTCTGATGATGACAATAAATTATTTTAGATAAAGAAAAGAAACAGATTAAGAGATAAGAATCTCCCCCTGAAATGAATATTTCTATGCATAAGATATCCTGAGATTATTTAGTCAGAGTGATACACAGTCTTCTTGAACTTCTTCAGAACTTCTTCAAGAAGATAAATCTTAGCTGGAATATTCTTTCAGAGTTAAATGATACCTGCAAAAAAAATTCTTTTGCACAGAAGGAATTCTTGCAAATTTGTTAGAATGTCTGAGACATAGTCCCATAACTGTTAAACAGTGATTAGTTCAAAAATGCACATTTTCTCCCCCTTTTTGGCATAATCAAAAAGTGTAATAAATGAGAAATTTAGAAAGATTTCAAAAAAAAATAATTAAAAATAGATATCCAGAAGTACAAACAAAACATCCAAATAAGAGACAAAAAGAACTAGGATTTCTTAGAGACAAGAGCCATCAGAAGATTCTTGATTTCAGAGGCAGATTCACTTTGCATTGCCATCCAGTTCTTGAACTCTAGATTTGTTTGATCTTTCTTATCCATGCGTCTATTCAAGACTTCATTCTCCCTCTTTAGCTCTTTCAGAGTGTCCATAATGAGTGAGGTAGAAGCAGAAGATGATGAAGCTTCAGTAGAAACAGGGTCAGAAGCAGCAACTGATGAGTCAGACTTCACAAAGGTGGAGAGCAGAGTGCCCAAATCCATTGCAAGAGTTGGCACAGGTTTAGGTCCATCCTTAACTAAAGGTTGATTCAATAGAACAATAGCCAGAGGATTTGAATCTTCAGAGGATTCTTCAGATTCATCTTCTGATATGTCCATCTTGTCAGCTGGTGTATCAGCAATCAATAGCGAAGACTTCTTATTCCAAGTATCAGCAGCTTCTGTCTTAAAGGAATGCAGAAGTTTGGAAAAGTTGTCCAGCACCTGAGAGTGGCACAAATCCTGTAACTTCCGTGATTCAGCAACCAAAGTTCTTCTGAAAGTTTCCCATAGAAGATCTGTTGTTGTTGTGTTCACACTTCTGAGGCAATCTTCTTTCAGCGGTTGTAACCATGCTTGAACATTTGTTATAAAATTATGAAACAAAGTATTTACATCTGGCTGAATAGGTTTAGGGACAACCGTTCTGTAAGTTTTGTTTTTCAAGAATTATAGAGATTGAGAGTCCACTACAGTTCTTAAAAAGCTATTGGGTTCAGGATTATTTGTAGGTTCAGGTTCAGGTTGGTTAACACAAATAGGAGGTTCTGATATATCATGAGGTACGGATGGTTCAGCAATTTTAGTTTGTTCAAAAATTTGTTGTTCTGGAATTTGAGGAGCTGAGAGTGGTGTTGTATGTTGTGGTGAGGTGGGTGGAGTGACATCAGGCGAAATTATTATTGTATAAGCAGGAGTGGGAATAGGATTTTGAGGTTGTGATTGGTTCATAGCAAAAATATTTTCAGTTGGTAGGTTGAAAGGAGGTTTTATGGTTGCTAGAGGTTCATTAATCCCTGGAATTCTCCAAGAGCCAGCATCATACCATCCAGTGGGTCTGGGTGATAGAGGTCTGGGAGGGGGTCTTGAGAAACGTTCAGCAGGAATAGGTTGAAAAACATATGGTTCAGAAGGTTCTTATTGAGAGGGTTCTGATTGGCTGTCAGAATGTTCATCAGAGTCAGAATCACTTAAATCTGTTGAAAATTGATTTTTACTAGGGTTGTCAGTAAGGGGTTCAGATGGTGAGGTTTGAGAGGATTCAACAGACGCAGATACATTTTCAGAATTATAAACAGGTATAGTTTCAGCATGATTACCTGTCTTCTTTTTCTTCTTCTGAGGAGTGTCAGAAGGTCCTTCTACAGCTTTTCTCTTCACATATCCTTGGAGAATAACATCAGGAGCAACTTGATTTCTTCCTTGAAGCCAAGCTGGATCAATAGATGATCATGTTTCTCTGCAGGTCTCAAGATAGTGCAAAACCATACGAGAATGCTCCCCTGAGTTGAACATAGGAAAGTCAGCAATAGGAATTCTTCTCTTCTTCACAATAGTTGACAGACATGGAGAGGGTTCCACCAGCAGTTTGTCAATAATTTTCCTCTTCAGCAAGTTCTTTCCAGTCATTGTCTTACCACAGATAGGTTCAAGCTCCCCCAGAAGATTTGCTTCTTTTAGGTGAGCAATCAGACCATTCTCAGTCAGAATGTCTGATAATAACCTCCCCATAGGAATCCAATTCCTCTTTGATTTGGGATTCTTCATCCTTTCAGCTTCTCTGGTTTCTTTGACATGGTTCCAGAGATGTTCAAAAAGCAAGTAGGGCAAATCAATTTTGACATTGGTTCCAAGGCAAAACAGCAGATATTGTTGATCAGCGTTGATGTAATCAGGAGAACTGGTGTCTTTCCTGTGGTAAATACATCCATGAATAATCCTTGCCCAAATCTTATATTTGTCCTTCAAATCCCTGACTTTGGAGGAACCTTGACCGTTGGTAAAAATCTCTGTGTATACCCTAGACATCTCCATTCTTCCAGTGGGCATTCCTGTAACTCCAAGTCCTTTAAATCCCAGCAACCTTCTGATTTGATTTTCTGTAATGGATATTTCCTTGCCCATTACAAAGGAGAGAATAACCTTGGGAGTTGCAATAGCGTGAATCCAGAATTCTTTTACCAAATGAGGAAATACTGGACCAATAAGACGATCAAAGTAGCTTTCCCAACCTTGAAACTTCACAGCAGGGAACAAGTCAAATCCATTCTCTCTGAGATTCTCAAAGTCTACCATTAGCTCACTCAAAACTTCCAAACTTTCTACCGGAATGAGAGTTGTCCTTTCAGGTATACTGTATTGATCAGAGTGGGTAGAGCAAGAAGAAGCCATTGAAGTTCTTTAGAAAAGAGAAATTTATGAAAAGGGTCTTAAGAGAAACGTACAATAAAAACTTGAGTTGAAAGAGACAGTAAAGAATGAAAAGGGTTTTTCAAAAAGTATTTATAGGAATTAATTTCAGATAATAGGTTAAGAATTAAAATTAAAAGTATTTAAGACATAATTAAAATAAAGATTAAAACTGATTTAAAAACGAATCTCATCATTACTTGCATTTAATGATTTTCTAAAAATGAGGGAAAACGTGAGATTATGGCTAATCATCAACAGTTACCTAGAACGTCATCAGTAGCTTTTGCACGCTTGACCTTTCAGAAACACACCACGTGTTCATCTTCTGAAGGATGCATGTAACAACTGTTTGTTCTAATTAATTTCTGAACTACACTTGGACATGAAGCGTTAGAATGTTTCATAACTTTTCATATAGCTTCTGTTACAACTTCTCTTCTAACTTCTGAAGAGTTGTTGATCAGAGCATTCATTTCAGAAAGTTCTGAAGTCAGTCATAGAAAATAAATATTATTTTACTCAGGACATAATTCCATATAAATATTTTTCAGAATGAAATTAAATCTATCTTCTGAAAGGGGTTTGGTAAAAATGTCATCCCATTGATGGTCTGTTTTTACAAAAATCAAGTTTAAAATCCCCTTATGAATATAGTCCCTTATGAATATAGTCCCTTATGAAATGATATTTAATTTCTATATGTTTGGCTTTAGAATGTAAGATTGGATTTTTAGAAAGACAAATAGCAGAAGTATTGTCACAGAAGATAGGAATCTTACTTTCATAAAGTTTGAAATCTTCTAGTTGACTTTTCATCCAAATCATCTGAGAGTTACATCCAGCAGCAAATATATATTCAGCTTCTGTGGTTGATAGAGCAATTGTTGCTTGCTTCTTGCTGTACCATGAGATAAGATTGTCACCCCAAAACTGGCAGCTTCCAGAGGTGCTTTTTCTTTCAATTCTATCTCCAGCAAAGTCAGCATCACAATAACCTGCTAGTTTGTAATCTTGTGATCTTCTGTAACACAGACCAAGATTAGCAGTACCTTTCAGATACCTAAGAATTCTCTTAACAACTGTTAAATGAGATTCTCTAGGATCTGATTGGAATCTAGCACACAAGCACACGCTAAATAATATATTAGGTCTAGATGCAGTCAGATAGAGAAGGGATCCAATCATACCTCTATAGAGCTTCTGATCTACTTTCATGCTTACCTCATCTTTACCTAGAATGCAGGTTGGATGCATAGGTGTCTTGCCATCTTTACTTTCTGACATTTGAAATTTCTTTAAAAGTTCTTTAACATACTTCGTCTGATGTATGAAAGTATCTTCTGGAGTCTGGTTGATTTGAATTCCAAGAAAGAATTTCAATTCACCCATCATGCTCATTTCAAATTCTGCCTGCATGATCTTAGCAAATTCTTTTCCAAGGGAGACATTAGAGGTTCCAAAAATTATATCATCAACGTAAATTCGACAGATTAAAATATCATTTTTAAATGTTTTTCTGAAGAGAGTTGTGTCCACTTTCCCTCTGGTAAAAAAAATTTCTAATAGAAAATTACTCAGACGATCATACCAAGCTCTTGGAGCCTGTTTTAAACCGTACAAAGACTTTTTCAATTTAAAAACATGTTCTGGATGCTTTAAATCATTAAATCCAGGAGGTTGATGGACATATACTTCTTCTTCAATATAACCATTTAGAAATGCACTTTTAACATCCATTTGATATAATGAAATGTTATTTTGTACTACAAAATAAATTAATAATCTTATAGATTCTAACCTGGGGACTGGGGTAAAGGTTTCATTATAATCAATTCCTTCTTGTTGACTATAACCCTGTGCAACCAGTCATGCTTTGTTTCTGATTACTTCTCCTTGTTCGTTCAATTTGTTACTGAAAACCCATTTGGTTCCTATAACATTGAATCCTTTGGGTCTTGGAACAAGACTCCATACATCATTCTTGGAGAATTGATTTAGTTCTTCTTGCATTGCTAAGATCCAATCATTATCTTCCAGAGCTTCATCAATGGTAGTTGGCTCAATCAGAGAGACTAAACTAAACAAAGATTCTTCATTGATTCTGAGAGAGGATCTTGTTCTGATGGGATCTTCTTTTCTTCCAATAATTACGTCTTCTTTGTGAGCTGAAGATAATCTAGGAAACCTTTTCTGCTGGGGTTGGTCAGAGATTCTGAGATTTTTCAGAGCATTGTCAAGAGGATGATCTGCTACGTCTTCTTTTGCTTCTGATCTTTCAGAGTTTGAGTGATGATCTTCTGTACCTACAGAAAAATTAATTTGCTTTGGCTGTTGTTGGCCAAGCTTATCATCAAACCTGACTTTGATTGATTCTTCAACAATCAGAGTTTCTGTGTTGTATACTCTATAGCCTTTTGAGCGTTCAGAGTATCCAAGTAGGAAACACTTTTGTGCTTTGGAATCAAACTTATTCAGAGTTTCTTTGGTGTTTAGTATAAAACAAGTACATCCAAAAGGATGGAAATAAGAAATGTTGGGCTTTCTGTTTTTCCATAATTCATAGGGAGTCTTTTCAAGAATAGGTCTGATAGAGATTCTATTCTAAATGTAACACGTTGTATTCACAACTTCTGCCCAAAAGTGCTTAGCCATATTTGTTTCATTGATCATGGTTCTGGCCATCTCTTGTAATGTTCTATTCTTTCTTTCTAGAACTCCATTTTGCTGGGGAGTTCTAGGACAAGAAAAATTATGAACAATACCATTTTCTTTAAAATATTTTTCAAAATAATGATTTTCAAATTCACCACCATGATCACTTTTGACTTTTGTGATTTTAAAATCTTTTTCATTTTGCACTTGAGTACAAAAGTCAATGAATACAGAATGTGACTCATCCTTGTGTTTTAAAAACTTTACCCATGTCCATCTGCTGAAGTCATCAACGATGACCAATCCATACTTCTTGCCTCTGATGGATGCATTTTTAACTGGCCCAAACAAATCAATATGAAGTAACTCTAATGGCTTAGAGGAAGAGACAACATTCTTATATTTAAAGGAAGGTTTTGAAAATTTTCCTTTTTGACATGCTTCGCACAGAGCATCTGAGTTGTACTCCAGATTGGGAAGTCCTCTAACTAAATTTAATTTATTTAGTTGAGAGATTTTTCTAAGACTGACATGTCCCAATCTTCTGTGCCATACCCATTGCTCATTGCTAACAGACAAAATACATTTGACGTTTTGAGATTTAAGATCTGATAAATCAATTTTGTAAATGTTGTTCTTTCTCTTGCCAGAAAAGAGGATTGATCCATCCTTTTGGCTTACAGCTTTACAAGAGTTTTGATTGAAGATAATGTCATAGCCATTGTCACTTAATTGACTTATGGACAATTGATTATGAGCTAATCCTTCTACTAATAAAACATTAGAGATAGAAGGAAGGTTATTGTTTCCTATGGTTCCAGAACTAATAATCTTCCCTTTCTGATTACCTCCAAACTTCACATCTCCTCCAGCTTTAAGTTCCAGGCTTTGGAACATAGACCTTTTTCCCGTCATGTGTCGTGAGCACCCAGAGTCCAGGTACCATGACTGGTGTCTCAATTGAGCTGTTAAGGACATCTGCAACAAATATTATTTTATCCTTAGGTACCCATATCTTTTTGGGTCCTTTTGGGTTAGCATAAGAGTTTCCAGAATATGATGTATATTTTATATCATGTGAGTGTCCAAACTTGAATTGCTTATTCAGAGGTTTGTAAGTGAAGGTCATTTTAGCAACAGGTTATGGAATGTATGTCTCCTTCCCTTTAGGAGGTTAATATCAAATTCCTCTTCTGTTTTTCCCACTAACTCCACAGATCATTGAAGCCATTTTGATTCTGTCTATGCTTTTACCAAGAAAATATTGAAAGCTATAGTCATATTCTTTCAGAATATCTTTTGAACTAGATACAGATTCTGAACTAAAATTCTTTTGAACAATTTGAATTTCCTTTTCAAGTTTAAGATTGTTTTCTAAAAGTTCAGATTTTTCTGTTTCAAGTTTCTTAAAATCAGATGCAAGACTCTTCTTGAGTTTCTTGTATTTGATTTTGAGCTTACTATAGTTTTCCAGAAGTTCTGATAAACTATCAGCAAGTTCTTCTCTAGAAAATTCAGAAAATACCTCTCTTTGTTCTGAGTCATCTTCTGTGATAGCCATTAAAGTTAGGTTGGCATTTTCATCTTCAGAACCAGATCATCTTCAGAAGAATTTGAGTCATCCCAGGTTGCCATCATTCCTTTCTTCTTTCCAAATATCTTCTTTGGTCTTTCTTTTTGAAGATTTGGACAATCACTTTTTAAGTGACCAGGTTCTTTGCATTCATAACAGATGATCTCTCTTCTGTTTGACTTTTTGTGTCCAGAAGATTCTGGTTTATCTTCTGACTTCTTAAAGTTCCTGAACTTCTTTTGTCTGTGCTTCCACAAATGATTGATCCTTTTGGAAAGCAAAGATAGTCTGTCTTCTTCTGAAGCTGATTCTTCAGAGTTTTCTTCTTCAGCCTGAAAAGCGTTAGTGTCAAATTTTTTAATTGATTTAAGAGCTAGAGACTTACCTTTCTTCTGAGGCTCATGCTCATCCAGTTCAATCTCATGACTTCTGAGAGCGCTGATGAGTTCCTCTAGAGACACATTGTTCAGATCTTTTGACACCTTGAATGTAGCGACCATTGGTGCCCATCTTCTGGGTAAGCTTCTGATGATCTTTTTCACATAATCTGCTTTGGTATACCCTTTGTTCAAAACTCTCAGACCAGCGATCAAAGTTTGAAACCTAGAGAACATTGCTTCTATATACTCACTCTCCTCAACTTTGAAGGCTTCATACTTCTTAACTAAAGCCAGAGCTTTAGACTCCTTAACTTGAGTGTTTCCTTCATGAGTCATATTGAGAGACTCAAACATATCATGCGCAATATCTCTATTAGTGATTTTTTCATATTCTACTTTTGAGATAGCATTTAAAAAAATATTTCTAGCTCTATGATGATTTTTAAAATCAACTTTATGTTGTCTATCCATATTTTTTCTATCCACTTTGTTTCCTTCTGAATCTGTAGGATGTTTGTAACCATCCAAGACTATATCCCAAAGATCACTATCATGACCAAGAAAGAAACTTTCTAGTCTATCTTTCCAGTACTCAAAATCTTCTCCATCAAACACTAGAGGTTTGTTGTAACTATTATTGTTTTGTTCAACAACCATTGTGTTTTCTTTTGGATCTTTTCCTGACACGGTTAAGTGTTGAGCTCAGAGTCAAGCTATGATACCAATTGAAGGGGTAAGAAAACACTTAGAAGGGGGGTTGAATAAGTGACTCTTTTTGAGTTTCAATACAAAGCTCAAACAATAATGGAATAACACAATTATTTTTATCCTGGTTCGTTTAAACTCAAACTACTCCAGTCCATCCACCAAGGTGATTTCGCCTTTCTCAACAAGGACTTAATCCACTATAATCAACTGATTACAATCACACAACAACTGTTGTGACTAACAGTGCACAAGTAATCTTACAAGTGACTAACAACACTAAGACTTAAATCTAGTCCTAGTCTGCTTGAGAAATCTGACCAAACTTGGTCTCTCAAGGAACAAATACAGAAGTATAATCTTTACAGATAATTGAAATAGAGTTTGCTTCTAATCAAGCTATATCACAACTGTGATTTTTCACTTAGAATATAATACACAAAATGTATGAACTATGAGTTTGTGAGCTTTTGAATCTTTCACATAGTTTCTTGTTTGAACGTCGTTATTGGCTTACAATAAATGTCCTTCTACTTATAGTAGGAGTAATAAGACCGTTGCTGCCTTCAGAGGAAATGGAGAGCATTAAATTATTTGCATGTATCCTTGTAAAATTCTATTCTCCAAGAAAATAGTTGTAGGCACTTGAGTGCTTTCAGCCGTCTTTGCATTAATTAGCAAACGTCAGAATGTAAGAGCGTGTTTCCTTTGCTTTGACAAGACACGTTGATTTGGACGTTGTTTCAGTATTTTCTTTAAGTCAGAACATGCTTCATTCAACTTCTGATCAGAGCGTTGTTTGCTAAGAACTTTGAACAACGCTTGCTTTCAAGTTATCTTCAGAAACAAAGAGCCTGCTAGAAGTTAGAATATACATTTTAACAAGTAAAGGTTCTTACCAGAGTCAGCAGATGTGTTTGAATAAAAGGTTCTTTTATCAAAGACTTTCTTCATAATCTTTGCTTAGTACTTTAGAATATTTTCTTGTCATAACATTAACTAAGACATTCAAAACACATTCATTAGAGCATAAATTATCTTAAATATAATTTATTTATCATCAAAACTCTTTGAGATAAGTCAGAACTCATCTTGTTCTTTCAAAGGCTTGGTTGGTTGCTTGGTAGATGGAAACACTAATTTTTGGTTTCATTCACGAGTTTCAAAACATCACCTTCTTTAGAACATCCAAGATATAATGTCTCAACTTATGGAATTGATGATAATAATATCACTGCAAACTTAAACCTTCTTATGCCCCATAGAAGTTAATTCTACTTCAATTAAGTGATTTCAACCAACTTCTGTTGCTTTTGCTGAATTACTATTGTGGAGTGAAAATATTAATGGTGAATATACTATCAGAAGAGGATTTTATTGGATGTCATCTATACATCAGGATTATGATTCTAATGATCACTGAAATTGTATATGAAAGTTGACTATTGCAATAAGTGTTCAATATTATATTTGGTAGGTTTGTCTTAAATCTCTTTAAACTAAGTATGTCTTACAACATCCAAGTGTAAATGTTTCTCATACATGCCTTATTGAGTTAGAAATATTGAAACTATTACTCATTGCTTACTAATCTTTGCGTGAGTTGTGTATATTTGGTGTGGGTGTGATTTTCCTAATATTTCTATACGAGTTTTTTTGAATTTAAAAGTGTTAACTTCTTAAATGTTATACAAAATGTGGTTAACAAGGAAGGAAGGTTATCAATTAATTTTGTTATTTGGAGCATGTGGTGTATGTTTTACTCCAAAGTTTGCCCTCCCATTTTTGAAGACAACTAATTCAAGACACCTCCTCATGATTCTATGGTTCTCAATTACTCAAGACTACTCAAGGAATTGGTCAGACAAACTCTCCTCATAAGCAGTTGGCCTACAACTAGGGTTTGACTTTCTTCAAAGAAAATTGAGCTTCTAATACCTAAAGTGAGTTTCATGGGTCCTCATATGCTTCAAAGAATCATCATGTCAAGTTTTAAGCCATACATCACAAGTTTGCTCAGTCAATTGCTTAGATGATTGAAAATCAACTTTATTGGACAAAAAGTCAATTATGGTCAACATACGGTCAAACTTCAATATTTTAGGTCATCATCGACATTTTGAATTCATATTCATCATTTTATCAAGATTTGATCATGATTCATCAAGAAAACTCTTAATTCATCAAAAGTCAAAAGTCACTAAAATTAGGATTTTCTTAAGGAGAAGTCAACTAAACTTTGACCAAGCATAACTTTAACATGATTCATCAAAAAATCCCCAAAAAAAGCTCATTTTGAAGAAAATTAAATTCTCTACAACTTTGTCTCTCTAAGCTCAAGTCTAAAAATGCTTCATTCGAGAGATATGGGCCAATACATTATAGGTCATTTCAAAAGTCAATAAAAAGACACTTTTGTCAAGGCAACTTACATCAAGTTAAAGTATTAAAATGCAAAAATTATTAAAAGAGATATTGTAGAGAACATCTTAAGCTTTCCAAAAAGTCTAAGATCACTTTCAAATGATGAAAATTGGGTGAGATATGATTGGTGCAAGTTGAGCAATTTTTGAAGAATGCATGAAACTTCAATTGGACAATGTTGAACTTTTGGGTTAATAGACCTAACCTTTGATGTTCAAACATGTTTATAACATGTTAGGGGACCTCTAATTTCATCCATGCATAAATCTGATTTTTTATTTTATTTATTTTTAATTTTTTTATTCAAATAAATTCAAAATAAATCAAATGAATGGTGAAGACTATGGACCAATGCATATGGGCTTTGCTATGGATCATTTTTGAAGCCTAAAAAGCTCATGGACAGATAGAAAAAATGTGGGAGGCGAGATTGGAACATGATCTTCTCAATATGGAAAGTTTAGAAACATATCTTCATTGTTTTAGAAGGTTTTCAATTGGTTTTTGGAAACAATTTATGCCATGATTGCATGAGATTCTTTCCATACTTTGTTGATCTATCCCTTTCTTTATATAAACCCAACACATTCAGGCCTAAAGGAGCACGTAATTTGCCTCTCAAGAACACACTCCAAAATTCTCAAATTTTGTCAAAACTAGGGCAAACACAAATCCCTATTTCCGCCCATTCTCAAGCGGTTCCAAGCATTCCATCACGCTCCTGAAGGTCCTAGGAGCCTGTTCCAATCCTTATTTATGCTCAAGCGATCCCAGGACATGCCAACCAAGTGGCTCCTACTTGGTAATGTTCTTCAATCTCAAACTTTTCATCCATGTTATATAAATTAATTCTAAGCATATATATGTGTTTCTAATGATGTCTGGAACCGTTTAGAACCATCATTTTTTTGAGATTTGATGCAGGAACAACAATCCACCATTGTTAGGAAAACATTTTGATGAAACTTCGGATCCATAGTTGCGGTCACTTTTTGGACCAAACTAACCTCACCACCAGATTTGCAAGGTCCGAATTAGTGGATCTGAGTGGTTTGATTTTGTTGTTTGAATCTTTTTATCAATAATCAATTTTGACTTTTTTTAATTAAATTTAATTAAAAAATTTCTTTATTAAAATTAATTAGAAACAAATAGGTTTTAATTATTTAATTAACATCAAACTATTTTTCCATAAAAAAAAACATTTTTTTCTAACATTTTCTCTTATTTATTTTTTTGCTATTTAAAATTTCTAGAGAAATTGTATAGGTCGCGCAGTTTAAATGTAATAAATTAGATTTACATTATCGTATTTTTTCCCTAATTATGTAACTGTACCAAAGCCCTGTAATAGTTGTAGGCCTTTACTTTCTTGCGCTTTACTTTTCGCACCTTTATTTTTCTGCACTTATAATTATATGCTTGTATATATAACTGTTAGTAAATAGGTTTGTATGGCAAGATTTAAAATAAATCAGTAGATAGATCCTAACTAATCAAGATAATATAACTGAACTGAACACACTTTTCACACTTTGCACCTCTAGGGTAACCTCACTTTGTTGTCTTTGAAAACATGGTCATGTCCCTCGAACGTAGGGACACCTTAGTTAAGAACCTCAATCAAGTCATCATAGTCCCTTCGAATAAAAGATCATAGTCCCTCGATAACCCTTCGATGTTGCTTACGGTAAATGATCTAGTCCCTTGTTGCCTGCAAATAAATATGATGACAGTGCCTTCAAATTGTTAAGGTATCCTTACGAGTTACCTTCTATAACACCCCAATTCTACCCCAAGCAATTATGCAGAATAAATCAGAGTTATAAAATTTCAATCATACAAATGAATCGAGACGTCATAAATTCTTTTAACAAATTCATTGCATTCATCGTGGATATATAACACTTTTTCAAAACATCGGATGAACCATCAACATAGCATCTTTAATTAAATAAATTATCATCTACGAACACCATGCTCTTAAATGTTCAGCATGCTCTTCTTCTGACTTAGAGTAAATCAAAATATCAATAATGAACACCACTACAAACCGATCCAAATAAGTGTGAAAGATAAGATTCATATATTCCATGAATACTCCCGGCGCATTAGTAACACCGAAAGGCATCACTGAATACTCTTAATGTCCATAATGCGTTCTGAAAGCCGTCTTCTGAATATCTTTATCCTTCACTTTAATCTGATGGTAACCCGACCTCAGATCAATCTTACTAAACACACGAGCATCCACCAATTGGTCCATCAAGTCATCTATTCTTGGAAGCGGATACTTGTTCTTAATCGTCACTTTATTCAACTGTCTATAATCAACACAAAGCCTCATACTTCCATCTTTCTTCTTCACTAACAACACTGGAGCACCCCACAGCGATACACTTGGTCTTACAAACTTCTTCTCAAGTAACTGTTCCAATTTCTTCTTTAACTATGACAATTCAGACGCAGACATCCTGTATGGTGCCATAGACACAGGTCTGGTACCAGGTACAAGATCTATTGCAAATTCAACTTCCCTCTCCGGTGGTACATCAAGAATCTCGTCAGGGAAAACTCCAGGAAATTCACACACCACCTGCAATTCCTCAATTACAGCTTGAGTCTCTACAGATAGCGACGCCAACAAGAAAAACATTTGTGCTTCCTCTTGCATTAATTTCCTCAATTGTCTAGCAGACAACAAACCATCTTCCTCTTCCTCAAGAGTAGAAAACTTCACCGACTTGTCATAACAGTTAATATGAACACAATTATGCTATAACTAGTTCATACCCAAAATTACATCCAAACCTCTTAACGGTAAACAAACCAAATCAACAACAAAGTCTCTATCGAAGATCGACAAGGGACACTTAGAACACATAAAAGAAGTAGTCACCGACCCCTTGGCTGGAGTATCGACGACCATTTCTCCATCCAAAGAAGACAACATAAGACCCAATCTTTCAACACAATCAGCAGCAATAAAACAATGCGTAGCACCAGTATCAATAATAGTAATTAAAGGAGTATTATTAATGAAACATGTACCTCTAATATGTATGTTCTCGGCAGCTGTCTGATCCTCAACCAAAGCAAACACTTTTCCACTTGACTGAGCCCTCTTTAGTTTCAGACACTGACTACCAATGTGCCCTTCTTCTTTACAGTTGAAACAAACCACACTCTTGTGCTCACACTCAGATACAACATGTCCGTTCTTGCCACATTGGAAACACTTCTTCACTTCAGTAGTGCACACATTACTCTTGTGTCTAGGTTTCCCACACTTAAAACAAATCACACCAAAGGAGCATCTCCTCCACTAGTACTATGTTCATGAACAACTCTCTGTTTACCCTTACCAGCTGGGGCATCATAAGGCTTACCGCGATTCTGTGGGTGCCTACTTCTCTTCTCACTAATAATCTTGTAATGAGCATTATTGTCCTCCTCATAAATCTTGCAGCTATCAATCAAATCAGCAAAGACACGGATTTTCTGATATCCAACTGCTTTCTTAATCTCTGGGCGCAACCCGTTCTCAAACTTAATACACTTCAAAAACTCAGCATTTTCCTCAGCGTAATACGGATAAAACTTGGAAAACTCAGCAAACTTGGCAGCATACTCAACAACAAACAAATTCCCTTGCTTCAACTCAAGGAACTCAATTTCCTTCTTACCACGGACATCTTCAGAAAAATACTTTCTCAAAAACTCTCTACGGAACACAGCCTAAGTGACATTCTCACCTACAACTTCTAACTTATGACAAGTCTCTAGCCACCAGTCATCATCCTGGACTGCTAGCATATGAGTCCTATAACAAACCTTCTGCGCTGGAGTGCAGTCCATCACGCGAAAGATTCTCTCAATCTCTTTCAACCATTCCAACGCTCCGTCTGGATCATACTTTCCCTTGAACGTAGGTGGATTCTCTCTCTGGAAAGTCGCCAAGCTACGAGATCCAGCATTCCCGTCAGCATTCGGCTGATTTTCCATTGCATGAGCCATTGCTTCTAAAGCAGCAGCAAGAGCAGCATCATTCCTTCTAGCAATCTCAACTTCTCACTACAACATAAACAACGATTAGAACATTAAAATAATAATACTCGATTGTTAGACAACTACGACTCGATGACAAGGTCATACCAACCTTTTGCTCTGATACCAACTTTGTAACACCCCAATTCTACCCCAAGCAATTATGCAGAATAAATCAGAGTTATAAAATATCAATCATACAAATGAATCGGGACGTCACAAATTCTTCTAACAAATTCATTGCATTCATCGTGGATATATAACACTTTTTCAAAACATCGGATGAACCATCAACATAGCATCTTTAATTAAATAAATTATCATCTACGCAGCAGAATTCTTAACAACATCTCTAACAAAACAGTAACTTTGAATCATCTCATAAATCATAATCAAATTAAAATTCGACAACTAAAAATCATCAATCCAAACAGCAAGCGTTCATTCCCCTGAGTGTTACATATCTGAGCAATGACACCGACTCAAACTATTGAAGGTATATATCCTTCACTCTCGATTACCTGCATGTTACCAACATAAGGGCAACATTCAAACAGAATGGGTGAGATATCTAACAATATAATAAAGCGCATGATAATTAATATATTAAATCAGATTAACAACATCACCACTTCTCATCTCATAATCAACATCAATCTCGGCAATAATATACATTCATCCACATCAAACTACACTTCTTCATGAAATCATATAATGCGACTCAATACTATGCAAATGCATGTGGTACCATTGGAGCAGATCTCCCATCTCAAAAATTTGCCAATTAATAGAGGCATTAACAAGGCATAACCTTCATCTCAAAATTTGCCAATCCAGGCCATCTCAACGAGCATAAGCTCCATCTCAAAAAAATGCAATGTATGCGACACAACCATGAATGTAATGATAACACCCAAGTTAACAACATCTCAAATCATCTCAAAACATCTCAATTTATCATCTCAGAACGTCTCAAAATAACATCTCAAAATTATCAAAATAATTCATCAAACATCATTTATTTATAAATCATCAAACATCATTATTCATTAATAACTTCTCATTAATAACTCATCAATATTTTAATTCTACGGTAAAAACAATAATGCCATTCTGAAACTCTAAGATCATGACCGTCACTATTCCTACTGTTATAGCTCAACAACAGCTTCTAAGCATCTAACGTTCATCGTTCAGCACAAAACAACATAAAGGCCATCCATCTTCTGACCACGCAACCTCTAACCAACGCTATTTCTAAATACTCAACTTCTGATGATGCAACCTTTGGACGACACAATCTTCCGACTACTATAACTTCTAACTAGTGTAACCTCTAATCAGATGCAACTTTTGATCATCACATCTTCTGACTAACCCCATATTCCGACGAATACAAATTCTGACTAATCCCATCTTTTGACTAGTACAAATTCTGATCAGCCACATCTTTTGACCACTCAACCTCTAATCATGACATCTTCTGACCACTCAGCCTCTGACCAGACACAACTTCTGATCATCATAGTTTCTGACCACTCAAGTTCTGACTAATACAACTTCTAACCTTAGAACTGCTACCTTTCACTATGCCACGCGCCTTCTAACAACTTACGTCTAGCTTCAGAATTTCTATCTTGCGCTAAATCTAACGCAACTCTAGTCAACATACTTCTAATGTCAGAACTGCTACTTTCTATTCATCCTACTATTTTGATTATTTTCCTGCTATCAATCTACTAAGAACAGTATTAACCAATTTCTATTCTCCAAATTAATTCATCAATCCTAACACAGTAGCGCCTATTATCAATTGCTAAATTCTGTGTTTTATGTACTGCAATATTCAATGTTTCTTCTTCCCTGTTAACCTTACAGATTCATACATAAAGCCTTAAACCTAATCTAATAGTGACAATTTATCACCCATAAATCACCTTATAATTCTACAGCAATTAAACAACATCAAGACATCATTATTCATCCAAAAATGCATCGATTCTCATCACACAACAATCGTATATCTTTAATTCATAAACAAGACAACCACCTCTAATCCCACATATCAATCATCATAAACCCAATTATAGAGTCAGAACCCCACCCTTACCTTGGATTGAAGGTTGCTCTATAATTTCCAGGTTGAATCTTCGTTCTTTCCGTTATTCCTCCTTCTCACGCAGCTTGCAGGTTCTCCTCAAATCCTTATTTTCTTTCTACTGCTTCTTACTTCTATTCCTTCTCACAAATAACAAAATAACCCTATTATTCTATTATTCCTTATTGGGCTTAAAACCAACACACCCCATTATTACTTCTATCCTCCCAAAATAAGCCCACATTAAATAACATTACACTTTAATATTATTTCACCACATAATAAAATAAATCCAATTAATTATAACACATCTTCATAAATATTCCAAAAATAATTTAATTAAATAACTAATTAAATTACGGGCGTTACAATCTAGTCCCTTGTTGCCTACAAATAAATATGATGACAGTCCCTTCAAATTGTGAAGGTATCCTTACGAGTTGCCTTTTGTGACCGTACGAGACCCTGCGCCTGTCCCTCAAACATCCAAAGATAGGACTTCCTACTAACTAATGATAGGAGAGCACTATCTAAGTGAGGATGAAAAGAACAAAATACTTTTGAGTAGGTAGATAGCTCGTAGTCGCTTACTCACAACAAAATTTTAAAACAAACATCTTTTTACACAATCACACTTTTCTCTGAAATATTTTTAAAATAAACATTTCGTATGCATTCTCAACGATATGAGAATCATTACAAAATTTCCGCACTTAGGCATTTTTCAAAATATTTTCAAACAAACACAAACACAAAGCATTTTTCAAAATAAAGTGAGCTAGTGATTAAGAGCCCGTAGATAACTATGGATGAAAAAGTTGCTAGCAACTTCCCTTTTTATAACCTACCCCCCGAACTCAAAAAAAAATCTCAAAGGTCTTTCCTGTTCTTTTCACCCTTTTATTTATTGGATAAAAGAAAAGTCGGTGGCAAATCTTGCTATCCGTAATATTTGCGATAAAACACAAAACCAAAAGTCAGTTCTCCTACCGTATTATAATGTACAAGGAATAAATTTGTTTTGAAAGATCTAACCCATATATCATATTCAATTAGTGACAAGAGAAACACCTAAATTTTATCATTTGCTAATCTCCTTAATTCAAATAAAATTATTTAGTTAAAGATTGAGATATTTCTATCCACCACATTCAAATATTATTATCAAATTAGGTACTAATCATAAAGGATTTTTATGATGGTGCATAAGCAATTGTCTTATCTTTTTTCAACACTATTAGTTAATGTGTAAGAGTCTACTTTGTTAGACTGTACCTCAGGGTTCATTATATCTTTGTCCTTTAATTTTATATCGGGGTCTATTTTGCTCCCTTAATTTTTAAAATGTTTATTTTGGCCCCTTATATCTTCAAACATCTCCACTTTAGTCATTTCCGTCAATTTTTTAGTAACGGTGTCAAATATTTCACTTGTGGCATCTGATGTGGCATTTCTTCTTTATCACCATCTTCTTTATTGTGCCTTCACTGTGTTTTTACCCATAAACCAACAATAAATTTAATTAGGGATCCAAGTTCATTTTTCTGGGCTCCATTTATTTTGAGATAAAAAAAACAAAAAATTTGACTAAAACATTGATAACAAAATAATCCCCCATGATACTTCTCTGCAGCAAATCACCTTCAACAAATCTTCCATCACTTTTCCTGATTCACGCAACAAATAATCTTCCATAAAATCACCATCAAACTCCGATTCATGCAACCAATAACAATGGTATCTGATTCACACTGCAAACTCTGTTCAACTTCTAAAAAACGTAAAACTCTTCCCAATTCTTCTTCACCCCACCAAAATTATCACAATCAGGAACATCCACGTCAAGCCTAAACCTAACCCATTGAATATTCAACTCACTACCGTTCAATTACTCAACAAAACGGATCCTACATCCCACGATGTTGTTTTCAGTTCTAAACCTAGCCCCTTGGTGATAGTGCTTCATAATCGGACAACTCCACTTTTTCAGCTTCATCCTTAAACCCAATTCTTTATAACATGAACCCGAGTTGAAGAAGAAGAGAAGAGAGACAATGATGGGAACACCAAAGCCATTTTTCGGTGCTTCCCAATATGTTCACTAGTTTCGCTGCTTGGGGTGGTCTCTCACT
Organism: Vicia faba; assembly: GCA_948472305.1. Taxonomy (NCBI): domain Eukaryota; kingdom Viridiplantae; phylum Streptophyta; class Magnoliopsida; order Fabales; family Fabaceae; genus Vicia; species Vicia faba. The sequence continues at coordinate 1,422,716,017 of OX451738.1, read as the reverse complement.
CTGTTACACCCTTCGTATCTCTTCCCTCGTCCACTTCTTTTCACTATTTCAACAATCTTTATTCATTTCTCCTTCAATTCCTACTATTCAAGTAATAATCTTTTTAAATCTCACTTTAACCCTTTTCTATTTATTTCTATTAATCGGTTAAATTCATTTGAATTGATTGGAGAATTGGAAAAAGTTTCCCCTTTTTGCATGTTATCACAAGACACTGTGTTGTGAAATTGTGAGAAATTTACAAGGTGTATTATGATATCATATGGCGCAACTTCGTGTTGAAGTGACTAAACTATGGAGAAAGAAAAAATGAAAAGATATTAATGAAAGAGGATCTAAAGATAGATTTTATTTTTAGAATACTTATTCATGTTATATCCACATCAGCATTGATATAATCCACGTGGATAACTTTTTCTGACTTTATTAACAAAAACAAACAGAAGGATAAATATGACGCTATTTTGATAGTTAAAGAATTGACTTGAACATTTTAAAAATTAAGAGACCAAAATAGATTCCAAGATAAAGTTAAGAGATTAAAAAAAGTATTTTGCCTAAATAATTCTACCAAAGTCAAAACAATATTTAAAAAGATATAACTTCATAAATTTCTAAATTTGTTAAAGGTAAATTTTTTACAAAAAAAAAGAAGCTAATTTCTTCAATATTTCGTCAAATCAAATAAAATTAAGTAAAATTATGTGATGTTGGTGGTAAAACATATCTAATTCATTGAACATGTTTATTTTCCCGCACTTTAGTACGTAGAATACCAGTAATTTAGACCAACATTCTCTAAAGTGTCTATTCCATATTTTTTTACAGATTTTTATAAACGTAGACAGTAATACAAATTTTTATATTTTTAAATTTAAAATATATATTGGCTGCAAACTCGTTTTGTCCGATCATCACTTTTATTACGGTGCAAATCAAAGTTTTAAAACTACACCCTTAAATATATTTATCCCGCCCCATTTACTATTCCTAGATTTATGTCTAATCTAGAGAGTTTTATGTGTCAATTCAAATAAATTTAAAATATACTCAAATTTCATTTTACAATTTTACTCAAAATTCATAAATGTAAAAACAAACAACTTTATGAATTAAAAGTCGATTTAAACCACCTTTCCTACATGGGCGGATTCATGTTTAGGCTAGGTGTGGCTATAGCCACACTAGAAATATTATATAACTCTTCAACTCACTTTTATCTCTTAATTTTCTCTCTCTTTTATTTCTTTCTCTCTCACACAGTAGACCCTTTCTCTTCTTCTCAAACCCCACCAACTTCCATATTTGTCTCTTTCTCTCATTAATCCAATAACCCCACCATTTGCATTGTTTATGGGTGATTGAAAATCAAAGGTAAACTAACTACTTCAAAATTTTCTTATTCTTTTGTTCTATTTGAGTTGAACCCTAAAACCCCAATTTGTTTTAAAAAAAGTAAATTTTCAATTTCTCATAAATATTTTCTTTACAATAAATTGTTCTTATTATTTTCTTTATAGAGTGAATAGCTAATTTTAATGGTTTCATTGTTCTCTTTATAGGATGAAGAAATTTTTTCCTGTGCTTTCTAGAGACAAAGCTACTTCTTCGGTAAATCTAGAAGTATCGGAAACTCAACATCCAAGTGAGAGTATTAAAGTTGTCGATTATGAATTGTTGGAAACCGATCCAGGAATTAGGTCTCCAATTTCAAGCTATCATCCTGACATCCAAAATGAGGTAAGGAAAACTTATTTAAAAATAGGTCGTCATAAACCTCCTTACAACTTTATCCAAATGATTTTGTAGATGTGCCGGAAGTGGCGGTACGACATCAGCTTCAGAATTATGTTAGAAATGTTCGATGTGATCCAAAATTTGCAAATTTAAACGGACTTTCAGATCTTTGTGCAAAACTTGTGGAAACAAAAAAATGCAACACTTTTGATATAGTTTATAAGCTTCTGAAGTTGGCTTTAGTCTTGCCAGTAGCAACTGCGAGCGTGGAACATGTTTTTTCAGCTATGAAGTTTGTGAAGAGTCATCTATGTAACAAAATGGGTGATCAATGGTTAAATGATCGTCTTGTAACTTTTATAGAAAGAGATGTTCTTGGAACAATTAACAATGATGTTATTTTAGCTCATTTTCAAGAAATTGATACTAGACGATTTTCATTGTAAATACACTTCATCAAACAATATTATTTTTTATTTTCAATATATTTTAGTCGATAATTTCTTTTATGTTTAGTCACAACAATATATAAAGTCTGGATCCGCCCCTACTTTCCTATGTCCTTATTTGGGTCAATTTTTGAAAGCAAATAGAAAGGTGCGTGGCATGTGTATGTGCATGAATTATGCCTACTAACTTTGAATTTGATAATAATTTGGTTAGTGCCATCGATGGATACTCAAATCCTTCGTATAATTATTTGACAGGGAAATGTGTATTTGAATTTAAAGCCAACAAATGTTTGTAGCTAATAACTATTCGACATTAACTACAAAATGTAAAGCCACAAGTTTTGCTTACCCCACTTATTAGCATATTTCATCACTACCTTTTATAAACACCTATTAATTTTTTTCATATATATTAAGATGAATTTGATACATTTTGAATTGATAAATGCATATCAATATTAGATACGGAGGCATAAATTTAAACCTGTGATATTTCACTTAATTATGTTTAAAATGATAAATTTTAATTATTAAATCATTTAAAAAATAGTTAATTAATTTAGCATGTTATTTTATTTGTTAATCTTCTTAAAATATTATTTTGACATTAAGACAAATACTTTTAATAATAGATCGTATTTGAAAGATGAAAAAAACACTTGATAATTTGCATAAAAAACCTATAAATATTTTATTAATCCCCAACTTTGGTTGGCTTTGTCCAAAAAAAATGTTGGACATTAATAAAATATTTATAGGTCTTTTATGCAAATTATTAAGTGTTTTTTTTCTTCTTTCAAACACAACCTATTATTAAAAGTACTCATTTAAATATCAAAATATTATTTTAAGAAGATCAACAAATAAAAAGACATGCTAAACTAATTAACTACTTTTTTTCTTCAAATATTTAATAATTATAATTCATCATTAAACGTGAATAAGTGAAATATTGGGGATTTAAATTTGTGCCTCTGCGTCTTATATTGTTATGCATCTATAAATTGAGTTGATTTAATGTATCAGATTCATCTAAATGTATAAGAAAAAAATTAATAGGTGTTTATAAAAAGTAGTGATGAAATCTTCATTGGTGCAGTCAAATGCTTTGTGCTCTAAAAAAAATATTTTCTTTCTTAAATACTTTACTCAAAACATATTCTAAGTGTTATGATATATAACTAAGTATATGTTTGGTTTTGCATTTAAAGCATCCTTAATTGATTCTGGATATGTAGAATTGGTTTGATATGTTATGTTGTTTTATAGTAGAATTGATTATGATTTTTTAGAATTTATTCTACTTGTGTCTAGAATTTGTAGATTTTGAGTTTAAACATGATTTTTACACTAAAAATTGTTGTTCCACTCACTTTTATAGAAATTCATCCAAACATAAATGACTTTACCTTCAACACACTTTTAACTAAAACCAATTCTACAAAATCAATAGTTTTCACCGTTGAACCAAATCCACAGAGAAAATAATTTAATTGGCAATTGTACATCTCGGATAAAATTTTTGAGTCGGGTTAATAAGAAAATTGAATACGAAATCCAAACCAAGAGTTAGCATAGTTCGTCCCAGACTAAACCATTCACGGGAAAGAACTAAGTCATATCACCTTTAGTGGGCCAAGTTCTGAAAGTATGCTTAAGACTGAATGCAATTTACTTTGATAAATACCCACTTTATGTGCAGAATGAGAATTAAGGTCATCGACAGCGTTAAAAGACCGGACTCAATTAATGGTACAAAAGACTTTTCCTCCTTAAACACCTCGCCCATACGGTCCCCGCATTTGGGGAAGTGTGTACATTCAGGATAATTTAATGAATCGAGTCTATATCCGATTTTTTAGAACAACCCATTAATTCCGTAGAGAAAGCACTTAAGTCATCTTAACGAACATAAGTGGTGAGTCTTATACAAGAAGATATGAGACTTAATTTCTAATAAATAGTCTCGTGCAGACAAGAGAACATATGTTGTAATGGTCAATAAATTGGTTTGACATAATGGATGGACTGTTCATATATGATTTATTCATAAAAGATCAGCCTTTGCTGATGAGATTAAAATTGAGTTTCACTGATCTCACCGGTGATGTACAAAGTTCTTGCGTGAATAGTAATTAATTTTGAACTTAAGTCATTGCATCTTCCTTTTCATTGCATGCATACATTACATACAGTAAAATGTTGAATATAGAACTCTCTAAATAACATGTCTCTTTTATTAAATATTATAGCAATGCTCTTTTCACTATTACATGAGCATACCACACCTTTGAAAATTTGAAATTGTTGTTCAAACATTCTGAAATGCATCATTGGACGCACCCACAATCACATCAATCTTCTTCTTTTTTTTGTTTCACCTCAGTTTTTAAAAATATGGTCTGGAGATGCATCTTCGTATACTACTTGGGCGTATCTAAAGATGCATCTCTGAAGTACCACATGCACTTATTTATGAGATTTTGTTATTTACGCAACTGATTTAAATAACAATTAAGTGATATTTCTAAAAGAAGAAACCATTGGAAAACTTTTGAAAAAATATCTCTCATTCTCAATCATTTTTTCAACATCAAAACATCATTCTTATATTTCATCACTTTAAAGGGATCAAAATAAATTGTAATTGTAGGTATAGATCATTCTTTTCATCTCGCATTCCCTACATTAATCCATGATTAAAGCTGAAAAATAAACGTTAAGTCCGGAGATGCATTTCTGGAGGAAGTTTGGTGTGATTCAGATGTACATCTCCGAAGCATCTTGATAGTTTGAATTTTAAATTTTTTTCCCTATTATTGGTGGTAATAGATACAGTGCACCTGAATATATTTCCTAAAGTTATTATAAGTGTGGATGTTAAACCGGTCAAAGTGAAGTATGATGTTAAATCGGATAAAGTGAATGGTGATGTTCAACTAGAAGAAATGAATGATGATGTTAAACCAGATGTTCGGCCGGTCTTTGTAGAGGTAGATGTTCATGTATAATTTACAAATAAATAACTGTTTTTTGTTCATGAACATATGCTATAATGGGTCCGTAGAGAGGCCAAAAAATTGGGGTTTTACGTTGTAATTAAAATGTCTGACAATGGTTCGAATAAAAGACAAGAATTTGTAATAATTATATGCGAAAGAAGTGGCACATACCAATCAAAGATTAGGAAGTTGAAATGAGATGACACAGGATCGAGGAAATGTGAGTGTCCGTTTAAATTGCACGGATACTATATGGAGGATGGGGCATGGAAATTTAATGTGATTTCTAGTATGCATAATCATGGCTTGGATTTCTAGTCAGTCATCCCATTGTATGTCGCCTTATTCTGGAGGAGAGGTTTTCGGATATGACATTAAACATGGTGGCACCAATACGTATGGGCGAAGTTTGTACTCACTAGACCCAGTTTTGTTTTGATGATGATTGTGTGAGGAAGGATGATATGTAGTTGTTTAGGTATTGGCATGCATTTTTGGCAAAACCAGGTGTATGAATGTCATGACTGATGTCATAACATTCTAGTTTATTAGGTACAGATTTATTAGGTACCTTTGCAGAAAAATATTGTCATACAGGTACTGATGTTTATGAGTGTGTATCTGAGCATTTTGCAAAATGATCACATTTACCTAAATCAGTAGACAGGTTTTCAGATGTCATAACAAATGTTAAGACATCCTGTTCTGAACTAACAGGTTTGCAGTTTGGTTAATTCTGAGTTTTTTCAGGAAAATGACTCAGTCTTTCCAGAACAGAATCCTGCGTTTTCTTTGGGTTAACCTAGCTCAACCCCAACCTGGTTGATAAAGTCCTGTGACCTAGTGTTAAGGTCAAACGGAATTAACCCTAGCTTTTTGTGGAAACCCTAACTGATGTTGCAGCTGCTATATATTCAACAGGGCTGCTGTTTTGAATGCAATCCCTTTTTTGACAGAAGATCATTTAGAAGTTGTATAGTTTTTACTATTGTAATCCAAGCAATTATCATTGTGATAAGTGACTTGGAATAGGTTTTAATTGTAAGGGTTGTGTAACACTCAAAGCTTTGAAGCAAGAGTGTTTGTATGTCTCTTGACTAAAGCTGTGAAGCAAAGTCAAGTTAGGTTTGTGTATCACTCAAAGCTGTGAAGCAAGAGTGTTTGTGTTGCTTGATTAAAAAGCTGTGAAGCATAATCAAGTGTATGTTTTGAAGAGTGTCTTCAATAATTCATTAGTCAAATTGTTTTATGTATCACTGCTGTGATTGAGGGGGAGTGAGTAGGAACTCAGGTTTAAGTTGTACTTAGATTGAAGTTGCATTGGGTAGGTCTTAAGTGAAGGAGATAAACTGGTTGGTTTATTCCTGAATTAACATCTCTTATAATGGATTTCCTCCCTGGCTTGGTAGCCCCCAGAGTAGGTGTTGTTGCACACTGAACTGGGTAAACAATTGACTGTGTTCTTTACTGTTTTTGTATTTACTGTCTTATAGAAAGTCAGATACGGTGTCACAACATTGAACGTGACATTGAGTATCTGCAGCCAGAATTTCAATTGGTATCAGAGCAGGCACCCTGCCTGTATTACTGGGTGAGATCTAGGGATATCACTTTCTGGCACTATGGACAAAGAAGGAGTTTTTGGAAGTAGACCACCCATTCTGGATGGAACTAATTATGACTACTGGAAACCTCGTATGATTGCCTTCTTAAAATCTCTGGACAAAAAGGCTTGGAGAGCTGCTGACAAAGGATGGAACCATCCCACCATAACTGAGAAAGATGGGACAATCAGTCTGAAGCCTGAGGAAGATTGGAGTAAAGAAGAAGATGAGTTAGCCCTGGGAAATTCCAATGCTTTAAATGCCTTGTTCAATGGAATTGATAGAAACATTTTCAGACTAGTACATCAATATGAACTGGCCAAGGAAGTTTGGGACACTCTCAAAACTACTCATGAGGGCACTTCCAAAGTAAAAATGTCAAGGCTTCAGATGTTGACTACCAAGTTTGAGAATCTAAAAATGATGGAAGATGAAACCATTCATGAGTTTCACATGAACATCTTGGAGATTGCCAACACCTCAGGAGCACTGGGAGAAAAGATGTCAGAAGAAAAACTGGTGAGAAAGATTCTCAGATCCTTGCCTAAAAGATTTGCAATGAAGGTAACTGCCATAGAGGAAGCCCAGGACATTAGCAATTTGAAAGTGGATGAACTTATTGGGTCTCTTCAGACTTTTGAGATGGGGATCACTGATAATGGTGACAAGAAGAACAAGAGCATAACACTTGTATCCAACACTGATGTTGAAAACAAGGAGGATGAAGAAGAAAATATTTCAGAAGCTATAGCCATGCTTGGAAGACAGTTCAACAAACTCATCAAAAGAATAGATCCAAAGTCAAGGTCTAATGTTCATAACATTCCCTCTGACATTGACAGTTCCAGCAGAAGATCAAGGTCAGAAGAGAAGGGAAACCAAGGCAGAGGAATTCAATGCCATGGCTGTGAAGGATATGGGCATATTCGAGCTGAATGTCCAACCTTTCTTAAGAAACAAAAGAAAGGAATGACTGTTACTTGGTCTGACTGTGATTCAGAAAGTAATTCTGAAGAAGAATCTGCCAAACTAGTTACTGCTCTAACTGGTGTTTGTACATCTGAAAGTGACACCAGTGATGAAGAAGTGACATTTGAAGAACTGGCTGATACCTACAAGAAATTGTGTATCAGAAGTGCTGAAGTCTGTGTGCAGAATGAGAAACAATCAAAACTCGTTATAAAGCTGGAGGCTGAAAAAAGGGCAGATCTTGAAACTATAAGTCATCTAGAAGGGGAAGTTCAATTGCTGAACTCGCAACTGAACCAAATGACCAAATCTGTCAAGATGCTGACCAATGGAACAGACAAATTGGAAGAGATTCTTCAAGTTGGACAAAATGTGGGAAACAAATCTGGACTAGGATTTGTGGAAGCTAAGAAATCTGGTGCAGACAAGAAGATCAGGCCTGATAAAAAATTGTCAAAGCAGATGTCTCAACACAACTCTCAACATCAGAAACAGAAATATATGAAGAAAAAATACCAAAGATGGAGATGTCATCATTGTGGGAGGTATGGACACATAAAGCCCTTCTGCTTCAAATTGCATGGATACCCTAATCAAAACTCAGGTGTTAAACCTAAGTCAAAAAGGGTACCACATACTCCTCAATGGAAGAAAAAGGCTACTGCCCTGATAGCCCACACTTCCCTGAGAGTGTCTGCAAAGGAAGGCTGGTACTTTGACAGTGGGTGTTCTAAACACATGACTGGAATAAAGAACATTCTCAATCATGTTAAACCTCACAACACTAGTTATGTGACCTTTGGAGATGGTGCTAAAGGTGAAATCAAAGGAGTTGGTAATTTGGACTGCCCTGAAGTTCCAAGTCTGAGTGAAGTACTGCTGGTAAAAGGGCTGACTGCTAATCTCATTAGTATCAGTCAATTGTGTGATCTAGGATTCAAGGTCAACTTCTCAAAATCTGAATGTCTAGTAATTAATGAAAAACTAGAAGTTGTAATGAAAGGAATCAGATCCAAAGATAACTGTTACTTGTGGCAGCCTGAGAACACTAATAACTCCACTATGTGTCCAATTACCAAAGAAGAAAAAGAGATGAAACTGTGGCACCATAAGCTTGGTCATCTTCATCTAAGAAGAATGAAAAGAGCTATCTCTATGGAAGCAGTCAGAAGGACTCCAAAACTACAGATTGATAAAAGAAGGGTTTGTGGTGAACTTAAAAGGCTTGGTAAAAAGAAACATGTCTATGATGTGGTGAATAAACTTGAAGAAGGATGTGTTGTCAGAACCAGAAGTAATCATGACAAGGATGTTGGAAACAACAAGTCTAATAAATTCTGTTTCCCTGAAGAAATGAGTCGTGAAGTCTCTTCTCCTATAACTCACCATCAAAATGGAGTTGACAAAAAGAAAAATAAGATCATTCAAGAATCAACCAGAACTATGATTCATGTCAAAAGAATGCCTTCCCAACTCTGTGCTGAAATGGTTGCAGCTAGGAGTAACTGTTCTCAAAATATCTGGACAAAACAGATGCTCACTGAGTATAATGCCTCACAAGATGTTGTGACATTATATTGTGACAATCTGAATACAATCAATATTTCCATGAACCCTATTCAGCATAGCAGGACCAAGCACATTGACTTTGTAGAGAAGAAGTCAATTAAACTGGAACATGGTATCATTAAGCTTCAGCTGGCTGATTCTTCTACCAAGGCTCTTGTTGGAAATAAACTTGAAAACTTGAGGGGCAGGTTGGGTATTTGCCAACATGAGAAATTATAGCAATTAATTTTGCTTAAAACAAGGGTTGAAGGAGTTAATTTTGTTAAGTCTATTTTTAGTGGGTTAATCATATGTTTTCCCAATTCTTTCAAAATCTTTAAGAAGTTGAAAAGACTCTCTTTTGCCTCCTACCTCTCTCGACTTTGCAACCTGTTCCCTTCTCTCAATCAAAATTTTCTCTCAAATTGCTACTGGTGCTCTAAGTCAATCAAAATGTCTCAAACAGCATCTTCAACCAAGGCGACTTCATCATCCTCATCATCTTCATCATCTGACCAAGACTCTAGAGCAATCACCACATGCATAGAATCTGAAGTTCTTGAGGTCACTCCTCTCAGAGAGATGGCAACTGACCCCGCCAAAGTCAAAAAGCTGAGAACTAGACCAGCAGGAAGAGCTCAAGCTGCAGCCTCTGGTAATCCTTCTCATCCATCTTCTTCTGTACCAAATAGAGAAGGATCAGTTCAAGTTCATCAAGCTATTGCTAGGCTTGTTACTAGTATACTAAGCGGAAACCAACCTGTACCGGGGATTTCTGTCCCTTTAAATCAATCAGGAAGCCCAAATATGGACGTCTCTGAGAATGTAGATGTCTCTGAGAATGTTGTGACACAAAATGACAACACTCAGAACCCTTCAGAAAAGACTGTTGATCCACCTATCATTGATGTGGATGAGGATTACTCAGATAATGATCTGATTGCCAATGTAAACCCTAGCATAGATAAGAGATTGATGAAAAGAAAGGGTAATCAGAATGATGCAAAATGTGTGTCCAAAGATAAACCTGCTGTTAAGAAATCCAAGGTTGAAGGCAAGGCTGGGGTAGAATCTGTGAAAACTGGTCAGTCCAAAGGGAAGGTGAAAGCCCAGGTGTATACTGGTAGACAACCAATTACAAAGAAGAGAAAAGATCCTGAATATTCTGATTCTGATGAGGAATCAGAGTTTGAGATTGATGCTGAAGAAATTCCTATCAGAAGGAAACTGCCCTCCAGCAAAATTGCTAGAGTTCCTGAAGTCCCAACAGACAACATCTCTTTCCACCACCCTGACAATGCAAACAGATGGAAGTATGTTTGCTTGAAGAGAATAGCTTTAGAAAGAGAACTCAACAATGATGCCATGGAGTGCAAAGACATCATGGACCTGATCAAGAATGCTGGACTGATGAAGACAGTGATAAAATTTAACAAGTGTTATGAAAATCTAGTCAAGGAGTTCATAGTTAACTTGTCTAATGATTGTGCTGATGGAAGGTCAGCTGACTTTGAAAGTGTTTTTGTTAGAGGAAGAAGGGTTAATTTCTCTCCATCAGAAATTAACAAATTTCTTGGAAGATCAAATGAGGATTGTCCTGATCTGGAAGTCACTGACAATGAAGTTTGTCAAACCATCACAACAAGGCAAGTGAAGTGCTGGCCCTTGAAAGGCAAACTGAATGCCAGCAAACTTAGCATGAAATTTGCCATCCTGCACAAGATTGGTGCAGCCAACTGGGTGCCTACAAACCATAAATCAACTATCTCCACAGGATTGGGGAGATTTATTTATGCTGTGGGAACCAAGACTGCTTTTGACTATGGCAGGTATATTTTTGAACAAACTTTAAAACATGCTGGTAGTTATGCTGTCAAAGGACCAATTGCCTTTCCCTCCCTCCTTTGTGGAATTATCCTTGCATAATACCCTGATATCCTGGTGGCAAGAGATACTGCTTGCAAAAGAGCTCCTGCCCTTGGGTTGCACTACAAACTGTTTCAGGGATCTCATGCTCCTGATATTGTCATAACATCAGTTGAGACATCATCTGTGAAGACCCAGTCCAAGACATCTGATGTCATAGTTGTATTAAAAGAGACCTGCAAAGAACTGGAAGCTAGGAAAAAGACCCTAGAAAACCTAATTGCCAGGTTAGAAAATGAGGAAGCTGAAGGAAACAGAAGGGAAGAGGGTGTAGAAGCTGAAGGTCATCTCAATACTGAAAAAACTAGCTCCTCTCAGTCTGATGACAGTGCTTAAAGGTTGGTGGAGTTGCTGTTTGGTGGAGTTGCTGCTGGTCCCTGGTGGAGTTTGGAAGTGTGTTCAGATTTTTCTGGATGACTGTATAATTTTTATGAACATGTATCTTTGGCCCATTTGTGGCTAAAGAGGGGGAGATATATTGTGATACTTTATTTGACATTCCATTTTTCTGCAGTCATTTTTATTCTGCTGCTATCTATCTCTGATTTCTTAGGGGCTTTAGCCAAAAATCGGCCAAAGGGGGAGTTTGTAGTTGTTTAGGTATTGGCATGCATTTTTGGCAAAACCAGGTGTATGAATGTCATGACTGATGTCATAACATTCTAGTTTATTAGGTACAGATTTATTAGGTACCTTTGCAGAAAAATATTGTCATACAGGTACTGATGTTTATGAGTGTGTATCTGAGCATTTTGCAAAATGATCACATTTACCTAAATCAGTAGACAGGTTTTCAGATGTCATAACAAATGTTAAGACATCCTGTTCTGAACTAACAAGTTTGCAGTTTGGTTAATTCTGAGTTTTTTCAGGAAAATGACTCATTCTTTCCAGAACAGAATCCTGCGTTTTCTTTGGGTTAACCTAGCTCAACCCCAACCTGGTTGATAAAGTCCTGTGACCTAGTCTTAAGGTCAAACGGAATTAACCCTAGCTTTTTGTGGAAACCCTAATTGAAGTTGCAGCTGCTATATATTCAACAGGGCTGCTGTTTTGAATGCAATCCCTTTTTTGACAGAAGATCATTTAGAAGTTGTATAGTTTTTACTATTGTAATCCAAGCAATTATCATTGTGATAAGTGACTTGGAATAGGTTTTAATTGTAAGGGTTGTGTAACACTCAAAGCTTTGAAGCAAGAGCGTTTGTATGTCTCTTGACTAAAGCTGTGAAGCAAAGTCAAGTTAGGTTTGTGTATCACACAAAGCTGTGAAGCAAGAGTGTTTGTGTTGCTTGATTAAAAAGCTGTGAAGCATAATCAAGTGTATGTTTTGAAGAGTGTCTTCAATAATTCATTAGTCAAATTGTTTTATGTATCACTGCTGTGATTGAGGGGGAGTGAGTAGGAACTCAGGTTTAAGTTGTACTTAGATTGAAGTTGCATTGGGTAGGTCTTAAGTGAAGGAGATAAACTGGTTGGTTTATTCCTGAATTAACATCTCTTATAGTGGATTTCCTCCCTGGCTTGGTAGCCCCCAGAGTAGGTGTTGTTGCACACTGAACTGGGTAAACAATTGACTGTGTTCTTTACTGTTTTTGTATTTACTGTCTTATAGAAAGTCAAATACGGTGTCACAACATTGAACGTGAGATTGAGTATCTGCAGCCAGAATTTCATGATAAATTAAACATATCTATCATGAGCGAATGGAATGTGATCTAAGAGAGATTCATGAAAGTTGATGACTGTGATACGGTGGGAGAACTGACTTGAGGGTTTTACGTTTGATCGCAAATGTTGCAGTTAGAAAGAGTCGCCACTGACTTTTATTTTATCCAAAAGGAAAGGTGAAAAAGCACAGGAAACACCTTGGAGATTATTTCTTGAGTTCGGGGGGTAGATTATAAAAAGAGAAGGTATTAGCACCCTTTTCATCCATGGTTTTCCATGGGCTCTTAGTTACTTGCTAGATCACTTACTTTTGTTTGAAATTGTGCTTTGTGTAGTTTTTTTGAAAGTATTTTGTAAAGAGGTCATTGTTTAGGCAATCTTTGTAATGATTCTTATATGTAAGAATGTATACAAAGATGTTGATCTTTTGAAAATGTTTTCAATTTTGTAAGATGTTTGAAAGTGTGTGTGTGTTTTTTTTTAAAACAGCAAGGATGTTTGTTTTGAAATGGAGCAAGTAATTTAGGAGTAATCTACCTACTCAAATGTCTTTCTTGTTCATTTTCTTTTCCTTTGACATTGTTGCCTTACCATTGATTTGGTAAGCAACCATATCTTTGAATGTAAACGGGACGGGCGTGGGTCATCATATAACAATGATTAGCAATGCTGCAAGGTATCTTAGCATTCTTTTTGAGAGACTAAAATCATTTGTAAGGTAACTTAGATAGCGTCATCGAGGGACTATGATCTTGTATTTGCTTGTTTTTGCTAAGATACTTTACATGCGTAATATGGCCATTTTGTATAAGGCAACCAAGTGGAATAACCCTCGGGGTGATTCTGTGCAAGTGTATTGTTTTCATGCTTGTTTTTGTCTTGAATTAGGTTTTTCTAAGTATTGGTTTTAGTCTTTCCATACAAACCCTAATTACTAGCATGTTATATAAAAGCGATAAATTTTGAAATTTAAAGTTACTACGCTATTACAACATTTGTGGGGAGAGGTGTACAAATTGAATGGGGATTGCAAGAATTTAAAGCCTAATTAATCTATTACAACCATATTGAATTGATATCAATGGAAGGAAATAAATAAATACAAAGTACAAAATGAATAAATGTACAAAAAATGCTAAATGTAAAGAAAATGTATCTTTGTTTGATTTTCATGAAAAAGGGATTTTGTCTTAACCTAATTAAATAATGAAAATAATTAATTAAATTTGGATTTTATTAAGAAACGATTTTAAATAAAATCCTAGTTCTATTAATTAATCAAAAGAAAATAATCTTAAGAAAAGTATTTTTGATATTTTTATCTTAAAAATATTTATAGCATTATAAAATATTTTTAGTCTTTTTTATATCAAAAATAATATATTTAAATTAGTATGAAAGAAAATAACTAATAACCTAATTTTAATTATATTTACAAGATAATAAATAAAAATAAATAAATAAAGTATAGTTAATAAAAATATTTTTTTTGTGATAAAAATAAACTAAGTCAAAATATAAATCTATCATTTTTTTGTATTTTATGATTTTTCAGTATTTAGAAAATATACTTAAGAAAATAAAAATGAAAAAAAAATAAATAATAATAATCTTGGGCCAGGGGTGCCAATAGCCTGCAGGGAGGTTGGTTAGCAAAAATAAAAACAAGCCAGGCCCAAAGAGGCCCAGCGCTTGCCAAAAAGTCAAAAATCAGAAAAGTGAAAATGGCCCAGCGCTTGCCAAAAAGCCAAAAATCAGAAAAGTGAAAAATGAAAAGGGTACCACTGGGGCTCGAACCCAGGTCCCATAGGTTACAGGCGCGCGCTTCTACCACTGGGGTGGCTATACATCCATTAACATAAGAAAAACAATAAATATACAAGGCAAAATGCTCCCTGATAACTTCATCTTCAACCTCCAGCCAGACCAACTGTAACTTGCTCATTTTCTCATCAAAAATGAAAACTGTAAACATGAAACATGTAGCAAATTTTCTCACGATTCCAGAAATGTAAAGTATTAAAACAATAGATCAAAGATAAGCATAAATTTTAATGGCCCTAATCTGAACCCTAAAAATTTCAGAAATTTCAGTTTCAGAGTTCTCTAAGCTCAAGCAAAATTAATGGAAACTATGGACATTGTTAGCTTCAGGGAAATGATATCTACATGTTTTGTTCATAAATAAACTATTGATGATGCCTGTATGAAGAGTTCCAAGTTGAGAAAACTTACCTTAAAACTGGAAATCGTGTTTGGAGTTTAAGCTTGTTTCAGGCAGTGGTGATGATCAGGTTAGCTTCCTTGAGGTCCTAGGAAGCTAATGCAATGATTTACTTGAGTTGAGAGTGGCTGGAATGACTTGGAGAAGTCAATATGCAATGCTCTGTTTTTGGTTATGGAGGATATGGTAAATGATGTTACATTAATGAAACAGGGACAGGGATATGTTACACTTGATGTAAGGAAACTTTAGAAACTAAAAAGCCAAGAAACACACAAGGGAAATGTGAGTTTGATGTTCAAGGTCAGAAACTGTGCAACAATGGAGTTTTTGGGCAATTTCTGATTTGAGAGAGTTTTTGTGTATTTCAGGGTGTTCAAGATCGTCCTCTAGCTCACAAATAGTGACTCTATTTATAAGCAACAAGTTTGGAGTGCTCTAGTTGATCAGAATTCAAATTTACATGTTTAAGTTAAACATGTGACTTTTTGACAAAACAAGTTTCCATGCCTTGTACTTGCTAAGATAGAGTGGTTATGCTTTAAACGAGAATGCTTCTGACTTTGTGGATGGAGTGTGATCAGAGGGAACAAGTTAGAGGCTCAAGAATGAACTTTATGCAAAAAGCTTGCTTTACAAGAATGCCAATGTTAACTTTGTGCCATTAATGGAAATGCAACTTGGATAATAGCTCAATTGCTTGGATCAAAGCCTTAACAGCTGCGTAAACATTTAATTATGGAGTGACAAACAAATTTGAGGCCTGCAAAGCAAGGATTATGCAGACTAGGATGGATTTGGTTAATGTGCTCATCAAAAATGACTTGTAATTCAAGTGACAACCCTAATTTCATCTCTTCGATTCTCCCTACTCAGGAATGATCTCAAGGAGTTCTTGGACATTTTGGAAAGCTTGCAATGTGCTCTACATCCCATATTTGAATTGATTTTGAAGATTCCCCTTGTAACTATATGAAACGTTTCATGAAGTTAGGTCAAAATCCTGACCAAATTAGGGCAAATTTTCACTAAGTATTTAGTTTCATGACCACATGTTCATAAAATTATAACTTGAGATCCAAGCATTTTTGGAAGTAGTTGTATAAAGAAAAGTTGTAGATTTCATGGAGTTATACAACTTTCCTTTTGGAAGTTTCTCTTGAATCATCTTGCATCATGGTGAAAATTTTGTTCAAAGTTATGAAAAAACATGAAATTTCTAACACTTGGAAAAATTTCTAAGTTTAGAAATTTTGACTTTTCAAAATGAAATCTTGACTTTTTGATTTCTTGATGAGTAAGTTTCGTATTTTGACATGTTTTGATGAATTATGTTCTTTGGCACTTGAATTTGACCAAAAAGTCAAAGTTTGACTTTTTAGTATACAGTTGACTTTTGATCAGTTGACTGAAAAAATCATCTGTCAATCCAATGGACGTGCAATGTTTTGAACCATGTTGTTAGGTCAAAATGATTCAATTGTACTCTTTAGATCATGCCTTAAACCAATTGATTATTTGTTAGGTCAAAAATCAGAAATTGCCCCTTCTCAGTCAAAACCCTAATTTTGACAATTTTGCCCTTTTGGAGATTTGATCAAATTTCTTGAGGAGTTGTGGTCCAAACTTGATAAAATGATACATATAAGTTTAAAATATTGGTATGGATCAAAAATTAAGAAGTTTGACTGTAAATTGGCCATAGTTGACTTTTCCCCAATACAATTGTTTTTTAGGTCAACTGCTCAATTGACTGAGCAAAAATGTGATCCAAGGCTTGAAACTTGACATGAGTGATCTTGGGGGTCCATAATGATCCATGAAAGTCATATGGGGCATTAGAAGTTCAAATGTCCTTGTGCAAACTCAAACCCTAGTTTTGGGTCATCAGTGCATAAGGAGGTGTCTTGAGCTGATCAAACCTTAATGCAGTCTAGAGCCCAAGGAGATCTTGTGAGAAAAATATTGATAACTGAGAGGGAAAATTTTGGGGTACAACAGCTGCCCCTGTTCAATCTTCTTAAACCTGAAGAGTTAGATTGGTGAGTTTTGCCATTCGGAACTCGAAGGTGAAAGATGATTGGACACTAGAGTGGCCATAAATTTGCACTCGGTGATGTGATGATAAAGGGAATGAGATTAAATGCCATTTGGAGAAGTGATAGAAAGTTGTTGGAGATGGTCTTGTAAATTTCATCCAAAAGTGATTGTTGAATCTGAAAGAGAATCTGAATGAGTATTAGAATGGCGTCCGTGTTTGGAGCGTATCTGAATTGTATCTGAAAGTTGAATCTGAATGAGTATCAGAATGGTTTGTGTCTGGAGCGTATTTGTACTGTATCTGGAAGTTGAGAATTGAATGAGTATCAGAATGGAATCTGTGTCTGGAGCGTATCTGAACTATATCTGAGAAGTTGAATCTAAATGAGTATCAGAATGGCCTCCGTGTTTGGAGCATATATGTACTGTATCTGGAAGTTTGAGAATTGAATGATTATCAGAATGGAATCTGTGTCTGGAGCGTATGTGAACTGTATCTGAGAATTTGAATCTGAATGAGTATCAAAATGGCCTCCGTGTCTAGAGCGTATTTGTATTGTATCTGGAAGTTTGAGATTTGAATGAGTATCAGAATGGCATCCGTGTCTGGAGCGTATATGAAAGCTGAGATTTTCGAATGGGTATCAGGATGGCATCCATGTCTGGAGCGTATCTATATCTGAGAGTTGAATCTGAACAAGCATCAGAATGGCATCCGTGTCCAGAGCGTATCTGAATTGTATCTGAAGACTTTGAACATTGTTAATGGTAGATGTTGATTAATCTTATCCTGAAAAAGGTAAAATGTTAGCTAATATTCAATGTTATGTTGTATGAAATGCATAGTATAATGCATTCGTGTTATCAATGTTTATGATATATGGGTGCGATGTATGCGTATGTGAGCTAATCTATTGTACTGCTGTTGGATTGGGGAAAATAGATCCCTGACTGCTGCTGAGGATATGGAGTATAAGTCTTCATGTTGTGAAGTCTAAGTGTTGATGAATTTCTGCTTAGAGAAATAAACTTTGTTGTAAGGGAAATGCCATGTACTACTTGAAAAATCCTGCTTGGGAAATCCTGAGAAATTTGACGACTTCTACTGGGGATTGATAACTGGAAGCTCTGTTCTGCTGGGGATTAAACTGCACACTGCGGGGGATTTTATGGAAATAACATAGAGAGATTTCCCTACCTCTTAAAGCCATCAGTGATTGTCTTTCTATTTTGTTTATTTATAAACAGTAATTATGTTCAAATGCACATGTTCAAAAATGAATCATTGGACGTTTTTGTAAACAAAACACAAGAGTAAAGAAAAACATATAGTTTTGAACTTTCAAAGGGATATCTTTGTATTGACTTTGAGTAAGTATTTTTGTACAATAAGACGAATATTCTAGTAAGATAATGTCGTCGTAAAAATTGAAAATTATGATACAAAGAAAAGATAGCTATGTGCAATAATCCCATGGGGTTCCCATTCTTCTATAGCCTTTGTATCTCCGAGCATCTTGTCTATTTTTTGCCTCGTCTGAAGATGATTAAATTGATCAGAACCTCTGATTTTGTCAGTTGACCGGGATACCCTTTTTTTCCCAAGTTTCCCTTTCGGGTTTTCAGTCCATCGGGATACCCTTTTTTGCCCAAGTTGCCCTTTCAGGTTTTCAACTTGCCGGGTGTACAGATTTTTTTGTTTTATCCCTAATTTTTATCGAACCTTTTTGGTCCGCTGGGATGCCCTTGTTTTGACTAGGTGTGTCAACCTAGCAAATCTTTTATGCGTAATATCTTTTGACTATGTATGCGTTTGTAGGGTGCGACAGGTCGTCACCATCCATGGTGGTCAAGATCATTGCACCACCAGAGAATATGTTTTTTATTACAAACGGTCCTTCATATGTAGGAGTCCATTTGCCCCTGGGATTACCTTGCGGTAGTATGATACGTTTGATCACCAGATCCCCAACTTGATACACTTGGCGTCTGACCTTTTTGTTGAAAGCCTTGATCATCAGCTTTTGATACATTTGACCATGGCAGACAGCAGTAAGCCTTTTCTCATCAATCAAGTTCAGTTGATCAAGTCGAGTCTGGATCCAATCGTCTTCGTTCAGCCTTGTATCCTTCATGATTCTCAGAGAGGGGATCTGGACCTCAATAGGCAAGACAACTTCCATGCCGTAAACCAGAGAATAGGGTGTTTCCCAAATTGATGTGCGAGCTGTGGTACGATATCAGTAGAGAGTGAATGGTATCATCTCATGTCAGTCTTTGTATGTGACTGTCATTTTATGTATGATCTTTTTAATGTTCTTATTCGCGGCTTCGACAGCACCATTCATCTTCGATCGATAAGGGGAAGAATTGTGATGCTGGATCTTGAATTGTTCGCACAAGACGGTGATCATAGTATTGTTTAAGTTCGTACCATTGTCTATAATGATCATCTTCGGGATACCTTAACAACAAATGAGATTCTGCTTGATGAACCGGGCGACGACATTCTTGGTGACGAAAGCGAAAGAAGCTTCCTCCACCCACTTTGTAAAATAGTAAATGGCCACTAAGATGAAGCGGTGTCCATTGGAGGCCGTTGGCTTGATTTCCCCAATCATATCGATGCCCCACATAGCAAAGGGCCAAGGAGCCGTCAAGACATTCAGAGGAAACAGAGGTACATGCACCTTGTCAGCATAAATCTGACACTTGTGGCAAGTTCGAGAGTGTTGATAGCAATCTGCTTCCATGGTAGACCAATAATAACCTTCTTGTAGGATCTTCTTTACCATTGTATGCCCACTGGAATGGGTGCCAAAAGTGCATTCATGTAACTCAGCCATGATCCTTTCAGCTTCAACCTTGTCTACGCACTGAAGTAACACAGAGTCATGGTTGCGTTTGTAAAGAATGCCATTACTAAGGAAGAATTTAGCAGAGAATCTCCTTAAGAACTTCTTATCATTGACTGAAGATCCTTCTGGATATTCTTGGGTTTCGAGATACCTCTTGACTTCGTGAAACCAAGGCTGGTCCACTACTTTTTCAGTATTAATCTCGTTACAGTATGTTGGTTCATCCATTCATTCAATGGTGATTTGGGGAGCCTCGTTATCCCATTTAAGTTTAAACATATATGACATTGTGGCTAGTGCATCTGCTAGCTGATTTTATTCTCGCGGGAAATGCTCGAAGGTAATCTTTTCAAAATGTGGGAGCAATGTCAAATATGTTCTTTGTAAGGGATAAGGTTAGGGTGTTTGGTATCCCACTCCCCTTTGATCTGGCTAATAACCAAAGCTGAATCTCTGCATACATTCAAAGATTTGATCCCCAGTCTATGGTAGCTTTGAGACCAAAGGTGCATGCTTCGTATTCCACCATGTTATTTGTACAATTGAAGCAGAGTCTTGCCGTAAAGGGAGTGTGACATCCTTTCAGAGATATAAGTACATCACCAATACCATTTCCGAGTGCATTAGATGCCCCGTCAAAAACCAGCGTCCATCGGGATCCTTGTTCAGGTCCGTCATATGGTCTGAATTCTTCATAATTGTTTACCATCATGATGTCTTCATCTGGGAATTCGGACTTCATGGACTGGTAGTCTTCTACAGCTTGGTGAGCAAGGTGATCAACTAGTACACTGCCCTTTATTGCTTTTTGAGTAGTATATTGTATGTCATATTCTATCAGGATCATCTGCCATCTCGCTATTCTCCCAGAGAGAGCAGGTTTCTCAAAGATGTATTTTATTGGATCCATTTTAGATATCAACAAGGTAGTATGGGTCAACATATATTGTCTTAGCCGGTGAGCAGCCCATGCTAGAACGCAGCAAGTTTTCTCAAGCAGCGAATATCTTGTTTCACAGTCGGTAAACTTTTTGCTCAGGTAATAAATAGTATGCTCTTTTTGGACTGACTTGTCATGCTCCCCCAACACACACCCCATAGAGTTTTCTAAAATAGTCAGATACATGATCAATGGTCTTCCCTCGACTGGTGGCATTAAAATAGGAGGCTCTTGTAAATACTCTTTGATTTTGTCAAAAGCAATTTGGAACTCATCATTCCATTTGACTACCTGATCTTTCTTCAATAGTTTGAAGATTGGTTCACAGGTAGCTGTCAGGTGAGAAATGAATCTGGCAATGTAATTCAAGCATCCCAAGAATCCTCTGACTTCCTTCTCAGTACGAGGAGCAGGCATCTCTTGTATAACTTTCACCTTGTCAGGATCTACTTCAATACCTTTATTGCTGACGACAAAGCCTAGGAGTTTACCAGACCTTACTCCAATTGTGCACTTATTTGGGTTCAACCTCAACTTGTACTTCTTTAGTCTCTCAAACAGTTACTGTAAATGATCAAGATGCTCTTATTCTATTTGAGATCTAGCTATCATGTCGTCCACATAGACCTCTATTTCATGATGTATCATGTCGTGAAATAGAGCGACCATGGCACGCTGATAGGTTGCCCCAGCATTCTTCAGTCCGAATGGCATCACTTTGTAGCAGAATATGCCCCATTGTGTGACAAAGGTTGTCTTCTCCATCTCCTCAGGCACCATTTTAATTTTGTTGTAGCCTGAGAAACCGTCCATGAACGAAAACACCTTGTGTTGTGCCGTATTGTCAACTAGGATGTCAATGTGGGGGAGTGGGAAATTACCCTTAGGGCTTTCCCTATTCAAATATCTCTAGTCCGCGCACATTCGTACCTTTCCATCCTTTTTGGGCACGGGAACAACATTAGAAACCCATTGCGGATAGGAGGTGACGGCCAAGAATCCAACATTGAATTGTTTCATGACTTCTGCTTTAATCTTCTCTGACATATCTAGTCACATTCGACAGACCTTTTGTTTTACTGGTGGGCAATCCTCTTTTGTAGGTAGACGATTGTACCACAATATCTGCATCAAGTTCTAGCATGTCTTCATACGACCAGGCAAAGACCTCAACATATTTGTGTAGCAACTGAATCAGACGCTCCATTACACTGGGTTCCAGATTAGCACCCACCTCAACTTCTCTTTTGTCTTCCTCGGTACCTAGGTTGATTGTATCCACAGGTTCCTCGTGGGGCTGAATGGTCCTCTCTTCTTGTTGTAGTAATCTGGCAAGTTCCCCTGGTACTTCACAATCTTCCTCACCTTCGTCTTCGGCTTGGTAGATTAGATTTTCATGGTCACAAAAAGCCATAGCAGAACTGTTATCCATGGGATCCCGAATGGATGTAGACCTGCATTGTGAGTGTGAGTGTGTGTAAGGGTATAACTATCTTTGAAAGAAATGAGAATGTAAAAAAGAAAAAACAATGAGCACAAAGTTTGTATGCAAAAACTTCCACGATTCATAGATGTCATATGGAAATGAGATATTAACCCTTACAAATGGACCATTGTGCCTCAGGTAAGACACAAGGTTTTAAGAGTCTAAATTGTTTTAATATTACAGATCCAACAAAATGTAAAGACAAATTACTGTGGGATAAAAGTGATCGGGACGAAATCTCTAGCCTCCTAGTTGGTGAGCCCTCCATTGACAGTAGGGAAGATCAAATCTTCCAGGTTACAGCCATCTTCATCATCATCTACCGCGTTGACTTCACGGTTGCTGATCTTCAGGGGTGGTCCTCCAGCACAAGTGCAGCGTACAACCTTCTGGGCACCTGAAGTGAAACCCAGGCCAAACTTATCAGACTTGTATGGGATATCTGGGAGTTGTCCCCAAATAGTGCATACACCTTCTTCTATCACTGCCTTTTCATCCTTCAAAGATGACATCCTGAGTGGAGGCCTTGTGATCTTGGGAACAACCCTGGTCACTGCCACATCTTGCGGAACTTCTTCAAAGTGTTGGAATGGAGTTTCAATAAATTCACCATCTAATTCCACATATCTGGATGAATTGAGATGGCTGATCATATACTCTTCTTCTCCATGAACGGTGATAATCTTCCATTGAATTGGGTACTTCAGCATTTGGTGCAACGTAGAAGTGACAACGCCAACATTGTGGATCCACGGTCTGCCTAACAAGCAAGAATACGAAGGGAGGATATCCATTACATAAAAAGTTGAGTCAAATGTTTGGGTTCCAACCTTTATGGGGATATCCAATTCCCCATGCACCATTCTTTTTTGAGTCGTCAAAGGCCCTTACTACTATGTTGCTTGGCTTCAATGTCAATCCCTTGCAGTCAAGCCTATCAGGAGCCTTTTTAGGTAATATATTCAGAGATGAGCCAGTGTCCACCAAAACATGAGCCAAGGTTGTGCCCCTACATTCAACTGAGACATGCAATGCCTCATTATGCTTCCTTCCTCTCGGCGTTAAATCAGCATCCGAAAAACCTAGACCATTATCTGCAGTCAAGCTAGCTACGCATTCTTGGAACTGATCGACAGATGTTTCTTGGGGTACATGGGCAGTTTTCAAGAATTTTACCAAGGCTTTTGCATGCGCCTCAGAACATAGTAGTAAAACCAGCATGGAAATTTTATATGGAGTTTGCCCCAGTTGTTCAACTACATCGTAGTCGCTTCTTTTTATGATCTTTAGAATTTCCTCCATCTCTTTCCGGGAGGTCTCAGGGATAGCCAATGATTGTGCCTTCGTCTGGACAGGCTCAATCAGAATACTTTTACCTCGGGTCTCGGTTAACTTGGCAACAAGAATGTCAGTAGGAGTGATAGCAGGGATTGTAACAGCTTTGTCAGTTGGAGTACTAGAGATGATTGTAAGACTGGGGACAAACTTTGGAGGAGCAACAACAACAGGAATGATTACGGGTCCAGAAACTGCTTTTGGGGGAGAAATTTCTGGAGAGAATATCCTTCCGCTTCGAGTAATCTTGTTAGTCCATCCAATATTACTGATATTGGAGTTAATTTTCTGAGAACTTGAATCTTCGACAGCTGACCAATCTTGCTTGATACCGTGGTAGTAGACATCCCCTCCATAATTCCATGGTACGGTTTTGTCTGACGAATACGGGACTGGTCCAGGCATTGTAATTATTAAAGGAGCTACTTTTGGAACTGATGTAATTCTAACGGGTCTTTTGGTGGAGACCCTGGAAGAATTGTCGGAAATGGTCACGATGGAAACATCACTATAAGAAACAGTTGGAACATAAGTCTTTTCGAACAGAATTTCCTTGTTATCTATTAGGCATTGAACGCCTGCTTTAAACAAAGGACAACTGGTTGGTGAGGATAAACAGAAATGGAAGCTTTCATCACAGCCTGGGAATACATTGGCATTCAATAAGTTCTTTTTGATAATCAGGAGTGGGGTCATAAGTTCATCAACTGAAGTAACAAACATATCTTCCTCAATGGCGTTGACATTATGGCCGTGCTTGGGCATAGGGGCAGAAATGACATTGGGCTTTTCTGGCGCATCGAATTCAATCTCTTTGGTTTCAAGGAGGTCTTGTACTTTGTTCTTTATAGCCCAACAGTTATTAGTGTCATGGTCGGGACTCTTAGAGTGGTATGCACAACGGGCATTAGGATGATAGTGAGGAGATGTTGTGTTAGGGTTCTTTGGAGCTTCTTTCAAGGTCACTAGATTGAATCTTAACAGATGTGGCAATACTTGAGATAACGTCATATTAATTCCAGTGAATTATCTGACTGGTCTTTCCATTCTTGGTTGGTTGTTTCTTTGTTGATCAGGCACAAGTTTAGGAATCATGACAGCCCCCACCATTGGACGACGTTCAGCCCGATCTTGATTTCTCTGAGGATACACAACAACCACTTCTTTCTTTTCGATGAATGGCTTCCTTATAGCAGCGGAGGATGCATATTTTTGAATCTTTCCATTTTTTATCCCGGCTTCTACTCTTTCTCCGGTCAATATCAATTCAGTAAAACCTGCCGATGAACTCCCAATTAAGTGATTGAAAAAGGGACCAGACAAGGTGCCCAAAAACATGTCTACCAATTCTCTTTCAGATAGAGGAGGTTGAACTCTTCCGGCCAAGTCTCTCCATTTTTTTGCATAGTCCTTGAAGCCTTCATTTGAAACCATGGCCATACTCTGGAGTTGAGTATGAGTGGGTGCAAGATCAGCATTGTATTGGTATTGTCTGTAAAAGGTTGCAGCAAGATCTTCCCAGTTATGAACATTGGCTCTTTCTAACTGATAAAACCAATCAAGTTGAGTTCCAGACAGACAGTCTTGGAAGAAGTGTACCCATAAATCTTTGTCAGCGGTATGGGATTGGATTTTCCTCGCATAGGACCGGAGATGCATTTTAGGGCATAAAACTCCGTCATATTTGGCGAACACAGGTGCTTTAAACTTTGGAGGGATGACAATTCCCTATACTAAGCCTAACTCCTCAAAGTCCAATCCAGACACTTTTTGGATTTCCATTGCACTCAACCGCTCTTCTAGATGCTTATACTTGTCGTCGGCTGGAGGGTATTGTTCTTCAGAATAGTCTTCTTCTTCTTCCTCTTCTGAATCAGACTGAACAACTAGTTCCTTACCCTTCCCATCTTGATTGTCTTTCTCACCGGATTTCATTGCAAAGTCTAGGGTCCTTCTTGTCTGCTCATGGAATCTTCTTCCCATGTTCAGAATTCCGGTTATTTTCTTCGTCTTCTTTTTCTTCTCCTTAACCAGCAAGGTCTTCAACTCTTCTTGTCCTTTGGCCAGAGTTAAGAACAACCATTGAAATTGTGCATTCTAAGCTTGGAGGTCTTTCCCCGTTTGCTCGAGATCTATCTTACTGAAATAAACATTAGAGAGATGAGGAGACTTGTTGCAAGAAACCTGCTTATGTTATGATGAATGGTAAATGCGTATGCAATGATTTCAAGGATTTTAAGATTCAAATTTGTCTTAGACAAAAACAAAACACATGTTATATTAATAAATTAAAGGTTGGGTACATCAATTCCTTCTTGGGAAAAATAATACAAGAACTCTAAGATAAAAAGGTAGTACGCATCCTCTTTGGTGAAATGTAGGCATTCAGAGTCTGCTCCTCATGAAGTAGCCTAGTGAGTTCCAAAACCTTCTTCTCGCTTGCGTAGAATTAGGCTTCAAAAGTATCTCGCTCCCCCTTGAGTTGTATCCAATCTCTTTGTAAGTCATCAAGAGAGGTGGGCATGTAAGGATGTAGGTTAGTTTATGGAACATCCCCTTCCATGATAGGCTCAATAATTACCGGGAGAAGGGAGGGGTAAGGCATCATAAGACTCTGAGCACGAGTTCGTACCCATTTGAGGTAAGGCTCAAGAGGGATGGAATTCTTGTGCCCCAAAGTCTTTCTATCTACCTTGTCCAACATCCTCCATGCTCGGAGAAATCTCTGGCAAAGACCTTGATCGTTGTTGTCGTAGTCAAATACCAAACCTTGAATCAGCCTCTCATGCGGGACATCCCTTCGGGCGTAACCAAACTGTCTTAAGGCTAGGCAGGGGTTGTAGGTGATTCCTCCCCAAATTCCAAGTAAAGGGACATTATGAAATTTTCCACAATGGTCAACAATAGTAACATTCTCTATGGATCGAGAGCACCAATGAATGTCTGAATGTTTGAGCGTCATCAACCTTTGTGACCACCTTGAACCTTGCTCGTTCTTTAATACAGATTGGGGAAGATGCAAAATAAACCATCTTGCCAAGAGAGGAGTGCAACACATAATAACACCTCTTTTCCTCATTGTGCGAGTGTGAAAAGAGTGTAAGATGTCCCCTAGCAATGTTGGTATCGGGTTGCGGGATATGAAGATTTTGACGGTGTTCACATCTATGAGTTGATCAGGATTTGGAAACAAAACCATCCCATAGATGAGGAGAGCCACAATTTCCTCAAAAGCTTGCAGGTCCAAAGAATTCCAACAGTTTTGGGCTTTCTCAAACAAGAACTTTGCTAGGAAACCTTTGACACCACTCCTTATTTCCCAATGAGTTGTGACATCAGATGAGTGCAAGTGTAGAGCTTGAGCAATCTCTTCTGGCTTTGGGTCTCTTTCCATACCGTTGAAAGGTAGTTGGTTGAGAATGGGAATCCTCAAGAGTCGGGATAATTCTTCCAAAGTAGGCACAAGTTGATAGTCGGGAAATATGAAGCAATGATGTAAAGGATCAAAGAACTGAAAGAACACCTTCATCATGTCCTCATTTGTGTTAGAGGTGCCCAAGTTAAGTAGGAGACCATGTCTCTCGGTGAATGGAGAGTTTTCAGGAATCCTTGAAGCTAGCTCCTTAAGTTATGGAGGGATCCTCACAAGGTTGACTTGAATATTTTTTCTGCGAAGAGAATCCATATCCTACAAAACAAGAACAAAGAAGAATCCAAAAATCCTTGAAATGGTTAGTGAATGTGTATGATGTTATGATGTTCATGATGTTATGTACAAGTATGTATATACAAACAAAACAAACAAGTCCCTAGGTTTAGGCTTGCATGGAGTTTTATAGGTAAGTACCCTCTTGAAGTTTAGTTGGCTCAACCTGTCCTAGTAATAGTAATTGGGTTCTAAGGAGCTCAATATCACTGGTTTGTTTCCTTGGTCATTGTTTCAGCACAAACCTCTTTAATGGCGACCGAAATATCCCAAGAAATCAAACCTCAATGAGTGTAGTATCTAGTATCTATCAACTTCAGACTGCACCAAAGCCGGTCATCTCACTACATCCTAAAGGCCAAGTTGGTCAAGTAAAGATTCTAGAAGTTCATTAGTGCTTTATGACATCACTCAGCGGCCCCGTATTCTCTTTGATTAACTCAAAGGCTACCAGTACCCACAAATATTTCTCACTAACATAGCTATTGCTTAGACCATGTCGGTATACCCCGCACAGTTTCCACAATGTATTGCTACTTACCTATTTTATATCCCAAATCCGGGTAGAGGATTCAAATCCAAAGAAAGAACCATAATGTAAAGAATACAAATAAAACAATGAAAGCAAATAAATGTGATCTAGCCCTAAGGTAACCCCACTTTTAGAATTTCCCCAACAGAGTCTCCAGTTCTGTGATACGGTGGGAGAACTGACTTTAGGGTTTTGCGCTTGATCGCAAATGTTGCGGTTAGCAAGAGTCGCCACCGACTTTTCTTTTATCCAAAAGGAAAGGTGAAAAAGCACATGAAAGACCTTTGAGATTATTTCTTGAGTCCGGGGGGTAGATTATGAAAAGGGAAGGTATTAGCAATGTTTTCATCCATGGTTTTCTATGGGCTCTTAGTTACTTGCTAGATCACTTGCTTTTGTTTGAAATTGTGCTTTATGTGGTTTTTTTGAAAGTATTTTGTAAAGAGGCCATTGTTTAGGCAATCTTTGTAATGATTCTTGTTTGTAAGAATGTATACAAAGATGTTGATCTTTTGAAAATGTTTTCAATTTTGTAAGATGTTTGAAAGTGTGTGTGTTTTTTTTGTAAAACAACAAGGATGTTTGTTTTGAAATGGAGCAAGTAATTTAGAAGCAATCTACCTACTTAAATGTCTTTCTTGTTCATTTTCTTTTCCTTTGACATTGTTGCCTTACCATTGATTTGGTAAGCAACCCTATCTTTGGATGTAAACGGGACGGGCGTGGGTCATCGTATAACCATGATTAGCAATGTTGCAAGGTATCTTAGCTTTCTTTTTGAGGGACTAAGATCATTTGTAAGGCAACTTAGATAGTGTCATCGAGGGACTATGATCTTGTATTTGCTTGTTTTTGCTAAGATACTTTACATGCGTAATATGGACATTTTGTATAAGGCAACCAAGTGGAATAACCCTAGGGGTGATTCTGTGCAAGTGTATTGTTTTCATGCTTGTCTTTGTCTTGAATTAGGTTTTTCTAAGTATTGGTTTTAATCTTTCCATACAAACCCTAATTACTAGCATGTTATATAAAAGCGGTAAATTGCGAAATTTAAAGTTATTACGCTATTACAACATTTGTGGGGAGGGGGTGTACAAATTGAATGGGGATTGCAAGAATTTAAAGCCTAATTAGTCTATTACAACCATATTGAATTGATATCAATGTAAGGAAATAAATAAATACAAAGTACAAAATGAATAAATGTACAAAAAATGCAAAATGTAAAGAAAATGTATCTTTGTTTGATTTTCATGAAAAAATGATTTTGTCTTAACCTAATTAAATAAAGAAAATAATTAATTAAATTTGAATTTTATTAAGAAAATATTTAAAATAAAACCCTAGTTTTATTAATTAATCAAAAGAAAATAAGTTTAAGAAAGGTATTTTTGGTATTTTTATCTTAAAATATTTATAGCATTATAAAATATTTTTAGTCTTTTTTATATCAAAAATAATATATTTAAATTAGTATGAAAGAAAATAACTAATAACCTAATTTTAATTATATTTACAAGATAATAAAAAAATAAAAAAAATAAAGTATAGTTAATAAAAATATTTTTTTGGTGAGAAAAATAAAATAAACTAAGTCAAAATATAAATCTATCATTTTTTTTTTTGTATTTTATGATTTTTCAGTATTTAGAAAATATATTTAAGAAAATAAAAATGAAAATAAAAAAAGAAAATAAATAATCTTGGGCCATGGGTGCCAATAGCCTGCAGGGAGGTTGGTTAGCAAAAATAAAAACAAGCCAGGCCCAAAGAGGCCCAGCGCCTGCAAAAAAACCAAAAATCAGAAAAGTGAAAATGTGAAAAATGAAAAGGGTACCACTGGGGCTCGAACCCAGGTCCCATAGGTTACAGACGCGTGCTTCTACAATTGGGGTGGCTATACATACGTTAACATAAGAAAAACAATAAATATACAAGGCAAAACGCACCCTGATGACTTCATCTTCAATCTCCATCCAGACCAACTGTAACTTGCTCATTTCTCATCAAAAATGAAAACTATAAACATGAAACTTGTAGCAAATTTTCTCACGATTCCAGAAATGTAAAGTATTAAAACTATAAATCAAAGATAAGCATGAATTTTAATGGCCCTAATCTGAACCCTAAAAATTTCAGAAATTTCAGTTTCAAAATTCTCTATGCTCAAGCAAAAATTAATGGAGACTATGGACATGGTTAGCTTCAGGGCAATGATATCTACATGTTTTGTTCACAAATAAACTATTGATGATGCCTGTATGAAGAGTTCCAATTTGAGTAAACTTACCTCAAAACTGGAAATCCTGTTTGGAGTTTGAGCTTGTTTCAGGCAGTGGTGATGATCAGGTTAGCTTCCTTGAGATCCTAGGAAGCTAATGCAATGGTTTACTTGAGTTAAGAGTGGCTAAAATGACTTGGAGAAGTCAATGTGCAATACTCTGTTTTTGGTTATGGAGGATATGGTAAATGATGTTACAGTAATGAAACGGGGACAGGGATAGGTTACACTTGATGTAAGGAAGCTTTAGAAACTAAAAGGCCAAGAAACGCACGAGGGAAATGTGAGTTTGATGTTCAAGGTCAGAAACTATGCAACAATGGAGTTTTTGGGCAATTTCTGATTTGAGAGAGTTTTGTGTATTTCAGGGTGTTCAAGCTCGTCCTCTAGCTCACAAATAGTGACTCTATTTATAAGCAACAAGTTTGGAGTGCTCTAGTTGATCAGAATTCTAATTAGATGTTTAAGTTAAACATGTGATTTTTTGACAAAACAAGTTTCCATGCCTTATACTTGCTAAGATAGAGTGGTTATGCTTTAAACAAGCTTGCTTCTGACTTTGTGGATGGGGTGTGATCAGAGGGAACAAGTTAGAGGCTCAAGAATAAACTTTATGCAAAAAGCTTTCTTTACAAGAATGGTAATGTTAACTTTGTGCCATTAATGGAAATGCAACTTGGATAATAACTCAATTGCTTGGATCAAAGTCTTAACAGCTGTGTAAACATTTAATTATGGAGTGAAAAACAAGTTTGAGTCCTGCAAAGCAAGGATTATGCAGCCTAGCATGGATTTGGTTCATGTGCTCATAAAAAATGACTTGTAATTCAAGTGACAAAACCCTAATTTCATCTCTTCGATTCTCCCTACTCAAGAGTGATCTCAAGGATTTCTTGGACATTTTGGAAAGCTTCCAATGTGCTCTACAACCCATCTTTGAATTGCTTTTGAAGATTCCCCTTGGAACTATATGAAAAAGTGTCATGGAGTTAGGTCAAAATCCTGACCAAATTAGGGCAAAATTTCACTAAGTGTTTAGTTTCATGACCACATGTTCATAAAATTATAACTTGAGATCCAAGCATTTTTGGAAGGAGTTGTGTAAAGAAAAGTTGTAGATTTCATGGATATATACAACTTTTATGTTGGAAGTTTCTCTTGAATCATCTTGAAATTTTGATTTCTTGATGAGTAAGTTTCATATTTTGACATGTTTTGATGAATTATGATCTTTGGCACTTGAATTTGACCAAAAAGTCAAAGTTTGACTTTTCAGTATACAATTGACTTTTGATCAGTTGACTGAAAAAATCATCTGTCAATCCAATGGACTTACAATGTTTTGAACCATGTTGTTAGGTCAAAATGATGCAATTGGACTCTTGAGATCATATCTTAAACAAATTAATTTTGACCATTTTTCCCTTTTGGAGATTTGATCAAATTTCGTGAGGAGATATGGTCCAAACTTGATCAAATGATACATATAAGTTTAAAATGTTGGTATGGATCAAAAATTAAGAAGTTTGACTGTAAATTGGCCATAGTTGACTTTTTCCCCAATACAACTAATTTTTAGGTCAACTGCTCAATTTACTGAGCAAAAATGTGATCCAAGGCTTGAAACTTGATATGAGTGATCTTGGGGGTCGATAATGATCCATGAAAGTCATATGGATCATTGGAAGTTCAAATGTCCTTGTGCAAACTCAAACCCTAGTTTTAGGTCATCAGTGCATAAGGAGGTGTCTTGAGCTGATCAAACCTTAGTGCAGTCTTGAGCCCAAGGAGATTTTGTGAGCAAAAGTATTGATAAGTGAGAGGGAAAATTTTAGGGTACAACAATGACATCGTGAAATTTCACATCAAAGAGAAACTTAGAAAGATTTCATATCTAAAAACAACAAATTTGAAACCATCGTCGGAACCGGTAAAATCAAAAGGTTCCCCTAAAAAGGTAAACCAGACTCAAAGTGACAACTCCATCAGACGACCTCCTTCGTATTTTGAGCATGTTGACTCACATTTTCCAGATTAGTAAACCATCTTCTCCAGCGTCGTTACCAAAAATCAAATTCATAGAAGAGATGCCAATTTTTATGCACAAATACATTGAGTGGATTATAAATGTTGAAAGTGACGACAACTATGATTTTGGAGTTGTTCCAGGTTTACTCGGTAAGGGAGAGGATGATCACCAATTTGTCTGTTGTCATCTTGTACAGGAGATGATGATGCATAGGAAATCATACACAGAGTGATACATGAACAAAGAAAACTACGATACAATTATCAATGCTCTTGTTCCTTTCCTTGATGGCTGACTTCGTTCGACAAATGGATGTGCTTTCAGGAAATGGGACATAGTATAGCAAGTGCTTATGATAAAGTGCGTATTGATTTAATACGATATGGTTTCTCAGAAACATTCTTTCCACTTCAGAGTAAGCCACCTCCTAATCCATCTGAGCACATCATGTGTATTGGTTGGTTATAAAAATAATAATATTTTGTTCAAGTTCATTTTAAACAGGGATGTCTTATACCAAAGACATCACTGAAGTGGACGACACATTTTACACAAGATGCAAAAACATGACCAGATCATTTTCTTGAAAGAATGAAAGAGTTCATCAAATTGAGCGATATTGAACGAGAAGCAAATAAGGAAAGGTCGAATATCGATCCACTAATAGATTTAGGTTGTGACTCAACTTTTAATGCGTTTTAGTTATAACGTAACAATGTAACACATTTTTTGTAAGTAATACACTGCA
Organism: Vicia faba; assembly: GCA_948472305.1. Lineage (NCBI taxonomy): Eukaryota > Viridiplantae > Streptophyta > Magnoliopsida > Fabales > Fabaceae > Vicia > Vicia faba. The sequence continues at coordinate 1,422,682,926 of OX451738.1, read as the reverse complement.
TAATGTTATAAAATTAGGTGGTATTTTTTGGACATTTTTTGGTTTTTCAATTTCTGCTCTGCATAATTAGTATGGTTTTGTTATGAATATGTTTTTGGTGGATCCGAAGATGCATCTCCAGATATCCCCTTTATCTAATAAAAAAAATAAAACATAGGATCATCTGGAGATTCATCTTCGGATCAACCCTTAATTTTTTGAAAAAAAATAGACTCGATTATATATATATATATATATATATATATATATATATATATATATATATATATATATATATATATATATATATATATATATATATATATATATATATATATATATATATTCAGACATGATCATGTATGTAAGGTCTTTATTTCTCAACAACTTCTATAATTAGAGTTTCTCATTTCATTTTCTTTACTCAAATCAGAATGTCTACTGATACCGCGAAATTATATATAATTTTCTGGCTCGACTTGCATGCATTTTATTATCGTTTTTATTTATTTATGTTATATTATGCTGGTATTTTATTGTATTTCAGGTATATGCTATAAATGAACCTAAATATGGAAAGGAGAAAGAAACAGAAAGAAATGACTGAAAATATGTGACTTTGTAACAGAAAACGAAAGAAACTGCATTAGAGGACTGTGACGGTCGTCAAAACCCCATGTTTCCCGCCACAAGTTAAATAAGTGTGCCCCTCGGCACACTAACCATGACGCTCGGCACAAGTCAAAAATGTGTGCTCCTCGGCACACATTGTATGGCGATCGACACAAGCTAATTGTAGTGATTAAACACGAAGTCCTCTTCACGTCTGCAACAAAGCTCCAATGATTTTCTCAACTTCCCATTATCACTCCATGATCTTTTCAACTTCCCATTTTCCCACTTCTTTCTCCACTTTCTCCATTATCTCCACTACTTCTCTCATAAAGCTGAAATGTAACTTCCATTTTATTCCTCTATATATAGGATCTTAGAAATTAGTTTTGAGGATCCAAGTTTTATGCGCGGAAGCGCGGTTAGAAGTTTTAGGCAGAAAAATCACTTTGTAAAGTGGTAGTTTCTCAAATTGGGGAACTATCACACCATTAGTATTAGACCTATAACTTGTAACGCTTGGATCAATCTTGTCGGTATTATTTCAAAGCTCTATTCAAGTTTCAAGATTTATTATATTCAAGTTTTATTCCGGGTTTATTTATTTGCAATTATTTTAGTTTCTTGTTCTTATAATATTGTTTTATTATTACAAATCTAAATATGCCTATGTTCACGGTTAATAATTATAATTGCATATTTGTTTCTTTAAGTATGTTTGGCTAAATTCCCCGATACCGGTATGTAAATCTTAAACCGAAGGGATTCGGTAATAATTGCCATTAATATTTTATGAAAACACTTTTCTGGTGTTAATTTCCAATTTGGATATTTAATTATTTTTTTACGAGAGTAAAAGACAGTCTAAGGTTAAAATCAACAGAGTGGAAGTTTGAGGTTTTAACCAGATAGTGGTTATTAAAATATTAATTTTAAAAAGAGTGGAAGCGCTTTAAAGTTAATTGGACTTTATTTGTTTTCAAAAAATACTTTTGAGTTTTAAATGAAACAACTGAAGCGCTCACTTCGAGCTTAACTAATATGATATGATTCAATAGAATGGAAGTTTGAGACGAGGATCTTTAAACAAATAGTTTTCATCGAAAAGGTGTTTTAATACTAAAAACAAATGCCAATGACTTAGTGAATCCCTTAAGTTGACGAAATACATACCGGTGTCCCGTTATTAATTATTAGACTTTAGTTAATTCCTGATTTAACCCAAACACCCCGATTTTATAATTAGCCTTAGCTTTACATATTGACCCTAAGATAACACTAGTTTTGACCACCAGTCCTTGTGGGTTCGATATCTTTTAAAACTACGCGATAAATTGTGCACTTGCAGTCACTACATCCGATAGACTCATAAAGTCGTAATCAAGTTTTTGCGCTGTTGTCGGGGACTGATTTAGTCAAATACCGTAAATCCCTTGTTACGCAGTATAGACTAAGGCACTCTTATTCTAATTACTTTGTATCACCCAATTTTTTTCTACAACTCCCATTCTCAGTATTTCGAGTATTCACAAGGATCCCATAAATCCGACCTCGAAATACTGATGGAAGACTTCAATGCATCACTAACTCAGTCTCACCCAAATTACCTCTACAACCACCAATCCCAACATTTCGAGGAATCACAAGAATCCTATAAACCCGACCTCGAAATACTGATGGAGGATTTTAATGTGTCATTACCTCGCTCTTACCCAAATTACCTTAACTACCAATCCAAACATTTCGAGGAGTCACAAGAATCCCATAAATATGATCTCGAAACATTACTTGAGGATTACAATGCGACGCTAACTTATCATCAACTAAATTTCCTCTATAATCACCACACCCAATATTTTGAGGAATCACAAGAACCCCGAAATTCCACTCTCGACACATTACTGGAGGATATGACTGCGACACTAAATTGCTCAAGGCTAGAAACTATGGTGATGGAGTGCTTTGTGGAAACAGACAATGCGAAACTAACTCCCTTTGAGGAACCGCAAGAATCCCATAATTTCAACCTCACAACATTAATGGAGGATTTCAACGTGACACTAACTCACTCTAGGCTAGAATTTATGATAGAGAACCTTGTAGAGATACAAACTGTCCAAAATGAAGAGATAAGAAATCAAAGTCTTCAAAATAATGAAACCCTTAGGCAGTTGAATAATGCAGTTGAGTCCCTCGCGACTCACAACATGGCCTTGGAGACTTAAATCTCTCTGCTTGAAAAAAAAACCTCTAGGACCCTTCCCTGAGGAGCATGTGGATGTTGTAAAAACCGGTAGTGAAAAATAAATCGAAAATCCTAAGGAGAGTGATAATAAGGTTGACGAGAGTAATAATAAGGTTGAGAAGAGTTCTGATGAGAAAAGAGCAGAGATTGAGAAAATTACACCGACACCATCTGAAATGGAGGTTGTCGATGTGGTAGAGAAGGAAACATCTGTTGTGGTTCCTCCTCCCTATCACCCACATATTTCTTTTCTGCAAATATTTGTGAAAGCTAATGTAGATACCCAATCCAAAAGGTATGTGGACAATATCCACACCAACTCACCTTTATCTGAGGTCCTGCATAAAAAGAGAAAATTTGAGGATCACGAACCTAGGGAAATCATTAGCATTAAGAAGGGAAAGTTAACATTCGAGATGGTGGATAAAATAACTAAGCCCAAACTTGAAAAGATGATACTTAAGATTGATCCAGAACCACCACCACAAGTTCAAAAGAATGAACCATCCCACAAAAGAAAGAAAAGGAAAGATGAGGGATATGTGAGATGGCTTGATAAGTGGCCATGGAAACCAAAGACGATTAAAAATTTAATCGAGGAGTCATTCTCGAGAGAATCACCATGAGTACTGACACTCTTGAGTCATCGATCTACCTACGTTAAAATAAGCGTTGTATGGAAGGCAACCCACGGGTTTTTAATTTAATGTTTTTGCTTTTGTTTGAGTTTGCAAAAAATAAAGATATCGATCGCTTGGCACCTATCAGTTGCATGTAGGAAATTATCAAGGCGAGCATTAATCAGGTTCTTATTCCTTTTTCCACTTTTTACTGAAACATTGAGGATAATGTTTGGTTTAAGTGTGAGGGAGGAACTTCACCACTTTTCATTTATCGCTTCTTATTTTGATTTATTGTTTTCTAGTTTATTGCATGTTTTTAGGATTTTATCTGTTTTCAGTATTTGGTCGATTCATTGCATGTGATGTAAAGTATGTATGCCTGTTTTTCAGTTGTTATTGAATTTCCCCAATTTTTTAAAATTTTGACCTCCAACAACAATTTTCTTGTTGATGCATGGAAAACACACTCGGAAAGTATATAGGTTGTCACACTTTAGGTTGTGTTAGAGAGACTTGGGAAAGTTTCGATAAAATCGATATCGTTATAACACCCTAAACCCCTTAATTATGTGATATCAATTTAGATACCCATTATGCCGAGACCTTAAGCTCAAGTTTTCAAAGTAGCTCTTAAGTAGTTTATATAAGCAGTCAGCACTATCTTAAGAAAAAACTACGTAGGGAGTTGATGAATATAAGTGAATGATCCTAAAATTTCTAAAAATTAGTTGTCGTAATAAATTTAAAATAGGGAACGCACCTATTAAGTTAGGTGATCCTCACCCGGTCACTTAATCCAGCGGTTGTGGAACCTACAAAAATATAATAAATCAACCCGTCGTTAGTTGATTCAGAGGTATCTGGTGCTGAACTTGGTAGGGAGGACTACGGTCTGATCTCCCGCAACTGCGATTGGTTAAATAAAAAGGGTTACCAAACTTACATACCAGAACCCCAAAGGATCATAGTCTCTAACTGGTTTCCCTACTATGTGCGTGTACGGATAATGGGCTTAATGTGATTGCGCTTGAGTAAACAGAGTGAAATGAAAACAAGAGATATAGGTTGAGTTATAATGACATGATTCGAATTGGTTTGCATAAAGAGGGAGTCTTTGAACATTGTGTTGTTACGGTGTCCTTGGTATTGAATAGTTAGTACCTATTGATCTAACATTAGCCTAACAACCACATATGATTAGGAGTTGTGTTGTCCCCTTGTTTCAAAGCTCGCTTATCATTTCTTTTACCGTGTTGGTCGATTGCTTGAGGACAAGCAATGATTTAAGTGTGGAGGTATTTGATAACGTGAAATTATATCGAATTTTCTGGCTCGACTTGCATGCATTTTATTATCGTTTTTATTTATTTATGTCATATTATGCTGGTATTGTATTGTATTTCAAGTATATGCTAGAAATGAACCTAAATATGAAAAGGAGAAAGAAATAGAAAGAAATGAGAGAAAACATATGACTTTGTAGCATAAAATGAAAGAAACCGCATCAGAGGACTGTGACGGTCGTCACAGCCCCATGCCGCCCGCCACAAGCTAAATAAGTGTGCCCCTCGGTGCACTAACCATGACGCTCAGCACAAGTCACAAATGTGTGCCCCTCGGCCCGACCGACACAAGCTAATTACAGTGATTAAACACGAAGTCCTCTTCACGTCTGCAACAAAGCTCCCATGATTTTCTCAACTTCCCATTATCACTCCATGATCTTTCCAACTTCCCATTTTCTCACTTCTTTCTCCACTTTCTCCATTATCTTCACTACTTCTCTCATAAAGCTGAAATGTAACTTCCATTTTATTCCTCTATATATAGGATCTTAGAAATTAGTTTTGAGGATCTAAGTTTTATGCGCGGAAGAGCTGTTAGAAATTTTAGGCAGAATAATCACTTTGTAAAGTGGTAGTTTCTCACATTGGAGAACTACCACACAATTAGTATTAGGCCTATAATTTGTAACGCTTGAATCAATCTTGCCGGCATTATTTCAAAGCTCTATTCAAGTTTCAAGATTTATTTTATTCAAGTTCTATTCCAGATTTATTTATTTGCAATTATTTTAGTTTTTTGTTCTTATAATATTATTTTATTATTACAAATCTAAATATGCCTATGCTCACGGTTAATAATTATAATTGCATATTTGTTTCTTTAAGTATGTTTGACTAAATTCCTCGATACCGGTATGTAAATCTTAAACCGAAAGGATTCAGTAATAATTGGCATTAATATTTTACAAAAGCACTTTTCTGGTTTTAATTTCCAATTTGGATATTTAATTATTTTTGTATGAGAGTAAAAGACAGTCTAAGATTAAAATCAACAGAGCGGAAATTTGAGGTTTTAACCAGATAGTGGTTATTAAAACATTAATTTTAAAAACAGCGGAAGCGCTTTAACGTTAATTGGACTTTATTTGTTTTCAAAAAATACTTTTGAGTTTTAAATGAAACAGCGGAAGCGCTCATTTCGAGCTTAACTAATATAATATGATTCAATAGAACGGAAGTTTGAGACGAGGGTCTTTAAACAAATAGTTTTTATCGAAATGGTGTTTTAATACTAAAAACAAATGCCAATGACTTACTGAATCCCTTAAGTTGACAAAATACATATCAATATCCCGTTATTAATTATTAGACTTTAGTTAATTCCTGATTTAACCCAAACACCCCGATTTTTATAATTAGTCTTAGCTTTACATAGTGACCCTAAGATAACAGTAGTTTTGTCCATCAATCCTTGTGGGTTCGATATCTTTTAAAACTACGCGATAGACTATGCACTTGCAGTCACTACATCCGATAGACTCATAAAGTCGCGATCATCTACATATCGCCATCTTGCTTTTGTATATTTCAATGGTAAAAACCTTCACTTCAATTTCGGATTAGCGATGACATACTTCTCGTTGATCTGAAAACAAAACTGAATACTTTCTTGCACTATCCAAAAAATCAGAGAGTTGTCAAACTCGAGTATCGTTCACTCTTAATAGACAAAGAAGGGAAGATCCAATTCACAATGCTTGAACTGAAGACAAATGATGATTTGAAGGTGACATGGAGTATCTTTTACCATTACTCAACAAAGGATCTGATTGAAGTGGATGTGACGATTCAAACATCAGCTGACGATATTATAAGAATGTTGCAACGACCCGAACCTCTTATTTTTAATAACATGTAATGTTAAATTTATGTAATGTTTATCTATATAATATTTATTTTGGAATTCATTTAAGTTGGTTCAATCTCATTCAGCCATTGTTGCTTCAGTCTATTTATGCTTTGATCTAATAGAGCATATATTCTGATGATGTATCTTCGAAAAACTCAAAGACTGATGAGCTAAGGGGCATTTCAAAGATGCATCTCTAGGTCAACCTTTCGTGCATACGAAGATGTATCTTCAAATCAATTTTTTTACAGAATAAGAATTTCTTACAATGTTTACTTCAGATGTGTGTGAAAAAGGTGCGTCCGAAGATGATTTAGTCTTGTCACAATGGTGTAAGAGAACTTCTAAAAGTGGAAAGAACTATTCCCAAATATTATTGCCAAAAAAATAGATTGAAAACTTCCATTGGTATTATGCTCATAATTTGTGGACACAAGACTAGTTCAAAAAAGGACATACATGAATTATTACAAATTCTCAACTTATTGCCGTCCAAGCTGGAAAGTCACTGTAGCTTTTGTAATTTATCGTGCACAAGAAACTTAAGGAATCTTGGTCTCACAAAATAAACGAAAAAATGGACCCTAAATTGGCACATGATGGAAGAGTGACCTAATTGTCAGATTTTAAAACCAAAAAACTGCATTATCATTAGTAGAAAATTTACATTAAAGTCAACATAATTAGATCAATCACCAGAAGATAACATTACAAATATTATAATACCCCACAAGGGACATGATACAGCATTTACATAGTGGGGACAACATGCCCTTATTTGCAACAACCAGCTATCCTCTCTATGCCAAACCAGATCTAAGTTTTAATCCTTCTATTCCATTTGAATATACATTAATTATTCAGTAAACTGGCATTAATTAAACAAAGAGGCTAGTTAATGAATTCATTTTAACTTTAAAAAAAATTTAAAAAGTAAGATGTTACTTTAACAGCTAGCGAGTACATAACGATCTCACTGCAAATTCATAACAAACTCACCCAAATTAGAATCTTGTAAAACACAACACATGGAATTGACAAGCCTACAGAGGAAAGATTCTCAGATAGAAAATAGTATAACAGTGAATGAATAGTCTCAATTTATATATAAAAGATGAAAACGACCGACAACCCCCTTCTCCACTTTTGATCCAGTTTATGATTAAACCTAATAAGACATGATGTAGGACCCAAAAAGGAGACAAAACTGTACTGTAGTTTGAAAGTGACTCCATGAATGTAGGGACTCTCATAACAATGTTTTGACCTTAACATCCCTAAGATTATCCAATTTTGCATATCATACCCTTCCTTATAAATGGTAGTACATACAAACTCAACTGATATAGTTCCATTGGAGCCTAAACTAGAAATATTTTTTATAACTAACTATAAGATTTTGACTTGAAATGTCTAATTTAGTAATGCTAGAAAACAAACTGACTACTACATACAATACAAGCTTAGAAGCTCAATAAAATTATGATAGAAAGGCTAACATACATTATGGTTCATTCGCATAAATCATTTCTTCAGAATGGTAAGCTCTTTGAAGTTGAACTTGAAGTGAGTGACTTAAAATGATCTGAAGGAACGATATCTTGAGGCAAGTTGGCTCTCTTTGCGATTTTTCTCATGTTGTTTTGCAAACTCAATTGGACTAATTGCTTCACTGCTTTCTTTTCTTCGCTCATCATATCTTCGTCTTCTTCCGAACACCCTTTTCCTCCTCCTCCGTCTGGTTTTGCACACGATGATGAAGTTCCGCAAATTGGAGCAGAGACCGCTGTGCCTAAATTTCCGCCGTAGTTCCCTGAAACTTGTTTCCCTTTATCTATTCTCAAACTTTCCAATAGCCTTGACGCCCGATTCTGAGACAGAGTAGTACCAATAAGCGACAACTCAAGAAGCGACGACACAACCCCTGCCTCAATCATGGCCTGCTTGTCACTATAAGATTTATGCGACATAACCATCAAAACATACGATACTTTTTCCTGACATTCCGGTGAATCGGTCCAATTCAATACATCGACCAATATAGGAAACACATCAGGAACAGCACTTATCGCTTTTCTACCTGCTCTACTTGACACCAAGTTGCTAAGAATCGAAAGGTTTCTTTCTGTTACTTCCATGTCGCCAATCGAGTTAATCAGAAACGGAACCAAATCAGTTTCCAAAATGAATGCAATATTCGCCGGAAAGATCGAAAGATTGTAAAGTGCTCTAAGAACATCTTGCTTAGCTTGATCACTACTATTTTTCTTATCTAAACTCTTGAGAGTTCTAACTAAAAACGGTAGTGCAGCAGACGACCCAATTATCGGTTTATTCGAATCCAAAGCACTCAATCCAAGGAAATTCGCAACAATCGCTTCAGAGACCGCGGAATCAGTACCATCTAAAGATTCAACAAGCTTAAGCATCTTATGAACAGAACCAACTTTAACAATGGCTGCTTTGTTTCTGTAAAAAACAAACAAAAATCACAATTATTCTCAGAAAGTCACAATCATACACATCCAAGAAACGATGAAATAACACATCATCATCATCATGTGTAGAAATAGACATTAACCATTTTCAAAGAAAAATTAAAATCACATGCTTGTCATGTAACACTTTAATACCAAGAGAATAATAATCATACTCCTAATCAATACAGTAATTAACTAGTGAAAAACGTCATTATTAATATTAATTAGCCACCAAAATTTACTTAACACACATAAAATAAAGCGAATTGAAGAAAACGACATTGTTAATTGTTAATCATTAATTAATAATACAGAAAAAAACCTAATCACGAAAATTAAAAAGTAACACAAAAAATCATGATTCGAACTCACGCATCGTTTCCGATTCCGAGATTGAGCAACGCGTAGAGAGAAGCGATCTGAGAATCGAGGTTTTGCGAATCGAGCATTGTGACGAGAGGTGGAATCGCTCCGAGCATCGCGAGTGTTCCGCGAACTTCCAAATTCTCTTTCGCGAGCATTCTCACGGTGGTTGCAGCTTCTCGACGCTTCACTGAGTCCTCTTCGTGATGCAAATCCTTCACAAGCTCTTTCAGTTTATCCAGAGCTTCTTCCTTTTTCTTCGCCTCTGCTTCGGACTCTAACTCCGCCATGTTCAGAAGATCCGATAGCTTCTCCGACTTTGCATTCGGTTTGGAGCTTTGTTTTTGTTGTTGTTTTTCGTTGGATGAAAAAGAGTTTGATCTAGTGGTTGAAGAGAAGTCTTCGCTGCCATATTCGTCGAGGCTGCGACGGCGGTGGTGGAAACGGGAGCTGGCGCCGCAGGTGACGGCGTCGAAGATGAGACGGCGGAGTGATGCGACGGAGAGGGAGTTCCAATGGCGGAAGTTGTTGGAGAATGTTGATGGTTTGGTTGAGTTGTGGTCGTGGTGGTGGTGGCCGAGAACGAGGTTTCCGACGTTGTTCCGGTGATAGTTTGCCATTCTCCGACGGCCTACATTGCAGAGAGAGAAAAGTGGTTTGTTGTGCTTAAAGTGTAGAGTGAAAAAGGACCGTTGAGGCCACGTTTTTGCTTTGTTGTGAGTATTTATATTGGTGAGATGTATTGTGTGTGGCTCTCTGTATTAGTGTGCACTGTGGATGTATTGTTAGCAACTGGTTAGTTTCAATGAGTGGTTGTTATTATTTAAACATTTGATCCAAATTAAAGAAAAGTGTTTAATGAAAAGAAAAAAAAATGTTTTATTAAATATTTATATATTCACATATGTTAAATCAAGAGTCAGCAAAGTATCAAGAATTTGTCCAAGAGTATTTATAGTTGTCAAAATACCTTTAGTTCGTCTGAAGTATCAAGAGTTCGTCTTAGAGTATCAAGAGTTAATTTCGGGTCGATTTTTCTGTCATAGTAGAGTCGGATAAATCTGTTTCATGGATTAGATAGGTCTTTGTGGTTTGAAATTAATGCAAGGGAAATATTCTAACTTAAGTACATATATAGCACACATATGAATAATTGGCAACAATATGTCGCATAATTTTACAATGAAGGCTGATTTCAACCTCCATTAAAAATAATGTTCAATCATCTTAATGATTCTTAACGAGGTTTAAATATTAAAAGGATTAGAGACACTATATAAACAAATGACCACCAATGAGAAAGACATTGAAAAATCGACTGAACTTTATTGGTCATACACTAATAAAGTATTAAAGATGTACTTTTTGAGTAAATATGACCCTGAATGGTGTGGGTCCTGATAAAACTGATATATGCTTCAAAATTTAATATCTGCAAACTCGTGTTTCAACATTCATATATATTAGTATGTTTTAGAACAATTACTTTTGTTGTGTCGAGAACCATGAAGTAGACGCTCAACAATGGTATTACAACAAAATCAAGGGAAGGTGTTAATTGCTACTATCGTTCACTAGCTCACAAAACCATATTTGTCATCCACGACAAAGATATATTCTTGTCGCAATAGAAAATAATTGTAGTATTACAAACGGTCTCAAAAGTTACAATGATTTATTAATTTTGAAATTGGTAATTTGTATGAAAATAGACCAAATCGTTGCATGTCAGATCATACAAAGTCTCCCTCTAGACTTCGCTTTGTTCTCTAAAGAGATGAAACTTTCAAAAAGACTACTCGAATCTTTAGGAAGAATTATCTACCAACATAATCAACTGAAAAGTCTATATCAGATTGTACTAACCAAATCATAAGTGACAAACAAGTGAGACGTCATCGAGACGCAATCACCACAAGAGGAACACAAGTAAGAATAAGATTGACAATCACCTTTCTCTTGAATAAGGTCCCTATAGAGAGAAACCTATTAAAGAAAAGCTTTCAGAAGAACACAAACATCTTAGATGGTGCCCAACTACTCTAAATATGAGGATTAACCTAAATACAGTGAGATATTATATGGTTAGAAGAAGATACAAAAAATGATAAACAAAAAATTATTTATGAATCAGTCCTTAGATCTTTCTATTTATAACAAAGAAGATAAATCATTTTCCACTAAGAGAAGGTATTACGAAAATCATAATCTCCACGGCTCATTAAAAAAGACACAACAAAGTCAATGTAACAAGTAATAAAGATATCTCTTCAAAGACTTAAGACATCTAAAATAAGACGTTACTTTCATGACCAAAGAACTAAATTTACTATACGAAAATCTATAACCTTTAAATCATACTCTATCTGTTTCAAAATGATTGTCGTTTAAAATTTTTACACACAGATTAAGAAATATAATAATATTGTCATAAGACATTACACTTTTACAAAATTAACCTTATTAATATATTAAAAGTAATGTCTAAAGTAAAAATAAAAAAACACAATTAAAAAAAATAATAATCATCACTATATTAAAAAATGAAAATGACAATCATTATAAAATAAATTTAATTTATTAAAACGACGGTCATTTAAATTTTTTTTTTTTACTTTTTTTAAGATTTGCACGCGTCACTCCAAGTTCTAACTATGTAATGATAATTTAAAATCTCTATACACCTCTTCACAAAAGTTATATATGACACTTGAAAACAGAATATGTATTGTTTCCAAAATTCTCCTCTTGTTACATATTAACATATTAAACAATCATTATGTTATTCAATCATGAGATGATGTGTAATGAAACAAACAAAATTTGGAACTTACTTATTGTTTTTCTCTAGTAGAATCTTTCTTTGATTTTCCCTACTTTATCTGGTGCACTATTTTTTTCTCCCGAGTAACCTTTGACACTTATTTTATTTCTTTGAAAAATATGTGTTTCACAATCACAAATACAAATAAATTCCGCTAAAAAACGTGTCACACTTTTATTACTATTCCCTCTTTCTTATATATATTAGATTTAACGACAATAATTTTAAAACGGGTGAAATATAATAAATAAGAGTGTTTCGCATGTTTTGTTGCTCCTTCTGCCGGTCAGCTAATAACGTTGGTGATGGAAGTTTTTTATGAGACCGTTGTTTTCAGATTTTAACAGTGTGGGACCCATAATCATGCTGCATGAGGTGAAGTTAATTGAGGGTTTATGGTTGGTGTGTTTGTGTGTGTTCACAAGTAGCGTGACATGCGACGGTGGTTATTAGAAACAGTAGTACTAGTACTCTTCATATGTCAGAACCATGAAGGTTACATGTCCAAAACTGCAGTACATTTGTTGAGACAAACGAGGTGGTGTTAAAAAAACCTAACACCCTAACTTTTTCACCTCCTCAATTCATTTGTTAAAGCCGTACTTTTGATGCACTTTGAGTTGAATAGAAGCAAGCTTAAGGAGTTGTAATAGCCATAACAATTTTTTGGGATGATCGTGTCTACCGGTGGAAACAAAACCACGATAAAGAATAAAAATATATGAAAACTGTTTATCAAGCTATATTTGAAAGAATTTATTCTGAGAGAATATTTCTTTCACTCACTGTCATTCAAAAGTTTTTATACAAGATAGGACTATAAATGAATTGCAAAAAATAATTATCAAATTCACAAAAATATTTTCCATTTTCTACTAAATTTATAACCGTCTTTTATTCTCTCAATATATATAAACCACACAATTTTAAAGTGTTTAAAAATATTATGGAAATTAATAAACTTTTACAACAATAAATTTGAAGAAGTTATCTCGTTGTCTCTCTGAGATTTTTTCTATAAAATTTTATATTTTATTATAAAATACATATAAAAAAAATTTTAAATCTGACACAACTTCTAAGATGAAATGATTTATCATTTAAATGTCTCACGTTCGCTCTGAAACGTCTTGTATTTAAGGTAAGCTTGAAATGTTTCTAAACAATTTCTTGGAATTGTCTTGTGTTCCACCCCAGACGCCTTGTATTTATAGGAGAATTAAATTGAAAATTTTTTTGTTTTTGGTTTATGAGTTAGATTTGACTTAGGAAATGATGATGACATTATCCATTAAGCACATTGTTGTTTTCTTCAAGCTTGAATCATTCTTAAACAGACTTTATCAAGTTTAAGGAATGCTTGTTTAAGGAATGTTTGAACCTTGATCTAGATAATTAATGATTTGGTGAACACATTTGTCAGATTATTTTATGAACCCACATTCTTGACCATAATTTTCTTCAACTCAATTTTGTCTAGTATAAAGAGAAAACGGATATCGAAGTATTTTGTCCTCTTATGATATACTTGATTATTAGTTAAGTGAATTATACTTTGACTATCACAATGTATCTTCACACATTTTTTAGTGATCTATAACTCCCCAATCATGCTTTTTAGCCATATATTTTACTTGAATCATTCAATTAGGAAAATATACTCTATTGAGTTATAGATAAAGCGAATATTGGTTGTTGATTTGATGACTGGCTTATAGACGTTCTAAAAAATGTAAACACAAAACATGTGAAGGATTTTTCTAGTGTTTATGTCACCCGCGCAGTCTACATCCATAAAGTTTTCCAAAATATTTATCCCTTGAGGTGTGTGTGTGTGTGCTTTGAACCACCCTTTAATAAACCATTCAAATATCTTAATACCTACTTCAAAACTTCTCAACAAACTCAAATTGAGTTAGCCCTAAACCAATTTATTATACCAATGACATAAACTAGGTTTGGTCAACTACAAACCATACCAAACATGATGCTTCCAACCCCATTAGCATAGGGAGTATTTTCCATCATATTCTTACCACTTTCAATTTGGAAAAATTGCATCATCAAAATCTTAATGTGATGATCCTAAAGAGAGGTTGCCAATTTTAGCATATAGGAATCCATGTCGCCCCACCACTTTCTTCGAATAACTAAATTGAGACACGAACAATTCACTTTCTTTGTGGTTTTTCATTATATCCATCTACTCGTATCCTTTAATCCCTACCAAGATTTTTCATATAAAGTTCTCCATGCAAAGTCTCTTTGCGTATATTGATCTTTTCTTGTTTATCTTGGAATTTGGTAAACAACGCTAGTCTCTTATTTAAAGTTGCTTTGCAAGATCGACTAGTGAATCTCAGAATAATGTGCTTGAAATTTTTCAAATATAGTAAAAATGGTAAGAGAGTTTGAGTGATTTTGACAATGGTCAAGATCACGTTTTGAAATTTAAAGCAAGTAAATGTAAAAGTTTGGATGGAAATATAAAGATTGCGATTGTAAAACCTAAAGGCGAGTAAAGACAAACTGAATGTAAATCATTGCATTAATGGAAATTTGGTGATCAAACATACATTACACTCCTTAAACTCATTTTGCACTCTGTTGGGTGTATTATGTGTGAGTTTGGTAGTGAATTTGAACATCCTTAAATCTAACAATCAAACTACTATTTATAATACAGTATAAATAACTACGTAAATGGCGGGCTTTTCTCCAGCGAGCGCCACATTTTCGTTGCATGTTGTTGTATCCCAAAATTTTCCCTCTCATTCCTCAAATGATCTCTCACAAGATCTCCTTTGATTCAAGATTGCACAAGGGTTAATCAACTCAAGACACCTCCTTAAGCACTAATGACTGAAAATTAGGGTTTGAGTTTGCACAAGGACAAATGGACTTTCAATACTTCATATGACTTTCATGGATCATTATGAACCCCCAAGGTTACTCATGTCAAGTTTCAAGCCTTGGATCACACTTTTTCTCAGTCAATTGAGTAGCTGACCTAAAAATTAATTGTATTGGGGAGAAAGTCAACTATGGCCAATTTACAGTCAAACTTCACAATTTTTTATCCACATCAACATTATAAACTTATATGTATCATTTGATCAAGTTTGGACCATAATTCCTCAAGAAATTTGATCAAATCATCAAAAGGACAAAATGGTTAAAATTAGGGTTTTGACTGAGAAAGGACAATTTCTGATTTTGACCTAACAAATAGTCAATTGGTTTGAGGCATGGTTTCAAGAGTTCAATTTCATCTTTTTTACCTAATGACATGACCTAAAACATTTCTCAAGATCAATTGGATTGATAGTGAATTCTCAATCAACTGATCAAAAGTCAACTATACACTGAAAAGTCAAACTTTGACTTTTTGGTCAAAATCCAATGTCAAAGATCACAATTCATCAAAACATGTCAAAATATGAAACTTATTCATCAATAAATCAAAAATTCAAGATTTCATTTTTGAAAGTCAAAGTTTTCTAACTTAGAAATTTTTCTAAGTGTTTAAAACTTCATGTTTTTTCATAACTTTGAGCCAACTTTTCACCATGATGCAAGAGGATTCAAAAGAAACTTTCAACATGAAATTTGTATATATCCATGATATCTACAACATTTCTTTACACAACTTCTTCTAAAAATGCTTGGGTCTCAAGTTATTAATTCATAAAGTCATGGTCTTGAAATTGAACACTTAGTGAAATTTTGCCCTAGTTTTGGTTAGGATTTTGACCTAACTTCATGGCACTTTTTCATATAGTTCCAAGGGGAATTTTCAAAAGTGATTCAAAGAGGGATTGTAGAGCACATTACAAGCTTTCCAAAATATCCAAGAACTCCTTGATATCATTCTTGAGCAGGGAGAATTGAAGAGAGGAAGTTAGGGTTTTCGAACTTGAATTACAAGTCATTTTGTGATGAACAAAATTCAAATTTCAAACCTATGCTGCACAATCTTGCTTTACAGGCCTCTAAACCTCAAGATCTCTCCATAATCAGAAGATTACACTTGCTTTTGAGCTATTATCCACTTGATTCAAGCTTTATCCAAGTAAATTTTCTATTAATGGCACAAAGGCACCATTGCCATTTACATAAAGCAAGCTTTATGCAAAGTCAACTTGCATTGAGCTTTGCACTGGTTCCCTTTGCACAAGCGTCCTCTACAAAATCAGACAAGCTTGTTTAAAGTTGGCAACCACCCTACATGCTTGTACTTGCTGCCTTGAAACCAGATTTTTCACTTTTCTTCAAAATCAAGCAATTGAGCCATAACCCTGGAAACTCAGAGATCTTTTGTGGAATAGTTCTCCAACCTTTTCCATACAAAAACACAAGTCCATTGCAACATAACACACGAATACACAAGCTCTAAAAAATTCAAAAACTCAAAACTGCATCAAAAACCACCATTGTTGCATATTCTGACCAAGAACTTCAAACTTCCATTTCACTCGTGCATTTCTTGGCCTTTTGCTTCCAAAAGCTTCCAAACATCATACATAAGTCATCCCTATCCCTGTTACACGACTGTAACACCATCTTCATCCATTTCCAAGTTCAAAAACAGAGCATCACAGTTGGACTTCTCCAGACCATTCCAGCCACCCTTAGCTCAAGTCAACCATTGCATTAGCTTCCTAGAGGTCCAAGGAAGCTAACCCGATCATCACCACTGCCTGAAACAAGCTCAAATCCATTTCACGATTTCCAGTTTTGAGCGCATGGGCTTTATTGTGGGCATAATCTTTTTTCTTCACAACACCTCTTACATTACTGACCCACCCCCATGACTTTTCTTTTATATATTTATTTTTATTTTATTTTTCTTCATTATTATTATTATTATTATTATTATTATTATTATTATTATTATTATTATTATTATTATTTTTATTATTATTATTATTATTATTAGTATTATTATTATTAGTATTATTATTATTATTATTACTACTATTACTATTTTCATAAGTCATAAAAAAATCCAAATTTATTTTTATTTATTATTTATACTTATATATTTTATTTTTTCCATAAAACAAAAACACTAAATTTTTTTTTAAAACAAACTAATTTATTTTTTTCTTAAATAATTAATCTTTAGGCTTAGGTTAAATTAGTATATTATTTTATTTTCTAGTTTTAAATTAATTTAGAACTTAGGTTATTTTAATTAATTAATCTTCATTTTATTTTCATTAATTTAAAACCTTTTCATAAAAAACCCTAAAAATCATTTTCAAATTAATTTCTTTTCTTAATTAGTTTAAGTTATTTTTATTTAATTTTAATTAATCATTTTTTTAATTAGGTCAAGACCAAACCTCTTTCATAAAAAAACAACAAAAATCATTTCTTTTTTCATTTATATTCTTGCATTTTATTTTCAATTTTGTACAATATTCAATATGGTTGTAATAGATAATTAGGTTTAATTTTCTTGCAATCCCCATTTGTAAATTTGTACACCCCCTAATGATGTAATAGCGTAGTAATTTTACTTTTCACAATTTATCGCTTTATATAAATGCTAGTAATTAGGGTTTGTATGAGAAGATAAAATCAACAAGTAGCAAACCCTAATCAAAGACTAAACAAAGCATGAAAATTAATACACTTGCACACAAGCATCCCTAGGGTAAAATCCACTTGGCTGCCTTATAAAAATGGCCATATTATGCATGTGAGGTATCGTAGCAAAAACAAGCAAAAATACAAGATCATAGTCCCTCGATGACGCTATCTATGTTGCCTTTTCAAAATGATCTTAGTCCCTAAAGAAAGATGCTAAGATACCTTGCAACATTGCTAATCATGGTTATACGATGACCCACGCTCGTCCCGTTTACATCCAAAGATAGGTTTACTTACCAAATCAATGGTAAGATGACAATGTCAAAGGAAAGAGGAAATAAACATGAAAGACTTTTGAGTAGGTAGATTGTTCCTAGTTGCTTGCTCAATTTCAAAACCAAAAACATCCTTGCTATTTTCAAAACAAACACCAACACTTTCAAAAACATCTTTCAAACTCGAAAGCATTTTCAAAAGATCAACACTTTGTATACATTCTTACGAACGAGAATCATTACAAAGTTCGCCTAAACGATAACACCTTTTTCAAAATACTTTCAAAAACCACATAAAGCACATTTTCAAACAAAAGCAAGTGATCTAGCAAGTAACTAAGAGCCCATGGAAAACCATGGATGAAAAGGATGCTAATACCTTCCCTTTTCATAATCTAGCAAGAAATAATCTCAAAGGTCTTTCCTGTACTTTTTCACCTTTCCTTTTGGATAAAAGAAAAGTAGGTGGCGAATCTTGCTAACCGCAACATTTGCGATAAAACGCAAAACAACCAAGTCAGTTCTCCCACCGTATTGCAGAACTGGCGACTATGTTGGGGATAATTTTTAAAAGTGGGGTTACCTTAGGGCTAGATCATATTTACTTGCTTTTTTTGTTTGATTTGGGTGCTTTACATTATGGTTCTTTGTTCGGGTTTGAATCCTCTACCCGGATTTGGGATACCTTATAGGTAAGTAGCAATACATTATAGAAATTGTACAGGGTATACCGACATGGTCTAAACAATAGCTACATTAGTGTGACATATTTGTGGGTACCGGTAGCCCTTGAGTAGTCAAGGAGAATATGGGCCCGCTGAGTGATGTCATGAAGCACTAATGAACTTTTAGAACCTTTACTTGACCAACTTGGCCATTAGGACGTAGTGAGATGACCGACTTTGGTGTAGTCTGAAGTTGGTAGATACTCGATACCACACTCATTGAGGTTTGGTTTTTTGGGATATTTCGGTCGCCATTAAAGAGGCTTGTGTTGAAACAATGCCCAAGGAAACAAACCAGTGATATTGAGCTCCTTAGAACCTGGTTACTATTACTAGGACAGGTTTGAGCCAACTAAACTTCAAGAAGCTACTTAGCTATGAGACTCCATGCAAGTCTAAACCTAAGGACTTGTTTGCTTTGTTTGTATATATATACTTGTACATAACATCATAAACATCATACTCATATTAACTAACCATTTCAAGGATCTTGGGATTTATCTTTGTTCTATTTTGTAGGACATGGATTTTGT
Organism: Vicia faba; assembly: GCA_948472305.1. NCBI lineage: Eukaryota > Viridiplantae > Streptophyta > Magnoliopsida > Fabales > Fabaceae > Vicia > Vicia faba. Next base: position 1,422,663,474 of record OX451738.1, on the reverse strand, counting down.
TTGCAGGAAAACCATTCAAGTCAATCTCGTAAGGATCCTCCGCAACTTAAAGAGCTAGCGTCAAGGATTCCTGAAAATTCTCCATTTACCGAAAGACATGGTCGCCTACTAAACTTGGCCACCTCCAACACTGATGAAGACATGATGAAGGTGCTCTTTCATTTCTTTGATCCTTTACACCATTGCTTCACGTTTCCCGATTATCAACTTGTTCCAACTTTGGAAGAATTCTCCCAACTCTTGAGGATTCCCATTCTCAATCAACTACCTTTCAACGGTACAGAAAGAGATCTGAAGCCAGAAGAGATTTCTCAAGTTCTACACTTGCAACCATCTGATATCACAACTAATTGAGAAACAAGGAGTGGTGTCAAAGGTTTCCTAGAAAAATTCTTGTTTGAGAAAGCCCAAAACTGTTGGAACTCTTTATATTTGCAAGAATTTGAGGAAATTGTGTCTCTTCTCATCTATAAGATGGTTTTGTTTCCAAATCTTGACCAAGTCATAGATGTAAACGCCGTAAAAATCTTCATGTCTCGTAACCCGGTGCCTACTTTGTTTGGAGACATCCTACATTCTTTTCACTCTCGCACTTTGAGGAAGAGAGGTATCCTCATATGTTTCACTCCTCTCTTGGCAAGATGGTTTATTTCGCATCTTCCCCAATCTGTGTTGAAAAATGAGCAAGGTTCAATATGGTCCCATAGGTTGATGATGCTCAAACATTCAGATATTCATTGGTGTTCCCGCTCTTTGGAGAATGTTACTATCGTCGATCATTGTGGAGAATTCCCTAATGTCCCTTTGCTTGGTGTGATCGGTGGATCTGGAACTGACTGTTTAACGCTGGTTCGCGAAATGTCGCGGAAGCAAGAGTCACCACCGTCTTTTATTTTCTCCAAATGGAAAGGACAAAAGCACAGAAAAATTCCTTATAGAGATTGCTCTCGGTTCGGGAGGTAGATTATAGAAAGGGAAGGTGTTAGTACCCTTTCTATCCATGGTTATCCATGGGCTCTTAGATACTTGCTCATTTGTGTTTTCAAAAATGATTTGTTTGCTTTTCAACTGTGGGTTTTAAAAAGTTTCTTTGAAAATTCCAGTTCGACTCTTGTATCGGTCCTCAAGAGTGTTTGAAAAATTGCTTTCGAAAGCTTTTTGAAAATGTGTTGGTGTGAAAAGTATTTTTGAATTTGTTTTGAAATTTAGAGCAAGTATCTACGAGAACCTACCTACCCTAAGGAATTCGTCTGTGTAAATGTCCTTTAAAGTAGTGCCATCCCACCATTGAGAGGTAGGTAGCACCACCGTTGGAGGTGTTCGGGTCAATTCGAGGTTCGGGACATAGTGATCACCAGAGCAATGGGAAGACACCTTAGAAGCTACCCTCATGCCAGGTTCCCGGATCATGAGGACTTACTAAGACATCCTCTACTCGACGATCACCTTTCGAGGCAAGGCAACAGTGAGGCGTACCCTAGGGGTGGTGTGTGATTTGTGTGTCATGTTCATTTGCATTTATCTTGTCATGTCAAAGTGATCTAGCGTTTGTTTTTATTTTTGTCCATACATTCTTTCATGCCTTGATTAACAGTTAAAGATTTGCGAAAAGCAAAAGTTTTAAGCTATTACAAAAGGCGCGGGTCCACATCGCCAAAAATTTCTTGAACCCGATTTTGACAGAAAAATAAAGAAAGTAAAGAAAATAAAGTGCGGCATATTAATTTACAAGGCCTTGGGAGAGATACACAAATATTAAAAGAAATAAGATAAATGCGCGAATTAAATGAGAATTAAAACGAGGGCGTTGGACCCTTTTGCGAAATTAAATTAATGATGAAATTAATTAATCAAAAGAAAAAGAAATTGTTTTTTGGGATTTTCAGGTATTTTATGATTTTAATGAAAAAGAATTAATTAAAGTTAAACCTAATTCTAGTTGTTTTTAATTTATTAAGAAAAGAAGATTAAAACCTAATATTAACCCTAATTAGTTTACATGCAATTTTAATTACAAAAATAAATATTTAATTATTTAATTATTTATGAAAGAAAAATAAAAAGGAATAAAAAATTAATTAAACCCTAATTCTACCATTTTTTAGATTTTTATTATGAAAAGATTATAATTAACCCTAATTAATTTACTAAATGAATTAATATAATTTATTTATGAAAATACTAAAAATAAAAATGTTTATTATTTTCTAGCTTTTTCTGATTTTTAGTGTTTTATGTATTATTGTAAAAAATAATTAAATTAAAAGAATTAATTGAAATAAAAAAATATAAAAAAAGAAAAGAGATGCAAACCTAAGGGGGTCTGCCCCTGATTTGGAGGTGTATTGTTTAGCAATTTGGCCCAAGATTCTAAGGCCTCATTTGACTTTCCTGGGAGCATGCTGGCGTGTTGACTGGGGCTCACCATAGTCTTCAACTCATGGCCTTCTGATCATTCCCTTGGGCACGTGGAGGGTTTGATTTTTGAGGATGTATGATAGTCTTCAGCGTTGACACTGCATAGGAATATTGATTGAAAAATAATATGGACAAAGGTGAGGACCTGGGGCTCGAACCCAGGTCATGTACGTTACCAGCACACACGTATGCCACTAAGCCATCCCAAGCGCGTTTAACCGATAATAGCTAACAAACATTATAAAAGAAAAAATAGTCAGTGGTTCAAAACGCGCGAAAAATTTGAATCTTCCAATCAGCGCCTTCCACCTAATCATCTTCCTCGCGTTGGTGTTTTCTTTTTCTGAAATACAAAAACAATAAGCAACGGTTTTCAAACATTGCTATAGATAACATTACAGAAAATAACGATTAGCCCCTGGGGCTTCATAAATTGAGCGCGATGATGCCATTGTTTTCGTCCAAACCCCCTGAATCCATTCCCATCGTGGTGGTCTAATTTTACTATATTAAAAAAACCCCAATTTGAAGGTTGAAGAACCCTAAAAAAGAAACATGGTAGATTCGCGTACGATGCCCAAAACTTCAATCAAGTTATGTAGTTAGCTTCAGAACAAAGTAATTAGTACAAATCCATGAATAAAATGCAATGATATGGTCTCAATAATAGAATACGATTATGCAAAAAGAGTGATACAGTTCACCCTCGAATTACCAATTCTTTGAGTATGGGGTTAAGTTTTTGACTGGAATCGTTTACTGGCAACCCTGGCAAGCTAATGGAATAAGTTTTGAGGCTTGAATCGACCTGCAAGTAGGTTTTCAGAATTTGAGTTTTCAAAGAAAATTTCAAGTTTGGTTTTCTATGTTCTTGCGCAGCTTCGTGGTTTCTTGCATTAGGTTTGTGATCAGGCTTAAGTATAGAGTGAATTAGGTCAAAGAAAACAATCCAAATCTTTTGCATTCATGGTTTTTGAGATTTGATTTTCAAAGATCTTTTTTTTAATATTGAAAGATTGAAAAACTTAGGTTAAATATTTTTCATGTATTTAATTGATTTAAATGAATTATTATTAATAAAAATTCAAATAAATAAATAAAAAATGAAGAAATACTTCCCTTTGGGCCAAGTGGTCGTGCATATGCCTTGGATAATGAATTGTGGAAGAAAAATAGGCCCATTAGCAATTTTAGGTCATTTGAATCAATGTTGACTTTTCAAAATATCCAAAAATTTCCCAACTTCCACAAGGCATAACTTGCTCAATTTTTAAGATTTGCTCATGTTCTTGGACATTTTGGAAAGTTATTTGAGTCCTCTAACCAATGTCTTTGGTCCCATGTCATTTTGATTTACCAATCTCAAGTTATGGCCTTTGACTTAAAGTCCCTTTTTGTTGACTTTTGAAAATGACCTATAATGTTGAAATTGATAACTTTTTGTGAGAGCATTTCTTGGACTTGAAGTATGAAGATGAGTTGTAGGAAATGTCTTTATCTTCAAAATGAGCTTTGGATGAAATTTTTCTGATAATCCATGTGAAAGTTATGCCCTGGTCAATTTACAGTTGACTTTTCCAGCTGTCCAAATAAGGAAAATTTTGCATCTTGATGATTTTTTTTAGCCAAGCTTTGAGAATCATGATCAAGCATTGATCAAATGATGTTTGTGGCTTCAAAATGAGATGTTGACCGAAAATTTGAACTTTTGACTGCCAAATGACCATTTTGCCCCTACAGTTGACTGTAGTGCAATTAGGGTTTTTGACTGTGCAATTTTGAGCTGAAAGTCTTGAAACTTGGTATGAGGATGCTTGACCATATTTATAGGCATGTGAGACTTGATTGGACCTTTGGAAACTTCATTTTCTTGATCAGAACCAAAACCCTAATTTTGACTGTTCAAGAGGCTTTTACACTGTGCAACCCTTGGGGAATCTTGAAGCTTGACTTGGAAATTTCTTGAAGAATATGGAAGGGCAAATTTTGGGGTACAACAGTTGCCCCTGTTCAATCTTCTTAGACCTGAGGATGCAGATTGGCTGACGTGCCTTTCGTAATCCGAGGGTAGAAGATGATTGAACACTAGAGTGCCCAGAAATTTGCGCTCACATAATAGCATTGTGATGGAAATGGGTTTATAGATGCCATTTAGAGATTGATGAATAGGATGATGGGCTTATAGATGCCATCTGGGTGTTGATCGCGTAAGAGATTCCTTAGCGAGAACCTGCATACCTGCAAAAGAAAAAATGAGTACCTGACATGTTGCAGGAGTTGGTCTTCAGATGCTTGGTATAGATGTGTCCTGACTGGTTACAGGAGCTGAGTCTGGAGCTTCAAAAGATGATGAATAAACCAGGGATAGTTACTACCTCAGCAGGAACGGTGAGAGAACCTTGGATGATTTTAACTTCAACAGCAATAGTTGAGAAAATCTTGGTGGGAATTACCATCTCCGCAGGATCGGGAGAGAACCATAGGCAATTATAATCTCAAAAGCGGACGTTTGAGAAAAAACTGGAATGGAATTATTATCTCCGCACCTCTGGGGAGAGAACCATAGGCAATTATAATCTCAAAAGCGGACGTTTGAGAAAACCTGGGATGGAATTATCATCTCCGCACCGCTGGGGAGAGAACCATAGGAAATTATAATCTCAAAAGCGGACGTTTGAGAAAAACCTGGAATGGAATTATTATCTCTGCACCGCTGGGGAGAGAACCATAGGAAATTATAATCTCAAAAGCGGACGTTTGAGAAAAACCTGGGTTGGAATTATCATCTCCACAACATTGGGGAGAGAACCATAGGAAATTATAATCTCAAAAGCGGACGTTTGAGAAAAACCTGGAATGGAATTATCGTCTCCGCAAAATTGGGGAGAGAACCATAGGAAATTATAATCTCAAAAGCGGACGTTTGAGAAAAACCTGGAATGGAATTATCATCTCCGCACCGTTGGGGAGAGAACCATAGGAAATTATAATCTCAAAAGCGGACGTTTGAGAAAAACCTGGGATGGAATTATCATCTCCGCACCGTTGGGGAGAGAACCATAGGAAATTATAATCTCAAAAGCGGACATTTGAGAAAAACCTGGGTTGGAATTATCATCTCCACACCGTTGGGGAGAGAACCATAGGAAATTATAATCTCAAAAGCGGACGTTTGAGAAAACCTGATAACTTCTACTGAGTCTTCATCAGAAAAATCTGTTGGGAGTTGATTTAGCTGGACTAGAGAAGGCCTTGGACTGGATAAGAAATCTTTGGAGTCGATTAACTGAACCGGTCTAGGTCTTGAAATATGATTGAGAATTTAACTGCGTCTTTCCTGAAAGGTAAAGGTCAGTCATATGCAATGCATGATATGGATCAAGCGATGATGTTCTCAACATAAATGAGATTTGTAAGATATGATGCGTCTATGCATGCTATAATGATGTATGTGATGTTTAGGAATGTATGTTTTCGTCTAGGAAAGTAAATCCTTGACGGGTGCCGGGAGGTCACTCCTGGGTTGATGTTGGAGAATAGATTTTGCTTCCGCTGGGGATGATAATTTGCAAGAATACCGGTAGGAGAAGATGACTCCGTTGAGGAATAAACTTGGCGAATGGAAGATTCTGCGGGGAGAAAAATACTCTAGCGACCTTGCTGGGAAGCAATACTCTGTGGGGAAAGAGGTACTTTGCTGTGCGTTGAAAATAACTTGCTGGGGATATCTTTGCTATTTTGGAAGTATTGATAGACTTCGCTGGGGGTAAGAGAACTTCGTCGAGGATGCTCTTTCCATGGCTCTTGGCTGAGGATAACCCAGTTATATCCTGGTAGGGAAATAACTCTTTGAATAAAGCCGGACGATGCTTTCGTGCTCTGCGAGGGGATGAGCTTCCAGAATCTACTGGGGATAAGCTTACTGCTTGGGGAGATAAATTCCAACTTTCCTGGGGAACTGGATTGGACTCTCCTGGGGAAGTTTTGAACTGCGGGGGAAGTGACTCCTTTGAATGTTTGGTATACCGCCGGGGAACAATCTTTAGGTCAAGACTGTCGGGGATGCTTGTTATGAATATGTGTATTGCTGCTGGGGAATGTTGAGCTCTGCGGGAGGATACCCAACTTCCTTAAGGTTCGATAGTAGCTTTGCTTGAGGAGAGTATACTGCTTTGCTGACTTACTCTCTGGGGAAATAGGATATTTGGTTATGTTCTTTAGCTGAACCTATCTTGGTACCTTGGAGGATGGAACAATTAGGTTGCTTAGACAACTCTTTATTGCCCCTGTTTCTATGGGAGAAGGCACTTGTGGGGTGCTGATAGTTGTTGATAGACCGACCTTCTTCTGGTAGGCAGGTGACAAGATGGCAGGACATAGTCGTACGCTTTGATCCCTAACTTTTTCCTGGACCGCCCTTTCGGGTTTTCAGTCCACCGGGATACCCTTTTTTGCCCAAGCCGCCTTTTCAGGTTTTCGACTTGCCGGGTGTACAGATTTTTCATTTCATCCCTTCATTTTGCCCGAACCCTTTTGGTTCGCCGGGAAGCCCTTGTTTTTGCCTAGGTATGTCAACCTAGCGGGTCTTTGATTATGCGTAGTATTTTTTCGACTATGTCCGTGCTTTCAGAATGTAGGGAGTTGCCCCTGTTAGAAATATTTTGCCATGCCACCAGAAGGTGTTTGATCAGGCAAGATTCGTTGTTGGAGTGCCCTAAGTGACTCAGACGGAGATTTGCCCCAGGCTTATTTGGCCTTTGAGAGATTCTCCGAATCTTGACTGAACTGCCCCAGATGACGGACCATGATCATGCCATGCCCCTTGATTGGAAGTGCTTCTGTTCATTAGGCTTTCGTCGTGCGAATTTCTATGCTGTTCAAACAAAAAGTCATATGCAAACAAGGTTATGTTAAAAATGCAAAGCTTATGTCTGTCTTGAAGATTTTGAAAATGCATTCTTTTTTCATAAAACAAATGAATGTTTGTAAAACGTGATGTCAACTCCGCATTTACCGTAGGCCTTCAGGAGTCAGGATACCTTTCGTCATAGTATGCTTTCGAACTAACCCATGCTTCAGCTAGGACTTTTAAGGGTTATAACGTGGCCTGGTTCACGGTTTAAGAAACAAAGGATAAAGGCTCAAATTATTTGTACCCACCCGTTCTTCGTGATGTTCTTCCAACCTAAGCTCAGTTGATCGCGCGTTAGACCTTGTTTGAGTCTTTGCTCTGATGTTCCAATGATGGTTCAGATATTGATAACTTATTTTGAATAGGCAGTCATCCTTGTCGAGGGTTTGTAAGACCTCTTTCTTTTTTTGATTTTTGTTATCCCTTTCTTTTTTGCCTGAACTGTTTCCTTTTTTGGAATTACAGTCAGCGGGATGCCCCAGTTTTGTAAGTCTCCTTCATGGGTTTTGACTTAATGGGTTTTTATCTTGAGAAGTAATGACTACCTATCCTTATTGATTATTCGGAACCATCACTGTCTTTCTTTGTTTTGTAAGGATCTCTTTGGTGCCCTTTGTTATGCACTTGGATCAACCGAGAGAACTACCCTGCCCCAGGTTATGATTAAGGGTTTTAAATTTCGAAAAGAAAAACTCCTACTTCTTTGGCTCAGAGGGGTTGACGAGGGATTATCATCCTTATAACTCCAGTGTTTAGGGATTGAAATAATGCCTGTACCTCATCAGCAGGGTATGTTCAAAAGCATACTGTAGATTATGGTATCGTTTTCGTCATCCTCCCTCAAGAGGCTTAGAGTTATTATTTAAAAGTTGATCATCAGAAAAAAAATGAAAATAATTTGCATTTAGTGAACACTAATATATTGTTTCAGAACAGACATATGCGATGCATTAATGAAATAACAATGAATAAATGTTTGAACAGAAGAAAATTGCAACTTGAACATTCGAGTGAACAAAACTTTCTCAATCCTAGCCATGTTTTGGCAAGGGAGCAATGATCACGTGGGGAGTCTTGGGTACTTTAAACTGAATCTCTCCAGCGTCGATCATGTCTTGGATCTTATTTTTCAAGCTCCAACAATCATCTGTAGTATGCCCCGGGCTGTCAGAGTGATAAGCGCAGCGGGCGTTGGGGTTATACTTCGGTGACGTTGTATTTTGGTTCTTCGGAGCTTCTTTTAGAGTTACCAGCTTGGTCTCCAGCAACTGTGGCAATATCTGGGATAAGGTCATGCTGAGCCGAGTGAACTGCCTTCTCTCGCTCTTTTGTTGGTTTTGATGTTGAATTTATGACACTGGAGCCATTTGAGGAGCTCTCCCCTTACCTCCTTGTCTCAAAGGTGGTTGAACAATGACTGGCTTTTTACCCTTAGACTTTTGCCCCAGTTGGTTACCCTGAAGCAGTTGGTTGACGAGAAACCAGAGCTCATCTTGTCTTTGAGCTAACCCTTGAATGGCAGTCACCTGCCCCAGCATCTGAACCTTCAATGCATCCACCTCAGCTTGTAGGTGTTCCAGCCTTTCATCCTCAGCACTGTTCCTGACAAAGGTCTCCATGAGAAGTGTCCTTAGCTCTTTCTGCCCCTCGGATAGATTCAGGAGGATTTTCCCGAACCGGGTCTCTTGAGCAAGAAAGTCCTAGTCCTGGTTGTCTTGTTGGGAAGCCATTGCTGAAATAAACAGCGGGAAAGGTAAGTGACCTGCAACAAGGATACCCGTTATGCAATGATGAGTATGACATGCATGTAATGTTTTCAAGGACCTCGCGGGGTAAACAAGAAATTTGTTAGCATTTGAATCCGGTAGCTTGATTGAAAGATACTTCGTATTTGTTGAGAGTCTTTCTTCCAAGGGTCAAAGGCTCACCATATCGAGTGGGTCATAGCCCCTGACTTTAATCATCATGTCTGGTTTTGATTTCCAAACAAATTTGGTTAGGGGAACCTTCTTCAAGAGTCAGAGCTCACCATATCAAGTGGGTCATAGCCCCTGACAACCTTAGCTAGAGGAAAATAAATCCTCTTTGCCCCTTGCTAGATGTTTGATTTATCATGACCTGCATCACAAGCCCTTAAGCTCCTTGAAATGGGTTAGGATGTATGCAATGGTATGATGTCATGCTATGCATGGGGTGATGTAGGTAAACCCTGTTATGAGTCCCAATTAAGGACTATAAACAAACCCTGCAAGAGATTCAGTATACTAGTCATGAGTCCCAATTAAGGACTAAAACAAACCCTGTAAGAAACTCGGTAAACCCTGTTAGGAGTCCTAATTAAGGACTACAAACCAAAACCTGTAAGAAACTTAGGTACCCTGTTATGAGTCCCTATTAAGGACTATAAACAAAACCTGCAAGTAGTTCATGTGTCAGATAACAAGCATGCAAGTAGTCAAGTACGAAGGCACGCAAGTCACACAAGAGAAACCCTTAGAGTTTAGGCCAGCATGAGGTCTGGGTATTACCCTCTTGAAGTTGGTGGGCTCAACCTGTCCTATCAGAAGTAACCGTGTTCTAAGGGTCCCAATATCACGGGATTGCTTTCATTGTTCATCGTTTCGATTTAGCCACTGAACTGGCGACCGAAATATTCCAGGAAAGCAACCCTCAATTGAGTGTAGTATCGAGTATCAACCAACCTCGGACTGCACCAAAGTCAGTTATCTCACTACCCTAAAGAGGCCAAGATAGTTCAATTAAGGTTCCTAAGGTCTGTTGATGCTTCACGACACCACGCAGAGGCCCCGTACTCTCCTTGACTGAACTCAAGGGTTACCGGTACACACCAAAGTGCCACATCAACGTAGCAGACTGTTTCAACCATGTCGGTATACCCCACACAGTTCCCTCACAGCCTTGTTGCTACTTTCTAAGAAGGTATCCCCAGATCCGGGTTAGGATCTATATAACTCCCAAGCAACCCACAATAATAAAGCACACAAGGAAAGCAATTGAAAACACAGTTATGAACTAGCCCTAAGGTACACCTCACTTTATAGTTTAGTCCCCAGCAGAGTCGCCAGTTCTGTGATCGGTGGATCTGGAACTGACTGTTTAACGCTGGTTCGCGAAATGTCGCGGAAGCAAGAGTCGCCACCGTCTTTTATTTTCTCCAAATGGAAAGGACAAAAGCACAGAAAAATTCCTTATAGAGATTGCTCTCAGTTCGGGAGGTAGATTATAGAAAGGGAAGGTGTTAGCACCCTTTCTATCCATGGTTATCCATGGGCTCTTAGATACTTGCTCATTTTTGTTTTCAAAAATGATTTGTTTGCTTTTCAACTGTGGGTTTTAAAAAGTTTCTTTGAAAATTCCAGTTCGACTCTTGTATCGGTCCTCAAGAGTGTTTGAAAAATTGCTTTCGAAAGCTTTTTGAAAATGTGTTAGTGTGAAAAGTATTTTTGAATTTGTTTTGAAATTTAGAGCAAGTATCTACGAGAACCTACCTACCCTAAGGAATTCGTCTGTGTAAATGTCCTTTAAAGTAGTGCCATCCCACCATTGAGAGGTAGGTAGCACCACCGTTGGAGGTGTTCGGGTCAATTCGAGGTTCGGGACATAGTGATCACCAGAGCAATGGGAAGACACCTTAGAAGCTACCCTCATACCAGGTTCCCGGATCATGAGGACTTACTAAGACATCCTCTACTCGACGATCACCTTTCGAGGCAAGGCAACAGTGAGGCGTACCCTAGGGGTGGTGTGTGATTTGTGTGTCATGTTCATTTTCATTTATCTTGTCATGTCAAAGTGATCTAGCGTTTGTTTTTATTTTTGTCCATACATTCTTTCATGCCTTGATTAACAGTTAAAGATTTGCGAAAAGTAAAAGTTTTAAGCTATTACAAAAGGCGCGGGTCCACATCGCCAAAAATTTCTTGAACCCGATTTTGACAGAAAAATAAAGAAAGTAAAGAAAATAAAGTGCGGCATATTAATTTACAAGGCCTTGGGAGAGATACACAAATATTAAAAGAAATAAGATAAATGCGCGAATTAAATGAGAATTAAAACGAGGGCGTTGGACCCTTTTGCGAAATTAAATTAATGATGGAATTAATTAATCAAAAGAAAAAGAAATTGTTTTTTGGGATTTTCAGGTATTTTATGATTTTAATGAAAAAGAATTAATTAAAATTAAACCTAATTCTAGTTGTTTTTAATTTATTAAGAAAAGAAGATTAAAACCTAATATTAACCCTAATTAATTTACATGCAATTTTAATTACAAAAATAAATATTTAATTATTTAATTATTTATGAAAGAAAAATAAAAAGGAATAAAAAATTAATTAAACCCTAATTCTACCATTTTTTAGATTTTTATTATGAAAAGATTATAATTAACCCTAATTAATTTACTAAATGAATTAATATAATTTATTTATGAAAATACTAAAAATAAAAATGTTTATTATTTTCTAGCTTTTTCTGATTTTTAGTGTTTTATGTATTATTGTAAAAAATAATTAAATTAAAAGAATTAATTGAAATAAAAAAATATAAAAAAAGAAAAGAGATGCAAACCTAAGGGGGTCTGCCCCTGATTTGGAGGTGTATTGTTTAGCAATTTGGCCCAAGATTCTAAGGCCTCATTTGACTTTCCTGGGAGCATGCTGGCGTGTTGACTGGGGCTCACCATAGTCTTCAACTCATGGCCTTCTGATCATTCCCTTGGGCACGTGGAGGGTTTGATTTTTAAGGATGTATGATAGTCTTCAGCGTTGACACTGCATAGGAATATTGATTGAAAAATAATATGGACAAAGGCGAGGACCTGGGGCTCGAACCCAGGTCATGTACGTTACCAGCACACAAGTATGCCACTAAGCCATCCCAAGCGCGTTTAACCTATAATAGCTAACAAACATTATAAAAGAAAAAATAGTCAGTGGTTCAAAACGCGCGAAAAATTCGAATCTTCCAATCAGCGCCTTCCACCTAATCATCTTCCTCGCGTTGGTGTTTTCTTTTTCTGAAATACAAAAACAATAAGCAACGGTTTTCAAACGTTGCTATAGATAACATTACAGAAAATAACGATTAGCCCCTGGGGCTTCATAAATTGAGCGCGATGATGCCATTGTTTTCGTCCAAACCCCCTGAATCCATTCCTGGCATCGTGGTGGTCTAATTTTACTGTATTCAAAAACCCCCAATTTGAAGGTTGAAGAACCCTAAAAAAGAAACATGGTAGATTCGCGTACGATGCCCAAAACTTCAATCAAGTTATGTAGTTAGCTTCAGAACAAAGTAATTAGTACAAATCCATGAATAAAATGCAATGATATGGTCTCAATAATAGAATACGATTATGCAAAAAGAGTGATACAGTTCACCCTCGAATTACCAATTCTTTGAGTATGGGGTTAAGTTTTTGACTGGAATCGTTTACTGGCAACCCTGGCAAGCTAATGGAATAAGTTTTGAGGCTTGAATCGACCTGCAAGTAGGTTTTCAGAATTTGAGTTTTCAAAGAAAATTTCAAGTTTGGTTTTCTATGTTCTTGCGCAGCTTCGTGGTTTCTTGCATTAGGTTTGTGATCAGGCTTAAGTATAGAGTGAATTAGGTCAAAGAAAACAATCCAAATCTTTTGCATTCATGGTTTTTGAGATTTGATTTTCAAAGATCTTTTTTTCAATATTTTTCATGCACTTTTGCTCCAATCATGATCAATTCTCTTCAAATCTTTCCATATTTGATTATGCACGAATTATTGAGTGTATTTCATGCACAAAAAGATTGAAAAACTTAGGTTAAATATTTTTCATGTATTTAATTGATTTAAATGAATTATTATTAATAAAAATTCAAATAAATAAATAAAAAATGAATAAATACTTCCCTTTGGGCCAAGTGGTCGTGCATATGCCTTGGATAATGAATTGTGGAAGAAAAATAGGCCCATTAGCAATTTTAGGTCATTTGAATCAATGTTGACTTTTCAAAATATCCAAAAATTTCCCAACTTCCACAAGGCATAACTTGCTCAATTTTTAAGATTTGCTCATGTTCTTGGACATTTTGGAAATTTCTTTGAGTCCTCTAAGCAATGTATTTGGTCCCATGTCATTTTGATTTACCAATATCAAGTTATGGCCTTTGACTTAAAGTCCCTTTTTGTTGACTTTTGAAAATGACCTATAATGTTGAAATTGATAACTTTTTGTGAGAGCATTTCTTGGACTTGAAGTATGAAGATGAGTTGTAGGAAATGTCTTTCTCTTCAAAATGAGCTTTGGATGAAATTTTTCTGATAATCCATGTGAAAGTTATGCCCTGGTCAATTTACAGTTGACTTTTCCAGCTGTCCAAATAAGGAAACTTTTGCATCTTGATGATTTGTTTTAGCCAAGCTTTGAGAATCATGATCAAGCATTGATCAAATGATGTTTGTGGCTTCAAAATGAGATTTTGACCGAAAATTTGAACTTTTGACTGCCAAATGACCATTTTGCCCCTACAGTTGACTGTAGTGCAATTAGGGTTTTTGACTGTGCAATTTTGAGCTGAAAGTCTTGAAACTTGGTATGAGGATGCTTGACCATATTTATAGGCATGTGAGACTTGATTGGACCTTTGGAAACTTCATTTTCTTGATCAGAACCAAAACCCTAATTTTGACTGTTCAAGAGGCTTTTACACTGTGCAACCCTTGGGGAATCTTGAAGCTTGACTTGGCAATTTCTTGAAGAATATGGGAGGGAAAATTTTGGGGTACAACACTTGGCATTAGAGGAGGTATCACTTACAACCCCTGATTATCCCTATGACAGTTTGGTTATGCCCGGAGGGATGTTCCCCATGATATGCTTATCCAAGGATTATTATTCGACTACGAAAATGACAATCAAGGTTACCGTCAGAGGTTTATCCGAGTATGGAGGATGGTGAACAAGGTGGATAGCAAGACACTAGGACACAAGAATTCCATTCCCCTCGAGCCTTACCTTAAATGGGTACGAGCTCGTGCTCAGAAACTTGTGATGCCTTATCCCTCCATCTTACCAGTCATCATGGAACATGTGGTCGAAAGAGATGTTCCCTACACTATCCTATATCACGACATGCCTACCTCTCTCGAAGACTTACAAAAGGGTTGGATCCAGCTGAAGGAAGAACGAGATACTTTCGAGGCTCAATTCTGTGCTAGTGAGAAGAGGGTCTTAGAGCTTAAGAAGCAGCTACAAGAAGAGAAAAGTGTGAACGCTTATCTCGCGCCAAAGAGGACGGGTTCAGTCTTTTTATCTTAGAAAGCTTTTTTGTAAGCCCAAGAGGCATGATGTAATCTTTCTTGTTTTTTCTAATGAGAATTAACTTTTGTTCATTCTTTTGTTTATACAAATTTAAATTTCATTAATCCTTGAAATCATTTGCATGTACATATTCCATGCATCATAACATGACAGGTTTTCGCATAACAGGTTTCCTTATCTTTCTGCTGTTTATTTCAGCAAGATGGATCTAGAAAAAACTGTGAAGGATCTCCAAACCCAAAATTCTCAGTTTCAGGAGACTCTACTAGCCCTAGCCAAGGGGCAGCAAGATATGATGGCTTTGCTGGCCGTTAAGAAGAAGCCATAGAAGAAAGCTCTACTCAACATGGGTAGAAGGTTCAAGGAGACAGTCCGTCAAATCCCAGTAGGAGGAGATTCATCTGAAGAGGACGAGAGCCAGATTTGTGAGGTCAAGAGTACTCAGGCTGACTGTATCGATGATCAAGTATCCGATGATGATTATTTCAACGAGCAGGATCCACCTGCTGATATCAAATACAAGCAGTTATAAGACAAATTGAAAGCTGTTGAAATCTAAGTCGTCCCCGATTTAGATTTTGATGATTTAGGTTTGATCTCTGGGGTAGTCATTCCCCACAAATTCAAAATGCCGATCTTTGCAAAGTACGATGGGGTTTCTTGTCCAAAACTCCATTTGAAATCTTATGTGCGCAAGATGCATCCACACACTGCTGATAACAAGCTATGGGTTCACTTTTTCCAATAGAGCTTGGCTGGAACGCAACTTGAATGGTTTTATTAGTTAGATGGTTCTTGTATCAATACTTGGGAGGATTTAGCTACTGCCTTCTACCATCAGTATCAACACAACACCGACTTGGCGCTAACGAGGGTTCAGTTGCAAGATATGACCATGGGGAAGAATGAAGGATTTAAGGAATATGCGCAAAAGTGGAGAGACCTTGTTAGTAGGGTCTAACCTCCCTTGATTGATAGGGAGCACATCAACATGTTCATGGGCACTTTATCTGTTCCTTTCTTTAATCTATTGGGTGGCTGCTCTTCTTCTGGTTTCACCGAATTGATCTTAACCAGCGAAAGAGTTGAAAGTGGCATCAAAAGTAAGAAGATCTATGTGGCATCTACCTCCACTCCCAATCATATTAAGAAACCTTTTGCTGTAAATAAGGAAGTCAATATTGTGTATGGGGCAAGGGCCCATACCAAGAAGAACGATCACCCGTCTGTCAATGTTGTCTGAATCTCCAATCCAACTCCTACTCCAAGACCATCTGCAAATCATCAATGTTTTGAAACTCCAAGAAGACAATTTATGAGGTTAGGCATGTCACTGTCTCAAGACCTTCAACATTTTCTCAAGGATAATTTAGTGATATTACGCAATCCTCCCGCCAACCCTGACACCTCGTCACCAAAGTATAATCTGAACGCTAAGTGTGCTTACCATTCAAGCAGCCCCGGGCACGAGACTGACCAATGTTGGGCCTTGAAGAACAAAATCCATGATTTGATTGATAATAAAACTATTAAATTTGATCCTCCTCTGACACTGAATGTAATCACTGCTCCAATGCTGAAGCATGACAGAGGTGTTAATGTTGTCGAAGATGCAATTTTTGTCGCCTCTATTAAAGAATTGACTACTCCGCTGAATATAATCAAAAACAATCTATTGAAAACCGGGATTTTCCTTGGCTGCGTAAAGGACTGTGTGTGCTGTACAAGACAACTCAATGGATGTGAAGGGATGAAGAAAGGCATACAACACATGATGGATAACCATGAAATTCTATTCGAGAAGACCCCACTTGCCAAAAGTTTGACTAACAAATGTGAAGACCTCTCCATTATTACCATCTCAAACAAACCTCTTAGGATCACCTCCAAAGGTCCTATTAGGATTTCAAATGAACCCATTGTTGCTCCCTTAATAATTACCAGTCCCGGGTCGATTCCCTACTCTTCAAACAAGGCAGTACCATGGAATTATGGTGCTGAGGTGTTTTATCATGGGATTAAACAAGACGCATGGATCGAAGAAGAAAAAGTTGATAATGTCGGTAACATAGTTGGCTCGAGCAAAGTAACTAGAACTGGGAGAATATTTTCACCCAATATTTCTCCACCAATTGTTACGAAGACGCCCATCCATATTACTGCTGCCAAGCCAAGTACCGATACAAGAGGGAAGGAGAAGGTTGTTGAGCCTGATGTGATTGAAGTACCCTCCAAGGATGTTGCTGATGAAGAACCCTCCGCCTGCGAGATTGTAGAGCAGTTAGGGAAAACCCCTTCTAAGATTTCAATGTTGTAGAGCAGTTAGGGAAAACCCCTTCTAAGATTTCAATGTTGTCATTGCTGCTTTGCTCCAATGCCTATGCTCGAACATTAATCAAGTTCCTGAAAAAGGCTCATGTCCCCCATGAGACAACAACAAATCAATTTGAGAATTGTGTGGCTAGCCTGACAGCTGATAATGGTTTAAGATTTTAAGATGCTGACTTAACACCTCTCGGGAAGAATCACAATAAAGCTTTACATGTTTCTATCGAGTGAAAAGGGACTATCTTAGCACATGTGCTAGTCGACACTGGTTCTTCTCTGAATGTATTACCCAAGGGGGCGTTAGACCGTCTAGACTGTGAAGGTTTAGTCTTGAAGCCAAGCGATATCATTATAAGGGAATTTGACGGATCAAAGAGGACCGTTCATGGGGAGGTGGATCTTCCAATCAAAGTGGGCTCCAAAATATTAAACTCCACCTTCTATATTATGGATATTCATCTTGCCTATTCTTGTATGTTAGGTCGCCCGTGGATCCATAAAGTTGGGGCAGTAACCTCAACCCTCCACCAGAAACTCAAATATCCAGTCAAGGGCAGAATAGTCACCGTCTGTGGAGAAGAGGAGTTTATGGTAAGCCACCTTAACTCCTTCAAGTACGTAGAGATGGATGGATAATTCATTGAGACCCCGTGTCAAGCCTTTGAGGTTGTACCACCAATGATTGTTGTTACCAAATATTCTTCTAATGAGTCTAAAGTTGTTAAGGCCACGCCAAAGATGGTTTCAATCAAAGACGTTCGTGCAACAATTGAAGAAGGAAACTGCGATACTTGGGGGAAGCTCCTTGATATCCCATTTAAAGCAGACAAAATTGGTTTGGGCTTCACCGTCAAAGTTCAAAAGGAAGTGAGGCGTGCTCGTGCTGAAAGGAAGTGAGGCATGATTCTGAAGAAGGAGCTGCATTTGAAGAGTGGGTGTACCCAACTGCAACGGAGTTGAAGAATTGGCATATAAAGGACTTCGTGCCCGTCTCCTTCATTGAGGAGTCCACATCCACTCTGGATCATATTGCCAATAACTCTACTATTGCTGACTATAACTTTCAATGTCCTATCAACCAAGCCGAAGACGAAGGCGAGGAAGATTATGACATACCAGGAGAACTAGTCAGACTTCTATTACAAGAGGAAAAATCTATTCAAGCACACGAAGAGTCAATTGAAGTTATCAACCTGGGTACTGAGTCAGATTAGAAGGAAATCAAGATCGGCGCCAATTTGGAAAGCAGTGTCAAGAGCAGGTTGGTTCATATGTTGCAAGATTATGTGGAAGTATTTGCTTTGTCTTATGAAGATATGCCTGGGTTGGATACCGACATCGTAGTTCATCATCTGCCGACAAAAGAAGACTGTCCGCCTGTCAAACAAAAGGTTCATCGCATGAGGCCTGATATGTCTGAAAAGATCAAAGTTGAAGTGATGAAACAGTTTGATGCAGGGTTCCTAGCTGTGACATCCTATCCCCAATGGGTTGTGTGATACGGTGGGAGAACTGACTTGAGGTTTTGCGTTTGTATTCGCACTTGTTCGGTTTAGCAAGATTCGCCACCGACTTTTTATTTTATCCTAAAGGAAAGGTTAAAAAGCACAGGAAAAACCTTTGAGATGTTTCGTGGGTTCGGGGGGTAGATTATAGAAAGGGAAGGTATTAGCACCCTTTCTATCCATGGTTATCCATGGGCTCTTAGTTACTTGTTTTAGATCACTTGCCTTTGATTTTCAATTGCTTGGAATGGTGGTGTGTGTGTGTTTTGAAAATGTTTTGAAAAAGATGCCTTGTCTAGGCAACCGTTATAACAATTCTTTACTCGAATGTTTTACAAAGGTGTTTGTCTTTTCGAAAAGATGTTTCAATGTTTTTGAAAGTTGTTTTGAAAGTGTGTTGTGGAGTGTGTTTTGAAAGTAGGCAAGTGTGTTTTGCAAGTTTGATCAAGTAACTAAGAGTCGTCTACCCCTAAATTTACTCAAAGATTTTTCTCATGTTTTAACCCTTTTAACAGTATTGTTCCATCATTGTATTTGGTGGACAATCTTGTGTTAGGATGTTAACGGGACAGGCGCGGGTCATCGTTTAGACCATGAATGCAATGGTGCCAAGTGTCTTTGGCAATTTTTCTTGAAGGGACTATGATCATTTGTTTAGGCAACTTCGAAAGCGTCATCGAGGGACTATGATCATTTGATTTGTTTTGTTTTGCCAAAGAAACTCAACATGCAAGCATGGCCCATTTTGGAAGGCAACAAGCGGGATTACCCTAAGGGTGCAAGTGTGATTGGTGTATTGATTATCATGCATTTGTCTTGTATTAGGTTATCTAGCGGTTGATTTCATTGGCATACAAACCCTATGTCTAAGCATGGTATAATTGAAAGCGATAAATTGCGGGAATTTAAAGTCTAAGCTATTACAAATAAGTATCCGGGGATGGGGGTACAAATATTTACAAATGGGGATGAGTCTTATCAGGATAGTATTGTCCAAATATATTTACAATCAAATCGAATCGCAATCTCAATGTAAAATGTAGCAATGTATAAGAATAAAAGCAATGTATCAAAAGTATTGGTGAAAGTGTATGTGATTATTTACACATGATGCAAGATGTTAACTTAATGCAAAATTAAGTAAGTATTTATTCTTTTGTGTTTTTGTTAATGTTATATAAACAAAAGTTTTAATAAAATAAAGAGGAAATGTTTAACCTTAAAAAAAAATCTATTTTTTTATGTATTCTCTATAAATGTTTTACACAAGGTTTAATTGAAACAAAAAAAAGAAGTTTTAAAAGAGAAAATTGTTTAACTTAAAAAATATATTTTTTTATGTATTTTAAGTGTAAGAAAAATAGTATTGTTACTAGGAAATCTTAATATATGAAAGAAAACAATATATCATTTTTATTTAGCAAAAATATTAATATAAGTTATTTATAAAAAATAAAGTGATAGAGAAAATAATATTAGTTTGAAATAAATAAATAAATAAAATGGATAAAAGGTTAAATGGGCCTTAGAGGGGAAAGCTGGGCCCAAAATGATTTGCAAAGGGAATCAGAGGGGGGGGGGGGGGGTATGCGCGCTGAAGGAGGGGTCAGGCGCTAGAAAACAAATGGGCTTAGGCAGATGTGAGACAGAGGCCCAACGCGTTTTGCAAATTGTTTTTTAGGGTTTCATTGAATTGTTTCAGAAAGGGTTTTACAATGGCTAGAGTGGCGCTCTCATCTTCTCCTTCTTCGCCTCTTTACCTTCTTGAACGGAGGCCACTGATGCTCCTCTTCATCTTAGGCTACCAGGCGCCCTCATCTTCTCCTTCTTCCTCCATGGTTGAACACAGTAGCGACAAGAAAAGGTAACAAATTCCCCTTTTTTATGTTTTAGGTTTTTAAGTTTTATGTATTGCATGTTTTAATTTCATGTGTTCTGATTTTATGTGTTGTTGTTCATATGAGGTGTGAAAGGAGGGAGAAGAGATTTCTACCCTTGTTCTTGTTTCTGAGAGGAAGCGAAGTGGGGACTGGAGGCGCTTTAGGCGGCCGGAGGCGGAGGGAGTATGATGCGCTGAGAACTGGCTAGCCTTCCTGGTACTCATATTTGCTTTTTATGGTTTTATGATGACGCTTTGCCTGAAAACCCTTTGACAGTTGCTTCTTTTCCTCTTTTGAATGCTTGCTTGCTTGCTTTTTTGTTCAATGATGATTTGATTCTGAGATATTTTGATGTTGTTGGTTGGCTTATCGTTTCACTTCTGGCTGCTTTTCCTCTCTTGGCTTTGTGCTTAATGATGAACTTTCCAGTTCTGAGAGCCTTGTTGGTTATTTGGATATTGGATGATGGTTGTTTGGATTGGCTTTTCTGGTTTATGCTGGCTTCAGGGCTTGTTTATGCAGGATGAGGCTTGTGTATTGCAGGATGTTACAGTTCTTGTGTGAACTGGTTTGATGTTCTTTTGTTGTTTTTAGGCAGGTTGTAAGCTTAGCAGGTTTGATATGTTTTGGTTTGCTTGACAGGATTTTAGGTTTGAAAGCTGTTTGTTTGCCTTTGAAAATGTACAGGCTTTAGGGCTTGTATCAGTTTTGTAAGTTTGAAGCTTATGGTTTGAAAGGCTTTGTGTAGTTTTCCTTTGACAGAGTTGGAGGCAGGTTTTGATGGCTTGAAACAGGCTTGAGGCTGTAAGATCCAAGCTTGAGGCAGCTCTGGTTTGTAACTAACAGTTTGACAGGATTTGTGGTTCTAGGTTTATGCAGGTGAAGGCTTGTTAGAGTTTACAAGCTTTTTGTGTTGTTTTTGTTATGTGGTTTTGCCTTTTTTTTTTATTTCATCTGTGTTAACTTCTTTTCTTTTCTTTGTTTTTGCAGATAAAAATTAATTGAGCAATGGGGAGCATCAGTAGAAGACGAAGACTTATGAAACTTTTAGGATAGCTTTATTTTATTTCCAATTATTTGTAATAACATTATTTGTAAATACTGTAAATGTATTCAAATAACATTTGTACTAATAATTAAAAATAAATAAAAGCTCTTTGTCAATTAATCTCTTTTAATTCTTCTTCAATTGTTTATTTAATTATTTATATTTCTTAAATTATAATAACTGGAAAATATCCAATAATTTTAACTTAGAAATGATAAATAATCAATAAACGTCCGGCGTTCCGAATAATCCAAAACATTGCACAGTTAATCAAACAAACGTCCACATGTCTTTCCTTTTACTGATTAAACCAAACACTGCAAATTCTCAATTCAAATGCCTCAACTCATACCCCAAAGTAAATTGAAAAGAACTATAGAATTAATTCTTTCCGAGAATGCGCGCACAAACCTTAGTTCTTGATTCATTGCCAAAGAAGCGTCTGCATGTTCAAACCCTGAGCCAAACTCAACCAAACCCTAATAATATGCTTGAACTGTTCCAGAGTCCATGAAAACCCTAATTTGGATAGACTGATAAGAAAAAGTCTGTTTGACTGATTCTTGAGCCAATCTGAAAAGTCAAGAAAAGGCCGAAGCTGTGATTTCTTGTGGTAAAATAGGTGGGCAAATTTTGGGGTACAACAGTTTCCCCTGTTCAATCTTCTTGAACCTGAAGAGTTAGATTGGCAAGTTTGCCGTTCGCGAATCGAAGGTAAAAGGAGATTGGACACTAAAGTGCCCAAAAAATTTGCACTCGGTGATGTGATGGTAGAGGGAATGGGCTTAAAGATGCCATTTGGAGATGGGCTTAAAGATTCCATCTGGAGATATGACAGGGGGATGGGCTTAGAGATGCCATCTGGAAATTGCTGGTAGGAGGATGGGCTTAGAGATGCCATCTGGAAATGTTTGTTGAACTGTATGTCGTTGATGAGTGGGTGAGTATTAAACAGGTATCCTTGTTTTGGAAAATCTCTGAACTGGGGGTCTGAACAAGCAATAGATTGACATCCGTATCTGGAAGCATCCGTAAACTGTTTTCAAAAGTCTTGAAGTTGAATAAGCAATAGAGTAGCATCCATGTTGGGAAGCGTCCGTAAACTGTTTTCAAAAGTTGAGAAGTGGAGAGGGAACTAGTGTAGGGTTTCCTGATGATGAGTCTGTGTAAAACTGCATCTGGATGAATCTGGAATAAGTATCAGAATGTCGCCATGTCTGGGTCACATCTGAACTATCTCTGGGTGAATCTGGAAGATGATGATCTTTATCTGTTGATTGATCTTTCCTGAAAAGGTAAAGAGTTAGT
Source organism: Vicia faba (assembly GCA_948472305.1). Taxonomy (NCBI): domain Eukaryota; kingdom Viridiplantae; phylum Streptophyta; class Magnoliopsida; order Fabales; family Fabaceae; genus Vicia; species Vicia faba. The sequence goes on along the minus strand of OX451738.1, from coordinate 1,422,640,756 downwards.
TGTATGCAATGTCATGATGCATGATGCAATGTATGTTATATCAATGTTTATGAATGTGATGAATGCGCATGTAAGCTGATGAGCTGTCTTGCTGAGGATAGATGAATCCTGGATGGCTGGAGATAAAAGAATCTTGACTGCTGCCGGGGAAAGTAATTCCTTGACTGCTGCAGGGGATTGATAGTTGGAAGTTTTAGCTCCGCTGTGGATTGCAAGAATCTTTTGATTGCTGTAGGTGTTGATCTGGGATCCTGTGTAGGTTGGTCGGTGAGATAGTTGTCCTGGCTGGTTTCAGGTATTGTGATGTCGGAGATGGGCTTAAAGATGCCATACCAGAATGTTTGTTGAATTGTTTGAGCTGGTCGAGTAAATAGTTGTCCTGGCTGGTTTCAGGTGTTAATCTCTGACCTGAGAAAGAAAGATAGTTTTCCTGGCTTGTTACAGGTGTTGATCTTCAATCTCTTCATGTAGATGGTTTTCCTGGTTGGTTTCAGGTATTAATCCACAATCAGTCGTCCACAGATATTTTCCTGGCTGGTTTCAGGTATTAATCCGGAACTTAAGAAAGGTTGGTCAAGGAGATACTGTCCTGGCTGGTTTCAGGTATTGATCTCTGACCTGAGAAAGAAAGATAGTTTTCCTGGCTTGTTACAGGTATTGATCTTCAATCTCTTCATGTAGATGGTTTCTTGGCTGGTTTTAGGTATTAATCCATAATCAGTCGTCCACAGATATTTTCCTGGCTTGCTACAGGTATTAATCTAGAACTTAAGAAAGGTTGGTCAAGGAGATGCTGTCCTGGATGGTTTCAGGTATTGATCTCTGACCTGAGAAAGAAAGATAGTTTTCCTGGCTTGTTACAGGTGTTGATCTTCAATCTCTTCATGTAGATGGTTTCCTGGCTGGTTTCAGGTATTAATCCATAATCAGTCGTCCACAGATATTTTCCTGGCTTGCTACAAGTATTAATCTGGAACTTAAGAAAGGTTGGTCAAGGAGATACTGTCCTGGCTGGTTTCAGGTATTGATCTCTGACCTGAGAAAGAAAGATAGTTTTCCTGGCTTGTTACAGGTGTTGATCTTCAATCTCTTCATGTAGATGGTTTCCTGGCTGGTTTCAGGTATTAATCCACAATCAGTCGTCCACAGATATTTTCCTGGCTTGCTACAGGTATTAATCCGGAACTTAAGAAAGGCTGGTCAAGGAGATGCTGTCCTGGCTGGTTTCAGGTATTGATCTCTGACCTGAGAAAGAAAGATAGTTTTCCTGGCTTGTTACAGGTGTTGATCTTCAATCTCTTCATGTAGATGATTTCCTGGATGGTTTCAGGTATTAATCCACAATCAGTCGTCCACAAATATTTTCCTGGCTTGCTACAGGTATTAATCTAGAACTTAAGAAAGGTTACAGAATAGCAACTGTGTCTGGAGCATATCTGGACCGTATCTTCCAACAGGTGATGAAGGAATTTTGATAACCTTGGTTTTGACATTCGAATGCCCCAAGTGATGGTGCCGGAGACTTGCCCCAGGTTAATCTGTAATTGAGAGATTTGTTGAAATCTTGACTGGACTGCCCCAGGTTAACTGAACTTTGAAAGATTTGTTGAAACTTTGACTGGACTGCCCCAGGTTAACTGAACTTTGAAAGATCTGCTGAAACCTTGACTGGACTGCCCCAGGTTAACTGAACTTTGAAAGATCTGTTGAAACCTTGACTGGACTGCCCCATGTTAACTGAACTTTGAAAGATCTGTTGAAACCTTGACTGGACTGCCCCAGGTTAACTGAACTTTGAAAGATCTGTTGAAACCTTGACTGGACTGCCCCAGGTTAACTGGATAGTGACATGTTATGCCCCCTTGTTGATAGGAGATTTGTCGTTGGAAGTGTCATCCTTTTTGAAGTGATTTTGCTCACTGAGAGGGCTTTCGTTCATCGGATATTCATTGTGTGAATTTCTCCGCTGTCAAACAAATAACCATGTGCAAACACTGATATTCAAATAATGCAAAGTTTATGCTTGTCTCGAAGTTTTGAAAAATGCGCTTTTTAGCAGAAAACTTTTTATAAGACAAATTCAACACAAGATTTAGAGCAAAGCCTTACAGGAGTCAGGATACCTTTTGTAATAGTATGCTTTCGAACTAACCCATGCTTCAGTTAGGACTTTTGAAGGGTTGTAACGTGGCTTGGTTCACGGTTTAAGAAACAAAGGATAAAGGCTCAAAGTATATTTGTACCCACCCGCTCTTCGTGATGTTCTTCAACCCTAGACTCAGTTAATTATGCGTCGCACTCTATTCGAGTTTGGAACGACTTTTGAGTGATGGTTCACCAATTGAATTTATTGGGAAGGCAATCATCATTTTTTGCAACATTTTTTTTGTTTTTGAGGATTTGTAACGACCTCGTTCTTTTGATTTGTTATCCCTAACTTTTGCCTGACTGTTCCTGTTTTCGAGATTACAGTCAGTGGGATGCCCCAGCTTTCTTAAGCCTCCTTTATAGGTTTTGGCTTAGTGGGCTTTTCTCTTTTGAGAGGTGATGACTGCCTATGTGATAAGGAACCATCATTGTCTTTTGATTCCAAAGGAATTTTTTTGATGTCATTTGTTGTATTACGAACTGAGAGTTTGCGACTTCAATGCGCACCTTTTTTTTGAATTAATTGAGAGACTACCCTGCCCCAGGTTTAAATCAAAGGTTTTAGTTTATTTAGAACATAAAACTCCTACTTCTTTGGCTCGAAGGGGTTGACTAGGGATTATCTTCCTTATAACTCCAGTGTTTGGGAATTGAAAGAAATACCTGTACATCATCAGCAAGGTCTGTTCAAAAGCATACTGTATGAGATTACGGTATTGTTTCGTCATCCTCCCTCTAAAGGCTTGTAACTTTTAGCAAGAGTCAAATGTCATAAAGAAAGTAGAAAGCATAGTTCAAGTGTAATGAAAATGAGTGGATCAAATCAAGACAAACATATGCAATGCATTAATGAAACAAAGTTTGACATTAATAGATAATTGTTTGAATAACAAAGAGATTACAACTTGAAAATTCAAAATGAAACAAAGGCATTCTCAATGATTTGGCATGGGAGAAGTGATTATGCTAGAGTCTCCGGAGGGTCAAACTCGATCTCTTTGGCATCAATCATGTCTTGGACCTTGTTCTTCAGAGCCCAACAGCTGTTTGTGTCATGCCCTGGGTTACCACAATGATAAGCACATCTTGCATCTGGATTGTACTTTGGAGAAGAAGTCTTTGGATTCGGGTGAGGAGCCTTTAATGTAATCAACTCTTTCTCCAGCATGTGTTGTAGCTCTTGAGCTAGTGACATGTTGATGTTGGTGAACTGTCTTCTAGGCTCGTCTGGCCTTCGTTGATTTCCCCTTTGCCGTTGTCAGTGTGACGCAGAACCAGAGATCAGGACTGCCCCTACGTGTTGGTTATGGTGACTCTTTTGACTGTTCACAACATTGGACTCTTTCTTCCCATTGTGGGGAATTTTCTGAGCATCGGAGGGTGTAGCTCCTTGGATCTTTCCATTTTTGATGCCAGCTTCGACTCTTTCGCCGGTCAGTATTAGCTCGGTGAACCCAGCTGAGGAGCTTCCATTTAAGTGATTGAAGAAAGGCCCTGTCAAAGTTCCCATAAAGATGTCAATCAGCTCTCTGTCAGTTAAAGGGGGTTGCACCCTACCAGCCAGATCTCTCCACTTTTGAGCGTATCCTTTGAAGCTCTCATCAGAACCCATGGTCATGTTCTGCAATTGCACACGAGTTGGTGCAAGATCAGCATTATACTGATACTGTTTGTAAAAAGCCCTAGCTAAATCTTCCCAGTTGTGGATGCGAGAACTCTCCAATTGATAGAACCACTCGAGTTGAGCCCCTACCAGGCTTTCTTGGAAGAAATGGATCCAAAGCTTTGGATCAGTTGTGTATGGTTGAATCTTGCGGGCATAAGACTTCAGGTGCATCTTAGGGCAAGAAATTCCATCGTACAGGGCAAAGGTAGGGACTTTGAACTTTGGAGGGATGACTAATCCAGGAACCAAACCCATGTCTCCTAAATCCAAGCCAGGTATTTGTTGAATCTCCATAGCATTGAGGCGATCCTCCAACTGTTTGTACTTGTTATCAGCGGGAGGATATTGTTCCTCGGAGTAGTCAGCTTCATCAATCTCCAAATTGTGGTCTTCTTCAAGACTATCCCCTATGTTGGATGGAGTTGCAAGGTATAGGGTCTTAGGTCTTCTTCTCAAGTTCAGGATGCTCGCTGCCTTTTTGGACTTCTTCTTCTTGTCTTTGAGAAGGAGGGATGTCAGATCCTCTTGCCCTTTACCCATAGCCATAAGCATTTGTTGGAATTAAGCATTTTGAGCTTGGAGATCTTTCACCGTTTGTTCCATATCCATCTTACTGAAATAAACAGTAGGAAGATAAGGAGACCTGTATGGGAGAAACTTGTTATGCAATGATATGTATGATATATATGCAATGTTTTCAAGGATCTCTTGGGGTAAACACAAGAGAATGTTAGAGGTCGAACTTTGATCTTTGATTGGAGAACTTTGCATCAGTGGATGTCTTTCCACGAGAATCAAGCTCACCATGTCAAGTGGGTCATATCCCCTGATTCAAGTTGTTGCACTTGATCTTTGATGGCATTTGATTAGAGGATAAAAACCTCTTGCCTCTTGGTAGACGTCTGGTTCAACGTGACCCTGCATCAAAAGAACCCTTGAGATCCTTGAAATGGTTATTGAAAATGCTATGTTATGATGTTATGCACATGTATGCAAAAGCAAGTAAGTGTATATACAGGTAATCATATTCACACAAAGCAAACAAGTCCTTAGGTTTAGGCTTGCATGGGGTTTATAGGTAAGTACCCTCTTGAAGTTAGTTGGCTCATCCTGTCCTAAAATAGAAACCGGGTTCTAAGGAGCTCAATATCATTGGATTGTTTTCTGTGTTCATTGTTTTGGTTTAGCCACTTAACTGGCGACCAAAATATTCCAAGAAAACAATCCTCAATGAGTGTAGTATCGAGTATCTACCAACTTCGGACTGCACCAAAGTCGGTCATCTCACTACCCCTAAAAAGGATAAGATGGTCAATTAAGGTTCTAAGAGTTAGTTAGTGCTTCATGACATCACTCAGCGGCCCCGTACTCTCCTTGATTGAACTCAAGGGTTACCGGTACTCACAAATATGTCACACTAACATAGCGTACTGCTTCAACCATGTCGGTATACCCCACACAGTTCCCTCAGTTTTATTGCTATTTACCTAAAATGGTGCCCCCAAATACGGGTGTAGGATTTACATCAAACCCAAACAAGGACCCATAAAGTAAAGCAATCAAGGCAATCAAAGCAAGTATGTATGGGTGATCTAAAACCCTAAGGTAACCCCACTTTTGAAAATCAGTCCCCAGCAGAGTCACCAGTTCTGTGATACGGTGGGAGAACTGACTTGAGGTTTTGTGTTTGTATTTGCACTTGTTAGGTTTAGCAAGAGTCACCACCGACTTTTTATTTTATCCTAAAGGAAAGGTTAAAAAGCACAGGAAAAACCTTTGAGATGTTTCGTGGGTTCGAGGGGTAGATTATAGAAAGGGAAGGTATTAGCACCCTTTCTATCCATGGTTATCCATGGGCTCTTAGTTACTTGTTTTAGATCACTTGCCTTTGATTTTCAATTGCTTGGAATGGTGGTGTGTGTGTGTGTTTTGAAAATGTTTTGAAAAGATGCCTTGTCTAGGCAACCGTTGTAACAATTCTTTACTCGAATGTTTTACAAAGGTGTTTGTCTTTTCGAAAAGATGTTTCAATGTTTTTGAAAGTTGTTTTGAAAGTGTGTTGCGGAGTGTGTTTTGAAAGTAGGCAAGTGTGTTTTGCAAGTTTGATCAAGTAACTAAGAGTCGTCTACCCCTAAATTTACTCAAAGATTTTTCTCATGTTTTAACCCTTTTAACAGTATTGTTCCATCATTGTATTTGGTGGACAATCTTGTGTTAGGATGTTAACAGGACAGGTGCGGGTCATCGTTTAGACCATGAATGCAATGGTGCCAAGTGTCTTTGGCAATTTTGCTTGAAGGGACTATGATCATTTGTTTAGGCAACTTCGAAAGCGTCGTCGAGGGACTATGATCATTTGATTTGTTTTGTTTTGCCAAAGAAACTCAACATGCAAGCATGGCCCATTTTGGAAGGCAACAAGCGGGATTACCCTAAGGGTGCAAGTGTGATTGGTGTATTGATTATCATGCATTTGTCTTGTATTAGGTTATCTAGCGGTTGATTTCATTGGCATACAAACCCTATGTCTAAGCATGGTATAATTGAAAGCGATAAATTGCGGGAATTTAAAGTCTAAGCTATTACAAATAAGTATCCGGGGATGGGGGTACAAATATTTACAAATGGGGATGAGTCTTATCAGGATAGTATTGTCCAAATATATTTACAACCAAATTGAATCGCAATCTCAATGTAAAATGTAGCAATGTATAAGAATAAAAGCAATGTATCAAAAGTATTGGTGAAAGTGTATGTGATTATTTACACATGATGCAAGATGTTAACTTAATGCAAAATTAAGTAAGTATTTATTCTTTTGTGTTTTTGTTAATGTTATATAAACAAAAGTTTTAATAAAATAAAGAGGAAATGTTTAACCTTAAAAAAAATCTATTTTTTTATGTATTCTCTATAAATGTTTTACACAAGGTTTAATTGAAAAAAAAAAAAAGAAGTTTTAAAAGAGAAAATTGTTTAACTTAAAAAATATATTTTTTTATGTATTTTAAGTGTAAGAAAAAAAGTATTGTTACTAGGAAATCTTAATATATGAAAGAAAACAATATATCATTTTTATTTAGCAAAAATATTAATATAAGTTATTTATAAAAAATAAAGTGATAGAGAAAATAATATTAGTTTGAAATAAATAAATAAAAAAAATGGATAAAAGGTTAAATGGGCCTTAGAGGGGAAAGCTGGGCCCAAAATGATTTGCAAAGGGAATCAAAGGGGGGGGGGGTATGCGCGCTGAAGGAGGGGTCAGGCGCTAGAAAACAAACGGGCTTAGGCAGATGTGAGACAGAGGCCCAACGCGTTTTGCAAATTGTTTTTTAGGGTTTCATTGAATTGTTTCAGAAAGGGTTTTACAATGGCTAGAGCGGCGCTCTCATCTTCTCCTTCTTCGCCTCTTTACCTTCTTGAACGGAAGCCACTGATGCTCCTCTTCGTCTTAGGCTACCAGGCGCCCTCATCTTCTCCTTCTTCCTCCATGGTTGAACACAGTAGCGACAAGAAAAGGTAACAAATTCCCCTTTTTTATGTTTTAGGTTTTTAAGTTTTATGTATTGCATGTTTTAATTTCATGTGTTCTGATTTTATGTGTTGTTGTTCATATGAGGTGTGAAAGGAGGGAGAAGAGATTCCTACCCTTGTTCTTGTTTCTGAGAGGAAGCGAAGTGGGGACTGGAGGCGCTTTAGGCGGCCGGAGGCGGAAGGAGTATGATGCGCTGAGAACTGGCTAGCCTTCCTGGTACTCATATTTGCTTTTTATGGTTTTATGATGACGCTTTGCCTGAAAACCCTTTGACAGTTGCTTCTTTTCCTCTTTTGAATGCTTGCTTGCTTGCTTTTTTGTTCAATTATGATTTAATTTTGAGATATTTTAATGTTGTTGGTTGGCTTATCGTTTCACTTCTGGCTGCTTTTCCTCTCTTGGCTTTGTGCTTAATGATGAACTTTCCAGTTCTGAGAGCCTTGTTGGTTATTTGGATATTGGATGATGGTTGTTTGGATTGGCTTTTCTGGTTTATGCTGGCTTCAGGGCTTGTTTATGCAGGATGAGGCTTGTGTATTGCAGGATGTTACAGTTCTTGTGTGAACTGGTTTGATGTTCTTTTGTTGTTTTTAGGCAGGTTGTAAGCTTAGCAGGTTTGATATGTTTTGGTTTGCTTGACAGGATTTTAGGTTTGAAAGATGTTTGTTTGCCTTTGAAAATGTACAGGCTTTAGGGCTTGTATCAGTTTTGTAAGTTTGAAGCTTATGGTTTGAAAGGCTTTGTGTAGTTTTCCTTTGACAGAGTTGGAGGCAGGTTTTGATGGCTTGAAACAGGCTTGAGGCTGTAAGATCCAAGCTTGAGGCAGCTCTGGTTTGTAACTAACAGTTTGACAGGATTTATGGTTCTAGGTTTATGCAGGTGAAGGCTTGTTAGAGTTTACAAGCTTTTTGTGTTGTTTTTGTTATGTGGTTTTGCCTTTTTTTTATTTCATCTGTGTTGACTTCTTTTCTTTTCTTTGTTTTTGCAGATAAAAATTAATTGAGCAATGGGGAGCATCAGTAGAAGACGAAGACTTATGAAACTTTTAGGATAGCTTTATTTTATTTCCAATTATTTGTAATAACATTATTTGTAAATACTGTAAATGTATTCAAATAACATTTGTACTAATAATTAAAAATAAATAAAAGCTCTTTTGTCAATTAATCTCTTTTAATTCTTCTTCAATTGTTTATTTAATTATTTATATTTCTTAAATTATAATAACTGGAAAATATCCAATAATTTTAACTTAGAAATGATAAATAATCAATAAACGTCCGACGTTCCGAATAATCCAAAACATTGCACAGTTAATCAAACAAACGTCCACATGTCTTTCCTTTTACTGATTAAACCAAACACTGCAAATTCTCAATTCAAATGCCTCAACTCATACCCCAAAGTAAATTGAAAAGAACTATAGAATTAATTCTTTCCGAGAATGCGCGCACAAACCCTAGTTCTTGATTCATTGCCAAAGAAGCGTCTGCATGTTCAAACCCTGAGCCAAACTCAACCAAACCCTAATAATCTGCTTGAATTGTTCCAGAGTCCATGAAAACCCTAATTTGGATAGACTGATAAGAAAAAGTCTGTTTGACTGATTCTTGAGCCAATCTGAAAAGTCAAGAAAAGCCCGAAGCTGTGATTTATTGTGGAAAAATAGGAGGGCAAATTTTGGGGTACAATAGGTTGCTAATGTGGTGCCAGTGCCGAAGAAAGACGGAAAGATTCACATGTGCGTAGACTATAAGGATCTGATTAGGGCAAGTCCCAAGGATGACTTCCCTCTACCACACATTGACGTCTTGGTTGATAACACTGCTCAACATAAAGTATTCTCATTCATGGATGGCTTCTCAGGCTATAATCAAATAAGGATGGCTCCCGAAGACATGGAGAAGACAACTTTCATCACACAATGGGGCACCTTCTGCTACAAGGTCATGCCGTTCGGATTAAAGAATGCGGAGGCAACATATCAAAGGGCTATGGTAGCTTTATTTCATGACATGATTCATCATGAGATAGAGGTATATGTGGATGTTATGATTGCCAGATCACAAACTGAAGAAGAACATATTTGTACAAATTATTCGAGAGGCTGAAAAAGTACAAACTAAGGTCAAACCCTAACAAATGCACGTTTGGAGTATGATCTAGAAAGCTTCTAGGTTTTTTGTCAGCAATAAAGGCATTGAAGTTAATCCTGCCAAGGTAAAGGCCATCCAGGAAATTCCAGACCCTCATTCTGAAAAAGAAGTCAGAGGATTCCTCGGTCGTCTCAATTACATTGCTCGCTTTATATCACACTTGACTGCTACTTGTGAGCCAATCTTCAAACTCTTGAAGAAAGATCAGATATTCAGATGGAATGATGAGTTCCAGATTGCCTTTGACAAAATCAAAGAATACCTACAAGAACCTCCTATTCTCATGCCTCCAGTTGAAGGAAAACCCTTGATCATGTACTTGACAGTATTAGAGAACTCTATGGGGGTGTATTTTGGGCCAACATGACGAGTCTGGCCGAAAAGAGCATGCTATTTATTACCTGAGCAAAAAGTTTACCGACTGTGAAACCAGATATTCACTGCTCGAGAAAACTTGCTGCGCTCTGGCATGGGCTGCTCGCCGGCTAAGACAATATATGTTGACTCATACCACTCTGTTGATTTCTAAGATGGACCCAATCAAGTACATCTTCGAGAAACCTGCCCTTTCCGGACGGATAGCCATATGGAAAATGATCTTGACTGAGTAAGACATTTAATACACGACTCAAAAGGCCATCAAAGGAAGTGTACTAGCAGATCGTTTGGCCCATCAAGCTGTGGATGATTATCAATCAATGAACTTCGACTTCCCTGATGAGAACATCATGCTGGTAACCGACTGTGCGAAACCTGGACCATATGACCGACCTGAACAAGGATCCCGATGGACTGTGGTATTTAATGGGGCTTTCAATGCCTTAGGTAACACAATTGGTGTTGTGATCATTTCTCCTGAAGGTTACCATACTCCTTTCACTTCCAGACTATGCTTCGATTGCACAAACAATATGGCCGAGTATGAAGCATGCATCTTAGGTCTGAAAGCTGCTATTGAATTAAGGATCAAGCATTTGGATGTGTTCGGGGATTTTGCCCGAGTGATCAGCCAAGTAAAAGGATATTGGGACACTAAACACCCTAATCTTATCCCTTACAAGTAACTTGTGCTATCCCTAATTCCTTACTTCGAAGAGATCACTTTTGAGCACTTCCCTAGGGAAGAAAACAAGTTGGCTGACGCTTTGGCAACCATGTCTTCAATGTTCAAGGTCATATGGGACAAAGAAGCCCTTATGATTACAATTGAAAGATTAGATGAATTCACATTGCTATGAGCTTGACACCGATGCGGAAAAACCATGGTACCATGAGGTGATGAGATACCTTGAAGCACAAGAGTATCCAGAGGGGGCATCTATCAATGACAGAAAGTTCTTGCAAAGATTTATAGCCAAATTCTTCCTAAGCAATAAGATATTGTACAAGCGCAACCATGATTCAACTCTACTCCGATGTGTGGACAAGAAGGAGGCGGAGGAGATCATGGAAGACATGCACGATGGTCTCTTCGGTACTCACTCAAGTGGATATACGATGGCTAAGAAAATCTTAAGAGCTGATTACTATTGGTCAACGATGGAGATTGATTGCCATCAACATTTAAGAACTTGTCACAAATGCCAAATCTATGCTGACAAGGTCCATGTGCCTCTTATCCCTCTGAATGTCATGACCTCTCCGTGGCCATTTGCAATGTGGGGCATTGACATGGTTGGAGAGATCAAGCCCACCGCTTCCAACGGACATCACTTCATTCTTGTTGTTATCGATTATTTTACCAAATGGGTCGAAGTCGCCTCATTTGCCTCAGTCACCAAGAATGTGGTAGCCAGATTCATTAAACACAACCTTATCTCCCGTTATGGTATCTCCAAAAGGATCATCACCGACAATGGGACTAACCTCAACAATGCTATGATCACTGAGCTTTGCACTCAGTTTAAGATCAAACATTACAGTTCTTCTCCGTATAGACCGAAAATGAATGGCGCAATCGAAACGGCCAACAAAAATATCAAGAAGATCGTGCAGAAAATGGTAGTAACCTATAAGGATTGGCATGAGATGTTGCCGTTTGCTCTACATGGCTACCGTACTTCAGCTAGAACATCAACTGAGGCAACTCCCTTTTCTCTAGTCTATGGCATGGAAGCTATTTTGCCAGTGGAACTTCAGATTCCCTCGCTGAGAATTATGAATGAGGCAGGCCTAGGCGAAGACGAGTGGATTTAAACGAGATTGGATCAGCTGAACTTGATTGACGAAAAACTGTTAGCTGCTGTTTGCCATGGTCAGACGTACCAGAAATGGATGATCAAGGCTTTCAACAAAAAGATAAAGCCTCGAGTATATCAAGTTGGTGACTTGGTGATAAAACACATCATTCTACCACAAGGCGACCCGAGAGGCAAATGGACTCCCACCTATGAAGGGCCATTTGTTGTCAAGAGAGTTTTCTCTAGCGGTGCCATGATGCTGACTACCATGGATGGTGAAGATTTCCCACATCCTATAAACGCAGACATAGTTAAAAAATACTACGCATAAAAGACCTGCTAGGTTGACACACCTAGGCAAAATAAGGGCATCCCGATAAACCAAAAGGTTTGGGAAAAAATTAGGGATATATGTAAACAATTGTACACCCGACAAGTTGAAAACCCGAAAGGGAGACTTGGGCAAAAAAGGGTATCCTGGTGGGCTGAAAACCTGAAAGGGTAGTCCAGGCAAAAGTTAAGGATTAAAAGCGTATGACTATGTCCCGTGGAATTAACACAATCAATTTATCACCAAGGTCCAAGTTCAAACAATCCAAGATCAATCCAATCAACTTCTATCAACGGTAAGGGACATTCGAAGACATTGGGGCAATAGTAGAGTTGGAAGGCAATGAGATCATTTCATATGGCTATTTGTTTTCATTCTCAATTTCGTTTTCCTTTCGACGATTTCCTCTTACTAGGATATCCGTCTTTATGTACAAAAATGCCTATTCATGGGCAAAATACTAATACAAATATACTTTGAAGTGCAAATTTTTTGTCTTTGTTTTGAATGCAAATTTGTCTAATGACTAAAATTGAACGAACATATGCATATGAACATATTTAAAACTATTTGGCATATGCGTCATGCCAAGCAGTAACAAGCATCTCTTTAGTGTATTTTGAATATCCCCACAGAGTTATTTCATCAACATCTCCACAAGAATGGTTACGATAAACCAATCTCCAACCAGAGTCTCAATCTCTTGGCAGCTCTCTCTCCATCTAAAGTCGAATTTTTACAAGTTAAAGCCTCGTGGATCTCTTCCTAAAAGAAAATCACCTCCTCAACAGGGATTATTATTCAACAGGGATTATTATTCCATAGGGATTATTCCCCAACAGGGTTTATTTCCCCAACAGGTTTTATTTCCCTAACAATAATCGAGGTACCACAAAATTCCCCAGCCGAGTACATCCTCCCCAACCGATTCTATATTCCCCCGGCATAGTCCATCCTCCCTAGTTAAGCCTGTTATTCCCCAGCCGTGTATATCCTCCCCAATTGAGTGTATCCTCCCCAAGCTGAGTCTGTCCTACCCGACTGAGTCTACACTCTCCAGTTTGAATTTTCCTTTCAGATTATTACAAATCATAAGGCCACAACCCATGATCCCCAGTAAAGCCGTCAGCGAAGCCTTTACTATTTCCAAAAACATACTATGAAGCCTGGACCCGACAAGATATTAGCACAATTTTCAAGTTATTACTGAATCCTGGACCCGACCAGATAATAGTTTGACTTCTTCAATTGCCGAAGCCTGGGCCCGACCAATAGAAGTTTAATTCCTACAAAATCATTAGCAAAACTCCTCTTCTCCAGTAGAGTTTGCCACTATCCCTAGTGAATTACTGAAACCTGGACCTTACTAGATAACAGTTTGAGTATCTAAAACCTGGACCCGACCAGACAACAGTTGATCTCAATTTTAAGATACTATGAAACCTGGACCCGACCAGATAATAGTCTAACTCTTCAAAGATATAGAAGAACCTGGACTAAACCCAACCAAGGTTTAACTTCTTTTCCCCGGTAGAGTTTGCCTCTGCCTCAACAAATTACTATGAAACCTGGATCCGACCAGATATCAGTTTTCAATTTCATCTTTTCAGGAAAGTTGTTGTGAAGCCTGAATCCGACCAGATAGCAATTACCCTCAGAGATTCGTTCTAAAACCTGGAAACTGACCAGATAACAACTAAATCCCTAAACAGTTTATGGTGAAACCTGGACCCGACCAGATAACAATTGACCTCATCAACCTCAGAAATCTGCAAAGCCTGGACCCAACCAGATAACAGTTTTTCAAACAGTTTATTGTGAAACCTGGAGCCCGACCAGATAATAATTAACTATGATTCCCAGAGAGACACTATGAAGCCTAGACTCAACCAGATAATAGTACAACTTTCCAAAAACCATGAAACCTGGACCCGACCAGATAGTAGTTACCACTTCAAGTTACTGCGAAGCCTGGATCCGACCAGATAACAATTAACTTCTGTATCCCCAACAAGTTGTTGTGAAGCCTGGATTCGACCAGATAACTATTCAATTTCAAGAAAATTTTCTGCAAAGCCTAGAATCTGACCAGATAACTGTTAATTCGTATCTTCCCCCAGTAAGTTGCCATGAAGCCTGGATCCAACCAGATAGCAGTTGACTACTTCATCCTCAACAAATTGTGAAGCCTGGATCCGACCAGATAACATCTGACATTCAAGAGATATTCTCCAGTGAAAGCATCATTTCAACAAAGTTTAAAGATATGCATATTCTTCATCCCCAACGACAATCAGGGATTCAACCCCCCAGAATTTCCTCAGCAGCAGTCAGGGATTTATTTTCCCGGACAAAAACATACATCTCACATTCATATATCATAGCATGTACATACCATATGCATTTAACATAATACCACATCTGGTGAACATCATGCAGGCATATGCATTTTTATTAACTTTTTTTCTCATAGGTAAAACATCAAGTTTTAGTATAAATCAACGAGAGATTTATGTTGATACTTCTTCCAGTGTTTACCAATATTCCTCCAAATGGCATCTATAGTCCCATTCACCATCCATCTTTGAGTGCAAATTTCTGGGCACTCTAGTGTTCAATCACCTTTCACCTTCAAGTCACGAATGACGGATCCGCCAATATAACTCTTCAGGTTTAAGAATATTGAACAGGGGCAGCTGTTGTATCCCAAAATTTTCCCTCTCATTCCTCAAATGATCTCTCACAAGATCTCCTTTGATTCAAGATTGCACAAGGGTTAATCAACTCAAGACACCTCCTCAAGCACTGATGACTGAAAATTAGGGTTTGAGTTTTCTCAAGGACAAATGGACTTTAAATTATTCATATGACTTTCATGGATCATTATGGACCCCCAATATTACTCATGTCAAGTTTCAAGCCTTGGATCACTTTTGCTCAGTCAATTGAGCAGTTGATCTAAAAATCAACTGTATTGGGGAAAAAGTCAACTATGGCCAATTTACAGTCAAACTTCATAATTTTTTATCCACATCAAAATTATAAACTCATATGTATCATTTGATCAAGTTTGGACCATAATTCCTCAAAAAATTTGATCAAATCATCAAAATGGCAAAATGGTCAAAATTAGGGTTTTGACTGAGAAAGGGCAATTTCTGATTTTTGACCTAAAAAATAGTCAATTGGTTTGAAGCATGGTTTCAAGAGTTCAATTGCATCTTTTTACCTAATGGCATGACCTAAAACATTGCTCAAGATCAATTGGATTGATAGTGAATTCTCAGTCAACTGATCAAAAGTCAATTGTACACTAAAAAGTCAAACTTTGAATTTTTGGTCAAAATCCAATGTCAAAGATCACAATTCATCAAAACATGTCAAAATATGAAACTTATTCATCAAGAAATCAAAAAGTCAAGATTTCATTTTTGAAAGTCAAAGATTTCTAACTTAGAAATTTTTCTAAGTGTTTAAAACTTCATGTTTTTTCATAACGTTGAGCCAATTTTTCACCATGATGCAAAAGGATTCAAAAGAAAATTTCAACATGAAAGTTGTATATCTCCATGATATCTACAACATTTATTTACACAAATTCTTCTAAAAATTCTTGGATCTCAAGTTATTAATTCATAAAGTCATGGTCTTGAAATTGAACACTTAGTGAAATTTTGCCCTGGTTTTGGTCAGGATTTTGACCTAACTTCATGGCACTTTTTCATATAGCTCCAATGGGAATTTTCAAAAATGATTCAAAGAGGGGTTGTATAGCACATTACAAGCTTTCCAAAATGTCCAAGAACTCCTTGAGGTCATTCTTGAGCAGGGAGAATCAAAGAGAGGAAGTTAGGGTTTTCAAACTTGAATTACAAGTCATTTTGTGACGAACAAAATTCAAATTCCAAACCTATGCTGCACAATCTTGCTTTGCAGGCCTTTAAACCTTAATATATCTCCATAATCAGAATATTACACTTGCTTTTGAGCTATTATCCACTTGATTCAAGCTTTATCCAAGTAAATTTTCCATTAGTGGCACAAAGGCACCATTGCCATTTACATAAAGCAAGCTTTATGCAAAGTCAACTTGCATTGAGCTTTGCACTGGTTCCCTTTGCACAAGCTTCCTCTACAAAGTCAGACAAGCTTGTTTAAAGTTGGCAACCACCCTACATGCTTGTACTTGCTGCCTTGAAACCAGATTTTTCACTTTTCTTCAAAATCAAGCAATTGAGCCATAACCCTAGAAACTCAGAGATATTTTATGGAATAGCTCTCCAACCTTTTCCATACAAAAACACAAGTCTATTGCAACATAACACATGAATACACAAGCTCTAAAAACTTCAAAAACGAAGAATTGCATCAAAAACCACCATTTTTGCATATTCTGACCAAGAACTTCAAACTTCCATTTCCCTCGTGCATTTCTTGGCCTTTTGCTTCCAAAAGCTTCCAAACATCATACATAAGCCATCCATATCCCTGTTAAACGACTGTAACACCATCTTCAACCATTTCCAAGTTCAAAATTAGAGCATCACAATTGGACTTCTCTAGACCATTCCAACCACCCTCAGCTCAAGCCAGCCATTGCATTAGCTTCCTAGAGGTCCAAGGAAGCTAACCTGATCATCACCACTGCCTGAAATAAGCTCAAATCCATTTCACGATTTCCAGTTTTGAGCGCCAGTGCTTTATTGTGGGCCTAATCTTTTTTCTTCACAACACCTCTTGCATTACTGATCCACCCCCCTGACTTTTCTTTATATTTATATTTTTATTTTATTTTCTTCATTATTATTATTATTATTAGTATTATTATTATTACTACTATTATTATTTTCATAAGTCATAAAAAAAAATCCAAATCCAAATTTATTTTTATTTATACTTATATATTTTATTTTTTCCATAAAACAAAAAGACTAAAAAACATTTTTTTAAAACAAATTAATTTCTTTTTTTCTTAAGCAATTAATCTTTAGGCTTAGGTTAAATTAGTATATTATTTTATTTTCTAGTTAAAATTAATTTAGAACTTAGGTTATTTTAATTAATTAATCTTCATTTTATTTTCATTAATTTAAAACCTTTTCATAAAAAACCCTAAAAATCCTTTTCAAATTAATTTCTTTTCTTAATTAGTTTAAGTTATTTTTATTTAATTTTAATTAATAATTTTTTTAATTAGGTCAAGACAAAACCCCTTTCATAAAAAAACAATAAAAATCATTTCTTTTTCCATTTATATTCTTGCATTTTATTTTCAATTTTGTACAATATTCAATATGGTTGTAATAGATAATTAGGTTTAATTTTCTTGCAATCCCCATTTGTAAATTTGTACACCCCTCCTAATGATGTAATAGCATAGTAATTTTACTTTTCGTAATTTATCACTTTATATAAATGCTAGTAATTAGGGGTTGTATGAGAAGATAAAATCAACAAGTAGCAAACCCTAATCAAAGACTAAACAAAGCATGAAAGTCAATACACTTGCACACAAGCACCCTAGGGTAAAATCCACTTGGTTGCCTTATAAAAATGGCCATATTATGCATGTGAGGTATCTTAGCAAAAACAAGAAAAAATACAAGATCATAGTCCCTCGATGACGCTATATATGTTACCTTTCCAAAATGATTTTAGTCCCTAAAGAAAGATGCTAAGATACCTAGCAACATTGCTAATCATGGTTATACGATGACCCACACTCGTCCCGTTTATATCCAAAGATAGGGTTACTTACCAAATCAATAGTAAGATGACAATATCAAAGGAAAGAGGAAATAAACATGAAAGACTTTTGAGTAGGTAGATTGTTCCTAGTTACTTGCTCAATTTCAAAACCAAAAACATCCTTTCTATTTTCAAAACAAACACCAACACTTTCAAAAACATCTTTCAAACATGAAAACATTTTCAAAAGATCAACACTTTGTATACATTCTTACGAACGAGAATCATTACAAATTTCGCCTAAACGATGACACCTTTTTCAAAATACTTTCAAAAACCACACAAAGCATATTTTCAAACATAAGCAAGTGATCTAGCAAGTAACTAAGAGCCCATGGAAAACCATGGATGAAAAGGGTGCTAATACCTTCTGTGATCAGTGGGAATGAGAACTGACTATTTTGGAATGTTTGTTCGCGTTTGCGTTTATTTTTGCAAAGTGTCGCGATAAGCAAGAGTGGCCACCGTCTTTTATTTTTATCCAACAAGGAAAGGACAAAAGCACAAAAAATTCCTTTTCGAGATGTTTCTCGGGTTCGGGAGGTAGATTATAGAAAGGGAAGGTGTTAGCACCCTTTCTATCTGTGGTTATCCACGAGCTCTTAGGTACTTGCTCACTATGTTTTCAAAAGGTTTGCTTTTCTTTGTGATTGTGGGTTTTGAAAAGAGTTTTGTTTGAAACTTCAATTTAGCTCTTGCTTCTATCCTCAAGAGTGTATGAAGTGTTTTTGAAAACTTTGTTCGAAAAGTGTAAGTGTGAAAAGTTTTGTTTTGTTTTTAAAAGGAGCAAGTACTTAAGAACCTCTACCTACTCAAAAAGGAATTTAATTGTGCAAATGTCCTTTAGACATTGCTATCCCACTATTAAGGAGTAGGTAGCACCGTCGTTGGAGTTTTCGGGTCAATTCGATTTAAGAGACGTGTGGTCACTAAAGCATTGTTAGGACGCCTTAGCGGTAACCCTAATGTCTTAGATCATTTTTCCGAGGCAACCATTTCGAGGCAACTTTGATCTTTAGACAGGAGGGCGACCTCTAAAACATCCTATACTTAATGACCACGTTCGAGGCAACCAAGTGAGGTATACCCTAGGAGTGGCATGTGCGAGTGTGTCAATTTTCAGTTTATATTATCTTTGTACATGTTATGGTGAGCTACTGTTGATTTTAAGTTAAGAGTTAATCTTGTCATACAATCCTAGTTAGCATACATCTAAGTAGTTAATATATGTACAGGAATTTAAAGTGCGGGAATTGTAAATCCTACGCTATTACAAGGCTTCGGGGAGTGGGATTATTTACATGTCCAAAAATTGGGGAAATAAAATCAGTAAAGTAAAAGTATTAGTTAAGCTATTACATCCTAGTAGGCAATTACAATAAAATAAACGCGCACGAAAATATTGAATCGGAGTGTCCTTGGGTTTTGACCCTTTTTTTTTATCAAATAAAGCATATTTTTTGTCATTTTTTAATTTAAGAATTAAGACTAACTAATGATTAATTAATTAAAAAAGAAAATATTTTTTGAGTTTTATTTTATTTTGAGAAAATGATCTAAATCTACTTAATTTTAGTTTTTGGAAAAAATGTTAAGATAATTAAAAGATTAATTAACAAAACTAATTTAATAGGAAAAAAAACTAGCCTAATGTTTTTTTGTGTTTTTTTGATTTTAATGTTAATTAAAAAGATAAAAAGAAATCTATGAAAAACAAAAATAAAATGCAGGAGGGATCCTTCGATCCAAGGAAAAAAGGAGCTTCAACCCAGGGAGGGAATGGAAGCTTCGATCCAGAGAGAGTCATGGTCCTTTCGATTGGGCCAGGAAGTAAGGCGTGAGCAGCCTTTGATCCAGAGAAGATGTCTCCTTCGATCTGGAATATTATACCTGCAAAAGTATGTTAGCGAAATAAAACACAGGGCCTGGGTATTGAACCCCAGGACCCTTCGATCCTGCGCTTGCTGGGTCTCTTCAGGCTATGTCTGCAGCAAGTGTTGGCAAACGAAGAACATGACCTGGGCGCCAAACCCAGGCCTTTTGATCCTGTCTAGGATGGCAAATCAAAGGTAGCAACAAGTAATAATGTGTTATGCAAATGTAAAGTTAGACAATTTACCCTTTCTTACCTGCAGATTGAGTCTTCGATTTGGGCACTTGCTGGAGGTGAGCAATTTCGATCTGGGGTTTCTGGGCGTGGAGATGTTTGCTGAATGGTTGCTTTGGCCTGGATTACTTATGAAAATGCTGATGACTTTTGGCAGCGTAACTCCAATGTTTTTTGTTCTCCTGTTGTGTGGTTTTTCGTGTCCTGGAATGTATGTTGGCCTCTGTATTTATAAGGGTGTGAGGGGTTTGTAACGGAAAGAGACAATAATTAAACAGGCCATTAATGCCATGAGACAAGAATCAGACACATTAAAAGTTTTCCTTTTTTGAAGTATTCGTGTCTCTTGAATGAACCTGGACACTTTTGATTTGAGTGCCCTCTTGATGACCTCCTTCGAATGGCCCTTGTCCAAAGATCAATCGAAGGGTACTAATTAAAGCTCCAATCGAAAGGCTTTGTTAACTGGCCAATCGAAAGGTGTTGTTTCATGCTAATCGAAGTGCTCCTTCAGAATACCAGTCGAAGGGTCTTTCAGAATGCCAATCGAAGTGCTCCTTCAGAATACCAATCGAAGGGTCTTTTAGAATGCAAATCGAAGTGCTTGTCCATAATGCCAATCGAAGTGTTCCTTCAAAGTACCAATCGAAGGGTCTTTCAGAATGCAAATCGAAGTGTTTGTCCATAATGCCAATCGAAGGGCCTTTCTGAATGCCAATCGAAAGGTACTTAAAGCACCACTCAAAAATTTTCTTTTTCCTTAGGCAAGAGTTTGTGATCAACCATGCAGGGGGAAGACTTTGGAAAACATGAGAGGGCAAATTTTGGGGTGCAACAGTTACCCCTGTTCAATTTTCTTAAACCTGAGGATATAGATTGGCTTTCGAGCCTTTTGTGATCCGAAGGTGGAAGATAATTGAACACTAGAGTGCCCAAAAATTTGCACTCGCATGGTGTAGTATCAGCATTGTGATATTGGGAATGGGCTTACAAATGCCATTTGGAGATTGTTGGCAGGAGGATGGGCTTATAGATGCCATTTGGAGATTGTTGGTAGCTATCTTGAGAGAAATAGAATTTTAGAAGCTTCAGTTGTCTGTTACTCTAGTGGGGAATTAACTCTGGAGGTGAGCTGCATATCTGGACTGAGAAGGAACCTGGGTAAGGTTACTTCATGATGAGTCCATGTAAAACTTCATCCAGAAGGGAGGAACCTGTGTAGGGTTGCCTGATGATAAGTCCATGTAAAACTACATCTTGGAAAGAGAGGGAACCGGTGTAGGGTTGCCTGATGATGAGTCTGTGTAAAACTGCATCTTGGAAAGAGAGGGAACTGGTGTAGGGTTGCCTGATGATAAGTATGTGTAAAACTTCATCTGGAAAGAGGGAACCTGTGTAGGGTTTCTTGATGACGAGTCCATGTAAAACTGCATCTTGGAAAGAGAGGGAACCGGTGTAGGGTTGCCTGATGATAAGTCTGTGTAAAACTTCATCTGGAAAGAGGGAACCTGTGTAGGGTTTCTTGATGACGAGTCCATGTAAAACTGCATCTTGGGAAGAGGGAACCTGTGTAGGGTTGCCTGATGACGAGTCCGTGTAAAACTTCATCTTTGGAAGAGGGAACTTGTGTAGGGTTTCCTGGTGACGAGTCCGTGCAAAACTTCATCTTGGAAAGAGAGGGAACCGGTGTAGGGTTGCCTGATGATGAGTCCGTGTAAAACTGCATCTGAAATTTCCTGAGAAGGAACCTGTGTAGGGTTGCTTCATGATGAGTCCATGTAAAACTTCATCTGGAAAGGAGGAACCTGTGTAGGGTTACTTTGTGATAAGTTCGTGTAAAACTTCAGGAGGAACCTGGGTAAGGTTGCTTCGGGCTAAGTTCATGTAAAACTTCAGGAGGAACCTGGGTAAGGTCGCTCTGTGATAAGTTCGTGTAAAACTTCAGGATGAACCGGGGTAAGGTTACTTCGGGATAAGTTCGTGTAAAACTTCAGGATGAACCGGGGTAAGGTTACTGTGAGATAAGTTCGTGTGAAACTTTAGGATGAACCTGGGTAAGGTTACTTCGGGATAAGTTCGTGTAAAACTTCAGGATGAACCGGGGTAAGGTTACTGTGATAATTTCGTGTAAAACTTCATTCAGAAATATATGATAAAGGACCCGTGTAGGATTTTTCAGGATAGACCCGTGTGAAGCTGCATTTAGGAGAAACTCGTGTAAGATTTCTTCATGACGAACCCGTGTAAAGCTGAATTTGATCGTGCAAATAATTACTCTGTTTAGTTTCCGGAGTTAATCTTGAACTTGCTGGAAGTTGTTGATGATAACCATCTTTCCTGAAAAGGTACGTGATTAATCGTATATGATGCATGACATGCATTGTATGATGATGTTCTCAAAATAAATGAGATTATGTTGTATGCAATATGTATGAGCATGTCATGATGTATGAACATGAAATGCTATTGTGGTACGTCCGAGTTTGGGAAAATAAATCCCTGACTGTTGTTGGAGAATAAAGAGTTTCACTCGCTGGAGATAACGACCGAAGATGATTGGGAGAATAATCCTGCAGGAGAGAATAACTCCGCTGGGGAATGGACTGACGAGGAAATGACTCTGTGGGGAGTATATACTCTTCTAAAAGATCTGCTGATTTGGAGAAATAAAACTCAGTTGGGGATGAGTTACTGTTGCCGGTGACAGTGAACCCTGTTGGGGATTGAATTTCTGTCTATAAAAGAAATGAACTCTGTTGGGGATAGAAAGAACTTCGCTGGGGATGATCTTTCAGTTGCAACTTGCTGAGGATAACCCAGTTAGACTCTTGTGAGGATAACCTCTGAATTTGGCTGAGGAGACTTATTTGTGCTTCGCAGGGGACAAGCTTCCAGAGTCTACTGGGGAAGAAGAGTTGTGGTCCTTTGATTTGTAGTAGTCA
Source organism: Vicia faba (assembly GCA_948472305.1). Classification (NCBI taxonomy): domain Eukaryota; kingdom Viridiplantae; phylum Streptophyta; class Magnoliopsida; order Fabales; family Fabaceae; genus Vicia; species Vicia faba. Next base: position 1,422,617,940 of record OX451738.1, on the reverse strand, counting down.
GAGAGGCAAACTCAAGCTGGGGAATCCTGGTGTTGTTGGAGAAATAAACCCTGTCGTCAGTCTGCTAGAGAGGTGACATCTTCGTTGGGGGAAGTCCTCGAGGATTCTTGAGGTTGATCCAGCTGGGGAAAGGTTTTCAGAGATTAAACCCTTGCTGGGATGTCATTCTATGAGAAGGATTTTGGGGAGATTTTTCATTGCCCCAAGTAGCAAGTGTTTGTGACATTGCCATAAAATGTTTAATTGTGCGTAACCCTTCACTGAGATTGATGTTCAATGTCCCAAGTGACCGATATGGAAACTTGCCCCTGATTACTCTGCACTTCTTCAGAGATTTCTTGAAATCTTGACTGGACTGCCCCAGGTGTGCTGGATAGTGACATGTCATGCCCCCTTGTTGATAGGAGATTTGTCAATGGAAGTGTCATCCTCTTTGAAGTGATTTTGTTCACTGAGAGGGCTTTCGTTCATAGGACATTCATTGTGTGAATTTCTCCGCTGTCAAATAAATAGCCAAATGCAAACAATGATATTCAAATAATGCAAAGTTTATGCTTGTCTCGAAGTTTTGAAAAATGCGTTTTTTAGCAGAAAACTCTTTATAAGACAAATTCAACACAAGATTTAGGGCAAAGCCTTACAGGAGCCAGGATACCTTTTGTAACAGTATGCTTTCGAACTAACCCATGCTTCAGTTAGGACTTTTAAGGGTTATAATGTGGCTTGGTTCACGGTTTAAAAAACAAAGGATAAAGGTTCAAAGTATATTTGTACCCACCCGCTCTTCGTGACGTTCTTCAATCCTAAACTCACTTAATTGTGCGTCAAACTCTATTCGAATTTAGAACGACGTTTTGGTGATGATTCACACAAGTTGAATTTGTTGGAAGGCAGTCATTTTTGCAACATTTTTCATGTTGTTGAGGATTTGTAGCGACCTCGTTCTTTTGATTTTTTATCCCTAACTTTTGCCTGACTGTTCTTGTTTTCGAGATTACAGTCAGCGGGATGCCCCAGCTTTCTTAAGCCTCCTTTATAGATTTTGGCTCAGTGGGCTTTTCTCTTTTGAGAGATTGACTGCCTATGAAATAAGGAACCGCCGCTGTCTTTTGATTCCAGAGGAATGCTTTTGATGTCGTTCGTTGTATTATGAACTGAGAGTTTTGTGACTTCAATGCGCATTTGAATTAACTAAGAGACTACCCTACCCCAGGTTTTGATTAAAGGTTTCAAATTGTGTTAAAATAGAAAACTTCTACTTCTTTGGCTCGAAGGGGTTGACTAGGGATTATCTTGCTTATAACTCCAGTGTTTAGGATTTGAAAGAAATGCATGTACATCGTCAGCAAGGTTTGTCCAAAAGCATATTGTATGAGATTATGACATTGTTTCGTCATCCTCCCTCTAAAAGCTTGTAACTTTTAGCAAGAGTTGAATGTCATAAAGTGAGTAAAAAGCATAGTTTAAATGTAATTAAAATGATTGGATCAATTCAAGACAAACATATGCAATGCATTAATGAAACAAAGTTTGGCATTAATAGATAATTGTTTGAATAACAAAGAGATTACAACTTGAAAATTCAAATGAACAAAAGCTTTCAAAGATTTGGCGTAGGAGAAGTGATTATTCTAGAGTCTCCGAAGGACCAAACTCAATCTCCTTGGCATCAATCAAATTCGGAATCTTGTACTTCAATGCCCAACAATCGTTAGTGTCATGCCCGGGACTGTCAGAGTGATAAGCGCAGGTCGCATTAGGATTGTAGTTGGGAGAAGAAGTCTTGGGGTTTGGATGAGGTCCTATCAATGTAATTAGATTCATCCTCAACAAGTGTTGCAACGCTTGAGACAACGACATGTTGATGTTGGTGAACTGTCTTTTAGGCTCATCTGGCTTTCGTTGATTTCCCTTTTGTTGTTGTCGGTGTGACGCAGAACCAGTGACCAGGACTGCCCCTACGTGTTGGTGACGGTGACTTTTTTGACTGTTCACAGCATTGGACTCTTTCTTCCCATTGTAGGGCTTTTTCTGAGCATCAGAAGGTGTAGCTTCTTGAATCTTCCCACTTTTGATGCCAGCTTCGACTCTTTCTCCAGTCAGAATTAGTTCGGTGAAACCCACTGACGAGCTGCCGATCAAATGATTGAAATAGGGACCAGACAAAGTCCCAAGAAACATATCCACCAACTCCCTATTAGACAGAGGGGGTTGGACTCTTCCAGCAAGATCTCTCCACTTCTGAGCGTAGTCCTTAAAGCCTTCGTCTGTACCCATAGACATACCCTGAAGCTGAGTACGTGTGGGAGCAAGGTCGGTATTATACTGGTATTGCTTGTAAAAAGCAGCAGCAAGGTCCTCCCAGTTGTGGATGTTAGCTCCTTCCAGTTGACAGAACCATTCAAGTTGAGTCCCTGACAGACTATCTTGAAAGAAATGAACCCAGAGATTTCTATCAGCAGTATAGGGTTGAATCTTCCTCACATATGACCGGAGGTGTAGCTTTGGACAAGAAGCTCCGTCATAATTTGCAAAGGCAGGTGCCTTGAATTTATGGGGAATCACCACCCCAAATGATAGACCCAGATCTCCGAAGTCCAGACCGGGGACCTTGTGTATTTCCATAGCGTTCAAACGGTCTTCCAATTGTTTGTACTTATCCTCAGCAGGAGGATACTGTTCTTCATCATAGTCCGTCTTGTTGTCGGAGACTTCAGGGCTAAGAGCCCTCCTTTCTTGTGGACTGTCTTTCCCTCCAGATGAGGTGGTCAGGTCAACTTCATTCTGCAGCCCGTTTCCAAACCTGCATCCAGTGTTGAACATGATGGTCCTCTTCTTCTTCTTCTTCTTCTTCCTCTCCTTCAGGATCAGGGTCTTCAAGTCCTGCTGACCCTTAGCCAGGCTCATGACCAACTCTTGAAATTGGGCATTCTGGGCCTGAAGGGCCTTGATAGCTTGCTCAGTGGAAGGTTCAGTAGACATAATGATTGCTGAAATAAACAACGAAGAAGATAAGAGACCTGTACTAGGAGACCTGTAATGCAATGATATGTATGATATATGTATGCAATGTTTTCAAGGATCTCGCGGGGTAAACAAGAAACTGTTAGAATTTTCATCTGGTAGCTTGATTGAAGGAACTTCATGTTGCTGAGAGTCCTTCTTCAAGAGTCAAGCTCACCATATCGAGTGGGTCATAGCCCCTGACTTAAGTTATCGTGTTTTGATCTCTATATGGCATTGGCTAGAGGAAAATAAATCCCCTTTGCCCCTTGCTAGACTTTTCATTTACCATAACCTACATCACAGACCCTTGAGATCCTTGAAATGGTTAAGGAAATGTTAAGGTATGATGTTATGATGTGTATGTTATGCGTTTAAGCAAAAGTGTGAAGTGGTGTAAGTAAGCCCTGCAATAAATCCAGATTATTGGATAAGGACTGTAACCAAAACCTGCAAGGAACCCATGTTGTCAGATAACAATAATGTGCAAGTAGTTCAAGTTTGAAGGCACACAAGTCACACAAATAGCCTTAAGTTTAGGCTGGCATGGAGTTTCATAGGTAAGTACCCTCTTGAGTGTAGTTGGCTCAACCTGTCCTAAAATAGTAACCGGGTTCTAAGGAGCTCAATATCATTGGATTGTTTTCTATGTTCATCGTTTTGGTTTAGCCACTGAACTAGCGACCAATATATTCCAAGAAAACAATCCTCAATGAGTGTAGTATCGAGTATCTACCAACTTCGGACTGCACCAAAGTCGGTCATCTCACTACCCCTAAAAAAGGCCAAGATGGTCAAGTAAGGTTCTAAGGTCAATTGATGCTTCACGACACCACGCGGAGGCCCCGTACTCTCCTTGACTTAACTCAAGGGTTACCGGTACTCACCAAAGTGCCACATCAACGTAGCTACTGTTTCAACCATGTCGGTATACCCCGCACAGTTCCCTCACAGTTTGTTGCTACTTACCTAAAGGGTATCCCCAGATCCGGGGTTAGGATCTATAGAACTCCGATACAAACCCACAAAGTTTAAAGCATACAAAGCATAAAATTTGAAAACACAAGTGATCTAATCCTAAGGTACACCTCACTTATAATGTCCCCAGCAGAGTCGCCAGTTCTGTGATCGATGGGAATGAGAACTGACTGTTTTGGAATGTTGGTTCGTGTTTGCGTTTGTTTTCGCAAAGTGTCGCGGTAAGCAAGAGTCGCCACCGTCTTTTATTTTTATCCAACAAGGAAAGGACAAAAGCATAGAAAAATTCCTTTTCTAGATGTTTCTCGGGTTCGGGAGGTAGATTATAGAAAGGAAAGGTGTTAGCACCCTTTCTATCCGTGGTTATCCACGGGCTCTTAGGTACTTGCTCACTATGTTTTCAAAAGGTTTGCTTTTCTTTGTGATTGTGGGTTTTGAAAAGAGTTTTGTTTGAAACTTCAATTTAGCTCTTGCTTCTGTCCTCAAGAGTGTATGAAGTGTTTTTGAAAACTTTGTTCGAAAAGTGTAAGTGTGAAAAGTTTTGTTTTGTTTTTAAAAGGAGCAAGTACTTAAGAACCTCTACCTACTCAAAAAGGAATTTAATTGTGCAAATGTCCTTTAGACAGTGCTATCCCACTATTAAGGAGTAGGTAGCACCGTCGTTGGAGTTTTTGGGTCAATTCGATTTAAGGGACGTGTGGTCACTAAAGCAATGTTAGGACGCCTTAGCGGTAACCCTAATGTCTTAGATCATTTTTCCGAGGCAACCATTTCGAGGCAACTTTGATCTTTGGACAGGAGGGCGACCTCTAAAACATCCTATACTTAATGACCACGTTCGAGGCAACCAAGTGAGGTATACCCTAGGAGTGGCATGTGCGAGTGTGTCAATTTTCAGTTTATATTATCTTTGTACATGTTATGGTGAGCTACTGTTGATTTTAAGTTAAGAGTTAATCTTGTCATACAATCCTAGTTAGCATACATCTAAGCAGTTAATATATGTACAGGAATTTAAAGTGCGGGAATTGTAAATCCTACGCTATTACAATGCTTCGGGGAGTGGGATTATTTACATGTCCAAAAATTGGGGAAATAAAAGCAGTAAAGTAAAAGTCTTAGTTAAGCTATTACATCCCAGTAGGCAATTACAATAAAATAAACGCGCACGAAAAAATTGAATCGGAGTGTCCTTGGGTTTTGACCCCTTTTTTATCAAATAAAGCATATTTTTTGTCATTTTTTAATTTAAGAATTAAGACTAACTAATGATTAATTAATTAAAAAAGAAAATATTTTTTGAGTTTTATTTTATTTTGAGAAAATGATCTAAATCTACTTAATTTTAGTTTTTGGAAAAAATGTTAAGATAATTAAAAGATTAATTAACAAAACTAATTTAATAGGAAAAAAAAACTAGCCTAATGTTTTTTTGATTTTAATGTTAATTAAAAAGATAAAAAGAAATCTATGAAAAACAAAAATAAAATGCAGGAGGGATCCTTCGATCCAAGGAAAAAAGGAGCTTCAACCCAGGGAGGGAATGGAAGCTTCGATCCAGAGAGAGTCATGGTCCTTTCGATTGGGCCAGGAAGTGAGGCGTGAGCAGCCTTTGATCCAGAGAAGGTGTCTCCTTCGATATGGAATATTATACCTGCAAAAGTATGTTAGCGAAATAAAACACAGGGCCTGGGTATTGAACCCTAGGCCCCTTCGATCATGCGCTTGCTGGGTCTCTTTAGGCTATGTTTGTAGCAAGTGTTGGCAAACAAAGAACATGACATGGGCGCCAAACCCAGGCCTTTCGATCCTGTCTAGGATGGCAAATCAAAGGTAGAAACAAGTAATAATGTGTTATGCAAATTAAAAGTTGGACAATTTACCCTTTCTTACCTGCAGATTGAGTCTTCGATTTGGGCACTTGCTGGAGGTGAGCAGTTTCGATCTGGGGTTTCTGGGCGTGGATATGTTTGTTGAATGGTTGCTTTGGCCTGGATTACTTATGAAAATGCTGATGACTTTTGGCAGCGTAACTCCAATGTTTTTTGTTCTCCTGTTGTGTGGTTTTTCGTGTCCTGGAATGTATGCTGGCCTCTGTATTTATAGGGGTGTAAGGGGTTTGTAACGGCAAGAGACAACCATTAAACATGCCATTAATGCCATGAGACAAGAATCAGACACATTAAAAGTTTTCCTTTTTTGAAGTATTCGTGTCTCTTGAATGAACCTGGACACTTTTGATTTGAGTGCCCTCTTGATGACCTCCTTCGAATGGCCCTTGTCCAAAGATCAATCGAAGGGTACTAATTAAAGCTTTAATCGAAAGGCTTTGTTAACAGGCCAATCAAAAGGTGCTGTTTCATGCTAATCGAAGTGCTCCTTCAGAATACTAGTCGAAGGGACTTTTAGAATGCCAATCGAAGTGCTCCTTCAGAATGCCAATCGAAGTGCTTGTCCATAATGCCAATCGAAAGGCTCCTTCAGAATACCAATCGAAGGGTCTTTCAGAATGCAAATCGAAGTGCTTGACATAATGCCAATCGAAATGCTTGTCCATAATGCCAATTGAAAGGCTCCTTCAGAATACCAATCGAAGGGTCTTTCAGAATGAAAATCGAAGTGCTTGTCCATAATGCCAATCGAAGTGTTCCTTCAAAGTACCAATCGAAGGGTCTTTTAGAATGCAAATCGAAGTGCTTGTCCATAATGCCAATCGAAGTGTTCCTTCAAAGTACCAATTGAAGGGCCTTTCTGAATGCCAATCGAAAGGTACTTAAAGCACCACTCAAAATTTTTATTTTTCCTTAGGCAAGAGTTTGTGATCAACCATGCAGGGGGAAGACTTTGGAAAACATGAGAGGGCAAATTTTGGGGTGCAACACCTTCCCTTTTCATAATCTACCCCCCGAACTCAAGAAATAATCTCAAAGGTCTTTCCTGTGCTTTTTCACCTTTCCTTTTGGATAAAAGAAAAGTCGGTGGCGACTCTTGCTAACCGCAACATTTGCGATAAAACGCAAAACAACCAAGTCAGTTCTACCACTGTATCACACATGTCTTTTCATTTTATTAATTTCTCCCACACATCTCCATGCTAAGGATAAGGTTAGGAAACAATTACTACGCCTCCTTCGATTGCTTCGATAGCCTTGATCATCATAATTGCCTTGGTTGAACCATCTGTATTTATTTTAAAAAAAAACCTAAGTCCACAACTTTATTCAAACATAATTTTGACCTCCAGTTCACCTATCTTGTGTCAAACAGTTATCTACATGAGCATCAACCATGCTTTCTCCCCTGAGTCAGAACTTTGTCCAAAGGTCTTTTCATCCTCCTCTTGTTTTAGCTGGATTTTAAAGTCCTGTAAAAAATCCCAGCTAACAAATTTCTCCCCCCTAAATTGTATCTTTCGACTGGAAGGAGATGGAGACATTTTATATTCGCACTATTTGATATAGTGGGATAACATCACCGTTATCGTGGAATTCTCCTTAAATTTCATTTCAGAAATGTACAACCACCGCTACCCTACTCCCTAGCTCCAATTTTATAGGATAATAGTGGCCCACAAAATAAGATCACTTCGCTCCACTCACTAGGAATTCCACACGTGTACTTCAAGTGGGTGCCAGCTATCTGCGTTTAAAAACTGAAAGGTTTTTGTCTTTGATTATAAATACCCTTTCCATATTTCATCTTCTATTTTCCACCGTCTTTAAACTTCATATGCTCACATTTCTTCCAAAAGATTTCAACTTATGACTCCTCAAGCTTCAGTAATTGCATCCTCTATGAAATCTAAGAACCAGAGAAGACTAAAGACTCTCTACTGTCACAGTGAAAAATCTAGGAGACCAGGCTATTAACTAACTTGACTCACAAAATTTAAGAAGTCCTCACTGAACCTTGTGGTTTCCAAGGAAAGGGAAAAGATCAAAACCTATATTAAACATGCAATGTAAGAAGCTATTGCGGTTAAAAATCGGGAAAACTAAGCTATTGACTAACTTGAATCACAAAATTTAAGAAGTCACCACCGAACTTTATTGTTTTCAAGGAAAATAGAAAATATCAAAACCCTAATATTAAACATGCAACGTAAGAAGCAAAAAACTAAAAGCAAATCGCAAAGAAGAGATCTAAGGTACGGGGGTTGGTTTATACAAAGGGAAGGTATTAACACTCTATGTATCTATAATACACCCTCTAGACACATTTATAAGAAACAAAAAGCTTTTTAGATTCATTGAATAATTGATGTATCTGGTATATAATAATGACTAGATACATCATTTATTCAATGAATCTAAAAATCTTTTTGTTGCTTATAAATGTGTCTGGAGGGTGTACTCTATAGGAACCTTTTGTAATATCTGTTTTTGGTAAAAATTGTTTTTTTTCTTTCTAAAAGAGTGTGGAGGTGAGGAAATAAATACACTTTTATTATATTTTTGTTTGGAAAGATAGAGTCTTATACCTATGTATCAATGAAGGATCAAAACCTAATAGTTTATGGTAAAAATAACAAAAGATTTTTTGTGATTGAATTTAGGAGAAGAGATATTTCATCATCTTAAGGAGAATACTCAACTAATTCCACCACAAGTATGAGAAGATGGATCTTGCATCATCATGAAGGAAGGGCTCTTAACTTGGACATAAAATCAACAAGTTTCCATTGGCTCCCTCAAGCGGAATGAATCATATTTTATTTCAATCATTACTATGGGGATAGGAGGATTACATCTTAACTATGAAGATGTATCATGTCTAATCTCTTTGAGAAAATATTTTTAAATAGAAAAAGCCAAGTGAAAAAAGGTAAGTGTATTGGAGCATTTTTTTAAAGAAAGAAAGTTTGAAAATGCAATGACATAAAGTCAATATTTTTAATATAAGTGGTTTAAGTTTGAAATTAGGATTTAAAGGTATAAGGATGGACACAAACAATTACCAAGGTGATATACAAAAGGTAAACACAAAAAGATATACCTAAGATATACATATGCACATGATATTTAAATCAACAATACTATCAATTTCTTGGATTTTAACATAAGTACTAAAAAATGTAAACAACTAATCACTACAACAAAGAACAACCACACATGTCTCAAATGTTAAAGACAAGATCACAAAGTAGAATGAATTTTAAGAGACATCTAAGACAAATGTTTTTATCAAAGATATACCTAAGATATACATATGCACATGACATTTAAATAAGCAACACTATCAATTTCTTGGATTTTAACATAAGTACTAAAAAAATGTAGACAACTAATCACTACAACAAAGAACAACCACACATGTCACAAATGTTAAAGACAAGATCACAAAGTAGAATGGATTTTAAGAGAGACATCTAAGAAAAATGTTTTATCAAAGATGAACAAGTATCAATCAAAAGGGAAAGTAAACATGTTTATCAAGTAAAAGTTGTGACAAAAAATTGAAGATAGAAATATACTTTGATAAAACATTCAATCATGGATCATATGGACATATAAACAATCAAAGCATATAAGGTACATGGCAAAGCAATCATTCATGTTATTAGTTCATCATGACAACAATTAACTTTAAACACCAAGAAGATATGAATCATGGTAAGTGTTGAACCCCAAAATTTTCCCTCTCATTTCTCAAAGGATCAACCTGGACCCTCAGGTTTGCTTCCATCCAATTTCAAGCCTTAAATTAAAAATTTTCCAAGAAAGTCATTCATAAGGGGCAAAATGGTCATTTATGCACTAAAAAGTCAAACTTTGACTCTTGGGTCAAAATCAAGATTCAAGAATCATATTTCATCAAGACACATTGAAATATGAAGTTTGTTTCATCAAGAAATTCAAAAGTCAAAATTCTAAATACTTAGAATTTTTCTAAGTGTTTAAGAAATATGACAAGCTCAGAACTTCTGATCAGATTATCACCATGATGCAAGCTGATTCTGTAAGAACTTCTGGCACAAAAGTTATAGATTTCAATAAGATCTAAAACATTGCAGAACAGAACTTCTCCTGGAAATGCTGGAATTCCAAGTTATAAATGTTCAAAGACACGTCCATGAAACTAAAGCACTCAGCAAATTCTGGACACTTTCAAGACAGATTTTGGTCAGAACTTCTGGGCCAGTTTTCATGAAGGTTCAGTCAGAGTTTGCAAGGTTAATTCAAAGAAGGTTACAAAGCATGCTGCAAGCGTACTGGAAAGTCTGAGAGCTCCTTCAGAACATGCTGAAGCAAAGGGATTCAAGGATCAGAAGTTGGATGTCTATTCTAAGTCACGCTGAAGCTGAACTTCTGATCCAGAACTAAGCAATGATGCAGAATATCATGTTGCAGGATTTCTGGTTTGATCAATCTCATCATCATTTAATGCTCACAACCACTTATGGGTCTTTGCTCAAAGGATTTCTCCACGTGTGGCATAAAAGTACCTTTACTGTCTTGGAAAAGCAAAATCTTGTATAAAAGTGTGCTGGGCCCATGCGTTACTTTTGCTTTGGAAGTTACCTTTCCTTAATTCCTGCTTACAATTCTAGCTTAGGCGTTGCTAAGGCTGCTAACCACCATACTTGCTTTAACAGCAAGGCAACACCCTAGCATGTGATGGTTGCACTCTCCAAACTACAAGATCTTTGCCTATAAATTGAAAGCCATCGGCCACTATAAAAGGGTCGAAAATTTGATAAAGAAAAGCCCTGAACCCCTGCTAAAATTCCAAGAGTCCAAAAAACTGCAAACACAACATACAAAACCTGTTAAATTTTGACCTCTTGTATTCAAACTCCATTTGTTCTCAAGTATTTCTTGACTAAAATCATCCACACAGTTTCTGATTCACGTATTAGAAGCTATCCTAACTTCTATGTTCATACTGCAATACACTCTCCATCCACCCCCACCTCAAAGAAGTTAGAACATCACCCCTTGGCTGTTCCAGAAGTTGAAAATTTCCAGCCTGCTGAGTTCGTGAAGAAGCTGCTCAGAACATCACCAGAGTTAAGGTTAACTCCAATTCACATAATCTTTTCCAGCTGCAAGGTAAGCTTCTGCTAACTCTCACCATATTACTTAAGCATTATCAGATTTGCATGCTAAAAAGAATACAATGTAGACATCCTGATTCTGATGTTGTATACAGTCTGAGGATTCATATACTTGCCTGCCTAAGTAGGGAGTAAATCAGTTCAGAACTTCTTGAAGAAATTAGAACTCAGAATTAGGATTAGCAAATTCATGCTTGCCTCTGATTTATAGTTCTGATATCTCTTGTTTCTGAAACACTATGAAACATGCCATAACTGTCATATGCGCATCTTCTGTTTTGTTGAGAAATGACCAAGTTTCATATGTTCTGATTAGCATGGAGAGGGAGACCAAGTTCTTCCAGTGGTATCAGAACTTCTGAAATCTTCTTTGTTCCCAGCGGACCCAAAACTTCTGACTTTACCTATTTTTCACTAATAGGATATCTGTTTTGCAGTACGCCAGAGTCAAAACTTCTGACCTCCTTTAGTCAACAATACGCTAATTCTACTTTCTTTTTCCTCACTATTTTTGCTATCACTTCTTATTTCATTAATCAAGAACACCAAAGGCATTTTTTCATTTTTACATGTTTTACTTTATTTCTTAAAACAAAAAGATCAAAAATGTTTTCTCAAACCAAACTTATTTTTTTTTTACAAAACAAGTCCATTTTAAATTTCTTGTACATTCTTATCCATTCAATATGGTTGTAATAGTAACTTAGGATTTAATTTTATTTTCAACCCCCATTCATAAATATGTACCCCCATCCCTGAAATATTGTAATAGTGTAGGGCTTTACATTTCTGCAATTTATCGCTTTTGAATGTAAATACTAGTAATTAGGGTGTGTATGGAAAGACATGAAATCAATAAATAGATCACCCTAATCAAGACTAAAATTCATGCAATCAAACACACTTTCACACTAGCACCCTTAAGGTTAACTCCACTTGTTGCCTAAAAAATGGTCATGTAATGCATGTGGGGTGTCTTAGCAAAAACAATCAAAATACAAGATTATAGTCCATCGATGACGCTATAAATGCTGCCTTTCAAAATTATCTTAGTCCCTCAAAAAGAAAATGCTAAGATACCTCACAACATTGCTAATCATGGCTATATGATGACCCACGCCCGTCCCGCTTACATCCAAAGATAGGGTTGCTTACCAAATCAATGGTAAGACAACAATGTCAAAGGAAAAGAAAATGAACAAGAAAGACATTTTAGTAGGTAGATTGCTCCTAATTACTTGCTCCATTTCAAAACAAAAACATCCTTGCTATTTTCAAAATAAACACCAACACTTTCAAAACATCTTTCAAACTTGAAAACATTTTTCAAAGGATCAACACTTTGTATACATTCTCACGAACGAGAATCATTACAAAGTTTGCCTAAACGATGGCGCCTTTTCAAAATACTTTCAAAAACCACACAAAGCATAATTTCAAACAAAAGCAAGTGATCTAGCAAGTAACTAAGAGCCCATGGAAAACCATGGATGAAAAGGGTGCTAATACCTTCCCTTTTCATAATCTACCCCCCGAACTCAAGAAACAATCTCAAAGGTCTTTCCTGTGCTTTTTCACCTTTCCTTTTGGATATAAGAAAAGACGGTGGAGACTCTTGATAACCGCAAAATTTGTGATAAAACATAAAACACCCAAGTCAGTTCTCCCACGGTATCACAGAATTGGCGACTCTGCTGGGGATATATTTTAAAAGTGGGGTTACCTTAGGGTTAGATCACATTTACTTGCTTTCTTTGTTTGACTTGTGGGCTTTACATTTTGGATTCTTTATTTGGGTTTGAATCCTCCACCCGGGTTTAAGATACCTTATAGTTAAGTAGCAATACATTGTGGAAACTGTGTTGGGTATACCGACACAGTCTAAGCAATAGCTACGTTAGTGCGACATATTTGTGGATACCGGTAGCCCTTGAGTAGTCAAGGAGAATACATGGCCGTTGAGTGATGTCATGAAGCACTAACTGACTTTTATAACCTTTACTTGACCAACTTGGCCATTAGGACATAGTGAGATGACCGACTTTGGTGCACTCTGAATTGGTTGATACTCGATACTACACTCATTGAGATTTGACCCTCAAGCTTTGTTTGGTTGCAAGTCAGTTGTCAATCGGAACGAAGTTTGTGGGAAAGATCAGTGATATTGAGACCCCTTTGAACCTGATTACTATTAACTAGGACAGTTTGAGCCAACTAAACTTCAAGAGGGTACTTACCTACAAACTCCATGCAAGCCTAAACCTAAGGACTTGTCTACTTTGTGTGAATATGATTATTTGTATATAACAATTTGCTTATTTCGCATACTTGTACATAACATCATACCATAGCATTTTCAATAACCGTTTCAAGGATCTCAAGAGCCTTTGATGCAGGGTCACGTTGAACCTGGCGTCTAGCAAGGGGTGAGAGGATTTATTTTCCTCTAGCCAAACATCGTCAAAGATCAAGTACAACAATTTGAGTCAAGGGCTACAACCCACTTGGCATGGTGAGCTAAATTCTCATGTAAGGACTGTTGTACCCCAATTTTTGACCTAAGATCCCATTTTTATTTTTGCATTTTTTTAAGATAAGTCAAGGTTACGAAATACGGTCGGTTTTAACGTCTCACCTTTGAGCTTTGACTATGCGAAGATTGTCAAGTGTTTTGAATATTTTTAGCATATGTATCACTAATTTCTAATCACATACAAAGGTGTATGTTCATGTTTTCTTTTGTGTCATGTGCAGAGACAGGTCTGAATCAAGAGCATCAGGTGTCGCGCCTCAATTAAGGTTTTGAGTCTCCCAAGCCAAAAGTACGGTTGATTATGGATTCTCAAAGACTGATTCATCAAGGCACAACTGTGGCACCCTAAATTTCGCCCCTAATATGTTTTAGTCGCACTTTCATATCATATTTTGTTATTTAGTCACAATCATTAGTAAATATGTTCATTCATCACATTTTGCATCATTAGTCGTATTTAAGTTGACCAGAAAAAGTCAGTTTAAATCAAAGTTTGCATCGTCTTTTAGTTAAAAAATACCTGACATTTCACTTCATGCATTTTTATCTCTTTACTCGTTTCTTGCATTGCTCCAAGTTGTTTATATGTTGATAATAAAAATATTTCGGTTTTATAGACAGATTTTTAAAAGCGATTCGACACTGTGCAGAAAATTAGTGAAAAAAATATTTCAAGTTTTCACCTTTTACCGATCATTTTATGAATCTGCGTTTCGCGTAGATTATGACGGTATGCTCGCTTTATTTTTTCGATACAATTTGAAGTCTCGTTTTTAACCATAAACATCTGTTTTAGCCCGATGTTTTTATTATCATTTTATTTTGATTTCGACTTTTTGAATATTTTTTTATTTAATCTTTGTGACATGTAGTTTATTTTAATATGTTCATTTTACTTTATCGGATAAATTTTCGTCCGTTTTTTATCGTTTTCGGTCATTTTGTGTCTCTAATTTTTATTCAGAAAAAATTCAAAAAAATTATTTTAAATTGAGTTAATTTTATTACTTTCAGTTTTTTATTTCATTTTTATCATTTAAGGGCGTTTTTGTCATAAAAAAATATTAAATACACCTTGCTCTATTTCTATTGGTTGATAGCATAATTTACGGATTGATACCTACTGAATTTATTTTGAACGGATGAGATTAATTTTTGAAATCTTATTTTTCCATTTCATTTTTCTATTTAAGAAGCCTTACTTCTTTGTAAAAGAGAAGAAAAAAAAAACAAAAACAACAAAGCATTAGCAGTAAACAACACTATGCTCCCTTCCATTCTCTCTTTTACTCACTCACAACAAAAAGCAGTGGCATTAATATCTCTTCCTCTCAATTCAACTCCCTCGTCTCACAACAACACTCATATTCAATTCCCTTTGTTTCTCTTCATTCACCGTAACCATTCAATTCACCACCATCTTACAAAACCACTTCTAAAATACAAGTGCTCAAACAAAAACAGCTACTGGCAGCATGCGCCGCCCCAAGGTGTGGTATGTTTTTTTTTTTAGTTTAATTTCATTATTTATTATTAGGAATTAGGGTTGGTACTTGTTTGAGCTAAGAGCTTTGTCTTTCTTTCTTTTTTATTAATCTTTTTCCCTTTTCATAAAAAATAAAAAATAATATTAGTAAATCTTATAATTAATTTAGTTTAATATTAATTTAGAATTCTTTAATTAGTTTAGATTTATTTTATAACTTTAGAATTTTATTTCATTTAGTAAATTTTAGAATTTTATTTGTTTAGTTTTAGTTTAATAACTTTAGAATTTTATTTAATTTTATTTAAGTTAACTTTAGAATTTTATTTGTTTAGTTTTAGTTTAGTGACTTTAGAATTTGATTTGATTTTATTTAGTTAACTTTAGAATTTTATTTGTTTAGTTTTAGTTTAGTGACTTTTAGAATTTTTATTTGATTTAGAATTAGTTTAATAAATTTATAATTTTTATTTGATTTAGAATTAGTTTAATAAGTTTATAATTTTTATTTAGTTTAATAACTTTAGAGTTTTTATTTGATTTAAATTTAGTTTAGTAGTTTTAGAATTTTATTTGATTTAGATTTAGTTTAATAACTTTAGAGTTTTTATTTGATTTAAATTTAGTTTAGTAGTTTTAGAATTTTATTTGATTTAGATTTAGTTTAGTAACTTTGGAATTTTCATTTGTTTTAGATTTAACTTAGTAACCTTAGGATTTTAATTTATTCTAGATTTAACTTACTAAATTTTAAAACTTTAGTTTAGTTTAGATCAAATTCAATAATAATAGATTTTTTTTATAACCTTAGAATTTGTAATTAGTTTAGAATTATTTTAGTAAGTAATTTTTAATTTAGTTCGAATAACTTCTTTAGATAATTAGTTATATTCCTTTTTATTTGTATGTTTCTGTCATTTCAATTTCTTGGTGCCTCTTGATCATTAATTTGTTTTTGTCAGATTTATTTTCTTGTGAACTTCTAAATGTTTATATTTTGATGTTCATTTTATTTTGCTTACTTCAAGGAAAAGATTTAAATTTGTTGACTTCACGTCATCAAATACATCTCATCCGATCGTGCGAATACCCTTTTTCATTTTTTGTTTGTTTACTATTTTGCTAAATTCAAGATAATTTTCCCAAAAGACTCCATTTTCAAACTCACACCTTTTAAGTCAAAACTTCGACACTAGGTCGTCGTATCTTCAAAAATCTCGTTCATACCCATCTTTTAGCCAAACGAATCATTTTAATCAAACAAACAATTTTAAACCAAAAAAACAGATATTTCAAAAGGTTCCTGCGGAGCACCGCAGATGCACTGGATGCTAATACCTTCCCATTGTATAACCAACCCCCAAGCTCTCGATCTCTTTCAAAAAACGTATTGTATTTTTATTACTTTTAAGTATTATTTTACATTGCATATTTTAGGGTTTTATTTCGCTCTTTTCCCTTTTCCCTTAGAAATAATAAAGCGCGGTGGCGACTCTTGCTTTTGTGAGTCAAGTTAATTAATAGCTTGATCTCCGATTTTCACCGCTATAGAATTGGCGACTCTTCTGGGGAAAGATTGACCTCTTGCTGGTCCATCCCT
Organism: Vicia faba; assembly: GCA_948472305.1. Lineage (NCBI taxonomy): Eukaryota > Viridiplantae > Streptophyta > Magnoliopsida > Fabales > Fabaceae > Vicia > Vicia faba. The sequence goes on along the minus strand of OX451738.1, from coordinate 1,422,601,283 downwards.
AAGTGGGTTAAGCCTAATTTGTTTTATCTGTTTTATCATTATTTGATTGTTTGATTATATGTATATATTATGATTATTTAGGTGTTGATAATATTTACAAAGGACAAGTCCTATACCCGGACTAAGTTATACTTAGGAATAGGACGGGCGGTATAGTCATGTTAACTTTGAGGGAGTAATCCCGAAGAAGAAGGCATGAGATCCCCCACTCAGTGGAAGGCCCTTTTGAACGTAATATTTGTTTACCGAATAATTGGGAAGACATTATTATTTTCGACCTGGGAGCCAGAGAAGCTGGGAACCGTAGAACCCTAACCCATCTTGGCCTTTTAGGTGTAGCGCGGAGATTATAACGGAGTAATCCGGAAGTAATTGTTACGCGATGCTACGCTCGGATGAGTTTCTCTTGAGAATATTGCTGATTATTGAGTAATCAAGACGTTGGTAATATCCGAAGGAGGAATGTAGACTCCGGGAACTCTTAGAACCTTGTTCTACAGGTGTGATTAAACCGTTAGTACATACCTTGGGGGTGTTCCTTACCTTGACTCCATGCTCGTGCCATTGAACCTTTAGACTTTATTTGTGACCTTGCTTGTGGTTGTTGCATAGCCATGCATTCATGCATCCATAAAACCCTTTTCACTTGACTTTGAAGGAATTTGGAGGTCTTTCTTTGTAAACATCCCAAGTTTCGCCAAGCTCAATGGATCTTGGGTGTTGATAGGGCGAAAACCCTAATCCACCAAAATGGATGATTGATCTTGATGATAACTTGATCAACGCTTTGATCCAATTCAAAATTCATCTTCTATCTTCATACTTTGATGTTTACAACTGAATATCTTGAGTTCCTTGAAAATCAAATAAAAACTCTCTTTTGCATATCATACATCATTCTACATTTTTTTGTTTCACTTTCAAAGGTTTTTTTCCGAGTCTTATTTTTCCTTCGGTCTCACCAGTACAACACTCGCGCTAAGAGAACAATGGAGAATATCAAGCAAGAGGTTTCTGAACTCCGTAAAGAGATGACTATTTTGAAAGCTGGTATGGATCACTCAACTGTTTTGGTTGAAATTTTGGTTGCTGCCCAAGTCAATCCTTCTAAGAAGGAGGAAGCGATGATAAAAGTATTCACTGATTGTCATTCAAGGACGTTGGTTTTGAGGTTCAAATCAAGCACGTGCCGAAGAGTAAACACGATTGATGGTCACTTTGAGTTTTGAAGGATGTTTTCGGTGATTCAAGTCCAGATGGAAAGCCTTCCCAGATTATTAACTTATTTATGCTTTTTGTAACTTTTCTTGTTTATCAAAACATTGTTTGCATGTAAGAACTTGTTTGCATCTGAATGATTATCTTAATACAATGAGTATGTTTGTCTTGAAGAAATTCATTCGTTTCACTCATATTTGTTTTCAAATTTAAATTTCTTTTTGCATTATGATTCCAACTTGTTGCCCATTCTCTTGCCTAGGCAGAGATTGAAGGGAGGATGATGATCTAAAGAACACAAAATCTCTGGTTGTTTGCTTTTGGATAAAATCTTGCTGATGATGTACAGGCATTGTTTCAAATCCCTAAACACCGGAGATATAAGGAAGATAATCCCTTGCTAACCCCTTTTGAGCCTTTGAAGCAGAAGTTTCTTTTCTATACGAAAAAAACCTTGAATTTTAATCTGGGGCAGGGTAGTTTTTAGTTAATCTGACTGAGTGTTCAAAATTCATAAGGAAGATGTTTTTTGAAGAGAAACTACGAGGGCTATCCTTCATGTATAATGAATCTAGAGGATGTGGAACCACAATGTTATCCCTCATTCATCAAGAAACGAGGCAATCACAATCCTCTCAACAAGCAAAGACAAGCTAATGTCACACATTTTGTTTAAAAAGTCAAAAATCAAGAAAAAGAAAAGCCTGCTAAGTCAAAAAAAAAACATGAAAACGTGTGACTTAGGCAAAATTAAGGCATCCCGCCGGACTATCAATTCAAAAAATTAGTTCAGGCAAAAATTAGGGAAAATAAAAATTGCAAAGAAAGGACTACAAAGAAAAGTCCTCAGCAAAGAACAAATTGGTGACTACAAACACGAAGACATGAGGTTGGTTTCTACTCCGAAAACCTCGTCGTTTCCTTAACCGTCACAAAAATCCTTTTGAGAGATGAACGCTCATGTTGAATTAACTGAACATAGGATTGGAGAACATCATGAAGGGGGTGGGCACCAAATATTTTGAGCCTTAAAATCTTTTTTCTAAAAACCATGAACCAGACCACGTTACAACCTTCAAAAGTCCTAATTGAAGCAAGGTTATTTTGAAAGCATACTTCAATGAGATAGTGTCCCTGACTCCCATGAATGTTCTAAATAGTTATGTTGGTATCATATGTTTTTCCTATACAAAAATAAATGATGCTCTAACTCGCAAAATTTGTGTGATATCTTTTCAAAATCTTCAAGACTTACATAACTGTTGCATTAGAATTTTCATTCTCATAATAAAATTTTCTAACTGCAAAACATTTGTTTGATATCAAGGAAACTCACATATAAGCACCAGTGATGAGTCTATTCTCAAGGCCTGAAGCTCTGTTGAGTAATTGGCGGATCATTTCAAGAAAAAATCATATGCAGTGGCATGTCACCTGAAGACCTTAAGCACGGACATGTTGCTTCTCCTAATTAATGCTTTCCCAACTTGTTTACTCTTTTTGGGCAAAATTTGAAGACTTTGTTGTGCCAACTACAGTCAATCCGGGGCAATCACGTCGAGATTTGATGAATTCCTCTAAGAGTTTGAAGACACCAGAGCATGGTGAATGCCAGGTCTTTTGTAAAATCCTCTTGAGACAATTTCTCCTCATCAACCAGATAGCTTGGGGCATTTTAGAGGTGAAGCTATTCGCAAGAATTGTCGTGCAATATGCAGCTCATCAGCAGTAAACTTGGGGCATCCAAAATTGATCCCAGGGGCAATCCAGATTTGTTAAGATATGTTTTTCATACATTATCGAAGGGTGGTGTTCCCAGTATCTCCAACTAAGCAAGACTTCTTTCCAGCTGAAACTTTGTTTGTGTTGTTATCCTTTCAATGGATTATTTGCAATAGAAGACTGGACTTTGGGTTTTCTACCTGAAAATATCTTCCTCTCCAGAGATATTTAAGCCTTGTAAAAGGACCTTGCTCCAATGATGGCCTGTGTTTTATCTCCAGTAATGTTCCCATCCTGTTGAGATTAGCCGAGTGTTGGGTTGTGCTATGATGTCTTATCATCTCCAGTTTATCTTGTCTATTTGTTTTGTCAGCACATACATGGCATTCATTTATTCATTCACACTTGCATCATGCACGCACAGTTGTATTTGTTGATGTCATTGAGTTCGTGTACCTTGGTTGTGTCTATTCAAATAATGTATTTGATCTTTCCAAGTAGAGTGCCAACTTAAGCAGAAAGTGCGTCTTCTTTCTAATTCCCCACTGAGTTAACTCTCGTGGAAGAATCTTGCTTTAGCTTTCTTTTTCCATCTCTGGATAAGATAAATCCCCATTTGAGTTATTTCCTCATTGGGTGGAGTCTTGTTTGACTGTTTTCTCTCCAGTTTATTCCTGGATTGAGCTTTGTCTCTTGTGAATGATACCCTGTGAATATCTCTAGGCTGTGAAACCTAGATGGAGAGTGCATTCATTTTGCAATGTAAATACTTGGTCTCCTCAAGAAGGATTTATTCATGGTTCCCCATCGAAGATGAACTTTATTCCCCAGTAGTGTTATCACAACCTTCTTCTGGAATATCGACATGACAACAAGCGACTGACTCTTTATTTGAGCAGTTTGATTATTTTTGATTTCTTTATGACAAATGGCGGTCTCTTCATGAGCAATTTGTCCATCCCCGATGAAATTATTGGTTCTCACTTCCAGCAATATCTTCACGATATTTTATGGGTATCTTTTTGGGAAACAGCAAGCGGCAGTCTCTTCATGAGGCAACTTGTGTGTTATGGATACTCTTGACAAACAGCAAGCGGTGGTCTCTTCATGAGCAACTTGTATGTTATTGTCACCTTTGAAAACATCAAGCGGTGGTCTCTTCATGAGCAACTTGTATGTTATTGTCACCTTTGAAAACATCAAGCGGCGGTCTCTTCATGAGCAACTTGTGTGTTATTGTTCTCTTGAAAAACATCAAGCGGCGGTCTCTTCATGAGCAACTTGTGTGTTATTGTTCTCTTGAAAAACAGCAAGCGGTGGTCTCTTCATGAGCAACTTGTGTGTTATTGTTATCTTTTAAAAACAGCAAGCGGCAGTCTCTTCATGGACAACTTGTATGTTATCAACACTTTTTAAAAACAGCAAGCGGCAGTCTCTTCATGGACAACTTGTATGTTATCAACACTTTTTGAAAACATCAAGTGGCAGCTTCTTTATGAGCAGCTTGTGGGTTATTGGCAACAAGTGGCAACTTCTTCATGAGCAGCTTGTGTGCTTTGATATTCTTTGAAGACAACAAGTGGCAGCTTCTTTATGAGCAGCTTGTGGATGATTGGCAACAAGTTGAAGACTCTTCATGAGCAGCTTGTGTGCTTTGATATTCTTTGAAGACAGCAAGTGGCAGCTTCTTTATGAGCAGCTTGTGGGTTTTTGGCAACAAGTGGCGGACTCTTCACGAGCAGCTTGTGTGCTTTAATATTCTTTAAAAACAGCAAGCGACGGTCTCTTCATGAGCAACTTGTATGTTATTGATACCTTTGAAAAAACAGCAAGCGGCGGTCTCTTCATGAGCAACTTGTATGTTATTGATATCTTTGAAAAACATCAAGCGGCGGTCTCTTCATGAGCAACTTTTATGTTATTGACACCTTTGAAAGATAGCAAGTGGCGGTCTCTTTATTTGAGCAGCTTGTGTATCCCCAACAATAATGTTTACTCAGCAAACGACACCTCTTTGGAAGAGTCCCATGGGGAAGTTTGTATTTTATCCTTTTCAAGTGATATCTTGGTTAAAGAAGAAATGTGTTACCGTTCTTGGTAAAACTCAGAAATCAGAGATGTTTATCTCCAGCCACAGTGCTGATGTCAATCATTTTGTTTTCCAGCCACAGTGCTGATGTCAATCATTTTGTTTTCCAGCCACAGTGCTGATGTCAATCATTTTGTTTTCCAGCCACAGTGCTGATATCAATCATTTTGTTTTCCAGCCACAGTGCTGATGTCAATCATTTTCCAGTCTCAGTACTGATGTCCATCATTTCCTTTTCCAGTCACAGTACTGATGTCAATCATATGCTTTTCCAGTCACAGTACTGATGTAAATCATTACCCTTTCCAGTCCCAATACTTATGTAAATCATTCAAGAGTCTCTCATTTGAAGTCTATGACTTTGTTTCCCCAGTGGTGTTATAATCTCTTCCTCTGTGGGATTACTGTATAATGTGCTTGGTTTCTCCAGCATAGTCTGTCTCATATGGCGCCATTCCCCATAAAATTCAGAGCATTACATTCATATCATATCATGAACATAATCGCGGTATCTTAAGGCCAAAAACTGTGTATTCTATATTTAAGTCCCTTCAATCTCGTCGAAATGAAGATCCCAATCTTCATATCTCCAGATAGAAGAAACTTAAATAGGGGCAGCTGTTGTACCCCAATTTTTGACCTAAGATCCCATTTTTATTTTTGCATTTTTTTAAGATAAGTCAAGGTCACGAAATACGGTCGGTTTTAACGTCTCACCTTCGAGCTTTGACTATGCGAAGATTGTCAAGTGTTTTGAACATTTTTAGCATATGTATCACTAATTTCTAATCACATACAAAGGTGTATGTTCATGTTTTCTTTTGTGTCATGTGCAGAGACAGGTCTGAATCAAGAGCATCAGGTGTCGCGCCTCAATTAAGGTTTTGAGTCTCCCAAGCCAAAAGTACAATTGATTATGGATTCTCAAAGACTGATTCATCAAGGCACAACTGTTGCACCCTAAATTTCGCCCCTAATATGTTTTAGTCGCACTTTCATATCATATTTTGTTATTTAGTCACAATCATTAGTAAATATCTTCATTCATCACATTTTGCATCATTAGTCGTATTTAAGTTGACCAGAAAAAGTCAGTTTAAATCAAAGTTTGCATCGTCTTTTAGTTAAAAAATACCTGACATTTCAATTCATGCATTTTTATCTCTTTACTCGTTTCTTGCATTGCTCCAAGTTGTTTATATGTTGATAATAAAAATATTTCGGTTTTATAGACAGATTGTTAAAAGCGATTCGACACTGTGCAGAAAATTAGTGAAAAAAATATTTCAAGTTTTCACATTTTACCGATCATTTTATGAATCTGCGTTTCGCGTAGATTATGACGGTATGCTCGCTTTAGTTTTTCGATACAATTTGAAGTCTCGTTTTTAACCGTAAACATCTGTTTTAGCCCGATGTTTTTATTATCATTTTATTTTGATTTCGACTTTTTGAATATTTTTTATTTAATCTTTGTGACATGTAGTTTATTTTAATATGTTCATTTTATTTTATTGGATAAATTTTCGTCTGTTTTTTATCGTTTTCGGTCATTTTGTGTCTCTAATTTTTATTAAGAAAAAATTCAAAAAAATTATTTTAAATTGAGTTAATTTTATTATTTTCAGTTTTTTATTTCATTTTTATCATTTAAGAGCGTTTTTGTCATAAAAAAATATTAAATACACCTTGCTCTATTTCTATTGGTTGATAGCATAATTTACGGATTGATACCTACTGAATTTATTTTGAACGGATGAGATTAATTTTTGAAATCTTATTTTTCCATTTCATTTTTCTATTTAAGAAGCCTTACTTCTTTGTAAAAGAGAAGAAAAAAAAAAACAAAAACAACAAAGCATTAGCAGTAAACAACACTATGCTCCCTTTCATTCTCTCTTTTACTCACTTACAACAAAAAGCAGTGGCATTAATATCTCTTCCTCTCAATTCAACTCCCTCGTCTCACAACAACACTCATCTTCAATTCCCTTTGTTTCTCTTCATTCACCGTAACCATTCAATTCACCACCACCTTACAAAACCACTTCTAAAATACAAGTGCCCAAACAAAAACAGCTACTGGCAGCATGCGCCGCCCCAAGGTGTGGTATGTTTTTTTTTAGTTTAATTTCATTATTTATTATTAGGAATTAGGGTTGGTACTTGTTTGAGCTAAGAGCTTTGTCTTTCTTTCTTTTTTATTAATCTTTTTCCCTTTTCATAAAAAATAAAAAATAATATTAGTAAATCTTATAATTAATTTAGTTTAATATTAATTTAGAATTCTTTAATTAGTTTAGATTTATTTTATAACTTTAGAATTTTATTTCATTTAGTAAATTTTAGAATTTTATTTGTTTAGTTTTAGTTTAATAACTTTAGAATTTTATTTGATTTTATTTAAGTTAACTTTAGAATTTTATTTGTTTAGTTTTAGTTTAGTGACTTTAGAATTTTATTTAATTTTATTTAGTTAACTTTAGAATTTTATTTGTTTAGTTTTAGTTTAGTGACTTTTAGAATTTTTATTTGATTTAGAATTAGTTTAATAAATTTATAATTTTTATTTGATTTAGAATTAGTTTAATAAGTTTATAATTTTTATTTAGTTTAATAACTTTAGAGTTTTTATTTGATTTAAATTTAGTTTAGTAGTTTTAGAATTTTATTTGATTTAGATTTAGTTTAATAATTTTAGAGTTTTTATTTGATTTAAATTTAGTTTAGTAGTTTTAGAATTTTATTTGATTTAGATTTAGTTTAGTAACTTTGGAATTTTCATTTGTTTTAGATTTAACTTAGTAACCTTAGGATTTTAATTTAATCTAGATTTAACTTACTAAAATTTAAAACTTTAGTTTAGTTTAGATCAAATTCAATAATACTAGATTTTTTTTATAACCTTAGAATTTGTAATTAGTTTAGAATTATTTTAGTAAGTAATTTTTAATTTAGTTCGAATAACTTCTTTAGATAATTAGTTATATTCCTTTTTATTTGTATGTTTCTGTCATTTCAATTTCTCGGTGCCTCTTGATCATTAATTTGTTTTTGTCAGATTTATTTTCTTGTGAACTTCTAAATGTTTATATTTTGATGTTCATTTTATTTTGCTTACTCCAAGGAAAAGATTTAAATTTGTTGACTTCACGTCATCAAATACATCTCATCCGATCGTGCGAATACCCTTTTTCATTTTTTGTTTGTTTACTATTTTGCTAAATTCAAGATAATTTTCCCAAAAGACTCCATTTTCAAACTCACACCTTTTAAGTCAAAACTTCGACACTAGGTCGTCGTATCTTCAAAAATCTCGTTCATACCCATCTTTTAGCCAAACGAATCATTTTAATCAAACAAACAATTTTAAACCAAAAAAACAGATATTTCAAAAGGTTCCTGCGGAGTACCGCAGATGCACTGGGTGCTAATACCTTCCCATTGTATAACCAACCCCCGAACTCTCGATCTCTTTCAAAAAACGCATTGTATTTTTATTACTTATAAGTATTATTTTATATTGCATATTTTAGGGTTTTATTTCGCTCTTTTCCCTTTTCCCTTGGAAATAATAAAGCGCGGTGGCGACTCTTGCTTTTGTGAGTCAAGTTAATTAATAGCTTGATCTCCGATTTTCACCGCTACAAGGACATCCACCGATACAAAGTTCTCAAATCAAAGTTGTTGATCAAAGTTCAACTTCTAACTTTTTCTTGTGTTTACTCTGCAAAATCCTTAAAAACATGCATCAACATATCATGCATCATATCATGACAGTTTTCTCCCATACAGGTCTCTTTATCTTCCTACTATTTATTTCAATAAGATGGATATGGAACAAACGATGAAAGATCTCCAAGCTCAAAATGCTCAATTCCAACAAATGTTCCTGGCTATGGCTAAGGGGCAAGAGGACCTGAAGACCCTTCTTCTCAAAGACAAGAAGAAAAATTCCAAGAAATTAGTAGGCATCCTGAACTTGAGAATAAGACCTAGAGGACCAGTCAAGGGAGCTCTAGATCTTTCAACTCCATCCAACATGGGGGATAGTCATGAAGAAGACAACAGTCTGGAGATTGATGAAGTCGAAGCTGACTACTCTGAGGAACAATCTCCTCCCACTATTGACAAGTACAAATAGCTGGAGGATCGCCTCAGTGCTATGGAGATTCAACATATACTCGACTTGGATTTAGGAGACACAGTTTGGTTTCTGGAGTGGTCATCCCCCCAAAGTTCAAAATCCCTACCTTTGTCTTGTATGATGGAGTCTTTTGCTCTAAGATGCACTTAAAGTCTTATGTCCGCAACATTCAACCATACACAACTGATCCAAAGCTTTGGATCCATTTCTTCCAAGAAAGCCTAGTAGGGACTCAACTCGAATGGTTCTATCAATTGGAGAGTTCTCGCATCCACACCTGGGAGGATTTAGCTGCTGCTTTCTACAAGCAGTATCAGTACAATGCTGATCTTGCACCAACTCGTGTGCAATCGCAGCCCCCTTTAACTGATAGGGAGCTGATTGACATCTTCATGGGAACTTTAACAGGGCCTTTCTTCAAACACCTAATCGGAAGCTCCTCAGTCGGGTTCACCGAGCTAATACTGACCGACGAAAGGGTCGAAACTGGCATCAAAAGTGGAAAGATCCAAGGAGCTACACCTCCTGATGCTCAGAAAAAGCCATACAGTGTGAAGAAGGAGTCCAATGCAGTGTCTGGTCAAAAGAGTCGTCATGACCAACACGTGGGGGCAATCGTGATCTCCGGTTCTGCGTCGCACCGACAACAGCAAAGGGAAAGTCAATGAAGGCCAGACGAGCCCAAAAGACAATTTACCAACATCAACATGCCGCTGTCTCAAGCGCTACAACACTTGTTGAGGATGAATCTGATTGCATTGATAAGACCTCATCCAAACCCCAAAACTTCTTCTCCTAAATACATTCCTAATGCAACGTGTGCTTATCATTCTGACAGTCTCGGGCATGATACTAATGATTGCTGGGCGTTAAAGTACAAGATTCAAAATTTTATTGACGCTAAGGAGATCGAGTTTGACCCTCCGGAGACTCTAAACGTGATCACTACTCCTATGCCAAATCATTGAGAGTGTCTTGTTCATTTTGAATTTTCAACTGTAATTTATTTTGTTATTCAAACAATTATCTATTAATGTCAAACTTTGCTTCATTAATGCATTGCATATGTTTGTCTTAATTTGATCCACTCATTTTCATTACATTTAAACTATGATTTTTACTCACTTTATGACATTGAACTCTTGCTAAAAGTTACAAGCCTTTAGAGGGAGGATGACGAAAACAATGCCATAATCTCATACAGTATGCTTTTGAACAGACCTTGCTGACGATGTACAGGCGTTCTTTCAAATCATAAACACTAGAGTTATAAGGAAGATAATCCCTAGTAAACCCCTTTGAGCCAAAGAAGCAGAAGTTTTCTTTCTTACACAAATTGAAACCTTTAATCAAAACCTGGGGTAGGGTAGTCTCTCAGTTGATTCAAACACGCGTTTAGCCGCAAATTCTCATTTCGTAATACAACGAATGACATAAAAAAAAGTTCCTATGGAATCAAAATACAGTGAGGGTTCCCTACCAAATAGGTAGTCATTATCTCTCAAAAAGAAAATCCCACTAAGTCAAAACCTACAAAGGAGACTTAAAGAAAACTTGGGCATCCCACTGAATGTAATCTCAAAACAAGAACAGTCAGGCAAAAATTAGGGATAACAAATCAAAAGAAAAAGGTCACTACAAATCCTCAACAACATGAAAAAAATTGCAAAAAAAATGACTGCCTTCCGACAAACTTAACTTGTCAGAGCCATCACCAACGCGTCATTCCTGACTCAATTGGAGTTCAAATGCATAATTAACTGAGCTTAGGACTGAAGAACGTCACAAAGAGCGGGTGGGTACAGGTACACTTTGAGCCTTTATCCTTTGTTTCTTAAACCGTGAACCAAGCCACGTTACAACCCTTCAAAAGTCCTAATTGAAGCATGGGTTAGTTCGAAAGCATACTGTTACAAAAAGTATCCTGACTCCTGTATGGCTTTACTCTAAATCCTGAGTTGAATTTTTCTTACAAAATATCTTTACTTGCTAAAACGAATTTTCAAAATTTTTTTTAAGACAAACATAAACTTTGCATTACTTGAATATCACTGTTTGCATATGGCTATTTGTTTGACAACGGAGAAATTCATACAACGAATATCCAATGAACAAAAGCTCTCTCAGTGAACAAAATCAATTCAAGTAGGATGGCATTTCCATTGACAAATATCCTAGGGGACATGACATGTCACTATCCAGCACACCTGGGGAAGTCCAGTCAAGATTCCAAGAAATCTCTCAAGAAGTGCAGAGTAACCAGGGACAGGTCTCCATCTCCATTACTTGGGGCATTGAACGCCAATCTCAGCAAAGGGTTACGTATAGTCAAACATTTTCTGGCAGTGCCACAAACATTTGCTACTAGGGGCAGCGACAAATCTCCCCAGAATCCTTCTCATAGGAGGTTTCCCCAGCCAGATTTTTAATCTATGGAAACTTTTTCAACTGAGTCGACTTCAAGAATCCTTGAGGATTTCTGCCAGTGAAGTCGCTGCCTCTCCAACAGACTGAGCAATAGGGTTTATTTCCCCAACAAACAGCAGGATCCCCAACTTGAGTATGCCTCTCCGACTACTATAAATCAGAGGACCACAACTCCTCTTCCCCAATAGAATACTCTACAATCCCGAAAGACAATGTGAAGCCTGGATTTCAACCAGATAATAGTATAAGGTACTGCGAAGCCTGGATTTCGACCAGATAGTAGTTCCCTTCTCCAAAAAAAACATTGTGAAGCCTGGACCCGACCCTATATCAGTTCAACTTCATACTTTCAAGCAAGTTACTGTGAAGTCTGGAATCCAACCAGATAACAGTAAGCTTCCTTATCCTCAGCAAGTTACTGTGAAGCCTGGACCCGACCAAACATCAGTTCAACTTCGACTCCCCAGTAGGGCAACTGACAACTGAGACTCCTGAACTCTTTTCCCCAAGAAGGAATCAACACTCTTCATAGAGTTTTCAATATTCCCCAGCGGAATTCTCCTCAAACAACAAAACAGGAATCCTTGGTGGAAACATTCTAAGCAAAGTTTAAATACACACATACTCTTCAACTGCAGTCCGAGATTTAATGACTCCCCAACATTTGTCAAGGATTTATTTTCCCATACAAAAATACATTCATTAACATTTCACACATGATGAGTGCATACGACACAATCTCATTTATTTTGAGAACACCATGACACCATGCATTTCATACATCATGACATTGCATACAACTAACGTTTTACTTTTTTCAGGAAAAGGTCAATCAACAGGCGGCTACGCTCCAGACCCAGATGCCATTCTGATACTCATTCGAATGCAACTTTCAAATACAGTTCAGATACACTCCAAATACGGATGCCATCCTGACACTCATTCAAGTACATTCCAGATACAATCACCTATGGATGGCATCTATAAGCCCATCTCCAACAACTATCCATCATTTCTTCTAATGGCAACTTTAAGCCCATTCCCTATACAATCAACCACAACATCATCGAGTGCAAATTTCTGGGCACTCTAGTGTTCAATCATCTTCCACCTTCAAATCACGAATGACAGATCCGTCAATATAACTATCCAGGTTCCTTCTCCCTTATCCCCAGACAATAGTTTACAACACTGGAAGGCTCAGACCCGACCAGATATGGTCGGTTTCATATTTCCCCAGTAGAGTAATGGACAACCGAAGCTCCTAGATCTTACTTCCCAGGGCATAAATCAACATTCCTCAGTGAAACCACGCGGCCGAAACCTGTCATCTGGATGTTAATGAAACATCAATGAAGTCGCCACCGAACATTTTTTATCCCGCCGAAAGGGAAAGGTAAACATCGAGAAAACCTAGAAAGGGAGAAATCACGGTCTTTCGACCGAGAGATCAGGTAAGGGAGTCTGTTACGCGAGGGGAAGGTGTTAGCACCCCACGCGCCCGTAGTACTCTACGGTATCCACTCTTGTTGTCTAATCTAATGGGTGTGGTCAAATCCTATGTCTATGGCTTAGAATTGAAAAGGGAATGCATGCGAAAAAAGAAAATAATGTAGGGAAAATAAAAGTTGTGCTCGGTTGGGCCCTACCCCAATGCCTACGTATCCCTTTTAAGGAATCAGAGCAGCCGTAGTTCGGCTTATGTGTTTTGGTTGGTTTGTGTTTTTTAATTAAGACAAACAAAGATAGTTAAGATGTCAAAACATCAAATGAAACAACAAACAAATGAGGAGATCGAACATCGAATAAGTAGTAACAAAGTAACATGTCAAAGATGAAGAAACATCAAGTGATAAACAACACACCTAACAATGACATTGATAGTCAAAGCATGATAACAAACAGATGCGATAGCGAAACATCGGCTTCAAACAAATGTGCAATGGCGAAACATCGGTTAAGAGATAACAAGGTATCATGGCAAAGGTAGCGAAACATCGATAAACTAGATGACAAAACATCACACCTAACAATGATATTGTGAATCAAAGTAGGATAACAAACATGTGCGATGGCGAAACATTGGCTTCAAACAAATATGCGATGGCAAAACATCGGCTAAAAGATTGCATGGTATCATGCCAAAGATGGCAATACATCAATGAAGCAGATGGCAAAGTATCACACCTAACAGTGATATTGAGAATCAAAGTAGGATAACAAACATGTGCGATGACGAGACATCGGCTTCAAACAAATGTGTGATGGCGAAACATTGGCTAAGAGATAACATGGAAAAGATGGCAATACATCAACAAAATGGATAATAAAGCATCACACCTAACAATGATATTGAGAACGAATGTAGGATAACAAACATGCGCAATGGTGAAACATCGGCTCAAAGATAACACATATAAAGTAAGATTGGTTTGTATCTTTTACTTTGAAGAAGAGTTTGGATTCATTAGAGGTGTTTTATGATTTGCCAAGAAAACAAATTTTTGTTTTAAGATGCAGAATGCATAGAAAGGGAAAACAACTAAGGGAAACTATCCTAGTATTATCCCTAGTGTTATCATACAATGGGTGACCCTAAGGTTGACGATAAAGGAAAATCCTATCCTATGTTAGCATACATGGATTCCTACCTTAATCAGCATGTCAAAGAAAGCTTAACAAAACTATCCTATAGGGAACGTGTAATGAGAGCGAAGTCGTGATCTCAATATCTAAATTGAGTGACTCATCGATCAACAATTAAAGATGAAAATCAATAAACATCCTATAGGGAACATGCAATGAGAGCGAAGTCGTGATCTCAATATCTAAATTGAGTGACTCATCGATCAACAATTAAATAAGAAAAGCAACAAACATCCTATAGGGAACATGCAATGAGAGCGAAGTCGTGATCTCAATACCTAAATTGAGTGACTCATCGATCAACAACAAACAAAATACATTCAATCAGACAAAAACCAGAGGGCCTCCTGACATATATCAGCAACAAAGGTCCCATCATGCAATCAGAAAATTATGCAAAATCAAAATGGGAGAAAGGAGGTAGTACAATACCAAACAAATAACTATTTGTAGCAATCAAGCAAGAATAAAAGAAACCCAGAGAAACTTCAAGCAAGCTGGCATCAGTAGACAAATTGAGTCAACAATTGCACCATCAAGATTTAAGCAAATTATCAAATATGAACCAATCCCATGGGCCAAGTATGACATTCACAATCATGTGTATATATATCCTGCATAAACCATCAATCATGCCAAGCACAAAAAAAAGCCAATATAATAGATTGTGTTCCACAAATAAAGTGAAACACAGAAAAGCCTCAAGCGAAAAGTGGCAACTTTCTCAGAGTACCTCGCACATTTCAACAACCAAGTTAGTATTCCATAAGGTGAAAAAGTGAGAACAAACATGATGGCTTTAGACATGATAAACAAGAAGAAACAAGCATATGCACAGATTAGGTCAAAAGAAACAAAGGAATGTTGCTCTTTCCTATCACCATGTTGAATTGACAATTGAGTGTCAATCAAGGATCATAAGAGCTTGAGAATAATATGAACAAGAACCATGGAGGTCAGTAGCAAACATATTTTAATCATGCATGGCTAATTTAAACACAACTTCATGAACACAATAAGAAATGAAACCTACATAATGCATTAGATGGTTCAAAATATTCAAACATAAAGTTTATAAATGAAATGGCTTGAGCTAACATGGACAAGTCAGAACCAACATGATCATTAGGTTCCCAATTATAGGCCTCACTCAAGTTCATTGGCCACCAAACAAATTGCAACAAGTCATGCAAACATAATTGGGTACCTTCACTTGAAAATTACATCAAAAATAAAAATAAAGGTCCATAATTCAAACCAAAAAAAACTTAACATCTTGGAAGTATTTAGAAGTCAGAATGCAAGCCCTAATTTCATGAATGATTGAGGAAGAGGCCAAGTGAAGTGCAAAGTTTTAGACTAGTTAGCAGAAACACCAAACTAGACAAGTTTTCAAAATTATTTGTGGAAAAATGTTAAACCAAGTTAAATAATTCAAGAAAAATGGTTTTCAAATTCCCAACACATTCATGAACCATAATCAAGACTTGCATCCCAAGAAAAACTAGGGAATAGTGAATTTTGAAAATAAACTTGCATCATAAGCAACAAAACCCTAATTTTTGACTTTTTATCTCAAATATTGATTAAATGAGATCAAAATTCAAACAAATTGAGTCAAGATCAAACAAATCATCAAGGAACCCTAAATGTCAGAATATACATTTTTTTTTATATTTTTTTGAATTAGGAAAAGTCAAAGAATGGAATTAAATTCAAATAATTAGGTAATTAACAAATATCCACATATAAAAAATATATTTAAATCAAAAGATCAGAAGAATGGCCAACCAAAACTATATTCAAATATTAGGGCTAAAAACATACATCCTAGAATTTTTGGATAAAAGGAAAATATTAAAAACAAAAAAACAAACAATTAATAATGAAATTATTATTTAAGGGCAAGAAAAATGCAAAACATAACCAAAAATCACAACAAAGGAAAAAAAAAAGATCAGGTTCTAGGATTAAAAACAAGATTACATGGATTTTTTTGGAATTTTTGAATTAATAGAAGTATTAAAAATAAAAAAAAAGCAAACAAATATTACAAATATCCTTTGAAATTAAATTTAAAATCAAAAATAAGAAAAAATGATGAACCAAAGTCAAAATCAATTTTCACATTATTTTGTGGTCCTTAAATAATTTTTGTGGATTTTTTAGGTCAAAGGAACTATTAAAATAAAAATAAACTTTGAATGATTACTTAATTAAACCTAACAATTTTTTAACCAATCAAATTATTCCAAAAATATATCAAAAAAATACACAAAGTCAGAAATATTATTTTGAATTTATCATAATTTTTTTCAGAATTTTCCAATAATTTTTGAGCATGAAAATAAATCATGGAAATCAATTAATAAAACAAAAATTCAAATAAACCAAAAATTCAAACAGACCAATCATGATGTGCCACCACATCATCTTCAACCTCCGGATGTTAAAAAAAAACGCGCGCATATCTCAGGATTAGGGCTCACTTTCAGATCAATGTAACTCATTAAATTTTGCATCATTTTCCATGAAATCAAAGGCAAATCAAAGCTAGCATGGCAAGGAATACATAGCAATTCGAATAAAATCAAACCATCAATCATACTGTCCACAATCAAGCCATGAACATGAACAAAAACATACTGCATCGCGAGTTTCAGAACATTCAAACATGCACAATTCATCAAATTAAATGCTATAAAGCTTCAGAATCCTTCCATAGACTTCAAACAACATGATTATGAACTTAAATCACACGAAGCATGGCTAGAAATCAGAATTCAAAGTTGAGAATTCATACCTTTGAGAAAAAACGGATCTACTGTCTCCTTCACTCCAATTGCAATCCAAGGCTCGATCTACAATCCTTATCACTTGGAGAAGAGAATGCAAGAAGAATTGGCCAAAACGCGCAAGGGAGATGGAAGAATCGAAGAAAAATGCAGAGCTTCAAGCTATGGAGTTTCTGACTTTGATTGATGAAATGAGGCACAAACCCTTTTCACTGAGGCTTGCTTCACAATATATAGAGCATTAGGAGGAGGGTAGGATCGGTTTTTTGCGCTGAAAGCCCTTGGAATCAAAGAAATCTTCTTTTGGCCAAATTCAAGTGTGCACATGAAGCCTTGAAATCCCTCATGCGTTGGCTTGCTTTTTGCGTGCATTTTAATCCATTTGTTCCCAGGAAGAGATTAGCAAAAAGATTAGGACTTAAATTCTTGCATTAAGCTTGTGTTGGTGATTAGGCAAATTTGAGCAAGTTTTTGCAAAACCACGAATTCCTTGTTCCTTTGCCCATGTGCAGCTCAAGTTTTGGCATGATGGGCCTCAACATGTCACAAATTACCAATGGGCTTGATTAGAAGCAAGGAGAATGACTAAAACTTGAGTTTGCAAGAAATGGCCATTTTGCATATTTGCCAAATTCAATAAAATGCCCCAAATTTCCAAAACTCACAACTTGCTCATACTTTTGAGTTTTAACACAAATGAGCATAATTTGTAAAGGACTTGAGAAGATCTACAATTCCCTAGTTTTGAGTTTTTGCAAATTAGTCCATTAAGGTCCTCAAAATTTGGCTTGAAATTCACTAAATTTGAAAAATGACCTATAATTTTGTAACTTCAAAAGTCCATAACTCTTGATTCCTTATCAATATGGACATGAGAATAAAAGGAGGTGAACGATAATTCTCTTAGCTTTCCAAGCATATTTTATTTGCATCTTCTTGATCAAAGATGAATAAAATATGATTTTTTGAAATTAAGTCCTCATTTTCCAAAATTAGAAACTTTTAGGGTTTCTTCAAGAACAAGTTTCAACCCAAACATCAATCTCCTTGATCCAAATACCAAAATGGACTTGAAATATAAAAAGTACATCCTTGAATTGTTGGTTGGCCAAAAATTCACTTGGTCAACCTTGACATTGACTGATTTTGACCAAAATGACCATTTTGCCCCTCTGAATCAATTGATCCACTTCCCTTCAGAATTGATGGTCAAAACTTTAGACAAATGATCTCTCAAACATACAGAGGCCATGTACCAGGTTTCACTTCAAAACTCTCAATAAATCTTGATGAAATCCCAAACCTTAATTTTGGTCAACACATTAGGAGACTGATGATTATCTTCAAAACTTCAAATCCTCTGGGCATCTTGACCAAATTCTTGTACAAAGACCTTTCAAATATCAAAGAAAAATTCATAGCTCCCATAACCAAGATTTGTACATTGGCCAATAGCCTTGCTCCACAAAACCCTAATTTGGCTGGTGAACCCAAAGAGTGATTTCACATGTGATCAAACACCAACTCCAATCTTCTAGGGGTCCAAAGAGATGAATAAAGCATCTTGAGATATGCAAAAACATTTGAGCTCAAAAGATCCAGAGATTTGGATGGTAAGATTCTTCTTGAGCAACTTGTCCATGTAATCAACCTTCAAAGCTTTGAGGAAAACCTGATAACCAAAGTACTTTGATCCCATCACAATGTATGAATGCAATGCAATATGATATTCATGATGAAACATAAGCCTAAATCAAGAGGGTAAATTTTGGGGTGCAACAGCTGCCCCTATTCAAATATCTTCAACATGATAAGTGAGAAAAGTGATAACTTTCGAGCGTTCAGGGTTGACGATGTTTGAATACGAAAGAACCCGAAAATTTACACTCTTGAAAGAAACGCAAACAAAAACTCCCAAGACATGCGTCAGAATGAAGTTGTAATGCAGGTTGAGACAGAACAAAAACAGAGAAGAGTAGACGTAACTAAACTTCCGGATAAACGTGCCAGGGAAAAACTGGGCTTTAGAAAAGGTGAGATAAAACTCGAGTTACAGAGTAGACGAAACTAAACTCTAGAAACGAAAACGTACGCGGGTGAGGAGGCGAAACTCTGAACTCGACCCAAAGTAAAGTGGCTAGAGTGCGTGATTTTAGGAACATTTTCTAATCTCAACTAGGATAAACAGCATGAAGGAACTGAGAGAATCCCGGAAATGAGGAACAAAAACGAGATAAAACTCGACTCAATGACTAGTCAGATGAAACTAGACTAGATGAGTACCAGGGTGAAACTGGATTTCACGCATGGGTAACGAGGCGAAACTCGACCCAAAGAGAAGTGATGAGAGCGCATGTTTCTCAGAGCACCTGCTGGTCTCAGATCAATGTATAAACAGTGACGAAAACTGATAGAAGAATCGAAGGAACAAAAGAGACCGATCTCAAACCTGGGACGCAGTACGAACACTGCATTCGGTAAACGAACACCGTCAAAAGGTCCAAGGTATGAAAGCAAAAACGAGACGAAACTCGACTCATGCGAAACTAAACTAGATGAGTACCAGGACGCAACTGGATTTCACGCGCAAGGTGAGGAGATGAAACTCTGAACTCAACCCAAAGCAAGGAAATTAGGGTGTACACCTAAAAACCTGCTAAAAGCGAATATCAGGATGGAACTGGTATTCGAAAAGGTGCATCAATAGACATTGGAATGAACCAGAGAGGGTAGTGAAGACTAAACTCGAGAAGACCGCGCCAGGGCGAAACTGTACTGCAGTCAAGAGTAGACACTCAAACAAAAGATGATTGATGTCAGAAGGATATTGGTACGGGGTGAATAAAACCGAGACAAAGAAGACGAGGACCTTGCTGGGGATTAAATCTGAAGTGTTAGCAAATCACTGGGGATGACGGAAATACTAATGGCTTATGTTCCGATGCATGTTTTGAATTCTTTTTTTTATAGCGCAATGCTCCATATAAAGGAAATGCTACGCGTTTTGGTAGATGCAATGTAATGATGTATGTTTAAAAATCCAACTAGGGAATGGCCAAATGAGAAGCCAACAAACGAGGAGTCAACATCTGACATGACTTGCAAAAATAAATTGCAAAATCCAAAGGAGAGGGGAAAATACGGGGAATCGCTAGAGAGGGAATCTCGAAGAGATGGAGCTGCATAAATAAATTGCGAATTTCCTGGGGAAGATCAGGTAGAAACTGCAACTTCCGGAAAAAGGATGAAAACTTTTTGCTGGGGGAACAAAACTCTACTGAAGAGGTGGGACTTCACTGGAAAGATAGAACTCTGTTGAAAATTATCTTGCTGGAGAGATATTCTCTTGGAATGCAACCAAAGGACGAATCCTGCAGATAGTCACACAGTAATGACCTTACTGGGGAACAAGAGAAGATCCTTTATAAAGGGTGCTCTGATCAATAGATCGACTGGGAAATGAGAGGTCAAAGCGAGAGATCCCTGCTGGAAAATCTGTTGGGGAGTTGAAACTCCTTCAACATGTGGGTTCTAAGTTAACGACTCCATTGGGGATAGGCGACATATCTAAACTTGAAGTCTTGGAACGAGGCCTTTTGAAAGAAAATCCCTGAAGTAACAAAACTTTGCTGTTGAGACGAAACTTCAACGGGGAAAGGAAACTTCACTGGGGAAACGAAACTTCACAGGGGATCAACAGAGTCCTACACAAACATGGGCTTCATCAAAACAGAAGAGAGCCGAACATTCCCTTCTTGACCATCATTAAGCTCTTTACAGGTATTCAACGTGTAAACCTTTTGATGTCAAACAACTGTTTTGCATACAGAAAAATGTTTATTGAGAATGATAGACCTGATGCGATGATTATTTAAACCTTGAAGAACTTAACAAAGTGTCGCATATCTGTTGTGAATGAATCACTGGCCAGACTGCAAAAACATTTTAAAACTTTTCTTCCCCTTTTTGAAAAACGAGTCAAAATGCGGGTGATAAGATACCAACACGGCTATGCAACACATATTTGGGGAGTTTAGGAAATGTTATCCTGTTGTAGTATGCTTTCGAGCTAAACCCTTGTTTCAGTTAGGACTTTTAGAGGTTGTAACGTGGCCTGGTTCAAGGTTCTTTTGAAAAAAAGTTTTCAAGGCTAAAATTATTTGGTCCCCACAGCCTTCATGATATTCTCCTGTCCTAAGTTCAGCTGACTCATCACAAGCATTCATCTTTCAAAAAGATTTATAATGACTGAGTGATCACGACAAATTCTCCAACATGATCGTCTCTTAACTTCCGCTGCTCCGGGTTTTTTTTATTTGTTCTTCCTCTTTTGATGAAAGTTTTATTGCATAATCTCTTTTTTCATCCTTTTAGGCTCTTTTTCCCTAACTTTTTCCTGGACAAAATCTTTTGAATTTCCATTTTGGGAGTCCAGCGGGATGCCCTAACTTTTGACTAAGCGACTTGTTTTCAAGTTTCGACTTAGCGGGGCTTTTTGTTTCTTTCTTATTCATACTTTCCACTTCGAACAAGTCAATGTAACTTTAGGTCTTTTTGAACTTTATTTATTTATTTATTCTTTTTTTTTGTTTGAAAACAAATGCCTCACTCCTTGGTCAGCGAGGGATAACCTTTATTGTATCGATTCGAACTCGACCTCAGGATTTTGTTTAGACATTTTTGATCTTATGATGTGAAAGATAAAGTGTGGTGATCCTTAGATGGGACATTCCTTATGAAATTTGAATGCTTGGGCAAATCAAATGAACATCTACCCTGCCCCTGGTTAAAAAGTTTATTCTTTTTTTTGAACAGAAAAAAAACTCCTGCTTCGAAGGCTCAGAGGGGTTAACGAGGGTCTAACTCCCTTATATCTCCAGTGTTTGGGGGTTGAAACAATGCATGTACATCATTAACTGGGTTCTACTTAAAAGCATACTATTACAGTCATAGTTTTTTTAGCTAAACTCCTTCCTCCCAAATTCTTGGTCATGCGAAAGAATCGACATAGTTGGTATCAAAATTCCCGGAGAACAATTAAAGAGTGATTTTGTATGAAAAAAATTTTAGGCAAAAACATTCAGCGCATCAAGACTGACATTCAGCTATAAACAAAATCCTATATGCAGACAATGCTTTTAAAACAATCAATCAAGATGACACATGAGAGAACGACAAAGAAACGTAATAAAAGCCATTATGGGGAAGAAGTATCTCCAACCAAACTCACCGGTCCCACTGACTTGATATTACCCTGACCCATGATTTTCACCAACGGCCCAGAGCCGTGAAACAAAATGGCAAGGCAAAATGCCAACGGAGTGAAAGAGAAGTCCACCAAATAGAGAAACAGACATGCCCCTTGCATAGTGGTGGTTGTGTTGGTTATCCGCATTTCAAGCGATCAGCCGACCATAACTTGTATTACCATATCTATGTAAGGCCCACGAAGTTTATATGCATATGCTTATAAAAAATATTGGACGTTTTTGCAAACAAAATAGTGAAAAGGGAGAAAAGAAACGCATACGCATACTTGAAAAAAAATATTTTATTGATTTTGAGAGATCAGCCTGTGAAACAGGCATTTAAATTTGGAAGCAAGTAATTACAAAATCAAAGCAAACAAGTGTTTACAAAGGGCAATGTGAATGTGAATATCCATCGAGTCCCAACTCTGCTATGACTCTGATGACTCTCATCTTTATGCTTTCGGATAGAACATTCTTGGATTAGCTTCGAGCTTATTCCAGGTGACAGAATGAAGGAAAGAAACAAAGGGGCTCATGTTGAGCGTAGTCATTTGCCTTAAGTCCCTAACTTTTTCCTGAATCGCCCTTTCAGGTTTTCAATTCACCAGGACACCCTCTTTTTGCCTAAACCGCCCTTTCAGGTTTTCAGTTTAGCGGGTTTTTTATTTTTTATGCAAAGTATTTTTTAACTACGTCAGCATTTACAGGGCGAGGGAAGTACTCTCCATCCATAGTCGTGAGCATCATTGCCCCTCCAGAGAAAACTTTTATGACCACGAAAGGACCTTCATAAGTTGGAATACACATGCCCTTGGGATCTCCCTGAGGAAGAATTATCCTCTTGAGCACAAGGTCGCCTGGCTTGTAACACTGAGGCCATACCCTCTTATCAAAAGCATTTCTCATCCTTTGCTGATATACCTGACCGTGGCAAATGACCGTCAACCTCTTCTCGTCAATAAGTTCCAACTGATCCAGTCGATTCTGAACCCATTCACTTTCATCCAGCTCAACATCTCTCATGACCCTAAGAGAAGAAATCTCGACTTCTACCGACAGTACTTCTTCCATGCCGTAAACCAATGAAAACGGGGTTTCCCCAGTCGAAGTACGCACCATGGTGCGATAACCATGCAAAGCGAAAGGCAGCATCTCATGCCAATCTTTATAGGTTACCACCATCTTCTGCATAATTTTCTTGATATTCTTATTGGCCGCTTCAACAACACCGTTCATCTTTGGTCGGTATGGGGAAGAGTTATGATGCTTGATTTTGAAGGACTCACAAAGCTCCTTCATCATTTTGTTGTTCAAATTAGACCCATTATCGGTAATGATCTTCTTAGGCACTCCGTAGCGACAGATAATGTTGTGCTTAATGAACCGAGTTACCACCTGCTTGGTGACATTGGCATAGGATGCAACTTCGACCCACTTCGTAAAATAATCGATGGCAACCAGAATGAAACGGTGCCCATTGGACGCAGTCGATTCAATTTTGTCGATCATATCAATTCCCCACATCGCAAACGGCCAAGGGGAGGTCAAGACATTCAAAGGTACTAGCGACACATGCACCTTATCAGCATAGACTTGACATTTGTGGCAAACTCGTGCATGATTGTAACAGTCAGTCTCCATGGTGGACCAATAATAACCTGCTCTCAAAATCTTTTTAGCCATGGTGTGCCCGTTAGAATGGGTCCCGAAATAACCTTCATGTTTCTCCTCAATGATTCTAGCTGCTTCTTTCTTGTCAACACATTTGAGTAGTAAACCGTCATGATGCCTTCTATACAACACACCGCCGCTGAGAAAGAACTTGGCTGAGAATCTTCTCAAAAACTTCTTATCTGTAACGGATGCCTCTTCAGGGTACTCTTGTGTTTCGAGATATCGTTTAACGTCATAAAACCAAGGGTTACCATATGGTTCCAAACTGGCCTCAAAACAGAAAGATGGCTCGCTCAGACTTCTGATAGTAATGGAAGGTGCCTCATTAGCCCACTTAACCTTGAACATGGAGGACAAAGTTTCCAGTGCATCAGCTAGATTGTTTTCTTCTCTGGGAATATGCTCAAATGTGATCTCTTCGAAATACGGAATCAGCTTCATAACATGCTCACAATATGGAATTAGGTTCTGATGGCGAGTCTCCCAATCTCCATTAATCTGGATGATAACAAGATTGGAATCCCCGTAAACTTTCAAGAATTTGATGCGCAGGTCGATCGCTGCTTCAATGCCATAAATGCAAGCTTCATATTCGGCCATGTTATTAGTGCAATCAAAACAGATACGAGCCGTGAAAGGAATGTGGTATCCTTCAGGGGAAGTGATAATAGCTCCGATGTCGTTGCCCATGGCATTAGAGGCACCATCAAAAACAAGCATCCAACGTGATCCCAGTTCGGGTCCTTCGTCTGGTCTGGTATGTTACAATCCCAAATATACACAATTTCCTCATATGGAAAATCAAACTTCATCGGTTCATAATCGTTCATGGGCTGATGAGCAAGATGGTCGGCCAGTACACTACACTTAATTGCTTTTTGAGTAGTGTATTGGATATCATATTCGGTGAGTATCATCTGCCAACGGGCTACCCTGCCTGTAAGAGCTGGCTTCTCAAAAATTTACTTTATTGGATCCATTTTGGATATCAAGTAGGTGGTGTAAGTTAACATGCACTGCCTTAAATGTTTGGCAGCCCATGCAAGCGCACAACAAGTCTTTTCCAGCAATGAGTACCTTGACTCGCATTCCGTAAACTTCTTACTCAAGTAATAAATAGACAGTTCTTTCTTCTCTATCTCGTTGTGCTAACCAAGGACACAACCCATTGAGGTCTCCAACACAGTTAGGTACATGATTAGTGGCCTTCCTTCCACTGGTGGCATGAGTATTAGAGGTTCCTGCAAATACTCCTTTATTTTGTCAAAGGCCTTATGACAATCCTCATTCCATTTTACTGTCTGACTTTTCTTTAACAATTTAAACAAAGGTTCACAGGTGGCTGTGAGATGAGAAATAAATCTGGAAATATAGTTTAACCTCCCCAAGAATCCACATACTTCCTTCTCTGTCCTTGGCTCAGGCATTTCCCGTATCGCTTTGACTTTGGCCGGGTCCACCTCGATACCTTTCTCACTTACAATAAAGCCCAATAGCATGCCGGATCTCACCCCGAAGGTTCACTTATTCAGATTCAACCTTAGCAAGAATTGCCTCAGTCTCTCGAACAATTTTTCCAGATGAATAAGATGTTCCTCTTCTGTGTCAGACTTAGCAATCATATTGTCTACATAAACTTCAATCTCTTTGTGAATCAAATCATGAAAGAGAGTGACCATGGCACGCTGATATGTTGCCCCGACATTTTTCAAACCAAACGGCATTACTTTATAACAGAAGGTTCCCCAAGCCGTGATGAATGTTGTCTTCTCCATATCCTCCAGAGCCATCTTAATTTGATTGTAACTCGAAAAACCATCCATAAATGAAAACACCTTGGAATGAGCAGTATTATCGACCAACACATCAATATGCGGAAGAGGGAAATCGTCTTTGGGGCTGGCCCTGTTTAAATCCCTATAATCCACGCACATCCTGACTTTACCATATTTCTTGGGCACAGGAACAATATTTTCAATCCATGGCGAATAATTGACAACCTTTAGGAAATTTGTGTCCAACTGCTTTTGGACCTCCTCTTTGATCTTCTTGGACATCTCAGGATGAGTTCTTCGAAGCTTTTGCTTGACAGAAGAACAACCTTCTTTGAGCGGTATTCGATGCACCACTATGTATGTATCCAACCCAGGCATATCCTCATAAGACCAAGCGAAGATATCAGAATACTCACGAAGTAGCTCAATCAATCTGGATTTTACACTTTCTTCGAGATCGGCCCCAATCTTTACCTCTCTTCTTACCTCTTCTATACCAGTATTCACCACCTCAGTCGAATCCTGATTCGACTGGATAACCTTCTCCTCTTGTTTCAACAGTCTTGCTAGTTCCTCAGGAAGATCACACTGCTCATATGCTTCTTCTTCAGCTTGATAAATAGGGGTATCAAGTCATAATGAGCCATAGCAAAGTCGTTATCGATAGAATCGGTGGTGGAAGTGCACATGCATGAATGACATTTTTGCGTTTTTTAGTGACAGTGTGTGAAAAGAGAAACATTTCCATTTAAAAAATAAAAAGAAAAGAAAAAGAAGCAAAATTTTGAATGCAAAAATGTCCTTTATTTCATGATAAACTTGAAAAATTAACATGGTGGCCCTACACAAATGATTCACTATTCCTTGGGCAGAGCGTAGGAATTATGATATGACAATAAAAGAAACAAGAAAATTACTCCTCCGCGCTTGAAACTTGGATAACATCCACAGAAGTCCAATTGTTGAGTGTCTGGCCTGGAATACTTGGACGAATCCAATCCTCTACATTGTAGCCATCAGCCCTATCGTCCCCAACTGCATTGACGTGCCCTTCTTGAGCAGCACAAGGACGGGAAAACTTCACAGGAGTAGATAAACTTGATACTCTGGGAGCTGCACTCTACCGACCCGGGTTAAAACCAAGACCAAATTTATCAAACTTCGGAGTAACGTCCTGCACCTAACCCCAACCTTCAGGGTTACCACCTTCCACTACAGCTTTTGCATCTTTGAGAGAAGACATAACAACTTCCGATTTCTTTTTCTGCTCTGGAGGAGGAAAATTGACAGCATGAATTGTCTCAAATGCCTGAAACAGAGTTTCGTGTATTTCACCTTCAACTTCAACATAGCGTAATGATGTCAAATGACTTACGATGTACTCTTCTTCGCCGTCTACAGTTATCACCTTTCCTTCTACAGGATACTTGAGTTTCTGGTGAAGAGTAGAAGTGACTGTTCTTGCTCTATGAATCCACGGCCTCCCCAACAAGCAACAGTATGTTGGCTGTATATCCATCACAAAAAATGTAGCCGTGAAGGTGCTAGGACCAACCTTGATTGGTAATTCCACTTCCCCAAATACCGACCTTCGAGACCCATTAAACGCCTTCACCATTAAATCACTTGGGCGCAGCTCCAGTCCAGAATAATCAATCTTCATCAATGCTGACTTGGGAAATACATTTAAAGACGATCCTGTATCTACCAAAACCCGGGACAAAGTAGTGCCTCTGCACTCCATCGAAATATGCAACACTTTGTTATGGTCTGGTCCCTTCGGAGGAAGATCAAAATCGGTGAAGCCCAAACCATTCCCAGCAGATATATTAGCACATACATTCTCAAATTGATTGACAGTTATTTCATATGGCACGAACACATTCTTCAACAACTTCATCAAATCATTTCTGTGAGGTTCTGAATAAATCAACAGAGATAAGATAGACATCTTAGAAGGAGTATGGCTCAAATTATCGATTATGCTATAATCATTTTTTCTGATAATTTGCATCAACTCTTCAACCTCATCGGGAACTGAAGAAGCTTCTGGTATCAGAATCGGTTGAGTTAAATTGGCTGGGGTAACCCTCAGATTACCAATCATTACCTGTTGTTTTCCTTTTTCTCTTGCAGAAGCATCTGCCGCATCTTGCACATTGGAAGGACCAAATACTCTTCCACTTCTAGTCATTCGTCCCACACCAGAAAAGTTATGGACTTCCTCTTCATCACCTTCAACATATTCTTTCTCAGACAAATGAGCATTAACCTCCTGCTTTACCCCGTGGTAGTAAACATTGGCACCGTAATGCCATGGGACAACCTTCTCACTGGTATACGACATGGGACCAGGTACTATAATCATAAGAGGGGGTGCCCTTGAAGAGGCAGGAATACGCGCATGGGTGTAAGGAATAGATATTATAGCAACATCTTCTTCAATAATCTTACGGTAGCTCATTTTTCTATCAAACTGCAGGGAACCTTCCTTCATCAACAACTGGATACCGGCTTTCAAATCATCACAGCCCTTCGGTTGCCCTCTACACTTTGCACACTCTGAAGTACAACCTGGGAAAATTGAATTGTCAAGCAAATACCTCTTAACATACTACAACGGTGTAGTTACTTGTTCCACATCCATGATCAAATTCAACACTTCACCATCATCAATCATGTTGACAACACCCCCTCCATGCCTATGCATTGGGGTCTGAGTAACATTCGGACCAGTTACCGGAGTAAAATCAATTTACTTATAATCCAACAAGTCTTGTACCTTGCACTTCAACGCAAAACAGTTGTTAGTAGAATGGCCAACTCCGCCTGAATGGAATTCACATCTTGCGTTAGCATCATAGTTAACAGGGAGTCTTGCGGGTGGTGGTTACATATTCCTCAAACTGATCAACTTCAAGTCAAGCAAATGGTGGAGTGCTTCAGTAAGAGTTACTGGCAAGGGATCAAATTTCCTTGGTTGTCTCTGTTGTTGATTATTATACTGATGGGGAGCATCATGTTGTCTTTGTTGTTGTGGCACAACATTTGGTCTCTGTTGTGGAGGAGCATTAACAGGAATAGAAACAACATTGACCTGTTGATGTTGAAGATCCTCTCTTCGTCCTCTATGAGAGTAAACTGCACTTGCGTCGCCTTCCCTTTTCTTATGGTAATTGTTGAATGGTTTCTTACTGCCCTCTGATGAGCTGCTAGAACCTCCAATCTGAATCTTTCCCAATTTCAAACCTACCTCAATTCTTTCACCAGCCATAACCAAGTCTGCAAATCCTTTCGAAGTGCTTCCTATCATGTGCTCATAGAATGGCCCTTGCAGGGTACTCATAAACATATCAATAAGTTCTCTCTCCATGAGTGGAGGTTGAACCGTCACAGCCAACTCACGCCACTTCTGAGCGTATTCCTTGAAGGATTCTTTTGGTCCTTGGGACATATTCTGTAACTGAGTGCGATTAGGCGCCATATCCATATTGTACTGATAATGTTTGACAAAAGCCTGAGCAAGATCATTCCAGCAATGAATATGAGTTTTCTCCAGCTTCATGTACTATTCCAGGGATGCCCCAGATAGGCTATCCTGGAAAAAGTGAATTAAAAGCCCTTGATCCTAAGTATGTACCGACATCTTCCGGAAATAAGCAGTTGCATGAGTAATAGGACACGATGTTCCGTTGTACTTCTCAAAGGTAGGAGGTTTGAACTTTGGAGGAACTTTCACCCCAAGCACCAACCCGAGATCATTAGCATCCATACTGTTGTACCCCAAAATTTTCCCTCCCATATTCTTCAAAGTTTTGACAAGCATCATCTCAATTTGCTCAAGACTACTCAAAGGTTGCACAGTCAAACCATCCTCCTAAGCCAGTCAAATTAGGGTTTTGGTTCTTGCAAGGAAGATGAGGTTTTCAAGGGCTCAATCAAGTCCTATATGCTAATATACATTGTCAAGCACCTACATGTCAAGTTTCAAGGCTCACAAGGTCAAGTTGCACAGTCAAAAACCCTAATTGCTTCACAATCAACTGTAGGGGCAAAATGGTCATTTGGCAGTCAAAAGTCAAAATTTTTGGTCAACATCTTATTTTGAAGCCACAATCATCATTTGATCAAGTCTTGATCATGATTCTACAAGAATGGCTCAAAAATCACCAAGATGCAAAAGTTTCTATTTTTGGACAGTTGAAAAGTCAACTGTAACTTGACCAAGGCATAACTTTTTCATGGTTCATCAGAAAAATCCCATGCAATGATCACCTTGAAGGGGAAGGCATTTCCTACAACTCATCTTCACATTCCAAGTCCAAGAAATTCTCTCACAAAAAGTTATCAATTGCAACATTATAGGTCATTTTCAAAAGTCAACAAAAAGGCACTTTAAGTCAAAGACCATAACTTGAGATTGGTAAATCAAAATGACATGGGACCAAAGACATTGGTTAGAGGACTTCAAGACCTTTCCAAAATGTCCAAGAACATGTTCATATGATCAAAATTGAGCAATATATGCATTGGAGAAGTTGGGAAATTTTTGTGAAATGGCAAAAGTCAACTATCCTTGAAACTTCAATTTTTGACAAAAGGGCCCACTTTTTCCACTTGATTCAGCTTTACCATGCCACCCACGTGTCCCATGATTTATTTCAAGATTAAAAATTAATTTTTCTATTTTTATTTAATTTTATTGATTTAATTCATTTTAAATCCATAAAAATCAAAAAAATTAATTAAGGAATATCTTGTGGCTTGAATGGCTTTGATACATCATAATCCACCTACCAATTTCGTGTAAGATCCATTTTATGCATAAAATTCAAATTTGGACAAAAATGGCAAGTTTCTTTAATGGAGGTTATGGCAAAATCCAAAACTTCATTGCAAGGGTTAAAGGCTCACATTATTGCTTGATTCTCATTCAAAGACATATATGCGAGCCTCTCATACCATTTACACGACCTAGAGACTCCTAAAACAGCAGAACAAAATTCAAAATTTTGGAAGAAAAGTCACAAACTGTTTTCAACCTTCCAGTGCAATTCAAGCATTTCCCTTGATTCAAACACCTTGCCTGAGTCTCCAGGAACCTGTTGCCATCAAAAACAAGTCCTAACGCCATCAGAATCGCTCACAACAAGTCACTCGGTTTGCATTATTTTCCAAATTTGCATATCATGATTCATGCGTTTTTAATCCATTTTTTTGGTTGATTTACATTAATAGGGACCTCCTGAAGCGATTGGTATAATCCAATTTGGTTATAGCATTCTGAATCGAAAACCACCATGGAAGAACATTAGGGTTTCGAAGCTTGAATTTTGGGGCTTTGCACATAAGGAAAAATTGGACTGTGAAACGTGCATGGTTGAATTCGTCAAGGCCAGACGAATTCAACCCAACCCTCGCGCTCAATTTATGTTATCCCTAACTCTAATCGTTATTTTTTTGCTGTTGTAGTTAGTGGGGGTTAAAAACCCCCGCTATCTTGTTCTTATTTTTTACAGGAAACGAAGAAGGCGAAGGGCGTGGCAACATGTGGTTGGTGGGTTCAAACCTGGCGCGCGTTATTTTGTTTTATATCATAACGTTTGTTGTTTTTTATATAATATTTGTTGTCCAGTTGTTTAACAAACGCGCATCATGGTTCAATTAGCAAAGGCACTAAGGCAAGGAGTACTGGGACCTGGGTTCGATTCCCAGGTCCCCCATATAATTGTTAATATTTTTCATAACATGTTCCAATGCAGCATTCATCCAAAGTTCCACCATAGGCCCCATGTACCAGCGTGCCATGTGTTCCCATCAGCCATCCAAAGGCCAGGAGAGGAGGAATACCATATTCCTCAGTCAATGCACGTACAGGCAACCAGGAAAGTCAACGTGGCTTAGAGTCTTCTTGGGCCAGAATTGCTTCACAAAAACCTCCCCTTGGGCCAACATACCCCCTTGGTTTGCAATTTTATTTTCTTTTCTTTTAATTCCTTTAATTTTTATTATTATTATTATTAATTCACCAACAAATTAATTTTTCCTAATAAAATCAGAAAGCAAAATTGTAAATATATTTTATTATTTATTAAATTCATTAACTATTATTTTTTGTAAATAAATACAGATAAATTGAATTAGTTTTAGTTAGGCAATTTTAACCCTTTTTTTTAAATAACTAAAATAAATTTAGAATTAGGTTTTTATTAACTTTTAATTTTATTTCCTTTTATTTTATTTCATTAAAAAAAACATAAAAATACAAAAAAAAACATTTTTTCTTTTAATAAATTAATTAATTAGATTAATCATTAGTTTTAATTTCATTTAATCACAAAAAAGATAAAAAAAATTCATTTCTTTTCTTAAAAGGGTCAAAACCCTTAAGGCGTTCCCGATTAAATTTCTTTTCGCGCGCATCTATTTTATTTTGATTATTATGTAACTGCTTCAAAAATGTAATAGTAATTAGGTTTATTGCTTTCTTTACTTTCCGCACTTTATCAAAACGGGTCTTTGTTTTTTGGCGATGTATAGACCCGCGCCTTGTAATAACGTAGCTTTACATTCCCGCACTTTAATTTTCCGCATTCCTAACTGTTAATAAGCATGAAAGACTGAATGACAAATTAAAAACAACTCGTAGCTCACAATTGCATGATCAAAGATAAACATAAACTGAATTGAACACACAAGCACATGCCACCTCTTAGGGTACGCTTCACTCGTTTCCTCGAAACGTGGTCATCAAGTATAGGACGTCTTAGAGGTCACCCTTTGTCTAAAGATCCAGTTGCCTCGATACGGTTGCCTCGGATAAAAGGATCTAGGACATTAGGGTTACTTCTAAGGTGTCCTACCATTGCTTTGGTGACCACATTGTCCCGATAATCGAATTGACCCGAACAACTCTAACGATGGTGCTACCTACCTCTCAATGGTGGGATAGCACTATCTAAAGGAATCTTACACAGCTTAATTCCTTAGAGTAGGTAGATTCTCCTGGGTACTTGCTCTTTTCAAAACAAACGAAACAACTTTTCGCACCCCACACTTTCAAAATGTTTTCAAACAAAACACTTCATACACTCTTGAGGACTGATACAAGAGTTACTTAGAAGTTTTCCAAACGAACTTTTCCAAAACCCACACATATTTGAAAAGCAAACATCTTTTGAAAACATAATAGCAAGTACCTAAGAGCCCATGGATAACCATGGATAGAAAGGGTGCTAACACCTTCCCTTTCTATAAATCTACCTCCCGAACCGAGAGACATTCTCAATAAGGAATTTTGTTGTGCTTTTGTCCTTTCCATGTTGGAGAACATAAAA
This sequence comes from Vicia faba, assembly GCA_948472305.1. NCBI lineage: Eukaryota > Viridiplantae > Streptophyta > Magnoliopsida > Fabales > Fabaceae > Vicia > Vicia faba. The sequence continues at coordinate 1,422,568,201 of OX451738.1, read as the reverse complement.
GACGGTGGCGACTCTTGCTTACCGCGACATACGCGATCCGACTTTAAACAATCAGTTCTATTTCCACCGATCACAGAACTGGCGACTCTGCTGGGGATGCTACATAAGTGAGGTGTACCTTAGGAATAGTTCATCATCATGTTTTCAATTGCTTGTTTTGTTTGCTTTAAATTGTGGGCCTGTTTTGGGAGTTTCATAGATCCTAACCCGGATCTGGGGGATACCTTCTTAGAAAGTAGCAACAAGCTGTGAGGGAACTGTGCGGGGTATACTGACACGGTTGAAGCAGTTTGCTACGTTGATGTGGCACTTTGGTGATTACCGGTAACCCTTGAGTCAAGTCAAGGAGAGTACGGGGCCGCCGCGTGGTGTCGTGAAGCATCAACTGACCTTAGGAACCTTACTTGAACCATCCTGGCCTCTTTAGGGGTAGTGAGATGACCGACTTTGGTGCAGTCCGAAGTTGGTAGATACTCGATAATACACTCATTGAGGGTTGTTTTCTTGGGATATTTTGATCGCCAGTTCAGTGGCTAAATCAAAACAATGAACATAGAAAACAACCCAATGATATTGAGCTCCTTAGAACCCGGTTACTTTCGATAGGACAGGTTTTGAACCCACCAACTTCAAGAGGGTAGTACCTAGACCTCATGCTGGCCTAAACTCTAAGGGCTGTCTGTGTGACTTGTGTGCCTTCATACTTGAACTACTTGCATACTTGTTATCTAACAACACGGGTTCCTTGCAGGTTTTGTTTACAGTCCTTAATTGGGACTCATTACAGGGCCTACTTACATCACTCCATGCATAGCATAACATCATACCATTGCATGCATCTTGCATAAAAACTAATCTATTTCAAGGATCTCAAGGGTTTGTGATGCAGGTCATGCTGAATCAAGTGTCTAGCAAAGGGCAAAGGGGATTTATTTTCCTCTAGCCGAGGTTGTCAGGGGCTATGACCCACTCGATATGGTGAGCCTTGAATCTTGAAGAAGGACTCTCAGCAACATGAAGTTCCTTCAATCAAGCTACCCAAATTAAAATTCTAACAAGTTTCTCTGTTTACCCCGCGAGATCCTTGAAAACATCGCATGCATACATATATATCATTGCATTGCAGGTACCCTTTTGACAAGTCACTTACCTTCTTCGCTGTTTATTTCAGCAATGGCTTCCCAACAAGACAATCAGAATCTTTATGCTCAAGAGACTCGGTTCAAGGCAATCCTCCTAAACCTATCCAAGGGGCAGGAAGAATTGAGAACACTCCTCATGGGGATTTTGGTCAGGAACAGTTCTGAGGACGATAAGGACGAACGGCTGAAACATCTGCAAGCTGAGGTAGATGCAATGAGGACTCAGATGCTGGGGCAGATGGCCCTTATCCAAGGCTTAGCTCTGGAGCAAGAAGAGTTGAAAGCCATGGTCAACCAGCTTCGCCAAGAGAGATACAACATGAAGCAAACAGTCCAAGTCAGGGACCAGGTCATTGATCAGCTTCCAAAAGGATAAGGGTCTGGTATGGTGAAGAATAGACCTCTCCAAATTTCTACCACTTCACAGGTCCAACCACAACCTCGCCCAGAGCAACGGGTTGATCAGAGCAAGCCCAGGAGGCAATTCACCCAGCTCAACATGTCGCTGTCCCAAGCTTTGTAACACCTGTTGAAGTTGAATTTGGTAACGTCGATAGGACCTCACCCTAATCCTAAGACTTCTTCACCCAACTATAATCCTGGGGCCAGGTGCGCATACCATTCTAACAGCCCGGGGCATGATACCGACGACTGTTGGAAGTTGAGGTACAAAATCCAAAACCTAATTGATGAAGGAGCTGTGGAATTCACCCTAGATGGTCAGGTCAAGTTCTTCTACTATCCCTGCGAGATTCACCAGTTGAAGTGACAAGTCCTGAGACTAGAAGACTTTTTGTTCATTCGAATGTTCAAGTTGTATTTTCTTTGCTTATACAAACAATTATTGTCATAGCGAACTTTATTACTTTATCAATGCATCGCATATGTCTGTTTTGAATCAATATATTCGCATTCGCTATATTCAAACTGCTTCTTTTTTTTTTGATGTCAACTCTTAATAACTCTAAGCCTCTTGAGGGAGGATGACAAAAACGATACCACAACGTTTACAGTATGCTTTTGAAGGAACCCCGCTGATGAGGTACATGCATTGTTTCAATTCCTAAACACTGGAGTTATAAGGAAGATAATCCCTCGTCAACCCCTTTGAGCCAAAGAAGTAGGAGTTTTTCTTTTCAAAAAAAAATTAAAACCCTTTAATTATAACCTGGGGAAGGGTAGTTCTCTCAGTTGATTCAGGTGCATAACGAATGGCATCAAATGAGTCCTTACAAAACAAAAGATATGATGGTTCCGTATAATCATAAAAGACAGGCAGTCATTATATCTCAAAAATAAAAGCCCATTAAGTCAAAACCTATGAAGGAGACTTACAAAACTGGGGCATCCCGCTGACTGTAATCACAAAAGAAACAGTTCAGGCAAAAAACAGGGATAATAAAAAAAAAGGAAAGAGGTCCTACAAACCCTCAACAAAGAAATGACTGCCTATTCAAAATAAACTGTCAGTATCCGAACCATCACTGGTGTATCATAGCAAAGACTCAAACAAGGTCTAACACACGGTCAGCTGAGTTTCGGTTTGAAGAACATCACGAAGAGCGGGTGGGTACAGATAAATTTGAGCCTTTATCCTTTGTTTCTTAAACCATGAACCAGGCCACATTATAACCCTCAAAAGTCCTAGCTGAAGCATGGGTCAATTCGAAAGCATACTGTTACAAGGTATCCTGACTCCTTAAGGCTCGCTGTAAAATCTTGAGTTGACATCACGTGTCACATAATTTGCTTGTTTTACTGAAAAAATGCATTTTCAAAAACTTCAAGACAGACATAAGCTTTGCATTTTTAATATAACATTGCTTGCATATGACTATTTGTTTGAACAACTTAGAAGTTCGCACGACGAATGTCTAATGAACAAAAGCACCTCCAAGCAAGGGGCATGGCATGATCATTGTCCGTTATCTGGGGCAGTTACGTCAAGATTCAGAGAATCTCTCAATAGGCCAACCAGCTTGGGGCAAATCTCCATTTGGTTCACTTGGGGCATTGGACGATCAAGCGAAGATCTTCTGGTGGTATGGTAACACTGCACTACTAACAGTGACAACTTGCTGTATTCTGAGAGCGTGGACATAATCGAAAAAATACTGCGCATAATCAAGGACCCGCTAGGTTGACACACCTAGGCAAAAATAAGGGCTTCCCGGCGAACCAAAAGGGTTCGGGCGAAAATAAGGGATGAAATGAAAAATCTGTACACCCGGCAAGTCGAAAACCTGAAAAGGCGGCTTAGGCAAAAATGGGTATCCCGGTGGACTAAAAACCCGAAAGGGCGGTCCAGGAAAAAATTAGGGATCACAACGTACGACTATGTCCCGTCATCTTGTCACTTGCCTACCAGAAGAAGATTTGTCAAATCGGCAGTCCTCAAGCACCTCTACAGGTACCTTCTCCCACAGAAGCTGGGGCAATAAGAGTTGCCCAAACTGTACAGCTGCTTTCCTCCAGGTACAAGGTAGATTCAACTGAAGAATGTAACCAGGATACCTTCACTCCCCGCAGGGTAAGACCAGAATCAACAATACTCTCCCCGAGCAGAGTTGGTCTCCTATCAGCCCTAACAAGGGACTGTATCTCCAGCAAGTCAGCAACACTCTCACCAAGCAGAGTTAGTCTACTGTCTTAAGGAAGTTGGGTACCCCCAGAAAATCTCAATATTCCCCAGCGGAGTATACAGATGTTCCTAAGCAAGCATCCCCGGCAGTCTTAATATAAGATTGTTCCCCGGCGGAATTCAGACACCCTAGTGGAGCCACTCCCCAGTACAGTCCAAAAGTTTCCCTAGGAGAGTTGTATCAATCTCCCCAGTAGATTCTGGAAGCTTATCCCCAGTAGATTCTGGAAGCTTATCCCCTGCAGAGTACGAACGCATTTCCCCGGCTTTATTCAAAGTTTATTCCCCACCAGAGCTTATAACTGGGTTATCCTCAGCTAATTGCCACAGAAAGATCGTCCTCGGCGAAGTTCTTCCTATCCCCCAACGGAGTTCATCAATTCCCTCAACAAAGCTTATCAACGGAATCCCCAACGGAGTTATCACCAAACCTCAGTGAAGTATCTCTTCCCACAGAGTATTCCCCGCAGAGTAACCTCTCCAACAAGTTTATTCCCCAACGGAGTCATCTTCTCCTACCGGTTTATTCTTGCAATCATCATCCCCAGCGGAAACGAAGAACTCAACTCTTCAACATCATCCCAGGATTTAACTCCCGGCAGTAGTCAAGGATTTATTTTCCTAGACGAAAATACATTCATCACATTATCATACACCATGACGCATGCATAGACGCATCATAACACACAATCTCAATTATTTCGAGAACATCATGACATTATGCATTTCATACATCATGACATTGCACAACTGATGTTTTGCCTTTTCAGGAAAAAGGTTAATCCAAAGATGATTACCATCAACTGTCGCAGCTCTAGATTCGATACCTGTATCTAGCCAGGGCATATCTGTGGGCGATTGATTGTGGATTCGATGCCTGTATCTAGACAGGGCATATCTACATTAAAGAGATCAAAGAGATAGCTAGGAAATGCTTCAGAGATGGATGTTGTTCTTTTGCTTATTCAGATTTTCTCTTCAGAGATAGCTTGGAAATGCTCCAAATATGGATGCTGTTCTTTTGCTTATTCAAGACTCCTTCTAGAGATAGTTCAGATGTGACCCAGGCATGGCGACGTTCTGATACTTATTCCAGATTTCCTTTCAGAGATAGCTTGGAAATGCTCCAGATATGGATGCTGTTCTTTTGCTTATTCAAAACTCCTTCTAGAGATAGTTCAGATGTGACCCAGGCATGGCGACGTTCTGATACTTATTCCAGATTTCCTTTCAGAGATAGCTTGGAAATGCTCCAGATATGGATGCTGTTATTTTGCTTATTCAAGACTCCTTCTAGAGATAGTTCAGATGTGACCCAGGCATGGCGACGTTCTGATACTTATTCTAGATTTCCTTTCAGAGATAGCCTGGAAATGCTCCAGATATGGATGCTGTTCTTTTGCTTATTCAAGACTCCTTCTAGAGATAGTTCAGATGTGACCCAGGCATGGCGAAGTTCTGATACTTATTCCAGATTTCCTTTCAGAGATAGCTTGGAAATGCTCCAGATATGGATGCTGTTCTTTTGGTTATTCAAGACTCCTTCTAGAGATAGTTCAGATGTGACCCAGGCATGGCAACGTTCTGATACTTATTCCAGATTTCCTTTCAGAGATAGCCTGGAAATGCTCCAGATATGGATGTTGTTCTTTTGCTTATTCAAGACTCCTTCTAGAGATAGTTCAGATGTGACCCAGGCATGGCGACGTTCTGATACTTATTCCAGATTTCCTTTCAGAGATAGCTTGGAAATGCTCCAGATATGGATGCTGTTCTTTTGCTTATTCACGACTCCTTCTAGAGATAGTTCAGATGTGACCCAGGCACGACGACGTTCTGATACTTATTCCAGATTTCCTTTCAGAGATAGCTTGGAAATGCTTCAGATATGGATGCTGTTCTTTTGCTTATTCACGACTCCTTCTAGAGATAGTTCAGATGTGACCCAGGCATGGCGACGTTCTGATACTTATTCCAGATTTCCTTTCAGATATAGCTGGGAAATGCTCCAAATATGGATGCTGTTCTTTTGCTTATTCAAGACTCCTTCTAGAGATAGTTCAGATGTGACCCAGGCATGGCGACGTTCTGATACTTATTCCAGATTTCCTTTCAGAGATATCTTAGAGATGCTCCAGATCCGGATGCTTTTCTACTGCTTATTCAGATTCAAACTCCTAAAGACAACTTAGAGATGCTCCAACCACGGATGCCATTCTATTGTTTAGACCAGATTCATTCAAAAGACATTCCAGATACGATCCAGATTCGGATGACATTTTGTCACTCATTTAGACACAGTATGGATATACCCCAGACACGGCGGTTATTCTACTATTTATTCAGGCATCAGCAATCAGACATAGACTAGATATGCTCCAGACACGGAAGCCATTCTACTTCTTATTCAGATTCAACTATCCATGACGCTTCCAAATGGCATCTATAAGCCCATTCCCGACAAGGTTCTGTCACAACTCCAGATGGCATCTATAAGCCCATCCACCTACCAACAATTCCAAATGGCATCTATAAGCCCATTCCCGACAAGATTCTGTCACATCTCCAGATGGCATCTATAAGCCCATCCTCCTATCCACCATCTCTCCAAATGGCATCTGTAAGCCCATTCCCGACAAGGTTCTGTCATCTCTCCAAATGGAATCTGTAAGCCCATTACCGCTGTCACACTGCTGATACTCTACTATGTAAGTGCAAATTTCTGGGCACTCTAGTGTTCAATCATCTTCCACCTTCGGATCACGAAAGGCACACAAGCCAATCTACATCCTCAGGTCTAAGAAGATTGAACAGGGGCAACTGTTGTACCCCAAAATTTTCCCTCCCATATTCTTCAAAGTTTTGACAAGCATCATCTCAATTTGCTCAAGACTACTCAAAGGTTGCACAGTCAAACCATCCTCCTAAGCCAGACAAATTAGGGTTTTGGTTCTTGCAAGTAAGATGAGGTTTTCAAGGGCTCAGTCAAGTCCCATATGCTCATATACATTGTCAAGCACCTACATGTCAAGTTTCAAGGCTCACAAGGTCAAGTTGCACAGTCAAAAACCCTAATTGCTTCACAATCAACTGTAGGGGCAAAATGGTCATTTGGCAGTCAAAAGTCAAATTTTTTGGTCAACATCTTATTTTGAAGCCACAATCATCATTTGATCAAGTCTTGATCATGATTCTACAAGAATGGCTCAAAAATCACCAAGATGCAAAAGTTTCTATTTTTGGACAGCTGAAAAGTCAACTGTAACTTGACCAAGGCATAACTTTTTTATGGTTCATCAGAAAAATCCCATCCAATGCTCACCTTGAAGGGGAAGGCATTTCCTACAACTCATTGTGATCGGTGGATCTGGAACTGACTGTTTGAAAGCTGGTTCGCGAAATGTCGCGGAAGCAAGAGTCGCCACCGTCTTTTATTTTCTCCAATAGGAAAGGACAAAAGCACAGAAAAATTCCTTAAAGAGATTGCTCTCGGTTCGGGAGGTAGGTTATAGAAAGGGAAGGTGTTAGCACCCTTTCTATCCATGGTTATCCATGGGCTCTTAGGTACTTGCTCAATGTGTTTTCAAAAATTGTTTGCTTGCTTTTCAATGTGGGTTTCAAAAATATTCTTTGAAAAGTTTCAGTTCAACTCGTACGTCAGAGTGTTTGAAAAGTTTGTTTCGAAAGTTTTTGAAAGTGTGTTGGTGTGAAAAGAGTTTTTGTTTTGTTTGAAATTAGAGCAAGTACCCTTGAGAACCTACCTACCCTAAGGAATTCGTCTGTGTAAATGTCCTTTGAAGTAGTGCCATCCCACCATTGAGAGGTAGGTAGCACCACCGTTGGAGGTGTTCGGGTCAATTCGAGTTTTAGGGACGTGGTGGTCACCAGAGCAACAGTAGGACACCTTAGAAGCTACCCTTATGCCATTGATCCTTTATTTTCCGAGGCAACCGTTTCGAGGCAACTGGATCATGTCATGGACATAAGGACTTACTAAAACGTCCTATACTCGACGACCACCTTTCGAAAGGCAACAGTGAGGCGTACCCTAGGGGTGGTGTGTGCGAATTGTGTGTCATTTTCAGTTTATTGTTTGTCTTGTCATGCATTGGTGATCTAACGATTCGATTTTATTTTTGGGCATTCGTTCTTTCATATTATTGTTTAACAGTTAAATGTGCGGGAATTTAAAGTGCGGAAAAGATAAAAGTCCTACGCTATTACAAAGGCGAGGGTCTACAACGCCAAATTAATCCAGACCCGTTTTAAAATAAATTGCAGAAAAGAAATGTCTAATAGCTATTAGACGGCTTTGGTACATATACATAATTATTTACAAAAGAAATAAATGAAACGCGCGAAAAAAAGAAAATAATCAAATGCGAGGGCGTTGAACCCTTTAAAAGAATTAAAATAATTAAGTTATCTAAAATTAAAATTAAATGAAAAATGGTATTTTTGTGTTTTTTAGATTTAAAAGAAAAAAAAAAAAGAAAAGTTAATTAAAATTAAAATCCTAGTTCTAATGTCTTTTAAGTTTATTATGAAAATATTGACTTTTAACCTAATTTAATTCTAAATTAATTTATGTGCATTAAATAAATAAATAATATTATTATTAAAAAAAAAGAAAATAAAAAGTTATTAAACCTAAACTCTATTTTTTTGGATTTTAGTTATTAAAAGAATTAAAATCTAACCTAAAATGCAACCCTAGTTTAATTATGAAAAACACTAATACTATGGCAAAAAACAAGGAAAGTTAAAAGGAAAAAGTCATTAACCTAATTCTATGTTTTTGTTTTTGATTTTTATTAAAAGGAATTAAAGTTGAAAACTTAATTAAAACTAAACATTTTACATGTTATTATTTATACAAAAAAAAACAATATTTAAAATAAAATAATTATTAAAAATTTTGACTTTTCTGATTTTTTTGAATGTTTTTTATATTTTATAGTAAAAATAAACTAATTATGTTGAAACAATAAAATAAATAAAATAGCAAAAATAAAGGTAAGAAGAAAAATATAAAACATGCAAACCAGGGGGGTGTGGTCCCAAATTTGGAGGTGTAGGCCTGGTGATTTTGGCCCATTTGCATTGTGAATCATTGACTTTCTGGATCATATGTGGCTTGTTGACTGGCATCCATGATATGCTTTTGTTCTGAGCCTTTTGATAAGTCTCCTAGGACACGTGTGCAATAGATTCTGAGTGTGCATGGTGAGCTTTAATGTTAGCGTTGCATGGGAACTGGAAATGAAAAATAATATGAGAAATGCCAGACCTGGGACTTGAACCCAGGTCATTGAGGTTAACGCATGGATAGCTTGCCAGCTGAGCTACTTGATTTCACTTAACATAATATAGTTAATAAATAATAAAAAACAAAACCCATGCGTAATAAGTAAAACGCGCGCAAATTTGAACTAGCGAACCACGCCTTGCCACGATGCTTTCTTCTTCACGTACCTGTAAAACAAAACAAATGAGCAACGGTTTTGCAACCGTGGTGTTAGGCAGGCTACCAGAAAATAGCGACTAGCGCTATGGCCCATATAAATTCATCGCGAGTAGGTCAATCCCTTCGTCTTGGTGTACTGAGTGCGGTGGTAGTACTGAGATAGTCCAATTTTGCTTATTTTAGGAACCCCTAATTTTGAACCTCACGAAACCCTAGTGTTCAGTCATGGCATCTTCAGGTATAACGTGTAAAACTTCAATTAAGCATAAGGGTTAGCTTCAGAAGCTCAAAACAAACATGATGCAATGCATAGAATGTTGTAAAAGTGCTTAAAAAATGCTATACGATTGTGAATTTTTTGCAATGCAGTATGAGTCCCAGGCGCCAATTCCTGGAGCTTTTGTGCTTGAGATTGATTGGAACGTGTTCAGAGTTGCTTAAGGATGCTTATGGAAAAAAAATTGAGGCTTGAAAGATCCCCTTACCTTGATTTCAGATTTTGTGTTTTATGCCAAAATTTTCAAATGCCCAATGGCTCTTCAGCGCAGCATATGGCATATGGTGGTTAGGGTTTGACTCAGTGATCCTCATGGAATAGAATTGGCTTATTCTTTGACCTTAATTCATGCTTGGGAAAGAATTGTTCTTAGGGTTTCTTCCATTAACCATTTTTCCTCCTTTTTAGCCAAAACCTAGACCTAGTGTGCAAATGAACCCTAACCTGATTTCTTGAGTTGGTTCATGATACATAGGAAATGTCCAAGTTCACATGACACTATTCTATTGGCTTTTAAATTTTATTTGAATTTTCAAAGAATTAAAATGAATTAAATCATCAAAAATTAAATAAAATAAAAAAATCAATATTTGGTCTTGAAATTAACCATGGGACACGTGTGTGGCATGACAAGGATGAACCAAGTGGAAAAAATGGGGCCCTTTTGTCAAAAATTGGATTTTCAAAGATAGTTGACTTTTGCCATTTCACAAAATTTTCCCAACTTCTACAAGGCATAATTTGCTCAATTTTTAAGATTTTCTCATGTTCTTGGACATTTTGGAAAGGTCTTTGAGTCCTTTAACCAATGCCTTTGGTCCCATGTCATTTTGATTTACCAATCTCAAGTTATGGTCTTTGACTTAAAGTCCCTTTTTGTTGACTTTTGAAAATGACCTGTAATGTTGAAATTGATAACTTTTTGTGAGAGCATTTCTTGGACTTGAAGTATGAAGATGAGTTGTAGGAAATTTCTTTCTCTTCAAAATGAGCTTTGGATGGAATTTTTCTGATAATCCATGTGAAAGTTATGCCCTGGTCAATTTCAGTTGACTTTTTTCAACTGTCCAAATATAGCAACCTTAGCATCTTTGATGATTTCTGAGCCAAACTTTGAGAATCATGATCAAGCATTGATCAAATGATGTTTGTGGCTTCAAAATGATATGTTGACCAAAAATTTGAACTTTTGACTGTCAAATGACCATTTTGCCCCTACAGTTGACTGTAGTGCAATTTAGGGTTTTGACTGTGCAATCTTGAGCTGAATGCCTTGAAACTTGATATGAGGATGCTTGACCATGTTTGTAAGCATATGAGACTTGATTGGGCCTTTGAACACTCCATTTTCTTGATCAGCACACAAACCCTAGTTTGGACTGTATGGAGGCCTTTGCATTGTGCAACTCTTGGGGAATTTTGTAGCTTGGCTTGGCAGTTTATTGGAGAATATGGGAGGGCAAATTTTGGGGTACAACAGTTGCCCCTGTTCAATCTTCTTAGACCTGAGGATGGAGATTGGCTGACGTGCCTTTTGTAATCCGAGTGTAGAAGATGATTGGACACTAGAGTGCCCAGAAATTTGCGCTCACATGGTAGCAGTGTGGTGGGGGAATGGGCTTATAGATGCCATTTAGAGATTGATGGGTAGGATGATGGGCTTATAGATGCCATCTGGATGTTGATCGCGTAAGAGATTCCTTAGCGAGAACCTGCATACCTGCAAAAGAAAATGAGTACCTGACACGTCGCAGGAGCTGGTTTTCAGATGCTTGGTATAGATATGTCCTGACTGGTTACAGGAGCTGGGTCTGGATCTTCAAACGGTGATGAAGTTGTCTCTACTGACAGGTTGTTTCCAAGGACGAGTGGTCTTTAACGATGGGTGTCTATAGCGACTAGTGTCTATGACGAATGTCTATAACGACAAGTGTCTACACTGACGAGTGTCTATCATGACGAGCGTCTATCACAACGAGTGTCTATCACGACGAGTGTCTATCACGACGAGTGTCTATCACGACGAGTGTCTATCACGACGAGTGTCTATCACGACGAGTGTCTATCACGACGAGTGTCTATCACGACGAGTGTCTATCACGACGAGTGTCTATCACGACGAGTGTCTATCACGACGAGTGTCTATCACGACGAGTGTCTATCACGACGAGTGTCTATCACGACGAGTGTCTATCACGACGAGTGTCTATCACGACGAGTGTCTATCACGACGAGTGTCTATCACGACGAGTGTCTATCACGACGAGTGTCTATCACGACGAGTGTCTATAACGACGAGTGTCTATCACGACGAGTGTCTATCACGACGAGTGTCTATCACGACGAGTGTCTATCACGACGAGTGTCTATCACGACGAGTGTCTATAACGACGAGTGTCTATCACGACGAGTGTCTATCACGACGAGTGTCTATCACGACGAGTGTCTATCACGACGAGTGTCTATCACGACGAGTGTCTATAACGACGAGTGTCTATCACGACGAGTGTCTATCACGACGATTGTCTATCACGACGAGTGTCTATCACGACGAGCGTCTATCACGACGAGCGTCTATCACGATGAGTGTCTATCACGATGAGTGTCTATCACGACGAGTGTCTATCACGACGAGTGTCTATCATGACGAGTGTCTATCACGACGAGTGTCTATCACGACGAGTGTCTATCACGACGAGTGTCTATCACGACGAGTGTCTATCACGACGAGTGTCTATCACGACGAGTGTCTATCACGACGAGTGTCTATCACGACGAGTGTCTATCACGACGAGTGTCTATCACGACGAGTGTCTATCACGACGAGTGTCTATCACGACGAGTGTCTATCACGACGAGTGTCTATCACGACGAGTGTCTATCGCGACGAGTGTCTATCACGACGAGTGTCTATCGCGACGAGTGTCTATCGCGACGAGTGTCTATCACGACGAGTGTCTATCACGACGAGTGTCTATCACGACGAGTGTCTATCACGACGAGTGTCTATCACGACGAGTGTCTATCACGACGAGTGTCTATCACGACGAGTGTCTATCACGACGAGTGTCTATCACGACGAGTGTCTATCACGACGAGTGTCTATCACGACGAGTGTCTATCACGACGAGTGTCTATCACGACGAGTGTCTATCACGACGAGTGTCTATCACGACGAGTGTCTATCACGACGAGTGTCTATCACGACGAGTGTCTATCACGACGAGTGTCTATCACGACGAGTGTCTATCACGACGAGTGTCTATAACGACGAGTTGTATCAGAGGAATCTTTAGGCATTGATTTAAACTGGATTTGTATTCTTTGACCGGATTTGTCTCTTATGACGGGATTTGTCTTTTCTGACGGTGTTTTGTCTATTTTGACATAGCTGGTCATTCAACTGTATCCTTCCTGAAAGGTAAAGGTCAGTTATATGCAGTACGTGATATGAATCAAGCAACGGCATAAATGCAATTGTATGACATGATGCGTACATGCATGTGTCATGATGTACGGAAATGTGATGTTTATGAATGTATGCTTTCGTCTAGGAAAATAAATCCTTGATGGGTGCCGGGAAGTCACTCCTGGGCTGGTGTTGGAGAATAAGCTTTTGCTTCCGCTGGGGATGATAAGACTTTACTGAGGACGGTCTTTTCCGTGGCTATTGGCTGAGGATAACCCAGTTATATCTTATTAAGGAAATAACTCTTTGAATAAAGCCGGACGACGCGTTCGTGTTCTGCGGGGAGTGAAAATATCTGGGTCGCATTCTTTAGCCGAACCTATGATGGACAGAGCAACCGGATCTTTTAGACAACTCCTTATTGCCCCAGTTTCAGTGGGAGGAGGCACTTGTGGGAGTACTTGACGAGTCTTCTGGTAGGCAGGTGCCGAGATGCTGGGACATACTCGTACGCTTTGATCCCTAACTTTTGCCTGGACCGCCTTTTCGGGTTTTCAGTCCACCGGGATACCCATTTTTGCCCAAGCCGCCTTTTCAGGTTTTCGACTTGCCGGGTGTACAGATTTTTTCATTTCATCCCTTATTTTTGCCCGAACCCTTTTGGTTCGCCGGGAATCCCTTATTTTTTCCTAGGTGTGTCAACCTAGCGGGTCTTTGATTTTGCGTAGTATTCTTTCGACTATGTCCATATTTCTCAGAATGTGGGGAATTGCCCCTGTTGGAAATACTTTGTCATGCCCCAGATAATGGGCAATGCTCCTACTGTGCCTCTTGATTGGAGGTACTTCTGTTCACAAGATATTCATCGTGCGAATTTCCCTGCTGTTCAGACAAAAATTCATATGCAAACAAAGTTATTTTAAGAATGCAAAAGTCTATGTCTGTCTTGAATATTTTAAAAATGCATTTTGTTGTAATACAATACGGTGTCAACTCAAGATTTTACAGCAAACCTTCAGGAGTCAGGATACCTTCGTAACAGTATGCTTTCGAACTAACCCATGCTTCAGCTAGGACTTTTAAGGGTTATATCGTGGCCTGGTTCACGGTTTAAGAAACAAAGGATAAAGGCCCAAACTATTTGTACCCACCCGCTCTTTCGTGATGTTCTCCAACCCTAAACTCAGTTGATCATACGTTAGACTTTGTTTGAGTCTTTGCTCTGATTTTCCGGTGATGGTCCAAACATTGATGATTTATTCTGACTAGGCAGTCACTTTTTGTTGAGGGTTTGTGAGACCTCTTTCTTGATTTTTGTTATCCCTTTCTTTTTTTGCCTGAACTGTTTCCTTTTTGGAATTACAGTCAGCGGGATGCCCCAGTTTCGTAAGTCTCTTTTCATAGGTTTTGACTTCTTGGGCTTTTCGTTTATGATTTTTTTTTTTGATAATGACTGCCTGTCCTTATGATTGTTCGGAACCATCACTGTCTTTTGTTTTTGAAAAAACTCATTTGGTGCCATTCATTGTGCACTTGGATCAACTGAGAGAACTACCCTGCCCCAGGTTATGATTAAGGGTTTTGATTTTCGAAAATAAAACTCCTACTCCTTTGGCTCTGATGGGTTGGCGAGGGATTATCATCCTTATAACTCCAGTGTTTAGGGGTTGAAACAATGCCTATACCTCATCAGCGGGGTCTGTTCAAAAGCATACTGTAAACCGTGGTATCGTTTTCGTCATCCTCCCTCAAGAGGCTTAGAATTATTAGTCGAACGTTGATCATCAGAAAAAAAATATGAAAATAATTCGCACATAGTGAATATGAAATAATTACTTCAAACAGACATGTGTAACGCATTAATGAAATAACCAAGTTTGACATGAAATAAAATGTTAGAACAATTGAAAGAAAATTACAACTTGAATATTTGAATGAACAAAAACTAATCCTAGCCACGTCTTGGCAAGGGAGCAGTGATCATATTGGGAGCCTCTGGAGAGTCGAGCTGGACTTCCTTTGCGTCAATCAGATCTTGAACCCTGTTTCTCAAAGTCCAACAGTCATCTGTAGCATGCCCCGGGCTGTCGGAATGATAGGCGCAGCGAGCATTGGGATTGTACCTCGAGGGTGTCCTGTTAGGATTCTTTGGAGGGTCCATGAGGGTTACCAACTTGGTTTCCAGCAACTGTGGCAATATTTGTGACAAGGTCATGCCGAGGGGAGTAAATTGCCTCTTAGGTCTCTCTTCCCTTTGTTGATGGTGACGCTGAGGAGCACCGGCCGGTTTTGCGATAGCTAATGCGTTGACAGCACTAGATTCCCTCCTGGATGGTTTCTTTTCAGTGTTCGAGGAGTCACCATTCTGTATTTTCCCTGACTTGATGCCCGCTTCGATTCTTTCTCCGGTCAAGATTAGATCTGTAAACCCAGCAGCAGAATTCCCAATCAAGTGGTTGAAGAATGGACCAGACAGGGTCCCCAAGAACGTATCTACCAACTCCCGATCAGTCAACGGTGGCTGCACTCTGCCAGCTAGGTCTCTCCACCTCTGAGCGTACTCTTTAAAACCTTCACTTGCACCTAACGACATACCCTGAAGTTGGGTACGTGTGGGGGCAAGGTCGGCATTATATTGATACTGCTTGTAAAAAGCAGTGGCCAGATCCTCCCAGTTACGAATGCTGATTCCATCCAGCTGATAGAACCAATCGAGGTGAGTCCCTGAAAGACTCTCCTGGAAGAAGTGGATCCAAAGGTTCTTGTCTGCTGTGTAAGGCTGGATCTTCCTTACATAAGAACGGAGGTGCATCTTGGGACAGGAAGCCCCATCATACTTTACAAAGGCAGGTGCCTTGAACTTGTGTGGAATCACCACCCCAGTAGATAACCCCAAGTCTCCGAAATCCAGTCCAGGCACTTGCTGAACCTCCATAGCCTTTAATCTGTCTTCCAGCTGTTTGTACCGGTCTTCAGCAGGAGGGTACTGTTCGTCGTTGAAGTCTGTTTCAGTATCAGAGCCCACGGGAGTAGGGACCTCCCTTTCTTGGTGACTACCTTCCGTCACAGATGGAGGAGTCCTTTCAGCTTCAACCAAAGTGTTCCCGAGTCTGCGCCCAGTGTTAAATAGCACAGTCCTCCTCTTCTTCTTAGTCTTCTTCAGCAGCATGGTCTTCAACTCTTGTTGACCCTGAGCCAAGCCCTTGATCAGCTCCTGAAATTGGGCGTTCTGCGCCTGAAATTGGGCGTTCTGCGCCTGAAGAGCCTTGATAGATGCCTCGGTTGATGATTCAGGGTTCATAGTGCTGAAATAAACAGCGAAGAACAGTAAGCAACCTGTCAAGGGGATACCTGTAATGCAACGAGATGTATGACATGCATGCAATGATTTCAAGAATCTCGTGGGGTAAACAAGAAAATAGTTAGCATTGGAAACTGGTGGCTTGATTGAAGGTACTTCATATTGTTGAGAGTCCTTCTCCAAGGGTCAAAAGCTCACCATATCAAGTGGGTCATAGCCCCTGACAACCTGGTCTAGAGGAAAATAAATCCTCTTTGCCCCTTGCTGGGACAGTTGATTCGTCCTGACCTGCATCACAAGCCCTTGAGATCCTTGAAATGGGTTAGGATGTATGCAATGGTATGATGTCATGGTATGCATGGGGTGATGTCAGTAACCCTATTATGAGTCCTAATTAAGGACTGAAACAAACCTGCAAGAAACAAGTGTTAGATCACAAGCATGCAGATAGTCAAGTACTAAGGCACACAAGTCACACAAGAGAGAGCCCTTAGGGTTTAGGCCAGCATGGGGTCTGGGTAGTACCCTCTTGAAGTTGGTGGGTTCAACCTGTCCTAATCAAAGTAACCGGGTTCTAAGGTTCCCAATATCACGGGATTGCTTTCATTGTTCATCGTTTCGATTTAGCCACTGAACTGGCGACCGAAATATTCCAGGAAAGCAACCCTCAACTGAGTGTAGTATCGAGTATCAACCAACCTCGGACTGCACCAAAGTCAGTTATCTCACTACCCTAAAGAGGCCAAGATAGTTCAATTAAGGTTCCTAAGGTCTGTTGATGCTTCATGACACCACATGGAGGCCCCGTACTCTCCTTGACTGACTCAAGGGTTACCGGTACACACCAAAGTGCCACATCAACGTAGCAGACTGTTTCAACCATGTCGGTATACCCCGCACAGTTCCCTCACAGCCTTGTTGCTACTTTCTAAAAGGTATCCCCAGATCCGGGTTAGGATCTATAGAACTCCCAAGACAGTCCCACAATAATAAAGCAAACAAGGAAAGCAATTGAAAACACAGTGATCTTAGTCCTAAGGTACACCTCACTTTAAGTTTATCCCCAGCAGAGTCGCCAGTTCTGTGATCGGTGGATCTGGAACTGACTGTTTGAAAGCTGGTTCGCGAAATGTCGCGGAAGCAAGAGTCGCCACCGTCTTTTATTTTCTCCAATAGGAAAGGACAAAAGCACAGAAAAATTCCTTAAAGAGATTGCTCTCGGTTCGGGAGGTAGGTTATAGAAAGGGAAGGTGTTAGCACCCTTTCTATCCATGGTTATCCATGGGCTCTTAGGTACTTGCTCAATGTGTTTTCAAAAATTGTTTGCTTGCTTTTCAATGTGGGTTTCAAAAATATTCTTTGAAAAGTTTCAGTTCAACTCGTACGTCAGAGTGTTTGAAAAGTTTGTTTTGAAAGTTTTTGAAAGTGTGTTGGTGTGAAAAGAGTTTTTGTTTTGTTTGAAATTAGAGCAAGTACCCTTGAGAACCTACCTACCCTAAGGAATTCGTCTGTGTAAATGTCCTTTGAAGTAGTGCCATCCCACCATTGAGAGGTAGGTAGCACCACCGTTGGAGGTGTTCGGGTCAATTCGAGTTTTAGGGACGTGGTGGTCACCAGAGCAACAGTAGGACACCTTAGAAGCTACCCTTATGCCATTGATCCTTTATTTTCCGAGGCAACCGTTTCGAGGCAACTGGATCATGTCATGGACATAAGGACTTACTAAAACGTCCTATACTCGACGACCACCTTTCGAAAGGCAACAGTGAGGCGTACCCTAGGGGTGGTGTGTGCGAATTGTGTGTCATTTTCAGTTTATTGTTTGTCTTGTCATGCATTGGTGATCTAACGATTCGATTTTATTTTTGGGCATTCGTTCTTTCATGTTATTGTTTAACAGTTAAATGTGCGGGAATTTAAAGTGCGGAAAAGATAAAAGTCCTACGCTATTACAAAGGCGAGGGTCTACAACGCCAAATTAATCCAGACCCGTTTTAAAATAAATTGCAGAAAAGAAATGTCTAATAGCTATTAGACGGCTTTGGTACATATACATAATTATTTACAAAAGAAATAAATGAAACGCGCGAAAAAAAGAAAATAATCAAATGCGAGGGCGTTGAACCCTTTAAAAGAATTAAAATAATTAAGTTATCTAAAATTAAAATTAAATGAAAAATGGTATTTTTGTGTTTTTTAGATTTAAAAGAAAAAAAAAAAAGAAAAGTTAATTAAAATTAAAATCCTAGTTCTAATGTCTTTTAAGTTTATTATGAAAATATTGACTTTTAACCTAATTTAATTCTAAATTAATTTATGTGCATTAAATAAATAAATAATATTATTATTAAAAAAAAAGAAAATAAAAAGTTATTAAACCTAAACTCTATTTTTTTGGATTTTAGTTATTAAAAGAATTAAAATCTAACCTAAAATGCAACCCTAGTTTAATTATGAAAAACACTAATACTATGGCAAAAAACAAGGAAAGTTAAAAGGAAAAAGTCATTAACCTAATTCTATGTTTTTGTTTTTGATTTTTATTAAAAGGAATTAAAGTTGAAAACTTAATTAAAACTAAACATTTTACATGTTATTATTTATACAAAAAAAAACAATATTTAAAATAAAATAATTATTAAAAATTTTGACTTTTCTGATTTTTTTGAATGTTTTTTATATTTTATAGTAAAAATAAACTAATTATGTTGAAACAATAAAATAAATAAAATAGCAAAAATAAAGGTAAGAAGAAAAATATAAAACATGCAAACCAGGGGGGTGTGGTCCCAAATTTGGAGGTGTAGGCCTGGTGATTTTGGCCCATTTGCATTGTGAATCATTGACTTTCTGGATCATATGTGGCTTGTTGACTGGCATCCATGATATGCTTTTGTTCTGAGCCTTTTGATAAGTCTCCTAGGACACGTGTGCAATAGATTCTGAGTGTGCATGGTGAGCTTTAATGTTAGCGTTGCATGGGAACTGGAAATGAAAAATAATATGAGAAATGCCAGACCTGGGACTTGAACCCAGGTCATTGAGGTTAACGCATGGATAGCTTGCCAGCTGAGCTACTTGATTTCACTTAACATAATATAGTTAATAAATAATAAAAAACAAAACCCATGCGTAATAAGTAAAACGCGCGCAAATTTGAACTAGCGAACCACGCCTTGCCACGATGCTTTCTTCTTCACGTACCTGTAAAACAAAACAAATGAGCAACGGTTTTGCAACCGTGGTGTTAGGCAGGCTACCAGAAAATAGCGACTAGCGCTATGGCCCATATAAATTCATCGCGAGTAGGTCAATCCCTTCGTCTTGGTGTACTGAGTGCGGTGGTAGTACTGAGATAGTCCAATTTTGCTTATTTTAGGAACCCCTAATTTTGAACCTCACGAAACCCTAGTGTTCAGTCATGGCATCTTCAGGTATAACGTGTAAAACTTCAATTAAGCATAAGGGTTAGCTTCAGAAGCTCAAAACAAACATGATGCAATGCATAGAATGTTGTAAAAGTGCTTAAAAAATGCTATACGATTGTGAATTTTTTGCAATGCAGTATGAGTCCCAGGCGCCAATTCCTGGAGCTTTTGTGCTTGAGATTGATTGGAACGTGTTCAGAGTTGCTTAAGGATGCTTATGGAAAAAAAATTGAGGCTTGAAAGATCCCCTTACCTTGATTTCAGATTTTGTGTTTTATGCCAAAATTTTCAAATGCCCAATGGCTCTTCAGCGCAGCATATGGCATATGGTGGTTAGGGTTTGACTCAGTGATCCTCATGGAATAGAATTGGCTTATTCTTTGACCTTAATTCATGCTTGGGAAAGAATTGTTCTTAGGGTTTCTTCCATTAACCATTTTTCCTCCTTTTTAGCCAAAACCTAGACCTAGTGTGCAAATGAACCCTAACCTGATTTCTTGAGTTGGTTCATGATACATAGGAAATGTCCAAGTTCACATGACACTATTCTATTGGCTTTTAAATTTTATTTGAATTTTCAAAGAATTAAAATGAATTAAATCATCAAAAATTAAATAAAATAAAAAAATCAATATTTGGTCTTGAAATTAACCATGGGACACGTGTGTGGCATGACAAGGATGAACCAAGTGGAAAAAATGGGGCCCTTTTGTCAAAAATTGGATTTTCAAAGATAGTTGACTTTTGCCATTTCACAAAATTTTCCCAACTTCTACAAGGCATAATTTGCTCAATTTTTAAGATTTTCTCATGTTCTTGGACATTTTGGAAAGGTCTTTGAGTCCTTTAACCAATGCCTTTGGTCCCATGTCATTTTGATTTACCAATCTCAAGTTATGGTCTTTGACTTAAAGTCCCTTTTTGTTGACTTTTGAAAATGACCTGTAATGTTGAAATTGATAACTTTTTGTGAGAGCATTTCTTGGACTTGAAGTATGAAGATGAGTTGTAGGAAATGTCTTTCTCTTCAAAATGAGCTTTGGATGGAATTTTTCTGATAATCCATGTGAAAGTTATGCCCTGGTCAATTTCAGTTGACTTTTTTCAGCTGTCCAAATATAGCAACCTTTGCATCTTTGATGATTTCTGAGCCAAACTTTGAGAATCATGATCAAGCATTGATCAAATGATGTTTGTGGCTTCAAAATGATATGTTGACCAAAAATTTGAACTTTTGACTGTCAAATGACCATTTTGCCCCTACAGTTGACTGTAGTGCAATTTGGGGTTTTGACTGTGCAATCTTGAGCTGAATGCCTTGAAACTTGATATGAGGATGCTTGACCATGTTTGTAAGCATATGAGACTTGATTGGGCCTTTGAACACTCCATTTTCTTGATCAGCACACAAACCCTAGTTTGGACTGTATGGAGGCCTTTGCATTGTGCAACTCTTGGGGAATTTTGTAGCTTGGCTTGGCAGTTTATTGGAGAATATGGGAGGGAAAATTTTGGGGTACAACACTCATCTTCACATTCCAAGTCCAAGAAATGCTCTCACAAAAAGTTATCAATTGCAACATTATAGGTCATTTTCAAAAGTCAACAAAAAGGCACTTTAAGTCAAAGACCATAACTTGAGATTGGTAAATCAAAATGACATGGGACCAAAGACATTGGTTAGAGGACTTCAAGACCTTTCCAAAATGTCCAAGAACATGTTCATATGATCAAAATTGAGCAAGATATGCATTGGAGAAGTTGGGAAATTTTTGTGAAATGGCAAAAGTCAACTATCCTTGAAACTTCAATTTTTGACAAAGGGCCCACTTTTTCCACTTGATTCAGCTTTGCCATGCCACCCACGTGTCCCATGATTTATTTCAAGATTAAAAATTAATTTTTCTATTTTTATTTAATTTTATTGATTTAATTCATTTTAATTCCATAAAATTCAAATAAAAAAAAAAAATTAATTAAGGAATATCTTGTGGCTTGAATGGCTTTGATACATTATAATCCACCTACCAATTTCGTGTAAGATCCATTTTAAGCATAAAATTCAAATTTGGACAAAAATGGCAAGTTTCTTTAATGGAGGTTATGGCAAAATCCAAAACTTCATTGCAAGGGTTAAAGGCTCACATTTATGATTGATTCTCATTCAAAGACATATATGCAAGCCTCTCATACCATTTACACGACCTAGAGACTCCTAAAACAGCAGAACAAAATTCAAAATTTTGGAAGAAAAGTCACAAACTGTTTTCAACCTTCCAGTGCAATTCAAGCATTTCCCTTGACTCAAACACCTTGCCTGAGTCTCCAGGAACCTGTTGCCATCAAAAACAAGTCCTAACGCCATCATAATCGCTCACAACAAGTCACTCGGTTTGCATTATTTTCCAAATTTGCATATCATGATTCATGCGTTTTTAATCCATTTTTTTGGTTGATTTACATTAATAGGGACCTCCTGAAGCGATTGGTATAATCCAATTTGGTTATAGCATTCTGAATCGAAAACCACCATGGAAGAACATTAGGGTTTCGAAGCTTGAATTTTGGGGCTTTGCACATAAGGAAAAATTAGACTGTGAAACGTGCATGGTTGAATTCGTCAAGGCCAGACGAATTCAACCCAACCTCGCGCTCAATTTATGTTATCCCTAACTCTAATCGTTATTTTTCTTTGTTGTAGTTTGTGGGGGTTAAAAACCCCCGCTATCTTGTTCTTATTTTTTTACAGGAAACGAAGAAGACGAAGGGCGTGGCAACATGTGGTTGGTGGGTTCAAACCTGGCGCGCGTTATTTTGTTTTATATCATAACGTTTGTTATTTTTTATATAATATTTGTTGTCCAGTTGTTTAACAAACGCGCATCATGGTTCAATTGGCAAAGGCACTAAGGCAAGGAGTACTGGGACCTGGGTTCGATTCCCAGGTCCCCCATATAATTGTTAATATTTTTCATAACGTGTTCCAATGCAGCATTCATCCAAAGTTCCACCATAGGCCCCATGTACCAGCGTGCCATGTGTTCCCATCAGCCATCCAAAGGCCAGGAGAGGAGGAATACCATATTCCTCAGTCAATGCACGTACAGGCAACCAGGAAAGTCAACGTGGCTTAGAGTCTTCTTGGGCCAGAATTGCTTCACAAAAACCTCCCCTTGGGCCAACATACCCCCTTGGTTTGCAATTTTATTTTCTTTTCTTTTAATTCCTTTAATTTTTATTATTATTATTAATTCACCAACAAATTAATTTTTCCTAATAAAATCAGAAAGCAAAATTGTAAATATATTTTATTATTTATTAAATTCATTAACTATTATTTTTTATAAATAAATACAGATAAATTGAATTAGTTTTAATTAGGAAATTTTAACCCTTTTTTTTAAATAACTAAAATAAATTTAGAATTAGGTTTTTATTAACTTTTAATTTTATTTCCTTTTATTTTATTTCATTAAAAAAAACATAAAAATACAAAAAAAACATTTTTTCTTTTAATAAATTAATTAATTAGATTAATCATTAGTTTTAATTTCATTTAATCACAAAAAAGATAAAAAAATTCATTTCTTTTCTTAAAAGGGTCAAAACCCTTAAGGCGTTCCCGATTAAATTTCTTTTCGCGCGCATCTATTTTATTTTGATTATTATGTAACTGCTTCAAAAATGTAATAGTAATTAGGTTTATTGCTTTCTTTACTTTCTGCACTTTATCAAAACGGGTCTTTGTTTTTTGGCGATGTATAGACCCGCGCCTTGTAATAACGTAGCTTTACATTCCCGCACTTTAATTTTCCGCACTCCTAACTGTTAATAAGCATGAAAGACTGAATGGCAAATTAAAAACAACTCGTAGCTCACAATTGCATGATCAAAGATAAACATAAACTGAATTGAACACACAAGCACATGCCACCTCTTAGGGTACGCTTCACTCGTTGCCTCGAAACGTGGTCATCAAGTATAGGACGTCTTAGAGGTCACCCTTTGTCTAAAGATCCAGTTGCCTCGATATAGTTGCTTCAGATAAAAGGATCTAGGACATTAGGGTTACTTCTAAGGTGTCCTACCATTGCTTCGGTGACCACATTGTCCCGATAATCGAATTGACCCGAACAACTCCAACGATGGTGCTACCTACCTCTCAATGGTGGGATAGCACTATCTAAAGGACTCTTACACAGCTTAATTCCTTAGAGTAGGTAGATTCTCCTGGGTACTTGCTCTTTTCAAAACAAACGAAACAACTTTTCGCACCCCACACTTTCAAAAAGTTTTCAAACAAAACACTTCATACACTCTTGAGGACTGATACAAGAGTTACTTAGAAGTTTTCCAAACGAACTTTTCCAAAACCCACACACATTTGAAAAGCAAACATCTTTTGAAAACATAAGAGCAAGTATCTAAGAGCCCATGGATAACCATGGATAGAAAGGGTGCTAACACCTTCCTTTTCTATAAATCTACCTCCCGAACCGAGAGACATTCTCAATAAGGACTTTTGTTGTGCTTTTATCCTTTCCATGTTGGAGAACATAAAAGACGGTGGCGACTCTTGCTTACCGCGACATACGCGATCTAGCTTTAAACAGTCAGTTCTATTTCCACCGATCACACATACGAAGGACTCATTTCCCTTCCACAACCTTTAGACGCTCTTCCAATAAATGATACTTCATATCCTCAACCTGAACCCTCGGCTCTGAACGCTGTACAGAAAACTGATCTTCATCCTGGTCAAAGTCAAAATCCTGATCCTGATAATTTCTTACACCACCCTGATTAGTTCTTCTGTTTCCCACAAGACGAGGTCCAGGAGACGGAGGAAACTGCCCTGCGTTGTGCACAAAAGGGTTTCCTGGCATCTCGTGAAAATTTCCAGCAGGCTGATCTTGTACATCCCCCATTCCTACAGAAATGTCCTGATAGAGCCCTTGATTTCCACCATCCCCTGGATGGCGGTGCTGGTTGTTGACAATGACAGCCAGTTCTTCCTGTCAGCGATTCACATTGGTGATGACCTCCATGAACTGAGTCATATGAGTAGCCATCTGGGCCCTCATTTCAGCGAGTTCAGCTTGAACCTGTTCCATCTGCCTTGGCAAGTTGTTTCTGGTGCAATATCGATGAGTAGTCGTCTTGAATTCTGAATAAGAAAAGCAGCAGAATAAGAAACCCGTATGGAGATAACCTGTAATGTTATGAAGTGCATGATGTGCATGATATGTTTGTCATTTCCAGGTATCCAAGAGTCTTTTTATTCATCAGTCACGACGTGCAACCATATAATCAAAAGAGAAAGTATAATAGGATGAACACTTCAAATTATTCACACGCAAAAGAAATGATGTCCAAGTGACCTCGGTCAATTAAAAATGATAAACAACTAAATACATGTCTTAACAATGAAGCAAAAGAACTGAATAGTAATAACAAACAATTGGTCCCTTCCAACAATTCTGGGGGTGACCAAATACATCAAAAGTAAATATCAGAACTAAATCTCCGGAACTAAACAAGCTTCAAGATATTGACAATACTCTTCCAGTATGGCTTTCTCCTTCAAGAGTTGAGATGAGAAAATTTTACTTTCTTGGAACCGATCTTCTGCAACACACTTCTGGGCTACCTCTCTCTCTCTCTGTCTCTCTCTCGAGCTTAGCATCTTTGTCTTTGAGCTGTTTCTCTAAGTTCTGAATCTTCTTCCTGTAGCTGTTTTCAGATACCTAAAGCTTCCGACACTCTTGCTGAGCCTTACTCAATTCTTCTTCCATTTCGGTGTGAGACCTCTTCCTAGAACTGGTTGCATCATAAGTTTCTCCTTGAGCTTCCTTGAGTTTGCGAGCTAAGTCGGCCCTTTCTCGATCTGCCCAATAATGTTTCATCCCCGCCTCACGGTCTTTTGCACGAAGCTGAATGTTCTCAACATGAATCTGAGTGAACATCTCGGTAGGCACCGTGTTACTCAGAACATCCGGAGGTTGCTCATATAGAGGAGCCGACCTTGCAAATGGTAACCGCTGGATCTTAACCCTGGATTTAACCCACTCTATGTAAGGAACCCTAGAAATAGGAACCTTCTTGCCTAAAGTAGCTCTATCCTTCTTGTGAACTCCCTTCCAAGCACTTGTCACTCTTTTCAACGTCTCAAGATCACTTCCTCTGGCGAAATACACTGATTCAGATGCCTCCTCTACCTTTGGCGGTCCATCCATTGCATATCCCAATTGACGATAAGCAAGCACATGATTATAGCTGATACACCCCTTAGTTCCTATGAGGGGAACATTAGGGAAGCTTCCGCAGCTAGTGATAATACTTTGCACTTCCCCCATGTCATAATTCCACCGGATATCAAATGAAGTAAGTTTAACGAGCCTTGATGACCATCTGAGAGAAAACCTGGTATCCATGAAAGGGCCACTTACTGGTAGATGCAACATAAGCCATTGATACAACATCGAATGACATAAACCTACATTACCACCTTTTCCGTGCCTGGAATGAATAGTGTAAAGAGTATCTGCTAAAAGTGTCGGTATCAGGTTCTTGTTTCTGAAAACACAAATAGCCGCCAAATCCACAAAGTTTCTCTTGCACGGGAATAGGAAGATTCCATATATCATGAGAGCAAACAAAGAGATGAAGTCACTCCAATTGCCTTTCTTTGCCCAGTCTTTAGCTTTCTTCGCTAAGAAATCCAAATAAAACCCTGTAGCATTCCCACTTGATTTCCAATTGTCTTTCACCTCTTTCCAACTCAAACAAAGAATCTCAGCAATAACTTCGAACTTCGGCTTCTCCGATACTTGGACAAAAGGAACTTCATCAGACAACTTAATATTAAGCAGGTACGCGTACTCTTCTAGGGTGGGAACCAGTTGATAATCTTGAAAAGTAAAACACCGCAATTCCTTGTCATAGAACTGGAAGAGAGTGATCAAAGCCATTGGGTCAACTGAAGTGTTAAGGACTAGTATAAATTTGCCATAAGTTTTGCTGAAATTACTCAGAACATCACCCTTCAAATAAGAACTCAATCTCTTCAATTTGGACACATCAGTGGTAGGAATCTGATAAGAGAAAGTATGCCTGGTGAGCTCTTTAACATGAACTGAATCAAACTCAACTAGAGGGGGACCGACCATTTCTGATGGGAAGAAGACCCTTGAATGTCCCTGGAAAATGACATGCGCATACTAGTTATTTTTTTTTACATTATATTTTTTTTAGAAATAAATATGCTATGATGCAATATGACAGGATCAAAGTTTCACACTGGATTGTGGCTGGACCATTATAGAACAACACCACTCAAGATCAAAAGAGAAACTCGAGGCTTCAAAACTCATCATGGGAACCTGAGTCACCTTCGCAACACAAAGTCACCAACAGTACCTGTACCTGTAAGAAAAGTTTTCTCGCCCCTCTCACGGGTGTATTCTAGGTCAAGGTAAGGTTTAAAAGCCAAATCAGAGTACGAGAGTTCGAATGTAGGTATTATCATAGATAACACCTATCCAAACTACCTCCGAAGTCATGGGTCTCATGGTCAGGTCTACAAAGCATCCGCCTCATAGCTGCCATTGCCACTCTATTCCTAGTTCATATGGAATTCACTCATAGCCTGGGTACGAGGCCTTTTACCTCATGGAAAAACCCACCCACCAAGAAAATCCAGAAACCAAACAGTCTAGCTGTTGTACCCCAAAATTTTCCTTCTCATTTTATCAAGATTTCTCCTCACAAGACTCATTGGACTCAAGACTAAATTAGGGTTTTGCTCTGCTCAAGACATCTCCTTGCACTGATGACCCCAATTAGGGTTTGAATTTGTACAGGGATTTTTGGACTTCCAATGCTCAAAGTGACTTTCATACTTCATGTTGTACCTATAAGATTGCCTCTACTAAGTTTCAAGCCTTGAATCAAATTTTTGCCCAGTCAATTGGACAGTTGACCTAGAAATCAACTGTATTGGGGAAAAAGTCAACTGTGGCCAATTTACAGTCAAACCTCACAATTTTTGATCCACATCAACATTATAGAATCATATGGACCATTTGATCAAGTTTGTACCACAACTCCTCAAGAAATTTGATCAGATCATCAAAAGGGCAAAATGGTCATTTTTAGGGTTTTGACTGCAGAAGGGCAATTTCTGACTTTTCACCTAGCCAATGGCAAGTTGGGTTCAAGCATGGATTCAAGGGCTTCATCTTGACCTATTCATAAGGTTCAAAAGATCTCAATTGCATTGGATTGACATATGAATTTTTCAGTCAACTGATCAAAATTTGACTATACACTGAAAAGTCAAACTTTGACTTTTTGGTCAAAATCAAGTGCCAAGGGTCATTTTTCATCAAGATATGTCAAAACATGAAACTTGTTCATCAAGAAACCTAATTTTTCAAATTAGGGTTTAAAATTGAAAATTTTCATAACTTAGAATTTTTCTAAGTTATGAAATTTTCTTATTTTTTCCCAACTTTGCCCAACATTTTCACCATGATGAAATTGGATTCAAACAAAAATTCCAACATGAAAGTTGTAGTCCTCCACAAAGTATACAACTTTTATTCACAAAGTTTTCCCAAAAGAAACTTGTATCTCAAGTTATGATTTTTGGAACAAGGGTCCATGAAACTTTTAACTTAGTGAAATTTTGCCCTAGTTTAGGCAGGATTTTGACATATCTTCATGACCATTTTTCACATAGTTCCACTTGGGATCTCAAAATACATTTCAAATATGTATTGTAGATCATGTTACAAGATTTACAAAATGTCCAAGAAATCTCCAAAATCATTTATGGTTAGGGAGAATCGAAGATTTGAATTTGGCAAAAACTCACTTTTGATCCATGGCATTTTCATGTTGATACAAGTTGCAACTTCCATCCGGCATTGTTTGTACTTGATTACAGGTCCCTAAACCCTTTCATACTCAATAATTAAATGCAAATCCATTGGTTTGAGGCTTTGTTCTGGTCATGGGAGGATTGCACAAAAGATTAATCCTAAAATAGCAAAAAGGCAACATTGCCATTTTTGTCAAATTTGCTTTATGTCAAATAGAATCCTTGAGCCTTAAACAAAGATCTGGTACAGCACACAATATCCACAAACTTGAGGGGCCAAGATCACAATGTGTAAGCTGGTAGATAGCCTGTACAGGCCTGTCTTGCATCATTGCTCACTTTTGCTTAAAATACAAGAAACTTAACAAATACAACACAACTTGCACATCTGTTATAACCAAGCTTAGCAAGCATTTGAAACGACTTCTTGACATTGCATTGAGCCTGAAACAAGAGCCTTTGATCCCTCAAACACTCTTGAATATCAAATCACCTTCCTCTTGCAAAAACAGGGCAGTTCCTGCACTTGGAGTTCCATAGCAAAAACCCCTCGTGCATTTTGTCCCAAACCTGTTCAAACACATTCCATATAGCCTATCCAAGCTATCCCAACCATTGGCCTTGAACTGTAACTCCATTTGCAAGCTTCACCATTTCTGTTTTTAGCTTGTGCAGGTTGACTTCTACAGTCTTGTTCAAGCACATCCAAAGCAAACTAGGCATTGGGGAAGGTCAGAGGAAGTTCAAGCAAGCTCCCAAACATCTCAGGCCTTACTGAAAAGCTCCACATTGCCATACACGAAGTCAACTGAAACAGGTTTTTGTCAACTTCCTATCTCTTTATTTAGGAATCATTAGGCTTAGGTTTGTGAATAAAAAATGTAGTATTCATAGCCATGAAGCTTTACATATGCTCAGTTTTCATTTAAGTTAAACGTGTTAAGAGAATTTGATTCATGAACTTCCTGAAAAAGTTAGGTTAGAAATTAGGGCCAGAGAAATTCTCTCTGGTCTTTGAGAGTTAGATTAAGTTTCTTATATGGTTGAATTCGTCTTGAAAAATGCTACAACTTTGATGTTATGAGTTTTTGCATTAGAGCATGTATGCAGGATCTGGACATTTGTATAGGGCGCGCGTTTTTGTTTTTGACAAAGGTTGAAGATGAAGTTCTTGGGCTGGGCTTGGTTCTGGCTCACTTTTTGCACCCTCTGCCTTGCTGACTGCACCCCCTGGCCCATTTCTTTATATTTTTGTATTTTTGCATTTATTTTTCATTTCTGATTTTATTTTATTATTTTCTAAACATAAAAAATACAAAAAATATTTTTATAAATTTTCACATTTATTTTTGTATTTTATTTTATTTTTCTAACATAAAAATAATTTAGTTAGTATATACTTTTATTTTATTTAATGAAAACTTGAAAATAATACATAAAAATATTATGCTTTTACTTTTTTTATTATTTATACTTAAATAATATTTTTTCTAAATATATTTTATTTTTGTATATACATTATTTTATTTTATTGTACATAAATAATATATTTAATATATATTTACTTTCTTAAAAGAAAATTAGGGTTTTTACCCTTATTAAAAAATAATAATCTTTTATTTCTTTTTTTATATATACATTAAATATTTTATTTTTACATACATAAAAAATAAACAAAAACATTTTTTGCATATTCATAATATTTTGTGCATTTATTTAATTGATCATTTAAATACTTTTCCATTTATTTATTTGTACGATTTATTCAATTTGGATGTAATAGTAAATATTAGGGTTTTAATTTCTTGCAAAATAATCCCCTATTCAAAGATTTTACCCCCCTTCCCATATTAAATGTTGTAATAGTGTAGATTTATTTTACGCATTTATACTTTCAAATATGCCATGTTAGAGATTAGAGTTTGTATGCAAAAAAAATCCAAAATCAAAACAAATAGCTTAACTAAAACAAAGACAAAAAAGCATGTAAATTGACAACACAATGCACACTTGCACCCCTAAGATTTCATCCACTTGTTGCCTTTAAAAAGGTCATGTTATGCATGTTGAGTACTTTGTAAAAACAAAAACAAAACAAAAGATCATAGTCCCTCGATGACGCTATCTTGGTTGCCTAAACAAAATGATCTAGTCCCTCAAAAAAATTGTTAAAGATACTTAGCATAATTGCTATCATGGTCAATACGATGACCCGCGCCTGTCCCGTTTAACATCCAAAGATATGGTTGTTTACCAAATACAATGGTAAAACAACAATGTCAAAGGGTTAAAAATGTACAAGAAAGATCTTTGAGTAGATAGGGTAGACAACTCTTAGTTACTTGATCAAAACTTGCAAAACATCTTTGCTATTTTAAAACGCACATCACATCACAATTTCAAAACATTCCCCAAATATCAAACTTTCAAAACATTGAAACATCTTTTCAAAAGACAATACACCTTTGTATATATTCAAACAAGAATCATTACAAAGGTTGCCACAACGATGGCCTCTTTTTAAAACATTTTCAAAACCACACACAAAGCACCATTTCAAACAATTGGAAAAGCAAAGCAAGTGATCTAAACAAGTAACTAAGAGCCCATGGAAAACCATGGATGAAAAGGGTGCTAGTACCTTCCCTTTTCATAATCTACCCCCCGAACCCAAGAAAACATCTCAAAGGTCTTTCCTGTGCTTTTTGACCTTTCCTTTGGATAAAATAAAAAGTCGATGGCGACTCTTGCTAAACCGTACAATTACGAACACAAACGCAAAACCTCAAGTCATTTCTCCCACCGTATCACAGAACTGGAGACTCTACCGGGGACAACTTTAAAAGTGGAGTAACCTTAGGGTTTAGATCACCTTTACATACTTATCTTGTTTGCTTTGATTGCTTTACATTTGGTTCTCTTGTTTGGGTTTGAATCCTCCTCCCGGATTTTTGGGAAACATTCATAGGTAAATAGCAATACGTTGTGGAAACTGTGCAGGGTATACTGACATGGTTGAAGCAATAACTATATTAGTGCGACATATTTATGGGTACCGGTAGCCTTTGAGTCAATCAAAGAGAATACGGGGCCGCTGAGTGATGTCATGAAGCACTAATGGACTTTTAGAACCTTTACTTGACTATCTTGGCCTTTTTAGGGGTAGTGAGATGACCGGCTTTGGTGCAGTCTGAAGTTGGTAGATACTCGATACTACACTCATTGAGGTTTGTTTTCTTGGAATATTTCGGTCACCAGTAAAGTGGCTAAACTGAAACAATGAACACAAAAAATAATCCAGTGATATTGAGCTCCTTAGAACCCGGTTACTATTTATAGGACAGGTTGAGCCAACTAACTTCAAGAGGGTACTTACCTATGAAACCCCATGCAAGCATGGAACTAGGATCTTGTATGATTTGTTTGTACATATACTTGTGCATACATCATGAACATCATAAAGCATCATATGCATCCACGAACCATTTCAAGGGTTTGGATCTTCATCTTTGTTCTTGTTTTGTAGGTCATGGAATCACTTCGCAGGAAAACAATTCAGGTCAACTTTGTGAGAATTCCTCCTCTACTCAAGGAGCTTGTTTCCAAGATTCCATAGAATTCTCCCTTCAGTGAAATAAATGGTAGACTTCTCAACTTGGTCAACTCCAGCATTGAAGAAGAAATGGTGAAAGTTCTCTTCCAGTTCTTTGACCCCTTACACCATTGCTTTACATTTCCTGATTACCAACTAGTGCCTACTTTGGAGGAATTTTCTCAACTCCCGAGGATTCCTATTCTCCATCAACTAGCCTACAACGGTATGGAAAGAGAACCAAAGCCTGAAGATGTTGCTCAAGCCTTACACTTGCTACCATCTGATATCAAAGGTCATTGGGAAACCAAAAGTGGCGTCAAGGGTTTCTTGGCAAAGTTTCTATTTGAGAAGGCACAAGACTGCTGGAATTCTCTAGATCTGCAAGCTTTTAAAGAGATTGTAGCACTCCTCATTTATGGGTTGGCCTTGTTCCCAAACCCTGATCAACTTATAGATGTGAATGCTGTCAAGATTTTCATATCTCGGAATCCTGTGCCTACATTGCTTGGGGATATCCTCCACTTATTTCACACACGAACAATGAGGAAAAGAGGTGTTCTCATGTGTTGTATTCCTCTTCTAGCAAGGTGGCTTATTTCTAACCTTCCCCAATCAGTCTTGAAGAATGAACAAGGCTTGAGGTGGTCACAACGATTGATGACTCTTACACATTCTGATGTTCAGTGGTGTTTTCGGTCCAGAGAAAATGTCATCATCATTGATCGTTGTGGGGAATTCCCTAATGTCCCACTACTTGGCATTAGGGGAGGCATTACCTACAACCCCTGCTTAGCTCTGAGACAATTTGGATATGCCCGAAGGGATGGCCCTCATGACATGCTGATTCATGACTTAGTTTTTGACTTAGACAATGACGCTTAAGGACTTCGACAAAGGTTTATCCGAGCTTGGAGGATGCCCAACAAGGTGGACAGTAAGACCTTAGGACACAAGAATTCCATCCCCCTTGAGACTTACCTCAAGTGGGTACGAACCCGCGCCCAGATTCTTATGATGCCTTACCCCTACATTCTGCCTATGATCAAAGATCCTGTTATGGAAGGAGAGGTTCAATACACCCTCCTACATCCTGAAATGCCAACATCATTGGAATAGTTGCAAAAGAGTTGGATACAGCTCAAGGAAGAACGAAATACTTTTGAAGCCAGCTTCTACGCCAGTGAGAAGAAGGTTTTAGAACTTACTCGTCGACTCCATGAAGAGCAGACTCTCAACACTTACATCGCACCAAAGAGGATGCGCAACGTCTTTTTACATTAAGAATTTTGTAATATTTTGCCCATGGGGCATTTATGTACTAACAAATTTCTTCTTATTAATATGACGTGCGTTCTTTTTTGTTTACAACAAATTTGAATTTATGAATCCTTGATTGCATTACACGAATGCACATCATTCATCATATGCATAAACATGTCTTCACACCAGGTTTCCTTATCTTTCTGCTGTTTATTTCAGCAAGATGGATATAGAGCAGACGGTCAAAGATCTGCAAGCACAGAATTCGTAGTTCCAACAACTCCTCATGACCTTGGAAAAGGGTCAAGAGGACCTTAAAGCACTGTTAGAGAAAGAGAAGGAAAAATAAAAGAAGAAAAAGAAAAGAGCGGGTGTAGCTACTATGGGAAGAAGGTTTGAGAACCAGGCTAGAAGGGTCCTGGATTTCCCCTCGACGTCCGATGAAGGGGTTGGTAAAGGAAATGGAGTTGCAATGCCCTCCGAGTCTGAAGATGAAGAGGAAGAAGAAGAAGAGGAGGAAGATTACTCTGAGCAGCAGTACCCTCCTGCGGACGACAAGTATAAAAATCTGGAAGATCGGCTAGCAGCCATGGAGGTACAAAGAGTACCTGGGTTGGATTTCGAAGAACTAGGGTTGGTTGCTGGGATCGTCATTACCCCCAAGTTCAAAGTGCCTACATTTTCTAAATACGACGGTTTGTCCTGTCCGAAGATGCATCTGCGATCCTACGTCAGAAAGATCCAACCTCACTCTTCTGATAAGGATCTGTGGGTCCACTTTTTTCAAGATAGTTTGTCGGGTACGCAATTGGACTGGTTCTATCAACTTGAGAGATCTGATGTACATAACTGGGAGGATTTGGTTGCTGCTTTCTATCGACAATACCAATATAATGCAGATTTAGCGCCTACTCGTACTCAACTATAGAGTATGGGTATGGTCTCTAATGAAGGCTTTAAGGAGTATGCTCAGAAGTGGCGGGATTTGGCTGGAATGGTGCAACCACCATTGTCGGATAGAGAGCTGGTTGATATGTTTTTGGGGACCCTGTCAGGTCCATTCTTTAATCACTTGATCGGAAGCTCATCTGCAGGGTTCACCGAATTAATTCTGACGGGTGAAAGGGTCGAGGCTGGCATTAAGAGCTGTAAAATTCAGAAGGATGCATCTGCTTCCACCGCTATCAAGAAGACCTTCCAAGCCAAGAAAGAAGCTTCTGTTGTTTACTCCCATAGAAATCAAGGAAGAACGAAGCGCCGACCATCGGTGGGGGCTGTGATGATTCAGAACTCCTCAGCCGATCAACCTCGAAGCAGTCAACCCAGAGCTAACCAAACCAGGGTGGAAAGGCCACAACGACAATTCACTCGGATCAATATGACACCTGCTAAGGTTCTCCCTCATCTGTTAAAGTTAAACCTTACGAACTTAAAAGAGGCGCCAAAAAACCCAAATACCTCTTATCCCTATTATCATTCAAATGCAAAGTGTGCCTATCATTCGAACAGTGTGGGGCACGACACCAACAACTGTTGGGCCCTTAAAAACAAGATCCAAGATTTAATATATGCCAAGGAGGTGGAGTTTGATGCCCCCGAAAAACCTAATGTGATATCCGCTCTTATGCCAAAACATGGTCATAATGTCCATGCTATTATAGAAGATCTTCATGTTACCGCTGTTGATGACTTAATGACTCTGTTGCCAATGATCAAGATGAATCTGTTGAAAGTCGGGATTTTCCCAGGCTGTGGAAAAGATTGTTACTTTTGTTCAACCTTGCAATCCAACTGTTCGCTATTGAAATCAGGCATCCAACGCCTGATGGATACTCAAGAAATCCTCTTCAAGAAAACTCTTGTTACTCCTGTTACTCCAATCAATGATGTTGCTATAATCACCATTTCCGACAATCTTTCCAAGACCTGCAAAAGGCCTGTTAAGATTACACCCGATCCAAAGTTTGTACCGCTGAAGATTACTATGCGGGGCATATCCCATATAAGTCCAACAAGATAATAC
The DNA here is from genome assembly GCA_948472305.1 of Vicia faba. Lineage (NCBI taxonomy): Eukaryota > Viridiplantae > Streptophyta > Magnoliopsida > Fabales > Fabaceae > Vicia > Vicia faba. The sequence goes on along the minus strand of OX451738.1, from coordinate 1,422,532,774 downwards.
TGTGGAATTATGGAGGAGAGATCTTCTACCACAGTGTTAAGAAGATCGAATCAGTCTGTGATCGGTGGAAATAGAACTGACTGTTTTTAATGCTGGTTCGCGAAATGTCGCAGTAAGAAAGAGTCGCCACCGTCTTTTATTTTCTCCAACAAGGAAAGGACAAAAGCATAGCAAAATTCCTTTTCGAGATGTTTCTCGGGTTCAGGAGGTAGATTATAGAAAGGGAAGGTGTTAGCACCCTTTCTATCTGTGGTTATCCACGGGCTCTTAGGTACTTGCTCACTATGTTTTCAAAAGATTTTTGCTTTTCTTGTGTTTGTGGGTTTTGAAAAAGTTTGTTTGAAAACTTCGTTTTAACTCTTGTATCAGTCCTCAAGAGTGTGTGAAGTGTTTGTTTGAAAACTTTTGTTTGAAAAAAGGGTAAGTGCGAAAAGTATTTTTTTTGTTTTGAAAGAGCAAGTACCCAGGAACCTCTACCTACTCAAAAGAAATTAAGCTGTGTAAATGTCCTTTAGACAGTACTATCCCACTATTGAGAAGTAGGTAGCACCATCGTTGGAGTTTTCGGGTCAATTCGATTATAGGGACATGTGGTCACCAAAGCAATAGTAGGACGCCTTAGCGGTAACCCTAATGTCCTAGATCCTTTTTATCCGAGGCAACCGTTTTGAGGCAACTTGGATCTTTAGACAAGAGGGCGACCTCTAAAACACCCTATACTCAATGACCACGTCGAGGCAACCAAGTGAGGCGTACCCTAGGAGTAGCATGTGCGAGTGTGTCAGGATTCAGTTAAATTATCTTTGCACATGTTATGGTGAGCTACAGGTTGATTTTATTTTCAGAGAAGTCTTGTCATGCATAGCCTAATTAACATACATCTAACAGTTAATAGTTGTGCGGAAAGTAAATCTACGCTATTACAAGGCGTCGGGTATTTACATCGCCAAAAACAACCCTTGAAAAGTAAATTGCGGAAAATAAATGAAAGCGATAAAAGGGTCCTAATTAACGCTATTACATCCTCAGAGCAATTACATAAATATGATCACAAAATAATATGCGCGAATAAAAATTGAATCGGAGAAGTCCTTAGGGCTTTGACCCTTTTTTTGAGAAAGAAGTTTTTGTCCTTTTGCATTTAATTAAATTAACTAAAACTAATTAATTAATAAAAAAGAAATATTTTTGTTTTTTTATGTTTTAATGAAAATAAATGAAAAAAGGAAAACATGATTAAAAGTTAGTAAAAACCCTAATTCTACATGATTTTTATTTATCATGAAAATAATTAAAATTAACCTAATTAAAGAACTAAATTAATTGTGTTAACATTTATTTACAAAAAATAATAAATTAAAGGTGAAATTAATAAATCATAATAAAAATATTATGTTTTGGTTTTCTGATTTTTATTATGAAAATAAATTAATTTGTTAGTTAATAGTTAATTAGGAATTAAATTTAAATAAGTAAAAAATAATGAAAGAAAAATAAAAAGGCAAACTCATGGGGTTTGGGCCAGCTTTGGAGGTGCATTTGCAGTTTTGTGGCCCATCATGCTCTTCAGCCACGTTGACCTTTGGGATCAGCTATGCATGTGTTGACTGAGGATTATGATGATCCTTCCATCTGGACCATTAGATTTGAATTTGGAGCTACCTGGAGTGTTGGTAAGTGAGGTACATGGTGGACAACATTATGCAACCTGCATGTGAACATATAGGAAAAAATAGAAACAAGTGTTTTGGGGGACCCGGGGTTCGAAACCAGGTCCCAATGATTCCAATCCAATGCCTTAACCACTCCAACTGCACGCTTTATTCGTTAGTAAAAGAAAAATCAATTATTATATTAACAAACACACAAATATGATGTAACACAAAAACATGCGCGCCCTTTTTTGAACTGACCAATAGTATATCAACAGCTCATCATCTTCTTCCTTCGCCTGCATAAAAACACATTAGATAGCGGGAGTTTTTAACCCCCACAAACTACAGTGGCGAAAAATAGCGAATAGAGTTGTGATTAATATAAATATTTCGCGAAGAGTCAGTCTTGTTCGTCTTGGTTCAACGATTCCAACCATCTATCTTAGGAGTCCTAATTATTCCTGGATTGCAAAGCCCTAATTTGAAAGCTTATGAACCCTAAAATTCGTCAATGGCATTCTGTGATTTATGGCGTTATAATTCAATTGGGCTATACCATTAGCTTTGTACAGTTCCTAGCAACACAAATCAAACACAAAATCATGTTAATGATGCATGAATTAAGCTGTACGATTCTCAGAATAAAATGCAAATCGTGACTCTGTTCTTGATGATTCTTTGAGCTTCAATGCTTGGTTTTGATTGCAAAACGTCCCCGAGAACTCCTGCAATAGATTAGAATCAACAAAAGTCTTTAAATCGCCCTGGAATATAGAAATCAGTTTTGCAATTTTCTTGAATTTTTTCAATATGGTTATGGCTTTTTCTGCAGAAATTTCACGTGTGCATGATCAGGGTTTGCTTGTGTATATATAGGGGACTGAAATTAGGTCAGAATCTTGGGGCAAAAATCCAGGGAATGATGATTTGAATATTTTATTGGAAATGACATATTTTTGAATCTTCATGATTGGAAAAAGTTGCCAATTTTGGAGATATTGCATCTTTGACTTGGTGCACGAAATTGCCAGCCTTTTTAGGTCATACTTGCTTCAGAAAAAGATTGAAAAATCAAATCTTTGTATTTTCCTACAATTTATATTAATTAAATGAATTAATATTGATTAAAAATCCAATTAATTAATAAAAAATAAGAAAATAAATTCAATTAAGCTTGATGGGTCGTGCATAAGTCATGGATAAAGTTTCAAGAAGAAATTTGAGGCCCATTAGCAAAAATGAGGTGTTTTGAGCAAAGTTGACTTTTGCAAATTCACAAAAATTTCCCAACTTCTCCAATGCATATCTTGCTCGATTTTGATCATATGAACATGTTCTTGGACATTTTGGAAAGGTCTTGAAGTACTCTAACCAATGCCCTTGGTCCCATGTCATTTGGATTTACCAATCTCAAGTTATGGCCTTTGACTTAAAGTGCATTTTTGTTGACTTTTGAATTTGACCTATAATGTAGAAATTGATAACTTTTTATGAGAGCATTTATTGGACTTGTAATGTGAAGATGGATTGTAGGAAATGTCACCCCCTTTAAAATGAGCATTGGATGGGATTTTTCTGATGAACCATGAAAAAGTTATGCCTTGGTCAAGGTACAATTGACTTTTCTACTGTCCAAAATTAATAACTTTTTGCATCTTGATGATTTTTGAGCTATCCTTGTGGAATCATGATCAAGACTTGATCAAATGATGATTGTGTACTCAAAATAAGATTTTGACCAAAAATTCTGACTTTTGACTGCAAAATGACCATTTTGCCCCTGCAGTTGATTATGGATCAAATGGGGCTTTTGACTGTGCAAAATGACATTGTGAGTCTTGAAACTTGACATGTAGGTGCTTGAGGATATATGTAGGCCCATGAGACTTGATTGAACCATTGGAAACCTCAAATTCATTGAAAGAAACAAAACACTAATTTCAGCTGTCTTAGGAGGTATTTGGACTGTGCAATCCTTAAGTAATCTTGAACCATTTGGAGATGATTCTTGATAAATCTTGAGGAAATATGGGAGGGAAAATTTTGGGGTACAACAGTTGCCCCTATTCAATCTTCTTAAACCTGAGGATGTAGATTGGCTTGCGTGCCTTTCGTGATCCGAAGGTGGAAGATGATTGAACACTAAAGTGCCCAGAAATTTGCACTCGCATGGTGTAGTATCAGCAATGTGATGTCGGGAATGGGCTTACAGATGCCATTTGGAGATATGATGGATAGGAGGATGGGCTTATAGATTCCATCTGGAAATGTTTGTTGAATTGTAACCTGGTAGGTTGAAAGAAGGAACCTGTGTAGGGTTGCCTGATGATGAGTCCGTGTAAAACTGCATCTTGGAAGAGAAAGAACCGGTGTAGGGTTGCTTCATGATGGTCAAGTAGATAGTTGTCCTGTATGGTTTCAGGTATTAATCTACAATCCTTCGTCCACAGATTTTTCCTGGCTAGTTACAGGTATTGATCTGGAACTTGAAAAAGGTTGGCCGATGAGATAGTTTTCCTGTCTGGTTTAAAGTATTAATCTCTGACCTGAGAAAGAAAGTATTCCTGGCTTGCTACAGGTATTGATCTTCAATCTCTTCAATGTAGATAACTTTCCTGTCTGGTTTCAGGTATAGATCTACAATCAATCGTCCACAGATACTTCCTGGCTAGTTACAGGTATTGATCTGGAACTTAAGAAAAAGTTGGTTGAGATAGCTTTCCTGTCTGGTTTCAGGTATAGATCTCTGACCTAAGAAATAAAGATAGTCTTCCTGGCTTGCTACAGGTATTGATCTTCAATCTCTTCAATGTAGATAACTTTCCTGTCTGGTTTCAGGTATAGATCTACAATCAATCGTCCACAAATACTTCCTGGCTAGTTACAGGTGTTGATCTGGAACTTAAGAAAAAGTTGGTCGAGATAGCTTTCCTGTCTGGTTTCAGGTATATATCTCTGACCTGAGAAATAAAGATTGTCTTCCTGGCTTGCTACAAGTATTGATCTTCAATCTCTTCAATGTAGATAACTTTCCTGTATGGTTTCAGGTATAGATCTACAATCATTCGTTCACAGATATTTCCTGGCTAGTTACAGTTGTTGATCTAGAACTTAAGAAAAAGTTGGTCGAGATAGCTTTCCTGTCTGGTTTCAGGTATAGATCTCTGACCTGAGAAATAAAGATAGTCTTCCTGGATTGCTACAGGTATTGATCTTCAATCTCTTCAATGTAGATAACTTTCCTGTCTGGTTTCAGGTATAGATCTACAATCAGTCGTTCACAGATATTTCCTGGCTAGTTACAGGTGTTGATCTGGAACTTAAGAAAAAGTTGGTTGAGATAGCTTTCCTGTCTGGTTTCAGGTATAGATCTCTGACCTGAGAAATAAAGATAGTCTTCCTGGCTTGCTACAGGTATTGATCTTCAATCTCTTCAATGTAGATAACTTTCCTGTCTGGTTTCAGGTATAGATCTACAATCAGTCGTTCACAGATATTTCCTGGCTAGTTACAGGTGTTGATCCGGAACTTAAGAAAAAGTTGGTCGAGATAGCTTTCCTGTCTGGTTACAGGTATTAATCTCTGACTTGAGAAAGAAAGATTGTCTCCCTGGCTTGTTACAGGTATTGATCTTCAGTCTCTTCAATGTAGATAACTTTCCTGTCTGGTTTCAGGTATAGATCTACAATCAATCATCCACAGATACTTCCTGGCTAGTTACAGGTGTTGATCTGGAACTTAAGAAAAAGTTGGTCGAGATAGCTTTCCTGTCTGGTTTCAGGTATAGATCTATGACCTGAGAAATAAAGATAGTCTTCCTGGCTTGCTACAGGTATTGATCTTCAATCTATTCAATGTAGATAACTTTCCTGCTTGGTTTCAGGTATAGATCTACAATCAGTCGTTCACAGATATTTCCTGGCTAGTTACAGGTGTTGATCTAGAACTTAAGAAAAAGTTGGTCGAGATAGTTTTCCTGTCTGGTTTCAGGTATAGATCTCTGACCTGAGAAATAAAGGTAGTCTTCCTGGCTTGCTACAGGTATTGATCTTCAATCTCTTCAATGTAGATAACTTTCCTGTCTGGTTTCAGGTATAGATCTACAATCAGTCATTCACAGATATTTCCTGGCTAGTTACAGGTGTTGATCTGGAACTTAAGAAAAAGTTGGTCGAGATAGCTTTCCTGTCTGGTTTCAGGTATAGATCTCTGACCTGAGAAATAAAGATAGTCTTCATGGCTTGCTACAGGTATTGATCTTCAATCTCTTCAATGTAGATAACTTTCCTGCCTGGTTTCAGGTATAGATCTACAATCAGTCGTTCACAGATATTTCCTGGCTAGTTACAGGTGTTGATCCGGAACTTAAGAAAAAGTTGGTCGAGATAGCTTTCCTGTCTGGTTACAGGTATTAATCTCTGACTTGAGAAAGAAAGATTGTCTCCCTGGCTTGTTACATGTATTGATCTTCGGTCTCTTCAATGTAGATAACTTTCCTGTCTGGTTTCAGGTATAGATCTACAATCAATCGTCCACAGATACTTCCTGGCTAGTTACAGGTGTTGATATGGAACTTAAGAAAAAGTTGGTCGAGATAGCTTTCCTGTCTGGTTTCAGGTATAGATCTCTGACTTGAGAAATAAAGATAGTCTTCCTGGCTTGCTACAGTTATTGATCTTCAATCTCTTCAATGTAGATGACTTTCCTGTCTGGTTTCAGGTATAGATCTACAATCAGTCGTTCACAGATATTTCCTGGCTAGTTACATGTGTTGATCTCGAACTTAAGAAAAAGTTGGTCGAGATAGCTTTCCTGTCTGGTTACAGGTATTAATCTCTGACTTGAGAAAGAAAGATTGTCTCCCTGGCTTGCTACAGGTATTGATCTTCGGTCTCTTCAATGTAGATAACTTTCCTGTCTGGTTTCAGGTATAGATCTACAATCAATCGTCCACAGATACTTCCTGGCTAGTTGCAGGTGTTGATCTGGAACTTAAGAAAAAGTTGGTCGAGATAGCTTTCTTGTCTGGTTTCAGGTATAGATCTCTGACCTGAGAAATAAAGATAGTCTTCCTGGCTTGCTATAGGTATTGATCTTCAATCTATTCAATGTAGATAACTTTCCTGTCTGGTTTCAGGTATAGATCTACAATCAGTCGTTCACAGATATTTCCTGGCTAGTTACAGGTGTTGATCTAGAACTTTAGAAAAAGTTGGTCGAGATAGCTTTCCTGTCTGGTTTCAGGTATAGATCTCTAACTTGAGAAATAAAGATAGTCTTCCTGGCTTGCTACAGGTATTGATCTTCAATCTCTTCAATATAGATAACTTTCCTGTCTGGTTTCAGGTATAGATCTACAATCAGTCGTTCACAGATATTTCCTGGATAGTTACAGGTGTTGATCTGGAACATAAGAAAAAGTTGGTCGAGATAGCTTTCCTGTCTGGTTTCAGGTATAGATCTCTGACCTGAGAAATAAAGATAGTCTTCCTGGATTGCTACAGGTATTGATCTTCAATCTCTTCAATGTAGATAACTTTCCTGTGTGGTTTCAGGTATAGATCTACAATCAGTCGTTCACATATATTTCCTGGCTAGTTACAGGTGTTGATCTGGAACTTAAGAAAAAGTTGGTCAAGATAGCTTTCCTGTCTGGTTTCAGGTATAGATCTCTGACCTGGGAAATAAAGATAGTCTTCCTGGCTTGCTACAGGTATTGATCTTCAATCTCTTCAATGTAGATAACTTTCCTGTCTGGTTTCAGGTATAGATCTACAATCAGTCGTTCACAGATATTTCCTGGCTAGTTACAGGTGTTGATCTGGAACTTAAGAAAAAGTTGGTCGAGATAGCTTTCCTGTCTGGTTTCAGGTATAGATCTCTGACCTGAGAAATAAAGATAGTCTTCCTGGCTTGCTACAGGTATTGATCTTCAATCTCTTCAATGTAGATAACTTTACTGTCTGGTTTCAGGTATAGATCTATAATCAGTTGTTCACAGATATTTCCTGGCTAGTTATAGGTTTTGATCTGGAACTTAAGAAAAAGTTGGTCGAGATAGCTTTCCTGTCTGGTTACAGGTATTAGTCTCTGACTTGAGAAAGAAAGATTGTCTCCCTGGCTTGCTACAGGTATTGATCTTCGGTCTCTTCAATGTAGATAACTTTCCTGTCTGGTTTCAGGTATAGATCAGCAATCAATCGTCCACAGATACTTCCTGGCTAGTTACAGGTGTTGATCTGGATATTAAGAAAAAGTTGGTCGAGATAGCTTTTCTGTTTGGTTTCAGGTATAGATCTCTGACCTGAGAAATAAAGATAGTCTTTCTGGCTTGCTACAGGTATTGATCTTCAATCTCTTCAATGTAGATAACTTTCCTGTCTGGTTTCAGGTATAGATCTACAATCAGTCGTTCACAGATATTTCCTGGCTAGTTACAGGTGTTGATCTGGAACTTAAGAAAAAGTTGGTCGAGATAGCTTTCCTGTCTGGTTTCAGGTATAGATCTCTGACCTGAGAAATAAAGATAGTCTTCCTGGCTTGCTACAGGTATTGATCTTCAATCTCTTCAATGTAGATAACTTTCTTGTCTGGTTTCAGGTATAGATTTACAATCAGTCGTTCACAGATATTTCCTGGCTAGTTACAGGTATTGATCTGGAACTTAAGAGAGGTTGATGGTAATCATCTTTGGATTGACCTTTTCCTGAAAAGGCAAAACATTAGTTGTATGCAATGTCATGATGTATGAAATGCATGATGTCATGATGTTCTCAAAAATAAATGAGATTGTGTCGTATGCACTTTATCATGTATGTCAGCAGGAGGTATGGAATGTGAAATGTTTATGAATGTATTTTCATCTGGGAAAATAAATCCTTGATGAATGCCGGGAGTTTGTTAAATCCTGGGCTGATGTTGAAGAGTAGAAATCTTCATTTCCGCTGAGGATGATGAACGAAGATGATTGCAAGAATAAACCGGTAGGAGAAGCTGACTCCGTTGAGGGAATAAACCTGGTGAAGAGATTAATCTGTGGGGAATTACTCTGTGGGGAAGAGATGCTTCGCTGAGATTTTAATGATAAACTCCGCTGGGGATTTCGTTGATAAGCTCTGTTGGGGAATTTGATGAACTCCGCTGGGGATAGGAAGAACTTCGCTGAGGACGGTCTTTCCGTTGCAATTTGATGAGGATAACCCAGTTAGATTCTGGTGGGGAATAACCTTCTGAATATGGCTGGGGAGAGATATTTGTACTCTGCTGGGGACAAGCTTCCAGAATCTACTGGGTAAGATGATTCAACTCTCCTGGGGAAACCTTTGAGGAAATGACTCCACTGGGGGTATCTTGTATTCCTCCGGGGAACAATCTTATATTTCGTAGGCGAATATTAAGACTGCCGGGGATGTTTGCTGAGGAATATCTGTATACTCTGCTAGAGAATATTAAGATCTTCTGGGGATACCCAACTTTTCCAGGACTGATGGTAGACCAACTCTGCTTGGGGAGAGTATTGCTGATTTGCTGGGGATACTGTGCCTTTTTAGGGCTGATGGGAGACCAACTCTGCTTGGGGAGAGTATTGCTGAATCTTGTCTTACTCTCGGGGAGTGAAGGTCTCTTGGTCATATTCTTCAGCTGAATCTACCTTGTACCTGGAGGACAGAGCAGCTTGTACAGTTTGGACGATTCTTATTGCCCCAGTTTCTGCGGGAGGAGAGTGCCTGCGGAGGTGCTTGATAACTGCCGATTGACAAATCTTCTTCTAGTAGGCAAGTGACGAGATGACGGGACATAGTCGTACGCTTTGATCCCTAATTTTTGCCTGGACCACCCTTTCGGGTTTTCAGTCCATCGGGATACCCTTTTTTGCCCAAGCCGCCTTTTTAGGTTTTCGACTTGCCGGGTGTACGGATTTTTTCATTTTCATCCCTTATTTTGCCCGAACCCTTTTGGTTCGCCGGGAAGCCCTTATTTTTGCCTAGGCCAGTCGACCTAGCGGGTCTTTGATTATGCGTAGTACTTTTTTGACTAAGTCCACGCTCTCAGAGTGCAGGGAGTTGTCACTGTCAGTAGTGTTGTGTTGCCATGCTACCGGAAGATGTTTGATCATGCAAGATTCATTGTCGGAATTCATGTCCAATGCCCCAAGTGATTCAGGCGGAGATTTGCCCCTGGCTATTTGGCATTTTGAGAGATTCCTTGAATGTTAACTTGACTGCCCCAGATGATGGACAATGATCATGCCGTGCCCCTTGATTGGAAGTGTTTTTGTTCACTAGATATTCTTGTGCGAATTTCTCTGTTGTTGAACAAATAGTCATATGCAAACAATATTATTTTAAGAATGCAAAGCTTATGTCTGTCTTGAAGTTTCTGAAAATGCAGTTTTCAATAAAACAAGCGAATTTTTTGTAAACGTGATGTCAACCCAGGATTTTACAGCAAGCCCTACAGGAGTCAAGATACCTTTTGTAATAGTGTGCTTTCGAACTAACCCATGCTTCAGCTAGGACTTTTAAGGGTTATAACGTGGCCTGGTTCACGGTTTAAGAAATAAAGGATAAAGGCTCAAATTTTATTTGTACCCACCCATTCTTCGTGATGTTCTTCGATCCTAAACTCAGCTAATCGTGCATTAGATCTCGTCTGAGTCTTTGTTCTGATATTATGGTGATGGTTCAGATACTGACATTTTATTTTGAACAGGCAGTCAATTCTTTTTTGTTGAGGGTTTGTAGGACCTCTTTCTTTTTTTGATTTCGTTATCCCTGTTTTTTGCCTGAACTGTTTCTTTTGTGATTACAGTCAGCGGGATGCCCCCGTTTTGTAAGTCTCCTTCATAGGTTTTGACTTATTGGGCTTTTATTTTGAAAGATAACGACTGCCTGTCCTTATGATTATACAGAACCATCCCCATCTTTCTTTTTGGGAGGACTCCTTTGATGCTGTTCATTGTGCACCTGGATCAACTGAGAAAACTACCCTGCCCCAGGTTATAATTAAGGGTTTTAATTTTTGCGAAAAGAAAAACTCCAACTTCTTTGGCTCAAAGGGGTTGACTAGGGATTATCTTCCTTATAACTCCACTATTTAGGATTTGAAACAATGCCTATACCTCATCAGCGGGGTCTGTTCAAAAGCATATTGTAAAGATCATGGTATCGTTTTCGTCATCCTCCCTCAAAAGGTTTAGAATTTTTTAATCGAGAGTTGAACATCACAAAAATGAAAGCAATTTGAATATAGTGAATACGAATGGATTGATTCAAAACAGACATATGCGATGGATTGATAAAGTAATAAAGTTTGACATGAATAAATGTTTGAACAATCAAAAGAAAATTACAAATTGAAAATTCCAATGAACAAAAAGTCTTCTCGTCTTAGGACTTGTCACATCAAATGGTGAACCTTGGAGGGATAGTAGAAGAACTCAGCCTGACCATCTTGTGCAAACTCCAATGCTCCTTCATCAATCAGGTTTTGGATTTTGTACCTCAACTTCCAACAGTCGTCAGTATCATGCCCCGGGCTGTTAGAATGGTATGCACACCTTGTATCGGGATTATAGTTGGGTGAAGAAGTCTTAGGATTCGGGTGAGGTCCTACCAACGTCACCAGATTCAAATTCAATAGGTGTTGAAAAGCTTGGGACAACGGCATGTTGAGCTTGGTAAACGACCTCGGAGTAACCCGTTGCTTATGGCAAGGTTGTTGTTGGACCTATGAGGTAGTGGCAACCTGGAGAGGTCCATTCTTCATCAAACCAAACCTTTGACTCCTCGGAAGTTGATTAATGACTTGATCCTCAGCCTTGACTATTTGCTTCATACTGTTGTGTCTGTCTTGATGAAGCTGGTTGATCATGGTTCTCAACTCTTCTTGCTCCCGAGCTAAGCCTTAGATAAGAGCCATTTGCCCCAGCATCTGGGTTCTCATTGCATCTACCTCAGCTTGCAGATGTTTCAGTCGTTCGTCCTTACTGTCTTCAGGACTCTTCTTGACCAAATTCCCCATGAGGAGTGTTCTCAACTCTTCATGCCCCTTGGATAGGCTTAGGAAGATTTCCCTGAACTGAGTCTCTTGAGTATGAAGATCCTGGTTGTCTTGTTGGAAAGCCATTGCTGAAATAAACAGCGAGAACGTGAGAGACCTGTAAAGGGTGACCTGTGATGCAATGATATGTAGGATATATGTATGCAATGTTTTCAAGGATCTCGCGGGGTAAACAGGAATCTGTTAGAATTTGAATTTCGCAGCTTGATTGAAGGAACTTCCTGTTATTAAGAGTCCTTCTTCAAGAGTCAGGCTCACCATATCGAGTGGGTCATAGCCCCTGACTCAAGTTATCGTGCTTGGATTTCTGGACAACCTTGGCTAGAGGAAAATAAATCCTCTTTGCCCCTTGCTAGACATTTGGTTCATCATGACCTGCATCACAAACCCTTCAGATCCTTGAAATGGGTTAGTCCTTATGCAAGATGTATGCGATGTTATGATGTTACGATGTTATGATGTCATGATAAAGGCACACCACAAGTATTCACAAAAGGAAAACATGGTAAAGGCACACAAGTCACACAAGAGCCCTTAGATTTCAGGCTGGCATGAAGTTTAGGTACTACCCTCTTTCAGTTTCAGTTGGTTAAGACCTGTCCTAAAAATAGTAACCGGGTTCTAGAGGATCTCAATATCACTGACTACCCTCAATCGGTCATAATTCCAGTTTGGCAACCTTTATTTGCAGTCAGAACCATCGCGAGAGTTTAGTCTCAATGAGCGTAGCATACTGCTACTGTTCTATGGCCAAGTTGGTCAATTTAAGGTTCTAAGGTCAGTTGGTGCTTAATGACTCCTCAGAAGACCCATATTCTCCTCGTTCCAACACAAGGGATATCGGTACAGACCAAGGTGTCACACCAACGTAGCTACTGCTTCACCCGTGTCGGTCTACGCCGGACAGGTCCCTCACAATTTGACGTTCACCGAGTCTTGGTCGACGAAGGGAGTTCCGTCGATGTTATCTACAACCATTTGTTCCGAAACTTACAGCTCGACGACACCCACCTTTCACCATATGTGGGGTCCGACCTGTAAGGCTTCAATGGCTCGACCTCCAAACCATGGGGGTACGTTGAGCTCTTTGCCACCTTCGCGGAAGAAACCGCCTCCCGGCAGGTCAAGGTGCGATTTCTGGTCATCGACTTCCCGTCTCTCTACAACTGCATCCTAGGGAGACTAACTCTGGCTGAATTGACCGTTGTGCCTTCCACCGTCCATCTAAAGATGAAATTCTACACAAAGAGGGGACGCATCTCCACCATCTATAGCGACATCTCAGATGCCGGAAGATGTTTCAACGCAGCTTCTAAGGGACAAAGTACGGTCGACCCGCGCACGACCTGCTAAGAGGGCTACTACTGCTCGACCTAAACCATGTTCTGTCAAGACATAAGAGCAAAGGGCTCCACCCAAGGTCGACTCCATCTCGCTCGACACCCGCTTCAACAAGGATGAAGCCCCCAACAGTGAACAGGAACTCCTTCGACCAATCCTGGATGGAGACTTCGAGTTTGTCCCCTTCGATGAAGACCCTTAGAAAGGCATGAAGATCGGCACCGGACTCCCCGACTTGGCGAGGAAGTAGATCAAAGCTTGCTTGAGAGAGAACGCGGACCTGTTCGCATGGAGCGCCACAAAGATGCTCGGACACGACCCCGAGGTCGCCTGTCACCAATTGGCCATTGATCCAACCGCTAGGGCAATAATACAACATAGACGTAGGTAGTCTCCTGAGAAAGCGGAGGCTGCTGAAAATGCTGTAAAAGACCTCCTAGAAGCTAATTTTATTTCTGAGGCCCGATATTCAACCTGGCTCTCAGATGTTGTACTCGTTAAGAAAAATAATGGAAAATGGAGAATGTATGTTGACTATACTGATCTTAACTGGGCATATCCCAAAGACGCTTTTCCTTTACCTAATATTGACATGCTGGTCGACAATTCGACTGACTATAAAATTTTATCGTTTATGGATGCCTACTCGAGCTATAACCAAATCCCAATGGCGATGAGCGACAAGCATTGCAATGCTTTTATGACCAACTCGGGCAATTACTACTATAACGTAATGCCCTTCAGCCTGAAAAACATATAGGCAATGTACCAGCGGATGATGAATAGAGTCTTCTGTGATGAGATCGGGGATATGCTCGAGGTATACATGGACGACATGATCGTCAAATCTCGAACAGATACCGACCATGCTCCCCATCTCAAAAAGTTCTTTTCCCAAGTGAGACAATGCAGAATGAGATTTAACCCTGAGAAATGCACCTTCGGGGTTAAGGCGGGCAAATTCCTCAGTTTCTACCTAACATAATGGGGAATTGAAGCCAACCCTGACAAATTCCAGGAATTCTCCGAGTTCCCTACACCTAGCTCTAAGAAATCCATACAAATCCTAAATGACATGCTCACCTCGCTCTCCCAATTCATGGTGAAATACGTGCAACACGCTATTCCATTTTTCAAACTCTGCGCAAAGAGACAGCCTTCGAGTGGACCGAGGAATGCAAGCAAGCCCTTCTCCATCTCAAGCAAAGCCTTTCTCAATTCCCCGTGTTGTCGCGACCCGAGGACGGGGAAACCCTGTTCCTTTACATGGCCGTCTCCGTCTCTACCGAGGCCGTAAGTGCGGACCTCGTTCTTGAGACTCCAGACGGGAAAAAGCCAGTGTATTTCATGAGAAAAGCAATTCAAGGGCCCAAAGTCAGGTATCAACAGATTGAGAAGGTGGACTTGGCCCCCGTTAACGCGGTGAGAAGGCTTAAACATTACTTCCTGGCACACACGATCATCATACAAACAGACCAACCCATAAGATAACTCCTATATCGACCAGACACGGAAAGTCGAATGCTAAAATGGTACTTGGATCTCTCGGAGTTTGACATCCAGTACAAGAGCAGGAAGGCCCTCAAGGCCCAAGCACTAACCGACTTCGTCGCAGAGATGATCGCACATGATCCCCCCATAGGGAAGAAGCACAAATGGACCATGTTTATGGATGGAGCTTCCAGCTCGACAAGGAGCAAAGCGGAAATCCTCCTCGAAAACAAGGAAGGCATCATGATTGAACACTCCCTCACCTTTTCTTTTCTAACATCGAACAATCAAGCTGAATATGAGGCCCTGCTCGCAGGATTAAGACTGGTCGAGGATTTGGGTGCCCAAGAGATACAAATTTTCACTATCTCCTAACTTGTCGCATCTCAAGTTCAAGGGGGATACCAGGCTAAGAACAACAGCCTCATTGAATATTTAAACTTGGTTAGAGAACATATGAAGAAGTTTGATTAGCCAGAGATCATCACGTGCCACACGAACAGAACACACGGGCCAACATGCTTTCAAAGATCGCGAGCAGAAAGAAGAAAGGCGGGAACAAATCCGTCATCCAAGAATCCCTTTCTCGCCCGAGCATTGAAAAGTCCACTATGCCACCCGAGGTAAATGCCATTGGGGACATCTCATGTTGGATGACCCTGGTGTTCAACTTTGACAAAGGAGGAACTTCCCGTGGACCAAAAAGAGGCAGCCGCGACCAAATGAAGAGCATGTTCGTACGTGGTACTCGAACACAAACTTTACCATCGGGGATTCTCCATCCCACTCTTAAAATGTGTCAAAGAATCCGCAATCCCCGAGATACTGCGGGAAATCCACGAGGGAATCAACGCCAACACATGGGCGGAAGATCCCTAGCACGAAAGACACTGCGAGCAGGTTACTACTAGCCGACTATGCATCAAGACTCCAAGGAGCATGTCAATAAATGCGACAAGTGTCAGAGGCATGCAGACATGCACCTTACGCCTCCGCACAAGCTAAACACACTATCCTTCCCGTGGTTGTTTGCATGGTGGGGAATGGACATCCTCGGACCTTTCGTGCAAGGGACATACCAAAACAAATTCCTCATCGTGGCCGTCGACTATTCCACGAAATGGATAGAGGCCGAAGCTCTAGCAAAAATCATTTCACACAACATCCTCCATTTCTACAAATGAAACATGCTTTCTCGATTTGAGATACCACAAGCGCTCGTCATTGACAACAAGACCCAATTCACTGATCAAGGTTTCCAAAGCTTCATCACCAAACTCGGCACCAAGCAGCACTTCACCTTAGTCGAACATCCCGAAACTAAAGGGCAAGATGAGGCCGCAAATAGGGTCATCTTACGAAGTCTCAAAAGAAGGTTGGGAGAGGCCAAAAGAGGGTGGGTCGAGGAACTCCACAACATCCTATGGGCATATCGAACAACACCCTACTCAATGACGGGTGAGACCCTATTCCGACTAACCTATGGAACCAAGGCTGTCATTCTTGTAGAAATATTAGAACCGTCCAGAAGAACCGAGGCCCCTCTGGACGAGGAAATAAATGACGAGGCCCTAAGAAAAGAGCTCGACCTAGTCGAGGAAATCTGTTCATGAGCGGCTCTTCGCGAGGCCATACTGAAACAACAAATATCTCTTCTCCATGACAACAAAGTCAAAAAGTGTGAATTCCATCTCGGTAGCCCAATCCTGCAGAGAACTCAGAAAGATTCCCGTGAAGAGAAGCTAGCTACAAACTAGAAAGGACCATATCGCGTTCGCGGAGCTACGGGAACCGGGAAATACTACCTCTAGTATTTAAATGGAGAACCACTACCTCAATCATGGAATGCCACAAAACTTAAACAATATTACATCTAAGTCCATATCCTACTACGGGCATTGGCAGTCGACCAATCCTCTCCAACAAACGACGGGATAAGCTCGACCATGTAGGCATGTTAAGGTATAGACATGACCTCCAAATATCAACGCCAACGGGTTGTTGTTCATTTATCAAGCAGAACCTTAGCCCAACATGGACACCTCAATCAAGCTCTGTTATCGAAGTACCCAACAGGCAGAACACCCATCTCACGATGGGTAGTTCACGCCGCGAGGTTAAGATCCCGACTGCGGTCTTGATCTCGTTCATCGGATCCCTACTCCATTTCCTCGACACATTCGACATGTGTCGATCACAACCAAGGTCAAGCGCAAATATCCAACCTTAGAAATACCAACTTTCATACAATAAGCAAGTCAAACACATCGATAACCAATTACTTATAAATAAATAGGCATAAAGGCAAAATGAAGACATTCATAAATGTCGACCATGAAGCCCGACGCTGTTTAAATAATTACAAAATTAGGCACGAAGGCTACAAATCCAAAATAAAAAAAGAACGGGCACGCAGACCCTGAAACAAATAAAATCTCATCCTCCCCGTCACTATTATCGAGAGGATAGAAGATTTTTCCATCAATCACTTGGTTAAACAGCCCCGCTCATTCGACAACAATCTCGACCACCGGGTTCAAAATCTTTAGCTGCTCCATGGCCGTGTTGAAACCATAGTCGAGTGTGTCCATGATGTCTTGCTCGAACACCCGGATGTGCGTAATTAACTCTGATCTGGACACCATGGTGTAGCGGTATAAATTTTTAGACTAAGACATTGGATTGACTTGACTCGTACAGATCAAATAAAAAATTTCTACTGTGCTTTATTGTTTCCAAAGGAATGGGAAAAGAGCGAATAACCCCAAAAGAGGGGGAGAGAATCTAAGTTCATGGGATGGTTACACAAAAGGAATGTATTAGCACCCTAAACATCTACGGTACTCCGCAGGAACCTCTTTGAAAATCTGTGTATTTTGGCTATAAATGTTGTATATAAAAATAGATGGTGGAGATGAGAAAAGAAGTATATTTTTTACAATTTTTGCACCCGCCGCGGTTGCGAATCTTTAGTGCCTACGTACCACCTTCCATGCAATAGGGGATTAGGGTACTCATAATTCACCTTCAAAAATTTTAAAACACAATGTGTGTTGGTTAATTTTAAGGGATGAGACATCATCTTCATATCCGTGTGGAAGAACATACTTACTACCCACGATTATGAGAAAGGAGAATTTGCATCATCTTAAAGTGGAGGATATAGCTTGGATTTTAAAATCAATAAAGCCTCCCTCAACACCCAAGCGGAAAATATCTCACTTCACTACATATTGTAGAAGTATAGTAGCTCGCATCACTACAAGGATTGACAAGAGTCTAATCATTTGAGAAAGTTTTAAGGATAAAAGCCAAAATGGAAAAATTATTTGAATGAGATTGATTGACTTTTAGTCTTCTCACAAAAAGGTCAAAGTATTGTTAAATTTTTTAAAGTTTGATTAAGAAAGTATTTTGAAAAGGGCGTAAACCTAAGTCCAATTTTATTGTGAAGGAAATTCAAGTTATAAAACAATAAGAGTTTTGAAAAGGAGGGAGAAGATTTTTGAAATTAAAGAAGATGGGAGGAGATGAAGAGGCTACCCTAAAACATAAGGTAAAAGCTATGGAAAAGAGCCACCTAACCAAAAAGAAGCCAACACTTGACACAGTGAGTCAATGTAGAATTCCCATCCTTTAGATTTGAAACCAAACAAATAAAGATAATAAAACCTCTTGAGAAAACCAAGCTTCAAAGGCAATATGTCTTCACAAAAATTGGGCAGAGTAACGGCTGCATACAGATGAATTCCCAATCACAGACAAAACACATAATCAGAATAACCTTCACACAAAGAAAATAAACAACCCAATGTCTTGGGGTAAACCCTAAGAACTCCAGACAAAATTGCAATAGAAGTCACAAGGCCTCAAAGTAGTTCAAGGTCTCAAATCCTAAGTCCAAGAAGTCCATAACTCCAAAATGCCAAGAATAGTAACCAAATAGTCCAAGCAAAATTAAAGTTTTTTATTGTTCAAGTTGATTATTAGGTATATTCAAAAAGAAATGAAAAGCTCAAGTGAGCAAAATAAAAATGACATAAAGATAAATGCTCAAGTGAGCAAAGATGAAAATAACATGAAACGGAAATGCTAAAATAAATGTGCTTAAAATAAAAAACATAAAGTAAAAGCATAAAATAAAGTCAATTGTTATAAATTAGAGGTTACTTGAATGACCATCTTGAAACTTTCATTTGAAAACTCATTAGAAGATTGATAAAATCAAAGCCTCTTAACAACAATTTTCATTTGTTTTTTGTCAAGTATATCATTCATTTAAAAATCTCAAGGCAATAACAAATGATCAACGATGTTTAAATGATTCACTTAGTCCAAAATTTATGATGATTCATTAGAGGATTGATAAGACCAAAGCCTCCTAACAATGAACCTCAAGGTTGTAAGATCAAAGGTTTCAAATTAAACATGCTTGGGCTTACAAACATAAGTTTGGGCCACCAATGATCATTTCTCGAATTAGGACAAAATTTAGCGTTATGTTAAGCAATTGTAAGTGGACTTATATAGAAGTCACACCTATTTTGAGGTCGTTCAATAGTAATCTATAAGTCATATGTTTGGAGAGATGATATTTAGATCATCCTCTAACAACATGTAACACAATGAGAAAGGGATAAGATGAAGAGGGGGGATGCAATGTATGAAATTAGGGTTTCAAATATCATCAACACCATTCATCCATTTTGGTGGATTTGGTTTCTCAACCTATCAACATACAAGATCCAATGAGGTTGAAGAATTTGTCACCAAATAATGCCCGAGTCAGAATAAAATAAAATAATAAAAACAAAACTCAATAAAATAATATTTAAAGGGTTAATTAAAAGGAAAACAAATGGTAAAAATATACAAAGTATATTAAAACACTAAATAAAAATCCTAAAAAAAAGTCAGAGATCAAATATGATTTAATAAATGTTGAAAAAAAAATTTTAAGTCAGAAACTATATTTTTAAAATAAAAGAAATAGGTAAAACAAACTAAAAATGGTGAAAAATAATAAAATCAGAAATAAAAATAAAACAAGGTTAACAAAAATCGTCAAGAAGGCCAAAGGACCTTTACATAATTTTTTCAGAATTTTAAAATTAAGAAAAATATTTTTTAATCAATTAAAACAATTCAATTAAAGTGAAAAATTATAAAAAATATCAAATTATAAAATAAAATTGTGAAAAAATAAAAATCAGAAAGAGAAAAATCCAAAATATTTTTAAGATTTTTTTTCACATTTTTTTAGTTGGAAATGAATTTTTTATAAATTTTTGAAGTTTAAATCAATTAAAATATAAAAATCAGAAGAAAAAAAAGAAGAAAAAAAGATATAGACCATTGGGTGAATGTCGAAACGCATTAGTAATCAGATCCAAGGGATCTGGCGCGATGTGCATACCATGGTCCTTAGTAAATTAACCACTGGATCAATTATTAAATCAGATTTTGAAAAAAATAATTGACGCCTTGTGATTGGTTGAGAGATGACACATTAGTCATCTTCAACCTCCAGCCACGCCCAAAACCATGTTCCTCAAACTGTAAAATTAGAGATTCAGACTAATGCCATTCTCTTCGTCTCATCAAGACGATGGAAAATGTACCCTCGCGAAAAATTTATATAAGTTGTAGCTCAGTCGATTTGAAGAAAACCAGAAGAAAAAAGTTGAATAGGGATTTGAAAATTCATGATCAAAACTCAATTTTAGTTAAAAACAAATGTTGTGACTAGTATCAGAATGATGAGAGCTTCATTGTGGTAACAAATTTTGAGAGAATTGATGAAGGAATCTACCTATTGAATTTTAAACTCAGAGCTCTAAAACTTGACTTAGCTAGCACGATTTAGGATGCTTTAAGGCTTGGTTCTTCTTCTGTTAGCTTCAGTGAAGTTTAAGGATGGATAATTGACAAAGAAAATGGATTGTGGAGGGCTGTAAAATCAAATTTGAAGTTGCAGAAATATGGGTTAGGAAGAGAGTTGGGCAGGGTGATTCTGGTTGTCTAAGCTTGAGAGAATGAGTGAGATATAACCCTCTATTTATAGGGAATCAAATGGAATGCTCAAGCGTGTGGAATGATGAAGTTTGGAGGGAAATTGTGTGAAGTTGCAAGCATGAAAAGTGTGACTTCTATTTTGCTCAAAACTCAACCAAAACTTGTGTTTCAAGGTGCTAATCACTTCTGGAAAATTGTTAAACATGATTAGAAGTAAAAACGCGCATGAATTTAGTGATTAGAAGCTGAATTGTGCATTTCAAATTCTGACTTAGAGGAAAAAATCTGTTTCAAGGTACCAACTTTGAATCAATAGCATTCATAGCTCAAGGGGTCTTAAGACATGATTCTTGAAGCAGTTAAAAGATAAGGTTAAAATCTTTACAATGTGCAAAGAATGGAATCAAATGGATGCTTGAGCTAAAAGTTACAATGAGTCAAAGTTGAGAAAAAGATGTTGACTTTTTGTACTTAGAAAAATTCTAAGTTTTTCTTCAAAAATCATCTATAATATCTTGCATCCAAACATGACCTTCCACTCAAAATTTGCTTTTGACCAAAAAAGATGGCATGAAGTAAATCTCTTAAATGACATTTTGAGATTTGAACCATTTAAAAACTCCAAGAATTGAGAAAGTTATGGCTTTATGAAGTTGGTGAAAATTCATGAGGTGACCTATAATCTTTTGTATTCTTAAGGGCATCTTCTATCCATTTTCAAGCTTTGCATATAAAAGAAAAGTTGAAGATCACATCATTAAGATCATTGTGGAAAAAGAATAGGTACAAGGAGATAAAAATTGACCAATTTATGATCTTTTGAAGTCACACAAAGGAAATTGATGGCCTATCTAGGGGACATGTAATCTTTCTCCATCATTAGGAATCTTCCACATAAAATTATCTTGAAACTTTTTAAGTTATTGGTGTATATCCCTCTAAAGAGAAGAATTTATTTGGAATTACCCAAAAATCTGAAAAGATGAACAAGATATGGCCTTTAGACGTTCAAAACCTTAGCTCCTAGAGCAACAAAATGCCTTGGGAACCCCTTTCAATTTTGACAAAATTTCTTTCATAATAACTCTTGCGTATGAATAGAAGTTGTTGTGGATGATAATAAGAACCCATAGAAACAAAAAGCACCTACAAATGTTTAGAATTGAGAGAGTTATGCACTTATGATCAAGAAAGCAAGAACTTGTCCAATTAGGTCAAACTTCTTCAATCAACCCTTGTATCTTCTTATTTCCTTTGACAAATTGAGGCATGATGAATCATAGTATATCTTGTCATGATATAAATTTAAAGTATCTTTTTTGTACCTTAAAATTTTCCCTCCCATTTTTACTCAAGACATGTTCATTAGGGTCCTCAATTGCTCAAGAAGCTTCAAATGATTTCCAGAGCACCCTATATGCCTCAACATAATGGCACTACTGAAAGATAGAAAAGAAATGTACATAAAAAGGTGTAGGTCGAAAGCTGAAAATATGCCTAAGAGCCTTTGGGTCGAAACAACTTCGACAGCAGTACGCATTCTAATTTGATGCCCAATGAAGCACCAGGATCGAAGGAAGGATGGTTCGAAAGAAAGCGTGAGGAGGCTTTTATGAAGTCTTCGATTGGAAGAGTGTCATCAAAGGGTCCGTCTTTGAACCATGGAACTATGAGCTATTCGAATCATTACAAGGAAGGCACACTTTGATTTCCATGTTGGTTGAATGGGCGCTTCAAATAAAAGAATATTTTGAATTCGAAAGCTTTGATCTTATGGTTCAATTGCACATGCAACCTTCAAACATGGCGTGATCGAAGGACAGTTAGAGACGAATCAGCCCAATATAAGCCATCTTAGAGTTCTTGGGTCAATGTGTTTCAGACATGTATCTAAACAGGTGAGGAAGAGGTTGGATGATCGAAGTAAAAGTCTTGAATGCTCACAGGTTATCCTTCGATTGGTACATATAAGCTATATTCACCAATTGAAGGTTAACTAATGAGTAAGAAAGATTTCTTATAGACAAAAGAAAAGGGTGGGAGTTGGAATCGAAGAACCATATGCACCAATGTGTTCCAAAGGAGTAAAAACGAAGCTTCGACAAGATAGGATGAAAAGGTGGTGCTTCGATTGGTCTGATTGAAGGAAAAGAGATCGAAAGGAACAAGAGTTGAGTTTGATCGGGCTGATTGGAGAGTTTTCAGATCAAGCAACAAAGGCAGATAATGACTCAATAGAAGAATCCCTGATGATGGGGCCTCGAACCATTCAAATTGGAACTCAGAGCCATCGAAGAACAAAGCTTGGGAGCACTCGAAGGAGTCAATATGTGAAAAGTTGAATGGGATGAAACCTGTCCAGGTTCACTCAAAGCCCAAATTGGTAGAAAATCATCAAAAGTGGAAACTTTTTAAAATATTTCGATTCTGCTTTCAAAGCCATGCTTAATGGCTGATTCATGCCATTTTCTTCCACCACCACACCCCTATAAATACAAGACATGATTGTCTATCAAGGGGCCAGAAAAAACATGCATTGCCTACACACACAAGAAGCTTCCCCAGAAAACCACACCAAATTCTCCAAACCTTCACAATATTGTCAGAATCGAAACAATCTTTGCAGGCCTCCTCAAACCAAAATAAGAATTCCACTCATTCCATGAAGGTTCCAGGAGACGTTTCCACACGTTAGGAAGGCCCAACGCACGCATGAGTATCAATCACGCAATCCCTTTGTTGGTAATTTGTCTTTGATCTCAAACTCATTCAATATGTAACTTAAATCTATATTGATTGTATATCCATGCTATTAATGTTTTAAATGTTATTCATGTAAGTTTCAGTTCCCAAAACACAAAATGCCATTTTTAGGGCATTCTAATCTAGTTCCTTCGAATCTCAGGATTCATGTATTTTCAGGATAAAATAGCTTCAGATTTGGACTCAAGGGTTCGAATTAGGTGGGGATTTAAATTAAGGGGAAGGACCTGGGTTCGATACCCAGGTCCTGCATTTTCATTTTTTCTAACGCTTTACATGCAGATTCAGTGTATCCAGCTAGTGTATGCATACCATACATCACATGGTCAACACCAGGAGATCTCATCTGATCTAGATTAACGCATCCAAGCGTGCAGATCACCATGGGCACTCAGAGGATGTCCTTACTGGATCACAAGACAGAGTTGGACTCCTACTATCTTGGGCTTGCGTTTTGCAAGTCATACCCCCCATATTTCTACTGATGTCCTGGCCCATTTACCTCTTTCCTCTTTTTTTCTATTTATTTGTTTAATTGTTTTTTTTGTTATTACAATATAAAATTAGATAAAATCATAAAAATATTAGGTCAACTTTTTTTCAATTGAATTAATTTTGTAAATTAATTAATAATTATTTAAACCATTTTATTTAATTAAAAACTAAATAGATATAGGATTTTAATTCATTTTCTTTTCATATTAAAAAATACCAAAAAAGCTTAGAAGATTAATCTATTTTCTTTAATTTCATTTTTCTTTAATAATTAACTTTTTTCTTTAAATATAGATTTAGATTAATTACTTTTAATTCAACTATTTTCTTAATATGAAATAAAAACAAACAAAAAGATTTCCTTTCACTTAGGTTTTAGACGTCTTTTCCATTTCGCGCGCGTTTGATATTTCTACTTTATTTTCATATTTTTGTAACTGCCTACTTAATGTAATAGACTATAATTAAGACCTTTACTTTACTGTTTTTCTCTCTCTTTATTTTCCCCAAAGTTTGGACATGTAAATAATTCCCCCTCCCCGAAGCCATGTAATAGTTAGGATTTTACATTTCCGCACTTTTAATTTCTACAAATTATTAACTGCTTAGATGTATGATTAATAGGATTGTATGGCAAGACTAAAAGCAAACATTAGCAAACCTAACACAAGATAAATAACTGAAAATAACACTATTGCACATACGCACCTCTAGGGTACCCCACTTTGGTTGCCTTCAGAAAACAGTCACAACTCTCGAAACGTGAGAGATTTTAGTGGCTACCCTCCGGTTTAAAGATCATAAGTCCCTCGATGACCCTCTCGACGTTGCCTCAATAAAAATGGTCTTAAAACCTTATGGTAGTTACTAAGATTTCTTGCCCAGTTGCCTTTGTTACTGTACAAACGTCTCTTCGAATGCCCCTCAAACATCCAACGACTAGGGCTACCTACTCACTAATAGTAGGATAGCATTGTCTAAAGGAAAAGAGGAAAAGAATAACCCTTTTGGGTAAAAGTAGATATTTCCTAGATGCTATGCTCAAAACAAATTTTTACACATACATAAAACACTTTAAAAAAACATTTTCAAAATGCTTTATCAACACTCTTGAGGACTGATACAAGAGTTATCATAAAGCAAGTTGCCTTACTATTGGCATTTCAAAAATACTTTCAAAACACACAAAGCACAAGGTATTTTCCAAATGAGCTAAGAATTTAAGAGCCCGTAGATAACTACGGATGGGAAGGGTGTTAACACCTTCCCTTTCCATAATCTACCCCCCTTACTCAGAAAACTCTCGAAAGGTTTTTTTATATTCTTTTCACCCTTTACTTTGTTGGATAAAATAAAAGTCGGTGGCGACTCTTGCTTACCGCAACATTTGCAAACATAAACGCAAAACCAGTATAACAGTCGGTTCTGCCACTGTATCATAATCTTCAATCATGAAGCTTGAATCTCAATGAAACTTTGTTGAAGAAGGCAAGGAAATAAACTCATGAATCTATAAATCAAATTGATGAAATGTGTTGTGCCCTTACCTATACTAATTATCAATTAGAGCAAACATTCATTGTATTTACTATTTAAAAGTTAATCAATACAAAGCATAGATGATCATAATATCCAAATTAAAGAGCTTGGTGATTCCTCATGAGCAAACTTAAAGATAGGGAGAAGAACCAAACCCAAGTGTAATCTTAATATGATTGAGTTGATATGAGATGATAGAGGAATCTTAGGGGGGAAATTTTGGGTACAACATCTGCCCTTCTTTAAGTGTCTTCTATCCGGAGATACAAAGGTTAAAATCTTCGTGTCGACGCGATTGAAGATACTTAAATACAAAACAAACCTTAGTTTTGGCCCTAATATGCCATGTAATGATTATGATTGTGCACGCAAATAAACAGATCCAAAGGTGACACGAGATACCACTGGGGAAACAAAAAATACAAGATCAAAAGAAAAATAGACCAGGAAAAAAAATCACTGGTGAACAGAAGACTCGACTCTATTGGGGTAAAGCCCAAGGAGGATACAAAGCAACATCAACTCAAATATTGAGGAGAGAAAACAAAGGATAAAAGTGATCGACAGATAACCACAAACTTTCCATTCACTAAGAAGGTAGCAAAAAAGGTAATGTTGACCCACAAGGGGGAAATAAGTGGTAGGATAATACTTGTAAACATCAATATTAGAGTAAGCCACAAATGACCAACATCGGTACTTATGACTGGAAAACAAACAAACTTCTTCAAAGCAAAGTGAATCTCAATGACGAACTATCTCCCATAATAACAAGACTACCATTCATCGAAGTAACAAATCTCAACAATGAAATATCACCCATAATGACGAGACTACCATCCATTGGAGTAACAAAACTCAACAATAAACTATCTCCCATAATAACGAGACTACCATCCATTGGAGTAACAAATCTCAACAATGAACTATCTCCCATAATAGTGAGACTACCATCCATTAGAGTAACAAATTTCAATAATAAACTATCTCCCATAATGACGAGACTACCATCCATTGGAGTAACAAATATCAACAATGAACTATCTCCCATAATAACGAGACTACCATCCATTAGAGTAACAAATCTCAATAACGAACTATCTCCTATAACGACGAGACTACCATCCACTGGAGTAACAAATATTAACAACGAACTATCTCCCACAATGACGAGACTACCACCCATTAGAGTAACAAATATCAACAATGAACTATCTCCCATAATGATGAGTCTACCATCCATTGAAGTAACAAATCTCAACAATGAACTATCTCCCATAATGACGAGACTACCATCCATTGGAGTAACAAATCTCAACAACGAACTATCTCCCATAATGACGAGACTACCATCCATTGGAGTAACAAATCTCAACAATGAACTATCTCCCATAATGACGAGACTACCATCCATTGGAGTAACAAATCTCAACAACGAACTATCTCCCATAATGATGAGACTATCATCTATTGGAGTAAAAAATCTCAACAATGAACTATCTCCTATAATGACGAGACTACCATCCATTAGAGTAACAAATCTCAACAACGAACTATCTTCCATAATGACGAGACTACCATCCATTGGAGTAACAAATCATGAATCTCCTCTGGGAGCTAACAAACTTATTGAGGAAGTACAAGTTGCTCAAATAAAGAGTCTTGCCGTCTGTTGTTATGAGAAGGAGTTGTAATAATGTTGCTAGGAGAAAAATTATGACTTCCTGGGGGAATGACAATATATTCCTACCGAAGAGGTAAATTCTTATCGTGCATAATAAATGCATATTCTCAAATTAGGGCTCAAAGCTTGCATAAATAAGAACAACAATATTGTCGGGGACCACAAATCCAAACCAGAATGAAACAGTCAACCAAGATAGCACTTGATGGGAAATAAACTCAAAAGGGGAACACAAATCATCCAGATAACAAGCTGAAATAGGAAGGCTAAAGCAAAAATCTCCCACGAGGGATAACTCAGTGGGGAAATTGAAAGAATACACACTTTCTTCTTAAGGTTGACACTCTGTTGGAGAGAGGGTAACATGACTCCGCAAATAGGGTAATACGCAACAGAAAACAATAAATGCAAATGAGCAATGAATTTTAAATCCAGCTACGCATGATGTATGTATGAATGTATAAAGGTATGAATTTTATCACGCATATGCTAACAAAACAGACATACAACACTGGGAATTACCAAACAAAACCAGCTCGGGCAAAGTCAATACTCGGCTAAATCATATCCAGGAGGAAAATTTCATAAGAAAGTAAGCATCAACTGAGGAAACAAATTCTTATTTCACGGCTTAACTCCACTGGGAAGAAACATAATCTAAAAATAATAAAATCAAAACAATAAATTAGTATAAATACATGGATCTAACATCCTCCTCCAGGCTTCACCGGGGAACATCACATAAACTTCAATGGGGAAAACAAATGTCTCAATGTTTATATTTCCACTAGAGATTATAATATTATCTTCCCTTGGGAAGATGAAAACCATGTTATCGATATATCAACTAGGGATCCCGTGCTGACCTCATTGGGGAGTACGATACCACATTATCGAGAGGAGCCCAAAATACATTCTTCAATACCAAGAGTGACGATTACACAAACTTCCCTGGGGAGAAATTATGAAAACACATGGGGATAACAAACTTTCAAGAAGAAACATTATCCCAACTTTACTTGGGGATTTAAAAAGTCAAGAAATACAGCAAGGAGTCAAAATTATGGGGATTTTAAATCAGACTCAACACTTAGTGAGAGAAAACCCAAAAAGTTGACAACTATTTCAACACTTCTTAGAAAAGATACTGCACTCATCTAGTTGTCTGGGAAACAAATAGCAACAATAGCGCCAACATTGTAAAAGGGTGTTGTTTTGCAAATAATTCCACCTCAGCATACAAAGGGAGAATGAACTTTAATCATATGAGCGAAAGCCTTACTGGGGAATCTGGGTAGAGGCTTCAGACCATGCAAACCCGACATCAAAATGAACCAAGACTTGAATGGGGAAAATGGGATTACAAACCCAACACCACACCATACGTCAATTGGTATCATCTCTAACTATCTGAGAAACACAAGAATATTATACGCATACCAACAGAAATGACTTGGGAGAACCTTCCTGGGGAATACATACTTCCAAAATTTCAGAGTTTGTCCATCCTTGGAATCACCATTTTTGTTTTTCTTGAGTCACAAAATCTAAAGTAAAAAGTAATTTGTAAATTCTTTTCAAAAAACAATTTTGTTATTTAATCTTTTTGTTTCAAAAATTACTAATAATAAATGGAGTCTTTGTAAGCATAATAAAATAAGAATTGCAAAGAATTGGATAAAAGCTCAAACTTTATTAATAGAATGGTAGTCTGCAAATGGCGAGACGCCACAGATGATTACAAAGTTTGGAAAATGGTAATATATTGGAAAAGATACATTGAAATACAATGACCACTATTCTCCCTAACAACTTTGAATTCCTGAGCAACGACCTCTGTTGAAGTGTGGTGAGGATCCAAGAAGATTGTTGCTTCAATGATCAAGTCTTATCTGACGCAGTTACTAGCCAAGAAATCCCTAACTTTTGCCTAGGTTACCTTTTCGGGTTTTCAACCTAGAGGGAGGAATTTATTCTGTTTATGCCTCTAATTTTTTCCTAGACCACCCTTTCGGGTTTTCATCCTACCGAGACACTCTTTTTTGCCTAAGCCGCCCTTTCGAGTTTTCAACTTAGCGAGTTGTTCTTTTATTTCTTTAGGCGAAGTATTTCTTGATTGCATCATCATTCATAGGACGTGGGAACTCTTATCCATCCATAGTTTCAAGAATCAATGCACCACCAGAGAAGGCTTTCTTAACAACATATGGGCCTTCAAAATTGGGAGTCCACTTGCCCCTAGAATCAACGTTAAAAGACGTGATTTCCTGAGCACGAGGCCACCTTCTCTGAATTCGCGAGGCTTGAGCTTCTTATCAAAAGCTTTCTTCATCCTCTTCTGGTATAATTGACCATGACACAAAGCTTTGATTCTCTTTTCTTCTATCAAATTCAATTTTTCAAACTTGTTCTGGACCCATTCAGCCTCTGGCAACTTGGTCTCCATTATCACACGTAAAGAGGAAATCTCAACCTCGACGGGGAGCACTGATTCTATACCATACACAAGAGAGAAAGGGGTTTCCCCTATCGAAGTGCGGACAAATGTACGATACCCATGCAAAGCAAAGGGGAGTATCTCGTGCCAATTTTTATAGGTAACAACCATTTTCTGGATGATCTTCTTAATGTTTTTATTAGCAGCTTCAACAACCCCATTCATCATTGGCCTGTAAGGATATGAATTGTGATGGATAATCTTGAATTCTTCACAAAGTTCTGTCATTATCTTGTTATTCATATTTCAGCTGTTGTCGGTTATTATCCTGCTTGGCAAACCATACCGACATATAAGATTGTTCTTGATGAAGCGTACTACCATTTTCTTAGTAACATTAGCATATGAAGCTGCTTCCACCCATTTGGTGAAGTAGTCAATTGCCACAAGATAAAATGATGTCCATTCGACGCCTTGGGTTCAATCATTCCAATCATGTCAATACCCCTACATAGAGAAAGGCCATGAGGAAGAAACAGATTTGAGAAGTGTCAAAGGCACATGAATTTTGTCAGCATAAATCTAGAATTTATGGCACTTCTTTGCAAATTTGTAACAGTCAGATTCCATTGTCAACCAATATTGACCTGCCATAAGCATCTTTTTTGCCATTGAATGTCTATTGGCAGGAGTACCAAAGGAACCTTCATGGATTTCATGCATCAACATGTATACTTCGTGTCTATCCATGCATCTGAGCAATACCATATCATAATTTCTTTTGTATAACACATCTTCATTTAGGAAGAAGCTGCCTGCCAACCTTCTCAATGTCTTTCTATCTTTGCTTGACGCACCAGCCAGGTATTCCTGAGTCTGGAGAAAATGCTTGATATCATAATACCAAGGTTTTTCGTCTGAAGTTTCCTCTGTTGCAAACACATAATCCAGTTTATCCAGATGTTAAACTGTGATACGAGGCACATCGTTCCAAGTATTTACTTAATACATAGAAGCCAGAGTAGCCAAAGCATCTGCCATCTGATTTTCATCACTGGGAATATGGTGGAATTCAACTTTATTAAAAAAGTGTAATAATATTCTAGCATAGTCTTTGTAAGGAATCAAGCCAGGGTGATGAGTATATCATTCTCCTTTAATCTGATTTATTATCAAAGTTGAATCGCCATACACATCTAGAATTTTGATTCTGAGATCAATAGCCTCCTCGAGACCCATGATACAAGCTTCATACTCTGCCATGTTATTTGTATAATCAAATGCCAACCTTGCAGTAAAAGGAATATGTGACCCATGAGGAGTAATAATCACAACACTAATTCCTTTCCCATAAGCATTTACAACTCCATCAAATACCATACCCCACCGAGATTCAGGATCAGGACCTTCCCCAGGAAAAGGTTCATCACAATCTTTTATTTTCAAAAATATCACATCCTCATTAGGGAAATCATATTTAACAGATTGATAATCATCAACCGGTTGATGAGCAAGATAGTCTTCCAACACACTGCTTTTTATGGCCTTTTGAGTGCGGTATTCAATATCATGTTCTGACAATAACATCTGCCACTGGGAAATTCTTCCAGTAAGAGCATGTTTTCAAAAATATACTTAATTGGATCCATTTTAGAAATCAACCAAGTAGTATGATTCAACATATATTGTTGCAATCGCTTTTCCGCCCAAACCATAACATAACATGTCTTTTCCAACATAGAATACCGTGACTCACAGTCAGTAAACTTCTTGATGAGATGATAAATGGTGTTGTACCCCAAAATTTTCCCTCTCATTTTACTCAACACATGCCCATTGAGGTCCTTAACTTGCTCAAGGATGCCCAAGAGTTGACCAGACAAACTCTCTCCTAAGGCAATGCACCTCAAACTAGGGTTTCCATTTTCATCAGGGTGTGGGAACTCCAAAGGTCCCAAATGCTTTCCATGGTCCCAATATGTTCTCAACATCATCCATGTCAAGTTTCATGCCTTGCACAAGAAGTTTTCTCAGCCAATTGCTCAGATGCCTGAAAATCAACTGTACTAGGTCAAAAGTCAATTGTGGCCCACATACAGTCAAACTTCAAGATTTTTGGTCAACATCAACATTTTGAAGATATATCCATCATTTGATCAAGGGTTGATCATGATTCCTCAAGGAATTCCCCAAATTCATCAAAACCCAAAAGTTGCTAAATTAGGGTTTCATAGGAAAAGTCAACCAAACTTTGACCAAGCATAACTTCTTCATTTTTATAAGAAATTTTCCAACCAAGCCTCATTTTTAAGAGTATGAAATTCCCTACAACTCATCTTCAGCCCACAAGTTCAAAATATGCACTCATCAAAAGATATGAATTTCTACATTATAGGTCCTTTTGAAAAGTCAACAAAAACACCTTTTGGGTCAAAGTTTCTTACATGAACATGGAAGACCTAATTGAGATGAAACCAAAATGGTTATTTAGGGTACATCCTAAGCTTTCTAAAAAGTCTAAGAACGCCTGTCTAGGGTTAAAATTGGAGGATATATGCCTTGTCAAAGTTGACCATTTTTGCAAAATTGCCAAAAGTCAAATGTGCTCAAAAATACATTTTTTTGTCAAATGGGCCTAGCTTCTCATGACTGCATCTTGTTAGAGACATGGTCCACGACCCAAATCAGCATCCACATTTTTTTTGCTTTATTTATTTATTTATTTTTATTTTTTATTACTTAAAAGTTAATCCAAATCAATTAAATTGCAAAAAATATAAAAAGATTGGTTTTGATCTGATTTTTGTAGGAATCACAATCTAGTCAAGCTGGCCAAATCATATCAAATCAGATCAAGGGATAATTGGAGCAAATTGACATGATTATGGCTATTTTGGAAACATATCATACAAGAGAAAAATCAAATCAAATCTCCATGATTATCAAAGATACAAGGTGTTTTTGTTGCCCTAATTCGTTCTACTACATATATAGAATATAACCAAGCCAAGAAAACAAGGTTTTGAAGTCGTGAGAGCTCGGAAACAAAACTGAAAAATTGATAAAAAGTGGTGGATCGGTTTCAAACCTAGAAGGCAATTCAAAGCATTTCAGTACTCCCAATCATTTCCTGGAGCCTCTTTGAAGCTAACACGATCAGTTTCACGCATCCTCACGCCCAGAATCGCCCCCTAGACCTCATGCGGTTTGCTTCCTTTTTCAAATTCGATTGCAATGATTCTTGCATCATAAACATGTTCTAATGATATATTTATGTTCATTGACATATTTGCAACGTGTTTGGATGGTTTAATTGATGTTTTGGTACATGTATTCATAATTACCATTGTTAGTGTTTACCTTACCGTTTTAGGGTTTTTCCATACAGGTTAAATTGGCCCAAGAAAGGGGTACCATGATGCTCGTGGCATCAAAGTGAGTCGATCCATGTGCTTAGAATTAATTTATCATGCTTGTTGTGAATTTTTGAAATTTGCAGTGCTATAGCCATGGAAGATGTCCGTAGGTAGAACTATCGTACCTAAGACGACGGACATGGGAAGAAGAAGATATGTGGCACGACCCCATTGGCCTGTTTGAATAAAATGCGCATTTTTTTATTTCTTCAGTTATCCATTTTTTTTATATAATATACATTGTTTGTATTACATTGACAATTAAAACATGTAGCCCAGTGGTGAAGCGCGCGTTGGAAAGTGGAGAGGACCTGGGTTCGATCCCAGGTTCCAGCGTTTTGTTATTTTCCTAACATTTAATTGCAGATTCTATGCACAACACCCTCCAGCGCCCACCATACGCCCAAGATGCATAGCCATCAAATCATCTCCATCCCAGATCTAAACGCTCAGCAAGCAAGGAGCGTGGTAGACCATCAGAAGGGAGTTGCACTAGATCATGCGCTGGGCAAGCTGGGCCATTCTCTTGGGCCTTTGAATTTTCAACATTGCACCCCCTGAATTGCTCAATAATACATGCCCAATTCTTTTCTTTTTATTTTATCTCCTTTATTTTAATTATTTGACTAATTATCTTTTTTTACAAAATAATCCAAAAAATCATTTTTATCACAAAATCAAAAATCACAAAAAACATCAAAAATCATTTTTTTCATAAAAATATTTTATTTCCTTAATTAATTAGTTTAATTATTTATGGCAATTTAATCCTTTTTTTCATAATTTAAATCAATTAGAAATTAGGGTTTAATTTGTACATAACCTAATTAATTTTTCTCAAAAAAAAAACTAACCTAAATCTTTTTCAACTAGATTTTTTAGGTTTGCTAATTATTCTCGTATTTAAATCGCCGCGCGCATTTTTAATTCCTTTTTCTATTATTGTAGCTGCTCCAAGTTTGTAATAGTAATTAGGGTTTCAATTCCGTATCTTTATTTTCGGTCAAAATAATTATGTATCTGCAAAAGCCTTATAATAGCTAGGAATTTTAACTTTCCCGCATTTTATTTCCGCAAACCATAAACTGCTTAGATAAATGTTAATAGGATTGTATGGAAAGATAAACTGAAAATTAATACGGTAGAAAACCCTAAATGTGCAAAGATATATTAACTGAAAACATACACTCGCACATGCTCACTCCTAGGGTCTGCCCCACTCCGGTTGCCTTTGGTAAACGGTCATGAAGTATAGGGTTTGTTAGTGATTGTCCTCTAGCCCCGAAAGGTCTAAAATGACCCATTTGAATGTTGCCTCGGAAAAAGATCTTTAAGGCTTTAGGATGATTACTAACATTTCCTAACATTGCTTTTGTGATCGTATTTGTCCCTTCGAATGTCCCTAAAAAACTCCAACGACGATGCTACATATTTCTCAATAATGGGATAACATTGTCTAAAAGGAAAACGAACAGACCTTTTTGAGTAGGTAGATTAGTTTCTAGGTACTTGCTCAAACAAACAAATTTTTTTCACACCAACACTTTTCAAACAAAGTTTTCTAAAAACAACTTCGTAACACTCTTGAGGACAGAAACAAGGGTTAAAACAAGGTAAAACAAAACTTTTCGAAACAAGCACACACAAGCAATTTCGAAATGAGCAAGTACCTAAGAGCTCGTGGAAAACCACTAATAGAAAGGGTGCTAACACCTTCCCTTTATATAATCTACCCCCCGTACTCAGAAACATCTCGAAAAAGGTTTTTTCTGTTCTTTTTCCTTTTCCTAATTGAATAAAATAAAAGTCGGTGACGACTCTTGCTTACCGCGACATTTTGCGAACAAAAAATGAAAACCAGTATTAACAGTCGGTTCTACCACCGTATCATAGAACTGGCGACTCTGCTGGGGATTATAAAATATAAAGTGGGGTAAACCTTAGGATCTAGGTCATATTTAATTGCTTTCTC
This sequence comes from Vicia faba, assembly GCA_948472305.1. Classification (NCBI taxonomy): domain Eukaryota; kingdom Viridiplantae; phylum Streptophyta; class Magnoliopsida; order Fabales; family Fabaceae; genus Vicia; species Vicia faba. The sequence goes on along the minus strand of OX451738.1, from coordinate 1,422,497,904 downwards.
TTGATTGTCTTGCTTGCTTTATATTTATGGGAACTGTTTGGGTTATTTGATCCTACACCCGGATCGGGAAACACCTTTTAGGTAAGTAGCAATAAATTGTAAGGGAGCTGTGCTGGGGTATACCGACACGGTTGAAGCAGTAGCTACGTTGATGTGGCACTTTGGTTGGTACCTGTAACCCTTGAGTCAATCAGGGAGATGTACGGGGCCGCCGTGTGGTGTCATAAAGCATCAACTGACCTTAGAACCTTTAATTATACAACTTGGCCAATAGGGCATAGCGAGATGGCCGACTTTGGTGTATGCCCAAGGTCGACAGATACTCGATGCTACACTCATTGAGGTTTAACTCTTGAGTTTTGTTTGGTTGCGAGTCAATCACCTATTGAACGAAGCTGGGGGAAAGATCAGTGATATTGAGATCCCATAAAACCCAGTTACTATTTATAGGACAGGTTGAACCAATCCAACTTCAAGAGGGTATGACCTTAAAACTCATGCAGGCTTTAAACCTAAGGACTTGGTGTGACTTGTTTGTTGTTTGCTATACCTATGATTTTCTAACATAATCATGACATTATAAGAATTGCATATCATGACTAACCATTTCAAGGATTTCTTAGGGCTCATTTTTGCTTTGTTTTGTAGGACATGGCATCCGCCCGTAGGAACACTATACAAATCAAACTTGTGAAAGTGTCTCTCCAACTAAAAGACCTGGCATTAAGGGTTCTTGAAAGTTCTCATTTCACTAACAAGCATGGTCAGTTGCTCAACTTGGTCACTGCAAAACCTAATGAAGAAATGTTAAAAGTGCTATTTCAGTTCTTTGATCCTTTGCATCACTGTTTCACCTTCCCGAATTACTAGTTAGTGCCTACTATGGAGGAATTTTCTCAGTTATTAGGGATACCCATTCTTGACCAGCTACCTTCAGCGGTACGGAAAGACGTCCCAAACCTGAAGAAATTGCTAAAGCTCTATCCTTACAATGGTCCGGCATAGTGGCAAATTGGGAAACCAGAGGGAGTGTTCAAGGAATTCCGGTTAAATTTCTGTTCGAGAAGGCTTACTATTTTTGGGATACTTTGGATTTACAAGCTTTTGAAGAGGTTTTGGCGCTCCTTGTCTACGGGATGGTACTGTTCCCTAATGCGGATCAACTCGTAGATGTGAGCATAATCTAGGTTTTTCTGTCTCGGAATCCGGTACCTACATTACTCGGGGATATTCTACACTCTCTGCATGCTCGCACTCTAAAAAGAAGGGGGGCCCTCCAGTGTTACACTCCTCTATTGGCTAGGTAGTTTGTTTCGCACCTACCCAGATCTACTTTGAAGAATGAACAGGGTAAAAGATGGTCTCATCAGCTGATGTCCCTTACATATTCAGACATTTATTGGTGTTCACGGTTCTCAGAAGATGTTACTATCATCGATCGCTGTGGTGAATTCCCTAATGCCCCTCTCTTAGGCATTAGGGGAGGAATCACTTATAACCCTTGCTTAGCATTACGACAGTTTGGTTACGCGAGAAGGGGTGGTCCTCATGATACACTTATTAAAGGAATCACCTTCAACTATGAGAATGATGTTCAGGGTTACCGCAAAAGGTTCATACAAGCTTGGAGTATGGTACATAGGATTGACAGCAAGACACTTGGGCATAAGAATTTCATACCTCTCGAGCCTTATCTCAGATGGGTACGAGCCCGCGCTCAAACTCTTATGATGCCTTATCCTGCTATCCGACCTATGATTATAGAACCAGTTGCCGAGGGAGACACTCCTCATCTTGTTCTTCATCTAGATATGCCAACTGATCACGAAGAGTTACAAAAGTCTTGGGTTTAGCTTAAAGAGGAACAGGATACGTTTGAAGCCCAATTATATGCCAGCGAGAAGAAGGTATTGGAACTCACTAGGCTACTTCATGAAGAGAGGAATATAAACGCCTACATCGCGCCAAAGAGGATGCGCTCATGGGAAACCTAGTCTTCTTTTTGTTTTATTTTTGCTTAATTGTACTCTCAAAATACATTCTTTGTAACAATTCAAGTTTACTAATACAATTCGCGTTTGTTCCTTGTTATTTAAGAAAATTTGAGCCTTTAAGAACCCTTGAAAACATTGCATACATATCATACATATCATTGCATAACAGGATTCATAACAGGTTTCTCATCTCCTCTGCTGTTTATTTCAGCAATGGCTCTTGAACAAACTGTGAAAGATCTTCAGACTTAGAACATGCAATTCCAGCAAATGATTGTGGCTCTGGCCAAAGGACAGGAAGAGTTGAAGGCTCTGATTGTTAAGAAGAACACTAAGAAGACCAAGAGGACAACCGGTGTGGAACATATGAGCAGAAGGTTCAGAGGGCCGCGAAGATGGGTTATTGATTTAGCTTCTTCATCTAAAGAGGGAGAGAATCAAGAGGGTGAAGCCAGAGAAGAGGACCCTAGTCCTAAAGAGTCTGACAATGAAACTGATTATAATGAGGAGCAGTACCCTCCGGCTGATGAAAAGTATAAGCAGTTAGAAGAGCGTATAAGTGCTATGGAAATCTAGAAGGTTCCTGGGCTGGATTTTGAAGAGTTGGGTCTGGTCTCTGGGGTTGTCATCCCCCCAAAATTCAAGGCACCGGTATTTGCTAAGTATGATGGGGTCTCTTGACCTAAAATGCATCTTCGTTCCTATGTAAGGAAGATACAGCCTCATACTGCTGACAAAGACTTGTGGGTTCACTTCTTCCAAGACAGTCTGTCTGGAACACAACTGGATTGGTTCTATCAGCTGGAAAGAGCCAATGTTCCTAACTGGGAAGACCTTGATACTATATTTTATAAGAAATATCAGTATAATGCAGACCTTGCTCCCACCCGTACACAACTCCAAAATCTTTCTATGGGTTCGAACGAGGGTTTCAAGGATTATGCTCAGAAGTGGAGAGATTTGGCTGGAAGAGTTCAACCTCCCTTGGTTGACAGGGAGCTCGTGGATATTTTTCTGGGAACTTTGACTGGGCCATTCTTCAACCATTTGATTAGAAGTTCATTGGTGGGTTTTACTGAACTGGTCTTAACAGGAGAAAGAGTGGAAGCTGGAATCCGAAGTGGAAAAATTCAGAAGGATGCCTCTTCTAGTGCTGCAAAGAAGCCGTTTGTAGGTAAAAAGGAAGTCAGTGCCGTCTATAACCAAAAGAATCAGAATCAAACCGAGCGTCGTTTGGCGGTAGGGGATGTTATGATTCCCAAACCTGCACCCACTCAGCAAAGAAACAATCAGCCAAGAGCAGAAAGACCAGCTTGACAGTTCACTCAGATCAACATGACATTGTCTCAGGTTTTACCTCATTTGCTGAAGTCCAATCTGGTTACTCTGAGGGAAGCTCCGAAGAATCCAAACACCACCTCTCCCTACTATAAACTGAATGCTCGTTGTGCTTACCATTCGGAAAGTGCAGGCCATGATACCAATGACTGTTGGGATTTGAAGAACAAAGTACAGGATCTGATTGATGCTAAGAAGATTGAATTTGATCCCCCGGAGACTCCCAACGTTATCACTACTCCTATGCCGAAACATGTTTAGGGTGTTAATTTCGTTGAAGAAGGTGTGTTTGTGACCTCTGTGGAAGAATTGGTGACCCCACTCATGACTATCAAGGGGAATTTGTTGAAGGCCAGTTTATTTCTGGGTTGTGGTGAAGGTTGCCACTTTTGTTCATTTCTACCGACTGGTTGCCCTTTGTTGAAAGTAGGTGTTCAGCGTCTGATGGATGACAAAGAGATTCTGTTTGAGAAGACCCCTGTTTTGACTGTTTCTTGTAAAGACATTGCTATCATAACCATTTCCGCCAATCCTCCCATGGCCTCCGCTAAGAGACCCGTCAGGACTACATCAGTTCCGAAGGTGACTCCTTTGATCATAACCATGCCTGGACCAATCCCATACTCCTCAGACAAAGTTGTTCCTTGGAACTATGGGGCCAATGTCTATTACCACGGCGTAAAGCAGGACATGCTAGCCATTAAAGACAAGATTGCTGAAAATGCTGATTCCGACATCGTCAATATTTCCAGAACCAGTAAAATAAAAAGAAGTGGAAGAGTGTTCTCCCCTGAGATTTCTCCTCCAAAGACTGCTACCAGTCTTGTGATCATTCCCACTGTGGTTCCACCCAATACTACTACTGCAATTCCGGTAGTCACTCCTGTTGACCCTCCCATCACAGAGTCGACCGAGACTCGAGGCAAAGACATACTGATTGAGCCTGTCCTGACAAAGGCTAATTCTGTAACCATACCAGAAGCTTCCAAGAAAGAAATGGAAGAAAATTTTGAAGATAATAAAGAAGATAAAATACAATGTGGTCGAGCAGCTGGGGAAGACCCCATCCAAAATTTCTATGTTGGCTTTGTTGTTGTGTTCTGAGGCCCATGCGAAGGCTTTGGTTAAGTTTCTGAAGACGGCTCACGTGCCACAAGAGACATTCGTTGATCAGTTTGAAGATTGTGTGGCTAGTCTGACTGCTAATAATGGTTTGGGTTTTTCTGACGCAGATCTGACACCAAAGGGGAGGAAGCATAATGATGCTCTTCATGTTTCCATTGAATGCAGAGGCACGACTCAAGCCCATGTTTTGGTAGATACTGGCTCCTCGTTGAATATGCTACCTAAAAAAGCTCTGGAGAGATTGGACTGCAAAGGCTTGACCTTGAAGCCTAGCAATATAGTAGTGAGAGCTTTCGATGATTTGAAGAGGATGGTGCACGGGGAAGTGGACGTCCCTATCAAAGTTGGTTCCCAGACCTTCGACTCCACTTTCTACGTGATGGATATCAAACCATCATATTCTTGCTTGTTGGGACGCCCTTGGATACATGGGGCTGGTGTTGTTACCTCTACCCTCCACCAAATGTTAAAGTACCCAGTAAGAGGAAAGATTGTCATTGTGCATGGTGAAGAGGAGTATATGATCAGTCACTTGAACTCCTTTAGGTACGTGGAAATGGATGGCGAGTTCATCGAGACTCCTTACCAGAACTCTGAAGAGGTACCTCAAATTATGGCTATAGCAGAAACTACCGACAGTCCTCCGAAGGTCACCAAATCTCCCTTAAAGATGGCTTCTCTCAAGGATGCATGAGCAGTGGTTGAAGAAGGTGGGTCTACCATTTGGGGTCAGCTCCTGGTTATTCATTACAAGTTTGACAAATCTAGTTTGGGCTTTACTACAGGTGCTTAAAGGGTTGTTCGTCGTGCTCGGGCTGGAGGACCTCTCATACGCATCAGCAATCTTGGGTTCAATGCGCTTGAAGACAGTGATGGTGATTCTGACATTGACAGCTTGATCTTCCCGACTACCAACGGCGAACTCAGTAACTGGACTGCCAAGGACTTTGTACCGATTACTTTTGTCCAGGAGTAATTGTCTTTCTGATTTTTTGGATATGTAATTTAAAAATAATATAAACTCTATAGCCGTGTGTCTTACCCGGGGCACAATGGTTCTATTTGTAAGGGTTATCATGTTTCATTTTCATATGACATCAATAAAGCATTAGACATTTGCATACAAATTTTGCACTCTCTGTCTTTCTTTTCTTTTATTTTGTCTATACAACTATGATCTTACACACACTCACATATCCAAATGAAAATCCATATCCACTCTGGATCTCATTGATAACAGTTCTGCTACTGCTCATTATGACTTTGAAAATCCGATCAACCAAGCCGAGGACGAAGGTGAGAAAGATTGTGAGGTACCCGGAGAACTTGCTAGACTATTACGGCAGGAAGAAAGGGCCATGCAGCCTTATGAAGAGTCGGTTGAGACAGTATACTTGGGTACAGAGGAATACAGAAAAGAGGTTAAGATAGGTGCAAATCTGGAGCTTAGTGTCAAACAACGATTGGTACAGATGTTGCATGAGTATGTTGAAATCTTCGCCTGGTCATATGAAGACATGTCGAGACTAGACACGAATATAGTGGTTTATCGTCTGCCGACTAAAGAAGACTGCTCTCCGGTAAGCAAAAGGTTTGTCGTATGCGCCCTGAGATTTCAGAGAAGATTAAAGCAGAGGTTATGAAGCAGTTCAATGCAGGGTTCTTATATGTCACCTCCTATCCGCAGTGGGTTGCTAATGTGGTTCCAGTACCTAAGAAAGATGGTAAAGTACGAATGTGTATGTATTACAGAGACCTGAACAGGGAAAGCCCCAAGGATGACTTCTCGCTTCCCCACATCGATGTTCTGGTTGACAACTTCGCACAACACAAAGTCTTTTCCTTCATGGACGGTTTCTCTGGATACAATCAGATCAAGATGCCACCTGAAGACATGGAGAAGATAACCTTTGTTACATAGTGGGGCACTTTCTGCTACAAGGTGATGCCGTTTGGGTTGAACAATGATGGGGCAACTTATCAACGAGCTATGGTAGCTCTGTTCCATGACATGATTTACCATGAGATAGAGGTTTACGTCGATGACATGATAGCCAGGTCCTAAAATGAGGAAAAACAGCTTGATCATCTACAAAAGTTGTTTGATAGGTTGAAGACGTACAAGCTGAGGTTAAATCCGAACAAATGCACCTTCGGGGTGAGATCCGAAAAGCTGTTGGGGTTCATCGTCAGTGACAAAGGTATTCAGGTAGACCCTACAAAGGTGAAGTCCATACAAGAGATGTCGGCTCCCCGCACTGAGAAGGAAGTTAGAGGTTTCTTGGGACGCCTAAATTACATTGCCCGATTCATTTCACATCTGACTGCTACTTGTGAGCCAATCTTCAAGCTTCTGAAGAAAGATCAAGTGGTAAAGTGGAATGACGAATGCCAGGTCGCCTTTGACAGAATCAAGCAATACCTCTAAGAACCTCTTATTCTGATGCCTCCGACTGAAGGAAGACCTTTGATAATGTACTTAACAGTGCTAGATAATTCAATGGGGTGTGTGCTGGGGCAGCATGACGAGTCTGGTCGAAAAGAGCATGCAATATACTACCTTAGCAAAAAGTTTACCGACTATGAAACACGATACTCACTGCTCGAGAAAACTTGATGTGCTTTGGCATGGGCTGCTCGCCGACTGAGACAGTATATGTTGACCCACACTACTTTATTGATATCTAAGATGGATCCGATCAAGTACATTTTCGAGAAGTCTGCTCTCTCTAGAAGAATAGAAAGATGGAAAATGATCTTAACCGAGCACGACATCCAATACACAACCCAAACAGCAATCAAGGGAAGTGTTTTAGTTGATCATTTGGAACATCAAGCCGTGGATGACTACCAGTCCATGAATTTTGAGTTCCCGGATGAGAACATCATGTTAGTAACCGACTATGAAGAACCTGGATCGGATGAAGGACCAGAGGAAGGATCCCGATGGTCTATGTTTTTTGATGGAGCCTCAAACGCACTAGGTAACGACATTGGTGCTGTAATCATATCTCCCTAGGGATGTCATACTCCGTTCACTGCCCGATTATGTTTTAACTGTACCAACAACATGGCAGAGTATGAAGCGTGTATCATGGGTCTTAGAGCTGCTATTGACCTAAGGATCAAAGGCGAGTGGGATACGAAACACCTGAACCTTATCCCTTACAGAGAACATGTACTGACACTGCTGTCGCATTTTGAAGAGATCACCTTTGAATATTTCCCACGAGAAGAGAATTAGTTAGCGGACGCGCTAGCTACTATGTCGTCAATGTTCAAGGTCAGGTGGGACAGTGAAGCTCCCCGAATCACTATTGAGAGGTTGGATGAATCAGAAAACTCATGTGAGATCGATACCGAGGAGGTAGTCGACAAACCTTGGTTTCATGAGGTGAAAAGGTGTCTCGAGGCTTAAGAATACCCCGAGAGGGCATCTGTCAATGACAAGAAATTTCTGAGAAGGTTTGCTACAAAGTTCTTCCTTAGCAATGGAATCCTCTATAAGCGTAATCATGACTCTACCTTACTGCGGTGTGTAGACAAGAGAGAAGAAAAGAGGATCATGGCAGACCTACACGAAGGTACCTTTGGCACTCATTCCAATGGACATACCATGGCAAAGAAGATCCTACGGGCAGGATACTACTGGTCCACTATGGAAGCTGACTGTTATCAGCATTCTCGAACCTGTCACAAGTGCCAAATTTACGCTGATAAGGTGCATGTACCTCTAGTTCCCTTGAATGTTTTGACGGCTCCCTTGCCTTTTGCAATGTGGGGCATTGACATGATCGGAGAGATCAGACCTACTGCATCCAACGGGCATCGCTTCATCCTAGTGGCCATTGATTACTTCAAAAAGTGGGTTGAGGCTGCCTCCTTTGCTACGGTTACTAAGAATGTGGTGGCACAGTTCATCAAGCATAACCTGGTTTGTCGTTATGGCATCCCTGAGAGAATCATCACGAACAATGGTACCAATCTCAACAATTCAATGATCACTGATCTCTGTAAATAGTTCAAGATTCAACATCACAACTCTTCTCCCTACCGGCCGAAGATGAATGGGGTTGTTGAAGCTGCTAACAAGAATATCAAAAAGATCATACAGAAGATGACGGTGACATATAAAGACTGGCACGAGATGTTACCATTTTCTCTTCATGGGTACCGTACTTCAACACGTACGTCGATAGGGGAAACACCCTATTCTCTGGTATATGGCATGGAGGTTGTCCTACCCATGGAGGTCTAGGTCCCTTCTCTACTGATTATGAAGGATGCGGGTTTGAGCAAAGATGATTGGATCCAGACTCGACTTGATCAATTGAACTTAATCGACGAGAAAAGACTTACTGCTATCTGCCATGGTCAAATGTATCAGAAATGGGTGATCAAGGCCTTCAACAAGAAAGTCAGATAACAAATGTATCAAATAGGGGATCTGGTAATCAAGTGCATCATACTGCCGCAAGGTGATCCCAAGGGCAAATGGACTCCCACCTATGAGGGACCATTTGTAGTCAAGAACATATTTTCCAGTGGAGCCATGATCCTGACCACCATGGATGGTGACGACCTTCCACACCCTATCAATGTGGACATAGTGAAAAGATACTACGCATAACAAAGACCCGCTAGGTTGACATACCTAGGCAAAAATAAGGGCATCCTGGCGAACCAAAAGGGTTCGGGTAAAAAATAGGGATAAAAAATGAAAAAATATATACATTCGGCAAGTCGAAAACTCGAAAGGGCGGCTTGGGCAAAAAAGGGTATCCCGGTGGACTGAAAACCCGAAAGGGCGGTCCAGGAAAAAATTAGGGATTAAAGCGTATCACTATGTCCCATTGGATCACCTTGCGATCAGACCTTAGTAATTAGATATCAAGCTCAAACGGTACCGATCAATCCAATCAGCTTCAGACAAGCAGCAAAGTGATGAGATGCTCGAAGACATAGGGGCAATAGCAAAATTGAAACCCAATGGGATCACTACACATAGCTGTTTTCTTTTTGTAAACAATTTCTGTAATAATTTCCATTTTTACGACGACGTTCTCTTACTAGAGCGTCAGCCTCCTTGTAAAAAACACCTGTTATAGGCAAATTTCAAATCAATACAAAGCGTCTTTTGAGTACAAAACTCTGTGTTTGTTTTTTTGGTTTTCTGTTTTGTTTTGCAAAAAAAACGTCCAATGTTTTACTCTTAACATATACATTTGAATATGATTACTGTTCACAAATATCTGCATATAAAACAAAAAGAAATTTACTAAGAACTCAAAGAAACTGGTACAAAATCTAAATACTGACGGTTACCCCGTCCATCATGGTACAAGGGGCAGAGACAGTTGGAAGCGAAGTCACTATCACATACAAGCCAGTGATACCTATGTTCCCCACAGAGCCGAGACAACCAAGGTCCGACCTCCGTATCCCCAAGCAGAAATTCCTTCCCCAGCAGGTTCCTTCAGAAAGCTGATATCTGCATTCCCCAGCCGAGTTTTATAACCATAAACAGTTTATAAAGTTTTCTCCCGAGCAAAGTTTATTTCTTGGACCGTGGAGGCTCAATCCCCAATAGAGCTCTTCTCTCCAGCAATGGAAGTTCATCCCCAACTGAGTTTATTTTTCCAAATCAGTAGATCTTCCAACAGAGTATCTCTCTTCCCCATAGAGTCATTCCCCCCCAGGATTATTCTCAGACAGAGTCTTCTCCGGCAGAATGTTCTCAAGCAGAATGGATGTAAATCCCCAGCTAATCGTCTTCGGTCACTATCCCCAGCGGAAACGAAGAACTCAACTCCTTATACTCTCCAACAACATTCCAAGATTTATTTCCCCCAACTAGAGAATATCACAATAGCATAGCATATCCATACATCATGGCATGTGCATACATATTATAAAGCACAATCTCATTTATTTTGAGAACATCATTACTCAATACATTTCATACATTATGACATTACATACGACTAACTCTTTACCTTTCAGGGAAAGATGCAATCAAGTTCTCACAAGTTCTCTCTGGTTCAGTCAAACTGACACCAAGGTTTCTATTCCAGTTGAAGATACTCTAACACTTTTCAATATTTTCTTTGGTTCAGTCAAACCGACACTAAGGTTTATATTCTAGTTGAAGATGTTCTAAGACTTTCGTCTGGGTCAGCCGAATCGTCGCTAAGATTCCCATGATTTCTATGCCAGTCAAAGTTAATATGAGACCTCTCCCGGGTTCAGTCAAATTGATACTAAGATTTCTATTCCAGTTTAAAAAGCTATGAATCCTGGAAACTGACCAGATAATAGTCAACCAACAATACATCATACGGTGAAGCCTGGGACACGACCGGATAACAAGTTCAAAATACTATGAAGCCTGGAATCGACCAGATAGTGGTATATCTCAAATTCAAGCCATGAAGCCCGGAAGTCGACCGGATAATATCTTAATTTCTCCAAAATACTATGAAGCCTGGAATCGACCAGATAGTGGTATATCTCAAATTCAAGCTATGAAGCCCGGAAATCGACCGGATAATATCTTAATTTCTCAAAAATACTACGAAGCTGGAATCGACCAGATAGTGGTATATCTCAAATTCAAGCTATGAAGCCTGGAAATCGACCGGATAATATCTTAATTTCTCCAAAATACTACGAAGCCTGGAATCGACCAGATAGTGGAATATCTCAAATTCAAGCTATGAAGCCCGGAAATCGACCGAATAATATCTTAATTTCTCTAAAATACTACGAAGCCTGGAATCGACCAGATAGTGGTATATCTCAAATTGCAAGCTATGAAGCCCAGAAATCGACCGGATAATATCTTAATTTCTCCAAATTACTGAAGCTTGGGACATTACCAGATAACAGTATGAGACGTTGTGAAGTCTGGAACACGACCAGATAGCGGCAAGAGACACTGTGAAACCTGGAGCGTGACCAGATAACAGTATGAGGTACTGTGAAACTTGGAATTCGACCAGATAGCAGTTTACTCGGCCAATTATTATGAAGCCTGGAAATGACCGGATGTTAGTATGCCTTAAATTCACGTTGAAACCCGGATGCGATCGGATAACCACTTAATTCCTTCTGAAGCCTGGAACATGACCAGATAAGAATTGAGAAATTGCAAATCCTGGAGCACGACCAGATAGCAAGTGTAATCTCATCTCCCCAGTAAGTCACTGTGAAACCTGGAGCACGACCAGATAGCAGTTAATCTTATTATCCTCAACAAATCACTGTAAAGCCTGGAGCACGACCACATAGCAGTTCACTTTCATCTCCTCGACTAAGAGATGATTCCCCAGTAGAGTAACAGACAACTGAAGCTCCTAAAATTCTATTTCTCCCAAGACAGAGACCAACATTCCTCAGCAGATTCCTCCTCAACGACAGGAACGGGAATTCTCATCAAAGGAATATCTCGGGAAATCAACGTCCTCTAGATGGCATCTTTAAGCCCATCTCTGACGATTCTCCGTCATATATTCCGGATGGCATCTTTAAGCCCATCTCTAGTGACCTTCCTTCATCTCTTCCAAATGGCATCTGTAAGCCCATTCTCGATACTACCTACACAGTCCAGCACCATCTCAGACGAGTGCAAATTTCTGGGCACTCTAGTGTTCAATCATCTTCCACCTTTAGATTACGAAAGGCAAACAACCAATCTACACCCTAAGGTTTAAGAAGATTGAACAGGGGCATATGTTGTACCCCAAAATTTGCTCTCTCATTTTACTCAACACATGCCCATTGAGGTCCTCAACTTGCTCAAGGATGCCCAAGAGTTGACCAGACAAAATCTCTCCTAAGGCAATGTACCTCAAACTAGGGTTTCCATTTTCATAAGGGTGTGGGAACTATAAAGGTCCCAAATGCTCTCCATGGTCCTAATATGTTCTCAAGATCATCCATGTCAAGTTTCATGCCTTGCACAAGAAGTTTGCTCAGCCAATTGCTCAGATGCCTGAAAATCAACTATATTAGGTCAAAAGTCAATTGTGGCCAACATACAGTCAAACTTCAAGATTTTTGGTCAACATCAAGATTTTGAAGAGATATCCATCATTTGATCAAGGGTTGATCATGATTCCTCAAGGAATGCCCCAAATTCCTCAAAACCCAAAAGTTGCTAAATTAGGGTTTCTCAAGAAAAGTCAACCAAACTTTAACCAAGCATAACTGCTTCATACTTTATCAGAAATTTTCCATCCAAGGGTCATTTTGAAGAGGATGCAATTCCCTACAACTCATCTTCATCCCACAAGTTCAAAATATATACTCATCAAAAGATATGAATTTCTACATTATAGGTCCTTTTGAAAAGTCAACAAAAACACCTTTTGGGTCAAAGCTTCTTACATGAACATGGAAGACCCAATTGAGATGAAACCAAAAGGGTTGTTTAGGAGACATCCTAAGATTTCTAAAAGTCCAAGAACGCCTCTCTAGGGTTAAAATTGGAGGAGATATGCCTTGTCAAAGTTGACCATTTTTGCAAAATTGCCAAAAGTCAAATATGCTAAAAAATACATTTTTTGTCAAATGGGCCTAGCTTCTCATGATTGCATCTTGTTAGAGACAGGGTCCACGACCCAAATCAGCATCCACACATTTTTTGCTTTTTTTATTTTTTTATTTTTATTTTTTATTATTTAGAAGTTAAATCAAATCAAATAAATTGTAAAAAAATATAAAAAGATTGGTTTTGATCTGATTTTTGTAGGAATCATAATCTAATCAAGCTTGCCAAATCAGATCAAGGGATAATTGGAGCAAATTGGCATGATTATGGCTATTTTGGAAACATATCATACAAGAGAAAAATAAAATAAAATCTCCATGATTATCAAAGATACAAGGTGTTTTTGTTGCCCTAATTCATTCTACCACATATTTAGAACATAACCAAGCCAAGAAAACAAGGTTTTGAAGTCGTGAGAGCTGGGAAACAAAACTAAAAAATTGACAAAAAGTGGTGGATCGGTTTCAAACCTAGAAGGAAATTCAAAGCATTTCAACACTCCCAATCGTTTCCTGGAGCCTCTCTGAAGCTAACACGATCAGTTTCACGCATCCTCACGCCCAGAATCTCCCCCTAGACCTCACGCGGTTTGCTTCCTTTTTCAAATTCGATTACAATGATTCTTGCATCATAAACATGTTCTAATGATATATTTGTGTTCATTGACATATTTGCAACGTGTTTGGATGGTTTAATTGATGTGTTGATGCATGTATTCATAATTACCATTGTTAGTGTTTACCTTACCGTTTTAGGGTTTTTCCATACAGGTTAAATTGGCCCAAGAAAGGGGTACCATGATGCTCCTGGCATCAAGGCGAGTTGATCCATGTGCTTAGAATTAATTTATCATGCTCGCTGTGAATTTTTGAAACTTGCAGTGCTATAGCCATGGAAGATGTCCGTAGGTAGAACTATCGTACCTAAGACGACGGACATGGGAAGAATAAGATATGTGGCACGACCCCATTGGCCTGTTTGAATAAAACGCGCATTTTTTTATTTCTTCAGTTATCCACTTTGTTTTTATATAATATACGTTGTTTGTATTACATTAACAATTAAAACATGTAGCCCAGTGGTGAAGCGCGCGTTGGAAAGTGGACAGGACCTGAGTTCGATCCCAGGTCCCAGCGTTTTGTTATTTTCCTAACATTTAATTACAGATTTTGTGCACAACACCCTCCAGCGTCCACCATATGCCCAAGATGCATAGCCATCAGATTATCTCCATTCCAGATCTAAACGCTCAACAAGCAAGGAGCATGGTAGACCATTAGAAGGGAGTTGCATTGCATCAGGCGCTGGGCAAGTTGGGCCATTCTCTTGGGCCTTTGAATTTTTAACATTTGACCCCCTCAATTGCTCAACAATACAAGCCCAATTTATTTTATTTTTATTTTATCTCCTTTATTTTAATTATTTGACTAATTATCTTTTTTTACAAAATAACCCAAAAAATCATTTTTATCATAAAATCAAAAATCACAAAAAACATCAAAAAACATTTTTTTTCATAAAAATATTTCATTTCCTTAATTAATTAGTTTAATTATTTAGGGAAATTTAATCCTTTTATTCATAATTTAAATCAATTAGAAATTAGGGTTTAATTTGTACATAACCTAATTAATTTTTCTAAAAAAAACTAACCTAAATCTTTTTCAACTAGATTTTTTAGGTTTGCTAACTATTCTCGTATTTAATTCGCCGCACGCATTTTTAATTCCTTTTTCTATTATTGTAACTGCTCCAAGTTTGTAATAGTAATTAGGGTTTCAATTCCGCATCTTTATTTTCGATCAAAATAATTATGTATCTGCAAAAGCCTTGTAATAGCTAGGACTTTTAACTTTCCCACATTTTATTTCCGTAAACCATAAACTGCTTAGATGAATGTTAATAGGATTGTATGGAAAGACAAACTGAAAATTAATACGGTAGAAAACCCTAAATGTGAAAAGATAAATTAACTGAAAACATACACTCGCACATGCTCACTCCTAGGGTTTGCCCCACTCCGGTTGCCTTCGGTAAATGGTCATGAAGTATAGGGTTTGTTAGTGGTTGTCCTCTAGCCCCGAAAGATCTAAAATGACCCATTCGGATGTTGCCTCGGAAAAAGATCTTTAAGGCTTTAGGATGATTACTAACATTTCCTAACATTGCTTTTGTGATCGTATTTGTCCCTTCGATTGTCCCTAAAAAACTCCAACGACGATGCTACCTATTTCTCAATAATGGGATAGAATTGTCTAAAAGGAAAACGAACAGACCTTTTTCGAGTAGGTAGATTAGTTCCTAGGTACTTGCTCAAACAAACAAAAAAATTTCACACCAACACTTTTCAAATAAAGTTTTCAAAAAACAACTTCATAACACTCTTGAGGACACAAACAAGGGTTAAAACAAAGTAAAATAAAACTTCTCGAAACAAGCACACACAAGCAATTTCAAAATGAGCAAGTACCTAAGAGCCTGTGGAAAACCACAGATAGAGAGGGTGCTAACACCTTCCCTTCCTATAATCTACCCCCCGTACTCAGAAACATCTCGAAAAAGGTATTTTATGTTCTTTTTCCTTTTCCTGATTGGATAAAATAAAAGTCAGTGGTGACTCTTGCTTACCGCGACATTTTCTGGAAAAAAAATGCAAATCAGTATTAACAATCGGTTCTGCCACCGTATCACAAATGGCATATTCCATCTTCCCTATTTCATCTTGTTGTCCCAAGATACAACCCATAGAATTATCTAACATTGTCAGATACATAATCAATGGTCTAACTTCAATGAGAGGGAGAACGATAGGAGGTTCAAGCAAATACTCTTTAATACTTTCAAATTCCCTCTGGAAATCATCTGTCCACACACAACCTCGATCTTTCTTTAACAACTTAAAGATCGGCTCACATGTTGCAATCATATGGGAAATAAATTTGGAAATGTAATTCAAACGCCCGAGGAAGCCTCTAACTTGCTTTTCAGTCCTTGGCGCTGGCATTTCTTGATTTTCCTTAACTTTATCGGTATCAACTTCAATCCTTTTTGGATGACAATGAAACCTAATAACTTTCTTGATCGAACACCAGAGGTTCATTTATTTGGATTCAAGCAGAGACGATACTTCCTCAAATGTTGAAACAATTTCAACAAATCTTTTATATGCCCTTCTTCATTCCAGGATTTAGCAATCATATCATCAACATATACCTCAATTTCCTTGTGCATCAGATCATGGAATAGGGTTGTCATAGCCCTCTCGTACGTTGCACCAGCGTTCTTCAACCCGAAGGGCATCACTCTATAATAGAATGTTCCCCTGATAAATGTTGTTTTTTCCATGTCCTCAGGAGCAGTTCTGATTTGGTTATATCCGGAAAATCCGTCCATGAACGAGAATACTTGGAATTTTGTTGTACTATTAACCAACATATCAATATGTGGCAATGGAAAATAATCTTTAGGACTAGCTTTGTTTAAATCTCTATAATTAACGTACATGCGAACTTTTCCGTCTTTCTTTGGTACTGGGACAATATTGGCAATCCAGTGAGGGTACACTGATGTCAAAAGAAAACCGACATTAATTTGATTTAAAACTTATTCTTTAATTTTTACTGCCATATCAGGGTGAGTTCTTCGCAATTTCTGCTTGATTGGCGGGCATTCTGGCTTTAGCGGCAGATGATGTTCCACAATATCAGTATCCAAACCATGCATCTCTTGGTATGACCGAGCGAATATGTCCACATACTCTTTCAACAATTCAATCAACCCACTCTTCACGTTGGGACAAAGTAATGCTTCAATCTTGACTTCTTTCAGATCTTCCTCTGAACCTAAATTGATTGTCTCTAATAGCTCTTTTAATGGTTGAATGGTACTTTCCTCGCACTCAAGCAACCATGAAACCTCTTCTAGAATTTCATCATATTCTTCTTCTTCGGCCACATACATAGGATATTCAAAGTTGGGAGAGGGTGCAGGGTCATTGTACTCTACAGGTTTTTTAATTAATCTGCACATACGATTTATGATTGCTTTTAGAAACTAACACATATACCAAGTGATTATGGATATTCAATTACATTTATTATTTATTTTGAAAGGGTTTTTTATTACCAATTTCCAAGAAAAAGAAGGAAATAAAGACACAATTTGGGAATCAAAGACAACTTTTATTATTGATTTTAAAGATCAAAGAAACAAAAATGGTCATACAATATCAACTTTCACCTTGGGCAGAGTGAAATATTTTTGAAAATAGTAACAAAAAAACAAATTAATTTGAGACATGTATGCAAGAGGGAACATCAATGGTGACCCAGTTTTGGATTCTGACTCCATGCGTCATGTAGTTCTGCATCTCATGCTCTTCTTCATCTTCCATAATAGCATTGATCTTAGGGACAGTTGGATGAAGATAACCCCCACTACAAAAGATATCTTGATATTTGCCCAAACCCAACTTCATGTTCATACCTTTATCATTATTTACAGAGAATCCCAAACCAACTCTATTCTTATTCACAGGTGGGTCCACAATCTACCCCCATACTTTACTAGGGCCATTACGCACTACTTGCTAAGCATCCTTAAACGAAGCTATAGAATTCTAATTTCCCCTTATGTTATAAATGGACAAAGCTTGTAACTGAGTTCCAACAGTAGCTTCATCCGCTTCCACAACACTAAAAGAGGATAAATGAGATATTAACAAAGCTTGCTCTCCATTTATGATGACCACCTTTCCTTCCCGAACAAACTTCAGCTTTTGGTGAAAAGTTGAAGTGACAGCTCCTACCTCGTGGATCCATGGTCGTCCCAGTAAACAACTGTAAGAGAGGACGATATCCATAACATAGAAAGTGATCTGAAATAAGTGTGGGCCTATATGAATAGGCAAATCTACTTCCCCGATGACAGACTTCCTTGATCCATCGAAAGCTTTCACAATTATGCCACTTGAGCGCATGGGAGTTCCTTGGTTCTTCAGCTTCATAAGCGTTCTCCTCGGTAAGAAATTTAAAGCGGACCGATTATCAATTAGCACATTTGATAATGAATTGTTCTTGCAGTTCAAGGAGATATGGAGAGCCAAGTTATGATTCCTTCCTTCATCGGGAAATTTGTCATCACAAAAACTCAGGTTATTACAGGATGTAATATTCTATACCACACTGTTGAATTGGTCCAAAGGCATATCACTCTCCATGAAAGCTTGATCGAATACTCTCATCAAAGATTCCCTGTGGGCAGAAGAGTTCATTAGCAAGGCTAGAGTGGATATCTTTGATGGAGTCTAAAATAACTGATCTACGATCCTGTAGTCGCTCATCTTGATAACCTTCAATATATCATCCACATCTTTTTCCAGATTAGTACCACTAGATTCCCCCATTGTTTTCTTAAATTCAGGATTTTCAATAAGCTTTTTATCAGCATTAACATTCCATCAAATGACATGTGTGATATGGTGGCAGAGCTGATTGTTATACTGTTTTTGCATTTGTATTCGCAAATGTTGCGGTAAACAAGAGTCGCCACTGGATTTTCTTTTATCCAAATTAAGGAAAGGGTGAAAAGAACATAAAAAGACCTTTTCGAGAGTTTTTTGAGTAAGCATTTTTGAAAGCCTTAGTGCGGTGATTCACTTTATGATAACTCTTGTATCAGTCCTCAAGAGTGTTGACAAAGAAAATGTTTTTGAAAGTTGTTTTTGAAATGTGTAAGTGTAAAAAGTTTGTTTTGAGCATAGCATCTAAGAACTATCTACTTGTACTCAAAAATTTTGTTCTTTTCCTCCTATCCTTTAGACATTGCTATCCTACTATTAGTGAGTAGGTATCCCTATCATTGGATGTATAAAGGACATTCGAAGGGACGTACAGTCATAAAGGCAACATGTAGAGACACTTTAGAAATTTTGTTCAGGGACTAGATCATTTACCGAAACGCAACTGTAGGGTCATCGAGGGACTAGATCATTTACCCCAAAATTTTCCCTCTCATTTTTCTCAAAACATACTCCTAGATATCTTCAATTTGTTCAAGGTTGCCCAAGAATTGACCAGACAAACTCTCTCCTAAGGCAATGTGTCTCAAATTAGTGTTTTCATTTTCATCAAGATAGGTGAACTCCAAAGACCTCATATTCTCTCCATGGTCCTAATATGTTCTCAAGACCCTCCATGTCAAATTTCAAGCCTTGCACAAGAAGTTTGCTCAGTCAACTGCTCAGATGTTAGAGAATCGATTATATTAGGTCAAAAGTCAATTGTGGCCCACATACAGTTAAACCTCAAGATTTTTGGTCAACATCAACATTTTGAAGTGACTTTCATCATTTTATCAAGGGTTGATCATGATTTTTCAAGGAATGCCCTAAATTCATCAAAACCCAAAAGTTGCTAAATTAGGGTTTCTTAGGAAAAGTCAACCAAACTTTGACCAAGCATAACTTCCACATACTTTATCAGAAATTTTCCATACAAGGCTCATTTTGAAGAGGATGCAATTCCCTACAATTCATATTCATCCCACAAGTTCAAAATGTGCACTCACAAAAAGATATGGATTTCCACATTATAGGTCTTTTTGAAAAGTCAACAAAAACACTTTGTGGGTCAAAGCTTCTTACATGAACATGGAAGACTCAATTGAGATGAGACAAAAAGGGTTGCTTAGGATACATTCTAAGCTTTCTAAAAAGTACAAGAACACCTCTCTAGGGTTAAAATTGGAAGGAATATGCCTTGTCAAAGTTGACCTTTTTTGCAAAATTGGCAAAAGTCAAATGTGCTCAAAATGCATTTTTTTGCCAAATGGGCCTAACTTTTTATGCTTGCACCTCACTCATGACATGGTCCACGACCCAAATGTTCACTAACATGTTATTTGCTTCATTATTTATTTTATTTTGATTTTTTATTTATTAAAAATAGAATAAAATCAAATAATTGGTAAATAATATCAAAGATATGTTTTGATATGATTTTTGGACAAGATCTCAATCAAATTATGCTGAGATATCAAGACCAAATCGAATCAAGCATGATTGGTACAAAAATGGGATAATTTGGCTCAATATAGAAGGTTTGCATTTGGATGAAAAATCAAATCAAATCTTCCAAAATTCCAAAGATATCATCTGTTTTTGCAACCCTAATTCACTCTAGAATATATAATGAACAAGAACCAAGGATAAAACAAGGTTTTGCAGTCGTGAAAGAGCAAGAACAAACCCAAAAAAGTTGTCAAAAAGTAGGGATCGGATTTCACTCCACAGGACCTTTCAAAGCAATTTAAGGCCAGGAATCGCATCCTGGGCGTGCACTGAAGCTCTCCCAATCATTTGCAAGGCCTGAAGCATCAAGAATCGTGCGTTGTAACTCATACGGTTTTCCCTTTATTTCAAAATCGATTATAGCGATTCTTGCATCATAAACATGTTTTAATCGTATGTATGTGTTTGTTATCATGTTTGCAACTTATTGGATTGGTTTAATTGATGTTTGAGCGCATATATTGATAGTTTCCATTGCTAGGGTTTGAGGTCGTATTTTAGGGTTTCTTGATACAGGTACAATTAGGCCCAAAGAAGGATGCCGTCATACTCGTGAGATCAAAACGAGTTGATATGTAAGCTTGGAATTGATTTATCTTGCTTGTGTTAGATTTTGGAAGTTTGCAGGTTTGTAGCTACGGATGTTGACTGTAGGTAAAATGCCCTTAGCTAACACAACGGAGGGCTGAGAAAGATAACAACGTGGATGAACACCATTGGTTTATTTGAATTGCGCGCGTTTTTGTAACAGGATAACTCATATTGTGTTATATTGTTCTTATTCTATTATTATAACAAACAAGAATAGGTGGCCCAGTGGTGAAGCGTGCGTTTGGAAAGGTAGAGGACCTAGGTTCGATCCCAGGTCCCAGCATTTTCTTATTTTCTAACTTTATAACTACAGATCCTATGTGTACGCGTCCCAGGGGCATACCATGCACTGCCATCATCTAGCCAACGGATTCCTTATCAATCCAATCCAATGTCCCATATGCACAGACGTACCATGGATTATCATGAGACCGACACACAGAATCAGGCTCGCTGGCTGGGCTCAGCTCTTTGGGCCTGGACAAATTCAGAAAGCCCCCCCCCATTCAGCAAAATCAGGCCCAACTTCTTTCTTTTAATTTATTTATTATTTACTAATTATTTCTTTTTTTTCATTAAATCAACAATCACAAAAAAACATTGAAAGTCATATTTTTCATAAAAATATTTTATTTCTTTAATTAACTAATTTAGTTCAAATTAGGTTAATTTAATTCTTTTTCATAATTAAAAATAATTAGAAATTAGGGTTGTAAGTAATTAATTTTTCTCCAAAAAATAACCAAATCATTTTTTTAATTAGATTTTAGGTCTCTTAATTAATTCTTCGCATTTAATTCGTCGCGCATTTTAATTACCGTTTCGATTATTATTTATGTAACTATTTCGAGGTTGTAATAGATTTTAATTAGGGTTTTAATTTCCGCATTTTATTTTCAGTTAAATAATTATGTATCTGCGAAATCCATGTAATAGTTAGGTTTTATATTTCTGCACTTTTAAATTTCCGCAATTATTAACTGTTAGATGTATGCTAATAGGATTGTATGGCAAGAATATCTGAAAATTAAAATGGTAGATAACCTAAATGTGCAAAGACAAACTAAATAAAAAAAGCTCACTCGCACATGCTCACTCCTAGGGTTTACTCCACTTCGGTTGCCTTCGTTTACGCGGTCATGAAGTATAGGGTTTGTTAGTGGTCGTCCTCTAGCCCCGAAAGATCTCAAATGATTACTAACACCTCCTAACATTGCTTTTGTGATCGTATATGTCCCTTCGAACGTCCCTTTAAACTCCAACGATGGCGCTACCTATTCCTTAATAATGGGATAACGTTGTCTAAAGGAAAACGAACAGTCTTTTTTGAATAGGTAGATAGTTCTTAGGTACTTGATCAAACAAATAAATTTTTCACACCAACACCTTTCAAAACAATTTTCAAAACAACTTCGTCACATCCTTGAGGACTGATACAAGGGTTATCACGAAGTAAACTTTTTTTTTTCAAAATAAGCACACACAAGCAATTTTAAAAATGAGAAAGTACTTAAGAGCCCATGGAAAACCAGGGATAGAAAGGGTGATAACACCTTCCCTTTCTATAATCTACCCCCCGTACTCAAAAATATTCTCGAAAAAGGTTTTTTATGTTCTTTTTCCTTTTCCTGATTGGATAAAATAAAAGTCGGTGATGACTCTTGCTTACCGCGACATTTTGCAAACAAAAAACGAAAGAACGCAAACCAGTAAAAACAGTCGGTTATGCCACCGTATCACAGAACTGGCGACTCTGCTGGGGATTTAAATAAAGGGGGGTTTACCTTAGGATCTAGGTCATTTCAAAATTGCTTTCTTGTTTGTTTGATTTATTCTTAAAGGGTTTTGCTTGGGTTACTATAGATCCTACACCTGGATCTCGGGGCACTTTTTAGGTAAACAACAATAGATCGTGGAGATTGTACGGCGTATACCGGTATGGTTTAAGCGATGGTTGTATTGGTGTGGCACTTTGATTGGTACCAGTATCTTTCGTGTGGAAACGAGGAGAATACGGGGCTTCCGCATGGTGTCGTGAAGCACTAACGGACCTTAGAACCTTAGTTGAACAAACTTGGCCATTAGAAAGTAGTGAGATAGACGGCCTCGGTGTAGAGCTGAGGATTGGTTGATACTCAATGCTACACTCGTTGAGATCAGACTTTCGGGATATTTCGGCCGCAAGAAAAGATTGCTTGAGCTGAGACAATGCCCGATAAAGGATGGTCAGTGATATTGAGATCCCTTAGAACCCAATTACTTTTTAAGACAGGTTTGAAACCAACTAAACTTCAAGAGGGTATGACCTTTAACCTCATGAAGGCCTTAAACCTAAGGACTTGGTATCATTTGACTGTGTTTGCTATACATGTGGTTTATCATGACATCATGCATCATAATATAGCATCCATTCTTATTGCACTAACCATTTCAAAGACCAAGGGAATTTATCTTTGTTCTGTTTTGCAGATCATGGCTTCCGTTTGTAGAAACACTATTTGAATCATCTTTGTGAAGATACCTTCCCAACTCAAAGAGCTAGTATCAAGGGTTTTTGAAACTTCTGCATTCACTAAGAGACATGGTCGACTTCTCAACCTGGTTACTTCAAACTTTGATGAAAAGATGATGAGTGTACTCTTTTAGTTCTTTGATCCCAAGCCCCACTGCTTCACCTTTCTAGACTATCAGGTTGTGCCTACCTTGGAAGAATTCTCTCAGCTGTTGGATATACCCATTCTTGAACAGTTGCCTTTCACAAGTCTGGAAGAAGCTCCTAAGCCAGAAGTCATTACCTCGGCTTTGCATCTGAAACGGGCCGACATGGTATCCAATTGGGAAACGAAAAGTGGAGTCAAGGGTTTTCTAACTAAGTTCCTAATAGACAAGGCCCAACTGTTTTGGGATGATATGAATTTTCAGGCTTTTGAGGAGGTCTTGGCTCTTCTAATCTATGGGTTAGTCCTATTCCCTAATCTAGACACATTCATAGATGTGAATGCTATCAAGATCTTCCTCTCTCGCAACCCTGTGCCTACTTTGATCGGAGATATTTTGCACACTCTCCATACTCGTACCATGAAGAGAAAAGAAGTTCTTATGTGTTGCATGTCATTGCTGTCAAGGTGGTTTATTTCTCACCTCCCTAAGCCCATACTGAAGAATGAAGAAGGTTTGGGTTGGTCACAAAGGATAATGTCACTCGCTCACATGGATATTCTTTGGTGTTCCCGAGCTATGAAAAACACTGTTATTATTGACCGCTGTGGGGAGTACCCTAATGTCCCATTACTTGGTATCAGAGGGGGTATAACCTACAATCCTTGTTTAATTCTGCGACAATTTGGTTACGCTCGAAGAGATGGTCCTCATGAGTTACTTATCGAGGGCATTGTATTCGACTATGAGGATGACGCTCACGAGTATCTCTGGAGGTTCATATGAGCTTGGGGCATGGTAAACAGATCTGGTGCCAAGGCTTTGGGGCCAAAGGCTTCCATTCCTATGGAACCTTACCTCCAATGGGTACGAGCTCGCACCCAGAAGCATATGATGCCCTATGTGGCCGTTTTACCAGTGATTGTGGAACCCACTACTGAAGGGGGTATTCCTTACACGAATTTCTATCCTTATATGCCCACTGATCTTGGGGAATTACGGAGGTCTTGGATTCAGTTGATGAAGGAGCGGGATACTTACAAGGATCAGTTACATGCTCAGGAGAGGAAGGTTTTAGAGCTCACAAAGCAGCTCCATGAGGAAAGAGGACTCAATGCTTATCTCGGCACAAAGAGGAAGCATCCATGGGAATTTTGACTTTTTTTTTCTAGTTTTAGATTTATTTTTAATTGTAACGCCTAAAAGGCATTTGAACTTTGAATTCAGCTAATAAAATATTTGTTTTATTTTAGTTTGCATATTTAAATTTCCCCAAAGTCTTTGAAATCATTGCATGCGCATCCCATTCATAGCATTGCATGTACATGTACCATTACAAGCTTCTCATCTTCTTCGCTGTTTATTTCAGCATAAATGTCTTCCGAACAAAGCATCAAGGACCTTCAGGCACAAAACATCCAGTTCCAACAAATGTTCATAAATCTGGAAAAAGGGCAAGAGGATCTGAAAGCCCTCATCCTGAAAGAGAAAAAGAAAAAGAAGAAGGCTGTCGGTATTCTGAATATGGGCAGAAGGTTTGGCGAGCGGTTGAAGCGACAAGTAGATCTGACCTCTTCATCCAAGGAAGGGGAGAATCAAGAAGAAGAGACAGGGGAGAAGGTCCCCAGTCCTGCAGTTTCTGATAACGATACCGACTACAATGATGAGCAGTATCCTCCTGCTGAGGATAGATACAAGCAGTTGGAAGATCGTTTGAGTGCCATGGAAGTTCAGAGGATACCTGGGCTGGATTTCAAAGAATTGGGATTGGTGTCGGGAGTGGTCATCCCACAAAAGTTCAAAGCTCCAGTTTTTGCTAAGTATGATGGGGGGTCCTGCCCAAAACTCCATCTTCGTTCCTACGTCAGGAAATTTCAGCCCCATACCGCTGATAGTAATTTGTGGGTTCATTTCTTTCAAGACAGTCTGTCAGGGACTCAGCTTGAATGATTCTACCAACTGGAGAGAGCCAATGTCCGAAATTGGGAAGATTTGGCCGTTGCTTTCTACAAGCAGTATCAATATAACGCCGACCTTGCTCCTACTCGCACTTAACTCCAGAGTATGTCCATGGGTACATGTGAAGGCTTTAAAGACTATGCACAGAAATGGAGATACTTGGTTGGAAGAGTTCAACCCCCGTTGTCTGATAGGGAGCTGGTTGATATGTTTCTGGGAATGCTATCTGGTCCATTCTTTAATCATTTGATTGGTAGCTCGTCAGCTGGTTTCACCGAGTTGATTCTAACTAGAGAAAGAGTAGAAGATGGGATTCGGAGCAGTAAGATATATAAGGATGCCTCTTCAAGTTCGGTAAAAAGCCTTTTTCTTGTAAGAAGGAAGCCAACGCCATCTATAGCCCGAGGGTCCAAAACAGGGCTGAACATCGTCAGACAGTAAATGCCGTAATGATACCTAGGCCTGCAGTTGCTCCACAACACAACAATCAACAAAGAGTGGAAAGACCACAACGGTAGTTCACCCGAATCAACATGACATTGGCTGAAGTTCTACCTCATCTGCTGAGATCCAACTTGGCAACCTTGAAAGAGGCTCCCAAGAATCCAAATAATACATCTCCCTGATATAATCCAAATGCTCGGTGTGCCTATCATTCTGAGATTCATTGCCACGATACCAATGACTGGTGGGCTCTAAGGAATAAGGTACAAGATCTGTTTGAAGCCAAGGAAATTGAGTTCGATGCTCTGGAGAAGCCCAATGTCATAACTGCTCCCATGCCTAAGCACAGTCGTGGAATTAATGTTGTTGATACCAACTTGTTTGTAACCTTGGTGGATGAAGTTTCTACTCCTCTCATGACTATGAAAAAGAATTTTCTATTGGTCGGTTTATTTCCGGGTTGTGGTGAAGGTTGCCACATGTGTTATTTTCTAACTTCTTGTTGCCATTTGCTGAAGTCAGGTGTTCAATTCCTGATGGACACCAAAGAAATTTTGTTCGAGAAAACTTTGGTTCCTGTTGTTCCATCTGAAGAAATTTCCATTATAACCATTTCCGCCAATCCTTCCAAGGTTTCCTCGAGAAGACCTGTTAGGATAACATCTGCTCCAAGAATTGATACGCTGATAATCAGTGTTCCTGGTCATGTCCCGTATGTCTTGGACAAAGTTGTCCCCTGGCATTATGGTGCTGATGTGTACTATCATGGCATCAAACAAGATTTGAAAGATGAAGAGGTTGATCCTGATATTGGTAACATTGTCAGAACCAGTAAAGTTACCCGAAGCGGAAGGGTCTTCTCTCCCGAGATTTCCCCTAAGACTGTCAACAAGCCTATTGTCATTCCATCTGCTGTTCCTGCTAGTATGTCAACTATTGCTCCTGTTCTTACTCCAGTTATTACCCCTGTCGGTGAATCGTATGATACCCACGACAAAGAAATTATAGGTGAGCCTGCCCGAACGGAGGCGCCTAGGAAAATTGTTGTGGAAGCCTCTAAGCAAGATATAGAGGAAATACTGAAAATAATTAAGAAGAGCGACTACAATATGGTCGACCAGCTGGGGCAGATCCCATCAAAGATATCCATGTTGTCTTTGTTGTTGTATTCTGAAGCCCATGCGAAGGCTTTGATTGCATTCCTCAAAACTATGCATGTGCCACAAGAGACTTCCGCTGATCAATTTAAGGATTGTGTGGCCAGCCTGACTGCTAATAATGGGCTGGGTTTTTCAGATGCAGACTTGACACCGAAGGGAAGGAAGCATAATGATGCTCTACATGTCTCGGTTGAATGCAGAGGCACCACTATGGCTCAGTGTTGGTAGATACTGGGTCTTCGCTGAATGTTCTGTCGAAGAAGGCATTGGACCGGTTGGATTGCGAGGGTTTGACTCTAAATCCTAGTAACATTGTGGTAAGGGCTTTTGATGGGTTGAAAAGAATGGTGCACGGGGAGGTGAACATCCCTGTCAAAGTGAGTTCTCAGACTTTTGGGTCCACCTTCTATGTGATGGACATCATGCCGTCGTATTCTTGTTTGTTGGGTCATCCTTGGATCCATGAGGCTGGGACAGTTACTTCCAAACTCCACCAAATGCTAAAGTATCTGGTAAAAGGGAAGATTGTCACTGTGTGGGGTGAAGAGGAGTATATAGTGAGCCACCTCAATTCCTTCCGCTACATAGAGATGGACGGGGAATTCATAGAAACTCATTGTCATAACTTCGAAGATGTCCCTCAGATCTTGGCATCGACTAAAACTACTACCAAAAGTAAACCTCCTCTGAAGATGGCTTCCCTCAAGGATGCCAGGGTTGTGGTTGAAGAAGGTGGGTGTGCCAATTGGGGTCTGTGATCGGTGGAAATAGAACTGACTGTTTTTAATGCTGGTTCGCGAAATGTCGCGGTAAGCAAGAGTCGCCACCGTCTTTTATGTTCTCCAACATTGAAAGGACAAAAGCATAACAAAATTCCTTTTCGAGATGTTTCTCGGTTCGGGAGGTAGATTATAGAAAGGGAAGGTGTTAGCACCCTTTCTATCCGTGGTTATCCACGGGCTCTTAGGTACTTGCTCACTATGTTTTCAAAATTGTTTACTTTTCTTGTGTTTGTGGGTTTTGAAAAAGTTTGTTTTGAAAACTTCTAGGTAACTCTTGTATCAGTCCTCAAGAGTGTATGAAGTATTTGTTTTGAAAACTTTTGTTTGAAAGTGTAGGTGCGAAAAGTATTTTTGTTTTTTTTGAAAGAGCAAGTACCCATCAGAAATCTACCTACTCAAAAGAAATTAAGCTGTGTAAATGTCCTTTAGACAGTACCATCCCACCATTGAGAAGTAGGTAGCACCGTCGTTGGAGTTATTCGGGTCAATTCGAATATTGGGACATGTGTGGTCACCAAAGCAATAGTAGGACGCCTTAGCGGTAACCCTAATATCCTAGATCCTTTTTATCCGAGGCAACCGTTTCGAGGCAACTGGATCTTTAGACAAGAGGGCGACCTCTAAAACACCCTATACTCAATGACCACGTCGAGGCAACCAAGTGAGGCATACCTTAGGAGTGGCATGTGCGAGTGTGTCAGGTTTCATGTTAAGATTATCTTTGCACAAGTATTATGGTGAGCTACGAGTTGGTTTTATTTTTCAGGCAAGTCTTGTCATGCATAGTTAACAGTTAATAATTTGCGGAAGGTAAATTGCGGAAAGTAAATCTACGCTATTACAAGGCGTCAGGTATTTACATCGCCAAAAACATAACCCTTGAAAAGATAAATTGCGAGAAAGTAAAGAAAGCGATAAAAAGATCCTAGTTATCTATTACACCCTCGGAGCAATTACATAAATACGATCAAAAATAATAATCAAGAATAAACATGCGCGAAACAAAATTGCATCGGGAAAGTCCTTAGGGTATTGACCCTTTTTGAGAAAAGAATGGAATTTTGGTCCTTTTGCATTTAATTAAACCTAATTCTAATTAATTAAATAAAAGAAATGTTTTTTAAGTTTTTTATGTTTTCATGAAAATAAAATAAAATAAAATAAAGTCAAAAGTTAGTAAAAACCCTAATTCTAAATTTATTTTATTTATTATGAAAAAGTCAAAATTAAACCTAATTAAACTAAATTAATTTGTTAGAATTTATTTACAAAAAATAAAGTGAAATTAATAAATAATAATAATGATAAAAATATTTACATTTTTAGTTGTCTGAATTTATTATGAAAAATATTAATTATGTTAATTAAATAATAATAATAATTATAGTTAATAAACTAATTAAAAGAAAATATAAAAGAGAAAGAAAATAAGAAAATAATGAAACCAGGGGGGGTGTACTGGCCCAATTAGGAGGTAAATCCTGGAACTTTGTGGCCCATTTGTTTCACAAGCCTTGTTGACTTTCTAGCTCGTCTACACCTGCATTGACTGGGAATACCATGGTCCTTCATCCTATGGCCATCAGATCTATGCTCGTGGCCACTTGGCGCTTAGTATGTGAGAGCGTATGGTGGAACGCTTTGGGAAGCCTGCACATAACCATGTTAAGAAAAACAATAGAAACATTTTGGGGGACCTGGGATTCGAACCCAGGTCCCAATGATCACCAACCAACGCACCATCCACTAAGCCATCTGCACGCCTTTGTTATTATGATAAGAGGCAAATATAATATATAAAAAATATCAATTATGCTGGAAACATAAAATCACGCGCGCACTTTTTGAATTATCCAACCATGAATCAGCACGTCATCGTCTTCCTCGCTATGCCTGTAAAAACAAAGTCAAATAGCGGGGGGTTTTAACCCCCACAACCTGCAACCACGAAAAATAGCAAATAGGCGTATGATTAATAGAAATATTTCGCGATGGTCCCCTTAGATTCGTCTGGTCTCAACGATTCTAACCATGGGTCTCTCGAGGCTTGATTTTTCCTGTACCATAAAGCCCCAATTTGGAAGCTCAAGAACCCTAGATTTTGTCAATGGCAACTTACGATTTTGTGCATTATAATCCAATTAACTAATACCATTAGCTTTATATGAATTCAAGCAACACAAAACAATGATTAAAACATGTTAATTATGCATGAAATATGAGTTACGATTATGAGAAAAAATGTCAAACCGTGAGACTGTTCTTGAGGGTTTCTTGAGCTTTAGTGCTTGGTTTCGATTGCAACACGTCCCTGACACTTCCAGCAATGTGTTTGAAACAACCAAAGTCCTTGAATTGGCCTGGAAGATAGAAAACAGTTTTCAAGTTTCTTGATTTTTTTTCCAATGTTGCTATGGCTTCTTCTGCAGCAAATTCACGTATGTGGCATTAGGGTTGGCTTGTGTACTTATAGTAGAATAGAATTAGGTCACAATCTTGCAAAGAAATCCATGGAATTGATGTTTCAATATTTGATTGAAAATCAAATATTTTTGAATCTTTTTGATTGGAAAAACTTGCTAAATTTGGAGATTTTTGTCCCTTTGATTTGCACACGAATTTGCCAGCTCTTTTAGGTCATTCTTGCTTCACAAAAAGATTGAAAAAAACATATCTTGATATTTCCTACAATTTAAATTAATTAAATGAATTAAAATTGATTAAAAATCCAATTAATTAATAAAAATAAGAAAATAAATTTAATTAGGCTTGATGGGTCGTGCATAGGCCATGGATAAAGTTTCAAGGAGGAATTTGAGGCCCATTAGCAAAAACAAGGTGTTTTGAGCAAAGTTGACTTTTGCAAATTCATAAAAATTTCCCAACTTCTCCAATGCATATATTGCTCAATTTTGATCATATGAACATGTTCTTGGACATTTTGGAAAGGTCTTGAAGTCCTATAACCAATGCCTTTGGTCCCATGTCATTTGGATTTACCAATCTAAAGTTATGGTCTTTGACTTAAAGTGCATTTTTGTTGACTTTTGAAATTGACCTATAATGTAGAAATTGATAACTTTTTGTGAGCACATTTCTTGGACTTGGAATGTGAAGATGGATTGTAGAAGATGTCATCCCCTTCAAAATGAGCATTGGATGGGATTTTTATGATGAACCATGAAAAAGTTATGCCCTGGTCAAGATACAGTTGACTTTTCTGTTGTCCAAAAATAGTAACTTTTGCATCTTGATGATTTTTGAGCTATCCTTGTGGAATCATGATCAATACTTGATAAAATGATGATTGTGTACTCAAAATAAGATGTTGACCAAAAATTCTGATTTTTGACTGCAAAAATGACCATTTTACCCCTGTAGTTGACTGTAGATCAAATGGAGCTTTTGACTGTGCAAATTGGCATTGTGAGCCTTGAAACTTGACATGTAGATGCTTGAGAATATGTATAGGCCTATGGGACTTTATTGGACCATTGAAAACCTCAAATTCATTGAAGGAACCAAAACCCTAATTTTGACTGGCTTAGGAGATGGTTGGACTGTGCAATCTTTGAGTAGACTTGAGCAATTTGAGGGTCATTCTTGAGGAACCTTGAAGAATATGGGAGGGAAAATTTTGGGGTACAACAGTTGCCCTTGTTTAATCTTCTTGGACCTGAGGATGTAGATTGGCTTGCGTGCCTTTCATAATCCGAAGGTGGAAGATGATTGAACACTAAAGTGCCCAGAAATTTGCACTCGCATGGTGTAGTATCAGCAATGTGATGTTGGGAATGGGCTTACAGATGCCATTTGGAGAGATGATGGATAGCATGATGGGCTTATAGATGCCACCTGGAGAGGTGACGGAATCTTGTTGGGGATGGGCTTATAGATGCCATCTGGAAATGTAATGGATAGTTGTGGAGATTGGCTTATAAATGCCATCCAGGGATGTCGATCGCGTAAGAGATTCCTTAGCGAGAACTTGCATACCTGTAGTAGGGTTGCTTGATGATGGTCAAGTAGATAGTTGTCCTGTCTGGTTTCAGGTATAGATCTCTGACTTGAGAAAGAAGGATGACTTCCTGGCTGGATACAGGTATTAATCTTCAATCTCTTCAATATAGATAACTTTCCTGTCTGGTTTCAGGTATAGATCTACAATTTAGTCGCTCACAGATATGCCCTGGCTAGATACAGGTATCGAATATGGAACTTTAAAAGGTTAGTCAAGATAGCTTTCCTGGCTGGATATAGGTATAGATCTCTGACCTGAGAAATAAAGATGACTTCCTGGCTTGCTACAGGTATTGATCTTCAATTTCTTCAATGTAGATAACTTTCCTGTCTGGTTTCAGGTATAGATCTACAATTAGTCGCTCCCAGATATGCCCTGGCTAGATACATGTATCGAATCTGGAACTTCAAAAGGTTGGTCAAGATAGCTTTCCTGGCTGGATACAGGTGTAGATCTTTGACCTGAGAAATAAAGATGACTTCCTGGCTTGCTATAGGTATTGATCTTCAATCTCTTCATGCAGATACTTTCCTGGCTGGTTTCAGGTATAGATCTACAATTAGTCGCTCACAGATATGCTCTGGCTAAATACAGGTATCGAATCTGGAACTTCAAAAGGTTGGTCAAGATAGCTTTCCTGGCTGGATACAGGTATAGATCTCTGACCCGAGAAATAAAGATGACTTCCTGGCTTGCTACAGGTATTGATCTTCAATCTCTTCATGCAAATACTTTCCTGGCTGATTTCAGGTATAGATCTATAATTAGTCGCTCACAGATATGCCCTAGCTAGATACAGGTATCGAATGTGGAACTTCAAAAGGTTGGTCGAGATAGCTTTCCTGGCTGGATACATGTATAGATCTCTGACCTGAGAATGAAAGATAATTTCCTGGCCTGTTACAGGTGTTGATCTTCAATCTCTTCAATGTAGATAACTTTCCTGGGTGGTTTCAGGTATAGATCTACAATTAATCGCTCACGGATATGCCCTGGCTAGATACAGGTATCGAATCTGGAACTTCAAAAGGTTGATGGTAATCATCTTTAGGTTGACCTTTTCCTGAAAAGGCAAAACATCAGTTGTATGCAATGTCATGATGTATGGAATGCATGATGTCATGATGTTCTCAAAATAAATGAGATTGTGCCAGAGGCACTTTATCATGTATGTAAATAGGAGGTATGAGATGTGATATGTTTATGAATGTATTTTCGTCTAGGAAAATAAATCCTTGACAGATGCCGGGAAGTTTGTTGAATCCTGGGCTGATATTGAAGAATAGAGTTCTTCATTTCGGCTGGGATGACGAACGAAGATGATTGCAAGGATAAACCGGTAGGAGAAGATGACTCCGTTGGGGAATAAACCTGGTGAAGAGATTACTCTGCGGGGAATTACTCTGTGGGGAAGAAGTACTTCGCTGAGATTTTAATGATAACTCCGCTGGGGATACCGTTGATAAGCTCGGTTGGATATTTTGATGATGAACTCCGCTGGGGATAGAAAGAACTTCGCTGAGGACGATCTTTCAGTTGCAATTTGCTGAGGATAACCCAGTTAGACTCTAGTGGGGAATAACCTTCTGAATATGGCTGGGGAGAGATGCATTTGTACTCTGCAGGGGACAAGCTTCCAGAATCTACTGGGTAAGATGATTCAACTCTCCTGGGGAAACTTTTTGGACTGTATTGGGAAATGGCTCCACTGGGGGTATCTTGTATTCCGCTGGGGAACAATCTTATATTTCGTTGATGAATATTAAGACTGTCGGGGATGCTTGCTGAGGAACATCTGTATACTCCGCTGGGAATATTAAGATCTTCTGGGGATATCCAACTTTTCCTTTTAGGGCTGACAGTATACTAACTCTGCTTGGGGGAGAGTATTGCTGACTTGCTGGAGATACTGTGCCTTCTTAGGGATGATGGGAGACCAACTCTGCTTGGGGAGAGTATCGCTTGCTCTGCAGGGAGTGAAGGTATTTTGGTCATATTCTCCAGCTGAACTTACCTTGGTACCTTGGTGCACAAAGCAACTAGATCGCTTAGACAATTCTTATTGCCCCTGTTTCTGATATCACCTGTAACTAGTCCTTTATTTCGCATGCAAATATTTATGATCAGCAATTAATGTCAAATGCATATATCAAAAATGAACATTGGACGTTCTTTGCAAAACAAAACAGATAAAGGAAAAACAATTGGAGATTTGTCTGAAAAATAGACTTGTATTGATTTTGAAATTTGCCTGTAAATAGGTGTTTTGTATACAAGAGGCTGACGTCCTAGTAAGAGAACGCCGTCGAACAAAATAGAGTTTATACAATTGTGAAACAAAACAGCTATGTGAAAAATCCCACTGGGTTCCAACTCTGCTATTGCCTTTATGTCTTCAAGCGTCTCATCACTTTGCTGCTTAGTTGAAGATGAATTTGATTGATTGGTGTTGTCTGAGCCTGATGGTCGACACCGAAGTCTGGATGCAGGGTGATCCAATGAGACATAGTATTACGCTTATCCCTAATTTTTGCCTGGACCGCCCTTTCGGGTTTTCAGTCCACCGGGATACCCATTTTTGCCCAAGCCGCCTTTTCAGGTTTTTGACTTGCCGGGTGTACAGATTTTTTCATTTCATCCCTTATTTTTGCCCGAACCCTTTTGGTTCGCCGGGAAGACCTTATTTTTGCCTAGTCCAGTCGACCTAGCGGGTCTTTTATCATGCGTAGTATCTTTTTACTATGTCTGCATTGGCGGGGTGAGGAAGGTCGTCACCATCCATGGTGGTTAGAATCATAGCTCCTCCTGAGAAGATATGCTTAACCACAAATGGCCCTTCGTACTTAGGGGTCCATTTTCCCCTGGGATCACCTTGAGGTAGAATGATGCGCTTGATTACCAGGTCCCCAACTTGATACTCTTGTCGTCTGACTTTCTTGTTAAATGCCTTGATCATCCGTTTTTGGTACGTCTGACCATGACAAATAGCAGTGAGTCTCTTTTCGTCGATTAGGTTTAACTGATCAAGCCGAGTCTGGATCCAGTCATCTTCTCTTAAACCTGCATCCTTCATTATCCGGAGAGAGGGTATCTGAACTTCGATGGGCAAGACTGCCTCCATGCCATATACCAAGGAAAAAGGTGTTGCCCCTGTTGACGTCCGCACTGAGGTACGGTACCCATGAAGAGAAAATGGTAACATCTTGTGCCAATCTTTGTAGGTCACTGTCATCTTTTGCACAATCTTCTTGATATTCTTATTAGCTGCTTCTACAGCCCCATTCATCTTCGTCCGGTAAGGGGAAGAGTTATGGTGCTGTATCTTGAATTGTTCGCAGAGCTCAGTGATCATCTTGTTGTTAAGATTGGTACCATTGTCCATTATGATCCTCTCAGGTACACCGTATCGACAGATCAGGTTATGCCGAATGAACCGTGCCACGACATTCTTGGTTACGGTGGCAAAGGAAGCTGCTTCAACCCACTTCGTAAAATAATCAATTGCTACCAGGATGAAGCGATGCCCGTTGGATGTCGTAGGTCTGATCTCGCCGATCATATCAATACCCCACATTGCAAAAGGCCAAGGTGATGTCAAGACGTTCAAAGGAACCGGAGGAATGTGCACCTTATCAGCATAGATCTGGCATTTGTGACATGTCCGAGAATGTTGATAACAATCGGCTTCCATTGTGGACCAGTAATATCCTGCCTGAAGGATTTTCTTTGCCATGGTATGTCCACTGGAGTGCGTTCCGAAGGTACCTTCATGTAGCTCTGCCATGATCCTTTCTGCTTCAGTCTTATCCACACAACGCAGTAAGGTTGAATCATGGTTTCGTTTGTACAGAATGTCGTTGCTGAGGAAGAACTTTGCTGCGAACCTTCTCAGAAACTTCTTGTCATTAACTGATGAGCCCTCAGGATATTCTTGAGTTTCCAAGTATCTCTTTACTTCATGATACCAAGGCTTTTCTATTACTTCTTCGGTCTCAAGATCACAGCAATGTGCAGGTTCATCCAATTTCCAAATAATGATCTGGGGAGCCTCGTTGTCCCATTTAACCTTGAACATAGAAGACATCGTAGCTAGCGCGTCCTCCAACTGATTCTCCTCTCTTGGGAAGTGTTCAAAGGTTATCTCCTCGAAATGGGGAATCAACGTCGATACATACTCCTTGTAAGGAATAAGATTTGGGTGTTTCGTATCCCACTCGCCTTTGATCTGACTGATCACGAGAGCGGAATCTCCGAAGACACTCAGAAACTTGATCCTTAGGTCAATTGCAGCTCGAAGACCCATGATGCATGCCTCATACTCTGCCGTGTTATTGGTGCAGTTGAAACATAGTCGGGCGGTAAGTGGAGTATGAGAGCCTTTGGGAGATATGATCACAGCGCCAATACCGTTACCCAAAGAGTTTGAGGCTCCGTCAAAGTGCATAGACCATCGGGATCCTTCCTCAGGTCCTTCATCCGGTCCAGGTACTTCACAATCAGTCACTACCATGATATTCTCGTCTGGAAATTCAAAGTTCATCGACTGGTAATCATCCACTGCCTGATGTGCCAAGTGGTCTGCCAACACACTTCCCTTGATTGCTTTTTGAGTTGTGTACTGAATATCATATTTGGTCAAGATCATCTGCCGTCTTGCTATTCTTCCGGACAAGGCAGGCTTTTCAAAGATGTACTTGATTGGGTCCATTTTTGAGATCAACAGAGTAGTGTGAGTCAACATATACTGTCTTAGCCGGTGAGCAGCCCATACCAAAGCGCAACAAGTTTTCTCGAGAAGTGAGTATCGGGTCTCACAGTCGGTAAACTTTTTGCTAAGGTAATAAATAGCATGCTCTTTTCGGCCAGACTCGTCATGCTGCCCCAGCACACACCCCATTGAGTTGTCAAGTACTGTTAAGTATAAGATTAGAGGTCTCCCTTCAACTGGTGGCATAAGAATAGGTGGCTCTTGGAGATACTCTTTGATTCTTTCTAAAGCGGCCTGGCATTCATCGTTCCAACGTACCACTTGATCTTTCTTCAGTAGTTTGAAGATTGGTTCACAAGTAGCAGTTAGGTGTGAGATGAATCGGGCAATGTAGTTCAGCCGTCCTAGAAAGCCTCTGACTTCTTTCTCCGTCTTGGGAACTGGCATCTCTTGTATGGCTTTCACTTTGGTAGGGTCCACTTGAATACCTTTGTCGCTCACGACGAAACCTAGTAGTTTTCCAGATCTCACACCGAAGGTGCACTTGTTTGGGTTTAATCTCAGCTTGTACAACTTCAACCGATCAAACAGCTTCTGTAGATGGTCAAGGTGCTCCTCCTCGGTTTGGGACCTTGCAATCATATCGTCGATATACACTTAGATCTTGTGATGGATCATATCATGAAACAAAGCAACCATGGCACGTTGGTAGGTTGCCCCATCATTTTTCAACCCAAAAGGCATGACCTTGTAGCAAAAGGTGCCCCACTGAGTAACAAAGGTGGTCTTCTCCATGTCTTCAGGAGCCATCTTGATTTGATTATAACCGGAGAAACCGTCCATGAAGGAGAATACCTTATGCTGAGAAGTGTTGTCAACCAGAACGTCGATGTGAGGCAGAGGGAAATCATCCTTAGGGCTCGCCCTGTTCAAATCCTATAATCAACACACATTCGGACCTTACCATCTTTCTTCGGCACTGGAACCACATTGGCAACCCACTGAGGGTAAGAAGTCACTGCCAGAAAACCGGCGTCAAATTGTTTCATAACCTCAACTTTGATTTTCTGAGACATCTCTGGACGCATACGGCAGACCTTCTGTTTTACCGGAGGGCAGTCTTCCTTGGTGGGCAGGTGATGAACCACAATGTCGGTATCCAGCCCAGGCATATCCTCGTAGGACCAGGCAAAGATTTCCACGTAGTCATGCAGCATCTGAATCAACCGTTGTTTCACACTAGACTCCAAATTGGCACCAATCTTGACTTCCTTTTTGTCTGTCTCAGTACCCAGATTTACCGTTTCCACTGGCTCTTCATGTGGCTGAATGGCCCCCTCTTCCTGGAGTAGCATTCTTGCAAGCTCACCAGGCACTTCACAATCATCTTCACCTTCGTCTTCGGCTAAGTTGATTGGATTTTCGAAGTCATAACTGGCAGTAGCAGAGTCGTTGCCAGTGAGATCCAGAGTGGATTGGGACCTGTATATGTGAGTGTGTGTAAATATAGCTGTTTTGCAATATATATATAATAAAGAAAGACAAGGAGCGCAAGATTTGAAATGCAAAAAACGTCCAATGCTTTTATTAATGATATATGAAAATGACACACAAAAAGAGCTCACAGATGAAGCCACGGTGCCCCGGGTAAGACACTGGGCCATAAATTTTAGTAATATTGTTTGTTACAAATTCAAAATAAAGGAGTTCATTATTGAGTGACAAAATTAATAGGTATGAAATCTTTCGCGGTCCAGTTGCTTGGTCCACCGTCAGTCGTAGGGTAGATCCAGCTGTCGAATCCAGATTCCTCTACGTCGTCTTCAATGGCATTTACCCTTGAGTTGTTGATGAATACAGGAGGTCTTCCAATCCTTTCCTTGCGAACAACCTTCTGAGCTTCTGCAGTGAAACCCAAACCAAACTTGTCAGTCTTCGGAGTGAAATCAGTAAGTCGGACCCAGTTTGCATACTCACCCTTCTCGATAACAGCCCGGGCATCCTTTAAGGAAGCCATCTTCAAAGGAGAACCTTCAATCACAGTCTCTGTCGATGCCAGCGTCTGAGGAACCTCTTCAAAGTGTTGAAATGGGGTCTCAATGAACTCCCCATCCATCTCTATATACCGGAACGAGTTGAGGTGGCTGACCATATACTCTTCCTCCCCCTGCACTGTAACAATCTTTCCTCTGACCGGGTACTTCAGCTTCTGATGCAGTGTGGAGGTCACAGCCCCAGCCTTATGGATCCATGGACGACCCAGCAAACAAGAATAGGACGGTCGGATGTCCATCACATAGAATGTTGAATCAAATACCTGAGAGCCAACCCTGATTGGAATATCAACCTCACCGTGCACTATCCTTTTAGACCCGTCAAAGGCCCGGACAACAATGTTACTTGGCTTCAGCTCTAAACCCTCACAATCCAGCCTATCTAGAGCTTTCTTGGGCAATACATTCAATGAGGAACCAGTGTCAACCAGCACATGGGTAAGAGTAGTGCCCATGCATTCAATGGAGACATGCATGGCATCGTTATGGTTCTTCCCTTTAGCGGTTAGGTCAGCGTCGGAGAAACCCAGACCATTATCAACAGTTAAGTTAGCCACACAATCGGTAAATTGATCAGCAGATGTCTCTTGTGGCACGTGGGCCGTCTTCAGGAAGGTAATCAGAGCCTTGGCATGGGCCTCTGAACACAACAACAGTGATAGCATAGAAATTTTAGATGGGGTGTGCCCCAACTGCTCAACTACATTAAAATCACTCTTCTTGATAATCTTAAGAATCTCTTCCATTTCCTGCTTAGAAGCTTCAGCAGTGGTTGTCTTTGGTGCCTCCGTCTGGGCAGGCATATCAGTAGCGATCCCTTTGCCCCGAGCATCAGATGACTCGGCAGCAGGGGTAGAACTAAGAACTTGGTCAGGAGGAGAAATAGGCACACTTGCAGGTGTGATGACAATAGGTCTCTGGATAGCTGGAGGTGCAATATCTGGTGAGAAGAGCCTGCCACTGCGGGTGACCTTGGCAGGCCCGGTGATGTTGCTGACGCCGGTACTAGTATCAACCTTTTGTTTTACTCCAAGCACATAAACATCTGCCCCATAGTGCCACGGGACAACTTTGTCAGATGTATAGGGGATGGACCCCGGAACAGTAATGATTATGGGTGCAACCTTCTGAGCAGACATGATTTTGACAGGCTTCTTTGAGGGAGCCTTGGGAGAATTATTGAAAATAGTAACAATGGACACTTCTTCAGCAGGGGTAGCAGGAACAGCAATCTTCTCGAACAAGATCTCTTTGTTATCCATCAGGTTTTGGATGCCTGACTTCAACAAAGGGCAACCAGCAGATGAAACAGAACATAGATGGCAACATTTACTATATCCCGGAAATAAACCGGCTAGAAACAAGTTCCTTTTGACATTTAACAACGGAGTAACAATATCATCCACGGAGGCTACATACAGATCTTCCTCTACAGCATTCACCCCATGCTTGGGCATGGGAGCAGTCACCACATTGGGCCTTTCGGGCGCCTCGAACTCTATCTCTTTAGCATCAATAAGGTCCTGAACCTTATTCTTCAGAGCCCAACAATCATATGTGTTATGCCCCGGGCTGTCATAGTGATAAGCGCAACGGGCGTTAGGATTGTACTTTGGAGAGGTTGTGTTCACAATCTTCGGAGCTTCTCTCAGAGTCACTAGATTGGTTGACAGTAACTGTGGAAATATCTGAGACAGGGTCAAACTGAGGCGAGTGAACTTCCTTCTAGGTCTCTCACCCCTTGGTTGGTTATATTGCTGAGGAGCAGCAGCAGGCTTTGAAATTACCACCGCGTTGACAGCTTGGCGGCGTTCTGGTTTATTCTGTCTCCTTGAACCATAGACAACACTGGATTCCTTCTTGAAGGGCTTCTTTTCAGAGCTCGAGGAAGCACCCTTCTGTATCTTTCCAGACTTGATACCAGCTTCTATCCTCTCACCAGTCAGAATGAGGTCTGTGAAACCGACAGAAGAATTTCCAATCAGATGGTTGAAGAACGGACCAGATAGGGTCCCCAAGAACATATCCACGAGTTCACGGTCAGTCAAAGGTGGTTGCATCCTGCCAGCCAGGTCTCTCCACTTTTGGGCATATTCCTTAAATCCTTCACCCGTCCTTAGTGACATACCCTGGAGTTGGGTACGAGTAGGAGCGAGGTCGGAATTATACTGATACTGCTTATAAAACGCAGTAGCCAAGTCCTCCCAGTTACGAATACTGGCTCCATCCAGCTGATAGAACCATTTGAGTTGAGTCCCTGAAAGACTATCCTGGAAGAAATGGATCCACAAATTCTTGTCAGCTGTATAAGGTTATATCTTCCTTACATACGATCGGAGGTGCAGCTTAGGACAGGAAGCTCCGTCGTACTTTGCAAAAGCAGGTGCCTTAAACTTGTGGGGAATCACCACCCCAGAGGATAAGCCTAGGTCTCCAAAGTCCAACCCGGGCACATGTTGAATCTCCATAGCACTTAGGCGGTCCTCTAGCTGTTTGTACCTATCCTCAGCAGGATGGTACTGTTCATCATTATAATCTGTCTCGTTGTCAGAGACCACGGGACTAGGAACCCCTCTCTCTTGGGGACTGTCTTTCCCTACAGATGGGGTAGTCAGCTCCACCTCATTCTGCAGTGCATTCCCATATCTGCGTCCGGTATTGAACAAGACAGTCCTCTTCTTCTTCTTCTTCATAAGCAGGGTCTTCAACTCCTGTTGACCTTGGGCTAGGCTCATGACCATCTCTTGGAACTGGGCATTCTGGGCCTGGAGGGCCTTATTCGCTTGTTCAGTAGTAGGTTCAGAAGTCATAATGATTGCTGAAATAAACAACGAAGAAGATAAGTGACCTGTAAAAAGAGTATCTGTTATGCATATAATGAATGGAATGCGTATGATTTATGTTTTCAAAGACAATTGGGATTCAACTTTGTAGACAAAAAGGAAACACACTTTATTAGATTCAACTTTGGAATTTAAATTGTTCAACAAATTGCCCTTAGGCGTTACAAGAATGAAAATACTGAAAAGTAAATAGAAACTGTAAAAGAAATCATCAATAGGTCTATCAATGTTCCTGGGGCCTCCTCTTCTCGGTGCGGATATAGTCATTCAGGATCCGCTCGTTCTTCAATTGCTTGGTCAGCTTCTGGATTTTCTGTTCCTTTTCATTGAACCTTTCCCGATAAGAATCCCGTTCTTCCTGTAGTTGCACCCAAGATCTCTTTAGTGTATCAACATCAGTGGGAATCTGAGGATGGAGAACAGTTGGAGGAACCCCGTCTCTATCAGGAAATTCAAGAGTAATAGATCTGACAGCTTCGTATGGCATACCTAACTTCTGAGCACGGATGCGGACCCATCTGAAGTAGGATTCCATTGGTAGAGAAAACTTCGGTCCCAACTCATGTGGTTCAGCTTTGTGAATTCTGTCCCAAGCTCGGATGAATCTACGACGCAGCTCGTCACTATCTACCTGAAATTCAAAACTGATGTGAGGTACCAACATCTCATGAGGCCCTGCTCTTCTGGCTCTTCCAAACTGACGGAGAGCTAAACATGGATTATAAGAGATTCCTCCATGGGTACCGATCAATGGGACATTAGGATATTCTCCGCAACGGTCGATAACAGCCACCTCATCTAAACCTCTGAGAGTCCAAATGATGTCATTATCAGTAAGAGACATTATCCTATGAGCCCAGCCTCTTCCTTCTTTGTTCTTCAGCACGAACTTAGGGAGGTGCAAAATAAACCACCTCACTAATAAAGGAGCGCAACACCACAGAGTTCCCCGTCTTCAGGCAGTACGAGCATAGAGTTGTTGCAGGATATCACCCAAGAGAGTGGGTATAGGGTTCCGAGAGATGAAGATCCTTACAACGTTGACATTAACAAAGGTATCAGGATTTGGAAGCAATACCAGACCATAGATTAAGAGAGCCAGAATGTCTTCGTACGTCCTAAAGTCTAAGTCATTCCAGAAACTATTAGCTTTGCCAATCAGAGACTTAGCCAAAAAGCCCTTAACTCCACTTCTGGTCTCCCAGTTATCCATTACCTCTTTGTTGGTCAAGGGAAGGGCTGCAGCAATCTCCTCAAGCCTAAGAGTCTTTTCCCAACCAGTGAATGGAGTCTGTTCCAAAACAGGGATACCAAGCAAATCAGAGAATTCTTTCAGGGTAGGGACCAGCTGGAAGTCTTGAAAGGTGAAGCAATGATATAGGGGATCATAAAACTGGGTCAGGACACTCATCAGTTGTTGGTCCCATTTTGAAGTGACTAAACCGAGAAGAGAACCATGCCTCTTAATGAAGGAAGTAGTATTTGGAATTCTGTCAACCAATTATTTAAGCAAATCAGGTGGGTGAACAAAGTTGAGCCGGATAGTATTCCTATGCACAGGCATCATGATGTCCTACAAAACAGAGCAAAGATGAAACCCTCTTGTCTTTGAAATGGGTTAGTCCTTATGCAGGATGCATGCAATGTTATGATGGTATGATGTTATGATAAAGACACACCACAAGTATTCACAAAAGGCAAACATGGTAAGGCATACAAGTCACACAAGACAACCCTTAGAGTTCAGGCCAACATGAAGTTTAGGTACTACCCTCTTTCAGTTTCAGTTGGTTAAGACCTATCCTAGAAAATAGTAATCGGGTTCTAGAGGATCTCATTATCACTGACTACCCTCAATCGGTCATAACTCCAGCTTCACAATCTTTTCTTGCGGACGGAACCAT
This sequence comes from Vicia faba, assembly GCA_948472305.1. Classification (NCBI taxonomy): domain Eukaryota; kingdom Viridiplantae; phylum Streptophyta; class Magnoliopsida; order Fabales; family Fabaceae; genus Vicia; species Vicia faba. The sequence goes on along the minus strand of OX451738.1, from coordinate 1,422,454,703 downwards.
CGCGAGAGTTTAGCCTCAATGAGTGTAGCATACTGCTACCGTTCTATGGCCAAGTTGGGTCAATTTAGGGTTCTAAGGTCGGTTGGTGCTTAATGACTCCTTAGAAGACCCATATTCTCCTCGTTCTAACACAAGGGATATCGGTACATACCAAGGTGTCACACAAACGTAGCCACTGCTTCACCCGTGTCAGTCTACGCCGGACAGGTCCCTCACAGTTTATAGCTACCTAAAGGGTATTCCCCAGATCCGGGTTAGGATCTATGAAACTCCGATGCAAGCCCACAATATTAAAGCAATCAAGGCATACAATTGAAAACATAGAATGATCTAATCCTAAGGTACACCTCACTTATATAAAGTATTCCCCAGCAGAGTCGCCAGTTCTATGATCGGTGGAAATAGAACTGACTGTTTTTAATGTTGGTTCGCGAAATGTCGCGATAAGCAAGAGTCGCCACCGTCTTTTATGTTCTCCAACATGGAAAGGACAAAAGCACAGCAAAATTCCTTTTCGAGATGTTTCTCGGTTCGGGAGGTAGATTATAGAAAGGGAAGGTGTTAGCACCCTTTCTATCTGTGGTTATCCACGAGTGTGATCGGTGGATCTGGAACTGACTGTTTAACGCTGGTTCGCGAAATGTCACGGAAGCAAGAGTCGCCACCGTCTTTTATTTTCTCCAACATGGAAAGGACAAAAGCACAGAAAAATTCCTTATTGAGATTAGTTCTCGGTTCGGGAGGTAGATTTATAGAAAGGGAAGGTGTTAGCACCCTTTCTATCCATGGTTATCCATGGGCTCTTAGATATTTGCTCATTTGTGTTTTCAAAATGTTTGTTTGCTTTTCAAGGTGAGTGGGTTTGAAAAAGTTTCTTTGAAAGTTTCAGATCGACTCTTGTATCAGTCCTCAAGAGTGTTTGAAAAATTGTTTTTGAAAGCTTTTTGCAAAGTGTCGGTGTGAAAAGAAGTTTTTGATTTGTTTTGAATTAGAGCAAGTATCTACGAGTCATCTACCTACCCTAAGGAATTAGTCTGTGTAAATGTCCTTTAGGTAGTGCCATCCCACCATTGAGAGGTAGGTAGCACCACCGTTGGAGGTGTTCGGGTCAATTCGAGTTTTAGGGACAGTGTGGTCACCAGAGCAATAGGAAGACACCTTAGAAGCTACCCCCATGCCATGTTCATGGACATGAGGACTTACTAAAACGTCCTCTACTCGACGACCACGTTTCGAGGGGCAAGGCAACAGTGAGGCGTACCCTAGGAGTGGTGTGTGATTTGTGTGTCATTTTTCAGTTATATTTGTCTTGTCATGTATTGAGTGTTCTACGCATTGTTTTTATTTGGGCATACATTCTTTCATGTGATAGTTAGCAATTAAGGGTGCGGAATTTAAAGTGCGGAAACATAAAGGTCCTACGCTATTACAAGGCGCGGGTCTACATCGCCAAATTAAACCAAGACCCGATTTGAATAAAAGTGCATAAAGTAAATGTCCTAATTATCTATTACAAGGCTTTGGGGCAATTACATGACATTCATAAAAGAAATAAAAAATAAATGCGCGAAAAGAATTAAGAATCGAGTGCGAGGGCGTTGGACCCTTTAAGGAATTGAATTGAAATTATTAAATTTAATTAAATTAAATAAAGAAAAGAACTTATTTTTTGATATTTTTGTATTTTAATAGAAATGAAGAAAATTAATTGGAATTAAAACCCTAATTCTAAGCATTTTTAACTATTAAAGAAATAAATTCAAGTTTGACCTAATTTACTAATTATTTAATTATAAGTTATTTACAAAAATAATTAATTATTAATAATAAGAATATTTATTGAGAAAAAGAACAAAAATCTAAAACCTAATTTTTACCTATTTTAGTTATTTAGAAAAAGAATTAAAGTTAAAACCCTAAATTAAAAACTAAATTAATTATCAAATTTATTTACAAAAAAAAACTATTAGTGAATTAAATATTAAAACAATAAACATATTTTTATTTTTTATGATTTTCTGTTTTTTTGTGTTATAAAATTAATTTTATGAATTTAAATAAAACAATTATCATAAATAAAATAAATAAAAGAAAAGAATGAAAAAAGAGAGAGAAATGCAAACATATGGGGGTGTTGACCCCTTTTGGAGGTAAATTCACAGCAATTTGGCCCAATAAGGGTGAGGCCCTGTTTGACTTTTCTGATTGCGTGTGGACTCATTGACTAGCATGTATGATGAGCCCCTTTGGTGGCCTTCAGATTGGAATCTCCAGGCGCGTGGCAAGCCAGATGGTGAGGCTGTATGGTAGACCCTTGATGAAGCACTGCATAGAAGCATGTTAAAACAAAATATATTGAATAAGTGGGGGACCTGGGAATCGAACCCAGGTCCCAATGCTTGAAGGACACCTCACTCACCAACCAGCCAAGCGCGTTTGTTTGTAAGATTAATGGAACATGAATAACATAACACAAAACAAACATTAGTGATATACAACACAAAAAACGCGCTGAAAATTTGAACGTCCCAATCATGCTATGCCACGCAAGCTTCTTCCTCGTTTGTCCTGAAAAATAAGAAACAAATAGCGGGGGTTTTAAACCCCCACTAAAACAGCCATGGGATAATAGCGATTAGCTCATGCCTTCTCATAAATTGAGCGCGATGGTATGGTTTTGTTCGTTTGGAGCTTCTGATTTCAATGGTGCTATTTTGGTTGGCCAATTTTTCCTCAAGCGTGAAACCCCAAATCTGGAGCTTTAAAACCCTAAAAAGCTTCCATGGCAACTTCTCATACAGGCAACGTTAGTTCAAATAGAAGATACCAATAGCTTCAGCATACTCATATTAATATAAATCAATCATTAAAACTCAGTAAATATGCATGAAAAATCAAATACAAATGTGAAAATTTTTGGGAATAGGGCGACTGTGTTCTACCAGCTCTTTGTGTATGGATAGTGGAAAAGGATTGAGGCACGTCCAAAAAGGTTCCAGCAAATCTTTTAGGATACTTTTTAGGCCTTGAAAAACACTGCAACTGTGTTTTCAGTTTTGAGTTTTTAAAGAAAAAATGCAAGGTTGTCTCTTGGTTCTGAGTGCAGCTTGCTTCTGTTTATGCATTAGGTTATCATTCTATATGTATCTGGAACGATTTAGGTTAAAGAAACCAAGCCCAAACCTTTGCATTCATGATTCAAATATTTGGTTTTCAATGATATCAAAATCCAATCTTTTTGCCATGAAACCATTGATAATTGCATAGAATCTTTCCCTTTTTGTGATGCACGAAATATTGAGGCTTTAATGAGGGAATATGCTGCACAAAAGGATTGGAAAACAATGATTTGCTATTTTTGTCATATTTTATTTTAATTAAATGAACTAATAATAATAATAATTCAAATAATTAATCAAAAATGATAAAATAACTCCCTTTAAAGTCAATGGGTCGTGCATAGCTTCTGTGTGATGATTCTTGGAAGAAATTGTGGCCCATTAGCAATTTTGAGGCATTTGAAGCAAAGTTGACTTTTCAAAATTCCCAAAAATTTCCCAACTTCCACAAGGCATATCTTGCTCAATTTTTAAGATTTCATCATGTCCTTGGACATTTTGGAAGGGTATTGAAGTCCTTTAACCAATGCCTTTGGTCCCATATAATTTTGATTTACCAATCTCAAGTTATGGTCTTTGACTTAAAGTTCCTTTTTGTTGACTTTTGAAAATGACCTATAATGTTGAGATTGATAACTTTTTGTGAGAGCATTTCTTGGATTTTAAGTGTGAAGATGAGTTTTAGGAAATGTCATTCTCTTCAAAATGAGCTTTGGATGGAATTTTTCTGATAAAACATGTGGAAGTTATGCCTTGGTCAAGTTACAGTTGACTTTTTCAACTGTCCAAATATAGAAACTTTTGCATCTTGAGACTTTTTGAGCCATGCCTTGAGAATCATGATCAAGAATTGATCAAATGATGTTTGTGGCTTCAAAATAAGATGTTGACCAAAAATTTGAACTTTTGACTGTCAAATGACCATTTTGCCCCTACAGTTGACTGTTGAGCAATTAGGGTTTTTGACTGTGCAATTTTGTGCTGTAAGTCTTGAAACTTGACATAAGGATGCTTGACAATGTTTATAGGCATGTGGGACTTGTTTGGACCCTTTAAAACTTCAATTTCTTTGCCAGAACCAAAACCCTAATTCTTGACTGTTAGGAGGCAATTGGACTGTGCAACCCTTGGGAGATTTTGAAGCATGCTCTTTGCAAATCTTGAAGAATATGGGAGGGCAAATATTGGGGTACAACAATTGCCCCTGTTCAATCTTCTTAGACCTGAGGATGTAGATTGGCTGACGTGCCTTTCGTAATCCGAAGGTGGAAGATGATTGAACACTAGAGTGCCCAGAAATTTGCGCTCACATGTTGGCAGTGTGATGGTGGGAATGGGCTTATAGATGCCATTTGGAGATTGATGGATAGGAAGATGGGCTTATAGATGCCATGTTGAGAGGTGATGGATAGGTGGATGGGCTTATAGATGCCATCTGGGTGTCGATCGCGTAAGAGTTTCCTTAGCGAGAACTTGCGTGCCTGAAAAAAGAAAGATAATTACCTGGCCTGTTACAGGAGTTGATCTTCAAACTCTTTGTGTAGATGCGCCCTGACTGGTTACAGGAACTGAATCTTTAAACCTCTTCAGACGTGCCCTGGCGAGATACAGGAATCGAGTCTGGAGCTTCCAAAGGTGATGAATGCATCAGGGATGGTTACTACCTCAACGGGACGGTGAGAGAACCTTGGATGATTACTACCTCAACAGTAACGATGAGAGAACCTGGGGCGATTACTACCTCAACAGTAACGATGAGAGAACCTGGGGCGATTACTACCTCAACAGTAACGATGAGAGAACCTGGGGCGATTACTACCTCAACAGTAACGATGAGAGAATCTGGGGCGATTACTACCTCAACAGTAACGACGAGAGAACCTGGGGTGTCTTCTACTGAGTCTTTATCAGGAAAATCTTTAGAAGTCAATTTAACTGGACTAGAGAAGGCCTTTGACTGGATAAGAATCAGAAAAATCTTTAGGAGTCGATTTAAATGAACCAGGCAAGGTCTTGGAATCTTCAACTGGATAAGAATCAGGGAGATCTTAGGGTCGATCTGACTGAACCAGAGAAGGCCTTTGACTGGATAAGAATCAGAAAAATCTTTAGGAATCGATTTAACTGAACCGGACAAGGTCTTGAAATCTTCAACTGGAATAAGAATCAGGGAGATCTTAGCGTCGATCTGACTGAACCAGAGAAGGCCTTTGACTGGATAAGAATTAGAAAAATCTTTAGGAGTCGATTTAACTGAACCAGGCAAGGTCTTGGAACCTTCAACTAGATAAGAATCAGGGAGATCTTAGGGTCGATCTGACTGAACCAGAGAAGGCCTTTGACTGGATAAGAATCAGAAAAATCTTTAGGAGTCGATTTAACTGAACCAGGCAAGGTCTTGGAATCTTTAACTGGATAAGAATCAGGGAGATCTTAGGGTCGATCTGACTGAACCAGAGAAGGCCTTTGACTGGATAAGAATCAGCAAAATCTTTAGGAATCGATTTATCTGAACCAAGCAAGGTCTTGGAATCTTCAACTGGATAAGAATCAGGGAGATCTTAGGGTCGATCTGACTGAACCAGAGAAGGCCTTTGACTGGATAAGAATCAGAAAAATCTTTAGGAGTCGATTTAACTGAACCAGGCAAGGTCTTGGAATCTTCAACTGGATAAGAATCAGGGAGATCTTAGGGTCGATCTGACTGAACCAGAGAAAGTCTTGGAATATCTTTGACTGGATAAGAATCAGGAAAATCTTAGAATCGATTTAACTGAACCAGACGAAAGTCTTGGAATAGCTGAGAACTTAACTGGATCTTTCCTGAAAGGTAAAGGTCAGTCATATGCAATGCATGATATGGATCAAGCAATGATGTTCTCAACATAAATGAGATTGTATGTTCATGATGCATATATGCGTGCTATAATGTATAGAGATGCGATGTTTATGAATGTATGTTTTTGTCTAGGAAAGTAAATCCTTGACGGGTGTCGGGAAGTCACATCCTGGGCTGATGTTGGAGAATAGTGCTTTGTTGTTTCCACTGGGGATGATAGTTGCAAGAATACCGGTAGGAGAAGATAACTCCGTTGGGGAATAAACTTGGCGAATGGATTACTCTGCGGGGAGAAAATTACTCTTGTGATCTTGCTGGGGAACAATACTCTGTGGGGAGAGAGATGCTTCGTTGAGATGCTGATGGTAACTTCGTTGGGGATACCGTTGATATGTTGGAAGTGTTAATAGACTCCGCTGGGGATAGGAAGACTTCGCCGAGGACGATCTTTCTGTGGCTTTTGGCTGAGGATAACCCAGTTATATCCTGGTAGGGAAATAACCTTTGAACAAAGCCGGGGGACGCGTTCGTGCTCTGTGGGGAAAGCTTCCAGAATCTACTGGGGATAAGCTTCCTGCTGGGGAGATGATTCAAACTTTCCTGGGGAAATCTTGATTGGACTCTCCTGGGGAAATTTTGAGATGTACTGGGAAGTAACTCTGCTGAATGTCTGGTATACCGCCGGGGAACAGTCTTAGATCAAGACTGTCGGGGATGCTTGTTAAGAATGTCTGTATATTGTGCTGGGGAATGTTGAGATCTGCGGGGATACCCAATTTCCTTAAGACTGATTGTATAACTTTGCTTGGGGAGAGTGTATTGACTTGTTGGCTCACTCTCTGGGGAATTAAGATATACTGGTTATGTTCTTCAGCCGAACTTACCTTGGTACCTTGGTGGACAGAACAATTAGATCGCTTAGACCACTCATTATTGCCCCTGCTTCTAATGTTACCTGTAATTAATTCTTTGTTTCGTATGCAAATATTTATGAGTTAGCAATTATTGTCAAATGCATATATCACAAATTGAACCTTGGACGTTCTTCGCAAAACAAAACAGAAAAAGGAAAAACAATTGGCAATTTTAACTAAAAAGTGAATTTATATTGATTTCTTAAATTTGCCTGTAAATAGGCGTTTATGTACAAGAGGCTGACGTCCTAGTAAGAGAACGTCACCGAATAAAAGAATTTATACAAATTTGTACAAAGGGAAAACAAGACAGCTGTGTGAAAAGAACAATCCCACTGGGTTCCAACTCTGCTATCGCCTTTATATCTTCGAGTGTCTCATCACTTGATGACCTAGCTGAAGATGAAGCTGATTGATTGATGCCGTCCGAACTTGCTGTTGATACCGGATTCTGGATGCAAGGTGATCCAATGAGACATAGTATTACGCTTTATCCCTAACTTTTTCCTGGACCGCCCTTTCGGGTTTTCAGTCCACCGGGATACCCATTTTTGCCCAAGCCGCCCTTTCAGGTTTTCGACTTGCCGGGTGTACAGATTTTTTCATTTCATCCCTTCATTTTGCCCGAACCCTTTTGGTTCGCCGGGAAGCCCTAATTTTTGCCTAGGTATGTCAACCTAGCGGGTCTTTATTTTCATGCGTAGTATCTTTTTACTATGTCTTCATTGGCGGGGTGAGGAAGGTCGTCACCATCCATGGTGGTTAGAATCATGGCTCCTCCTGAGAACACATGTTTAACCACAAATGGCCCTTCATATGTGGGGGTCCATTAGCCCCTTGGATCACTTTGAGGAAGGATGATGCGCTTGATTACCAGATCCCCAACTTGATATTCTTGTGGTCTGACCTTTTTGTTAAATGCCCTGATCATCCGTTTTTGATACGTCTGACCATGACAAATAGCAGCAAGTCTCTTTTCGTCAATCAGGTTTAATTGATCAAGTCGTGTCTGGATCCAATCATCTTCGCTTAGATCTGCATCCTTCATTATCCGGAGGGAGGGAATCTGCACTTCGATTGGTAAGACTGCCTTCATGCCGTAGACCAAGGAGAAGGGAGTTGCCCCGATTGACGTCCTTGCTGAGGTACGATACCCATGTAGAGCAAACGGTAACATCTCGTGCCAATCGTTATAAGTCACTGTCATCTTCTGCACAATTTTCTTAATGTTCTTATTTGCTGCTTCTACAGCCCCATTCATCTTCGGCCAGTAGGGAGAAGAGTTGTGGTGCTGTATCTTAAACTGCTCGCAGAGCTCAGTGATCATCTTGTTATTGAGATTGGTACCGTTGTCTGTAATGATTCTTTCAGGGATGCCGTAACTATAGATCAAGTTATGCCGAATGAACCGTGCCACAACGTTCTTGGTTACCGTAGAGTAGGAAGCTGCTTCAACCCACTTCGTGAAGTAATCAATCGCTACCAGGATGAAGCGATGCCCATTGGATGCTGTAGGTTTAATCTCGCCGATCATATCTATGCCCCACATTGCAAACGGCCAAGGTTCTGTCAAGACATTCAGGGGAACTGGAGGAACGTGCACCTTGTCTGCGTAAATCTGGCATTTGTGACATGTTCGAGAATGTTGGTAGCAATCGGCTTCCATTGTGGACCAGAAATACCCTGCCTGCAGGATTTTCTTTGCCATAGTGTGTCCACTGGAATGTGTTACGAAGGTACCTTCATGCAATTCTGCCATGATCCTTTCTGCTTCAGTCTTATCCACACAACGCAGTAAGGTCGAATCATGGTTTCGCTTATACAAGATGTCGTTGCTGAGGAAGAACTTCGCTGCGAACCTTCTCAGAAACTTCTTATCGTTGACAGATGCACCTTCAGGGTATTCCTGAGCTTCCAAATATCTCTTCACCTCATGGTACCAAGGTTTCTCAGTCACCAACTCAGTCTCAAGATCACAACAGTATGCCGGTTCGTCCAGTTTCCAAATGATGATTCGGGGAGCCTCATTGTCCCATTTGACTTTGAACATAGAAGACATCGTAGCTAACGCGTCCGCCAACTGATTCTCCTCTCGTGGGAAATGTTCAAAAGTTATCTCTGTGAAGTGGGGGATCAATGTCAACACACACTCTCTGTAAGGAATAAGATTCGGATGTTTCGTATCCCACTCCCCTTTGATCTGATTGATCACGAGGGCGGAATCTCCGAAGACACTCAGAAACTTGATCCTTAAGTCAATCGCAGCTTGGAGATCCATGATGCATGCCTCATACTCCGCCATGTTGTTAGTGCAGTTGAAACATAGCCGGGCAGTAAGTGGAGTATGAGTGCCTTGAGGGGATATGATCACAGCACCGATACCGTTACCCAAAGCGTTGGAGGCTCCGTCAAAGTGCATAGACCATCGGGATCCTTCCTCAGGTCCTTCATCTGGTCCAGGTACTTCACAATCAGTCACTATCATGATACTCTCGTCAGGAAATTCAAAGTTCATTGACTGATAGTCGTCTACTGCCTGATGTGCCAAGTGGTCTGCCAATACACTTCCTTTGATGGCTTTCTGGGTCGTGTACTGGATGTCGTATTCTGTCAAGATCATCTGCCATCTTGCTATTCTCCCGGACAGAGCAGGCTTTTCAAATATGTACTTGATTGGATCCATCTTAGAAATCAACAAAGTAGTGTGAGTCAGCATATACTGTCTCAGCCGGCGAGCAGCCCAACCAAAGCGCAGCAAGTTTTCTCGAGCAGTGAGTATCGGGTCTCACAGTCGGTAAACTTTTTGCTAAGGTAATAAATGGCATGCTCTTTTCGGCCAGACTCGTCATGCTGCCCCAGCACACACCCCATTGAGTTGTCAAGTACTGTCAGGTATAGTATCAGAGGTCTCCCTTCAACCGGTGGCATAAGAATGGGTGGTTCTTGGAGATACTCTTTGATTCTGTCAAAAGCGGCCTGACATTCATCATTCCAACGTGCTACCTGATCTTTCTTCAGCAGCTTGAAGATTGGTTCACAGGTGGCAGTTAGATGCGAGATGAATCGGGCAATGTAATTCAGGCGTCCTAAAAAGCCTCTGACCTCTTTCTCTGTTTTAGGGACTGGAATCTCTTGAATAGATTTAACCTTGGCAGGGTCTACTTGAATACCCTTATCACTTACAACGAAGCCTAGCAACTTTCCAGATCTTACCCCGAAGGTGCACTTGTTCGGGTTCAATCTCAGCTTGTACAGTTTCAGACGGTCAAACAACTTCTGCAGATGGTCAAGGTGTTCCTCCTCAGTTTGGGACCTTGCAATCATGTCATCGACATACACTTCGATCTCATGATGGATCATGTCATGAAATAAAGCAACCATGGCACGTTGGTAGGTTGCCCCAGCATTTTTCAACCCGAATGGCATGACCTTGTAGCAGAAGGTGCCCTACTGAGTAACAAAGGTAGTCTTTTCCATGTCTTCAGGAGCCATCTTGATCTGATTATACCCTGAGAAACCATCCATGAAGGAGAACACTTTGTGCTGAGCCGTATTGTCAACAAGGACATCAATGTGAGGTAGGGGAAAGTCATCTTTGGGGCTGGCCCTGTTCAGATCCCTGTAATCAACACACATTCTGACCTTACCATCTTTCTTTGGTACCGGCACCACATTAGCAACCCACTGAGGATAAGAAGTCACTGTAAGAAACCCGGCATCAAATTGTTTCATAACCTCAGCTTTGATCTTCTCAGACATCTCTGGACGCATACGGCGGACCTTTTGCTTAACCAGAGGGCAGTCTTCCTTGGTAGGCAAATGATGGACCACAATGTCAGTATCCAACCCAGGCATGTCTTCATAGGACCAGGCAAAGATCTCCACATAATCATGTAACATCTGAGTCAACCGTTGCTTCACGCTGAGCTCTAGGTTGGCACCAATCTTAACTTCCTTTCTGTCCGCCTCAGTACCTAGATTTATTGTTTCCATTGGCTCTTCATGTGGTTGAATTGCCCTCTCTTCCTGGAGTAACAGTCTTGCAAGCTCGCCAGGCACTTCGCAATCATCTTCACCTTCGTCTTCGGCTAAGTTGATCGGATTTTCGAAGTCATAACTGGCAGTAGCAGAGTCGTTACCAGTGAGATCCAGAGTGGATTGAAACCTGTATGGGTGAGTGTGTGTAAATACAGCTGTTTTGCAATATATAAAGAAAGGAAAGAAAGAAAAGGAGCATAAGATTTGAAGTGCGAGAAAACGTCCAAGGTCTTTATTCATGATATATGAAATGACAATTAATATGCCTCACAAATGAAGCCACGGTGCCCCGGGTAAGACACCGGGCCATAGAGTTTCAATTCATTGTTTATTACAAATAACAAAAACAAAGGAATCCATTACTGCGTAACAGAAGAAACAGGTAGGTTGTCCTTTGCACTCCAATTGTTAGGTCCACTGTCGGTCGTCGGATAAATCTAGCTATCGAACTCTGATTCTTCCACTTCGTCCTCATCCCCAATAGCATTCACTCCATGAGCAGGCATGGGAGCTGTCACTACATTGAGCTTCTTAGGTGCCTCAAACTGTACCTCTTTGGCATCAATAAGATCCTGCACCTTGTTCCTCAGGGCCCAGCAATCATCAGTAGAGTGCCCCGGGCTATCAGAATGATAAGCACAGCGAGCATTTGGATTATACTTGGGAGACGCAGTATTCACAACCTTCGGGGCCTCCCTGACAGTCACTAAGTTGGTGAATAACAGCTGCGGCAAGATTTGTGACAAGGTCATACTCAGCCGGGTAAACTCTCTTCTGGGTCTCTCATCCCTTTGTGGATTGGTTTGCCGAGGAGCGGCAGCAGGCTTAGCAATCATCACCGCGTTGACAGATTGGCGGTGTTCTGGTTTATCCTGTCTTCTGGGCCCATATACAGCACTGGCCTCCTTCTTAAAGGGTTTCTTCTCAGAACTTGAAGATGCACCTTTCTGAATTTTACCGGACTTCATTCCAGCCTCTATCCTCTCCCCAGTCACAATAAGATCAGTGAACCCTGCAGACGAATTACCGATGAGATGATTGAAGAATGGCCCAGAGAGGGTCCCCAAGAACATATCCACTAGCTCACGGTCTGTTAACGGAGGCTGCACCCTGCCAGCCAGATCCCTCCACTTCTGTGCATACTCTTTGAAACCTTCGCTTGATCTTAGCGACATACCCTAGAGTTGGGTACGTGTAGGAGCAAGGTCGGCATTATATTGATACTGCTTGTAAAAAGCAGTAGCCAACTCCTCCCAGTTACGAACTTTTGTCCCATCCAACTGATAGAACCATTCGAGATGAGTCCCTGAAAGACTCTCTTGGAAGAAGTGGATCCACAAGTTCTTGTCCACTGTGTACGGTTGAATCTTCCGTACATAAGATCTGAGGTGTAGCTTGGGGCAAGACGCCCCGTCATACTTGGTGAAGGATGGTGCTTTAAACTTGTGAGGAATGATCACACCAGTAGATAAGCCCAAGTCTCCGAAATCCAGCCCAGGCACTTGTTGGATCTCCATGGCATCCAGTCTGTCTTCCAACTGCTTGTACCGGTCTTCAGCAGGAGGATACTGTTCCTCATTAAAATCAGTCTCGTTGTCAGAGACCACCAGACTTGGAGCCTTTCCCCCCTGGGGACTGTCTTTGCCTACAGAAGAACCAGCTTCCTCATTCTGCAGAGTGTTACCAAACCTCCGGCCCGAGTTGAAAAGGACAGTTCTCTTCTTCTTCTTCTCCTTCTTCAGGAGCAAAGCCTTCAGCTCTTCTTGGCCTTGAGCCAAACCCATGATCAGTTCTTGAAATTATGCGTTCTGCGCCTGAAGGGCCTTGATAGACATCTCGGTAGAGGATTCAGGGTTCATGATGCTGAAATAAACAGCGAAGAACAGTAAGCAACCTGAAAAGAAGAATACCTGTTATGCACATGATGAATGGAATGCGTATGATTTATATTTTCAAAGACAATCGGGAATCAACTTTGTAAACAAAAAGGAACACACTTCATTAGATTCAACTTTGAAACTTAAATTGTTCAACAGGTTGCCCTTAGGAGTTACATAAAACGGAAATACTGAAAAGGGAAATAAAACTGTAAAAGAACATCCAGAGCTTCTCATTGATCCCAGGGTCTCCTCTTCTCAGTACGGATGTAGTCATTCAGAGCTCGCTCATTCTCCAACTGCTTTGTCAGCTTCTGGATCTTCAATTCCTGCTCGTTGAACTTTTCCCGATAAGAATCCTGTTCCTCTCGCAGTTGCGACCAAGACCTCTTTAATGTCTCATAATCAGTAGGTATCTGAGGAGGGAGAACAGTTGGGGGAACCCCATCTTTGTTAGGATACTCAAGAATGATGGGTCTGACAGCTTCGTACGGCATACCTAACTTCTGAGCACGGATGCGAACCCATTTGTAGTAGGCTTCCATAGGTAGAGAAGTCTTTGGCCCCAACTCTTGTGGGTCAGCTTTATGAACTCTGTCCCAAGCCTTGATGAACCTACGACGCAGCTCGTCACTATCCACCTGAAACTCAAAACTGATGTGAGGCACCAACATCTCATGAGGCCCTGCTCTTCTGGCCCTTCCAAACTGACGGAGCGCTAGACATGGATTGTAAGAGATTCCTCCTTGAGTACCAATCAAAGGAACATTAGGGTATTCTCCGCAACGATCAATAACAACTATCTCGTCCAAACCTCTGAAAGTCCAAATGATGTCCTTATCAGTGAGAGACATTAACCTATGAGCCCAACCTCTTCCTTCTTGGTTCTTTAGCACGAACTTAGGGAGGTGCGAAATAAACCACCTCACCAACAAAGGGATACAACACCACAGAGTTCCTCGTCTTCGGGCAGTACGAGCATAAAGTTGTTGCAGGATGTCACCCAAGAGAGTGGGCACAGGATTCTGAGACATGAAGATCCTTATGGCAGTGACATTAATGAAATTATCAGGATTAGGAAACAAGACTAGACCATAGATTAAGAGAGCCAAGATGTCTTCATATGCCCTAAAGTCCAAGTCATTCCAGAAATTGTTAGCTTTACCAATCAGAAACTTGGCCAAGAAACCCTTAACTCCGCTTCTAGTCACCCAGTTGTCCATTACTTCTTGATGTGTCAAGGGAAGAGCTGCAGCAACCTCCTCAAGCCTAAGAGTCTTTTCCCAACCAGTGTAAGGAGTCTGATCCAAGATAGCGATACCAAGCAAATCAGAGAACTCTTCCAGGGTAGGGAAGCTGGAAGTCTTGAAAGGTGAAACACTGGTACAGAGGGTCATAGAACTGGGTCAGGACACTCCTCAACTGTTGATCCCGCTTTGCAGTGACTAAACTGAGAAGGGAACCATGCCTCTGGATGAAGGAAGTGGTGTTTGAAATTCTGCTAACCAACTCTTCAAGCAACTCAGGTGGGTGAACAAAGTTGAACCGGATAGTATTCCTTCGCATAGGCATCATGATGTCCTACAAAACAGAGCAAAGGTGAAACCCTCTTGTCTTTGAAATGGTCAGTCCTTATGCAGGATGCATGCAATGCTCATGATGTTATGATGTTATGATAAAGCACGCCACAAATATTTACAAAGGCAAACATGATAAGGCACACAAGTCACACAAGACAAGCCCTTAGAGTTTAGGCCAGCATGAGGTCTAGGTATTACCCTCTTTCAGTTTGTTGGTTCATACCTGTCCTATCAAAAGTAATCGGGTTCTTAGAGGATCCCAATATCATTGACTACCCTCAATCGGTCATAACTCCAGCATCACAATCTTTTCTTGCGGCCAGAACCATCACGAGAGTTTAGCCTCAATGGGCGTAGCATACTGCTACTGTTCTATTGGCCAAGTTGTGTCTTTTAAGGTTCTAAGGTCTGTTGGTGCTTAATGACTCCTCAGAAGACCCATATTCTCCTCGTTGCAACACAAGGGATATCGGTACAGACCAAGGCGCCACACCAACGTAGCCACTGCTTCACCCATGTCGGTCTACGCCGGACAGATCCCTCACAGCTTATGCTACCTAAACAGGGTATCCCCAGATCCAGGTTAGGATCTATGTAACTCCGATGCAACCCACAGTTTAAAGCAAACAAGTCTAAGCAATTGAAAACACAGTTATGAACTATCCTAAGGTACACCTCACTTTATAAGAGTCCCCAGCAGAGTCGCCAATTCTGTGATCGGTGGATCTGGAACTGACTGTTTAACGCTGGTTCGCGAAATGTCGCGGAAGCAAGAGTCTCCACCGTCTTTTATTTTCTCCAACATGGAAAGGACAAAAGCACAGAAAAATTCCTTATTGAGATTAGTTCTCGGTTCGGGAGGTAGATTTATAGAAAGGGAAGGTGTTAGCACCCTTTCTATCCATGGTTATCCATGGGCTCTTAGATACTTGCTCATTTGTGTTTTCAAAATGTTTGTTTGCTTTTCAAGTTGAGTGGGTTTGAAAAAGTTTCTTTGAAAGTTTCAGATCGACTCTTGTATCAGTCCTCAAGAGTGTTTGAAAAAAAAATTGAAAGCTTTTTGCAAAGTGTCGGTGTGAAAAGAAGTTTTTGATTTGTTTTGAATTAGAGCAAGTATCTACGAGTCATCTACCTACCCTAAGGAATTAGTCTGTGTAAATGTCCTTTAGGTAGTGCCATCCCACCATTGAGAGGTAGGTAGCACCACCGTTGGAGGTGTTTGGGTCAATTCGAGTTTTAGGGACAGTGTGGTCACCAGAGCAATAGGAAGACACCTTAGAAGCTACCCCCATGCCATGTTCATGGACATGAGGACTTACTAAAACGTCCTCTACTCGACGACCACGTTTCGAGGGGCAAGGCAACAGTGAGGCGTACCCTAGGAGTGGTGTGTGATTTGTGTGTCATTTTTCAGTTATATTTGTCTTGTCATGTATTGAGTGTTCTACGCATTGTTTTTATTTGGGCATACATTCTTTCATGTGATAGTTAGCAATTAAGGGTGCGGAATTTAAAGTGCGGAAACATAAAGGTCCTACGCTATTATAAGGCGCGGGTCTACATCGCCAAATTAAACCAAGACCCGATTTGAATAAAAGTGCATAAAGTAAATGTCCTAATTATCTATTACAAGGCTTTGGGGCAATTACATGACATTCATAAAAGAAATAAAAAATAAATGCGCGAAAAGAATTAAGAATCGAGTGTGAGGGCGTTGGACCCTTTAAGGAATTGAATTGAAATTATTAAATTTAATTAAATTAAATAAAGAAAAGAACTTATTTTTTGATATTTTTGTATTTTAATAGAAATGAAGAAAATTAATTGGAATTAAAACCCTAATTCTAAGCATTTTTAACTATTAAAGAAATAAATTCAAGTTTGACCTAATTTACTAATTATTTAATTATAAGTTATTTACAAAAATAATTAATTATTAATAATAAGAATATTTATTGAGAAAAAGAACAAAAATCTAAAACCTAATTTTTACCTATTTTAGTTATTTAGAAAAAGAATTAAAGTTAAAACCCTAAATTAAAAACTAAATTAATTATCAAATTTATTTACAAAAAAAAACTATTAGTGAATTAAATATTAAAACAATAAACATATTTTTATTTTTTATGATTTTCTGTTTTTTTGTGTTATAAAATTAATTTTATGAATTTAAATAAAACAATTATCATAAATAAAATAAATAAAAGAAAAGAATGAAAAAAGAGAGAGAAATGCAAACATATGGGGGTGTTGACCCCTTTTGGAGGTAAATTCACAGCAATTTGGCCCAATAAGGGTGAGGCCCTGTTTGACTTTTCTGATTGCGTGTGGACTCATTGACTGGCATGTATGATGAGCCCCTTTGGTGGCCTTCAGATTGGAATCTCCAGGCGCGTGGCAAGCCAGATGGTGAGGCTGTATGGTAGACCCTTGATGAAGCACTGCATAGAAGCATGTTAAAACAAAATATATTGAATAAGTGGGGGACCTGGGAATCGAACCCAGGTCCCAATGCTTGAAGGACACCTCACTCACCAACCAGCCAAGCGCGTTTGTTTGTAAGATTAATGGAACATGAATAACATAACACAAAACAAACATTAGTGATATACAACACAAAAAACGCGCTGAAAATTTGAACGTCCCAATCATGCTATGCCACGCAAGCTTCTTCCTCGTTTGTCCTGAAAAATAAGAAACAAATAGCGGGGGTTTTAAACCCCCACTAAAACAGCCATGGGATAATAGCGATTAGCTCATGCCTTCTCATAAATTGAGCGCGATGGTATGGTTTTGTTCGTTTGGAGCTTCTGATTTCAATGGTGCTATTTTGGTTGGCCAATTTTTCCTCAAGCGTGAAACCCCAAATCTGGAGCTTTGAAACCCTAAAAAGCTTCCATGGCAACTTCTCATACAGGCAACGTTAGTTCAAATAGAAGATACCAATAGCTTCAGCATACTCATATTAATATAAATCAATCATTAAAACTCAGTAAATATGCATGAAAAATCAAATACGAATGTGAAAATTTTTGGGAACAGGGCGACTGTGTTCTACCAGCTCTTTGTGTATGGAGAGTGGAAAAGGATTGAGGCACGTCCAAAAAGGTTCCAGCAAATCTTTTAGGATACTTTTTAGGCCTTGAAAAACACTGCAACTGTGTTTTCAGTTTTGAGTTTTTTAAGAAAAAATGCAAGGTTGTCTCTTGGTTCTGAGCGCAGCTTGCTTCTGTTTATGCATTAGGTTATCATTCTATATGTATCTGGAACGATTTAGGTAAAAGAAACCAAGCCCAAACCTTTGCATTCATGATTCAAATATTTGGTTTTCAATGATATCAAAATCCAATCTTTTTGCCATGAAACCATTGATAATTGCATAGAATGTTTCCCTTTTTATGATGCACGAAATATTGAGGCTTTAATGAGGGAATATGCTGCACAAAAGGATTGGAAAACAATGATTTGCTATTTTTGTCATATTTTATTTTAATTAAATGAACTAATAATAATAATAATTCAAATAATTAATCAAAAATGATAAAATAACTCCCTTTAAAGTCAATGGGTCGTGCATAGCTTTTGTGTGATGATTCTTGGAAGAAATTGTGGCCCATTAGCAATTTTGAGGCATTTGAAGCAAAGTTGACTTTTCAAAATTCCCAAAAATTTCCCAACTTCCACAAGGTATATCTTGCTCAATTTTTAAGCTTTAATCATGTTCTTGGACATTTTGGAAAGGTCTTGAAGTCCTTTAACCAATGCCTTTGGTCCCATATCATTTTGATTTACCAATCTCAATTTATGGTCTTTGACTTAAAGTGCCTTTTTGTTGACTTTTGAAAATGACCTATAATGTTGAGATTGATAACTTTTTGTGAGAGCATTTCTTGGATTTGAAGTGTGAAGATGAGTTGTAGGAAATGTCATTCTCTTCAAAATGATATTTGGATGGAATTTTTCTGATAAACCATGTGGAAATTATGTCTTGGTCAAGTTACAGTTGACTTTTTCAACTGTCCAAATATAGAAACTTTTGCATCTTGAGACTTTTTGAGCCATGCCTTGAGAATCATGATCAAGAATTGATCAAATGATGTTTGTGGCTTCAAAATAAGATGTTGACCAAAAATTTGAACTTTTGACTGTCAAATGACCATTTTGCCCCTGCAGTTGACTGTTGAGCAATTAGGGTTTTTGACTATGCAATTTTATGCTGTAAGTCTTGAAACTTGACATAAGGATGCTTGACAATGTTTATAGGCATGTGGGACTTGTTTGGACCCTTGAAAACTTCAATTTCTTTGCCATAACCAAAACCCTAATTCTTGACTGTTAGGAGGCAATTGGACTGTGCAACCCTTGGGAGATTTTGAAGCATGCTCTTTACAAATCTTGAAGAATATGGGAGGGAAAATTTTGGGGTACAACAACGGGCTCTTAGGTACTTGCTCACTATGTTTTCAAAATTGTTTGTTTTTCTTGTGTTTGTGGGTTTTGAAAAAGTTTGTTTTGAAAACTTCTAGGTAACTCTTGTATCAGTCCTCAAGAGTGTATGAAGTATTTGTTTTGAAAACTTTTGTTTGAAAGTGTAGGTGCGAAAAGTATTTTTGTTTTATTTGAAAGAGCAAGTACCCAGGAGAAATCTACCTACTTAAAAGAAATTAAGCTGTGTAAATATCCTTTAGACAGTACCATCCCACCATTGAGAAGTAGGTAGCACCGTCGTTGGAGTTATTTGGGTCAATTCGATTATTGGGACATGTGTGGTCACCAAAGCAATAGTAGGACGCCTTAGAGGTAACCCTAATGTCCTAGATCCTTTTTATCCGAGGCAACCGTTTCGAGGCAACTGGATCTTTAGACAAGTGGGCGACCTCTAAAACACCCTATACTCAATGACCACGTCGAGGCAACCAAGTGAGGCGTACCCTAGGAGTGGCATGTGCGAGTGTGTCAGGTTTCATGTTAAGATTATCTTTGCACAAGTATTATGGTGAGCTACGAGTTGGTTTTATTTTTCAGGCAAGTCTTGTCATGCATAGTTAACAGTTAATAATTTGCGGAAGGTAAATTACGGAAAGTAAATCTACGCTATTACAAGGCGTCGGGTATTTACATCGCCAAAAACATAACCCTTGAAAAGATAAATTGCAAGAAAGTAAAGAAAGCGATAAAAAGATCCTAGTTATCTATTACACCCTCGGAGCAATTACATAAATATGATCAAAAATAATAATCAAGAATAAACATGCGCGAAACAAAATTGCATGGGGAAAGTCCTTAGGGTATTGACCCTTTTTGAGAAAAGAATGGAATTTTGGTCCTTTTGCATTTAATTAAACCTAATTCTAATTAATTAAATAAAAGAAATGTTTTTTAAGTTTTTTATGTTTTCATGAAAATAAAATAAAATAAAATAAAGTCAAAAGTTAGTAAAAACCCTAATTCTAAATTTATTTTATTTATTATGAAAAAGTCAAAATTAAACCTAATTAAACTAAATTAATTTGTTAGAATTTATTTACAAAAAATAAAGTGAAATTAATAAATAATAATAATGATAAAAATATTTACATTTTTAGTTGTCTGAATTTATTATGAAAAATATTAATTATGTTAATTAAATAATAATAATAATTATAGTTAATAAACTAATTAAAAGAAAATATAAAAGAGAAAGAAAATAAGAAAATAATGAAACCAGGGGGGTGTACTGGCCCAATTAGGAGGTAAATCCTGGAACTTTGTGGCCCATTTGTTTCACAAGCCTTGTTGACTTTCTAGCTCGTCTACACCTGCATTGAGTGGGAATACCATGGTCCTTCATCCTATGGCCATCAGATCTATGCTCGTGGCCACTTGGCGCTTGGGATGTGAGAGCGTATGGTGGAACGCTTTGGGAAGCCTGCACATAACCATGTTAAGAAAAACAATAGAAACATTTTGGGGGACCTGGGATTCGAACCTAGGTCCCAATGATCACCAACCAATGCACCATCCACTAAGCCATCTGCACGCCTTTGTTATTATGATAAGAGGCAAATATAATATATAAAAAATATCAATTATGCTGGAAACATAAAATCACGTGCGCGCTTTTTGAATTATCCAACCATGAATCAGCACGTCATCGTCTTCCTCGCTATGCCTGTAAAAACAATGTCAGATAGCGGGGGTTTTTAACCCCCACAACCTGCAACCACGAAAAATAGCGAATAGGCGTATGATTAATAGAAATATTTCGCGATGGTCCCCTTAGATTCGTCTGGTATCAACGATTTTAACCATGGGTCTCTCGAGGCTTGATTTTTCCTGTACCATAAAGCCCCAATTTGGAAGCTCAAGAACCCTAGATTTTGTCAATGGCAACTTACGATTCTGTGCATTATAATCTAATTAACTAATACCATTAGCTTTATATGAATTCAAGCAACACAAAACAATGATTAAAACATGTTAATTATGCATGAAATATGAGTTACGATTATGAGAAAAATGTCAAACCGTGAGACTGTTCTTGAGGGTTTCTTGAGCTTTAGTGCTTGGTTTCGATTGCAACACGTCCCTGCCACTTCCAGCAATGTGTTTGAAACAACCAAAGTCCTTGAATTGGCCTGGAAGATAGAAAACAGTTTTCAAGTTTCTTGAGTTTTTTTTCAATGTTGCTATGGCTTCTTCTGCAGCAAATTCACGTATGTGGCATTAGGGTTGGCTTGTGTACTTATAGTAGAATAGAATTAGGTCACAATCTTGCAAAGAAATCCATGGAATTGATGTTTCAATATTTGATTGAAAATCAAATATTTTTGAATCTTTTTTATTGGAAAAACTTGCTAAATTTGGAGATTTTTGTCCCTTTGATTTGCACACGAATTTGCCAGCTCTTTTAGGTCATTCTTGCTTCACAAAAAGATTGAAAAAAACATATCTTGATATTTCCTACAATTTAAATTAATTAAATGAATTAAAATTGATTAAAAATCCAATTAATTAATAAAAATAAGAAAATAAATTTAATTAGGCTTGATGGGTCGTGCATAGGCCATGGATAAAGTTTCAAGGAGGAATTTGAGGCCCATTAGCAAAAACAAGGTGTTTTGAGCAAAGTTGACTTTTGCAAATTCATAAAAATTTCCCAACTTCTCCAATGCATATCTTGCTCAATTTTGATCATATGAACATGTTCTTGGACATTTTGGAAAGGTCTTGAAGTCCTCTTACCAATTCCTTTGGTCCCATGTCATTTGGATTTACCAATCTAAAGTTATGGTCTTTGACTTAAAGTGCATTTTTGTTGACTTTTGAAATTGACCTATAATGTAGAAATTGATAACTTTTTGTGAGAGCATTTCTTGGACTTGGAATGTGAAGATGGATTGTAGAAGATGTCATCCCCTTCAAAATGAGCATTGGATGGGATTTTTCTGATGAACCATGAAAAAGTTATGCCCTGGTCAAGATACAGTTGACTTTTTTGCTGTCCAAAAATAGTAACTTTTGCATCTTGATGATTTTTGAGCTATCCTTGTGGAATCATGATCAAGACTTGATAAAATGATGATTGTGTACTCAAAATAAGATGTTTACCAAAAATTCTGACTTTTGACTGCAAAAATGACCATTTTACCCCTGTAGTTGACTGTAGATCAAATGGAGCTTTTGACTGTGCAAATTGGCATTGTGAGCCTTGAAACTTGACATGTAGATGCTTGAGAATATGTATAGGCCTATGGGACTTGATTGGACCATTGAAAACCTC
Source organism: Vicia faba (assembly GCA_948472305.1). Lineage (NCBI taxonomy): Eukaryota > Viridiplantae > Streptophyta > Magnoliopsida > Fabales > Fabaceae > Vicia > Vicia faba. Next base: position 1,422,432,574 of record OX451738.1, on the reverse strand, counting down.
AAATTCCTTGAAGGAACCAAAACCCTAATTTTGACTGGCTTAGGAGATGGTTGGACTGTGCAATCTTTGAGTAGACTTGAGCAATTTGAGGGTCATTCTTGAGGAACCTTGAAGAATATGGGAGGGCAAATTTTGGGGTACAACAGGGTCAGCTCCCTGATTTCACTCATAAAACTGACAAATTTGGTTTGGGCTTTACTACAGAGGCTCAAAGGGTTGTTCGACGCGCTCGGGCTGGAAGACCTCCCCTACACATCAGTAATCGAGGAATTAATGCCATTGAAGACAACAATGAGGACTCAGATATTGACAGTTGGATCTACCCAACTACCAATGGTAGACCGAGTAACTGGGCGGCTAGGGACTTTATACCAGTTTCTTTTATTCCGCAGTAATTGACTTACTTGTTTTGAGATTTGTAATAAACGATTTAAAATTTTACGGCCTTGTGCCTTGCCTGAGGCACATTGGATTTGCTTGTGAGGGCTATTAGTTTCCACTTCATATATCATTAATAAAGCATTGGACGTTTCTTGCATACAAATTTTGTGCTCTCTATTTTTCTTTTCTATTTTCACTTTATCAAAGCAGTTATTCTCTTACACACTCACGTATCATAATGCAGATCCATATCCACTCTGGATCCCATTGATAACAGATCTGCTATTGCCAGTTATGACTTCAACAATCCGATCAACCAAGCCGAGGACGAAGGTGAGGATGATTGTGAGGTGCCTGGAGAACTTGCTAGACTACTACAGCAGGAAGAAAGGGCCATACAGCCTTATGAAGAGTTGGTTGAGACATTGAACTTGGGTACTGAGGAAGACAAAAAGAGGTTAAAATAGGTGCAAATCTGGAGCTTAGCGTCAAACATAGGTTGATACAGATGTTGCACGACTATGTTGAGATCTTCGCTTGGTCCTATGAAGACATGCCTGGTTTAGACACTGATATTGTGGTACATCGCCTACCATCTAAAGAAGATTGTCCTCCGATTAAAAAAAAGGTCTGCCGTATGCGTCCCGAAATGTCAGAGAAGATCAAGGTAGAGGTTATGAAATAGTTCGACGCAGGATTCTTAGCTGTCACTTCTTATCCATAGTGGGTTGCTAACGTCGTCCCGGTACCCAAGAAGGACGGTAAGGTACAGATGTGTGTAGATTACAGAGATCTGAACAGGGCAAGCCCCAAGGATGAGTTCTCACTTCCTCACATTGACATTCTGGTCGACAACACCGTGCAACACAAAATCTTCTCCTTCATGGATGGTTTCTATGGCTACAACCAGATCAAGATGGCTCTTGAAGACATGGAGAAGACAAACTTCGTTACACAATGGGGCACCTTCTGCTACAAGGTGATGCCATTTGGGTTGAAGAATGCTGGGGCAACTTATCAGCGTGCCATGGTCGCTTTGTTCCATGATATGATTCACCATGAGATCGAAGTTTATGTTGATGACATGATAGCCAGGTCTCAGACTGAGGAAGAGCAACTTGATCATCTCCAAAAGTTGTTCGACAAGTTGAAGGTATACAAACTGAGGTTGAATCTGATTAAGTGCACCTTCGGGGTAAGGTCTGGTAAGCTTTTGGGTTTCATTGTCAGCGAAAAAGGCATCCAAGTAGATCCCTCAAAGGTAAAATCTATACAAGAAATGCCAGCTCCCCGTACAGAGAAGGAAGTTAGAGGTTTCTTGGGACGCCTGAATTATATCGCCAGGTTCATTTCACATCTGACTGCTACTTGTGAGCCAATCTTCAAGCTTCTGAAGAAAGATCAAGTGGTAAAGTGGAATGATGAATTCCATACCGCTTTCGAAAGAATCAAGGAATACCTTTAAGAACCACCAATTCTGATGCCTCCAATTGAAGGAAGACCTTTGATATTATACTTGACAGTGCAAGACAATTCAATGGGGTGTGTACTGGGGAAGCATGAGGAGTCTGGTCGAAAAGAGCACGCAATATACTACCTTAGAAAAAAGTTTACCGACTGTGAGACCCGATACTCATTGCTCGAGAAAACTTGTTGCGCTTTGGCATAGGCTGCTCGCCGACTGAGACAGTATATGCTAACTCACACTACCTTGTTGATATCGAAGATGGATCCGATCAAGTACATTTTCAAGAAACCCACTCTCTCCGGAAGGATAGCAAGGTGGCAAATGATCTTAAATGAGTACGACATATAATATACAACCTAAAAAGCAATAAAGGGGAGTGTATTGGCTGATCATTTGACTCATCAGGCCGTGGATGACTACCAGTCCATGAATTTTGAGTTCCTGAATGAGAATATTATGCTGGTGACTGACTACGAAGAATTTGGACCGGATGAAGGACCTGAGGAGGGATCCCAATGGTCTATGTATTTTGATGGAGCCTCAAACGCACTGGGTAATGATATTGACACTGTAATCATATCTCCTGAGGGCTGTCATACTCCGTTCACTTCCCGACTATGTTTCAATTGCACCAACAACATGGCGGAGTATGAAGCATGCATCATGGGCCTTCGAGTTGCTATTGACCTAAGGATCAAGTTCTTGAATGTATTAGGGGATTCCGCTTTGGTGATAAGTCAGATCAAAGGTGAGTGGGATACGAAGCACCCGAATCTCATTCCATACAAAGAGTACGTACTGACATTGCTCCCATACTTTGAGGAGGTAACCTTTGAACATTTCCCACGAGAGGAGAACCAATTAGCGAACGCGCTAGCTACCATGTCTTATATGTTCAAGGTTAAGTGGGCAATGAAGCTCCCCAAAATCACCATTGAAAGGTTGGATGAACCAGCATACTGCTGTGAAACCGATACCGAAAAAGTGGCAGACAAACCTTGGTTTTAACGAGGTGAAGAGGTATCTCGAGGCTCAGGAGTATCCCGAGGGGGCATCTGTCAATGATAAGAAGTTTCTAAGAAGGTTCGCTGCAAAGTTCTTCCTCAGTAATGGAATCCTCTATAAATGCAACCATGACTCCACACTATTACGGTGTGTAGACAAGAGTGAAGCATAGAGGACCATGACAGATCTACATGAAGGCACCTTCAGAACCCATTCTAGTGGACATACCATGGCTAAGAAGATCCTACGGGCAGGATACTACTGGTCCACTATGGAAGCCGATTGTTATCAGCACTCTCGAACTTGTCATAAATGCCAAATCTATGCTGATAAGGTGCATGTGCCTCTGGTCCCCTTAAACGTCTTGACAGCTCCGTGGACCTTTGCAATGTGGGGCATCGACATGATCGGAGAAATCAGGCCCACTGCTTCCAATGGACATCGCTTCGTCTTAGTAGACATTGATTACTTCACGAAGTGGGTTGAGGCAACTTCCTTTGCTACAGTAACCAAGAACGTCGTGGCGCGGTTTATCCAACACAATCTGATTTGTCGATATGGTGTGCCAGAGAGAATTATTACTGACAATGGTACGAATCTCAACAACACAATAATCACTGAGCTCTGTAAACAGTTCAAGATATGACATCATAATTCTTCCCCTACCAGCCGAAGATGAATGGCACTGTTGAAGCAGCTAACAAGAACATCAAGAAGATTGTACAAAAGATGACGGTGACATATAAAGACTGGCATGATATGTCACCATTCGCTCTTCATGGGTACCGTACCTCAGCATGGACGTCAACAGGGGCAACACTCTACTCTCTGGTATATGGCATGGAGGCAGTCCTACCCATCGAAGTCCAGATACCTTCTCTCAGGATTATGAAGGATGCGAGTTTGAACGAAGACGATTGGATCCGAACCCAACTTGATCAGTTAAATCTAATTGATGAAAATAGACTTACTGATATATTCTTTGGTCAGATGTATCAAAAGCGAAGGATCAAGGCTTCTAACAAGAAAGTAAAACGTCAAGAATATCAAGTCGAGGATCTAGTGATCAAACGCATCATACTGTCGCAAGGTGATCCCAGGGGAAAATGGACCCCCACGTACGAAGGGTCATTTATGGTTAAGAACATTTTCTCAGGAGGAGCTATGATTCTAACCACCATGGACGGTGACGACCTTCCTCACCCTGTCAATGCAGACATAGTGAAAAGATGCTACGCCTAATTAAAAGACCCGCTAGGTTGACTGGCCTAGGCAAAAATAAGGGCTTCCCGACGAATCAAAAGGGTTCGGGCAAAAGTAAGGGATGAAAATGAAAAAAATCTGTACACCCGGCAAGCCGAAAACCCGAAAGGGCGGTCCAGGAAAAATTTAGGGATATAAAGCGTACCACTATGTCTCATTGGATCATCTTGCGACCAGACTTCAGTATCGGCTATCAAGCTCGGACGACACTAATCAATCCGATCAACTTTCGGCTAAGAAGCAAAGTGATGAGACGCTTGAAGACATAAAGGCAATAGCAGAGTTGGAACCCAATGGGTTTGTTTCACATAGCTGTTTTTTCTTTCTTTTATACAAATTGTATAATTTCTATCTTTCGGCGGCGTTCTCTTACTAGAGCGTCAGCCTCCTTGTACAAAAAATGCCTATTACAGGCCAAATTAAAAAAATCAATACAAATCATTTTCACCAGAAACTTCGAGTTTGTTTTTTCTTTTTTAGTTTTGTTTTACAAGAACGTCCAATGACTTATTTTTTATATGTGCATTTGAAAATGATTGCTGCTCATAAATATTTACATAAGAAACAAATACAATTACTCGTAATTCCAGAAACAGAAAAAAAACAAGAAGTGCCAAACCCGACGGTTACTCCGCCCATCAGGTATCGGGATAGAGACAGCTTTGGAACACAATCACGGGTACATACACTCCCCACAGAGTAAAAGTATTCAAAATCATTGATGCCAGCTTTCCAGAAACAGGACGTAACCACCCAGCTGAAGTTCATAATCATGGGAAAGTCGGTAAAACTCATCCCTTAAGCAGAGTTTATTTCTCTGGGCATAAAGGCTCAACCCCCGACAGAGTTCATCACTTCAGCTACAAAAATAAATTTTCTAAGTTTATTCCCCGCAGAGTTCATTCTCAAGCGGCATCTCCTCTTGACAGAATATTTATAAATCTCCAGCAATCGTCAGAGATTTATTTTCCCAGACGCGGGCATACCCCGACAACATTTCGTGAACATACATCATGACATGCACATACATATCATATACATCATAATCTCATTTATTTTGAGAACATCATCTCACCATGCATTTCATGCATCGCACATAATTAACCATGTTATCTTTTCAGGAAAGATGATTATCTTTAACAAATCCAGCAGTTATGCAAGTCACATCTGCAGATGACTAACGGAAACTCAGTTCCCGAAACCAAACGGGTCAACTAATCTACATTATTGCTTTGAAGTAACCCTACTATTCAGGTTTCTTCTCACAGTCCTACTATCCAGGCTTTCATTTTGAAGTAACCCTACTGTCCAGGTTCCTTCTCACAGCCCTACTATCCAGGCTTTCATTTCGAGGTAACCCTACGACCCAAGTTCCTTCTCACAGCCCTACTATCCATGCTTTCATGTCGAAGTAACCATATGACCCAGGTTCCTTCTCATAGCCCTACTATCCAGGCTTTCATTTCGAAGTAACCCTACGACCCAGGTTCCTTCTCATAAGCCTACTATCCAGGCTTTCATCTCGAAGTAACCCTACTATCCAGGTTCCTTCTTACAGCCCTACTATACAGGCTTACATCTCGAAGTAACCCTACGATCTAGGTTCCTTCTCATAGCCCTACTATCCAGGCTTTCATTTCTAAGCAACCCTACGACCCAGGTTCCTTCTTACAACTCTACTATCTAGGCTTTCATTTCGAAGTAACCCTACGACCCAGGTTCCTTCTCACAACCCTACTATCCAGGCTTTTATTTCGAAGTAACCCTACGACCCAGGTTCCTTCTCATAGCCCTATTATCCAGGCTTTCATTTCGAAGTAACCCTACGACCCAGGTTCCTTCTCACAACCCTACTATCCAGGATTTCATTTCGAAGTAACCCTACGACCCATGTTCCTTCTCACAACCCTACTATTCAGGATTTCATTTTGAAGTAACCCTACGACCCAGGTTCCTTCTCACAGCCCTACTATCCAGGCTTTCATTTCGAAGTAACCCTACGACCCAGGTTCCTTCTCACAGCCCTACTATCCAGGCTTTCATTTCAAAGTAACCCTACGACCCAGGTTCCTTCTCACATCCCTACTATCCAGGCTTTCATTTCGAAGCAACCCTACTACCCAGGTTCCTTCTCATAACCTTACCATCCAGGTTTCTTCTCTCTTATCTCCAGACAACAGTTTATAACACTGTAAGACCTGGACCCGACCAGATACGGTCGATTTCACATTCCCCCAGTAAGTCGCGGCACAACCTGTACCCCGACCAGATATGCAGTTCACTTTCACTTCCTCAAGCAGGAGTTATTTCCCCAGTAGAGTAACAGACAACTGAAGCTCCTAAAATTCTATTTCTCCCAAGACAGATACCAATATTCCTCAGCATATTCCTCATCAACAACAGGAACAAGAATTCTCATCAAAGGAATATCTCAAGAAATCAACATCCTCTATATGGAATCTTTAAGCCCATCTCCGACGATTCTCCATCACATCCTAGATGGCATCTTTAAGCCCATCTTTGACAATTCTCTAGCAACTTCCAAATGGCATCTGTAAGCCCATTCCCAATATCACCAAATCAAGTATCGCTTCATGCGAGTGTTCTAGGCACTCTAGTGTTCAATCATCTTCCACCTTCAGATCATGAAAAGTAGACAAGCCAATCTACATCCTCAGGTTTAAGAAGATTGAACAGGGGAAGCTGTTGTACCCCAAAATTTTCCCTCTCATTTTTCTCAAAACATACTCCTAGAGATCTTCAATTTGCTCAAGGTTGCCCAAGAATTGACCGGACAAACTCTCTCCTAAGGCAATGTGTCTCAAATTAGGGTTTCCATTTTCATCAAGATAGGTGAACTCCAAATACCTCATATGCTCTCCATGATCCTAATATGTTCTCAAGACCCTACATGTCAAATTTCAAGCCTTGCACAAGAAGTTTGCTCAGTCAACTGCTCAGATGCTGGAGAATCGACTGTATTAGGTCAAAAGTCAATTGTGGCCCACATACAGTCAAACCTTAAGATTTTTGGTCAACATCAACATTTTGAAGTGACTTTCATCATTTTATCAAGGGTTGATCATGATTCTTCAAGGAATTCCCTAAATTCATCAAAACCCAAAAGTTGTTAAATTAGGGTTTCTTAGGAAAAGTCAACCAAACTTTGACCAAGCATAACTTCCACATACTTTATCGGAAATTTTCCATCCAAGGCTCATTTTGAAGGGGATAAAATTCCCTACAATTAATATTCATCCCACAAGTTCAAAATACGCACTCACAAAAAGATATGGATTTCCACATTATAGGTCTTTTTGAGAAGTCAACAAAAACACTTTGTGGGTCAAAGCTTCTTACATGAACATGGAAGACTCAATTATGATGAGACAAAAAGGGTTGCTTAGGATACATCCTCAGATTTCTAAAAATTACAAGAACACCTCTCTAGGGTTAAAATTGGAAGGATATGCCTTGTCAAAGTTGACCTTTTTTGTAAAATTGCCAAAAGTTAAATGTGCTCAAAAATGCATTTTTTGCCAAATGGGCCTAACTTTTTATGCTTGCACCTCACTCATGACATGGTCCACGACCCAAATGTTCACTCACATGTTATTTGCTTCATTATTTATTTTATTTTGATTTTTTATTTATTAAAAATTGAATAAAATCAAATAATTGGTAAATAATATCAAATATATGTTTTGATATGATTTTTGGACAGGATCTCAATCAAATTATGCTGAGATATCAAGACCAAATCGAATCAAGCATGATTGGTACAAAAATGGGATAATTTGGCTCAATATAGAAGGTTTGCATATGGATGAAAAATTAAATCAAATCTTCCAAAATTTCAAAGATATCATCTGTTTTTGCAACCCTAATTCACTCTAGCATATATAATGAACAAGAACCAAGGATAAAACAAGGTTTTACAGTCGTGAAAGAGCAAGAACAAACCCAAAAAAGTTGTCAAAAAGTAGGGATCATATTTCACTCCACAGGACCTTTCAAAGCAATTTAAGGCCAGCATTCGCATCCTGGGTGTGCACTGAAGTTGTCCCAATCATTTGCAAGGCCTGAAGCATCAAGAATCGCGCGCTGCAACTCATACGATTTTCCCTTTATTTCAAAATCGATTATAGCGATTCTTGCATCATAAAAATGTTTTAATGGTATGTATGTGTTTGTTATAATGTTTGCAACATATTGGATTTGTTTAATTGATGTTTGAGCGCATATATTGATAGTTGCCATTGCTAGGGTTTGAGGTCGTATTTTAGGGTTTCTTGATACAGGTACAATTAGGCCCAAAGAAGGATGCCATCATACTCGTGAGATCAAAACGAGTTAATCTGTAAGCTTGGAATTGATTTATCTTGCTTGTGTTAGATTTTGGAAGTTTGTAGGTTTGTAGCTACGAATGTTGAGTGTAGGTAATAGGCCATTAGCTAACACGGCGGAGGGCTAAGGAAGATAACAACGTGGATGAACACCATTGGTTTATTTGAATTGCACGCGTTTTTGTAATAGGATAACTCATATTGTGTTATATTGTTCTTATTCTATTATTATAAAAAATAAGAACAGGTGGCCTAGTGGTGAAGCGTGCGTTTGGAAAGGTAGAGGACTTGGGTTCAATCCCAGGTCCCATCATTTTCTTATTTTCTAACTTTATAACTACAGATCCTATGCGTACGCGTCCCAGGGGCATACCATGCACTGCCATCATCTAGCCAACTGATTCCTTATCAATCCAATCCAACGTCCCATATGCCCAGACGTACCATGGATCATCAGGAGACCGACACACAGAATCAGGCACGCTGGCTGGGCTCAGCTCTTTGGGCTTCGACAAATTCAGAAAGGCACCCCTCCATTCAGCAAAATCAGACCCAACTTCTTTCTTTTACTTTATTTATTATTTACTAATTATTTCTTTTTTTTCATTAAATCAAAAAATCACAAAAAAACATTGAAAATCATATTTTTCATAAAAAAATATTTTATTTCTTTAATTAACTAATTTAGTTCAAATTAGGTTAATTTAATTCATTTTCATAATTAAAACTAATTAGAAATTAGGGTTGTAAGTAATTAATTTTTCTCCAAAAATAACCAAATTATTTTTTTAATTAGATTTTAGGTCTCTTAATTAATTATTTGCATTTAATTCTTCACGCGTTTTAATTACCGTTTTGATTATTATTTATGTAACTATTTCGAGGTTGTAATAGATTTTAATTAGGGTACTAATTTCCGCATTTTATTTTCAGTTAAATAATTCTGTATTTGGGAAAGCCATGTAATAGTTAGGTTTTATATTTTTGCACTTTTAAATTTCCGCAATTATTAACTGTTAGATGTATGCTAATAGGATTGTATGGCAAGTATATCTGAAAATTAAAACGGTAGATAACCTAAATGTGCAAAGACAAACTAACTGAAAAAATCTCACTCGCACATGCTCACTCCTAGGGTTTACTCTACTTCGGTTCCCTTCGGTTACACGGTCATGAAGTATAGGGTTTGTTAGTGGTCGTCCTCTAGCCCCGAAAGATCTCAAATGACCCATTCGAATGTTGCCTCGGAAACATATCTTTAAGGCTTTAGGATGATTACTAACACCTCCTAACATTGCTTTTGTGACCATATCTGTCTCTTCGAACGTCCCTTTAAACTCCAACGATGGCGCTACCTATTCCTTAATAATGGGATAACACTGTCTAAAGGAAAACGAATAGTCTTTTTCGAGTAGGTAGATAGTTCTTAGGTACTTGCTCAAACAAATAAATTTTTCACACCAACACCTTTCAAAACAATTTTCAAAACAACTTTGTCACATCCTTGAGGACTGATACAAGGGTTATGACGAAGTAAACTTTTTTTTTCAAAACAAGCACACACAAGCAATTTTAAAAATGAGCAAGTACCTAAGAGCCCATGGAAAACCATGGATAGAAAGGTCGCTAACACCTTCCCTTTCTATAATCTACCCCCCCGTACTCAGAAATATTATCGAAAAAGGTTTTTTCTATTCTTTTTCCTTTTCCTGATTGGATAAAATAAAAGTCGGTGGCGACTCTTGCTTACCGCGAAATTTTGTGAACAAAAAATGCAAAAACACAACCTAGTAAAAACAGTCGGTTCTGCCACCGTATCACAGATCGTAAAGGATTTGTTACTGGAATTCATGTCCAATGCCCTAAGTGATTCAAATGGAGATCCGCCCCTTGCTATTTGGAATTTTTGAGAGATTCCTTGAACCTTGACTTGACTGCCCCAGATCAGCTGGACACCATGCTATTCCCCTTGATTATGAAAAGCTTATCACTGGAATGTCTTTCCATCTGAGGTGATTCTGTCCACTGAGAGGATTTATGTTCATCGAATATCCGCCGTGCGAATTTCTCTGTTGTTGAACAAATAGTCATATTTAGAACAATGGTATTTTAAGAATGCAAAGCTTATGTCTATCTTGAAGTTTGAAAATTCATTTTTTTAGTAAAACAAAATTTGCAAGAATGTGATATCAACTCAGGATTTATAGAAAACCTTACAAGAGTCAGGATACCTTTTGTAACAGTACACTTTCGAACTAACCCATGCTTCAGCTAGGACTTTTAAGGGTCGTAACATGGCCTGGTTCACGGTTTAGGAAACAAAGGATAAAGGCTCAAAATTTATTTGTACCCAACCTGTTCTTCATGATGTTCTTCAGTCCTAAACTCAGTTAATTGTGCGTTTAGATTCCAGTTGGGTCTGGAATTATTACTCTGATACTTGGTGATGGTTCAGAAATTGAATGCTTATTTGAGAAGGCAGTTATTTTGTAACCTTTTCGTTATTGTTGAGGATTTATAGGACCTATTTTTTTGATTTTGTTATCCCTGCTTTTGCCTGAACTATTTCTTTTGTGATTACAGTCAGCGGGATGCCCCAACTTTTCTTAAGTCTCCTTCATAGGTTTTTAACTTAACGAGCTTTTACTTTGAGAGATAATGACAACCTGTTTTAATGGTTATGAGGAACCATCACCATCTTTTGGAGAGCATATTCTACACTATTTGTTGTGTATGAAGGTAGAGATTGCGACTGAATGCACACCTGAATTAACTGAGAAAACTACCCTGCCCCAGGTTATAATTAAGGGTTTTAATTTGTGTGAAAAGAAAAACTCCTACTTCTTAGTCTCAAAGGGGTTGACTAGGGATTATCTTCCTTATAACTCCACTGTTTAGGATTTGAAACAATGCATGTACATCTTCAGCAAGGTCTGTTTAAAAGCATACTATAGAGATTGTGGTATATTTTTTGTCATCCTACCTTTAGAGGCTTACAGCTTCTAATCGAGAGTTGAATATCACAAAAGGAAGTAAGAAAGCAGTTTAAATATAATGAAAATGACATAATTCAATAAAAACATATGTAATGCATTAATGGGAAAACCAAAGTTTGACATGACAGTAATTGTTTTAACAAACAAAGGAAATTACAATTTAAAAATAAAAAATGAACTAGATGCTCTCAATGATTTGGCCTAGGAGCAGTGATCATGTGGTGAGTCTCTGGAGGGTCGAATTCAATATCCTTGGCGTCAATCATATCCTGAATTTTGTTCTTCAGAGCCCAGCAACCATACGTATCATGTCCAGGACTATCAAAATGGTATGCACACCTTTTGTTGGGGTGGTAGCTAGGAGCATAAGTATTGGGATTTTATAGAGGAGCCTTTAACGTAATCAATTCTGCCTTCAACATGTGTTATAACGCTTGAGCTAGTGACATGTTGATTTTGGTGAATTGTCTGGTAGGTGCGACCTCCTTACGCTGATTCCCTTGTTGATGTCGTCGAACAGGTGTAGGATTAGAGCCCAATACTTCCCCCACATATGGTTTGTGGTTACCTCTAGCACGTCCTTCCTGGCCATATACAACATTATCTTCCTTCTTGCCACTGAATGGCTTCTTCTCAGCATTAGAAGGTGCAGCCATTGGAATCTTCCCACTCTTAATACCGCTTTCAACTCTTTCACCTGTCAGTATCAGCTCCATGAACCCAGCCGAAGAACCTCCAATCAAGTGGTTGAAGAATGGACCAGAAAAAGTGCACAAGAACATGTCTACCAGCTCCCTATCAGACAGAGGAGGCCGGACTCCCCCTGCAAGATCCCTCCATTTCTAGGCGTAATCTTTGAAACCCTCGCTGAAACCCATAGACATACTTTATAATTTTGTACGGGTTGGAGCGAGGTCAGCATTATATTGGTACTTCTTGTAGAAAGCAACAACCAAGTCTTCCCAGGTATGAGTGTTGGTTCCTTCTAACTGATAGAACCATTCCAGTTAAGTGCCATCCAAACTTTCTTGGAAGAAATGGACCCATAACTTCCGGTCAGCAGTGTGAGGTTGAATCTTCCTGACATATGACCTTAATTGCAGCTTAAGACAGGAGATACCGTCATACTTAGAAAATGTAGGGACTTTGAATTTTTGTGGGATGACCACTCTAGGAACCAGCCCTAATTCTTCAAAGTCCAAGCCAGGTATCTGCTGAATCTCCATAGCATTGAGACGATCCTCCAGCTGTTTGTATTTATCATTAGCAGGAGGATATTGTTCCTCAGCGTAATCAGCTTCATCTTCATCACTACTTGAGTTGTTATCATCCTCATTTGATGGAGTTAAGAGATCTAGATCTCTCTTGGTTGGTCCTCTAAGTCTTCTTCCCAAATTCAAGACACCATTCGGTTTCTTTGCCTTCTTCTTCTTCTCTTTGATGACGAGAGCTTTCAGTTATTCCTGCCCCATAGCCAGAGTTGGGAACATTTGTTGGGAGTGAGCATTTTGAGTTTGAAGGTCTTTTACTATCTGTTCAAGAGCCATTTCTTTTGCTGAAATAAACAGCGAAAAGGTAAGAAACCTGTCTTGAAATACCTGCTATGCAATGACATGTATGGTATGCTTATGCGATGTTTTCAAGGATCTCACAAGGTAAACACAAGAAGATGTTAGGAGTTAACTGCAGATTTGATTGAAGAACTTCATATTGTTGAATGTCCTTCTACGAGAATCAAGCTCACCATATTGAGTGGGTCATAGCCCCTGACTCAAGTTGTTGTGTTTTGATCTTTTGACAGCATTGGCTAGAGGAAAATAAATCCCCTTACCCCTTGCTAGACGTCTGGTTCATCATAACCTTCATCACAGTCCCTTGAGATCCTTGAAATGGTTAAGGAAATGCTATGGTATTGTGATATTATGTGTATGCTATGTGTAATACGGTGGAAGAACTGACTTGGTTGTTTTGCATTTTATCGCAAATGTTGCGGTTAGCAAGATTTGCCACCGACTTTTATTTTATCCAAAAGGAAAGGCTGAAAAGAAGAAGAAAGACCTTTGAGATTTCTTGAGTTCGGGGGGTAGATTATGAAAAGGGAAGGTGTTAGCACCCTTTTCATCCATAGTTATCTATGGGCTCTTAGTTGCTTGCTAGATCACTTACTTTTGTTTGAAAATATGCTTTGTGTGGTTTTTGAAAGTATTTTGAAAAGGCGTCATCGTTTAGGAAAACTTTGTAATAGTTCTCGTTCGTAAGAACGTATACAAAGTGTTGAGCTTTTGAAAATGTTTCAAGTTTGGAAGTGTTTTTGAAAGTGTTGGTATTGCTATCTTACCATTGATTTGGTAAGAAGCCTTATCTTTGGATGTAAAGGAACGTGCGTGGGTCATCGTATAACCATGATAGCAATGTTGTGAAATATCTTAGTAATTCTCTTTGAGGGACTAAGATCATTTTGAAAGGCAACATTTGATAGCGTCATCGAGAGACTATGATCTTGTATTTTTTGATTGCTTTGCTAAGATATCCCACATGCATAACATGGCTATTTTTGTAAGGCAACAAAGTGGAATTACCCTAAGGGTGCAAGTGTGCAAATGTGTTGATTTACATGATTTTTTTATCTTGGATTAGGATTTGCTAACTTGTTGATTTTATCTTTCCATACAAACCCTAATTTACTAGCATTTATATAAAACGATAAATCGCGGAAAGTAAAAATACTAAGCTATTACATCATTAGGGGATAGGGTATACAAATTTACAAATGGGGATTTTTTGCAAGAAAATTAAACCTAACTAATTATTACAACCATATTGAATATTATACAAAAATTAAATAAATAATGTACAAATGCAAATGGATAAAGAAATGATTTTTGTTTGGATTTTTATGGAAGGGTTTTAACCTAATTAAGAGAATGGTTAATAAAAATTAAACAAAATTAAAACCTAAGAAAATAACTTAAAAATGATTTTTTAGGGTTTTTCAAGAAAAAGTTTTAAATTAATAATAATAATGTGAAAATTAATAATTAAAAGAAACCTAAATTCTAAGTTGATTTTAATTTAAAAGAAAATAATATAATAAATAAACCTAAGTCTAAATGTTAATTATTAAATAGAAATAAATTAAATTTATTAAGAAAATATTTTAGTCTTTTTGTTTTATAAAGAAAAATAAAATGTATAAGCATTTTTTTTAAAATATGCAAATGAATAAATAAAATATTTTTGGATTTTTATTGATAAAATAATAGTAATGATAATAATATTAATAATAAAAATAATAAAAATAATATGAAAATAAAATAAAGAAAAAGAAAAAGAAATAATAAAAATAAAGGGCCAGGGGTATAAACATAATCAGGAAGGGAGTCAGCAAAAATAAAAGGCCCAAGAGGAGGAAAGCCCAACGCCTGTTGCAAACAAAAAAAGAGAAAACATAAAATATGAAGAGAAAAAAAAGGAAAAACGGACATTGGGGCTCGAATCCAGGTCCTAAGGGTGACAGGCGCACGCTTTAACCACTGGGGTAATGATACATTTGTTAACTTAAACAAAACAATAAATATGTAACATAAATCTTGCCCTGAATACCATGTCCACCATTGTTAACCCTGTAACTTTCTCATTTTTTTGACCATTTTGAAAAGTACAAACATGAAACTTGCTGGATATTTCATCATCAATTTAACCATATAATTTATTTAAGCTAAAAATCAAAGGTTAAACTTAATTTTTCTTAATACCAAATGTGTGCCCTAACTGGTCAGAAGAAAATTTCTCCAAACACAAACAAGTAAAATGCAAACTAGGGACATGGTCAGCTTGAGGGCAATAATGTCTACATTTTAACTTCAGAATGTATGCACAAAAGATGCTTGTATCAAGATATTGAAGTTTGAAAACTTACCTCTTGCAGCTGGATTTGTGTATGGACTTTGAGCAAGTTTTGAAGAGTGAAGATGATCAGGTTAGCTTGCCTGGACCTCCCTGAATGTGTTGCAAGTCTTACTTTTCCTTGAGGATGGCTGAAACTCCCTACTCAAGCCAAGCTGCAAGCTTGAGTTTCAAAAATGGTGGATGATAGAAATGTGATTACAGTCTTGAAACAGGGACTTGGATCATTTGTATATGATGTATGTAAGATGTTTAGATGATTAGAAATCAAAACGCACGAGTGAAAACGGAGATGGTGAGTTTTTGCTTCAAACTGTCAAGCTGGGCAAATTCAAGGCAAAATGGAGTTTTGGCAGTTTTAGGAGGGCTTCAAATCGTGTGTTAGCTTGCAAATAACTTGTATGGTTATATGAAAAAGGTTAGTGCACTTGAGGTGGTCAGAAATATAAGATATAGATTATGGATATGTTACTTAATTTTGAAGAAAAGTGGAAAACATGGTTTCAAGGCATAGTACAAGCATGGCCTGAGTTTATGGGAGGCTCTAGACATGTTGCTTTTGCCTTTGACATTGCTTATGTTCAGATGGAACAAGTTAGGAGCTCTATGTATTGACTTTGTGATTAAAGTCACTTTTCCAAAATGGAAGTGTGAACTTTGTTCCATTAATGGAATAATCACTTGGACAAAGAATCTAGCACTTGGATCATAGTTCAAATAGTTGTGTAATCTTCTGATTATGGATAGATTTAGAGGTTAGAAGCCTGCAAAGTAAGATTTATGCAGCATGGGTGTGGATTTGAATTCTTGTTCATCATGGAAATGACCTATAATTCAAGAATGAATGTCCAACTTCTTGTCTTCGATTCTCTTTGCTCAAACATGATCTCAATGAGTTCTTGGATATTTTGGAAAATTCCTCTGGGAACTATGTGAAAATTTTCTATGAAGTTAGGTCAAAATCTTGCCTAAACTAAATTTCACTAAGTTTCCAAGTTTCATGAACATGTATTCATAAAATCATAACTTGAAATCCATGAATTTATATGAGAAGTTATGTTCTACAATGTTTTATATCTTATTGAGATCTACAACTTTCATGTTGAAGGTTTCCTTTGAATCATCTTGCATCATGGTGAAAAATTGGCTCAAAGTTGTGAAAAAATATGAATTTTCAAACACTTAGAAAAATTTGTAAGTTTAGAAATTTTAACTTTTCAAAATCAAATCTTGACTTTTTGATTTCTTGATGAAAAAGTTTCATATTTTGACATGTTTTAATGAATTATGATATTTGATACTTGATTTTGACCAAAAAGTCAAAGTTTGACTTTTCAGTGTATAATTGACTTTTGATTAGTTGATTGAAAATCAACTATCAATCAATTGATATTGAGGGAAGTTTTGAGTCATGCCATTAGGTTAAAATGATGCAATTGAATATTTGAGATCAAGTCTCCAACCAATCAACCATTTGCTAGGTCAAAAAATAGAAATTGCACTTCCTCAGTCAAAACCCTAATTTTGACCATTTTGCCCTTTTGATGATCTGATCAAGTTTCTTGAGGAATTGTGGTCCAAACTTGATCAAATGACATATATGAGTTCATAATGTTGATATGGATAAAAAATTATGAAGTTTGACTGTAAATTGACCATCGTTAACTTTTTCTTCAATATAGTTGATTTTTAGGTCAACTGAACAATTGACTGAGCAAAAATGTGATCCAAGACTTGAAACTTGTCATGAGAAATCTTGAGAGTCCAAAATGATCCATGAAAGTCATATGAGGCATTAAAAGTCCATTTATCCTTGTGCAATCTCAAACCCTAATTTTCAGTCATCAGTGCTTGAGGAGGTGTCTTGAGCTGATCAACCCTAGTGCAGTCTTGAACCAAAGGAGATCTTGTAAGAGATTACTTGATAAATGAGAGGGAAAGTTTTGGGGTACAACACCTGCTCCTGTTTAATCTTCTTAAACCTGAAGAGTTAGATTGGCGGATCCGCCATTTGTGACTTGAAGGTGAAAGATGATTGAACACTAGAGTGCCCAGAAATTTGCACTCAAAGATGGATTGTGAGTGGGCTTATAGATGCCCTTTGGAGGAATGTTGGTAAACACTGGAAGAAGTATCATCATAAATATCTTGTTGATTTATACTAAAACTTGATGTTTTACCTGTGAGAAAAAGAGTTAGTAAAATGCAGATGTATGCATGATGTTAACCTGATGTGGTATTATGCTAAATGCATTTTGTATGTACATGATATGATGTATGAATGTGAGGTGTATGTTTTTGTCCGGGAAAATAAATCCTTGATTGTTACTGAGGAGTTTTGGTAAGTTGACTCCTGGATTTCCGTTGGGTATGAAGAGTATACATATCTCCAAACTTTGTTAAAAAGATGCTTCCACTGGGGAATATCTCTTGAATGTCAGCTATTATATGGTCGGATCCAGGCTTCATAACTTGCTGAGAATGAGGAAGTTAACTTCTATCTGGTCGGGTCCCAAGCTTCACGGTAACTTACTAGGGAAGAGATAAATTAACTGTTATCTGGTCGGATTCCAGGCTTTGCAGAAAATTTCCTTAAATTGAATAGTTATCTGGTCGGATCCAGGCTTCACAATAACTTGTTGGGGATAAGGAAGTTAATTGTTATCTGGTTGCATCCAGGCTTTGCAGTAACTTGAAGTGGTAACTACTATCTGGTCGGGTCCAGGTTTCACGGTTTTTTTGGAAAGTTGTACTATTATCTGGTCGGGTCCAGGCTTCACAGTGTCTCTCTAGGGATCGTAGTTAATTGTTATCTGGTATGGCTCCAGGTTTCATAATAACTTGCTTGAAAACTGACATCTGATCGGGTCCAGGCTTTGCAGATTTCTAAGGTTGATGATGTTAATTGTTAACTGGTCGGGTCCAGGTTTCACAATAAACTGTTTGGGGATTTAGTTGTTATTTGGTCTGGTTCCAGGTTTCACAAAGAGTTTCTGAGGGTAATTTCTATCTGGTCGGATCCAGGCTTCACAACAACTTGTTGGGGGTAAAGGAAAACTCTACTGGCGAAAAGAAAGTTAAACCTTGGTCTGGTTGAGTCCAGGTTCTTCTATATTTTGAAGAGTTAAACTATTATCTAGTCGGGTCCAGGATTCATAGTATCTTTTGGAGATAGTAAAGGTTTTGTTGATGACTTTACTGGGGATTAGGAGTTGTGGCCCTATGATTTGTAATAGCCTGAAAGGAAAACTTAAGCTAGGGAATGTAGACTCAGTCGGGGAGGACATACTCAGCTTGGGGAGGCATATTTAGCTAGGGATAACAGGCTCAGCTGGAGAAGATAGACCAAGCTGGGGAATTTTGTACTTGGCTATAGAGTTATACTACTCTTTGTTTGTTGGGGAAATAAACTCCATTAATGAATACTTGATGAACTACTGACGAGGCGAGTTCTTTGAGGAAGAGATCCACGAGGCTCCTACTTGTAAGATCAACTTAGCTAGGGAGAGAGCTGCCAAGAGATTGAGACTCTGGCTGGAGATTGGCCTATGCAAAGAAACTTTATGGGTAACTTTGTTGGAGATGATGTTAATGAAATAATTATGTGGGGATATTCCATATACATTAAAGAGATACTTGTTACTGTTTAGCAGGACACATGTGCCAAATAGTTTTAATTATGTTCATATGCATAAGTTCATTCAATTTTAATTGTTGGACAAATTTGCATTCAAAACAAAGACAGAAAGTTTGCACTTCAAAGTATATTTGTATTGATATTTTACCCATGAATAGGCATTTTTTACAAAGATACGGAGATCCTAGTAAGAGGAAATCGTCGAAAGGAAAACAAAATTTAAAACAAAAACAAATTTCCATGTGAAATAATCTCATTGCCTTCCAACTCTACTATTGCCCCAATGTCTTCGAATGCCCCTTGTCGTTGACAGAAATTGATTGGATTGATCTTGGACCGTTTGAACTCGGACCTTGGTCATAAAGTTGACCATGGTGAATCCACGGGACATAGTCATACGCTTTTAATCCTTAACTTTTGCCTGGACTTCCCTTTCGGGTTTTCAGCCCACCAGAATACCCATTTTTGCCCAAGTCGCCCTTTCGGGTTTTCAACTTGTCGAGTGTATAATCTTTTGCATATATCCCTAACTTTTGCCCAAACATTTTGGTTTGCCGGGATGCCCTTATTTTGCCTAGGTGTGTCAATCTAGAGGGTCTCTTATGTGTAGTATTTTTTAACTATGTTCGCGTTTATAGGATGTGGGAAGTCTTCACCATCCATGGTAGTCAGCATCATGGCACCGCCGGAGAACACTCTTTTGACAACAAATGGCCCTTCATAGGTGGGAGTCCATTTGCCTCTGGGGTCGCCTTGTGGAAGAATGATGCACTTTATCACCAAGTCTCCAGCTTGATATACTTGAAGCTTAATCTTTTTATTGAAAGTCTTGATCATACGTTTTTGGTACGTCTGACCATGACATACAGCAGCCAGTCGTTTTTCATCGATCAAGTTCAGCTGATCCAATCTCGTCTGAATCCACTCGTCTTTGTCTAAGCCTGCCTCATTCATAATCCTTAGTGAGGGAATCTGAACTTCTACTGGCAAAACAACTTACATGCCATAGACTAAGGAAAAGGGAGTTGCCCTAGTTGATGTCCTAGCTGAAGTGGGGTAACCATGTAGAGAAAATGGTAACATCTCATGCCAATCCTTATAGGTTACTACCATTTTCTGCATAATCCTCTTGATGTTTTTGTTGGCCGCTTCGACTGCGCCATTCATTTTGGGTCTATAAGGAGAAGAATTGTGATGCTTGATCTTAAACTGAGTGCAAAGCTCAGTAATCTTGGCATTATTGTGGTTAGTCCCATTGCGGTGATGATCCTTTCATGGATACCATAACGACAGAGGAGGTTGTGTTTGATGAATCCGGTTACCACATTCTTGGTGACTGAGGCAAACGAGGCGGCTTCGACCCATTTGATGAAATAGTCGATAGCGACAAGAATGAAGTGATGTATGTTGGAAGCGGTGGGCTTGATTTATCCAATCATATCAATTCCCTACATTTCAAATGGCTACAGAGCGGTCATGACGTTCAGAGGGATAAGAGGCACATGGACCTTGTCAGCATAGATTTGGCATTTGTGACAAGTCTTAGAGTGTTTATGGAAATCAGTCTCCATTGTTAACCAATAGTAGCCAGCCATTAATATCTTCTTGGCCATCGTATATCCACTTGAGTGAGTACCAAAGAGTCCATCGTGTATGTCTTCCATGATTTCCTATGCCTCCTTCTTATCCATGCATCGGAGTAAAGTGGAGTCATGGTTGCATTTGTACAATATTCTGTTACTTAAGAAGAATTTAGCTGAAAATCTTCGTAAGAACTTTCTTTCATTAATAGACGCTCCCTCTGGATACTCTTATGCTTCAAGGTATCTCATCACCTCATGGTACCATGGATTTTCCACGTCAGTGTCAAGTTCACAAAAATGTGCAGGTTCGTCGAATCTCTCAATTGTAATCATAGGGGCCTCGTTATCCCATCTTACCTTGAACATTATAGACATGGTTGCCAAAGCGTCAACCAACTGATTTTCTTCCCTAGGTAAATGCTCAAAAGTGATTTCTTTGAAGTAGGGAATCAGGGATAGCACAAGTTCCTTGTAAGGGATGAGATTAGGGTGCTTAATGCCCCAATCTCATTTTACTTGGATAATCACTAGGGCGGAATCCCCAAACACATTAAAATGTTTGATCCTTAAGTCAATGGCAGCTTTCATACCCAAGATGCACGCTTCGTACTCAGCCATATTGTTTGTGCAATCGAAGCATAATCTGGAAGTAAAAGGAGTGTGACAACCTTCAGGAGAGATGATTACAACACCAAACTCGTTACCTAAGGCGTTAGAAGCCCTGTCAAAGACCATAGTCCATCGAGATTGTGATCGGTGGAAATAGAACTGACTGTTTTTTAATGTTGGTTCGCGAAATGTCGCGGTAAGCAAGAGTCGCCACCGTCTTTTATTTTCTCCAACAAGGAAAGGACAAAAGCACAACAAAATTCCTTTTCGAGATGTTTCTCGGTTCGGGAGGTAGATTATAGAAAGGGAAGGCGTTAGCATCCTTTCTATCCGTGGTTATCCACGGGCTCTTAGGTACTTGCTCACTATGTTTTCAAAAGATTTTGGTTTTCTTGTGTTTGTGGGTTTTGAAAAAAGTTTGTTTGAAAACTTCGATTCAACTCTTGCATCAGTCCTCAAGAGTGTTTGAAGTGTTGTTTGAAAACTTTTGTCAGAAAAGTGTGGGTGCAAAAAGTATTTTTGTTTTGAAAGAGCAAGTACCTGAGAACTTCTACCTACTCAAAAGAAATTAAGCTGTGTAAATGTCCTTTAAACAGTACTATCCCACTATTGAGAAGTAGGTAGCACAGTCGTTGGAGTTTTCGGGTCAATTCGATTATAGGGACATGTGGTCACCAAATCAATAGTAGGACGCCTTAGCGGTAACCCTAATGTCTTAGATCATTTTATCCGAGGCAACCGTTTCGAGGCAACTTGGATCTTTAGACAAGAGGGCGACCTCTAAAACACCTTATACTCAATGACCACGTCGAGGCAACCAAGTGAGGCGTACCCTAAGAGTGACATATGCGAGTGTGTCAGGTTTCATGTTATGTTATCTTTGTACATGTTATGGTGAGCTACAGGTTGATTTTAATTTCAGAGATAAGTCTTGTCATGCATAGCCTAATTAACATACATCTAGCAGTTAAATATTGCGGAAAATGAATCTACTCTATTACAAGGTGTCGAGTATTTACATCGCCAAAAACAAACCCTTGAAAAAAAATTGCGGGAATTTAAAGAAAGCGATAAAAAGTCCTAATTAAAGCTATTACATCCTCAAAACAATTACATAATTGGAATAAAAAATAATGAATCAAAAATAATCACGCGCGCGAGAATAATTTAATCGGGGAAGTTCTTAGGGTTTTGACCCTTTTTTGAGAAAGAAAGAAGTTTTTTTTTGTTGCTATTTTGTACTTAATTAAATTAATCCTAAAACTAATTAATTAATAAAATAAAAGAAATATTTTTTGAGTTTTTTATGTTTTTAAAGAAATAAAAATAACATGATCAAAAGTTGTAAAAAAAAACCTAATTCTATGTTAATTTTAAATTATTATGAAAAAGTTAAAATTAAACCTAATTAAACTAAATTATCTAATTATGTTTATTTACAAAAATAATAAAAGGGTGAAATTAATAAATAGTAATAAAAAATATTATATTTTAGTTTTTCTGATTTTTATTATGAAAAATTAATTTGGTTAATTAAATAATAAAAATAATTATTAATAAGAAAAAAATTAAATGGAAAAAATAAAAGAAGAAAAGAGAAAAGGAATAAAACCCAGGGGGTGATGGGCCAGCCTTGGAGGTGTCTTTGGCAATTTGAAGCCCAATAGCATTCCAGCCTGTTTGACTTTCTGGCTTGTCTATGCGTTTGTTGACTGAGCGTATGGTGGTCATCATCTCATGACCCTTGGATTTGGACTTGAAGACATATGGCTTATTGAGACGTGAGGTGCATAGTGGACCACTCTTGGAAATCTGCATGGGAACACACAAAGAAAAATAGGAATAAATGTTTTGGGGGACTTGGGATTCGAACCCAGGTCCCAATGGTCTATGCACGTGCGCTTCCACCAACTGGGCTAACCTGCTTAATTGTTAATGATTTATCTAGCAAATAATATATTAGAAACAAAGCCTGATTCCTGGAAACAAAAAAAAGAGGCGCGCTATTCAAACGGGCCAATGGGAGGGAGACACGTCAGCGTCTTCTTCGTCGAGCACTGGTTTTTTACCTGCGGATTTTTATCCGCAGGAAGTTCCATAGGTTCTTCCTAAAATTGTCCCTAGGCTGCAAAAATTCCATCCAAGCCCATGGTTATGATCGTCCATGTCCCCTGAGTCTATCCATGCTCATGATTTGTTCTAATTTTACCTGGAAACTAAATACCTAAAACGCAAGAACATGAACCCTAGAATCGGGCATCACGATTCAGGGCATAAAAACAAAATTGGCTATTGCAGTTATGTTAGAAATCAAACAATGAACATGAATATGCCAACGTTTTGAAGAAAAAATGCAAGAATTGAGAGTTTCAGTTTCGTGTTCAGGGGCCAGTTCGCGAGGACTTACAGCGCTGTTTAGAAGGTCTTTGGATGTGGTATTGATCGCTTTAGCTTCAGTGGATAGCAAGGAAGAAGGCTACGTGCTCCTTTTGGTCTGAAAACGCCTGCAATACCGTTCTTGATCTCACACTTTTTTCAAGAATTTTGCAATTTTCTTTGGCCATTTTTAGCAATCCTTTCGTCGTGTCCAAGGTTTGTGCTGCTTGCTTATGTATAAGGCAATGATTCTAGGTCAAAATTTGGGCTTTAATCCATGTATATGGAAGAATTAGGTTTACACTTTTTCACCATTGTTATCCTTTCCAAAAATAGGTCAAATCTTAGGTTTTGTGCACAAATAAGCCCTAGAACGAATTGGTTGGTTGGCACATGATATATGAAAGTTGTACAAATCACAAAGATACTATTCCATTGATTTTTAGATTTTATTTGAATTAATATAGATTTAAAATGAATTAAATCAATAAAAATTAAATAAAATAGAAAAATAAATGTTTGATCCTGAAATTAAGCATGGCACACGTGTGTGGTATGACAAGGCTGAATCAAGTGGAAAAAAAGTGGGCCCTTTTGTCAAAAATTGAAGTTTTGAGGATAGTTGACTTTTGCAAATTCATGAAAATTTCCCAACTTCTCCAATGCACAACTTGCTCAATTTTTATCATATGACCATGTTATTGGACATTTTGGAAAGCTCTTGAAGTCCTCTAACCAATTCCTTTGGTCCCATGTCATTTGGATTTACCAATCTCAAGTTATGGCCTTTGACTTAAAGTGCACTTTTGTTGACTTTTGAATTGGACCTATAATGTAAAAATTGATAACTTCTTGTGAGGGCATTTATTGAACTTGGAGTGTGAAGATGGATTGTAGGAAATGGCATTCCATTCAAAATGAGCATTCGATGGAATTTTTCTGACAAACCATGAAAACGTTATGCCCTGGTCAATATACAGTTGACTTTTCTACTGTCCAAAAATAGTAACTTTTTGCATCTTGATGATTTTTGAGCTATTCTTGTGGAATCATGATCAAGACTTGATCAAATGATGATTGTGAACTCAAAATGAGGTGTTGACCAAAAATTCTGACTTTTGACTGCAAAATGACCATTTTGCCCTTGCAGTTGACTGTGGATCAAATGGAGCTTTTGACTGTGCAAATTGGCCCTGTGAGTCTTGAAACTTGGCATGTAGGTGCTTGAGAATGTATATAGACCTATGAGACTTGATTGAACCATTGAAAACCCCAAATTCCTTGAAAGAACCAAAACCCTAATTTCAGTTGTCTTAGGAGGGGGTTTGACTGTCTACCTCTTGAGCCATCTTGAGCAATTTTGAGGATCATCTTTGACAAATCTTGAGGAATATGGGAGGGCAAATTTTGGGGTACAACAGAGATCCTTGTTCAGGTCCGTCATACGGTCTAGGTTTCACACAGTCGGTCACCAGCATGATGTTCTCATCAGGGAAGTCGAAGTTCATGGAATAATAATCATCCAAAGCTTGATGAGCCAAATGATCTTCCAGTACGCTTCCTTTGATGGTCTTTTGTGTAGTGTATTGAATATCATACTCAGTCAAGATCATTTTCCATCTGGCTATCCGTCCGGAAAGGGCAGGTTTCTCGAAAATGTACTTGATTGGGTCCATTTTAGAAATCAACAAAGTGGTATTGTAGCGGTAGAAATGTTCAAGACCAAGCCATTGGATTGACTAGCCTTTATACAAATCAAAAATAAAAATCGCCACTGCGCTTTATTATTTCCAAAGGAATGGGAAAAGAGCGAATAACCCAAAAAGAGGGGGAAAGATTCAAGGTAAGGGGGTTGGTTATGCAAAGGGAAGGTATTAGCACCCTAAACATCTACGGTACTCCGCAGGAGCCTCTTTGTAAAATCTGTATATTTTGGCTATAAAATGTGTTATGTATAAAATGGATGGTGGAGGTGAGAAAAGAAATGTGTTATTTTTATGATTTTTGCATCCGCCGCGGTTGCGAACCTTTAGTGCCTACGTACCACCTTTCGTGCAATAGGGGATCAGGGTACGCGTAGTTCCTCTTTAAAAAAATTGAAACACAAGTGTGTTGGTTGATTTTAAGAGATAAAACATCATTGTCATTGTCCGTGTGGAAAACATACTTACTACCCACAATCATGAGAAAGGAGAATTTGCGTCATCTCAAAGTGGAGGATATGGCCTGGATTTTAAAATCAACAATGCCTCAATCAACACCCAAGTGGAAAATATCTCTCTTCATTATATATTGTAGAAGTATAGTTATTTTCATCACTACAAGGATTGACAAGAGTCTAATCTTTTAAGAAAAGTTTTAAAGATAAAAGCCAAAGTGGCAAAATGGTTTGAAATGAGATTGGTTGACTTTTAGTCTTCTCACAAAAATGTCAAAGTATTATTAAATTGATTGGAGTTTATTTATGAAAATATTTTTCGAAAATGCATGGACATAAGCCCAAGTTTATTATGAAAGTGGTTTAAGTTCCAAAACAAGAAGATTTTTCAAAAGGAGGGAGAATATTTTTTGAAATTAAAGAAGATGGGAGGGGAAGAAGAGGCTATCCTAAAGCATAAGGTAAAAGCTAAGGATAAGTACCATCTAACCAACAAGAATCCAAGGCTTGACATTATGAGCCAAGATAAAATTCCCATTCTTTGGATTGAAACCAAGCAAACAAAGATACTAGACCTCTTCAAGTGTATTAAGTCTTCTCAAAAATTGGGAAGAGTAACGACTATATGCGGGTGAATTCCAGATTACAAAACAAAGAGTGTAATCACAAAAACCTGCACACAAAAACAAACAAGCAACCCAATGTCCTAAGGTAAACCTCAAGAGCTCCAGACAAAATAATCAGATAGGCTCACAAGGTCTCCAAAATAGGCCAAGGTTTCTAATCCTAAGTCCAAGAAAAAGTCCACTGCTCCATTATGCCAAGGATAGTAACCAAATAGTCCAAGCACCATTAAAAAAAATTTAGGGTTTATGTTTATTATTAAGTATCTTAAGAAAAGAAAAAGGAAAACTCAAGTGAGCAAAATAAAAAGGACAAGAAAATAAGTGCTCAAATGAGTAAAGATGAAAATGGCATGAAATGGAAATGCTAAAAGATAAATAATACATAAAGCATAAAAGAATAAAAAGCATAAAATAAAGCAAGTTAATAATTAGTGGTTAGTTGTATGACCATATTGAAACTTGCATTTGGAACTCATTAGAGGATTGGTAGAACCAAAGCCTCCACACAACAAGTTGCATTTGCTTTTTGTCAAGTATATCATCCATTTGGAATTCTCATAAGTACCATTTAATGATCAACAATGTTTAAGTGATCCGCATTGACCAAAGGTGTTGTAGATCCATTAGAGGATTGGTAGAACCAAAGCCTCCACTCAATGAATCTCAAGGTTATTGGATCAAAGAGATCAAATTAACATACTTGGGCTTGCAATTATAAGTTTGGGTCACGAATGATCATTTATTCGAATCGGGACAAAATTTAGCGCTATGTTAAGCAATCGTAAGTGGACTTATATAGAAGTCGCACCTATTTTGAGGCCGGTCAATAGCAATCTATGCACCATTTGTTTTGAGACATGATATAGAGATCATACTCCAACAACATTTAGTGCAAGAAGAAGGGAATGAGATGAAGGGGAATTAGGGTAAAAAGAAAACCACATTTGAATTAATATTTAATCAAACTATTATTAAAATCATTCATCCATTTTTGTGGAGTTAGACTCAACACCATGGATCCAATGATGTTAATAAAGCCATGACCAAAAAAAATCAACCCAAGACAGCCAGAGAATATTCACAAAATGATATAATATTTAATATATATTAAAGGATGAAAAATGTTAAAATAAACTAAAAAATAATGGGGAAAATATCAATAATATTCAATTTAATCAACAAATGAAAAATAAAACCAAAGAAAAATCAGAAATGGGTCCAGATATTTTTATAAAAATTTTAGGAATTTTTAAAAGTCAGAAACTATTTTTAAAAATTAAAATAAATGGGTAAAATAAACAAAAATAGTAAAAATAGTAAAGTCAGAAACAAAAATAAAATAAAGTCACCAATATTTGTCACAATGTCATTGGATCATTTTATAATTTTCTCAGAATTAAAAAATGTGCAAAAGTATTTTTAAACATTTTAAACAAATCAAATATGTGTAAAATTCATTAAAAAAATACCAAAACACAAAAATAAATTGTGAAAAAATCAAAATCAGAAAGAGAATAATCAAAAATATTTTTCATAATTTTTTCAGATTTTTTTGACTAAAAACGAATTTTTTATGATTTTTTGAAATTTAAAACAATTAATATATAAAAATCAGAAAAAGAAAATAAAAGAAAAAGATGTGGACCATTGGATGAGAGTCAAAACGCGTTAGTAATCAAATCCAAAAGATCTGGCGCACTGTGCATATCATGGTGTTTACTGAATAATGTACAAAATCATTAAATAAATCAGGATTTGAAAATAACAAGTGTCACGCTTTCATTGGTTAGAAGATGACACGTTGGTCATCTTCAACCTCCAGGCCTCAGAATTGCAGGTCTCTCCAACTGTAAAATTAGAAGCTCATACCTATGTCATTCGCTTCGTCTCTTCAAGATGAAGACAACCAAACCTTCGCGACAAATTTATATAAACTGTAACTCAAGCAATTTGGAAAGAAAGTTTTGAAAGGGGATTTGAAAATTCATGGTCAAAACGTGCTTCCATATGAAAGTAATTGTTGCGACTAGAACCAGGGCAATGAGAGCAACACAATGATACCAAAGTTTTGAAGAATTGATGAAGGAATCTACCTATTGAAGTTGAGTTGCAGAGCTCTGAAACTGGACTTCTATGGAGCAATGTAGGGCACGATTCTTGAATGTAAATGTGTGGTTAGGTTCAGGGAAGATCAAGGAAGGTGAATTGATGGAGAAAATGGATTGAAAAAGGTTTGAGAATAGGATTCGAAGTAGCTGAATTCTGAGTTGTGAAGCAAGTTTGGCAGGGTGATTCTGGCTATCTAAGCTTGGGAATTTGAATGGGGGATGACCCTCTATTTATAGGGAATCAAATGGAATGCTCAAGCGTGTAGAATGATGCAAATTGGAGGGAAATCGTGTAAACCTGATACACGAGCAAAGTGTGATCTGATTTGCATCAAAACTCATCAAATCCTTGCGTTTCAAGGCTCTAATCCACTTTGGTAACTTAGTTAAAGATGTTTAGATCACAAACGCGTTCTAATTTGATGTTTAAAGGCCAAAACATGGATTTCAAATTCTGACTCATAGTGAAACTTCAGTTCCAAGTTACCAAGTTCAATCCAATGGCATTTCCACCTCAAGGGGTCTTAGGGCAAGATTCTTGATGCTTTGGAAAGATTATGTTACAAGCTTTGTAATGGAAAAAGAATGGAATCAAATGGATGCTTAAGCTGAAAGTTACATGGAGTCAAAGTTAAGGAAAAAGAGTTGACTTTCCATACTTAGAAATATTTCAAATCTTCTTTAAAAATGACCTATAATCTCTTGCTTTCAAACATGGCCTTGCACTTAGAATTTGCTCTTGATCAAAAACGATGGAATGAAGTAGACCTCTTGAATGACATTTTGCAATTTGAACCAACCAAAATCTCCAAAAATTGAGCAAGTTATGACTTGTTGAAGTTGGCCAAAAATCAAGAAATGACCTATAATCTTTTGCATTCTTAAGGCAACTTTCATCCATTTTTTCACTTTGCACATAAAAGAAGGAATGAAGTACACATCCTTAGGATCATCATGAAAAAATAATGGGCTCAAGGTGATAAAAATTGACCAAGTTTTGATCATTTGAAATCATATATGGAAAATGGGGATTCATCTGGGTGACTTGTAATCTTTCTTCTTCACCAAGTTCCTTCCACATGAAAACTCCTTGGGACTTTTGAAGTGATTTGTTGGTAAATCTTTGAAGAGAAGAATTTTTTTGGAATCACTCAAAAAATACCAAAAGATGAGCAAGATATGCCCATTTGAAGTCTAAAACCCTAGCCTCTAGATCAAGAGAAAGCTTGGTGGAACTTTGCCAAGTTTGAACAAACTTTTTATGCCAATACTCTTCTTTTGTGAATAGAGATTGTTGAGGATGATGATGAGGACTCATGGCCACCAAAACTACTTTTAAAACAACTTCATGGGTGAGGTTTGAATCTCTCAAGCTTTGACTAGGGCATGGAAATAGACTCATGAACCCATGATGCAACTTGCTAGACATCATTGCTTTTACCTACATTATTACCAAGTAAGACAAACCAATATTGCATTTTGTTAATTAGAGAGAATCAAAGTAAAATATCCATGATCACAAGAGAAAACAAGTTAAGGTGCTTGGAAACTTCTCATAGAGCAAAGCTAAAGATAAGTAGAAGAACCAAAAGCCCTAATGTGATTTTGTGGTGATTGAAACAATATGGTATGATAAAGGGATCTTAGGGGGGAAAATTGGGGTACAACAGCTGCCCTTATTTAAGTTTCTTCTATCCGGAGATACGAAGGTTAAAAATCTTCGTGTCGACGTGATCGAAGACACTTAAATATAAAACAAATCCTATTTTTGGCCCTAAGATGCCATGCAAACAATTATGCATTTGAATGCATGTGAATGGAACAAAAGAGACGCAAAGTAGCATTGGGGATGCAACATGAAATGTAGAAACAAAAGAGCAATCCCACCAGGAAAATAAATCACTAGTAAACCACAAGAAAAGAATCAGAGAGGAGGATAACATGCATCGACGTTCACTAACGATGAACTATCAACGTTCACTGAAGATAGCAAAAAGATAAGAAACACCAATGTTCACTGCCGATGTACTACCAACGTTCACTGAAGGTAGAAAGAGATAACAAACACCGACGTGCACTGCCGATGTACTACCAATGTTCACTAAAGGTAGAAAGAGAAAATATATCATATCACCGCCGTTCACTGACGATGAACTATCAACGTTCACTGAAGATAGCAAAAAGATAACAAACATCGACGTTCACTGCCGATGTACTACCAACGTTCACTGAAGGTAGAAAGAGAAAATATATCATATCACTGTCGTTCACTGACGATGAACTATCAACGTTCACTGAAGGTAAAAAAAAGATATAAAGTTTCCCCAAGATTCTGGTGTTTTGTTAAGAACGGGTCCCAACTTCTTCTTTAACCAAGGAAATCTGCCTGGAAAGGGTAATACATAATCTGTCTCAAATAAAGAGACTTCCACTTATTGTCAAGGGGAATTGCAAAGAGAAATGACTTTCTGGGAATAGCGATATGACTTCCCAGGGACATGCCATGATATTCCTTCTGAGGAGATAAAGTCTTCCTGTGCAAAATAAATGCACGAACCAAAACTCAAAGTTTTCAGAGATCCATAAATCCAATTCGGAAATAAACTGGAGCAAGACGGCCAGTATAGATACATCTTTTGAGAAATAAACTCAAGAGGGACAACCAAAATCAACTGAGCCAAGAATGTTGCGGGAAAGGTCAGAACATAATGCTAATGAATGATGGTTTTTAGTTATGAATGATGCATGTATGAATGTATGAGTGCTATCGTGCATATGCTGATAAAAGGATACATAATCAGCACAAATAAACAAAACTACCTCTGATACTAACAACAAAAGGCTAACTTCAACCAGAAAGATCAATCCAAAAGGGTAAAAGCAACGGCGGAAACCAAACCCACTGCCTGCCTTAACTTTGTTGAGGAGAAACATAATCCGGATGTAGCCAAGTCAAATAAATATCGGGATAGAACATCTTTCTTCCGGTTTCATCGGAGAAAATAGCTTTTCAAAAGCAACATGCCTAGTGGAGATTGCGATACCAGCCTCAAACAAAGCAGACTGACGCTGACATAACCAAACTTCATTGGGGATTCAATCCTACCTCCCCTGGAGAGAACTTTCATCACGAACACTCATTACCAACAAGATATGCCCTGGGATAACCTTCCTGGGAAATCCAGGCTCGACTGGGGATAGTGGGGTCACAAACCCAATACTGCACCTTGCACCTACTGATATCGTCTTTAACCATCTGTGAAACACACAAGGATTGCGCATCTACCAGCAAAATAACCTGAGAAAACTTTCATGAAGGGAGTAAACTTTCTTAAAACAACCGGAGTTTGTTCATTCTTGGGATCACCACCCTCGTTGTCATTGTTTCATCACAAATTCCAAAGTAAATTGAATTATAAAGATCTCTCTTCTTTTTGAAAAGTCAATTTTTCTTTTTAATCTTTTTGCTTTAACAGTTAATATCAGTAATAAATGATGTCTTTGCAAGCTAAATAAAAATAAGAACACAAAAAGTTAGGCAAAAGCTCGAATTTCATTAATAGAATGGTAGTCTGTGAATGGCGAGACTCCATGGATGATTACAAAGTTTGGGAAATGGTAATACATAATGGAAAAGATACATTGAGATACAATGACCATTATCCCCCTAATAACTTTTGAAATCCTGAGCAACAGCTTTTTGTTGAAGTATGGTGAGGATCCGAGAAGATTGTTGCTTCAACGATCAGGTCTTGTCTGACGTAGTTACTTGCCAAGAAAGCCCCTAACTTTTGCCTAAGCTGCCCTTGCGGGTTTTCAACTTAGCGGGAAATTTATTCTGTTTATGTCTCTAATTTTGCCTAGACCGCCCTTTCGGGTTTTCGGCCTACCGAGACGCTCCTTTTTGCCTAAGCCGCCCTTTTGGATTTTCAACTTAGCGAGTTATTCTTTTATTTCTTTAGGCGAAGTATTTCTTGACTGCGTCAGCATTCATGGGACGTGGGAACTCCTCGCCATCCATAGTTTCAAGAATTAATGCACCACCAGAGAAGGCTTTCTTGACAACATACGGGCCTTCAAAATTGGGAGTCCACTTTCCCCTAGAATCAGTGTTGAAAGACATGATCTTCCTGAGCACGAGGTCGCCTTCTCTGAATTCACGAGGTTTGACCTTTTTATCAAATGCTTTCTTCATTGTTTTCTGATATAACTGCCCATGACATAAAACTGTCATCCTCTTCTCTTCAATTAAATTCAATTGGTCAAACCTATTATGAACCCATTCAGCCTCTGTCAATTTGGTTTCCATTATCACACGTAACAAGGGAATCTCTACCTCGACTGGGAGTACAACTTCCATCCCATAAACTAGAGAAAATGATGTTTCTCCTGTTGAAGTGAGAACAGATGTTTGATATCCATGTAGAGCAAAAGGGAGCATTTCATGCCAATCCTTATAAGTGACAACCATTTTCTGGATGATCTTCTTGATGTTCTTATTAGCAGCTTCAACAGCCTCATTCATCTTTGGCCTGTATGGAGATGAATTGTGATGGACAATCTTGAATTCTTTGCACAGTTCAGTCATCATCTTATTATTCAAATTCGAGCCATTATCTGTGATGATTCTACTCGGCACACCATACCGGCATATAAGATTGTTTTTTATGAAATGCACAACCACCTGTTTGGTAACATTGGCATATGAAGCAGCCTCTACCCATTTGGTAAAGTAGTCAATTGCTACCAAGATAAAATGGTGTCCATTCGAAGCTTTAGGTTCTATCATCCTGATCATGTCAATACCCCACATAGAGAAAGGCCACGGGAAGGAAATCACATTGAGCAGTGTCAGAGGTACATGGATCTTATCTGCGTAAATCTGGCATTTATGGCACTTCTTTGCAAACTTGTAACAATCAGATTCCATTGTCAACCAATAATAACCTGCCCTTAGCATCCTTTTAGCCATTGAATGTCCATTAGCATGAGTGCCAAATGAAACTTCATGGATCTCATGCATCAACATGTCTGCTTCGTGTCTATCCACGCATCTGAGCAAGACCATGTCAAAATTCCTCTTGTATAACACATTTTCGCTGAGGAAGAAACTGCATGCCAACCTTCTCAGTGTCTTTTTATCTTTCTTTGACGCACCAAACGGGTATTCCTAAGTTTGAAGAAAATACTTGATATCATAATACCAAGGTTTCTCATCTGCTACCTCCTCTGTCGCAAACACGTGAGCGGGCCTATCGAGTCGTCGAACTGTAATTCGGGGTATATTATTCCAAGTATTCACTTGGTACATGGAAGCCAGAGTTGCCAGAGCATCCGCCATCTGATTTTCATCCCTAGGAATGTGATGGAATTCAAATTTATTGAAGAAGGGTAATAATCTTCTAGCATAATCTTTGTAAGGGATCAAGCCAGGGTGGCGAGTATCCCATTCTCCTTTAATCTGATTTATTACCAATGCTGAATCGCCATATACATCTAGAGTTTTGATTCTGAGATCAATAGATTCTTCAAGACCCATGATGCAAGACTCATATTCTGCCATATTATTAGTGCAATCAAATGTTAACCTCGCAGTAAAAGGAATATGCGATCCATGAGGAGTAACAATCACAGCACCAATGCCTTTACCATAAGCATTCACATCTCCATCAAATATCATACTCCAACGAGATTTAGGGTTGGGGCCCTCCTCGGGCAATGGTTCATCACAATCATTCACTTTCAAGAACATCACATCTTCATCGGGGAATTCATACTCTGCAGACTGATGATCTTCCACCGACTGGTGAGCAAGGTAATCTGCCAACACACTACTTTTGATAGCTTTTTAAGTGCAGTACTCGATATCATATTCAGATAACAACATCTGCCAACGGGCAATTCTCCCAGTAAGAGAAGGCTTTTCAAAAATATACTTGATTGGATCCATTTTGGAGATCAACCAAGTGGTATGATTCAACATATACTGCCGCAAACGCTTTGCCGCCCAGGCCAAAGCACAACATGTTTTTTCTAGCATGGAATACCGCGACTCACTGTCGGTGAACTTTTTAACGAGATAATAAATAGTGAACTCTTTCTTTCCCGTTTCATCATGTTGTCCCAGAATACAACCCATGGATTTATCCAACACTGTTAGATACATAATTAACGGTCTTCCTTCTACGGGAGGGAGCAAGATAGGAGGTTCAAGCAGATATTCTTTAATACTTTCAAATGCCCTTTGGCAGTCATCTGTCCATACACAACCTTGATCTTTCTTTAACAATTTAAAGATCGGTTCACATATTGCATTCATGTGGGAAATAAATCTGGAGATATAATTCAAACGCCCGAGGAAACTGTAAGTCTCAGAGTGCCTAAGAGGGGGGGTGAATTAGGTCTTATAAAAATTTACTCGGTTTTATGGGAATGCTTGGTAGTAATTTTTTGGTTAAGTGTTTGAAGGTTTTGATTATATCTTTATCTTTTCCTGATTATGGTGATGAAAGCGATAAATGTGGAAAAGTAAAGAACACAGTCATATATCCTGGTTCCCCTCACAATCTGAGAGTACTCCAGTCCCCTTTCCAACACGAAAGAGATTTCACTATAGTTAGAATGATTGTACAGCCTATGCTTACTATCTAACCTATAGGGTGATCAAAGGTTCTTAACACCTTTAAGACCAAACAAACACTAATGTGAATGAAGAACAATCCTCTTCAAATCACAACACTTACTTCCAACAATCCTGGATAGTAAGGAAAAATCTTTAAGTAATACAATGATTAATTTTGAAGTATATGGAGAGCTTTATCAATCTTCAATTGATCTTCTTCTTCAAGATAAAAACAATTCTCAACAATGTATATAAATGTTCACAATGTATGAATGAAACTTGAAATGATAATGAAAGTGTATATGGCAAGTTTCACAAAATTATGAACACATGAAAGTATAATTTCAAATGTGAGTAAATGAGAAAATTGTTAATGAAGAAGGATATTTGTTAATTTGAAAATTGAAGTATTGAACATATGAAAATGTTATGGTGTTCTTGTTTGAAAATCTGAAAAATCTGCATTTTATAAAGTTGTAAGAACCTCTTCATTCATGCCAATTCATATGAAAAGTTGCAATGCATTCATGAAAAGATACCACTTGAAAAATGTTCAAAAAACAAAGTAAAAGCTGCATTGGTTCGCTAGGAACCGGTTCTGACACTGACAGAACCCGGTTCTTAGTGAACGTTATAAGTTGAAATTCAAATTTATCACGCAGGAACCGGTTCCCCTATTGGTACAACCCGGTTCCTGGTACAAAAACCAGGGACATGTTTTTTGAGAAAAGCTGGAACCCAGTTCCCTGTTAGGGAGGAACCGGTTCCTAAAGGTTTATTTTCAAAAATACATTTTGAAAGATATTTCAAACAAAGTTTTTCTTGATGTTAAAGTTATGGAATATGTATATGTTGATGAATGCATATTGTGAACATCTATATTCAAGGTTTAAAGAATTATTTATACCATATTGACATTTGATGATATCTTTAAAAATTCTTCAATAATCTTCAAGACTTTAATTTGATGTTGATAAGCTTTTTGCACATCCTTTGAAACTTGATGTCCATGTTGTCTTCATCAAAACACATGCTTTAAATATGACTTGAGAAGCTTGCAATTACAGAAACCCCTGACCTGCTTTTCAGTTCTTGGTGCTGGAATTTCTTGAATTGCTTTGACTTTGTCAGGGTCAACTTCAATTCCTTTCTGGCTAACAATAAAACCCAATAATTTCCCCGATCTAACTCCGAAGGTGCATTTATTTGGATTCAAGCGGAGACGATATTTCCTCAAACGCTGAAACAACTTCAACAAATCTTCTATATTCCCTTCTTCAGTATGGGACTTGGAAATCATATCATCAACATACACTTTGATTTCTTTGTGCATCAGATCATGTAATAGGGTTGTCATAGCCCTCTGGTTTGTTGCACCAGCGTTCTTCAACCCGAAAGGCATCACTCTGTAACAGAATGTTCCCCAGGGTGTGATAAACGTTGTTTTTTCCATGTCCTCTGGAGCCATTCTTATTTGATTATACCGGGAAAATCCGTCCATGAACGAGAATACCTTGAATTTGCTGTGCTATCCACTAACATATCAATGTGAGGTAATGGAAAATCATCTTTTAGACTAGCTTTATTTAGATCTCTGTAATCTACGCACATGCGGACTTTTCCGTCTTTTTTCGGTACTGGGACAATATTGGCAATCCATTGAGGATACACTGACGTCACAAGAAAACTAACATTAATCTGCTTTAGGACCTCCTCTTTGATCTTTACTGCCATATTTGGGTGGATTCTTCTCAACTTTTGTTTAACTGGCGGACACTCTGGCTTTAACGGCAAACGATGCTCGACAATGTCTGTATCTAGACCAGGCATGTCTTGATAAGACCAAGCAAAAATATCCACATACTCTTTCAATAGCTCAATCAACCCGCTCTTTACATCAGGATGCAACAATGCTCCAATCTTGACTTCCTTCGAATTTTCCTCTGAACCCAAATTAACCACTTCCAAAGGCTCTTCATATGGTTGAATGGTATTTTCCTCGTGCTCAAGCAACCATGAGACCTCTTATGGGATCTTATCATAATCTTCTTCTTCAGCCCCAAACACAGGACATTCAAAGTTGGGAGAGGGTGCAAGGTCATTGTATTCAACGGGTTTTTTAATTAATCTACACGTATGATTTATGATTGCTTTTAGAAACTGACACATATAACAAGTGATCATGCAGATTAATTTTCAATTATTATTTATTTTGAAAGGTTTTTTTTATCATTACCATTTCCCAAGAAAAAGGCAGAAAATAAAAGACATAATTTTTGGAAGCAAAGACAACTTTTATTAATGATCTTAACAATTATAGCAAACAGATAAGCCCTACAACATTAATACTTCCACCTTGGGCAGAGTGAGAGCTTTTCAAAAGAAGGAGACAGATTATCAAAACAAATTACTTTAAAACATGTATGCAAGAAGGAATATCAATGGTGACCCAATTCTGAACTCGGACTCCATGCGTCACATAATTCGGTACTTCCTGCTCTACTTCATCTTCTTCAACAGCATTAATTCCATACCCAATCGGATGGAGATAGCCTCCGCTGCAGAAAACATCCTGATAATTGTTCACAATAGACTTTGACTTTAAACCTTCGCCTTTGCCACTCCTTGAAGAGAAACCCAAACCAGCTCTGTTTTTGTTCACAGGTGGATCCACAAGTCGTCCCCAAACTGCATTATGACCATTGCGCACCACCTGCTGCGCATCCTTCAGGGAAACCACAGAATTCTCATTCTTCCTTATGTTGTCAATGGATAGGGCTTAGAACTGGGTTCCAACAGCAGCTTCATCCGCTTCTACAATACTGAAAGAGGATAAATGGGATATCAACAATGCCTGCTCCCCATTTATGATCACTACCTTCCCTTCACGCACAAATTTTAGCTTCTAATGTAGAGTTGAAGTGACAGCCCCTGCTTCGTGTATCCATGGTCTTCCAAGCAAACAACTATATGCGGGAATAATGTCCATTACCTGGAAAGTTATCAAGAACAAGTGTGGTCCTATATGGATGGGCAAGTCCACTTCACCGATGACAGATTTCCTCGACCCATCAAAAGCCTTCACAATGATGCCACTCGGGCGCATAGGTGTTCCCTGATACTTTAACTTCATGAGAGTACTTCTCGGTATAACATTCAACGCAGATCTGTTATCAATTAGCACATTGGACAGCTAATTATTCTTGCAATTCATATAAATGTGGAGGGCCAAGTTGTGATTCCTCCCTTCATCTGGTAACTCATCATCGCAGAAACTCAAGTTGTTACATGATGTAATGTTTCCAATTACGTTGCTGAACTATTCCAATGGCATGTCATTCTCCACAAAAGCTTGTTCTAGTACTCTCATTAGTGATTCTCTATGAGATAAGGAATTCATCAATAAAGCTAGGATGGATATCTTTGAAGGAGTCTGCAATAGCTGGTCCACAATTTTATAGTCGCTCATTTTAATTATTTTCAAGATATCATCCACCTCTTTCTCCAATGTAGCTCCACCAGTCTCTCCTGCAGTCTTCTTCGGTTCATCATTCTCAGCAATTTTCTTTCCAGCAACAACGTCTTTTCGAATAACTGGCGCAAACACACGACCACTACGGGTCACCCTGCTACTATCAGCTATATTTCCAACATCTGACATTGGCTGGATGGGAACTTCCACCCCATCTTCCAAGATTGTAGCATTGTATTTGTAAGGCACAACCTTATTTGATTTATAAGGAATAGGTCCTGGCAGACTAATTACCAATGGGGTAACAGCTGGTTTGCTATGGTACTCCACATCAAGGTGAGCGGGTGCACCAAAATAAGGTACAATGATGTTTACACCTTCCTCGACACAATCAGCCCTCAAAAGACCATTTCCGGCAAACAAATTTTCGTCTGAAGAGAAATACTCATCCGCAGAGGCATACTCTTCCTCTGACTCTTCTCCCATCAAACAAACTTCAACCATATCAACCTCGTGATAATCATCTCTCTGACCTGTGATCTTGATAGTCCCATTGTCTAACAGCAATTGAACACCCTCTCTCACAATAGAACATCCTCGGGGGTTTTGACAACGAACTATGCAAGATCCACATTGGTGTTCCACCTGACCAGCAGTACGACAAAAGGTAGCATGCAACTGTACGAGATCTTCATTCAAATACTCCACATCAAAAATTCTGAAGTCACCAGGACATCCAGAAACCATATTCACTTCCTCTTCATACTCTGCCCTAGGCCTGATTATATGGATTAAACCTTCATCCATTATCTCCTGCAAATTAGCCTTTATCTTCTCGCAACCCTGTATATTTGTACTGCAAACAGCACAACCGACGTGGTCATGCGTATAATAACTGAATTCACAGAGGTCTTCGTGCATCTTTACCAAATCCCCTCTAACCAGATTAATGTCAAAAATCCAGAAGTCACCTGGACAACCGGCCACCATATTCACAGTACTCACTCCCCCGTGCTTGGGCAGAGGATTGTCTTTCACATTAGGTCTCATGTATTTGAAAGATAAAATTCCGGACTTCACCAACCTTTGCACTTCCGTCCTGAAAGGATAACAATTTTCAACACTATGCCCTGGTGCTCCCTGATGAAAGGCACACGTCTGGTCTGCTTTGTAATACCAAGGCAATGGAGATGGTATTGCTGGAGGTGGTCGCGTCTGGACCAACTTCTTCTGGATCAATGTTGATAGTAGTTCTGCATAACTCATGGGGATAGGGTCATAGTTCTCCCTTCTCTGATTATTCCCCTGGTTCCCCTGCTGGGACTGTCTTTGATAAGCAACGGTAGTCGGAGCAACATTCATAACAGGAGTAACTGAAGTAACTTGCTGGTGACGCTGATAATTCCTTCTAGGAGCGTTCCCTCTCCTCTCTTGTATGACAACATTGGTATCCCCCTCTTTCTTCTTTGTAAACCCATAAGCTGGCTTTTTCACACCTTCGGATCCTTCATCCTTTGTCAAACGGCCTTATCTTACTGCCTCTTCTAGGCGGACACCTATTCCTACCATCTCTGTAAAATCACTCGGGGCACTTGCTACCATTCTTTCGTAGTAGAAAGCACTCAGCGTCTTCAGAAAAATTTTAGTCATTTCCTTCTCCTCCATAGGAGGAATCACTTGTGCAGCCACTTCACGCCACCACTGCGCATACTCTTTGAACTATTCTCTGTCCTTCTGAACCATGGCTCTAAGCTGGTCACGATCAGGCGCCATGTCCATATTGTACTTGTATTGTTTTATGAATGCTTCTCCCAAATCATTAAAGGTATGGATGTTGGCACTGTCTAAACTCATGTACCATTTCAACGCTGCGCCGGTCAGACTATCCTGGAAAAAGTGAATCAGCAGACGCTGATCATCGGTGTGGGTAGACATTCTCCTTACATACATCACCAAGTGAGCACGAGGGCAAGTGTTGCCCTTGTAATTCTCAAACTCCGGGACCTTGAACTTAGTAGGCACTTTAACATTCGGGACCAAACACAACTCATTCACATTCTGCCCAAATAACTCTTTTCCCCTAAGAGCCTTCATCTCTCTTTGCATTCTATCAAACTGCTCTTAGAAATTATCCATTCTGTCAAAAAGACCCAAGTCTTCACTCGGCGGAGGGAAAGGACGACACACATCTTCATTAACAATCGGAACCAGGTTTACCGAAGGAGGTGCAATAGGAACAGTATGCACCACAGGAGGTGCTGAAGTAACAACATTTGGAACCACTGGAGCATCTTGGGGGCCCAAATTGAAACCTTCAGGTGCAAAATTCTCTGGCATTCCCCACGAATAACCCTGGGGCATACGGTTTTGAACAACAGTTGAAGTAGCGGATACCGGAACAATAGGAACTTCAGCATTCACCCTTGTTGGTTGAGGTTGAACACTCGGTGGCTGATTCTGAGCAACCACCAGAGCTTCCATCAGAGTAGTCAAATTGGCCAAGCCGGCCTTCAAAGCATAAACTTCTTCACGTAGCTCGCGATTCTTCTGTTCCAAGTTGTCCATCTTCTTTTTGAAATTGGCCCGAGTGTTGTAGTGATGAGTCAGCTTGCTGAACAAAGTAAAGAAGCTTGGTAAGACACCTGGGTATGCATAACTAATGCAAGAAATATGTGCAATATGATGCATGACATGTAATGCACATGATTATTTTTACTTTATTATTTAATATTTCAAGGGATTTAACGTTTATAGACATATTGCAAACATCAAAATAATAACGCATTTGAAATACTGAAAACTTTTATTATAATAACTTCAAAATGGGTTACAAGTTTCAATGATCCCAAGTGCAAGACGAGAATATAATCTAAAATCCTGAGAAAAGGAACTGATAGAGATTAATTTGTACGCCAGCGCTTCCCTGTGAGCCTGGCAATCTGAGCTCTCAACCTCTGGTTTTCTTCCACATGTCTGATGGCAACCTCTTTCCAATCATCTGAATCAGGAAGTGAATGACCAGCACCTGTTTGAGGCTTAGGGGAAAATAAATCCCCTTGCCTCTCCATAGACTCTACTGCTCGACTCTCAAGAATCTCAATCAAATCATCTTTCTCCTTCAAGTCTACTCTATAGGAACTCTCTAAAGTCTGGAACTTGTTCTTCCAAGCATCCATTTCCTGTTGCATCTTAACCAAAGCAAGCTACAACCCTTCTAGATCATCTAATAAAGGAGGAGTGGTCTTCACAAACAGATCAACCATGGGTGTCTCCCGAGTATACGACATCTTCAACTGGATGGCTCTCGATCGGACCCACTGAAGATATGGCTCCAAAGAAACAGCACCCCTTGGTCCCAAATCTTTCCTACTTTTCTTATGGATGTGACGCCAGGCCTTCGCAATCTGCTCCCAAGCTTCCCTGTGGTCTTCTCCTTCCTTCAGAAAGAAACTACTCAAATGAATACTGTTTGGTTTATCCCTCATCGGATAACCAAGCTGTCACGGCACAAGAACAGGGTTATAGTTAATTCCTCCCTTTATACCAAGAAGAGGTACATTGGGGAAATTACCACAACTGTCAATAATCTATATATCCTGATAAGCTCGATGATACCAATCAATATCTGAGTGAGTAAGTGCCATGATCTTAGGAGCCCAACGGGGTTCCTTCTTGACATCCCAAAAAGCATCAGACTGAGGCATATGAGAGATGAACCACCGGTACAACAGAGGCGTGCAACAGATAATCATTCCCCCATGATAAGAACTCTGGAGATGAACAGAGTAATAAGCATCACCCAATAGTGTAGGAACTGGGTTTCCAATCATGAAAATCCTAATGGCGTTAATGTCGACAAACTTGTACACATTAGGAAATAAGAATAATCCATAAGCTAGTAAAGTAAAGATGGCCTCAAAGGCAACCATATTCTTCATTCTGGAAAAGTAACGAGCTTTCTCCAATAAGAACTGAGCTGGTAATCCTCTAATCCCTCATTTAGTAGTCATATGGGCTTCCACCTTAGACTTCCCCAGATGAATTAAAGCAGCAATCTCATGTAGTCTTGGCTCACCCTCCAAACCAGTAAAAGGAACATAATCGGTAACGGGTAAATCCAATAGATAAGAATATTCCTCCAGTGTAGGCATCAACTGATAATCAGGAAAAGTAAAGCAGTGGTACACTGGATCATAGAACTGGACCAAGGTCGAGAGAATACCCTCCTTCATCTTCAGCTTCATGAGAGGAATAATGGATCCATATTTCTTCCGAAAGTTTTCAGAACACTCGATCTCTGGAATCAGACTGACCAACTCATCTACCTTGGGATCCTTGAAATTATATTTCCCGGTCTTTCTCTTTCCAGAATCCATGGTTAACAGTACCTGAGATTTTCACAAATATTCAACCTTTAAATCCCTTGAAATATTATCTTCAAAAGATGCTTATGAGTGCATGGATGTATGATGCAACAATCACACACAAAATCACACATATAGGATTCATAGGTTCAATGTCACGAGCATGAGGTCGAAGGTACTACCCATAAGGTGTTGGTCTAAAAAGTTATCACCTTCCGATCAAGGTTCTAAAGGTTCCCAAAGTCTACATCCTTCCTTCGGATATTACCAACTTCCCGATTAACTCAGTAATTAGTAATATTCTCAAGAAAGACTCGTTCGAGCGTAGTATCGTGTGACAACTATTTCCGGATAACTCCGTCATAGCTTCCGCACTACACCTAAAAGGCCAAGATGGGTTTGGTATTCTACGGTCCTCAGTTTCAGCAGGCTCCCAGGTCGAAAGCAGTATGACTTCCCGATTACTTGGTAAACGACACTACAGTCAAAGGGGCCTCCAATGAGTGGGGGATCTCATGCCTCCTTTTTTGGGATTAATCCCTCAAAGTTAACATGACTATACCGCCCGTCCTATCTTAAAGTTTGCCCAAGTCCGGGTATAGGACTTATGAGTAATCACCAAGCACCCTGAAAACCAGGAAAAATCAAACAAACATATATACAACATATAACACATAAACAACAATAGCACATATACATATATAAACAAAGATAGGCTTAACCCACTTAGGGATGGACCAGCAAGAGGTCAATCTTTCCCCAGTGAAGTCGCCATTTTTCTGTAGCGGTAGAAATGTTCAAGACCAAGCCATTGGATTGACTAGCCTTTATACAAATCAGAAATAAAAATCGCCACCGCGCTTTATTGTTTCCAAAGGAATGGGAAAAGAGCGAATAACCCAAAAAGAGGGGGAAAGATTCAAGGTAAGGGGGTTGGTTATGCAAAGGGAAGGTATTAGCACCCTAAACATCTACGGTACTCCGCAGGAGCCTCTTTGTAAAATCTGTATATTTTGGCTATAAAATGTGTTATGTATAAAATGGATGGTGGAGGTGAGAAAAGAAATATATTATTTTTATGATTTTTGCACCCGTCGCGGTTGAGAACCTTTAGTGCCTACATACCACCTTTCATGCAATAGGGGATCAGGGTACACGTAGTTCCTCTTTTAAAAATTTGAAACACAAGTGTTGGTTGAGTTTTAAGAGATAAAACACCATCGTCATTGTCCGTGTGGAAAACATACTTACTACCCACAATCATGAGAAAGGAGAATTTGCGTCATCTCAAAGTGGAGTATATGGCTTGGATTTTAAAATCAACAATGCCTCACTCAACACCCAAGTGGAAAATATCTCTCTTCACTACATATTGTAGGAGTATAGTTGTTTGCATCACTACAAGGATTGACAAGAGTCTAATCTTTTAAGAAAAGTTTTAAAGATAAAAGCCAAAGTGGCAAAATGGTTTGAAATGAGATTGGTTGACTTTTAGTCTTCTCACAAAAATGTCAAAGTATTATTAAATTGATTGGAGTTTATTTATGAAAATATTTTTTGAAAATGCATGTACATATGCCCAAGTTTATTATGAAAGTGGTTTAAGTTCCAAAACAAGAAGAGTTTTCAAAAGGAGGGGGAAGATTTTTTGAAATTAAAGAAGATGGGAGGGGAAGAAGAGGCTATCCTAAAGCATAAGGTAAAAGCTAAGGA
This sequence comes from Vicia faba, assembly GCA_948472305.1. Taxonomy (NCBI): domain Eukaryota; kingdom Viridiplantae; phylum Streptophyta; class Magnoliopsida; order Fabales; family Fabaceae; genus Vicia; species Vicia faba. The sequence continues at coordinate 1,422,387,941 of OX451738.1, read as the reverse complement.
TAAAGACCATCTAACCAAAAAGAAGCCAAGTCTTGACATTATGAGCCAAGATAAAATTCTCATTCTTTAGATTGAAACCAAGCAAGCAAAGATACTAGACCTCTTCAAGTGTATTAAGTCTTCTAAAAAATTGGGCAGAGTAACGGTTGTATGTGGGTGAATTGCAGATTACAAAACAAAGAGTGTAATCACAAAAACCTGCACACAAAAACAAACAAGCAACCCAATGTCCTGAGGTAAACCTCAAGAGCTCCAGACAAAATAATCAGATAAGATCACAAGGTCTCCAAAATAGGCCAAGGTTTCTAATCCTAAGTCCAAGAAAAAGTCCACTGCTCCATTATGCCAAACATAGTAACCAAATAGTCCAAGTACCATTAAAATTTTTTTAGGTTTTATGTTAATTATTAAGTATCTTAAGAAAAGAAAAAGGAAAACTCAAGTGAGCAAAATAAAAAGGACAAGAAAATAAGTGCTCAAATGAGCAAAGATGAAAATGACATGAAATGGAAATGCTAAAAGATAAATAATACATAAAGCATAAAAGAATAAAAAGCATAAAATAAAGCAAGTTAATAATTAGTGGTTAGTTGGATGACCATATTGAAACTTGCATTTGGAACTCATTAGAGGATTGGTAGAACCAAAGCCTCCACACAACAAGTTGCATTTGCTTTTTGTCAAGTATATCATCCATTTGGAATTCTCCTAAGTACCATTTAATGATCAACGATGTTTAAGTGATCCGCATTGACCAAAGGTGTTGTAGATCCATTAGAGGATTGGTAGAACCAAAGTCTCCACACAATGAATCTCAAGGTTATTGGATCAAAGAGATCAAATTAACATACTTGGGCTTGCAATCATAAGTTTGGGCCACGAATGATCATTTATTCGAATCGGGACAAAATTTAGCGCTATGTTAAGCAATCGTAAGTGGACTTATATAGAAGTCGAACCTATTTTAAGGCCGGTCAATAGCAATCTATGCACCATTTGTTTTGAGACATGATATACAGATCATGCTCCAACAACATTTGGTGCAAGAAGAAAGGAATGAGATGAAGGGGAATTAGGGTAAAAAGAAAACCACATTTGAATTAATATTTAATCAAACTATTATTAAAATCATTCATCCATTTTTGTGGAGTTAGACTCAACACCATGGATCCAATGATGTTAATAAAGCCATGACCAAAAAAAATCAACCCAAGACAGCCAGAAAATATTCACAAAATGATATAATATTTAATATATATTAAAGGATGAAAAATGTTAAAATAAACTAAAAAATAATGGGGAAAATATCAATAATATTAAATTTAATCAACAAATGACAAATAAAACCAAAGAAAAATCAGAAATGGGTCCAAATATTTTTATAAAATTTTTGGGAATTTTTAAAAGTCAGAAACTATTTTTAAAAATTAAAATAAATGGGTAAAATAAACAAAAATGGTAAAAAGTAGTAAAGTCAGAAACAAAAATAAAATAAAATCACCAATATTTGTTACAATGTCATTGGATCATTTCATAATTTTCTCAAAATTAAAATATGTGCAAAAGTATTTTCAAACATTTTAAACAAATCAAATAAGTGTAAAATTCATTAAAAAATACCAAAACACAAAAAAAAATTATGAAAAAATCAAAATCAGAAAGAGAATAATCAAAAATATTTTTCATAATTTTTTCAGATTTTTTTGACTAAACGAATTTTCTATGATTTTTTGAAATTTAAAACAATTAAAATATAAAAATCAGAAAAAGAAAATAAAATAAAAAGATGTGGACCATTGTATGAGAGTCAAAACGCGTTAGTAATCAAATCCAAAGGATCTGGCGTACTATGCATATCATGGTCTTTACTGAATAATATACATAATCATTAAATAAATCAGGATTTGAAAATAATAAGTGTCACGCTTTCATTGGTTAGAAGATGACACGTTGGTCATATTCAACCTCCAGCCCTCAGAATTGCAGGTCTCTCCAACTGTAAAATTAGAAGCTCAGACCTATGTCATTCGCTTCGTCTCTTCAAGACAAAGACAACCAAACCTTCACGACAAATTTATATAAACTGTAACTCAAGCAATTTGGTAAGAAAGTTTTGAAAGGGGATTTAAAAATTCATGGTCAAAACGTGCTTCCAGATGAAAGTAACTGTTGCGACTAGAACCAGGGCAATGAGAGCAACATAATGATACCAAGTTTTGAAGAATTGATGAAGGAATCTACCTATTGAAGTTGAGTTGCAGAGCTCTGAAACTGGACTTCTATGGAGCAATGTAGGGCACGATTCTTGAATGTAAATGTGTGGTTAGGTTCAGGGAAGATCAAGGAAGGTGAATTGATGGAGAAAATGGATTCAAAAAGGCTTGAGAATAGGATTCGAAGTAGCTGAACTCTGAGTTGTGAAGCAAGTTTGGCAGGGTGATTCTGGCTATCTAAGCTTGGGAATTTGAATGGGGGATGACCCTCTATTTATAGGGAATCAAATGGAATGCTCAAGCGTGTGGAATGATGCAAATTGGAGGGAAATCGTGTAAACCTGATACACGAGAAAAGTGTGATCTGATTTGCATTAAAACTCATCAAATCCTTGTGTTTCAAGGCTCTAATACACTTTGGTAACTTGGTTAAAGATGTTTAGATCACAAACGCGTGCTAATTTGATGTTTAAAGGCCAAAACATGGATTTTAAATTCTGACTCATAGTGAAACTTCAGTTCCAAGTTACCAAGTTCAATCCAATGTCATTTCCACCTCAAGGGGTCTTAGGGCAAGATTCTTGATGCTTTGGAAAGATTATGTTACAAGCTTTGTAATGGAAAAAGAATGGAATCAAATGGATGCTTGAGCTGAAAGTTACATGGAGTCAAAGTTGAGGAAAAAGAGTTGACTTTCCATACTTAGAAATATTTCAAATTCTTCTTTAAAAATGACCTATAATCTCTTGCTTTTAAACATGGCCTTACACTTAGAATTTGCTCTTGATCAAAAAATATGGAATGAAGTAGACCTCTTGAATGACATTTTGCAATTTGAACCTATAATCTTTTGCATTCTTAAGGCAACTTCCATCCATTTTTTTACTTTGCACATAAAAGAAGGCATGAAGTACATATCCTTAGGATCATCATGAAAAAATAATGGGCTCAAGATGATAAAAATTGACCAAGTTATGATCATTTGAAATCATATATGGAAAATGGGGATTCATCTGGGTGACTTGTAATCTTTCTTCTTCACCAAGTTCCTTCCACATGAAAAATACTTGGTAATTTTGAAGTGATTTGTTGGTAACTCTTTGAAGAGAAGAATGTTTTTGGAATCACTAAAAAAATACCAAAATATGAGTTTGAAGTCCAAAACCCTAGCCTCTAGATCAAGAGAAAGCTTGGTGGAACTTTGCCAAGTTTGAACAAACTTTTTGTGCCAATACTCTTCCTTTGTGAATAGAGATTGTTGAGGATGGTGATGAGGACTCAAGTCCACCAAAACTACTTTCAAAACAACTTCATGGGTGAGGTTTGAATCTCTCAAGCTTTGACTAGGGCATGGAAATAAACTCATGAACCCAAGATGCAACTTGCTAGACCTTATTGCGTTTACCTACATTATTAGCAAGTAAGACAAACCAATATTTCATTTTGTTAATTAGAGAGAATCAAAGCAAAATATCCATGATCACAAGAGATAACAAGTTAAGGTGCTTGGAAACTTCTCATAGAGCAAAGCTAAACATAAGTAGAAGAACCAAAAGCCCTAATGTGATTTTGTGGTGATTGAAACAATATGGTATGATGAAGGGATCTTAGGGGCAAAAATTGGGGTACAACAGATATGAGTTAACATATATTGACTTAGCCGGCGAGCAGCCCATGCCAGAGCGCAACAAGTTTTCTCGAGCAGTGAATATCTAGTTTCACAGTCGGTAAACTTTTTGCTCAGGTAATAAATAACATGCTCTTTTCGGCCAGACTCGTCATGTTGGCCCAAAACACACCCCATAGAATTCTCTAGTACTGTCAAGTACATGATCAAAGGTCTTCCTTCGACTGGAGGCATGAGAATAGGAGGTTCTTGTAGGTATTCTTTGATTTTGTCGAAGGCAGCTTGGCACTCATCATTCCATCTGACTACCTGATCTTTCTTTAAGAGTTTTAAGATTGGCTCATAAGTAGCAGTCAAGTGTGATATGAAGCGAGCAATGTAATTGAGACGCCCCAAGAATACTCTAACTTCCTTTTCAGAATAGGGTACTGGCATTTCTTGGATAGCCTTCACCTTGGCAGGATCAACTTCAATGCCTTTATTGCTGACAACAAAATCTAGAAGCTTTCCAGATCGTACTCTAAATGTGCATTTGTTAGGGTTCAACCTTAATTTGTACTTTTTCAGCCTTTCAAATAGTTTGTACAGGTGATCGAGATGTTCCTCTTCAGTTAGTGATCTGACAATCATATCATCCATATAGACCTCTATTTCATGATGAATCATGTCGTGAAACAAAGCTACCATAACTCTTTGATATGTTGCCCCTGCATTCTTCAATTCGAACGACATGACCTTGTAACAAAAGGTGCCCCATTGCGTAATGAAAGTAGTCTTCTCCATGTCTTCGGGATCCATCCTTATTTGATTATAGCCTGAGAAGCCATCCATGAACGAGAATACTTTATGATGAGTAGTATTATTGACCAAGACGTCAATGTATGGTAGAGGGAAATCATCCTTGGGGCTTGCCCTATTCAGATCCCTATAGTCTACGCATATGCGAACTTTTCCGTCCTTTTTCGGCACTGGAACCACATTGGCAACCCATTGGGGATAGGATGTCACAGCTAGGAACCATGCATCAAACTGTTTCATTACTTCATCTTTGATCTTCTCATACATATCAGGCCTCATGCGACAAACCTTTTGTTTGACGGGAGGACAGTCTTCTTTCGTCGGCAAACGATGAACTACGATGTCGATATCAAACCCTAGCATATCTTCATAAGACCAAGCAAATACTTCCACATAATCATGTAACATTTGAACCAACCTGCTCTTGACATTGTCTTCTAAGTTAGCGCCGATCTTGATTTCCTTCTTATCTACCTTAGTACCCAGATTGATGATTTCAACTGACTCTTTGTGTGGCTGAATAACTTTTTCCTCTTGTAATATAAGTCTGGATAATTCTCCCGGTATATCATAATCTTCCTCGCCTTCGTCTTTCCTCTTGTAGTAGAGTCATTGGCAATAGGATCCAGAGTGGATGAGGACCTGCAAGAGTGTGTGTGTGTGTGTGTGCATGTAAGATACACGACTATTTTTGAAAATGTATTTGAAAAAAAAGAAAGATAATGAACACAAATATTTGAATGCAAAAGAGTCTAATGTACTGAATGATCATATGATTAGATGAACATAAATAAAACCCTTGAAAAATGGACCAAAGTTCCCCGGGCCAGGCACATGGCTTAAAAGTCATTGTTAAATATTACAGACAAAATGTTCTTGAATTTAAAGAAAAGAAATAACAAGTAGATTACTCCTCAATGAAGGATATGGGCATAAAGTCCTTTGCATGCCAATTCTTCACCTCCGTTGTAGTTGGATACACCCAATCTTCAAATGCAGCTTCTTCATCAGAATCACCCACGACGTTGACTTCATGGCTTCCAATGCAGAGAGGTGGCTTTCCGGCACGAGCACACCTTACTTATTTTTGAGCTTTGACGGTGAAGCCCAAACCAAACTTGTCAGTTTTGAATGGGATATCAAGGAGTTGCCCCTAAGTATCACAGCTTCCTTATTCAATTTCCGCACGAGCATCTTTTACTAAAACCATCTTCGACACGGCCTTAACAGCTTTGGACTCATCAGAGGAACATTTGGTAGCAGCAACCATTGGTGGTACAACCTCAAAGGCTTGACACAGGGTCTCAATGAATTCTCCATCCATCTCTACGTACTTTAAAGAGTTAAGGTGGCTCACCATAAACTCTTCCTCACCACAGATGGTGACAATTCTTCCCTTTACAGGATATTTAAGCTTTTGATGGAGAGTTGAGGTTACTGCCCCAACTTTATGGATCCACAGGCGACCCAACAGACAAGAATAGGCAGGGCAGATATCCATAATGTAGAAGGTGGAGTTGAAGATTTGTGATCCTACCTTGATTGGAAGATCTACTTCCCCATGAACTGTCCTCTTTGATCCATCGAACACCCTTAGAATGATATCACTTGGCTTCAAGACTAAACCTTCACAGTCTAGAAGGTCTAACACCCCCTTGGGTAATACATCCAGAGAAGAACCAGTGTCGAATAGAACATGTTCTAAGGTGGTCCCTTTGCACTCGACAAAAACATGTAGAGCTTTATTGTGGTTCTTCCCAAACGGTGTCAGGTTCGCATATGAAAATCCCAAGCCATTATCAGCCGTCAGGCTAGCCACACAATTCTCAAATTGGTCTATTGTTGTCTCATGGGGGACATGAGCCTTTTTCAGGAATTTGATTAACGTTCGAGCATGGGCATCAGAACAAAGCAACAATGACAACATTGAAATCTTAGAAGGGGTTTTCCCCAACTATTCCACAATCTTAAAGTCGCTTCTTTTTATTATCTTCAAGATCTCGTCCATCTCATGAGCGGAGGGATCTCCAACAGTAATATCCTTTGCGGGTATTTCAGTCACGACAGGCTCAACAACCTTCTCCTTCCCCCTTGTATCAGTACTTGGCTTGGCAGCAGTAATGCGGATAGGCGCCTTTGAAGCAACTGGTGGTGAGATATTGGGTGAAAATATTCTTTTAGTTCGAGTTACCTTGCTTGAGCCAGTTATGTTATCAACATTATCAGCTTTTTCTTCTTTGATCCAAGCGTCTTGTTTTATGCCGTGATAAAACACCTCAGTACCATATTTCCATGGTACTGCCTTGTTTGAAGAACAGGGAATTGGTCTGGGATTGGTAATTATTAAGGGAGCAACAGTGGGTTCATTTGAAATATTAATAGGACCTTTAGAGGTGATCCTAAGAGGCTTGTTTGAGATGGTGATAATGGAGAGGTCTTTACATTTGTTAATCAAACTTTTGGCAAGCGAAGTCTTCTCAAATAGAATTTTGTGGCTATCCATCAGGAGTTGTATGCCTTTCTTCATCCCTTCACATCCATTGAGTTATTGGGTACAACAAACACAGTCTTTTACACAACTAGGGAAAATCCCAGCTTTCAACGGGTTATTTTTGATGATATTCAGCGGAGTAGTCAATTCTTCAACAAAGGCAACAAAAATTGTATCTTCAACAACATTAACACCCTTGTCATGCTTCGATATAGGTGCGGTGATTACATTCGTAATTGGAGGAGGATCAAACTCAATAGTCTTATTATCAATCAAATCCTGGATTTTATTCTTCAAGAGCCAACACTGGTCAGTCTCGTGCTCAGGACTGCTTGAGTGGTAAGCACATTTAGCATTCAGATTATACTTTGGCGAAGAGGTATCTAGGTTGGCAGGTGGATCGCGCAATGTCACTAAATTAGACTTTAGAAAATGTTGAAGGGCTTGAGACAGTGACATGCCTAACCTCGTAAATTGTCTTCTCGGAATTTCAAAATGTTGATGATTAGCAGATGGTCTTGGAGTAGGAGTTGCATTGGAGATTCAGACAGCATTAACAGACAGATGATCATTCTTCTTGGTACGGGCCGTCGCCCTGTACACAAAATTGATTTCCTTCTTTGCAGCAAAAGGTTTCTTGACAGGATTAGAAGTGGAGGTAGATACCACAGATATCTTCCCACTTTTGATGCCGCTTTCAACTCTTTCACCGATTAAGATTAATTCGGTGAAACCAGAAGAAGCGCAGCCAACCAACATTTTTAAGAAAGGACCAGATAGAGTGCCCATGAACATGTCAATGTGCTCCCTATCAGTCAAGGGTGGTTGAACCCTACTGGCGAGGTCTCTCCACTTTTGTGCATATTCTTTAAATCCTTCATTCTTTCCCATAGTCATATCTTGTAACTAAACCCTCGTTGGTGCCAAGTCGGCATTATACTGATACTGATGGTAGAAGGAGGTAGCTAAATCCTCCCAAGTATTGATACGGGAACCATCTAACTGGTAGAACCATTCTAGTTGCATTCCGGTCAAGCTCTCTTGGAAAAAGTGAACCCAAAGTTTCTTATTAGCAGTGTGCGACTGTATCTTGCGCACATAAGATTTCAGGTGAAGTTTTGGATAAGAAACTCCATCGTACTTTGAAAATACTGGTATTTTGAATTTGTGGGGAATGACTACCCCAGAGATCAAACTAAAATCATCAAAATCTAAACTGGGGACGACTTGGATTTCAACAGCTTTCAATCTGTCTTCTAACTGCTTATACTTGACATCAGCGGGTGGATACTGCTCGTCGAAGTAATCATCATCAGACGCTTGATCATTAACATAGTCAGTCTGGGTACTCTTAACCTCACCAATCTGGTTCTCGTCTTCTTCAGATGAGTCTTACACTATCGAGATCTGACGAACTTGCTCTTTGAACCTTCTGCCCATGTTGACCAGGGCTCTCTTCTTGGGCTTCTTCTTAACTGCCAGCAATGCCATCATATCTTGCTTCCCCTTGGCTAGGGCCAGTAGAGTCTCTTGGAATTGAGAGTTTTGTGCTTGGAGATCCTTCACAGTTTTCTCTAGATCTATCTTGTTGAAATAAACAACAGAAAGATAAGGAAACCTGTTATGTGAAAACCTGTCATGTTATGGTGCTTGGAATGTATATGTAAATGATTTCAAGGATTACTGAAATTTAAATTTGTATAGATAAAAGAATGAACAAACATCAATTTTTCATTAATCAGTTCAAAAAGGATTACATCATGCCTCTTGGGCTTACAAAATAACTCTCTAAGATAAAAAGACTGAATGCATCCTCTTCGGCGCAAGGTAGGCGTTCACACTTTGCTCTTCTTATAGCTGCTTCGTAAGCTCCAAGACCCTCTTCTCACTAGCATAGAATTGAGCCTCGAAAGTATCTTGTTCTTATTTAAGCTGAATCGATCCTTTTTGCAAGTCTTCGAGAGAAGTTGGCATGTTGGGGTGGAGGATAGTGTAGGGAACATCTCCTTCAACCACATGCTCCATGATAACTGCTAAGATGGAGGGATAAGGCATCACAAGTTTTTGAGCACGATCTCGTACCCACTTAAGGTAAGGCTCGAGGGGAATAGAATTCTTGTATCCCAGCGTCTTACTATCCATCTTGCTTACCATCCTCCAAGATCGGATAAACCTATGACGGTAGCTTTGATCGTCGCTTTCATAGTTTAATATCGCTCCTTGAATGAGCATCTCACATGGGCCATCCCTTCAGGCATAACCAAACCATCATAAGGCTAAGCAGGGGTTGTAAGTGATACCTCCTCTAATGCCAAGCAATGGTACATTAGGGAATTCTCCACAGCGGTCAATGATAGTAACATTCTCCAAGGATCGGGAACACCAATGAACATATGAATGTCTGAGCGTCATCAACCTATGGGACCATCTTAAACCTTGCTCGTTCTTCAACACAGATCGGGGAAGATGTGAAATAAACCATCTTGCCAAGAGAGGAGTGCAACATATGAGGATTCCTCTCTTTCTCAAAGTGTGAGAATGAAAAGAATGAAGGATATCTCCTAACAAGGTAGGCACCAGGTTATGAGACATGAAGATTTTGACAGCATTTATATTTATGAGTTGGTCAGGCTTTAGGAACAAAACCATCCCATAGATGAGAAGGGCTAAAATTTCTTCAAAAGCTTGTAAGTACAAGGAGTTCCAACAATCTTGAGCTTTCTCGAACAAGAACTTGGCTAAGAAACCTTTGACACCACTCCTTGTTTCTCAATTAGTTGTGGTATCAGATTGTTGCAAGTGTAATGCTTGGGAAATCTCTTTAGGTTTTAGATCTCTTTCCATACCGTCGAAGGGTAGTTGATTGAGAATGAGAATCCTCAAGAGTTGTGAGAATTATTCTAGAGTAGGAACAAGTTGATAATCGGTAAAATTGAAGCAATGGTGTAGAGGATCAAAGAATTGGAAGAACACCTTCATCATATCTTCATCAGTATTGGAGGTAACCAAGTTTAGGAGGCGACCATGTATTTTGGTGACTAGAGAGTTCTCAGGGACCCTTGATGCTAACTCTTTGAGTTGAGGAGGAATCCTTATGAGATTGACTTGAATAGTATTTCTGAGGATATGAGCGTCCTACAAAACAGAACAAAGATAAATTCCAATAGTCCTTGAAATGGTTATTAAGAATGAGTATGATATTATGATGTTTATGATGTCATGTATAATTAAATATATACAAACAAGGCAAATAAGTCCTTAGGTTTAGGCTTGAATGGAGTCTCATAGGTAAGTATCCTCTTGAAGTTTAGTTGGCTCAAACCTGTCCTATAAATAGTAACCGAGTTCTAAGAAATCTCAATATCACTGATCTGTCTTCTCGGGCATTGTTTCAGCGCAAGCCTCTTTCACGACGACCGAAATATCCCAAAAAGCTAAACCTCAATGAGTGTAGTATCGAGTATCTACCAACTTCAGACTACACCAAAGTTGGTCATATCACTACGTCCTAATGGCCAAGTTGGTCAAGTAAAGATTCTAAAAGTCAATTAGTGCTTCATGACATCACTCAGCGACCCTGTATTCTCCTTGACTACTCAAGGGATACCGGTACCCACAAATATGTCGCACTAACATAGCTATTTCTTAGACCATGTCGGTATATCCCGCACAATTTCCACAATGTATTGCTACTTACCTATGAGGTATCCTAAATCCGGGTAGAGGATTCAAACAAGCCCAAACAAAGAACCAAAATTTAAAGCAAACAAATAAAACAATGAAAGAAAATAAAGGTGATCTAGCCCTAAGGTAACCCCACTTTTAAGAAAATTCCTCAGCAGAGTCGCCAGTTCTATGATACGGTGGGAGAACTGACTTGGTTGTTTTGCGTTTTATCGCAAATGTTGCAGTTAGCAAGAGTCGTCGCTGACTTTTCTTTTATCCAAAAGGAAAGGCTGAAAAGAACAGGAAAGACCTTTAAGATTTCTTGAATTCGGGGGGTAGATTATGAAAAGGGAAGGTGTTAGCACCCTTTTTATCCATAGTTATCTACAGGCTCTTAGTTGCTTGCTAGATCGCTTGCTTTTGTTTTAAAATGTGCTTTGTATGATTTTTAAAAGTATTTTGAAAAGGTGTCATCGTTTAGGAAAACTTTGTAATAGTTCTCGTTCGTAAGAACGTATACAAAGTGTTGAGCTTTTGAAAATGTTTCAAGTTTGGAAGATGTTTTGGAAGTGTTTTTAAAAGTGTTAGTGTTTTTTTTTGAAAATAAGCAAGAGTGTTTGATTGGAAATTGAGAAATCAACTAGGAACAATCTACCTACTCAAAAGTCTTAGTTCATTTCTTCCTTTCCTTTGATATTGATATCTTACCATTGATTTGGTAAGAAGCCTTATCTTTGGATGTAAAGGGATGGGCGTGGGTCATCGTATAACCATGATAGCAATGTTGTGAAATATCTTAGCAATTCTCTTTGAGGGACTAAGATCATTTTGAAAGGCAACATTTGATAGCGTCATCGAGAGACTATGATCTTGTATTTTTTGATTGCTTTGCTAAGATATCCCACATGCATAACATGACCATTTTTGTAAGGCAACAAAGTGGAATTACCCTAAGGGTGCAAGTGTGCAAATGTGTTGATTTACATGCTTGTTTATCTTAGATTAGGGTTTGGTAACTTGTTGATTTTATCTTTCCATACAAACCCTAATTTACTAGCATTTATATGAAATGATAAATTGCGGAAAGTAAAAATACTAAGCTATTACATCATTAGGGGAGGGGGTATACAAATTTACAAATGGGGATTTTTTGCAAGAAAATTAAACCTAACTAATTATTACAACCATATTGAATATTATACAAAAATTAAATAAATAATGTACAAATGCAAATGGATAAAGAAATGATTTTTGTTTAGATTTTTATGAAAGGGTTTTAACCTAATTAAGAGAATGGTTAATAAAAATTAAACAAAATTAAAAACTAAGAAAATGATTTTAAAATGATTTTTTAGGGTTTTTTAAGAAAAAGTTTTAAATTAATAATAATAATGTGAAAATTAATAATTAAAAGAAACCTAAATTCTAAGTTGATTTTAATTTAAAAGAAAATAATATAATAAATAAACCTAAGTCTAAATATTAATTATTAAAAAAAAGAAATTAAATTTATAAAGAAAATATTTTAGTCTTTTTATTTTATAAAGAAAAATAAAATGTATAAGCATTTTTTTTTTAAATATGCAAATGAATAAATAAAATATTTTCAGATTTTTATTGATAAAATAATAGTTATGATGATAATAGTAATAATTAAAATAATTAAAATAATTAAAATAATATGAAAATAAAATAAAGAAAAAGAAAATGAAATAATAAAAATAAAGGGCCAGGGGTATAAATGTAATCAAGAGGGGAGTCAGCAAAAATAAAAGGCCCAAAAGGAGAAAAGTCCATCGCCTGTTGCAAACAAAAAAAGAGAGAAAATAGAAAATATGAAAGAAAAAAAAAGGCAAAACGGACGCTGGGGCTCGAACCCAGGTCCTAAGGGTGACAGACGCGCGCTTTAACCACTGGGGTAGTGATACATCCATTAACTTAAACAAAACAATAAATATGTAACATAAATCTTGCCCTGAATATTTGAAATCATCTTCTTCCTCCTTCATGCGCGCGAAGAACACCATGTCCATCATTGTTAACCCTGTAACTTTCTCATTTTTTGACCATTTTGAAAAGTACAAACATGAAACTTGCTGGAAATTTCATCACCAATTTAAGCATATAATTTATTTAAGCTAAAAATCAAAGGTTAAGCTTAATTTTTCTTAATACCAAATGCGTGCCCTGACTGGTCAGAAGCAAAATTCTCCAAACACAAGCAAGTAAAATGCAAACTAGAGACATGGTCAATAATGTCTACATTTTTACTTCAGAATGTATGCACAAAAGATGCTTGTATCAAGATATTGAAGTTTGAAAACTTACCTCTTGCAGCTGGATTTGTGTATGGACTTTGAGCAAGTTTTGAAGAGTGAAGATGATCAGGTTAGCTTGCTTGGACCTCCCTGAATGTGTTGCAAGTCTTATTTTGCCTTGAGGATGGCTGAAACTCCCTACTCAAGTCAAGCTGCAAGCTTGAGTTTCAAAAATGGTGGATGATAGAAATGTGATTACAGTCTTAAAACAGGGACTTGGATCATTTTTATATGATGTATGTAAGATGTTTAGATGATTAGAAATCAAAACGCACGAGTGAAAATGGAGATGGTGAGTTTTTGCTTCAAACTGTCAAGCTGGGTAGATTCAAGGCAAAATGGAGATTTGGCAGTTTTAGGAGGGCTTCAAATCGTGTGTTAGCTTGCGAATAACTTATATGGTTATATGAAAAAGGTTAATGCACTTGAGGTGGTCAGAAATACAAGATATAGAGTTATGGCTATGTTACTTGATTTTGAAGAAAAGTGGAAAACATTGTTTCAAGGCATAGTACAAGCATGGCCTGAGTTTATGGGAGGCTCTAGACATGTTGCTTTTTCCTTTGACATTACTTGTGTGCAGATGGAACAATTTAGGAGCTCTATGCATTGACTTTGTGATTAAAGTCACTTTTCCAAAATGGAAGTGTGAACTTTGTTCCATTAATGGAATAATCACTTGGACAAAGACTCTAGCCCTTGGATTATATCTCAAATAGTTGTGTAATATTCTGATTATGGATAGATTTAGAGGTTAGAAACCTGCAAAGTAATATTTATGCAACATGGGTGTGGATTTGAATTCCTGTTCATCATGGAAATGACCTATAATTCAAGAATGAATGTCCAACTTCTTGTCTTCGATTATCTTTGCTCAAACATGATCTCAATGAGTTCTTGGACATTTTGGAAAGCTTGTAACATCCTCTACAACCTCTATGTTGGTCATTTTTTAAAATTCCTCTTGGAACCATGTGAAATATTTCCATGAAGTTAGATCAAAATCCTGCCTAAACTAGGGCAAATTTTCCCTAAGTTTCCAAGTTTCATGAACATGTATTCACAAAATCATAACTTGAAATCCATGCATTTCTAGGAGAAGTTGTGTTCTACAACGTTTTAGATATCATTGAGATATACAACTTTCATGTTGAAAGTTTCCTTTGAATCATCTTGCATCATGGTGAAAAATTGGCTCAAAATTGTGAAAAAAATATGAATTTTCAAACACTTAGAAAAATTTCTAAGTTTATAAATTTTGACTTTTCAAAATGAAATCTTGACTTTTTTATTTCTTGATGAACAAGTTTCATATTTTGACATGTTTTGATGAATTTTGATCTTTGATACTTGATTTTGACCAAAAAGTCAAAGTTTGACTTTTCAGTGTACAGTTGACTTTTGATCAGTTGACTGAAAATCAACTATCAGTCAATTGATCTTGAGGGAAGTTTTGAGTCATGCCATTAGGTCAAAATGATGCAATTTAATCCTTGAGATCAAGTCTCCAACCAATCAACCATTTGCTAGGTCAAAAAACAGAAATTGCACTTCCTCAATCAAAACCCTAATTTTGACCATTTTGCCCTTTTGATGATCTGATCAAGTTTCTTGAGGAATTATGGTCCAAACTTGATCAAATGACATATATGAGTTCATAATGTTAATATGGATAAAAAATTATGAAGTTTGACTATAAATTAACCATAATTGACTTTTTCCCCAATATAGTTGATTTCCATGTCAACTGATCAATTGACTGAGCACAAATGTGATCCAAGACTTGAAACTTGTCATGAGCAATCTTGAGAGTCCAAAATGATCCATGAAAGTCATATGAGGCATTAAAAGTCCATTTAACCTTGTGCAATCTCAAAACCTAATTTTCAGTCATTAGTGCTTGAGGAGGTGTCTTGAGCTGATCAACCCTAGTGCAGTCTTGAACCAAAGGAGATCTTGTGAGAGATTACTTGATAAATGAGAGGGAAAATTTTAGGGTACAACACTATGCATCAAGCAAAACGTAGGGTGATGAAGACAAGTATGTCTTGCAGGAAACCTGAGTTATTGGATAATGTATACAAATAAAGTCCTGCAGGGAATACAAACAAAAGCCCTGCAATGAGTTCATATTGTTAGATAATCAAGGCAAACAAGTCACACAAGCAGCCTTAGGTTCAGGATTGCATGGGGTTTGTAGTTAAATACCCTCTTGAATTTTAGTTGGCTTAACCTGTCCTAGTAATAGTAACCGGGTTCTAGGAGATCTTAATATCATTGATCTTTCTTCACCAGGCATTGTTTCAGCGCAAACCTCTTTATTGGCGACCGAAATATCCCAGAAGTCAGATCTCAATAAGTGTAGTATCGAGTATCAACCAACTTCGGACTGTACCAAAGCCGGCTATCTCACTACTTCCTAATGGCCAAGTAATTTAATTAAAGGTTCTAAGTTCGGTTGGTGCTTCATAACACCACACAGCGGCCCTGTATTCTCCTTGACTACTCAAGGGCTACCGGTACCAAAAAACGTGTCACACAAACATAGCTATTGTTTTAACCGTGTCGGTATACCCCGCACAGTCCCCATGATCTATTGCTACTTACCTAAAAGGTGCCCCAGATCCGGGTGTAGGATCTTTACAAGTAAACCCAGGAAAAACCCTTTTAAGATAAAGCAAACATAGCATACAAGGAAAGCAAGTTAAATATGATCTAAGCTATAAGATAACCCCACTTTTTATAGAGTCCCCAGCAGAGTCGCCAGTTCTGTGATACGGTGGCAAAACCGACTGTTATACTAGTTTTGCATTCGTATTCGCAAATGTCGTGGTAAGCAAGAGTCGCCACCGACTTTTCTTTTATCCAATTAAGGAAAGGGTGAAAAGAACAAAAAAAGACCTTTTCGAGAGTTTTATGAGTAAGGGGGTATATAATGGAAAGGGAAGGTGTTAGCACCCTTTCCATCTGTAGTTTTATACGGGCTCTTAGATACTTAGCCCATTTTGTAACACCTTGTACTTTATGTGTTTTGAAAATCATTTTTGAAAGCCTTAGTATGGCGATTCACTTTATGATAACTCTTGTATTAATCCTCAAGAGTGTTGACAAAGAAAATGTTTTTGAAAGTTGTTTTTGAAATGTGTAAGTGTAAAAAGTTTGTTTTGAGCATATCATCTAAGAACTATCTACTTGTACTCGAAAAGTTTGTTCTTTTCCTCATATCCTTTAGACAGTGCTATCTTACTATTAGTGAGTAGGTAGCCCTACCGTTGGATATATGAAGGACATTCGAAGGGACGTACAGTCATAAAGGCAACATGTAGAGAAGCTTTAGCAATTTTGTTTAGGGACTAGATCATTTATCGATAGGTAACTGTAGGGTCATCGAGGGACTATGATCTTTTGATTTGCGGGTCTTTGCTAAAGCGTCCCCGTTTCGAGGGACATGACTATTTTTTCGAAGGCAACCAAAGTCGGGTACCCTAGAGGTGTGCATGTGCAATTGTGTTGTTTTCAATTATTTTAATCTTTGTATTAGGTTTGCTAGCGTATGGTTTTATTCTTTCCATACAATCCTATTAGGCATACATCTAACAGTTCAATATCAGTGTGGGAAATTAAAGTGCAGAAATTAAAACCTAACTATTACATTGCTTCAGGGAGAGGGAATTTACATGTCCAAAACTTCGGGGAAAGAAAATAAAGAAAACAGTAAAGCCCTAGTTACTTATCTATTGCATCCCATCAGCAGTTACAGTAATATGAAAAGTGCGAAAATAAATAAATGCGCGCAAATTGAGAAAAGCGTCTAAAAATCCTAGGGAAAGGAAAATCTTTTGTTTTTTTTCATTTATTTTAAGAAAATAAAGTCTAGGTCTATTTAATTTTAATTTTAAGAAAGATGTTACAGTAATTAAATTAATTAGTTAACAAGAATAACTTTAATTAAAAATAAACTAGACCTAAATTTTTTGTGATTTCGTTTTAATGTTAATAAAAAAAGGAGGCGAGAAATAAAAGAAATAAACAAAACCAAAAATAAGAAAATGAATAAAGGTCTTTCGATCCAGGGGAGGAACTGTCTTCTTCGATCCAGGGAAGGAACTGTCTTCTTTGATCCAGGGTAGGAATTGTCTTCTTCGATCCAGGGAAGGAATATGTCTTCTTCGATCCAGGGAAGGAAGCTATTCCTTTAGATCTAGGGGAGGAAGTGATTTTCGATCTAGGCCTGGTGTCGAACCCAGGCTCTCTAAGCTTATACACGCATCCTTCACCACTAGGCCATTTGTTCAGTAATTAATATAAATAACAAGAAAACAATATATTTGAAACATCATAAAATACTGAGGTGCTAAAACCATGGCATTGGTTTGTACTGAAGGTGTTTGTACAAGGAGATACGACCAAAATGTCACAGGCTTCCCTGAAAATGGTGTTTCTTGATTCCTGCCTTAAACCTGGCACGTGCTACGTCAAAACAAATCAAAACAACAACATGAGTATAGATCTATGCATCGAATCCATTTAAATTTCATGAACTGAAAGATTAGAGCATGAGAATTTTACCCTACTGGAGCAACGAGATCTGCTTGTTTTAAGATGCTTTAAGTGTCAAGGAGGGATGGTATGAACTCCTGGGATCCTCAAGATGATGATGGAACGCCTGGAATGGACTGAGTGTGGCTGGAATTGTCTTTTCGAATTTCGCAACTTTGTTGGATTTTTGGCAATTTTCGGTGGTTCTCCAGGCAGTGCATATGCGTGTATGAGGCAGTATGTCTGTCCCTTTGCATCTGAGGTTGTTGGGTTTATATAGGAAAATATTTAGGTCAACATTTGTGTACCAAATCTTTGTTCATCATGAAGGAGAGATTTAATTTGATATTTATATGAAAACTTTCCATATTTGATTCAATCATGCGTTTCTGCCAGCTTGCTCTGAGTTGTTTTGGGCCTCCAACTTGATGGGAATCGAAATCTTGGGATGCCTTTTCTCTTTCAGGTGGCCATTCTAAGTGACTTTGGGGCTGGTCGAGGCTTCATTCTTCCTTCTTCGATTTCCTTCAATTTGGCCCAATCGAAATGTCAACTTATTGATATGCTTATCAAAAGACATCTTGTTCTGATATGCCAATCGAAGGACACTTTGTTGACATGACTTCAAAGTACACCTTATCCTTGCTCTTCGATTGGCTATGACTTGCTCCTCATGGCTCCTTTGATTGGACCCATCTATTTTCCTTAGCTTGCTTGATTCTGGAAAACTCAAATAGCCCAAACGAGAACTTCATTTTGGCCAGTCGAAGCCTCTTTTGTCACTTCCTTTGAATGCCACTGCGTAAGAGGCCTGGGCCTGGCAACATGTAGGACCAAGACTCATCATAAGACAAACTTGCTTTCAATAATTATGTGTCTCCTTTGAATGGACCATCTATATATCCTTCGAATAGACTTTTTGTGTGTCTTTCGAATAGTCCACATGTATGCCTTGTGCCTTCTTCGAATGAGCCACCAATGTGTGTCCTTCGAATGGACCTTTGGAGTGCTCTTTCGAAGGGGTCATATTGTGTGTCATAGTGCAGAAACCGTGTTGAGGGGTCGTGGCCATATGCATTGAAAGTAAGCATAGAGGAACTCTTTGCCCTTGTGAATTCAAGACAAGTCTGAGGAAACCTCTACCTTGTGGATCGAAGGCCAGTTGAAAGGAGCCTTTGACTTAGTGAATCCAAGGCAAGCATGAAGAGGCCATTGCCTAGTGAGTCGAAGGTTTCCTGTAGAGGCATTTTTCCTTGTGAATCGAAGAGAACTTGTAGGGGGGTTCTTGCCTAGATGAAACTTGGACCAAGGCTTGCTCGAATGGGAACCAACACGCAATCGAAGCCGATAGACCCATGCTTGGTCGAAGGGTTTTAGATGCCCAATCAAAGCTTGTGATATAAATATCGCTCGAAAGGTTTTAAAAGCCCAATCGAAGCTCCTTGTCCAGATGTCAATCAAAGACTCTTTTGTTCACCTGCCAATCTAAGGATACTATTGACATGCCAATCAAAGGATACCGTTCAGATGCCAATCGAAGGACATTGTTGACATTCAATCGGAAGACACTTGACCATCATTCAAAAAAATTCATTTTCTTTAAGAAAGTGTTTGTAACCACCCATGTAAGAGAAAACCTTGGGGAACATGAGAGGGCAAATTTTGGGGTACAACAACAGGTGCGAAAACACGGCCATTGCGGGTGACTCGGCTGGCTTCAACAACATTCTTGACATCATACACAGATTGGATGGGAAGTTCCGCACCATCTTATAAGATTGTAGCATTGTATTTGTATGGCACGACTTTGTCTGATTCGTAAGGAACAGGACCCGACAAGCAAAGTACTACTAGAGCAACGGCTGACTTGCTATGGTATTCAATCTCTATAGGGGCGGGAACATCAAAACATGGTACAATAACATTCACCCCTTCTTCAGAATATTTAGACATCTCAAAATCATTTTGGAGAACATATCTTCATCTGAGGAAAAGAATTCATCTGCAAAAGCATACTGATCATCTGACATAGTTTCAGCTAAACAATCTCCAATCACATTAATCCCAGTGTAATCATCTCTATTGCTTGAAACCTTGACAATACCATTGTCCAATATTAACTGAACACCCTTCCTCACTATAGAACAACCACGAGAGTCCCTGTAACAAATTCGACAAGACCCATAATGGTGTTCTTCTTGACCATTCATGTGACAAAAGGTAGCGTGCAACTGCACTAAATCATCATTCATATGATTCACGTTGAAAATCCGGAATTCACCAGGACATCCATGGACCATATTCACATCTTCCTCATATTTTGAAATTGGTCTGATTATATGAATAAGGCCTTCGTCCATCATTTCCTGAAGATCAACTTTTATCTTATCACATCCTCGGATATCTGTGCTGCAAATATCACAACCAAAATGGTCATGCGTATAGTAACTAAACCCGCAGAGGTCAGCATGCATCTTTACCAAATCTCCTCTAACCAGGTTGATATCAAAAATCCGGAAGTCTCCTGGATAACCAGCAACCATGTTTACAACATTTTCTCCTACATGCTTTGGCAAAGGATTATCTTTCATGTTAAGGCCAACATCATTGAAGGATAAAAGGCCAGATCTCACCATCTTTTGTACTTCAGATTTCAAAGGATAACAGTTCTCAATGATGTGCCCTGGTGCTCCCTGATGAAAAGCAGATGTCTGGCCTGCTTTATAATACCAAGGTAAAGGTGATGGTATAGCAGAGGGTGGCCAGGTATGAACCAACTTCTTCTGAATCAATGTCGGGAGTAACTCTGCATAGCTCATTGGAATAGAATCAAAATCCTCTCTCTTTTGACTTTGCCCTTGATTTCTCTGAGGGGATGGTCTCTGATAGGCAATAGTGGTTGGAACTACATTGATGACTGGAGTCACAAAAGCAACTTGTTGTTGGTACCGTTGATGCCTTCTAGTTGGTCTAATCTTCCTTTCCCTAATAACAACATTCATTTCACTTTATTTCTTTCAAGAAAACCCATATGACGACTTCTTCGCCCCTTCCTCTTTTGTTAAGCACCCTTCTCTAACAGCCTCTTCCAAATGAACACCCATGCTTACCATTTCGGTAAAATCACTCGGTGCACTGGAGACCATCCTTTCATGATAAAATTATCCAAGGGTTTTCAAGAAGACCTTGGTGATATCTTGTTCTCCCATAGGTGGCACCACCCTGGCAGCTACCTCGCGCCATCTCTGTGCATATTCTTTGAACGACTCCTTGTCCCTCTAAGCCATTGCCCTTAACTAGTCACTGTCAGGCGCCATGAACATATTATACTTATATTGTTTGACAAAGGCTTCTCACAAATCATTGAAGGTAAGTATACTACTACTGTCTAGACTCATATACCACTTCAAAGCATCACCAGTTAAACTATCTTGGAAGAAATGAATGAGAAAATGTTGATCATCAGTACGGGTAGACATTTTCCTAATATACATCAACAGGTGATCACGAGGGAAAGAGTTGCCCTTGTACCTCTCAAATTCTGACACTTTAAACTTCGCTGGTATCTTTACATTGGGAACTAGGCAGATTTCACTGACTTTCTGTTCAAACAATTCTTTTCCTATAAGGGCCTTTATTTCCTCCTGTATCTCATTGAACTGGTCTTGAAAGTCATCCAAACGGTCATAGAAACCCACACTTTCACTCGGTGGAGGAACAAGATGATAAACTTCATCATTAACAAACGACATAACATTCACCGAAGGAGGTGTTGCATTGGCTATGTACAACACTGATGAGTATTGCACGGGTGAGACAGCTTGCTGAACGAAGTAGAGAAATTCAGTAAGACACCTAAATATAAACAAAAAAGCAAGAAATATGTACCAGATGATGATGAGATGTAATTAACATGTTTTATTTTATTATTAATATTTCAAGGGACTCAAAGAATTATAGACAATTTTGCAAATATTAAAGTATTTTGAAATACTGAAAATCTCATTATAATAACTTCAAAATGGATTACAACTTTTAGTACAAGTTTCAACAATCCCAAGTACAAAAGAAGATAGAATCTAAAATCCTAAAAAGAAAAGCTGATAAATATCACTCCACACACTGGCGCTTTCCTGTGAGTCTTGTAATCTGAGCCTTCAATTGCTTGTTCTCTTTCGCATACCTGTCAGTGACCTCTTTATAATCACCAGAGTCAGTAAGTGAATGACTAAGTCCTGATTTAGCTCTAGAGGAAAATAAATCCTCTTACTTCTCCATCATCTCTATAACACGACTCTCAATAATCTCAATTAAGTCATCCTTCTCCTTCAGGTCTGCTTGGCAGGATATCTCTAAAGTATGACACTTATTCTTCTGAGCCTCTTTCTCCTGCTGCATCCTAACTAGGGCTAGATGAAGCTCTTCCATATTATCTAAAAGGGGGAGGAGTGGTCTTCACAAAAATATCAGGCATAGGTTCTTTACGAGAATATGACATCTTCAACTGAATTTCCCTTGCCTGTATCCACTGGAGGTAAGGCTCTAAAGAAACAACTCCTCTAGGTCCTAAGTCCTTTCTACTCTTCCTGTGAACATGGATCCAAGCCTTTGCAATCTCCTCCTTAGATTTCTTATGATCCTCTCCCTCTTTGAGAAAGAAATCACTCAAATGAATACCATTTGGCTTATCTCTCATCGGATATCCAAGTTGTCATCGTGCAAGAATAGGATTGTAGTTAATTCCTCCCTTTGTACCAAGAAGAGGTACATTGGGGAAACTACCATAAATATCGACAATCTCCGCATCATGGTAAGCCCGATGATACCAAACAATATCTGAATGAGTGAGGGCAATAATCTTCGGAGCCCAACACGGTTCCTTCTTGACATCCCAGAAAGCATCAAACTGGGGTAAGCGAGAAATAAACCAATTATACAACAAAGGCGTGCAATAAATGATCATCCATCCATGATAAGAATCTCGAAAATGAATGTAGTAGTAAGAATCTCCTAATAATGTAGGGACTGGATTCCCTATCAAAAAGATCCTGATGGCATTGGTATCCACAAAGTTGTCGATGTTCAGAAATAAGAACATCCCATAAGCAAGTAGAGCAAAGATGGCCTCAAAATAAACTGTACTCTTCATCCTAGCAAAATAATGATCCTTCTCTAATAAAAATTGAGCGGGTAAGCCTCTGATTCCTCCTTTGGTAGTCATGTGGGCCTCAATCTCAGTCTTCCCCAAATGAATCATAGCAACAATCTCATGGGACTTCGGCTCCTCCTCCAAACCGTTGAAAGGAACACGATCAATAACATGTAAACCCAGTAGATAAGAATACTCCTCTGTGATCGGTCGATCTGGAACTGACTGTTTAACGCTGGTTCGCGAAATGTCGCGGAAGCAAGAGTCGCCACCGTCTTTTATTTTCTCCAAATGGAAAGGACAAGAGCACAGAAAAATTCCTTAAAGAGATTGCTCTCGGTTCGGGAGGTAGATTATAGAAAGGGAAGGTGTTAGCACCCTTTCTATCCATGGTTATCCATGGGCTCTTAGATACTTGCTCACTGTGTTTTCAAAAATGGTTTGTTTGCTTTTCAACTGTGGGTTTTAAAAAGTTTCTTTGAAAATCTCAGTTCGACTCTTGTATCGGTCCTCAAGAGTGTTTGAAAAGTTGCTTTCGAAAGCTTTTTGAAAAGGTGTCGGTGTGAAAAGTATTTTTGAATTTGTTTTGAAATTAGAGCAAGTATCTAGAGTCGTCTACCTACCCTAAGGAATTCGTCTGTGTAAATGTCCTTTAAAGCAGTGCCATCCCACCATTGAGAGATAGGTAGCACCACCGTTGGAGGTGTTCGGGTCAATTCGAGGTTCGGGACATGGTGATCACCAGAGCAATAGGAAGATACCTTAGAAGCTACCCTCATGCCAGGTTCCCGGATCATGAGGACTTACTAAAACATCCTCTACTCGACGATCACCTTTCGAGGCAAGGCAACAGTGAGGCGTACCCTAGGGGTGGTGTGTGATTTGTGTGTCATGTTCATTTATTTCTGATCTTGTCATGTCAAAGTGATCTATGCGTTTGTTTTTATTTTATCATTCATTCTTGCATGCATTTATTTAACAGTTAAAAAGTTGCGGAATATAAAAGTTCTAGACTATTACAAAGGCGCGGGTCCACATCGCCAAATTAAAATCCAGGACCCGATTTGACAGAAAATAAAGAAATAAAGTAAAGTGCGAGAAATTAAGTTTACACGGCTTCGGGAGAGTTACATTAATATTTACAAGAAATAAAATAAAATGCGCGGATTGAATTAAAATTGGAAACGAGGGCGTTGGACCCTTTTTAATGAAATTAAATTAAACGATTAAATTAATTAAATTAAAATAAATTATTTTTGAGGTTTTCGTATTTATGTTTTTTTTTAGTGAGAATTAAATGAAATTAGCTAATCAACCCTAATTCTACAACTTTTATTTATTAAGAAAACATGTTAAAATTAAACCTAATTAATCTAATTATTTACATGCAATTTGATTTATAAAAATAAATAATTAATTATTAGTGAAAAGAAAAGAAAAAGGGTAAAAAATTGATACAGACCCTAATTCTACAAATTTTAAGTTTATTAGAAAAATACTTGAATTAAACCTAATTTAATAGCTAAAATTAATGAATAATATTTATTTACAAAATATTAAAATAAAATATATTATTAATTTTTTCTTTTCTGATTTTTTCTATTGTTTTTGTTATTTTATATTTGATGAAAATAAATTAATTGAAGAATTTAAAGGGAATTAATTAAATCAAATAAAAAAATAAAAAAATAAAATAAGAAAGGAATAGCAAACCTTGGGGGGTCTGTCCCCAATTGGAGGTGTAAATAAGCAATTCAGGTCCAATAGCCTTTGGCCTGGTTGACCTTTTCAGGAAGCATGTGGTACGTTTGACTAGAGTCCATGGTATTCTTCAAATTATGGCCCTTTGATTGATCTCAGGATGCACGTGGAAGGTTTGATATGGTGGATGTATGATGGACGCTAGCACTGAAACTGCACATAAGCGTTAATAAAAAAATAATATGGAAAGGGGTGGGGGACCTGGGATTCGAACCCAGGTCCCAGGGATTACCAATGCTATGCCTTGCCAGTGGAGCTGTGAGCGCATTTTGTTTATAAGGTAACCAATAAATAATATGAAATAAAACGTGTGTTAGTGGACTTTTTAGCGTGCAAATTTGAACGATCCAATCACTGGCCTACACTTCATCATCTTCTTCATCGTTTGTGTCTTCCTGAAAATATAAAAAGGTTAGCGGGGGTTTTAAACCCCCCCAAAATATGCAATTCTTAATAATAGCGAACAGGCCATGGTAGCACATAAATTAGGCGCGAGGGTTGCTTTAGAATCGTCCAAGCATGCTGAATTCAAGGTATTATGGTGTCTCAATTTTACAGTAGCTAGAAACGCCTAATTTGAAAGCTTGGTAACCCTAGCCTGTATCAATGGTGAAATCTCCAATAGTGCATAAAAACTCAATTAAAATATGCAGTTAGCTTTAGAATCAATCACTCAATGTAAATCAATAAAGAAAACACACGAAAAATGCATGAAATTCATGATTCGATTATGGAAATTTTCATGAAAAGCTTGACTCTGATATACCAATTCTTGATGTTTCGGGCTATGGTATTGATCCAGGTACCTTCCTTGATGTCTCAGCAAGACAATGGTATAGTTATTTTGGCTTGAATCGCCCTAGAACCTAGTTTTCAGTATTGGAGTTTTCTTGAAAAAATTCAAACTTGGTTAGGGATTTCTGGCGCAGCTTTGTGGTCATTTGCATTAGGGCTAGCATGTATATATATATATATGTATGAATGATTAGGGTTGAGAAATTGAGCCAAAGAATCCTTGAATTGATGAGAAGATATTTGATTTTTCATGCCATGAATTTTCAATCTTTTTCATGCTATTTTGGTTCCAATCATATCCAATCACCATAATTCCTTCCAAATCTGATCATACACGAAATCTTAAGCCTATTCCATGCACAAAAAGATTTAAAAAGTTAGGTTTAGTATTTTTCACCTATTTATTTTAATTAAATGAATTATTAATAATTAAAAATCCAAATAAATAAATAAAAATGATAAAAAAACTTCCCTTTGGGCCAAATGGTCGTGCACATGCTTTGGATGATGAATTGTGGAAGAAAAAGAGGCCCATTAGCATTTTTAAGACATTTGAAACAATGTTGACTTTTCAAAATATCCAAAAATTTCCCAACTTCCACAAGGCATATCTTGCTCAATTTTTAAGCTTTGCTCATGTTCTTGGACATTTTGTAAAGGTCTTTGAGTCCTCTAACCAATTCCCTTGGTCCCATGTCATTTTGATTTACCAATATCAAGTTATGGCCTTTGACTTAAAGTCCCTTTTTGTTGACTTTTGAAAATGACCTATAATGTTGAAATTGATAACTTTTTGTGAGAGCATTTCTTGGACTTTAAGTGTGAAGAGAAGTTGTAGGAAATCTCTTTCTCTTCAAAATGAGCTTTGGATGGAATTTTTCTGATAATCCATGTGAAAGTTATGCCTTGGTCAAGTTACAGTTGACTTTTTCAACTGTCCAAATATGGAAACTTTTGCATCTTGATGATTTTTGAGCCAAGCTTTGAGAATCATGATCAAGCATTGATCAAATTATGCTTGTGGCTTCAAAATGAGATGTTGACCAAAAATTTGAACTTTTGACTGTCAAATGACCATTTTGCCCCTACAGTTGACCGTAGTGCAATTAGGGTTTTTGACTGTGCAATTTTGTGCTGTAAGTCTTGAAACTTGGTATGAGGATGCTTGACCATGTTTATAGGCATGTGGGACTTGATTGGACCCTTGGAAACTTCAATTACTTTGCCAGAACCAAAACCCTAGTTTTTGACTGTTAGGAGGCCCTTGAACTGTGCAACCCTTGAGGAGATTTTGAAGCTTTGACTTGGCAAATCTTGAAGAATATGGGAGGGCAAATTTTGGGGTACAACAGTTGCCCCTGTTCAATCTTCTTAGACCTGAGGATGCAGATTGGCTGACGTGCCTTTCGAAATCCGAAGGTGGAAGATGATTGAACACTAGAGTGCCCAGAAATTTGCACTCACATAGTAGCAGTGTGATGACGGGAATGGGCTTATAGATGCCATTTGGAGATTGATGGATAGGGTGATGGGCTTATAGATGCCATGCTAGGAGATGATGGATGGTGGATGGGCTTATAGATGTCATCCGGGTGTTGATCGCGTAAGAGATTCCTTAGCGAGAACTTGCGTACCTGCAAAAGAAAAAGATTACCTGACCCGTTACAGGAGCTGGTCTTCAGATTCTTTGTATAGATGTGTCCTGACTGGTTACAGGAGCTGGATCTAGAGCTTCAAACGGTGATGAATGAACCAGGGATGGTTACTACCTCAACAGGAACGCTGAGAGAACCTTGGATGACTACTACCTCAACAGTAACGCTGAGAGAATCTGGGGACGATTACTACCTCCGCAGTAACGGGGAGAGAACCATAGGCGACTACAACCTCAACAGTATCATTGAGAGAATCTTGGATATCTTCTACTTCAACAGTAACGCTGAGCGAATCTGGGGATGATTACTACCTCCGCAGTATCGGGGAGAGAACCATAGGCGACTTCAACCTCAACAGTATCATTGAGAGAATCTTGGGCGACTTCAACCTCAACAGTAATCATTGAGAGAATCTTGGATGACTTCTACTTCAACAGTAACGCTGAGAGAATCTTGGGGCGATTACTACCTCAACAGTAATCATTGAGAGAATCTTGGAGATGATTACTACCTCCGCAGTAACGGGGAGAGAACCACAGGCGACTACAACCTCAACAGTAATCATTGAGAGAATCTTGGGTATCTTCTACTGAGTCTTCATCAGAAAAATATGTTAGGGGTCGATTTAACTGGACTAGAAAAGGCCTTGGACTGGATAAGAAACAGAAAATTTTAGGGTCGATTAACTGAACCGGTCTAGGTCTTGAAATGTCTTCAACTGGATAAGAAACAGGGAGATCTTAGGGTCGATATGACTGAACCAGAGAAGGCCTTTGACTGGATAAGAAACAGAAAAGTCTTAGGGTCGACTTAACTGAACCGGTCTAGGTCTTGAAATATAGCTGAGAACTTTAACTGGCTTTTTCCTGAAAGGTAAAGGTCAGTCATATGCAATGCATGATATAGATCAGGCAATGATGTTCTCAACATAAATGAGATTTGTAAGATATGATGCATATATGCATGCTATAATGATGTATGTGATGTTTAGGAATGTATGTTTTCGTCTTTAGGAAAATAAATCATTGACGGGTGCCGGGAAGTCACTCCTGGGCTGATGTTGGAGAACAGATTTTGCTTCCGCTGGGGATGATAGTTGCGAGAATATCGGTAGGAGAAGATAACTCCGTTGGGGAATAAACTTGGCGAATAGATTACTCTGCGGGGAGAAAAGTACTCTAGCAATCTTGCTGGGGAGCAATACTCTGTGGGGAGAGATACTTTGCTGAGTGTTGATAACAACTTGCTGGGGATACCCTTGTTGTACTGGAAGTGTTAATAGACTCCGCTGGGGATAAGAAGGCTTCGTCGAGGACGCTCTTTCCGTGGCTTTTGGCTGAGGATAACCCAGTTATATCCTGGTAAGGAAATAACTCTTTGAATAAAGCCGGGAGACGCGTTCGTGTTCTGCGAGGATAAGCTTCCAGAATCTACTAGGGATAAGCTTACCGCTTGGGGAGATGAATTCCAACTTTCCTAGGGAAACTGGATTGGACTCTCCTGGGGGAGTTTTGAACTGTAATTTTTGTAAGTTGAAAGAGGGAACCTATGTAGGGTTGCCTGATGATGAGCTCGTGTAAAACCACATCTTGGAAGGAAGGACACCTGTGTAGGGTTACTTCTGAGGTTGGGCTCGTGTGAAGCTGTATATGGGGTTGAAGGAAACCTGTGTAGGGTTTACTGACGATGAGTATGTATAAAACTACGTCTGGAGTTTTGAGAAGGAAACCTGTGTGGGGTTTACTGATGACGAGTCCGTGTAACACTACGTCTGGAAAGAGATAACCTGTGTAGGGTTACTTCGAGATAAGTTCGTGTAAAACTTCTGGAAGAGCCAGGGTAAGGTAACTGCAGGATAAGTTCGTGTAAAACTTCTTGATGAACCGGGGTAAGGTTATCTTGAGATAAGTCCATGTGAGACTTCTGGAGGAACCGGGGTAAGGTAACTGCAGGATAAGTTCGTGTAAAACTTCTTGATGAACCGGGGTAAGGTTATCTTGAGATAAGTCCATGTGAGACTTCTGGAGGAACCGGGGTAAGGTTACTACAGGGTAAGCTTGTGTAAAACTTCTTGATGAACCGGGGTAAGGTTATCTTGAGATAAGTCCATGTGAGACTTCTGGAGGAACCGGGGTAAGGTTACTACAGGGTAAGCTTGTGTAAAACTTCTTGATGAACCGGGGTAAGGTTATCTTGAGATAAGTCCATGTGAGACTTCTGGAGAAACCGGGGTAAGGTTACTACAGGGTAAGCTTGTGTAAAACTTCTTGATGAACCGGGGTAAGGTTATCTTGAGATAAGTCCATGTGAGACTTCTGGAGGAACCGGGGTAAGGTTACTACAGGGTAAGCTTGTGTAAAACTTCTTGATGAACCGGGGTAAGGTTATCTTGAGATAAGTCCATGTGAGACTTCTGGAGGAACCGGGGTAAGGTTACTATAGGGTAAGTTTGTGTAAAACTTCTTGATGAACCGGGGTAAGGTTATCTTGAGATAAGTCCATGTGAGACTTCTGGAGGAACCGGGGTAAGGTTACTTGAGATGGGTCCGTGTGGGACTTTGTCTGAAAGTTGAGAAGGAACCGGTGTAGGGTTGCCTGATGGATGATCAAGTGGATGATTGTCCTGTTTAGTTTCGGATGTTAACCCACGATCTGGAATTTGTAAAGGTAGATGGTAATCATCTTTGTATTAACCTTTCCTTGATACTTTGGTTAACAGAGCAACTGGATTGCCTGGACGGCTCATTATTGCCCCTGTTTCTGAGGTGGGAGAGGAAGACCTGTGAGGTGCTGATAGTTGTTGAGGGACCAGCCTTCTTCTGGTAGGCAAGTGACAAGATGACAGGACATAGTCGTACGCTTTAATCCCTAACTTTTGCCTGGACCGCCCTTTCGGGTTTTCAGTCCACCGGGATACCCATTTTTGCCCAAGCCGCCTTTTCAGGTTTTTGACTTGCCGGGTATACATATTTTTTTTATTTCATCCCTTATTTTTGCCCGAACCCTTTTGGTTCGCTGGGAAGCCCTAATTTTGCCTAGGTATGTCAACCTAGCGGGTCTTTTATCATGCGTAGTATCTTTTCGACTATGTCCACGCTCTTAGACTATAGGGAGGTGCCCCTGGCTGCTTGTGTTGCCATGTCACCAGAAGATCTTTGTTTGATCGTCCAATGCCCTGAGTGATGGAGATTTGCCCTAGGTAATAGACACTGATCATGCCATGCCCCTTGCTTGGAAGTGTTTCTTCCATTTGAGGTGACTCCTTTGTTGAGAAGACTTTCGTTCATCGGATATTCGTTGCGCAAAGTTCTCTGCTGTTCAAACAAATAATCATATGTAAACAATGTCATCTTAGGAATGCAAAACTTATGTTTGTCTTGAAATTTTTGAGAATGCCTTTTTCAATAAAATCAAGTGAGTTTTTCTTTGTAAATTGTGATGTCAACTCGTTATTTTACAGCAAGCCTCAAGGAGTCAGGATACCTTCCGTAACAATATGCTTTCGAACCACCCATGCTTCAGCTAGGACTTTTTAAGGGTTATAACGTGGCCTGGTTCACGGTTTAAGAAACAAAGGATAAAGGCTCAAATTATTTGTACCCACCCGCTCTTCGTGATGTTCTTCAAACCTAAACGCAGTTGATCGTGCATTAGACCCTGTTTGAGTTTTTGCTCTGATTTTCCGGTGATGGTTCAGATATTGATGATTTATTTGGAATAGGCAGTCATTTCCTTTTTGTTGAGGGTTTATAGGACCTCTTTCTTTTCTGATTTTGTTATCCCTTTCTTTTTTTTGCCTGAACTGTTTCCTTTTTTGGAATTACAGTCAGTGGGATGCCCCAGTTTTGTAAGTCTCCTTCATGGGTTTTGACTTACTGGTTTTTTTTATTTTTTAGATAGTGACTGCCTTTATTTATTGATTATTCGGAACCATCACTGTCTTTCTTTGCTTTGTAAGGACCTCTTTGGTGCCATTCGTTATGCACTTGGATCAACTGAGAGACTACCCTGCCCCAGGTTATAATTAAGGGTTTTAAATTTCGAAAAGAAAAACTCCTACTTCTTTGGCTCAGGGGGGGTTAACGAGGGATTATCTTCCTTATTACTCCAGTGTTTAGGAATTGAAACAATGTCTGTACCTCATCAGCGGGGTCTATTCAAAAGCATACTGTAAGTGTCGTGGTGTCGTTTTCGTCATCCTCCCTCAAGAGGCTTAGCATTATTAACCAAGAGTTGATCATCACAAAAATATGAAAACAGTTTCAAGTATGGTAAACATAATTAATTCAAGACAAACATGTGTAATGCATTCATGAAATAAAAGAGTTTAACATGACAATTATTTATTTGCACAAGAAAAGAAAAATACAACTTGAATTCAAATGAACAAAAATCTCTCAATCCTAGCCATGTTTTGGCAAGGGAGCAGTGGTCACGTTGGGAGTCTCAGCAGGCTCGAATTCAATCTCCTTAGCATCGATCATATTCTGGATCTTATATTTTAGCGCCCAACAGTCCTCAGTGTCGTGCCCCGGGCTATTAGAATGGTAAGCACACCTTGCCTCTGGGTTGTAGTTTGGAGAGGAGGTCTTGGGATTTGCAGGAGGGTTGATCACCGCAATCAGATTCATTTTCAACATGTGCTGCAATGCTTGTGACCACGACATGTTGATGTTGGTGAATTGTCTTTTAGGCTCGTCCGGCCTTCGCTGATTTCCCTTTTGTGGTTGTCGGCGCGGTGCAGAACCAGAGATCATGACTGCCCCTGCCTGTTGGTCATGACGACTCTTTTGACCGTATACAGCATTAGACTCTTTCCTGCCCGTGTAAGGCTTTTTGTGAGTATCAGAAGGTGTGGCCTCTTGAATCTTCCCACTCTTGATACCAGCTTCAATTCTTTCCCCAGTCAGAATGAGGTCGGTAAACCCTGCAGACGAGTTACCAATGAGATGATTGAAAAACGGCCCAGAGAGGGTTCCCAAGAACATATCTACCAATTCCCGGTCAGTCAACGGAGGCTGCACCCTACCAGCCAGATCCCTCCACTTCTGTGCATACTCTTTAAAACCTTCACTTGACCCTAGCGACATACCCTGGAGTTGGGTACGTGTAGGAGCAAGGTCGGCATTATATTGATACTGCTTGTAAAAAGCAGTAGCCAACTCCTCCCAGTTACGAACTTTGGTCCCATCCAGCTGATAGAACCATTCGAGGTGAGTCCCTGAAAGACTCTCCTGGAAGAAGTGGATCCACAAGTTCTTGTCCACAGTGTATGGTTGAATCTTCCGCACGTAAGATCTGAGATGCAGCCTGGGACAGGATGCCCCATCATACTTAGCAAAAGAAGGAACCTTGGATTTGTGTGGGATCACCACACCAGAAGATAGACCCAGGTCTCTGAAATCCAACCCCGACACTTGTTGAATTTCCATGGCATTCAGACGATCCTCTAGTTGTTTGTACCGGTCCTCAGCTGGAGGGTACTGCTCATCATTGAACTCCGTCTCGTTGTCGGAGACCACTGGACTAGGCACCTCTCTCTCATGGGGACTGCCTTTCCCCACAGATGGAGTTGTCCTTTAAGCTTCATCCTGCAGTGTGTTCCCAGATCTGCGTCTAGGGCTGAACAAAACAATCCTCTTTTTCTTCTTCTGAATCAGAGTCTTCAATTCCTTCTGACCCTGAGCTAGGTTCACAATCAACTCCTGGAACTGGGCATTCTGGGCCTGGAGAGCCTTGATGGATTGCTCAGTAGACGATTCAGGATTCATGACGATCGGCTGAAATAAACAGCGAAGAAGGTAAGTGACCTGTCAAAAGGGTACCTGTAATGCAATGATGTGTATGCAGGAAATGTTTTCAAGGATCTCGCGGGGTAAACAAGAAAATTTGTTAGAGTTGGAATCTGGTATCGTGATTGAAGGAGCTTCATGTTGTTGAGAGTCCTTCTTCAAGAGTCAAGGCTCACCATATCGAGTGGGTCATAGCCCCTGACAACCTCGGCTAGAGGAAAATAAATCCCCTTTGCCCCTTGTCAGACAGTTGGTTCATCATGACCTGCATCACAAGCCCTTGGGATCTTTGAAATGGGTTAGTCCTTATGTAGGATGCATGCAATGGTATGATGTTATGCTATGCATGGAGTGATATATGTAACCCTGTTATGAGTCCCAATTAAGGACTGTAAACAAAACCTGCAAGAAAATTAGTAACCCTGTTATAAGTCCCACTTAGGGACTATAAACACAACCTGCAAGAAAACTCAAGTGTCAGATAACAAGTAGTCAAGTTGGAAGGCACACAAGTCACACAAGAGAAGCCCTTAGAGTTTAGGCCAGCATGGGGTCTGGGTATTACCCTCTTGAAGTTGGTGGGCTCAAACCTGTCTTATCAGAAGTAACCGGGTTCTAAGGGTCCCAATATCACGGGATTGCTTTCATTGTTCATCGTTTCGATTTAGCCACTGAACTGGCGACCGAAATATTCCAGGAAAGCAACCCTCAATTGAGTGTAGTATCGAGTATCAACCAACCTCGGACTGCACCAAAATCAGTTATCTCACTACCCTAAAGAGGCCAAGATAGTTCAATTAAGGTTCCTAAGGTCTGTTGATGCTTCACGATACCATGCGGAGGCCCTGTACTCTCCTTGACTGAACTCAAGGGTTACCGGTACACACCAAAGTGCCACATCAACGTAGCAGACTGTTTCAACCATGTCGGTATACCCCGCACAGTTCCCTCACAACCTTGTTGCTACTTTCTAAGAAAGGTATCCCCAGATCCGGGTTAGGATCTATAGAACTCCCAAGCAACCCACAATTTAAATCAAGCAAGTCAATACAATTGAAAACACAGTTATGAACTAAGCCCTAAGGTACACCTCACTTTAAATTAGTCCCCAGCAGAGTCGCCAGTTCTGTGATCGGTGGATCTGGAACTGACTGTTTAACGCTGGTTCGGGAAATGTCGCGGAAGCAAGAGTCGCCACCGTCTTTTATTTTCTCCAAATGGAAAGGACAAAAGCACAGAAAAATTCCTTAAAGAGATTGCTCTCGGTTCGGGAGGTAGATTATAGAAAGGGAAGGTGTTAGCACCCTTTCTATCCATGGTTATCCATGGGCTCTTAGATACTTGCTCACTGTGTTTTCAAAAATGGTTTGTTTGCTTTTCAACTGTGGGTTTTAAAAAGTTTCTTTGAAAATCTCAGTTCGACTCTTGTATCGGTCCTCAAGAGTGTTTGAAAAGTTGCTTTCGAAAGCTTTTTGAAAAGGTGTCGGTGTGAAAAGTATTTTTGAATTTGTTTTGAAATTAGAGCAAGTATCTAGAGTCGTCTACCTACCCTAAGGAATTCGTCTGTGTAAATGTCCTTTAAAGCAGTGCCATCCCACCATTGAGAGATAGGTAGCACCACCGTTGGAGGTGTTCGGGTCAATTCGAGGTTCGGGACATGGTGATCACCAGAGCAATAGGAAGATACCTTAGAAGCTACCCTCATGCCAGGTTCCCGGATCATGAGGACTTACTAAAACATCCTCTACTCGACGATCACCTTTCGAGGCAAGGCAACAGTGAGGCGTACCCTAGGGGTGGTGTGTGATTTGTGTGTCATGTTCATTTATTTCTGATCTTGTCATGTCAAAGTGATCTATGCGTTTGTTTTTATTTTATCATTCATTCTTGCATGCATTTATTTAACAGTTAAAAAGTTGCGGAATATAAAAGTTATAGACTATTACAAAGGCGCGGGTCCACATCGCCAAATTAAAATCCAGGACCCGATTTGACAGAAAATAAAGAAATAAAGTAAAGTGCGAGAAATTAAGTTTACACGGCTTCGGGAGAGTTACATTAATATTTACAAGAAATAAAATAAAATGCGCGGATTGAATTAAAATTGGAAACGAGGGCGTTGGACCCTTTTTAATGAAATTAAATTAAATGATTAAATTAATTAAATTAAAATAAATTATTTTTGAGGTTTTCGTATTTATGTTTTTTTTTAGTGAGAATTAAATGAAATTAGCTAATCAACCCTAATTCTACAACTTTTATTTATTAAGAAAACATGTTAAAATTAAACCTAATTAATCTAATTATTTACATGCAATTTGATTTATAAAAATAAATAATTAATTATTAGTGAAAAGTAAAGAAAAAGGGTAAAAAATTGATACAAACCCTAATTCTACAAATTTTAAGTTTATTAGAAAAATACTTGAATTAAACCTAATTTAATAGCTAAAATTAATGAATAATATTTATTTACAAAATATTAAAATAAAATATATTATTAATTTTGTCTTTTCTGATTTTTTCTATTGTTTTTGTTATTTTATATTTGATGAAAATAAATTAATTGAAGAATTTAAAGGGAATTAATTAAATCAAATAAAAAAATAAAAAAAATAAAATAAGAAAGGAATAGCAAACCTTGGGGGGTCTGTCCCCAATTGGAGGTGTAAATAAGCAATTCAGGCCCAATAGCCTTTGGCCTGGTTGACCTTTTCAGGAAGCATGTGGTACGTTTGACTTGAGTCCATGGTATTCTTCAAATTATGGCCCTTTGATTGATCTCAGGATGCACGTGGAAGGTTTGATATGGTGGATGTATGATGGACGCTAGCACTGAAACTGCACATAAGCGTTAATAGAAAAATAATATGGAAAGGGGTGGGGGACCTGGGATTCGAACCCAGGTCCCAGGGATTACCAATGCTATGCCTTGCCAGTGGAGCTGTGAGCGCGTTTTGTTTATAAGGTAACCAATAAATAATATGAAATAAAACGTGTGTTAGTGGACTTTTTAGCGCGCAAATTTGAACGATCCAATCACTGGCCTACACTTCATCATCTTCTTCATCGTTTGTGTCTTCCTGAAAATATAAAAAGGTTAGCGGGGGTTTTAAACCCCCCCAAAATATGCAATTCTTAATAATAGCGAACAGGCCATGGTAGCACATAAATTAGGCGCGAGGGTTGCTTTAGAATCGTCCAAGCATGCTGAATTCAACCATGGTATTATGGTGTCTCAATTTTACAGTAGCTAGAAACGCCTAATTTGAAAGCTTGGTAACCCTAGCCTGTATCAATGGTGAAATCTCCAATAGTGCATAAAAACTCAATTAAAATATGCAGTTAGCTTTAGAATCAATCACTCAATGTAAATCAATAAAGAAAACACACGAAAAATGCATGAAATTCATGATTCGATTATGGAAATTTTCATGAAAAGCTTGACTCTGATATACCAATTCTTGATGTTTCAGGCTATGGTATTGATCCAGGTACCTTCCTTGATGTCTCAGCAAGACAATGGTATAGTTATTTTGGCTTGAATCGCCCTAGAACCTAGTTTTCAGTATTGGAGTTTTCTTGAAAAAATTCAAACTTGGTTAGGGATTTCTGGCGCAGCTTTGTGGTCATTTGCATTAGGGTTAGCATGTATATATATATGTATGAATGATTAGGGTTGAGAAATTGAGCCAAAGAATCCTTGAATTGATGAGAAGATATTTGATTTTTCATGCCATGAATTTTCAATCTTTTTCATGCTATTTTGGTTCCAATCATATCCAATCACCATAATTCCTTCCAAATCTGATCATACACGAAATCTTAAGCCTATTCCATGCACAAAAAGATTTAAAAAGTTAGGTTTAGTATTTTTCACCTATTTATTTTAATTAAATGAATTATTAATAATTAAAAATCCAAATAAATAAATAAAAATGATAAAAAACTTCCCTTTGGGCCAAATGGTCGTGCACATGCTTTGGATGATGAATTGTGGAAGAAAAAGAGGCCCATTAGCATTTTTAAGACATTTGAAGCAATGTTGACTTTTCAAAATATCCAAAAATTTCCCAACTTCGACAAGGCATATCTTGCTCAATTTTTAAGATTTGCTCATGTTCTTGGACATTTTGGAAAGGTCTTTGAGTCCTCTAACCAATGCCTTTGGTCCCATGTAATTTTTATTTACCAATCTCATGTTATGGCCTTTGACTTAAAGTCCCTTTTTGTTGACTTTTGAAAATGACCTATAATGTTGAAATTGATAACTTTTTGTGAGAGCATTTCTTGGACTTGAAGTGTCAAGAGGAGTTGTAGGAAATGTCTTTCTCTTCAAAATGAGCTTTGGATGGAATTTTTATGATAATCCATGTGAAAGTTATGCCTTGGTCAAGTTACAGTTGACTTTTTCAACTGTCCAAATATGGAAACTTTTGCATCTTGATGATTTTTGAGCCAAGCTTTGAGAATCATGATCAAGCATTGATCAAATGATGTTTGTGGCTTCAAAATGAGATGTTGACCAAAAATTTGAACTTTTGACTGTCAAATGACCATTTTGCCCCTACAGTTGACCGTAGTGCAATTAGGGTTTTTGACTGTGCAATTTTGTGCTGTAAGTCTTGAAACTTGGTATGAGGATGCTTGACCATGTTTATAGGCATGTGGGACTTGATTGGACCCTTGGAAACTTCAATTACTTTGCCAGAACCAAAACCCTAGTTTTTGACTGTTAGGAGGCCCTTGAACTGTGCAACCCTTGAGGAGATTTTGAAGCTTTGACTTGGCAAATCTTGAAGAATATGGGAGGGCAAATTTTGGGGTACAACATCCTCCAATGTAGGCACCAACTGATAATCAGGGAAAGTGAAACATCGATACATCGAATTATAAAACTGGACCAAAGTCGAGAGAATACCCTCTTTCATCTTGAGCTTCATGAGAGACACGATGGATCCATACTTCTTCTGAAAATTTGTAGAACTCTCAATATCGAGAATTAGACTCATCAAATCATCTACCTTGGACCAACAATAAGTCGATCTGTCCCCAGTGAAGTCTCCATTTTTTGTAGCGGTAGAAATGTTGAGACTAAGCCATTGGATTAACTTGACTCGCACAGATCAAATAAAAAATCACCACCACGCTTTATTGTTTCCAAAGGAATGGGAAAAGAGCAAATAACCCCAAAAGAGGGGGAGAGAATCTAAGTTCGGAGGTTGGTTATGCAAAGGGAAGGTATTAGAACCCTAAACATCTACGGTACTCCACATGAACCTCTTTGAAAATCTGTGTATTTTAGCTATAAATATTGTATATAAAAATATATGGTGGGGATGAGAAAAGAAGCATATTTTTTACAATTTTTGCACCTGCCGCGATTGCGAACCTTTAGTGCCTATGTACCACCTTCAGTGCAATAGGGGATCAGGGTACTCGTAGTTCACCTTCAAAAAATTTAAAACACAATGTGTGTTGGTTAATTTTAAGAGACGAGACATCATCGTCATATCCGAGTGGAAGAACATACTTACTACCCGTGATTATGAGAAAGGAGAATTTGCATCATCTCAAAGTGGAGGATATAACTTGGATTTTAAAATCAACAAAGCCTCCCTCAACACCCAAGTGGAAAATATCTCACTTTACTACATATCGTAGAAGTATAGTAGCTCACATCACTACAAGGATTGACAAAAGTCTAATCTTTTAAGAAAGTTTTAAGGATAAAAGCCAAAATGGCAAAATTATTTTGAATGAGATTTATTGACTTTTAGTCTTATCACAAAAAGGTCAAAGTATTGTTAAATTGTTTAAAGTTTGATTAAGAAAGTATTTTGAAAAGGGCATGAACCTAAGTCCAAGTTTATTGTGAAAGCAATTCAAGTTATAAAACAAGAAGAGTTTTGAAAAGGAGAGAGAAGATTTTTGAAATTAAAGAAGATGGGAGGTGATGAAGAGGCTACCCTAAAACATAAGGTAAAAGCTATGGAAAAGAGCCATCTAACCAACAAGAAGCCAACACTTGACACAATGAGTAAATGTAGAATTCCCATACTTTGGATTTGAAACCAAACAAACAAAGATGATAAAACCTCTTGAGAAAACCAAGCTTTAAAGGCAATATGTCTTCTCAAAAATTGGACAGAGTAACGGCTGTATACAGATGAATCCCCAATCACAGACAAAACACATAATCAGAATAACCTGCACACAAAGAAAACAAACAACCCAATGTCTTAGGGTAAACCCTAAGAACTCCAGACAAAATTGTAATAGAAGTCACAAGGTCTCAAAGTAGGTCAGGGTCTCTAATCCTAAGTCCAAGAAGTCCATAACTCCAAAATACCAGGGATAGTAACTAAATAGTAAAAGCAACATTAAAGTTTTTTATTGTTCAAGTTGATTATTAGGTATCTTCAAAAAGAAATGAAAAGCTCAAGTGAGCAAAATAAAAATTACATAAAGATAAATGCTCAAGTGAGCAAATATGAAAATAACATGAAATGGAAATGCTAAAATAAATGTGCTCAAAATAAAAAGCATAAAGTAAAAGCATAAAATAAAGTCAATTGTTAGGAATTAGAGGTTAGTTGAATGACAATCTTGAAACCTTCATTTGAAAACTCATTAGAAGATTGATAAAATTAAAGGCTCTCAACAACAAGTTTCATTTTCTTTTTGTCAAGTATATCATTCATTTCAAAATCTCAAGGCAACAACAAATGATCAACGATGTTTAAATGATTCACTTAGTCCAAAATTTATGATGATTTATTAGAGGATTGATAAGACCAAAGCCTCCTAACAATGAACTTCAAGGTTGTTAGATCAAAGGTTTCAAATTAAACATGATTGGGCTTACAAACATAAGTTTGGGCCACGATTGATCATTTCTCGAATCGGGAGAAAATTTAGCGCTATGTTAAGCAATCGTAAGTGGACTTATATAGAAGTCGCACCTATTTTGAGGTCGGTCAATAGAAATCTATGTTCTATATGTTTTGAGAGATGATATGTAGATCATTCTCTAACAATATGTAACACAATGAGAAAGGGATAAGATTAAGAGGGGGGAATGCAATGTATGAAATTAGGGTTTCAAATATCATCAACATCATTCATCCATTTTGGTGGATTTGGTTTCTCAACCTATCAACACCCAAGATCTAATGAGGTTGAAGAATTTGTCACCAAATAATGTCCAAGTCAGAATCAAATAAAATAATAAAAATAAAAAATTCAATAAAATAATATTTAAAAGGTTAATTAAAAGGAAAATAAATGGTAAAAATACATAAAGTATATTAAAACACTAAATAAAAATCCTAAAAAAAAAGTCAGAGATCAAATATGATTTAATAAATGTTGACAAAAAATTTTAGAATTTTTTAAAGTCAGAAACTATATTTTTAAATAAAAGAAATAGGTAAAACAAACAAAAATGGTGAAAAATAATAAAATCAAAAATAAAAATAAAACAAGGTTATCAAAAATTGCCAAGAAGGCTAAAGGACCTTTCCATAATTTTTTCATAATTTTAAAATTAAGAAAAATATTTTTTAATCAATTAAAACAATTCAATTAAAGTGAAAAATTATAAAAAAAAAATTAAATTATAAAATAAAATTGTGAAAATATAAAAATCAGAAAGAGAAAAATCCAAAATATTTTTAAGATTTTTTTTCCACATTTTTTGAGTTGGAAATGAATTTTTTATGAATTTTTGAAGTTTAAATCAATTAAAATATAAAAATCATAAAACAAAAATAAAACAAAAAAGATATAGACCATTAGATGAATGACAAAACGCGTCAGTAATTAGATCCAAGGGATCTGGCGCACTGTGCATATCATGGTCCTTAGTGAATAAACCACTGGATCAATTATTAAATCGGATTTTGAAAAAAATAAGTTGCGTCTTATCATTGATTGGGAGATGACACATTGGTCATCTTCAACCTCCAGCTACGCCCAAAACCAGGTTCCTCAAACTGTAAAATTAGAGGTTCATACTAATTCCATTCTCTTCGTCTCATCAAGACAAAGAAAATTGTACCCTCGCGAAAATTTTATATAAGCTGTAGCTCAGTGGATTTGAAGAAAACCAGAAGAAAAAAGTTGAATAGGGATATGAAAATTCATGATCAAAACTCAATTCCAGTTGAAAATAAATGTTAGAACTATTATCAGAATGATGAGAGCTTCATTGTGGTAACAAATTTTAAGAGAATTGATGAAGAAATCTATCTATTTAAATTCAAATTCATAGCTCTGAAACTTGACTTGGCTAGCACGATTTAGGATGCTTTAGGGCTTGGTTCTTTTTCTGTTAGCTTCAGTGAAGTTCAAGGATGGATAATTGACATAGAAAATGGATTGAGGAAGGTTGTAAAACCAAATTCGAAGTCGCAGAAATATGGGTTAAGGAAAGAGTTGGGCAGGGTGATTCTGGCTGTCTAAGCTTGAGAAAACGAGTGAGATATAACCCTCTATGTATAGGGAATCAAATGGAATGCTCAAGCGTGTGGAATGATGAAGTTTGGAGGGAAATCGTGTGAAGTTGCAAGCATGAAAAGTGTGACTTCTATTTTGCTCAAACAAAAACTTGTGTTTCAAGGTGCTAATCACTTTTAGAAGATTGTTAAACATGATTAGAAGTAAAAGAACACAGAAATTTAGTGATTAGAAGCTGAATTGTGCATTTCAAATCCTGACTTGGAGGAAAAAAATCAGTTTCAAGGTACTAACTTTGAATCAATGGCATTCATAGCTCAAGGGGTCTTAGGACATGATTCTTGAAGCAATTGAAAGATAAGGTTACAATCTTTACAACATGTGAAGAATGGAATCAAATGGATGCTTGAGCTAAAAGTTGTGATGAGTCAAAGTTGAGAAAAAGATGTTGACTTTTTGTACTTAGAAAAATTCTAAGTTTTTCTTCAAAAATGATCTATAATGTCTTGCATCCAAACATGACCTTCCACTCAAAATTTGCTTTTGACCAAAAAAGATGGAATGAAGTAAATCTCTTAAATGACATTTTGAGATTTGAACCACTTAAAAACTCCAAGAATAGAGAAAGTTATGGCTTTGTGAAGTTGGTGAAAATTCATTAGGTGACCTATAGTCTTTTGAATTCTTATAGCATCTTCCATCCATTTTCAAGATTTTCACATAAAAGAAAAGTTGAAGTTCACATCCTTAAGATTATTATGGAAAAATAATGGGATCAAGGAGATAAAAGTTGACCAAGTTATGATCTTTTGAAGTCACACAAAGGAATTTGATGGCCTTTCTAGGGGACATGTAACCTTTCTCCATCATTAGGCATCTTCCACATAAAATTATCTTGAAACTTTTGAAGTGATTGGTTGATAACCCTTTAAAGAGAAACATGTATTTGGAATTACCCAAAAATCTCAAAAGATGAACAAGATATGGCCTTTAGAAGTTCAAAACCTTAGCTCATAGAGCAACAAAATGCCTTGGGAACCCCTTTCAATTTTGACAAACTTTCTTGCACAATAACTCTTGCCATATGAATAGAAGTTGTTGTGTATGATGATAAGAACCATAGCAACAAAAAGCACCTCCAAATGTTGATAATTGAGAGGGTTATGCACTTATGATCAAGAAATTAAGAACTTGCCCAATTAGGTCAAACTTCTTCAATCAACCCTTGTATCTTCTGATTTCCTTTGACAAATTGAGGCATGATGAATCATAGTAGAACTTGTCATGATATCACTTTAAAGTACCTTCAATGATAAAGCTTGAATCTCAATGAAACTTTGTTGAAGAAGGCATGGAAATAAACTCATAAACCTATAAATCAAATTGATGAAATGTGTTGTGCCCTTACCTATAATAATCATCAGTTAGAGCAAACATTCATTGTATTTATTATTTAAAATTTAATAAATAGAAAGCATAGATGATCACAATATACAAATCAAAGTATTTGGTGATTCCTCATGAGCAAACTTAAAAATAGGGAGAAAAACCAAACCCAAGTGTAATCTTGATATGATTGAGTTGATATGAGATGATAGAGGAATCTTAGGGGAAAAAATTGGG
The DNA here is from genome assembly GCA_948472305.1 of Vicia faba. Lineage (NCBI taxonomy): Eukaryota > Viridiplantae > Streptophyta > Magnoliopsida > Fabales > Fabaceae > Vicia > Vicia faba. Next base: position 1,422,345,054 of record OX451738.1, on the reverse strand, counting down.
GTACAACACATGGCTTTCTCTGTGTCAGTATCTTCTTCAGACGGGGCCGCAATCCCTTCAAGCTCTTTTGTTTGGGCAACCAGGTGCTCATTCTCCTTAGTTGCAGCATCCAGTTGGGGACATAGCTCATTGAGATCCTTGAGGAGTCGAACTTGGGCCTCGAACTTTGTTTCGTGGTTGAGGATGTCGCCCTTCAGATTCTCATTTTTGGCCTTCAGCTTGTCAATCTTGGCATACACTACGTCGAGGGCGGCCTGAGAGCCCGAAGCCTCGTCATTTATCATCAAGGTCGTCTCGAGCACCCTCATCACAATGGCCACATCCTCCGCCAACTTTTTCCATTGGATCTCCTTATCCTCAGACAAAATTGCCTCCTTCTCTTCCTCGTGAACACCTAAAGAGCTTCCCCCGCCGAAGATGTCACGGTTCAGGTAACAGGGAGGCAACACAAAGACTTCCCCGTGCCCCTTATCACTTTCGGGCACATTGCACTCAGTTTCCTCCGCATGCTTCCTCTTTGCCAAAGGCTCGGAAGGGGGAACTTGGGTCTTTGAGGAAGATGGAGAACCACTTGCACGGGAAACAGATTTGGCATACTTCTGGAGTTGGGTGACCCTGTTCTTTGGCCCAGAGGTAGAAGCATTCTTGGGCCTCAGCTTTAAGAGACACTCGGAATGGGATGCCATCCGACCTACAATCAAAGGAAACTGCCAGTCACGGGATAATACAAAGACAAATATCGCGAGCATGTCCCCGCATGAAAGGCAGGCATGAAAATAAGACCGCGACCATATCCCCTACCTAAAAGCCCCATGGCTTCCTCGTCTGAAGAACATTCGAGCAAAACCTTTGTATTGATAAACCTTTTAACCAGGAGATACTCCCCTTCATTGTCGAAGAGGAGGTTGTTGTTCACATCTACACACCTCGCTGGGGAGAAATTTTTCTCATAGGACGCCAAGTTCTCATAGGAGAGTTGATCATGTGTGTCTAAATCCTCAGGTTTTACTATATAATATACGGGCCTTTGCTCGAAATGTTTCCACTGCCACTCGAGCGGGAATATTGCCATCAATTGAAATACTGGCCGACCGTCTTTTGTCTCTTCCACCCGGTTGTACAAGGAATCTATGGCCGCGTCTGTTAGAGGCTTCACGATGAAGTACCTCTCTTTGAAATGGCATACAGATTCCAAGTATGGCCAAAACAGTTTCCCAAAACTGCTTAAAAGAAACCCAGGGTTGTCCTCCTCCGATGGACTTCCTTTGCAAGTGAAAAATATGGAAGAAGAGGGGTAACATTGCACCGATTTAAAGATATTGGCAGACGAGCTCGAATGCCCGCATGAACGCTAGTGCATTTGGGTGAAGCTGAGAGGGCGCTAGTTGTAGCCACTGAAAACCCCCCACCTGGAAGTCATTGAAGGGAAAACGCATCCCCGCCTCTTTGAAAGAAAATTCGTACATGGGGAATCACTTGCTCGGATACGGCGAGCATATCCTCCGGTTACGGTGAGGGATTTGTAGTATCCAGTTGGCGGGTGCTCCCTTAGCCTGAACCTCTGGACAGTTAAACGCGTCTGATGCATCATACGAGAAGAACGACTTTTTATTTCTTGGTTCAGATGCGACCCAACCCAAAGGGTCCTCGATGTTGGCTTCATATTCATGGTGGGCGGGCACAATGTTTTCCTCGACGGGATGCGCCATTATACCTGAAAAGCAGGGAAAACAGTGAATTCAACATCATCAAATTCACCCTTCCACCGCAAATCAAGTGAAAGGGCGATGAATCCGTCGGGGAACAGACTTCGACCGAAGCCCCCGACTGCTAAACTAAAACAAGCTCGGGGACATTCAATCAAACCGACATACTACCCAGATTAAATTCGCTATACGGGGAAATAGTCCCCAACACATGGACATTGTCCCCGACACCATGAAAATTATCCCCTATCATGAACTTCAATAACATTCATGAGTGTTCATCGCAGAACTCATGAATGTCCATCCAAGATTCATCCAATCAAGGCAAAAACTAGGTGTTTAATCTAGAAACGCTAAGGAAACATGTTATTAAGGGGATATGACTTACTTGGATGAAGGATACTTGGAAGATATCTGGAGAAGTTAGGATGAGAAGATCCACGCGCGAACAAGGAAAGTTTCAGAAGAAAATTTGAGTAATAATAAATGAAACCCTGGGGTCCCCCTTTTATAGGTGGCTCACACCCCACGAGGTTCATCACGAAAAGTCATCATTGGATTGGGCCTTTTGGACTCCCTATGAAAAGATGACACCCTAAAGCAACAACCACGTGGCCCAACAATTAGCCACATATCCATTCTCAAGAGACGAACACGTCCCCGACTTCAACACGAAACGTCGTACGCGAGCACGATACAGACGCCTCACACGGAGAAATGCTCGGCACCATGGCTAAAACATGCATACAAACATATTTGTCGTGATCCACCTCGAGGGCGAAATAACGCTCGACAACGTAACAACCCCTTGAAGACGAGCATGCCGAAAAAGAGTTCGCGGAAGTTCCCTGTAGCCTATATACTCCCGTCGAACACCGGACGAACAACTGACCCAGTCGGTCTCACAGCTCGCTTGTCCACAAGATCCTAACACGGTCAAACAGGTTGTCCCCGACACGGGCAAAAACTCATTTCCGTCAGAGGACTTCGACCTCCCTTCTCGAGAAAATTCCCCCCGACCATAAAGCTGAACTTAAGTCATCACCCTTTCACCTAAAGACAATAACTTGAGGAGCTCCTGATCTGGACTGGGCCCGCACTCGCCCCACTGTTGGGGAGGCCCAATCCAACACCTTTGCACAAGGCCCAAAAGCAAACAATCCAAGTTGGGCACCGTTGAGCAACTCCCCATGTATCCGTTGGGGAACGTGGCCTACGTGCCCTTATCGTCACCACCTTCCTGCCCCCGAGAATACCATATCCAACTCTTGCTTTTTCGGGGCAGCCAACCAGGAGGGAGGCCACGTGTTGACCTCCATACACACATAAGTCCTGTCAGTCTTCTTTATTGGGTCTCATCGTGACCTAACATTAGAGATCTTGGCCCAACGCCGGAGGCTATAAATACCCTCTCCTTTGAGAGGGTCAGGTACTCATTCTTTCATACTCACATACTCACACTTGCTTGCACTCTTCCTGAAACTTACTTTGACATCAGAGTGTCTTGCAGGTATTCCCCCATCTCCTCTTCAGATGTTGCTCAACTCACAGTTCGCAGGCCTTGACGATCCATTCTGATCAGGTACGATCATGACCAATACTAAAATTATTTTTAGAAAATTTTCAAAATAAATAATCTCATAAAGCTTCTATTAATAATTAATTTTAAATAAGTAAATACAAATAAATATTTAAATTTATTAGTTTTTAATTTATTAGTCTATTTATATATTAATTAAATTATTTATTTACACATCATCAAATGAAATAAACATTTTAAAAAATCAATATGTCAATCAAACATTTGAAAAGATCAAACTAGTGCATATATAGATCTATGACCTACTACATATTAAACTTAGACTTTAAATTTTTTTACACGTCTAACATAAATATAGTAAAATTTAGTTCTACCCAATCTATTTCTTCCTTTATCAAGTATAGATTCAAAGTACGATATCATTCTTTCTTGCATATATTCTTCCTCTTCTTACAACTATATATTTTATAAAAAAAAACATAATAAAAGTAAAATAACTTTTACATCTAAAAAAGGTAAATAATTAATTTGTGATCAGATCTAAGTAATCTAATGACTAAGTTCACATAATACAGCCTTTTCTCTGACCATATTAAATATTATTATAATTTTTTCAAAATAAATTATATTTATAAGATTAAACAAATATTCTTACTTACCATATACATAATTATATTTATTTTAAATTATATTTCTATCTAGAAAGATCCGAAAATTTATGATAAAAATCATATAAAATTAGAAAAAGTGACTTTTCCCAATAAATCAACCTAAAATATTTTTTGAAAAGAGCGGTTTCTTTGAATTCACTCCATTTGAAATATATATAATTAATAAAAAATTTAAATGTAATTAATAATTTATCATTTTATTTATTTTAGTCAAAATTGTTTATTATTTTTATTCATAAAAAAAAAAAAATTCTTTTATATGTCTTCGTGTATATAAAGACACGAAAAAAGTGTGACTCGGGTTTTCACCATTTTTTTCTTCTCTTTTTCTCTCTTACAGTGTTTGCACTAACTTTCCAACCGTTTCTTTCGCTTCGGCGGGATTCTGAACTTCCCGTGTAGAGCACTCTTGCTCTCTAAGGTATGCTACATTACGTTACGTTGCATTTCACTCGAATTTCGTTTTTTGTTTTTATGATAACTGAGCTGTGAAAATCGAATCTGTTGTTGATTTTGTTTTGTTTATGAACTCTGGTTAGTTTCTGAAAATTGATATGGAAAAATGGTGTGTTGAATTTGGTTATTGTTTAGGGTTTATTGCTGTTTGATTATGTGGAATAGGAGGTTGGAGTTCTGATCTGCATGTACATTGCTTGAGTGTCAAGTATCGTGGAATCAGCTTGGATTGTTCGTATGTTGAATTTTGGGTGGAGTTGTTTTTATTTTGTTTGTGAAAACGTTGTTATATGTAGTTCGTTTCGTTTGAAATCTTTTGTTTTGCTTCGAGAAATGAAGAATGAATAACAAAGTTAAATGTGAAAATGAAATGATGCTATACTCAGTTTGGATTAGCTTTTGATTTGTGGTGGTTGTCAATTGTGATGGGAATTTGATTTGTAACTTAGGAAAAATCATCGCGAGTTTATAGTAGGGATACGTTGTGACGGGTTATACCTGTCCTGGCCCTAACCCAACCCTAAAATTTTATCAAGTCATTTTTTAGACCTGATACTCTGTGGGTTAAATTAAGAACATATCTATTAATGTAGGGTTTATGGTTTAGGGTTCAGGATAATTGTGACAAAATTTTAAGGAGATTATTCAATTATGACTAAAAGTTGAAAGTGAAAGATTGATTTTTTACCTCCTTCCATTCAAACTTAAGCATGATTATTACAACAAAATTTTGTTTTCTCAGATATATCTTGGTTGATAGATTAGTATTCTTTTATCTCGCTTACAAGAAAATGTGTATCCTTTCAGAAGAACATGAGTAGCTTGGTTGAGAGGCTTCGTGTAAAATCTGATCGCAAGCAATTTTATACTATAGACTTGTCAGATGATGATGATGATTTGATGCCCGGAAAAAGTCAGACAACTCAGGAGAAGTTTGAGAGGATTGTTAGAAGCGATGCAGTAAGTTACTCCCTCCCTTTTAGCTTTTGTCATTTCTGTGTAATCCATTTTATCTTGTGCTGCACTAACTTTCCCTAAATTTTGTTTACATTTTTGGTAGTATGGTGTTAAGTGCACTGCTTTGATAGTTAGTGCTTTTATTGCTGTAATGCAAAAAATCCGTATCTGAATTTCCAGTCAAATTTGGCATGCTTTTGATGAATTTAAAGAGGAAGGCAATTCTTTGACATAATATTAATTGGCGGACAAGTATCATGGGAGAATTTTCTGCTTAAACTTGTTGTTTAGATCCTAGTACTGTTTAATTTGGTATGGAATCTGTAATTGCTAATGCTTACTAGATATCTATGGCATAGATTCAGACCTATCTGAGAAATAATACAGAGACTTCTCTAACTTGTCTGGACAACTCTAACTTGTCTCTTCAGCTAGGACTTATATTATTTTCCAAAAGCATGCAACGTAATGGCAACTATTGTTTTCATAAACTTTTTCAAATTCTATTGAAATGAATTAGCAATATGATCAAGTTCCTTTTTGGAGGAGCTTTGGGATTGTCACTCCTTGCTTACTTGATGTGTTTTTCTTGATTCTGATTTTTGCATATTTTTTTCTTTTCTGATAAGGTTACTGTATCGTTCTCTTATTTGGTAGTTCTTTATTTACTTTTATTTCATCCATTAATCACATTTGAAGTTAGTGACTATTTTTTATTCATTCATGAATTTTGGCCATCAGGCTGTGGTTATCACATTCACTTGTTTGATGTTATAGCTTTAGACAAGTAAAGTTGTCACATCTTTTCTCTCTCACTCTTTGTTTTGATGTTTCTATCCTTTCCAAATAGAAAGAGTATTCATGTCAAGCTTGTGGAGAGAGCGAAAATCTTCTGAGCTGTGAAACATGCACTTATTCTTTCCATCAAAGGTGTTTACTCTTTCCAGTAAAAAGCTCCCTTCTGGACAACTGGATGTGCCCTGAATGTGTAAGTCTAATACTTTTAACAAGTTTGCTTCTTAGGTAATATCTGTATAATACTTGCATTCTCTCTTTGTGTGTGCAGGTTAACCCACTTAATAATATTGATAAGATATTAGATTGTAATATGCGTCCTACTGTAGCTGGCAAAAGTGATGCCGAAAATTTGGGATCAAAACAAAGCTTGGTCAAACATTATCTTGTTAAGTGGAAGGGACTCTCGTATTTGCACTGCAGATGGTAAATGTACTGAAACACATACTGTCTTGTTATTTTCAGCTTCCAATGGTGCCTTGTGAATTTTATAATATCTATAAATTTCCATTTCCCAGCCTCCCCCTATCTATTTCTGTATTACTACAATTCAGTTTTGAGTATTATGTTTAATTTTCACTATCTATTACTGTATCAATACAATTTCCTAGCTTTTTACATGTTTATTTGCTCCGAGTCTTTTTATCATTACGGCCTGCGGGTGTTGTCCATTTATCTGCTACATAAATTTTCTCTTTAGGGTGCCAGAGGAAGAGTTTGCGAAAGCTTTCAAGAATTATCCTCGTTTAAAGACCAAAGTAAACAACTATCATTGTCAAGATGCACTACTCAAAAGATTGGATGAAGATTTTGTTGCAATTCGACCAGAATGGACTAGTGTTGATCGTATACTTGCTTGCAGGTTCAGCTTTTTGCAAATTCCCCCTCTTCTTGCTTATATGAAAAATAACACGAGATGATTTCGTTCCTGGTTACTGTACTTGTTTTTGAACTTTGGATTGAGTTTGATATACATTTATCCAAGAATGTTCACAGGAATTTTGGTAGAAAAATGGTTAGTTCAAACTATATTTCTTGAATTTAGGGTCACTAATCATTGATCTAGGAAGCCAGTTTGGGTTGCTGATTGCCAGAAACAAGTGCTGGGGATGGGGGGTTTAGACAATTTTATAAGTTGTTGCTGTGATTCTCAGGAAAATGGAGTCTGTTTCATCATTCGATCATCACAATTTTCTTCTAGTCTCCTCCTTATAAGTTGATGAGGGAATTTTCCTCCCCTCTGAACAGATTTTATAATTTTTTTTTGTTTATAAGCTGTGATATATTTTTGCAACTGAAATATGTAGCTTAATCATTTAGAGTTATTTTGGAATAACTTTATTCCATCTTTTATATGAAAGTGTCGTCAATATGGAATATTTTTTATATGGTACAGGCAAAATGATAATGAGAAGGAATATCTTGTGAAGTGGAAAGAGCTTCCTTATGATGAATGCCATTGGGAGCTTGAGTCAGATATCTTTTTGTTCCAAGCAGAAATAGAGAGATTCAATATATTTCAGTCTAGGACTAGGAAAATTTCTTATAGTAAACAAAAAAGCAGGGCTAATGATGATGCTGAATTGATAAAGCAGCAGAAAGAATTTCAACAATATGAACAAAGCCCAGAGTTTCTTTCAGGGGGTATGTGTTTTGACTCATCTACTATTTTAGCAAAAGCACGCCTTTTGTCTTTGATTTATTAGATTTGAAAATGATCCTGATTTCATATATTTATGTAAATGAAGGTGCACTACATCCATATCAACTCGAAGGATTGAACTTTCTACGATTCTCTTGGGCCAATGAAACCCATGTTATACTTGCTGATGAAATGGGACTTGGTACTTAGTCTCAATTGTTCTTGTGCTCAATCTATTTATTCACTCCCCCTAATACCGCTTTTTCTTACTATTATTCTTAATTTGGAGTTTCTAGCTGAAGCATAACTATGATGGCTTGCTTTTTCATCTTTAGGAAAAACCATACAAAGTATCGCTTTCTTAGCATCTCTTTTCAAAGAGAATGTTTCTCCACATCTGGTGGTTGCTCCACTTTCTACACTGCGAAACTGGGTGCGGGAATTTGCAACTTGGGCACCTCAAATGAATGTTGTATGTATACTCAATTTCTTAGTTTCATTTTTATTAGTATATTTAGGCTTTTAATGTTTGTTAATTTCTGTAGGTTATGTATTGTGGATCTTCCCAAGCTCGTCGCATTATCAGAGAATATGAATTTTACTTTTCGAAGAATAAAAAGAACAATAAAGTTAAATCTAAAAAAATAGTTACTAGAACAAAGTTGGAAAGCATTAAGTTTGATGTCCTTTTGACATCATATGAGATGATAAACTTAGATACGACATGGTTAAGACCTATCAAGTGGGAGTGCATGGTAAAATTCTACTAACCATTCTAGTGCTAGAGCCAGTAAAATTAGGGGGTATTTGTTCTGCGGAAATGTTTCTGTTTCTCAAGATGACATTTTTATACTTTAACAATTTGTGAAAACAGTAAATGAAAAAAAAAAACATGAACCAAACATACCCTTAATTTTCCAGTTGCCAATATGGTTACCATCTAATTACATCTCGTTTGTGCTTCAGTGCATTATTCTTGGATGCTAATAACTTAACATCCGTATATACATGATACATGCAGATAGTCGATGAAGGTCACCGTCTCAAAAACAAGGATTCTAAATTGTTTTCTTCATTAAGTCAATACTCTAGCAGACATCGTGTGCTTTTGACAGGAACTCCTCTTCAGGTTTATTTAAAATTTATGCCACATTGTGCCATATCAGATTTACTGTATGTTTATGTCTTGACTTTTTCTAGTATTGATTAACAAGAACAGTGTTTTGTTTTGTTTTTCGGGTTTCCTAGAAAAATTGTGTTGTTGGTCCCGTGACTATCCTTCAGAATTCTATTTGGTAATTGGGTCGCATATATAGTTTCTAAAGGATTTATTTTTTTCAGATTGTATCTATATTTAAAGATATACATGTATTTAGGATGCTTAATATCTCCAACAAGAAGTTTTGGTTAGTTTGGTCCCTGATATGGTACACGCTCAAATATAATATTTTGGTTACCTTTTGTTACTGCAGGGTCCCTACTGGGTACATTGATTGTTTTAGTCCATGCATTATAACCCAAACAAATTTGTCTAATCCATCCTATACACAACTTTTTAGCATTTACATGAAAGAGCCGAAAAGAATAGATATGATATTATTCTCAATTAGAAATTCAAAGGCTAATTAGTTTTATACTAGTATATCAAATATGCCAAATCCGTCCTAGTTATGAAACAAACACCTTTCAATGATTTTACATTAAATATATTACACAACCAAAAGTATGAAACAAACAATGACTTCTGTGTTGGTTCTAAGTAGCAACTTTTTTTAAAGTGTATTGCTAGATTTTTCCCCATGGAAAGTACATATAGTACTCTCTGTCACTGTTGTCAATTGCGGAAAATAGCAGTTTGATTAAACTCCTCGATGCCAGAGTGCTATATCACCACTGTAGTCGTTATTTGACTATACTTAGTTCTAGATTTCGTATTGTGGAACAATATCGGCCGGCATGTTCCTATTTTACTATGCTATAGTGCACTAGCGTCTGTTCTTATTTCACTATGCTATAGCACAATAGCGCCACTATTGTGGACATTACTCCTTCTGGTGCATATTATTGATTTTTACAGAATGGTGCGTGCATTGAGTTTTTTGTTGAAAGTTGGAATCCCACTTGACAACATGTCTGATGCATTTCAGAACAATCTGGATGAACTTTTTATGCTTATGCATTTCCTTGATGCTGGGAAGGTTAGTATGGGACATATATTATAAAAAAGTATGATTATTATGTTATCTAATATACCCCATAAAAGTCCAATGTATCTAAGCGACTCTCAATTTCCTTCTGGTAGTTTGGAAGTTTAGAGGAGTTCCAAGAAGAGTTTAAGGATATCAATCAAGAGCAACAGATTTCGAGGCTTCATAAAATGTTGGCCCCACATCTCCTGCGAAGTATGCATCTATTTCTTGAATAAGTTACATATTTTTGTCTGATTTTCTTGTCAGCATTTCTGTTTATGCTCATGATTTGTTATAAAAGCACACTGGCTTGTTGGTTGGGGGTTTCTTATACTATTTTTGTGCTGCCTTCTTCTGTACTCCTTGCACGGTCAATGTTTCCTACATTATCTCCGTGCTTCTTCTGTTCTCAATTTGCATACTTTTAAATAATATCGTTCTTAAATAAATTCGGTCTTCGTGACCACTCTTAAATAATGATTGATACTGGATGAAGTTGTTGGTCTTGTTTTCATTTTATACTGATATATCAACTTTAAAAAATAATGAGTAATAGTTATTGGAATGATCTATGTTGGATTGGAACTGGTCCAAGAAGATTGTAAGATCTCGACATTTGCAAAAACAAACTTTCCTAAAAGAAAAAAAAGGGCTACTGGCTACTGATGTAGTCTGGTTTCCCTTTTTGAATTGAAGTGCATGAGTTACTATAGATTCAGATAGTTAGATTTAGTTTGTGTAACTTAGTATTCAAAAAGGGTTTGACATACTAAATAGTTTATGACAAATAGGATTATCTGAAATGTGGAATCAAATGTTAACCCATGCAGGAGTGAAGAAAGATGTCCTGACTAAACTACCTCCTAAAAAGGAACTTATTATACGTGTTGAATTGAGCAGCACACAGAGAGAATATTATAAGGCAATTTTGACTCGTAATTATGAGATATTAACTCGCCGTGGTGGAGCACAAGTAAGATTCATGCTTTAGCAAACTGAGCCTTTTGGTGTTCTATTCTTAACCGTAACTTCATAAGGAAAGAAGCAAAGTGTGTCAACGGTATCTTAAGTAAGTGTTTTACGTGTTTTTTTGAACCAGATTTCTCTTAACAATGTTGTGATGGAACTGCGTAAGCTATGTTGTCATCCTTACATGTTGGAAGGAGTTGAACCAGTTCTGAACGATGAAAAAGGAAAATACAAGTAAGCTTCGATACTATTATTTTTAAATGCCATAATGGTTGTTGTCTATTAGAAATACTGGTTGCTCTGCTTATTTGGTGCTAACTCTTGTTTCACTTTTCATTTATAAATGAAATTTGCTAACTTTCTTAAATAAGAGGATTAGGGTGGGAATATTTTAGAGTTTTCAAAGGAAAACTAGTGCGGAACACCTTAAGTTTTTGATTGAGGCTTTGCTTAAAGTTTCTCACTTGGTCTCTCTTGTTTCTAGAAACCAACCAATCTTCTTTTCACCTCTATTGTTTAATAATTTTTATAATATATATTTAGTTTACTTTCATTTTTCTCTGTTATAGACAACTGCTGGAATCATCAGGGAAGTTGCAATTGCTAGACAAGCTGATGATGAAGCTTAAAGAGCAAGGGCACAGAGTCCTAATATATTCCCAATTTCAGAGCATGCTGGACAAGCTTGAAGATTATTGTGTTTATAAGGTATTCATATCACAATATTCTACGTTACTGACCGGTTTCTGTACAGTTTATTTTTTCTGTATTTTATTGAATTACTTTTCTTTTTAAAAAAAATACCAGCAATGGCAGTATGAAAGGATAGATGGCAAGGTTGGTGGAGCTGAAAGACAAGTAAGGATAGATCGATTTAATGCTAAAGATTCTTCAAGATTTTGTTTCCTTCTTTCTACTAGAGCTGGTGGAGTGGGAATAAACCTTGCAACGGCTGACACAGTTATTATATATGACAGGTGGCACTTCATATTTTGAAACTTTTTACTTATTAAAGGACTCATTTTAATTTTAAATAATATTTCAATCAAAGTAATGCTGGAAATTCCGCCTTCATTGCGGTCTGCCCCCAACCGCCTAATTGCGGCATTTGGGGCCGGTCCAAGGACCAAACTAGGGCTTTAGGCCTCAAAATTTTGGGTAAAAAATGGTCCCAAAAAAGTAAAATTTATCTACAAATATTTACTATGTCTATTAGAGTTATATCTTAGAATATGAATAATCAGCACTATAGAATAATTAAGTCCAGCCTTAATTTAATAGAATAAGAAAAGTCTTCCTTAATTGTAGAGCTTGAATGATTCAACTCTTGAATGTTCATCTCCTCTTGTATAAATAGAGCATAATGCTCCTTTCCAATTAAGCAATAACAGAATCTGTTTCTCTCTTTTCTCTTTTAGCTTTTTCTCTCTTCTCTCTCATATCTCACTCTAATATGGTATCATAGAGCTTCGGTTCTATCCATGGCAGCGATTCCAGTAACTACAGCTCCGGCCACCCCAACATCTATGTCCTTCCAACTCAAAATCACAGAAAAACTTGATGAGAAGAATTTCCTACTTTGGCGCCAACAAGTAGATCCTTTCGTTAACGCGAACAATCTTCAAAACTACCTTTACCTTCGTGACATACCGAATCAATACCTGACTGATGAAGATCGTGCCGCTGCTCGTGAGAACCCTGCGTATCGCACCTGGATTACGCAAGATCAGTGGCTTATGACGTGGCTTCAATCCACGCTTTCACCTTCAATTCTTTCACGTGTTCTTGGATGCGTTCATTCCTACGAGCTCTGGGAACGTATTCTTGCGCATTTTCAAAAGCTTACACGTGCGAAAGCAAGACAACTACGAGCGGAACTCAGATCTACAACACTTGAAGACAAATCTGTTGGTGATTATCTGGTTCGCATCAAAGCTCTTGTTGACGCGCTTGCTTCAGTAGGAGATCCAGTTCCAGATCAGCAACACATTGATGTGATTCTTGAAGGTCTTCCTCAAGACTTTGCCTCTGTTATTTCAGTTATTGAAAGCAAGTTTGATTCAGTAGAACTTGAAGAAGTTGAAGCTCTTCTTCTTGCTCATGAGATGAGATACAACAAGTATAAGAAACACTCACAAATGGAGGTGGCTGCCTCAGTGAATCTCACTCAAGCCAATTCTCAACCTGAAACTGATAACTCGAATAACAAGAACAATGAACAAGTTGTGAATTCAACCTTTAATCCAACCTATTCAAGAGGAGGCCGTGCAGCTGGCCGTGGTGGTGGACGCGGCCGTGGGAGAGGTAGGTTCAGCAACATTCAATGTCAAGTTTGCTTCAAATATGGTCATCTTGCTGCTAACTGCTATCATAGGTTCAATCAACAATTTCAACCTAACATACCTGCTGATTTTCAAACAATGAACCTACAAAATTTCTATCCGTATCAACCAATTGGTGGACCTCAGTTTGCTCAGCCCATGGTTAACACTCGGTCACGCCCAAGCTATCAACCAAGACTTGCCCCTCTCCCTGTTCCTCAGTCACATATCACTCCCAATGCTATGATTGCTAACACAACTTCAGTTCCAAGCAGTGCCTGGTTCCCAGACTCAGGAGCTTCTTATCATGTTACCAATGCCTCTCAAAACATACAGCAAACCACACCTTTTGAAGGTCCTGATCAGATCTTCATTGGTAACGGTCAAGGTTTGCACATTCACTCTTCAGGCTCTTCTTATTTTCCTTCTCATTCTAAACCTAACACTCCATTAGCTCTTCATAATTTACTGCTTGTTCCTTCTATTACAAAGAACCTGATAAGTGTCAGCAAATTCTGTCTTGATAATAGAGTTTTCTTTGAGTTTCATGCTGATATGTGCTATGTCAAATCTCAGGCTACCAATGAAATTCTGCTCCAAGGTCGTGTAGGAAGTGATGGCCTGTACCAATTTTCCCATCTTCAGCTTCTTAAGTCTCCTTCAACAAGTCAAGTCTCATGTCTCACCTTAGACTCTAATGCTCATGTTTCAAGATCTGATTCCAGCACTAGTGATAGGGTTTCAGTTTCTAATCAAAATGTATCAGCTAATAACTCATATAATTCTCAACATACTTGGCATTTACGCCTTGGTCATCCAAATTCTAATACTATGAGACTTGTTTTAGCTCAATGTAATATTCCTTATTCTAATAAAGCTGAATCTATCTTTTGTTCTGCCTGCTGTATGGGAAAGGCACATAGGCTGCACTCCCCTCAGTCACAAACTCAATATCACTCTCCTCTTGAATTAATTTTCAGTGACCTATGGGGTCCTGCCCCAGTCAAATCCTCCCAAAACTTTACCTACTACATCACCTTTGTTGATGCATACACCAGATTTACTTGGATCTATTTGCTCAAAAATAAATCTGAAGCCTTAACTATCTTTAAACAATTCAAAGTCATGGCTGAATTACAATTTGGATTTCCTATTAAATCTGTCCAAACTGATTGGGGTGGTGAATTTCGCCCATTTACAAAGTTTCTTTCTGATCTTGGCATTATTCATCGCCTAGTTTGCCCTCACACTCATCACCAAAATGGTGTAGTGGAGAGGAAGCATAGACACGTTGTTGATCTTGGTTTAACCCTCTTGAGTCATGCCTCTTTACCTCTCAAATTTTGGGACCATGCCTTTTTAACCGCTGTCTACCTAATAAATAGGTTACCAACCATGTCTCTCAATCAACATATACCATATGCTGTCCTTTTCAATCAAAATCCTGACTATAAATTCCTTAAAGTCTTTGGGTGTGCTTGTTTTCCTCTCCTTCGCCCATACAACTCTCAAAAATTTGACTTTAGATCCCACGAGTGCCTTTTTCTAGGGTACTCTACAGCTCACAAAGGTTACAAATGTCTCTCTCCAAGTGGTAGAATATTCATCTCTAAAGATGTTCTTTTCAACGAGTCCAAATTTCCTTACAATGATCTTTTTTCCTCTAATGTTTCTCTCCCCTCATCAACCATTCCATCCTCCTCCTCATCTAAAGTAACCCTTAACACACAAGCTCTCCCTCATGTTTTTCCCGTTCCTACTGCTTCCACTACCTCACACTCCTCTTCTTCTTCTCAATCCAATTCCAGCCCCACACCTATTGTCTCACACTCCTCTTCTTCTTCTCAATCCAATTCCAGCCCCACACCTATTGTCTCACACTCCTCTTCTTCTTCCCAATCCAATTCCAGCCCCACACCTACTGCCTCTGGGTCAGCAACCCCTATAACACAAACAGCCAGCACTAATCCTACTCCTTCACCCTCTTCAAATGCCAACAATCAGCCTACTACTACCACTTCACTATCCTCCTCCTCTATTTATGCTCCTAGGGATCCTAACCTTCAGCCTCTCCCCACCAATACTCATCCTATGACTACTAGAACTAAATCTGGTGTACCCTTACCTCGTCTACATCCTTCCATTTTTCTTGTCAATTCTGAGCCTAAGAGTGTTAAAACTGCTCTCCAAGATCCTAAGTGGTTTGCTGCTATGCAAGAGGAGTATGGTGCCTTGATAAGGAACAACACTTGGTCTTTGGTACCACTGCCTGCTAACAGGAAAGCAATAGGCTGCAAGTGGGTTTTTCGTGTAAAGGAAAATGCTGATGGGACAGTAAATAAGTACAAAGCTAGGCTTGTTGCTAAGGGGTTCCATCAAGTCCATGGATTTGACTTTAATGAAACTTTCTCCCCTGTTATTAAACCGGTCACAATTAGAATTATTTTGACTCTTGCTCTAACTTACAATTGGCCTTTGCAGCAGTTGGACATAAACAATGCCTTTTTGAATGGCATTCTTGAAGAGGAGGTCTATATGATGCAACCCCCTGGATTTACTGCCCCTAATTCATCTCTGGTTTGTCACTTGCACAAGGCCTTGTATGGCCTAAAACAAGCCCCGAGGCAATGGTTTGAAAGACTCAAAACCACTCTTTTATCCTTTGGCTTTCAAAACAGCAAGTGTGATACTTCACTTTTCATCTACAAGCATCACAATGCTGTCATTTATATGCTGGTTTATGTTGATGATATAATCATCACAGGAAACTCCCCTCCTCTCATCAAGCAAGTTACTCAACAATTAAATCATGTGTTTGCTCTCAAACAACTTGGTGACTTGGATTATTTTCTGGGCCTTGAGGTGAAGAAATTGTCCAATGGAAATCTCCTTCTCACTCAATCTAAGTACCTAAGGGACTTGCTAATCAAAACTGATATGGAGAATTCCAATCCAGTTGCTACTCCTATGGCTTCCTCCACCAAACTCATCAAAACAGGGTCTGCTGCCTTGTCTGATGCCTCCCACTACCGGTCCATTGTAGGGGCCCTGCAGTATGCAACAATTACACGGCCAGAAATCTGCTATGCTGTTAACAAAGTATGTCAATTCATGGCACACCCCTTGGAGTCCCATTGGCTAGCTGTCAAGCGTATTCTGCGCTACCTAAAAGGAACTATCACCTCTGGTTTATTGTTCACTCCAGCCTCCACTGTTCCGTTCTCTCTGCAAGCCTATTGTGATGCTGACTGGGCTGCTGACCCAGATGATAGAAGATCCACCTCTGGGTCAGCTGTGTACTTAGGCCCTAATTTGATCTCTTGGTGGTCCAAAAAGCAAACTGTTGTTGCTCGTTCTAGTGCTGAGGCAGAGTATCGCAGCTTGGCTCACACCACAGCTGAAGTTTTATGGGTTCAAACTTTGCTAGCTGAACTAAAAATTCCCTTGACAACTCCAACCATCTATTGTGACAACCAGAGCACAGTTGCTATGGCTCATAACCCTGTTCTTCATGCAAGAACAAAGCATATGGAAATTGACCTCTTTTTTGTAAGAGAAAAGGTGATTAATAAGTCTCTCACTGTCTGCCACATTCCTGGTGTTGACCAGAAGGCTGACATCCTCACCAAGCCTCTCTCATGTTCAAGATTTATGGAGCTCAGCAGCAAGCTCAACCTGTCTGCCTCAAGTCAGCCTTTGCAGCCACCTTGAGCTTGTGGGGGAGTATTAGAGTTATATCTTAGAATATGAATAATCAGCACTATAGAATAATTAAGTCCAGCCTTAATTTAATAGAATAAGAAAAGTCTTCCTTAATTGTAGAGCTTGAATGATTCAACTCTTGAATGTTCATCTCCTCTTGTATAAATAGAGCATAATGCTCCTTTCCAATTAAGCAATAACAGAATCTGTTTCTCTCTTTTCTCTTTTAGCTTTTTCTCTCTTCTCTCTCATATCTCACTCTAATAATGTCATATTTCTAATAGATATTTCTTTAGTTGAATTGGTAGAAGAGAAAGCCTCATATTTATATGGTCATGGGTTCATCTCTTAGCCACTACAAAATTTTATTTATTTTTCAAAATTTTACACCCAACACCTTCATTGTGTTGGGTGTGAAAGGGTGAGTTTAGTCTCACATGGCCTAGAGATATTTTGTGTAGTGTTTATAAAGTTTGGGTAACCATTACCTTACAAGCCGGTTGTGTAAGATTGAGTTAGGCTCAACCCAAATTCTATGTAGCAATACTATTGGCCATAACAAAGCTCACTGCCTTTTTCTTTTTCTAGAGAAAATCTAAAGCCAAAAGTTTATTATGTCTGATGTTAGCATCTTTAATTGGTATATTTAGCTTCCATAATGACAACTGCTTTCTCTATACATTTGTATTTTCTCCGGGAAAAAACAAGTGAGAATAGTTGTAAGCTAGTTTGATCATAGTGATTGGCCAGTCATTAGTTATCCTTTTACCATTTTTGTAGCAGTTTCCATGTTATTTCTGCTGGTGTTTACAATTGTCTGTTTTTTTTTGGTCAAGTATATTCTTCTTTTAATGGCGTTAATGTAATAAATGTGACCTGTGAACTGTTAAACTACCTTTTCTATGCCTTTTTATGCTATTTCCCTATGTTACTTGATGAACTCTGGGAATGGACATGTATGGTGCTTAACATGACAAGTCGTTTTCTTAGCTCGTTTCTTTATGATGGATATTTACAAATAACAACAATATGAAGTATACTTATGGTAAACTGTGGGAACTCTCAATATAGTTCTTTTTTAATGGTGACAATGCTACCTTGCTGAAATTTTAATTTTTCATATGTATTGTCTAATTAGGTTCATTTTTTCACTACCATTTTTTGATCAAACTGTTATTCTATAGTGATTGGAATCCTCACGCCGATCTACAGGCTATGGCCAGAGCTCATCGACTTGGACAAACTAACAAGGTTGGAGCTTTTTTCATAATTATATATGGTCTTTGTTTAGTGGGAATATCACATAAGTTCTTGTGTCTTAGGTGTTGATTTATAGGCTCATAACTCGGGGAACAATTGAAGAAAGAATGATGGAAATGACAAAGAAGAAAATGTTGTTAGAACACTTAGTTGTTGGGAGCATAAAGACTCAAAATTTTAACCAGGTTATAATTTTATTTTATTTTTGTTGAAAAATTGAAGTTTTTTGTTCTCCAAATTAATGATAGCAGTCTTCTGTCACATTTCCAAACTGTTGACTGGTTGTTTACAATGTTGAGAATGTTGGATGAATGATCATGGCTACAAGCCAAAAATCTGTTGCAATACTATGGTGGACAACATTGCAACCTACTGTTGAAGCCTGGCAGCAGTAATTAGAATATAGTATCTGTAGTCAAAGTAATACCAAAAGAACTTCTGAATGCAATAAAATTAATAATAACGTACATCAAGAAAAATAAACTAAAAATATTATAATTCGTAAGCTTTAAAGACATTGCTGTAAGTCTCATAAGTTCACTAGAGAGTAAAAAACCATCAAGTTCAAGTAACAGAAAATTGAGAAACAATGCCTTTTTATAGAAGGTACTCTTGAAACTTATGAGACATATGCTCAACACCGGAATCAAAGCGAATTTTTTTAACGCTTGATTAAAACTGAGTTTCAACATATATCAGAAATTTCTCAAACACAGAGAACACTCTACATTTAGATCGAAGAAAATCCAAGTAAAATGTTTGTAATCATCAACAAATGTGAATAAAGCTATGGGAGACATACCCACACATCACTACAAATCACCTCAAAAAGTTAAGGTGCTAAAGCTCATTTCAACTTACATGGAAAACTAGTAGTTAGAAATACTCATGGTTCTTTCAATATTATTTTCAACTTTTCTTTTCCTATATGTTTGTTCAATAGTTTATCCAAACTGTCTCATAGTCATGGTACTTTTTAATGTTTGATGATATCATAAGGTATTATCATTCTTAGCAACTTTTCTTTTCCTATATGTTTGTTCAATAGTTTATCCAAACTGTCTCATAGTCATAGTACTTTTTAATGTTTGATGGTAACTTCTTACTATTATCATTCTTAGGAAGAGTTGGATGATATCATAAGGTATGGGTCAAAGGAGTTGTTTGCTGATGAGAATGATGCGGTGAGAAAATCTCGTCAAATTCATTACGACGATGCTGCTATAGACAGGTAATATAGACCGCCTACCTTGAGCATAACATATGATTATGCTTGATAGTTTCCTTTAACATATGTTTATTTATAATAGATTGTTGAATCGCGATCAAGTTGGAGATGAAGAGGCCACTTTGGATGAGACTGACGAGGATGGATTTCTTAAAGCCTTTAAGGTTGACTCTTATATGATCTATTATATACATTTTTGTGCTTCTAACTTGACTTATTTTTGGTCATCTATCATTTTTTTTGGGAATATTTAGTTAGAGTTGAGTAGTTCGGGTATGGGTGTCGTGTCGGGGTGCCAATTTAGTTAGGATGTCTACACCTTCATCTTTTGCTTCACTTCAACTTTTTGCTTAAGAAAAACTATACTAGACAGATTTAGGGAACTTACTAATTACAAGATACTGTAAACTAAACTGTGACTCCATATATATGCATTCCAAAAACACAGATTTTCCATACACCCCCTAAAGTTGGTGAATAAGTACTCTAACTTCCCGGGTTTGGATACTTTTATTTCAAACATTAGGCTATTCAACCAATCCTTTAGTGCGAATATCTACATGCTGTCCTATTTCGCACGTATGTACAAATGCAGTAATTATCCTGCTTCTTCTTTATGAAATGCCTGTCCCCCTTTACGTGCTTAGTTCAATCATGCTGAATTAGATTATGTGCTACGCTGTCTGCTTATTTATTTTCACAGCATAGCTTCATATGTCCTTTCCATTTTATCTTTAAATCTTCTAAAATCAAAGTAAATCACAAATACTTTGTGCCCTAGTCTGAAACTCGAGTCCTATAATCTTATTTCGACACCAATTGTTTCCTTCATAAAAAGTGTAATTGCACGAAAGCATTTTGTACTCTTTCTTTTAGGTTAAGTTCTTTTCATTTACCAGATAGATAATATGTTCTAGGTGGCAAATTTTGAATATATTGATGAAGCTGAGGCTGCAGAAGAAAAAAGTGAAATAGAGGGTAAATTTTCTGTCAGCGGATCAGAAGGGAAAAATTACTGGGAGGAATTGTTAAAAGACAAATATCAAGAGCAAAAAGTTGAAGAGCTTAATGTCTTGGGCAAAGGGAAACGAAACCGCACAAAATTTCTGGTATGTCACTTTGTGTTGACATGTATAAGTTGTATTAGTCTACAATGGAAACTGTTTTGGTTCTGGTCTACTATGAGTTTGTGCTTCCGATTACATTTTGTCGTTTTTCTCTATTGTTGGTTTCATTGTTATGACCCCTGGATCCTATTTATTTTTCCTTGCTGTTTTGGGTGATGAGTTTGTGCAAATTAATACTTTTTTTTTTCTCTCCCATTGATTGTGTTTTTGTTGAGGTTTTATATATGATTCACTGACTTTCCAGATGGTTTCTTTTAAGGTCCGAGATTTTTCTCGTCTAGAAGATGTAAGCTCTGATGGTGAGGATGACAATTACGAAGTGGATCTTACTGATGGCGATTCAAATTCAACAGGAACTACTACTGCTAAAAGACCTTCTAAGAAGAAAGCTCGTAGTATATATCAATATTTACTTATTATTTCTTTGATGATTA
This sequence comes from Vicia faba, assembly GCA_948472305.1. NCBI lineage: Eukaryota > Viridiplantae > Streptophyta > Magnoliopsida > Fabales > Fabaceae > Vicia > Vicia faba. The sequence continues at coordinate 1,422,324,057 of OX451738.1, read as the reverse complement.
TGGACTTCATTCATCTGTCTTTGACTGTAATGTTAATTTATATACTGGCTGCAGATAACATGGACCCACTTCCTTTAATGGAAGGCGAAGGAAAATCACTAAGAGTACTTGGTTTTAGTCAAAGTCAGAGAGCTGCTTTCCTTCAAATTTTAATGAGGTTACATTCTAGTTGCTGGTTTATGATTATGTGTAGTCTTTCCCTAACCCTTTAAGGAAGGGTTTTTTCATGGAAATGTTTGCAGTTTATCTCATTTAGTTAGTCAATAACAGGTTTGGGGTCGGCGATTTTGATTGGAAGGAGTTTATTTCTCACATAAAGCAGAAGACTTATGAAGAAATCAAAGAGTAGTAATCTGACTTTCCATTAAAATGTGTCCTATTCTAATTATTAGCTTAGTTTTTTTTGGTAGGGGGGGGAATTAGACGACATTAGGGTTTGGGTAGAAAATAAAGAAATAGTAGCAATATGGATACTGATAAAAATATACTTATGGATTTAATTAGATTGATCTTGAATATACTTGTCTGTCAGTATAGTTGTACAACTTAAGTGCTCATTCAGGAAATTATGATATTATTGGTTGCTATTGAGAGATCCACGCTGGATAGTGATATGGTCTGAACAATGGTTATAAGTGGCTGGCTACCCTCACCATATGAGCTAGCTTTTGGAATTGTGTTAGGTCGAAAGTTCGAAACTCATTTTGAGATTTTATCACCGCCTTTAATCTGTTCGCCACCCACAAATGTCCAGTCCTGCAAACTTCATACCTTCTGGTTCTATATTTAAGAAGAAACATTTAATCTTATAGCTTTGATAGTATATTCCAAATATGATGCTATATTAAATACTCTTGGGGAATGGTAAGATCAACTTATATGGGTAGATGCATAATCAGTTGTACAGTACAGTATGTTATAGTTTTATCCACCACATGGTTTATTAAATATTGTATCTTTAATCATTATTTGCGAGCTGAGTTTGATCTATATATTTTGAACAGGTATGGAACCCTTTTCTTGTCTCATATTGCTGAAGAGATAAATGATTCCCCTACATTCTCAGGTGATAGATCCCTTATTCCTGTGATATTTCTCAGTTAGTTCTCTATATTTTCTATTTACTTCTTTTTCCTCTCTGTTGAAACGTGTCTGTAGATGGTGTTCCAAAAGAAGGATTACGAATACAAGATGTACTTGTTAGAATTGCAGTTCTGCTATTGATAAAGGAAAAAGTAAGTTCTTGAAATAAATTCACTGTATATTAGTTGCTTGTTTTCTTTTTGTATATTATTGTGTCATTATGCTTTCTTACTGCCTCTCACACTTGATTTTGCTGAGAGTTGTGTTAATTCAAATTAGTCATTCCTAGTTAGCCTGTGCAGGAAGTAACTGTGATAGTTAGCATTTTGGAATTTTCTATTATGTTAGTTATGACAGTTAGAGGTTGGTGGGGCTGTTGTAAAGCAGTTAATTCAGTTGCAAGGGACTAGTAAGTGCTAAACTATGTATTAGCGACTTGTATAAACGCACGGCTTTGTTCCATCAGCCTGATTTCTCTCTTTCTTTTCTTTCTTCTGATCTAGTGTGTCTAAGAGAAAGAACAAGTATGTGTTCAAAGTTCAAACAGACTTGACTGCTTGTGTGTCTGATTGTTTCAAAATTAAAAACTCTTTTACCTTGAATTCCTTCCTTGAAATGTTCCCATAAAATTTCATGCTCAAGGTATATTTCATTAGCATTGGTTCTTTAGTTTTTTTTATTAACCTGTTCTTTAGTTTAAACGTTAAAATTTAAAACACAAATTACATTATTTCTAACACTCCTTCTTAAGCTGAAGGATATAGATATTATGTAGCAAGCTTGCTACATATATAAGTTATATGAGGGCCCCATAAGAACTTGATCAATACATTTTCCAATTGATAATTTGAACTATTAAACTATTAAAAATTGTTGCTACTATTTACTATATTTACATTATTTTTACTGTTATTATTTCCTCTAGTTGACAAATATGCTTTCCTCATCTTCAAATATGGAATGACAGGTGAAGTTTGCATCAGAAAAATCTGGTGCTCCACTTTTTTCAGATGACATCTTGTCACACAACATAGGCTTGAAAGTTACAAAGGCGTGGAAGGAAGAGCATGATTTAGTCTTACTGCATTCAATTTTGAAGTATGTCTTTTAAATGCATTGCATCTTTTCAAAATCTGTGTGTGTATGTGCGCGTGCGCTACCCTCCATTTATTTCATTTAATGAAAAAGTATTTTGAATGTTTTTGCATTATTGTAATCTTTACAGGCTATTTTTATTTAATCTAATCCTCTAACATAGTTCTTTTCTATTAAGGTATGGGTATGGAAAGTGGCCAGCTATTGTTGATGATATGGATCTGAATAGTCTGATGGTCATCTGTGAGGAGTTAAATATTCCATTCATAAATATACCACTAGAACAAGTTGGCTCTCATATGCCAAATGGTGCAAATACGACAAATGCGGAATCCACCAGCAATCAGTCTAGGCAAAATAGGGGCAGCGTCATGGCAGTTAAAGGGGCACATGGTTCTTGTGATACTGGGAACCAAGAAAAGTTGCATCAAGAGTCCTCTAAGCTATGTCAATTTAAAGAAATGCAAAGGAAACAAACTGAGTTTGTAAAGAAGAGGTTTCTTCTCTTAGAAAAGTGTATCAATTCTGAGTACCAAAAAGAATATAATGTGAGTATATAAATGCTTCATGGCAAGCAAAATCTTTTTAACACTTTGTTTATTTCTCTCTTTGGAATGCACATGATTTGAGTTGGATATTTAGTTGAATTATATGTTTGTTTCGTTTCGATTTATTTCAGTCATTTATCATCTCAGATTCCAATCTTAATCATAGTGATGTATGCTTATGTTTAACTGACAAGGTTTATTTTACACTTAAGAGGGTAGATCATGTAGTATTATACGTAACATGATTGGTCTCTTCTGAAGATATCTGGACGACTTGCGTGTGGATTGACTAACCATTGAGCTTTGTCTGCAGGATGATATGAAAGCAAGGGAAGGGACTGATAAAGAACTAAAAAATGAACCTACGGCTACAAATGTAGGAAGGCACGTATTAGGGGGGACTCACACCCAAACGATGGCTCAATTGCCTCAATTAGAACCGATAAGTATGAATGATACCTATCTATTGACAGCTTCGTCTCATAGTCAGACCATATCAATTACCTATTTTACATCTGATAATAATATATAAATATGTTTACTGTATGCCATTTTTGTACTTTGGTTCTTTTCTTTCTATGAAGACCATTTGTTACATTTTTCCTTTGCTATCTGCTTACCCAAATCAAAGATTTAATTGTAGTTCTTCCTTTTCTTCTGCAGCTTTTGAAGAAATATGTTCTTCTGTTTGTGATAATGATCCAGATCGGTTGACATTATGTCATCTTTACAATGAGGTAAAAATGTGTTTTTGTTGCCACTCTTTAGCTGTTCTTTCTGTATGCAAGATCCCTGCATGATACAACAAATGGTAGGAAACAGCTATATGCTGAGTATCTTTATCAATTATCTTTCCCGCTGTATTGGCAGATGTGTGATGCTGTGGATTTAGTTCAAGCATCAGATTCTATGGAGAATTTCCATCAACTAGCAACCACTTGTGACCATGTCAACAGAATTCTAACACCAGAAAATCAACCCACTTCAGAGCCAATAGCAAATTCTGATATCAAACCAGATGTTATATCACAGACTGAAGTTTTGGAGCCTGAGTCGCATTTCATCATCTCTCAAGATGAATGCAAATCTAGAGTTAATGGAGTTTGAATTCAAAAAAGAAAGCAAGCAGTTCAAGCCTGATGGAAGAGATTCATGAAAGACATGTCTTCTAGAGACAAGGTGGAGAATGATACCGAGTCAAATGGCATGGCATACCAGAAATCTGATGCGGTGGTAATTTTTTGGGATGATTAGATGCAATACCTGATAGACAGATATTTATGCACCTTTTAGCATATACCTAATAGTAGTAGTATTATATATACCCCCCTCTATTTCAATTGATTGGTTCTTGAAATATTTAAACTTTTAGCAATAAAATTTATGCACTTTTTAGGATTTAAATTTATGATTTTAGTTAAGGTGATATGTCTGGCGACCGATCTTATTTTGCCTTTGTATCGTTCCGTCTTTATTGAACTCTTACCCCCATTGAATTCATGTCTAAATAATTGGTCTGATCTAATGATAGTGTTGTGTTCATGTCTAGCCAAACCTGTCCCTTGTACATTTCTACTTCTAGTAGAAATAAAGTGTCCCTAATGATTCTTCAAATACATACAGAGACCTATATGACCATCCCAAAACAAAACATCCACAAGAAGGCTACACCTAGGAAAAAGGAGGTAAGTGATTAAGGTCCATGCCTATGGCAAGAAAATCTACCTTCACACGGTACAAATAAAAGATATACTGACTAGCTCTGTGAGAACTAGTGGTGTGGTAACAGTTACATCATCTCAAAGCTCCCCATTCCTCCTCATATGCCGTATAACTATAATCCAAAGAATCCTAGCAAGTTTCTAGCAATTTGGGACTGATAATCCGTCACATGTGAGATTGAATCAAACACTCCTTGGAGTGAGGGTAGGAGGGAAAACATGTCAACTATTCTCCAAGAAGGATCTAAGAGCACCATTATCGGCCGTGTCTTATTTGTAAAGCCACACATGTCAGAAAATATTATTTAAAGGCAGTTGCAATGCTTTTAATATACCAACGTTGCTTTCTACAGGAGAAATTAACTTCTGACCTCCATATTATACATGCCACGCATTCAAATAGTATGAAAAAAATAAATTGTCCAGATCTAAATTATTTATCACAAATTTCAAATATGTGACCAACCGGATTTTTAAAATTTTGAGTAATACCAGAAATCTCAAAGGCGATACTGGAAATTTTGTGAACAAGTAAGAATTTACGGTAGATTTGTGAAATTTCTGGTATTTTGTATTTTAAAACATCCGGTATTTTCGTATCAGAAATTTTAAAATATCCGGTATTTTTATTTACCGTTTATACCGGAAATTTTGAAATTTTTGATACGTCACTAAATACCGTAAATTTAGAAATATCCGATAGTTCAATATTTTTTTTTGAAAAATATCGGAAATTTAGAAATTTTCGGTAGATTATATTTTCCTAATATTTTCTTATTTTGCAGTGAGGACCAGAGGTAGAGATGGTTCTATTGCGGGACGAACCACTGATAGAACTGATGCTGAAGCCCGAGCTGACGAGGCGCAAGCTTCAGAGCTACGGGCTGGACGCCGTCCTCCGACCGGTTCTCACCGGAAACGAATGGCTGAACAGCAGGCGCAGTTCTGCGCACCCCGTCGTCGGGGTGTTAGAGTATCCACTGCTGAGGAGATACGGGTTCTTACGGAGGAGGTACATGCTCCCATTGAGGAGGACAGACTCCTACTGAGGAGGTATAGACTCCGTTGTAATACACTTCTGCCTTAATCAGAAATTGAGGAAAAGACATTTTTTTGAGATGTATCTTCTCTATAACACATGCCTCTATTTATATAAATGGTGATGCATTCTAGACCACACAAATGTGTCGGTGTAATCAGAACCATCTAAATATGTCAGCAAAATCTCAGCCGTTGTAATCAGAGCCATTTAAAAAATCATATTTTTATAACTACCGGAAATTTACGTATATCGGAAATTTTGTAGGGGTGTACCAAAAATTTGTGTGGTACCGGAAATTTCAATTTTTCTAATAGAAATTTTATCTGAAATAGTGTGCATCTCATCCAAGAGTAAAAGTGGAATAAAAAAAATAAAGAGTGACATATTTAATTTAGAGAGTGACATGTTAGTTTCTCTTTTTGCAGCCACAATGCTTTGTCAGGTTTTGAAATTTATTTCTCTTTTAACCAGTAATTCAGTGACATGGAGTATATTGTAAGATTAATAGGACTCATTTTATAGTTTTGAATGAGTGGTTTGAATATTTGTAAAATATAAATTAGTTGTTTAAATAATTGAAAAGTATGAAGATATATATTGAATGTGTTTCATTTATACCATCAAATTGAGTGACACGATGAAGTTGGAAAATTGATGCCCCATATTTGGAGTTGGGTTACAATAGGTAGACAATTGTGGCATATGTACAGTAAAGAAACAACTTAACACAGGAGGGAATAATGATAAATAAAGATGATCTCACGATAACAATTTTAGATAATTCCATTCAAACAAACAAAATGCATTTTAATTCACACAAATTGTAAGAATTTTGGATCATAAATATAATATTATATGTATTATGTCTATTATTTAATTAATCAAAATTAAAGTGATCTAATTGATATTAAGTCTATGACTAAAGACATATATGTCATGAAATATTATTGTGTAGATAGATAAATCAATATCTAATTTGATAAGAGGTCGAATTAGAATATTGAAAACGAAGAAATAATCCTACGATTATTTATATGAATTACGGTCTTCATTTATAGAGCGATTGACAAAATATGGTGTATTAGAATTCTCTCTTCATTCCCATCAGAAGAGATTTAAAAAATCTTAAGAAACTCTACAAATCAAAATATCACACACTTGAATTCTAGTATAGATTTAAGGGATATGAGTTGATGGCGTATTTGACTCATAGGGACTAGTTTATAGTTTTGTTCTTTGTTTCTATAAATCATAAGATTATGAATAGATTTCACAAATGATATTAAAACCATCCATATTTGATTCAATTGAATTTTAAAAACTTTAAAAATTAGGGTTCCAAATTAGGATTTTTTTGGTCTTCCTATTTGTGTAAGGATTTTTCGGCTTGCCCTCATTTTTCTTATAGGTTAGCTGCTTTGAACCAATAAAGATTCAAGTAGTTTATATCTCGAATTCTTCATTTTTTTATCTTGAATGCATGCTGGTGCTCATATATAAAATGATTATAGAAATATGGTGTCATATAATGAGTTTACTTTATATTGGAATGTGTAGTATGCTTGCATACACCAAGGAAAGATACATTTCTTATTTTGGTATGTTGAGGTTAATTTAGTGAATTTTTTTTTGGAATAATTAGATATTAAAAAAAATCATAAATAATTATGTTTTAGAGAAAATTACGTGAATAACTATGTTTCAGAAAATTCTAAAAGGGAGGAGTCAACTCAGTTGGCGCATGCACTTAACATTTTCCCCTAGGCGCCATCTCACTTGGCGCATGCTCTCTCATTTAGTCAAGTGAGATGGCGCATGCACTTTAAAAGTGAATGGAAGCGCCATCTCACTTGACTCCTAGGGAAAAATACATTTTTATAAATAATTTGTCCGTTTCTGCGTCATTCTTCACACTTTCTCGCACTGCCCTCTTATTTTTTTCTCTGTTATTTGCGCGATGACATCGCTCATGATTTTTATCAAAAATAGTTACGTTATTTTCTCGGTCACAAAACCTCCGATGAAAATGAAATTCTGGCACATTCACTCCATGGAGCGTCTGAAGAGGGAGTTGATGCGATGGCTAGAGGGAGACATCGAGGATGGGGAACAAATTAGAAGGATTCAGTGAAGAAGAACAGCCACCTCACCTGCGAAAGGAAGACCTAATTTTTGGTTGGAGGAAGTCAAAACAGACATCGACGTAATGTTGATGATGCATGAGTCAGATGCAATTGTTTTAACGATTGTAATTTCATAGACGGTTTATCGTGTTTTATTTGTTGTTCGCGCAAGGTTTATTGTAATAAATGTTGTTAATGAAAACCCCTAATGTTTACAACTTAAAAAAGTAAAGATGTTTTGTAATACAATTTTTATGTGGTTGATCCAGTAGCCTGAGTCAAACACTTTTTGCGATTGTGTCTGACCTGACGACATAAACCATACTTTCTTTCCAACTTGTCAAGGGAGTCCATTTCAGTTGTGATACGCTTACTTTTGGGACGACCCTTTTTATTCTTTCACATTTGATCATTGTGCCATACTATTTCACCGTGGTATGCAGGCCAATAATCAGGTTTTGTTACCAAAGAGAAGCTGTTGTTGTATACGTTGAGCAAGGTTTCAGATTTGTAAATGGGAGACAGAAGTTGTAATGCGTCTTGATGAGTACAGGCCAATAATCAGGTTTTGTTACCAAAGAGAAGCTGTTGTTGTATACGTTGAGCAAGGTTTCAGATTTGTAAATGGGAGACAGAAGTTGTAATGCGTCTTGATGAGTATAGGCACACGCAACAATGATATGAGAGCAAGGCATACGAAATGCTTGAAACTTACCACAATTGCACCAACGAGAAGGTAGTATAACCCTATACTCTTGTCTTGGCAGACCCTCGTTATGGTTGATAGTCTCTTTGACAATGAAGTTGTGGCTGTGTCAGTCGAACCATATAAATAGATGGGTGTTGGCTTTGACACTTTCTGCCTTAATATGATTCATGCAACTTTCACTCCATAGTTGTCCAGATTGCAACACAACATTCCATATTTCACCTCTTTTGGCAAACAACATAGCCATCCTAAAATATGTTGATTTAACCAAAGCAGATACTGGAAGGTTTCGTATTCCTTTGAATACCCCGTTCATGGATTCAATTAGATTTGTGGTTATGTGGTCCCATCTTTTTCAATTATCGTATGACCTAGTCCATTTTCTACCGGAATGTTATCGATCCACCTACAGGCGTCCGGATTTGACAAACGGATCTCGTTGGGATAATATTGGAACGTAGGTTGTGTCAATGCATATCCTGCATTCATAACCGCTTTCCTAGAGATTTGTCTTTGATCTCCCTCGTTAAATTTTAGACGATATGTCTAATGTAATAGACATGCGTAGAAGGAGGGTCATGCCAACCGTTTGCAGGATTGTTGTATGCACTTTCAATAGATGCATATCTATCAGAGATCAAATAAAGATCTGGTTGAGGAGCCACGTGTGTTCGGAGATTCTTGAGAAAGAAGCTCCAAGCACCACTAGTCTCTCCCTCGACCAGGGCAAAGGCAATTGGGAAAATGTTGTTGTTGCCATCTTGTGCATCTGCCATCAGTAGCGTGCCTTTGTATTTCCCATACAACCAAGTCCCATCAATTTGAATAATTAGTTTGCATGACGTAAACCATGTGATGCAATGTTGAAAAGCCCAAAAAACTCGACTGAATATTCTATTTTCGGTGATTTGACTACCATCTGGGGCGTACGCTGGCAGTGTTTCCAAAATATAAACAGTACTCAGAGAATAAGTTTGAAGTGCATTCAGGTAGCGAGGAAGTTCTTTGTATGACTCCTCCCAATTTCCATATACCTTTTCAATCGCCTTGGTCTTTGCTAACCACGCCTTTCGGTAAGACGAAGTATAGTTAAATACCATAGTGACGTGGGAGATTATGGTTTTCACCTTAAATGATGGATCGTTGCTGACGAGGAGTAGGATTTCTTGACATATGAGATCATAATTTAGTTTCCGATGATGCTGTGATTGAGTAGAACTGACACACGTGTGGGTGGACATAAAACCTATGACCCAATAATCACCTCTTAATCTGTATGATGCAGTGAGCTTGAACATACAATCCTGGTGGATACACTTGATCTTGTACCTTTCTGGATTTACACGACCTACCTTAAAATCGATCGAGTTGAGCATGTGAAATTTTTTTATGGCTCGGATACATTCTTCTCTATTATGAAATTTGTCTTTCTCTTTTAAGTTTTCATCAGACTGCATATACAGATTGAAAAATAAATCAGATGACAGTTCATCTTCGCCCATGTTGAAGTTTGTCATGTGCAGAGGTGGTGTGTAGATCTCATTTGAAGGTATACTAGGTATCCCATCGTCTTCGGAATCATCGTTGAACATGTCGTCAAACTCCAACTCGTCATCTTCTTCTTCTTCGTCAACGACATCTACTTCTGCTTGTTCGGTCTCCATAGGATCAACCACTTGTGACAGCTGAGGATCTCGCAGTATAATGTACAACTCAATAGAGTCGTACCCAAAATACTCATGATTGGAAAACATATTCTGAAGGTCCTCGTCATCTTGAACCTCAACCTTATAAAATATTATTTGGTTGTTACTAAAAAAATCAAATTATGATAAAAGATTTGTGTCACGGGACCTCGTCCAAGTTTGGCCTCCAATCGTTTTTTGAAATACAAGAAATTGGCTTTCATGTTTAAACAAAATCAGATGTTCTCAGTGTCTCTAAACAAAAACCCATAGGTGGGACAAATGTATGTCTCACCGTTGAAATGTGCACTGATCACATATTGGGGTGTAGAGGCCATTGTGTATGACTGTTTGGAGGTTTGAAGGTTTAAAGGTTTAAAGGTTTGAAGGTTTGAAGGTTTGAAGGTTTAAGTGTTTGATTGTTTGAGTCTTTGAGTTAATTGCTTGAATTTTTTAATGTTCTAATGTTTGAGTGATTAAGTGTAGAAGTGTTTTGATAAATGTAGGATTAAATAGGTTGTACCGAATTTAAATAAACCAACAGTAAGCAACCTCTAATTCGCCACCCTTCACGTCCAATCGTGTTACATGCATGCAGAGATGCCTTCCCAAAGGTTGTCACTTAGCCTGCACCTATACTGCAACCCATGCCACCTCTTATTCGCCAACAGGGATGGCGACACCTTTCATTTTTATACTCATTCGCCAAGTCCAATGGAGCCTCCCTTCACGTCCAATCGTGTTACATGCATGCAGAGATGCCTTCCCCAAGGCTGCCACATAGCCTGCACCTACACTGCAAGAGTGACACTTATCATGCATGCATGCACCCACCAACCACCTTACTTACTCTGATAAAATTTTTCCTATAAATACAGAGCCTCACATACTTCTATTGCATCCACAATCGTCTCACTCTCTGCTACAAACTCTTTCATAATCTCAGACAATTTCAAACTCTTTCATAATCTCAGACAATTTCAACAATGGATCTTCTCACAATGGGCGATTCTCATAGAAGCACAAGGGACAACATTGCAGCGTTTGTAAGTTTCTTGTATACTTATACATTTTTCATACTTCTATCAATGCTTTATTCATCTTATCGACTCTTACACTTTTTACATTCTTAACTTAGGATACTAAAAGATTTAGAATCCGGTCACACAACTACCTTGCTTCTGACCCGTTGATCGTACCCTATCTCGAATACACAGGTTTCACAAATGTTATAAAGATCTCCAACTGCACGATTGATTCAAAATTCATACTTGAATTGTTGGAAAGGTGGAGACCAGAGACCCATACATTTCATCTACCAATAGGTGAATATACCGTTACACTAGAGGACGTGTACATGTTATTGGGTCTCCCTGTCGACGGTAAGGCGGTTAACGGGTCGGTTCAACAACCAATTCTCTGTGTGAAGAATTGTTGGGCAGGTATATGGTTGAAGGTGGTGGTGCGAGAGGTCAGGGTATACTACTTACTGAGCTAAAAAATCATTATGCGACTCTGGAATTGAACGAAAATTCCTCCGAGCTAGATAAGGTAATAAAAGCTAGAAATTATATAATGATACTATTTGGAACCTTTTTATTTCCCGAAAGTATGGGAAATAGTGTAAATTTTATGTATTTAAATTTACTTAGAGACTTCGAAAAAACTAGAAAGTATAGTTAGGGTTCTGCTGTTTTAGCCCATCTATACAATTCCTTGTGTAAAAATGCAATCAAGGAAAATGTACATTTTATGGCTGCACTTTTTTACTTTAAGCCTGGGGTTGGTGGAGAATGGAGTCCCTAAACCCCATCAACAACAACACATTCATTTTCTCATATGCAACAAAGTAAGTCATTAACTTATATCATTTATTATTATTCATCTTTTCACCAAATATATGATAAAAATAAAATATTTTTCAATTCCTTTAGGTACTGAGTGAGGTGTATGGATTACGGCAAGAATCCAAGATTCAATGTCGCTCTATACCGCAATCTATTGGATCACCTTGGCCCAGATGATGTACGTCATACCTTTCAACTTTTCTACTTTTAAATTATTTATTTATTACGTTTTTATTAAGCTGATTTAACTTTATCTGCAGTTTGTCTGGAGACCATATTTGGGTTTGGACCATGAACCAAACTTCGAGGATGCAGCAATTTGGAGCGCAAAGACTGTAATCATACGATTCAATGTTGTGGAGATGCACCACAACGACCGTGTCAAGATGCAGTTTGGAATGCATCAAGAGATACCATGCGATCCAACTTGTCTGTCCCTGTGGCATCTCAAAAGGGTCGACGCCCAATGGGGTCTTACCAACTGGAAAGATTTTGCTCCAGAATGGTGTAAGATGTGGCAGAGGCGTCACCGACATGTCTTGCAATTCCCAGTTTTCCTTAACCATGATAATATGCGACACACAGATCAATATTTAGCTTGGTACAGATCGATTAGTGCCCCAGAAATGCACGTGTCTCATCCAAGGTATTTGGTTGACCCACGAACACAATGGGCACAACCCTCATTTCCCCAACAACAAACCCAACACACATCAACCTCCCACCAACCTCCCCGAAAAATAGAACCATAAACACCTAACCACAATCACCACCGCAATACGATTACACCCACATGCCCCACAACCAACCCCAATCACCACCTCAGTACCAATACCCCCATATGCCTCACACCTAACCACAACGTCAATCACAATACCAATATACCCGCATACTCCACACACAATTCCAGTCTTCTACATATATCCCAATATGGGCCCCTCAACATCTAACCTTAGCCCTGATCTGGGATTGTCCAAAGATTATGAACCAACCGACCCAACTTACCATCAACCACCACATCACCAAAGCACCCAACATTCTCAATACCAAAAACCCCAAGATTCATTTCCTTTCTACCCCCCGTACTCAGACGACCAGTGCTACAGACCAACCATGGAACCCCACCCACCACCAACACGACCAAACTTTGAGGGTATGGGTAACCAATTGTACCAAAGCGAATCTTCTAGACATGGAGATCTGACCGATTTCATGAATCCGGAGCGCATTGACTTCGCTGGACCATTGACTCAGCCACAACAGGAAACACGACGAAACCCAACACGGGAAAGGCGAGGACGGGGATGTGGAACCGGAGGTCATTACCGGGTTCTGGGAGACCACTGATTAATCTGTATTTTTTTATGTAATCGTTATGTGTGTAATCATATTATGTAAATAAAAAGTCAATTTTCTTGATCCTATATCGTTTACGTAACATACCGCATTTAAAATAAAAAACGCGAAAAATTATCTGCCATTTGCACCAAGGCGCCATCTCACTTGGCTTAGGGAAAACCTTTTACACATAGGCGTCAAGTGAGATGGCGCCTCCCCTTTAAAATAAGGTGCATGCGCCAACTGGGTTGGCTCCTCCCTTATGGGGTTTTCTGAAACATGGTTATTTATGTAATTTTCTCCGAAACATAGTTATTTGCGAATGTTTTTTTAATACCTAGTTATTCTAAAAAAATATTCTAATTTAGTTTCAGTACATAGAAATATTTGGTGGTTATACTCAACTGTAACTACTAACATTGTTTTAATATAGGGTTGTATGAATTACCATAAACTAAATGATGTTGAAAATGTATCTATATTGGAGATGGCAAGTCGATAGAGGTAAAAGCTATAGAGCATTTTATATTATTATTATATACATGATTTTATTTAGATTTGAAAGAGACTTTTGTGGTACCGTCATTAAGACAAAATTTAATTCGGTTTCTTATTTGGACAAATTAGGTTATTTGTGTTCATTAGGAAATAATATGTTCAAGTTGTCTTTTAATTTAGATAGATTTAAATACAATTTTAGTCTCTATATTTATTTTATTTTAAACTCTTAAGCCCCCTTTTAAAAATTCAGCTTTTTAGTTTCTATAGCAAACTTTTTCTGAAATTCTTTGGCCCCTCCCCATTTTTGTGTATGTGACATCAAAAATTTCTGGCGTGGCCCAGACTTGATGGTGCCACGTCACTTAATGAGTTGACCCAGATAATAAATTAAATTTTTAATATTAAAAATTACTGAAAATCAATTAATTATTAACAAAATTAAAAAAAAACTATTTTTCCTTTAAATTTCTCATCTTCTCCTTCGTACCCTAATCCCTAATTTCATCCATTGCAACTCATATTCACCTTCAAGTTGTTTTCCTTGCCAAAATCTATAATCCCTAATTTCATTTTCTCCATGAAGTCGTGTTCACTCGTTTCCAAGCTTCGTTTCATCATCTCCTTCAATAATGCCTCAATTTTCGTAAGCTACTAATCAAAAGAGATATTCCTCTATCCGATAGGAGTGTAGATGTGATTTTGGTGCACCATTGATGAAAACATAGATATATAAACTCATGTCGTCATTTTTATGGATGTGGAACATATAAGGTAATAATGTTATATTGTTTTTCCATTTAAACTTAAATCTCAGTGTTTCAGAAGTGCTCATACCTTGTATTTCCTCTGTATTCTTTGTAGAGTCATGGACACAAAAGGTGCAGTCACTTTGTTTGGGATAAAAAGAGATGACCCTACGATCTTTTTAACAGAGGGCCTTTTCTAAAACGTCCCCACGTTCGAGGGACATGACTGTTTCTCGAGGCAACAAGTGAGATTACCCTAGAGGTGCAGGTGTGAAAAGTGTTTTTATTTTAGTTAATTTATCTTGCATTAGATTAGTTATTGTTTACTTTTATTCTTCCCATACAATCCTATTAAGCTAAATAGTTATAAGGAAAGTGATAAATGCAAAAAATAAAGGCAGAAATTAAAGATTCATACGCTATTACAAGGCTTCGGGAGTGGGGGTACAAGTAATAAAATGTGGAGGAAATAGAAACTTAATTAACTATTACAAACTATAAGCAGTTACAATAATCGGAAAAAATGCGAAAACAGTAAAATACGCGAAACGGTAACAAGGAAAAGGAAAAGGAAATTGTTTTGTGATTTTTGATAGAAAAATATTTGATGACTAACCTAAAAACCTAATTAATTTTAATTAATTAATAAAAATAATTGATTAATTTAAACAAACCCTAAATTGATTTTGATTAAAAAGCAAGTTTAGTGAAAAACCCTAAAAAAACTAAGTTAATTGATTAAATGAAAACCTAAAAATTAATTAGGGTTAATTAAATTAAAAAAACCTAAAAATAAAGTGAAATTAAAAAGAAGGTTTAAAAGCTAAACATAATTAGAGTTTGTTAAGAAAATGTTTTATGGTTAAGTGAAATTAGGGTTATAAGGTAAAAGAAGAAAAAGGGTTAGAAAATAGAGAAAACCATAAAATTGTCAGGGGGCGGGTGTTGAAACCACACTCTTGGAACTTCCAGCCAGTCTGTTCACCACCAGGCCGAGCGTGCCTTGGTGCTAGTAAGGCGCACATCACTCAACATATGATCAATCTGCATTAATTCCTTAAATAAACAAAACAAATTGTAAAATATGAGGATCGAACCCACGTTGTGCGACAGGTATACCTTAATGCGTGTTCTTTAATCGCTGAGGCAGTGATACATCCGGTATATAAAACAAACCAATATAAATATAATATAAGAATGATGCCTGAACCGGAGAGACGCCGGAGCCCTAGTTCCGATTGTCTTCTCCGGTTGCCTTTTTTTGCCAAAACCTGCAAAATATAAGAGGTTAGCAAGCCAAAAACACCCTATCCCCCTAAATCGAGGGTTGTGAGTTCAATGGGATACTTATTTAGAGCTAAAATGGCCTGATTTAAGAGTTATGGTGAAAACGACCCGGGTCGGTGCTAACATGGTGTTTTACGATTTCGATTGCATGGGACCTCCATGATGGTTCTATCCTGCACTATCAAACCTCATGAATACGTTAACGACATTAGTATGTGTTAAAGCAAACAGAAAATCAAAAATACAATTTTCGCAAAAGTATGAAATCGGAGATGCAATGTAATGGTGTTTCATGCATTTTGGACCATCAAACTTGATCTAATCTTACCCTATATGATTGCTGGGAATGAATGGAGTGGCCGTTTTGTAGTGAAAGGGCTTGTGATAAGGGTTTGAAGGTTTTAGGGTTCTTGAAAAAAACTTGAGATTTTTGACAAGTTTCTTGAGGCAAGGTTTTTCTTTTTGGGTCCCCTTCTTGATGTCTGAATGAAGAGCATATATAGAGAGAAATTAGGCCAGATCAAGGGTGGGCTTGGACCTTTGTAAGAAGATATGATTCTATCTTATTTATTTTGACTTTAATTTAATAAAAATAAAAATTAAAAAAAACAAAAAAACCAAGGGGTGTTTGAATAAGTTCTGAGGTGTATGAGGAGTGAAATACACGTTTGGATTTTTAAAACAATGGCACAATAGTCCAAAATACCAAGTTTCCTCAATTTGAACTTTATGCATTTGCCCAAAATTTCCCAACTTGAACTGGTCATAACTCTATCAATTTTAATCTTTTGAAGGTGATCTTAGACTTTTTGGAAATCTCAAGATGTCCTTTACAATACTTATTTTGATAAATTTTGCATTTGGAGACATTATCTTGATGTAAGTTTCCTTGAGAAAAAGTGTCTTTTCGTTGACTTTTGAAATGACTTGCAATGTATGGGCTCATATCTCTTAAATGAAGAATTTTTTGGACTTGAGCTTAGAGATACGAAGTAGTAGGGAATTTAATTTCCTTTAAAATGATCTTTGGTTGGAGAAATAATGATGAAGCATGTGAAATTTATGCTTGGTCAAAGTTCAGTCGACTTCTCCTAAGGAAACCCTAATTTGGCAACTTTTGACTTTTGATGATTTGAGGGCTTTTCTTGGGGAATCATGATCAAACCTTGACCAAATGATGAATATGACTTCAAAATATTGGTGTTGACCAAAAATCTTTAAAGTTGACTGTATGTTGACCACATTTGACTTTTTACCCAATATAGTTGATTTTCAGTCATCTGAGCAACTAACTGAGCAAACTTGTGATGCAAGGCTTGAAACTTGACATGAGAATTCTTGAAGACATATGAAGAACCATGAAAACCACTTGAAACCTTAGAAACCCAAACTTCCTTATGAAAGATGAAACCCTAGTTGTGGACTCATTGCTTAGGAGGAGAATTTGTCTGATAATTCTTGAGCAACCTTGAGCATTTGAGAAACCTAGGAGAATGTTTTGAATAAAATGAGAGGGAAAATTTTAGGGTACAACAACTGCCCCTGTTCAATCTTCTTAAACTTGAAGAGTTAGATTGCCATGTCCGCCATTCGTGATCTGAAGGTGGAAGAGGATTGAACACTTAAGTGCCTAGAAATTTGCACTCGCCTGTGTAAGAGGTAACACTGTTGATTAATAATACTACTTGAATGGGCTTAAAGATACCATTCAGAAGAGGTGACGGAATGTCGTCAGAGATGGGCTTATAGATTCTATCTAAAGTAGCTATTGATGGAAGTATCAGAATGAGTCTACACTTGACTGTATCTGAAGAATGCTTTCCAGAATGAACCTCTGGGGAGGATATTTGAGTAACTGCTTATTAGACTTAGTTTCTACTTGTCATGTAGATAGTCACCTTGTCATGTTTCGGGAATTGATCTACAATCTGCTTTTTATTGGTAAACTTGTAATGTTTCAGGAATTCATACCACCTGGCCATGTCGATAGTTTCCCCGTCCTATTTCGAGAGTTAATCTTTTCCTGGTTATAAAGATAGTTTCCCCGTCTTGTTTCGGGAGTTAATCTTTGACCTGCTTTCTATTGGTAAGCCCGTCTTGTTTTGGGAATCATATCGTCTGGTCGTACATATAATTATCCCGTCTTGTTTCACGAATTAATCTCGGACCTGATCATACAGATAATTGACTCATCTTGTTTTGGGAATTAATCTGCGACCTGTTTGAAAATTGTTGATGATATTCGTCTTTGTAGACTTTACCTAAAAAGATAGAGTTAGTCTTTATGCAACATCATGATGTATGTGATGCATTGTGAAATGATGCTCTCAAAATAAATGATAATGTTATATGCATTTCGATATGCATATGCTATGATGTATTGTGAAATGATATCCTCAAAGTAAATGAGATTGTGTTATATGCATTTTGTATGCATATGCTATGATATTTGTATATGATGTATGAATGTGAGATATCGTTGAAGCGCATTGGTAGCTTTGTATAACATCTATGATTAGGAAAATAAATCCCTGACTGCTGCTGGGGATAAAGAATATGAATCTTCAATCTTGTTTAGAATGTGTCTTCTGGGGATCCCTGCTTGTTGTTTGAGGAAACTTTGTTGGGGAATATTGACTTCTGCTTAGGGATAGAAGAGTTCAAGAACATTGGTCGTTCATCGCTCTACTGGGGAATTTAGCTCTTATATACCCTGACTGGGGATAATAGTGATGGATAAATTTATGGGGTGTTGTCTGACCGAGTTTCTGATATGGATTCTGAATCTTCTAGGGAGGATAAAGTTAAATGATATATGGTCCGATTTCATATTCCGTAGCAACTCTCTGGGAATAGCATCCTGGATTGTCCCTTGCTACAGAGAGGAATTTTGCCGGTGATATGTAGTTAGTCAGAGTAATAGACTCAAGCTGGGGAGACTGAATTCTGTTGGGGAAATAAATCCTATTGGAGAAATAACCCTGCTGGAGAAATACTCTGCTGAGGAGATGAGCCCTGTTGGAGAAGAGAATTCTGCAGGGGATTTTATAGTTTTGGAGAAATAAACTCAGCTGGGGAAGAGAATTATGCTGATGACATAATTTTTGATGAGGATTGGGACTCCGTAGTTTGGAGACACTGTAGGGGAAAAGATCATACTCCTTTATCCGCTAGGGGGAGTCTGCTGGAAGATGTCCCAATTCCTGTCTTGAAAGCATATTAGACTTGCAGGGGAATGTGTCTTTGTCAGGAATGAGCTTATGAAGATAGCTCTATGGGTATTTTTGGATGACTTGAACGTTATCCTAACTCCTAGAGTCTTGAGTAAATGATTATTCCTATTTTTATGCATACATTTGATAACAATAATCGTATTCATATGCATATGTTCATTCAATTTAGTCATTGGATGTTTTTGCGAACAAAACAGAAAAAGAAAAATAAAATTTGAATTTGAAATTGTATTTGTATTGATAATTTGCCTATAAACAGGAGGTTCTTGTACAAAGAGACGAAAATCCTAGTAAGAGGAAGTCGTCGTAAAGAATGAAAAAGAGTATAAAGTGAAAACAAAACATATAGCTATGTGTAAATAATCTCGTCGAGTTTCAACTCTATTATTGCCCCTATGTCTTCAGACATCTCATTTCTCGCTATTTGAAGAAGTTAACTGAATTGATCTGTACCATTTGAACTTGTCGTTGGTAGTAAAGCTTGTTGTAAGGAGATGATCCAACAGGACATAGTCATATGCTTTGATCTCTAACTTTTTGTTGGACCTCCCTTTCGGGTTTTTAGTCCATCGGGATACCCTTTTTTGCCTAAGCCTCCTTTTCAGATTTTCGACTTGCCTGGTGTACAATCTTATTAGCGGCTTCCACTGCGTCATTCATCTTTGGTCGATAAGGAGAATATTTATGGTGCTTGATCTTAAACTGCGTGCATAGTTCCGTAATCATAGTATTATTAAGATTGGTACCGTTATCCGTGATAATCCTTTCAGGGATACCATACTATTGTACCCCAAAATTTGCCCTCTCTTTTCCACAAGAAATCACAGCTTTGGGCTTTTCCTGACTTTTCAGATTGGCTCAAGAATCATTCAAGCAGACTTTTTTTTATCAGTCTATCCAAATTAGGGTTTTCATGGACTCTGGAACAGTTCAAGCAGATTGCTAGGGTTTGGTTGAGTTTGGCTCAGGGTTTGATAAGGCAGGCGCTTCTTTGACAGTAAATCGAGAATTAGGGTTTGCACGCGCATTTTCAGAAGAATTTGAATCCACAATGTCTTAATTAACTATCACATGGTTGTGATGTTTGTTCAAGATTTCTGTCTAAGCATCTGGGATAAAAGCTGAAGCATTTTGTGATACGGTGGGAGAACTGACTTAGGTTTTGCGTTTGTTTTCGCAAATGTTTCAGTTTAGCAAGAGTCGCCACCGACTTTTTATTTTATCCTAAGGAAAGGTTAAAAAGCACAGGAAAAACCTTTGAGATGTTTTCATGGGTTCGGGGAGTAGATTATAGAAAGGGAAGGTATTAGCACCCTTTCTATCCATGGTTATCCATGGGCTCTTAGTTACTTGCTTAGATCACTTGCCTTACATTTTCAATTGTTTAAAATGGTGCTTTGTGTGTGGGTTTGAAAATGTTTTGAAAAAGATGCCTTGTCTAGGCAACCCTTGTAACAATTCTTTACTCGAATGTTTTATAAAAGGTGTTTGTCTTTTTGAAAAGATGTTTCAAGGTTTTGAAAGTTGTTTTTGAAAGTTGTGTTTGTGTTTTGAAAAATGGCAAGGATTTGTTTTGCAAGTTGGTCAAGTAACCAAGAGCTATCTACCATAAATTTCTCAAAGATCTTTCCTATGTTTTAACCCTTTTAACAGTATTGTTCCGCCATTGTATTTGGTGGACAATCTTGTGTTAGGATGTTAACGGGACGGGCGCGGGTCATCGTTTAGACCATGAATGCAATGGTGCCAAGTGTCTTTGGCAATTTTTCCTTCAAGGGACTTGATCATTTTTTAGGCAACTTGAGAAAGCGTCATCGAGGGACTATGATCATTTTGATTTGTTTTGTTTTTCCAAAGACACTCAACATGCAACATGGCCCATTATTGAAGGCAACAAGTGGAGTAACCCTAAGGGTGCAAGTGTGATTGGCGTTGTCCATTTTCATGCTTTTTTGTCTTTGTATTAGGTCAAGCTATTTGTTATTTGATTTTTTTGCATACAAACCCTAGGTCTATCATGGCATAATTAGAAAGCTTTTAAATGCGGGAATTTAAAGTTCTAAATTATTACAACATAATTATGGGGATGGGGGTACAAATGTTTGAATGGGGGATATTTAGCAAGAAATTAAATCTAGAACTATTACATCCATATTGAATATACAAGTTATTTAATTGTACAATAATTAAATAAATACAACAAATATGCAAAATGTATTATGCACAAAAATGTTTTTTTATGTATGTAAAAGTATTTTTCAATGTAAAATATAAACAAAATAAAAAGTCAATTTTTTTGGATATTTTCATGGTTTAGGGCAAAACCCTAGTTTTCTAAGTAAATAGTATTTGTTAATTATATTATATACAATATTTGTTAATTATATACAAAAAATAAAAAAGAAGTATATTGTGAAAAAAAGTATTTTTGATGTCATATATTAATAAAAATAAAAAAGGTATTATTTTTACATTTTTATCCTAAATATTTAATAAAATATGTATAAGTATTTATATTATATATTAAATATACTAAATATATATAAAAATGAAATATTAATTATTTATAAAAAAAAAGTATATTTTTAGAATTTTTTTTCCAAAATGTAAACAAAAAATAATAACTAAAAAATATATTTTTGTATTATTTTTTAGTGTTATAAATAAAAGTATAAATATTTATTTATATGTACAAGTTTAAATAAAACAAATAAATTCCAAATAAATGCAAAAATGGGTGAAAAAAATATTTTTAATATTTTTAATATTTGAGCAAAAAATAATAAGTCAGAATCAAAAATAAAAAATCAAAAATGATTAAAAAAACACACAATGGGCCAGGGGGGTGCAAAATGAAAAAAGGGGTGCAAAAAGCAGGTTGACTCAGGTCCAGTCCAAGTCAACTCTGTCTTCAACCTCCAGCACATGTTTGAACAAGAAAACGCGCGCTTCCTTCTCCATCTGCTATCTCTTGATTCTTTGACTTTTAACAAAAACTTACAACATCAATAATGTAGAGCATCAAGTCACGATTTCAAACATATAAAAAAGTTCTTCTAACTCTCAGAAACGAGGGAGAATTTCTCCATCCCCAATTTCTGACCTAAGTTTTCTTCCATGTTCAGGTCCAAAATTCTCTTAGCACACACAATATAAATGAAAAGTAATTACATGGATGGCTTCAGGGCTATGAATAGAACATGCTTTCTTCACAAACTTAAGCCTAACTATGCCTGGATAGAGAGATAAAAGTTCAAATTTTTACCTGTTCAGCTTGAGTCATGTACAGCAATGGAGGTATCTTCAATGGAGTTTGAGGACTTGTACAGCTTGCCTGAGGTCCAAGGATGCTTCCTCTATGCTTGGTGTGCCTTGAATCCTTCTGAATCAAGCTATGGAAGTCAACCTGCAAAACTGAAAAGTAAAAATGGCAAACTTGGATATGGATGTTATAGTTTGTGTTCAATGCTTGGGATAGCTTTAATGGATGATATGGATCATGTTTGAACTCTTTTTAGCCAAAATGCACGAATGGAAATGTTTGTGGAAGTCAAGTTGCAGAAGGGACTCTGTTTTTGCAGTAAGAGGGTGTTTCTGTGAATGAGGAGGTTTGAGGGATGGTTTGGTCGTGTTTCAAACTTAGTTTGATGTCTGGAAAATGTTCATGAAGTTTGTTTTGGCTTGTGTTGACAGGAGATCCAAGTTTTATATCTTTTGCAATGTTTCTTCTTATCTAAGCAAAGAAAATGCAAGTTGGGTTATAGGCCAATGTAGGCCCCTCAAGCATGCTGCATACTTTGTTCTTGATCAGTGGGATTTGTCTACAAACTTGTGCCTAAAAGATCTGGCTTGTACCTCTTTGATTTGTGAATTTGACATAAAGTGGACCTTTTCAAAAATGGCAAAATTGCTTTTTCCATTTAAAGATTAATCTTGCATGTAATGGTTAAATACACAAAATAAGACTTAAACACAAAGGTTAAGAATTTAATTATTGAGTGTGAAGAGGATTAGAGGCCTGTAATCTAGCTTGTGCAAGCTGACTTGAAAAATGCCAATGTATGAACATGCCTTTGGTTATGAACAAAAGTGACTTTTGCCCAACTTTACCAATTCGATTCTCCATAACCACAAGGGTGTTTGATGAGTTCTTGGACAATTTGGAAAGCTTGGAATGTGTAATACAATCCATATTTGTAATGAAAATTGAAATTCCAAGTGGAACCATGTGAAAAGTGGCCATGAAGTTGGGCAAAAATCCTGCCTAGAATAGGTCAAAATTTTTCTAAGTTAAGAATGTTTTGCACCCTTGTTCCAAAAATCATAACTTGATCTACAAGCTTCTTTTGAGGAAACTTTGTGAATAAAAGTTGTATATTTTGCAATGTACTACAACTTTCATGTTTTGAGTTTTGCTTGAATCCAAATTTATCTTTATGAAAAGATGGGACAAAGTTAGGAAAAAATAAGGAAATTTCATAACTTAGAAAATTTCTAAGTTATGAAATTTCTTCATTTTAAACCCTAATTTGCAATTTTGGGTTTCTTGATGAACAAGTTACATAATTTGACATGTCTTGATGAAAAATGAATCTTGGCACTTGATTTTGACCAAAAAGTCAAAGTTTGACTTTTCAGTATACAGTCAAATTTTGATCAGTTGACTGGAAAATTCATCTGTCAATCTTGTGCATTTGGGACCTTTTGAACTTGTTGAATGTGTCAAGACAATGCCATTGAGTCCTTGAGTCCATATGTGAGCTTGGTTTGCCATTGGTTAGGTCAAACAGTCAAAAATTGCCTTTGTGCAGTCAAAACCCTAAAAATGACCATTTTGCCCTTTTGGTGATCTGATCAAATTTCTTGTGGAATTGTGATCCAAACTTGACCAAATTGTTAATATGAGTTCATAATGTTGATGTGGGTCAAAAATCATGAGGTTTGACTGTCAATTGGCCACAATTGACTTTTCCCCCAATACAACTGATTTCTAGGTCAACTGTCTAATTGACTGGGCAAAGATTGGAATCAAGGCTTGAAACTTGGTATGGATAAACTTATGAGTACAACATGAAGCATGAAAGTCACTTTGGGCATTTTAGGTCAAAACATCTTGGTGCAAACTCAAACCCTAATTTGGGTCAACAGTGCAAGGAGGAGTCTTGAGCAGAGCAAACCCTAACTTGATCTTGAGCTCCAAGAGTCTTGTGGTGAGAAAATATTGAAGAAATGAGAGGGCAAATTTTGGGGTACAACAGTTGCCCCTGTTCAATCTTCTTGCACCTGAAGAGTTAGATTGGCAGGTTTGCCTTTCACGTCTCGAAGGTAAAAGGAGATTGGACACTAGAGTGCCCTTAAATTTGCACTCGTAAGAACAATGAATGCGGGAATGGGCTTAGAGATGCCATTTGGAGATGGGCTTAAAAGATGCCATCTAGAGATGGGCTTAAAAGATGCCATCTAGAGGGGCTTAAAAGATGCCATCTAGAGGGGTGACAGGATCTTGTCGGGGATGGGCTTAAAGATGCCATCTGGAATGAGTATCAGAAAGGTGTCCATGTTTTAGAACATCTCTGAACTGGGGGTCTTGAATAAGCAATGGATTGATATCCGTGTTTGGAGAATCCGTAAACTGTTTTCAAAAGTTGAAGTTGAATAAGCAATAGAGTAGCATCCGTTGTTGGGAAGCGTCCGTAAACTGTTTTCAAAAGTTGAGAAGAATCTGAACAAGCGATAGGTTAACATCCGTTACTGGAGAACCCGTGAACTATTTTAAGAAGTCTTGAAGTTGAATAAACAATAGAGTAGCATCCGTTGTTGGGAAGCGTCCGTAAACTGTTTTCAAAAGTTGAGAAGAATCTGAACAAGCGATAGGTTAACATCCGTTACTGGAGAACCCGTGAACTGTTTTCAAAAGTCTTGAAGTTGAATAAGAAATAGAGCAACATCCGTTGTTGGGAAGCGTCCGTAAACTGTTTTCAAAAGTTGAGAAGAATCTGAACAAGCGATAGGTTAACATCCGTTACTGGAGAACCCGTGAACTGTTTTCAGAAGTCTTGAAGTTGAATAAGCAATAGAGCAGCATCCGTTGTTGGGAAGCGTCTGTAAACTATTTTCAAAAGTTAAGTCTGAAAAAGCGATAGATTAACATCCGTTGTTGGGAAGAATCTGTAAACTGTTTTCAAAAGTCTTGAAGTTGAATAAGCAATAGAGCAGCATCCGTTGTTGGGAAGCGTCCGTAAATTGTTTTCAAAAGTTGAGTCTGAACAAGCGATAGATTAACATCCGTTTTTGGGAAGAATCCGTAAACTGTTTTCAGAGGTTTGAAGAATCTGAACAAGCGATAGGTTAACATCCGTTACTGGAGAACCCGTGAACTGTTTTCAGAAGTTGAGTCTGAACAAGCGATAGATTAACATTCATTTTTGGGAAGAATCCGTAAACTATTTTCAGAGGTTTGAAGAATCTGAACAAGCGATAGGTTAACATCCGTTACTGGAGAACCCGTGAACTGTTTTCAGAAGTCTTGAAGAAGAATCTGAACAAGCGATAGGTTAACATCCGTTACTGGAGAACCCGTGAACTGTTTCCAGAAGTCTTGTAGTTGAATAGGAACCAGTGTAGGGTTGCCTGATGATGAGTCAGTGTGAAACTGCATCTGGATGAATCTGGAATAAGTATCAGAATGTCGCCATGTCTGGGTCACATCTGAACTATTTATAGAAAGACTCTCAGAAGATGATGATCTTTGTCTGTCGACTGATCTTTCCTGAAAAGGTAAATAGTTAGTTGTATGCAATGTCATGATGCATGATGCAATGTATGTTATATCAATGTTTATGATATGAATGTAATGAATGCGCATGTAAGCTGATGAGCTATCTTGCTGAGGATAGATGAATCCTGGATGGCTGGAGATAAAAGAATCTTGACTGCTGCCAGGGAAAGTGAGTCCTTGACTGCTGCAGGGGATTGCAAGGATCTTTGATTGCTGAAGATGAGACATCCTTGTTGACTACTGCTGGAGAATCAAGAGCTTGGGTTGTATGCAAATCTACTAGGGATTCCTGTCCTGAGGAGATCTTCACTGGGGAATATCTGAATATCCTGTGAGGAACTGAGAATGAGAGTCTTCATTCTGCTTGGGGAATGCAAGATCTTCAATTGTTGAGGGATCTTAGGACCACTGCTGGGGATTGGAATTCCTTGGTGACTTGCAGGGTAAGAGAATTCTGATGATCTCTACTGGGGCGTCCAGAATCTGGTAGACTCATGCTGGAGAAGTATGACTGAGAATCTTCAGTTTGGTGGGAAGTACCTCTATGGGGAGAAGGTTTACTAGTCTGGTTCCGCTGGGGATTGATAGTTGGAAATTTTAGCTCAGCTGGGGATTGGATTTTCAGATTTTAAGGCTCCACTGGGGATTCTGAAATTTAACTCTGAGGGGAATGGAGTTCTAGAAGGCTCTCTGGCTGAGGAAATCAGTTTTGAGAAAGCTTTTGTTCTGCTGGAGATCCTGAAGTTTAATTCTGCTAGGGATTCCTTCTGAAAGGGCATCAAGATATCTACCTGTACCTTCAACCTAACATCAATCCTCTTTCTTGATTTGTAAGGAAAATGATTACGTTCACATGCATATGCCTATTTAACAAAACATTGGACGTTTCTCAAATAAAACATAAGTGTAGAAAAGCAAAAGGAAGACGGAGCAAATTTCTGTATTTGGAAAAGTATTTGTATTAACTTTCTATGAGTATATTTGTACAAAGGAGACAGTCACCCTAGTAAGAGGATGTCGTCGTAAAAATTGAAAAATTTATACAAAAGAAAGATGGCTATGTGAAACAATTCCATGGGATCCCCATTCTGCTATAGCCTTCACAGCTTTAAATATCTGTCCATTCAATGCTTCGTCCGCCGACGACTGGATTGATCAGAAGCTTGGAGCTGGTTGATGAAGAGATTATCCTTAAAGTGATCCGAAGAGACACAGTCATACGCTTTAATTCCCTAACTTTTGCCTGAATCGCCCTTTCGGGTTTTCGATCCACCGGGAAACCCTTTTTTGCCCAAGCCGCCCTTTCGGGTTTTCAACTTGCTGGGTGTGCAATTTTTTGTTTTATCCCTAATTTTTGCCTGAACCGCCCTTCCGGGTTTTCGGTTCACCGGGATGCCTATTTTTGCCCAAGCTGCCCTTTCGGGTTTTCGACTTGTCGGGTTATTTTATGCGTAGTATCTTTTGACTATGTCTGCGTTCGCAGGGTGCGGCAAATCATCGCCGTCCATGGTGGTCAGAATCATTACACCACCATAAAATATGCTCTTGATCACAAATGGTCCTTCGTATGTAGGAGTCCATTTGCCCCTGGGATCACTTTGCGGTAAGATAATCCGTTTGATTACGAGATCTCCAACTTGATATACTTGACGTCTGACTTTCTTGTTGAAAGCCTTGATCATCCGTTTTTGATACGTCTGACCATGGCAAACAGCAGCGAGTCGTTTCTCGTCGATCAAATTGAGTTAATCAAGTCGGGTCTGAATCCAATCATCTTCATTCAAACCTACGTCTTTCATAATCCTTAAGGAAGGAATTTGAACTTCCATGGGTAAGACAGCTTCCATGTCATATACCAAAGAAAATGGGGTTGCCCCTATTGAAGTACGTGCCGTGGTACAGTATCCATGCAGAGAAAATGGTAACATCTCATGCCAGTCTTTGTAAGTGACTGTCATTTTCTGAATGATCTTCTTGATGTTTTTGTTCGCAGCTTCAACAGCACCGTTCATCTTCGGCCGATAGGGAGATGAATTGTGATGATAAATCTTGAACTGTTCGCACAATGCGGTGATCATAGTATTATTCAGATTTGTACCGTTGTCTGTGATGATCCTGTCGGGGACACCATACCGGCATATGAGGTTTTGCTTGATGAAGCGGGCAACCACATTTTTAGTAACAGAGGCGAAGGAAGCTGCTTCGACCCACTTGGTGAAATAGTCAATAGCGACCCAGATGAAGCGATGTCCATTGGACGCTGTGGGCTTGATCTCTCCAATCATGTCAATGCCCCACATTGAAAATGGCCAAGGAGCTGTCAGAATGTTGAGAGGAACAGGAGGAATATGAATCTTGTCAGCGTAGACTTGACATTTGTGGCAAGTACGGAAATGTTGATGGCAGTCAGCTTCCATGGTAGACCAGTAATAGCCTGCCCTTAGGATCTTCTTAGCCATTGTATGCCCGCTCAAGTGGGTGCCAAACGTACCGTTGTGTATCTCAGTCATGATTAACTCTGCTTCAGCTTTATCCACACATCAGAGTAAAACACAATCATGACTACGCTTATAGAGGATGCCGTTGCTCAGGAAGAACTTGGCAGCAAACTTCCTTAGGAACTTCTTGTCATTTACGGAAGCTCCTTCGGGATATTCTCTAGTCTGGAGATACCTTTTGATTTCGTGAAACCAGGGTTGTTCCACTACTTCTTCGGTATTAATCTCATGACAATGCGCAGGTTCATGCATTCGCTCGATGGTGATTTGGGGAGCCTCGTTATCCCAGTTGAGTTTAAACATGGAAGACATTGTAGCCAGAGCATCTGCTAGCTGATTCTCTTCTCGCGGGAAATGCTCAAAGGTAATTTGCTCGAAATGAGGCAACAATGTCAGGGCATGTTTTTTGTATGGGATAAGATTAGGATGTTTGGTATCCCACTCTCCTTTGATTTGACTGATAACCAAAGCCGAGTCTCCAAATACAACTAAAGATTTGATCCCCAAGTTTACAGCAGCCTTGAGACCAAAGATGCAAGCTTCATATTCAGCCATGTTGTTGGTGCAGCTGAAGAAAAGTCAGGCCGTGAAAGGTGTGTGGCAACCTTCCGGGGAAATGAGTACCGCACCGATACCGTTTCCAAGTGCATTTGAAGCACCATCAAAGTACAGGGTCCATCGGGATCCTTTTTCAGGTCCGTCATATGGTCCGTTACCTTCAATGTTGTCCAAGTTCATGATGTCCTCGTCCGGGAAGTCGAATCTCATGGATTGATAATCTTCGATAGCTTGATGAGCTAGATGGTCAGCTAGTACACTCCCTTTTATAGCTTTTTGGGTGGTGTACTGGATGTCATACTCAGTCAGGATCATTTGCCATCTAGCAATTCTTCCAGATAAAGCAGGCTTTTCGAAGATATACTTGATAGGATCCATTTTGGAAATCAACAGAGTGGTATGAGTCAGCAAATACTGCCTTAGTCGGTGAGCAGCCCATACCAAAGCGCAACAAGTTTTCTCGAGTAGTGAGTAGCAAGTCTCACAGTCCGTAAACTTTTTGCTAAGGTAATAAATAGCATGCTCTTTTCGACCAGACTCGTCATGCTGGCCCAACACGCACCCCATTGAGTTATCCAACACGGTCAGATACATGATCAGCGGCCTTCCTTCGACGGGTGGCATCAGAATAGGAGGTTCTAGCAAATACTCCTTGATCTTATCAAAAGCAGCTTGGCAATCACCGTTCCATTCGACTACCTGATCTTTCTTCAATAGTTTGAAAATTGGCTCACAGGTAGACGTCAGATGAGAGATGAATCTGGCAATATAGTTCAAGCGCCCCAAGAACCCTCTAACCTCCTTTTCAGTACGGGGAGCAGGCATTTCTCGTATAGCTTTCACTTTTGCTGGATCGACTTCAATGCCTTTGTTGCTGACAATAAATCCTAGAAGTTTACCAGACCTAACTCCAAAAGTACACTTACTTGGATTCAGCCTGAGCTTGTATTCTTTCAACCTGGCAAACAGCTTCTGCAAATGTTCAAGGTGTTCCTCCTCTGTTTGTGATCGAGCTATCATGTCGTCTACGTAAACTTCGATCTCATGATGTATCATATCATGAAATAAAGCTACCATGGCGCGTTGATAAGTTGCCCCTGCGTTCTTCAGTCCGAACGGCATCACCTTGTAGCAGAAGGTACCCCATTGCGTAACAAAGGTTGTTTTCTCCATGTCCTCGGGGGCCATTTTAATCTGGTTATAGCCCGAGAATCCATCCATGAAGGAAAACACCTTGTGCTGAGCTGTGTTGTCAATCAAAATGTCAATGTGTGGTAGCGGAAAATCATCTTTAGGACTAGCCCTATTCAAATCCCGGTAGTCCACACACATTCTAACCTTGCCTTCTTTTTTAGGTACTGGCACAATGTTAGCAACCCATTGTGGATAGGATGTAACAACCAGAAAGCCAGTGTTGAATTGCTTCATTACTTCTGCTTTAATCTTCTCAGACATGTCGGGCCTCATTCGGCGGACTTTTTGCTTGATCGGTGGACAACCCTCTCTTGTAGGGAGACGGTGAACCACTATATCTGTGTCTAAACCCGGCATGTCTTCATAAGACCAGGCGAAGATTTCAACATATTCATTCAACAGCTATATCAAGCGCTCCTTGACAATTGGCTCCAGACTGGAACCCACTTGTACTTCTTTCTGGTCTTCCTCTGTTCCTAAGTTGATAGTTTCCAACAACTCTTCATGAGGCAAGATGGCCCTTTCTTCTTGCCGTAGAAGTCTGGCTAGCTCTCCTGGTACTTCACAATCTTCGTCATCTTCATACTCAGCCTGATTGACCATATCTTCAGAGTTATTGAAGGACATAGCAGAATAGTCACCCATAGAATCCAGGGTGGATGGGTACCTGCATTTGTGAGCGTGGGTGTGTGTAAGGGATAGCCATCCTTAAACAAACAAAAATGCAAAAGGAAAGAAAATGAACACAGTAGTTTATCAATGAAAAACGTCCAATGAATCATTAAACATGGCATATGAATATGAAGATAATCAAAACCCTTACAAATGGACCTACATGCCCCGGGCAAGGCATGAGGTGAAAAAGTAGCGTGCAGATTGTTCAAAAGTAATTATTACAAACCAACAGGAAATGTTTGACAAATAATTACTGATTAATAAAAGTAATGGGGACGAAGTCTTTTGCCTCCCAATTGCGTAGTCCCCCTTCGATGGTTGGGAAGATCCAATCTTCAATGTTGG
Source organism: Vicia faba (assembly GCA_948472305.1). NCBI lineage: Eukaryota > Viridiplantae > Streptophyta > Magnoliopsida > Fabales > Fabaceae > Vicia > Vicia faba. The sequence continues at coordinate 1,422,293,051 of OX451738.1, read as the reverse complement.
CCTCTTCGTCTTCACCTTCCAAAGCATTGATTCCATAAGGAGAAATCTTGATAGGTGTTCTTTCAACTTTTGAGCGGCGCATAGCTTTCTGCCCTGCAGCAGTGAATCCTAAACCAAACTTGTCTGTTTTGTGAGGAATATCAGGCAACTGACCCCATGTTGAGCTCTTCCCTTCCTTCATTGCAGCCTTTGCGTCTTTTAGGGATGCCATCCTGGCCACCTGCTTGGGTACTTCAGCTACCGCTTTTGCTACTGCCACCTTAGGAGAGACTTCCTCAAAGTGCTGGAATGGTGTTTCAATGAATTCACCCTCCACCTCTACATACCGAAAGGAGTTCAGGTGGCTGATCATATATTCCTCCTCACCGTGAACGGTTATGATTTTTCCTTTGACAAGGTATTTCAGCATTTGATGTAGAGAGGATGTGGCCGCGCCAGCATTATGTATCCATGGCCTCCCTAGCAAGAAAGAGTATGAGGGACGGATGTCCATCACATAGAAAGTTGAAGGGAACACTTCAGTGCCTACCTTAATGGGAATGTCAACCTCCCCATGTACCATTCTCTTTGACCCGTCAAATGCCCTTACAATGATATTACTTGGCCTTAACTCCAAGCCTTCACAATCCAATCGGTCGAGAGCCTTCTTAGGCAGCACATTCAGAGAAGAACCAGTGTCGACCAAAACATGGGTCAGAGTAGTTCCTTGGCATTCTACTGACACATGTAATGCGTCATTGTGATTTCTTCCTTTTGGAGTCAGGCCAGCATCCGAGAAACCCAGGCCGTTGTCTGCGGTAAGGCTGGCCACGCAATCTTGGAATTGGTCGGCTGAGGTTTCCTGGGGCACATGGGCTGTCTTCAGAAATTTTATCAATGCTTTGGCGTGCGCCTCTGAACAAAGCAGTAATGCTAACATGGAGATCTTCGAGGGGGTTTGCCCTAGTTGCTCTACCACGTCATAATCACTCTTTTTAATTATTTTCAGAATCTCCTCCATCTCTTTCTTAGAGGTTTTGGGGATGACCAAAGGTTGAGCCCTCGTCCTGACGAGCTCATCTTGGATCCCTTTCCCCTTATCAGCAGAAGTAGGAGGGACAACAACAAGAATAGCAGCTTCTTCAATCAACGGAGTTCTTGCGGAAAGTTTTATCGGTGAAGGAGTAACTTTGGCAGCAGCTGAGGGTCCAAAGATTGCCTTTGGGGGGAAATCTCTGGAGAAAATATTCTCCCACTTCGGGTGATCTTGCTTGTACCGACAATGTTTCCAATACCGGCATCTTCTTCATCAGAGCTTTCCTCGGTTATCTCAACTTGTTTAACACCATGGTAGTAGATTTCTCCACCGTAATTCCATGGTATTGATTTGTCAGAAATGTAGGGGACAGGCCCTGGCATGGTTATTTTCAAGGGAACAATCTTTGTAGAGGATGTAATCTTAACAGGCTTTTTGACGGCCTTGGAAAGATTGGTGGAAATAGTGATTATTGAAACATCTTCGATAAGGGTTGGAATAGCAGGAATCTTTTCGAATAGAATTTGTTGACTGTCCATCAGGCCTTGGATGCCTTTCTTCAGCAATGGACAGTCGATTGGTAGAGAGGAACAACAGTAGCAATCTTCTTTACATCCTGGGAAAATCCCAGCCTTCAACAGATTTAACTTGATTTTTAACAACGGAGTCATCAGGTCATCGACATCAGAAACATACAGATCTTCTTCAATAGCATGGACATTGCGACCATGCTTTGGCATTGGAGCGGATATTACGTTTGGCTTCTCTGGAGCATCGAACTCAACCTCTTTCGCCTCTATCAAGTCTTGAATTTTATGCTTAAGCGCCCAGCAATCGTTGGTGTCGTGCCCGACGCTGTTAGAATGATAGGCGCATTTAGCATTGGGATGATAATATGGGGAAGATGTGTTCACATTTTTTGGTGCCTCTTTGATAGTGGCGAGATTTAACTTCAACAAATGGGGAAGAACTTGTGCGGACGTCATATTAATGTGGGTGAACTTCCGTTGTGGCCGTTCCACCCGTTGCTGATTTGGTCTGGACTGATTGTAACAAGGCTGATCATTTGATGGATTTTGGATCATCACGGCCCCCACATTCGGCCGGCGCTCAGTTCTTCCCGATCTTCTCTGAGAGTACACAACAGTCGTTTCCTTCTTCGCCGGAAATGATTTCTTAACAGTTGTAGATGCAGAGGCATCCTTTTGAATCTTCCCATTCTTAATACCGGCTTCCACCCGTTCGCCAGTCAGAATCAATTCAGTAAACCCTGCGGAAGAGCTCCCGATCAAATGGTTGAAGAACGGGCCAAATAGGGTCCCTAAGAACATATCAACTAGTTCTCTATCAGAAAGAGGTGTCTGCACTCTTCCGGCCAAGTCGCGCCATTTCTGGGTGTATTCTTTGAATCCTTCATCTGAGGCCATCCCCATACTCTGTAGCTGAGTACGGGTTGGCGCCAAGTCAGAGTTATATTGATACTGGCGATAAAAGGCAGCTACCAAGTCTTCCCAACTATGTATCTCTGACCTCTCAAGCTTGTAGAACCAGTCTAGCTGTGTACCAGACAGGCTATCTTGGAAGAAGTGTACCCAAAGATTTATGTCGGATGTATGAGGTTGAATTCTTCTGACGTACGACCTTAAGTGCATCTTCGGGCAAGACAGCCCGTCATACTTTGCAAAAATTGGCACCTTAAACTTTGGAGGGATCACAATTCCAGCAATCAATCCCAATCTTCGAAATCTAACCCGGGAACCCTTTGCAGCTCCATAGCTACCAGCCTATCCTCCAGGTTTTTGTATTTGTTGTCCGCTGGCGGGTATTGTTGCTCTGAGTAGTTTTCATCTTCTTCAGCCTCTTCCTCTTCAGCTTCGGATTCAGAAGGTAGCGCAACCCCTTTTCCTTTACCGGTCCCCTCATCAGATGTGGAGGGGAATTCAAGAACTCTTCTGGCTTCATTCTCAAACCTTCTTCCCAGGGTAGCCACCCCGACTCTTTTCTTATTCTTTTTCACTTTTTCCTGCTCTTTATTCCCAAGCAGTGCTTTTAGATCTTCCTGACCCTTTGCCAAGGTCATTAGGAGTTGTTGAAACTGTGAGTTTTGTGACTGCAGGTCTTTGACCGTCTGTTCGAGATCCATCTTACTGAAATAAACAGCAGAAAGATAAGGAAACCTGGTGTGGAGACCTGTTTATGCACATGATGAATGATATGTTTATTTATGCAATGCATTCAAGGATTTAAAAATTCAAAATTGTTGCAAATAAAAAGAACACACGTCATATTAATAAGAAGAAATTTTGTCAGTACATAAATGCCCCATGTTCCAAATATTACAAAAACTTCTTAATGTAAAAAGACATTGCGCATCCTCTTTGGTGCGATGTAAGTGTTGAGGGTCTCCTCCTCGTGAAGTCGGCGGGTAAGCTCCAGAACCTTCTTCTCACTGGCGTAGAAGCTGGCTTCAAAAGTATTCCGTTCCTCCTTGAGTTGGATCCAACTCTTCTGCATCTCCTCCCATGATGTTGGCATGTCTGGATATAGGATGGTGTAGGGAACCTCTCCTTCCTTAACAAGCTCTTTAATAAAAGGGAGAATATGAGGGTAAGGCATCATTAGACTCTGGGCTCGGGTTCGTACCCACTTGAGATAAGGCTCAAGAGGGATGGAGTTCTTGTGCCCCAGTGTCTTGCTATCTACCTTGTTAGGCATCCTCCAAGCTCTGATGAATCTTTGGCGAAGTCCTTGCGCATCGTTGTCGAAGTTAAAAACCAGGTCAGGAATCAGCATATCATGAGGGCCATCCCTCCGTGCATATCCAAATTGTCTCAAAGCTAGACAAGGGTTGTAGGTAATGCCTCCCCTAATGCCAAGTAATGGAACATTAGGGAACTCTCCACAACGATCGACGATGATGACATTTTCTCTAGACCGAGAACACCAATGTACATCAGAGTGTGTGAGGGTCATCAATCGTTGTAACCACCTTAAGCCTTGGTCATTCTTCAAAACAGATTGTGGAAGGTGCAAAATAAACCACCTTGCAAGGAGAGGAGTACATCACATGAGAACACCTCTCTTTCTCATTGTTCGTGTGTAAAATGAGTGGAGGATGTCCCCAAGCAATGTTGGTATGGGATTCCTGGATAGGAAAATCTTGACGGAGTTGACATCTATAAGCTGGTCAGGATTTGGGAACAAGACCAACCCATAAATGAGGAGTGCCACAATTTCTTCAAAGGCTTGTATATCCAATGAATTCCAACACTCTTGTGCCTTCTCAAACAAGAATTTTGCCAAGAAGCCTTTGACACCACTTCTAGTTTCCCAATGCCCCTTGATGTCAGATGGTTGCAAGTGTAGTGCTTGAGCAACATCTTCAGGCTTTGGTTCTTTTTCCGTACCTTTGTAGGGTAGTTGATTAAGAATAGGAATTCTCAGGAGTTGAGAAAATTCCTCCAAAGTAGGCACCAATTGGTAGTCGGGGAATGTGAAACAGTGGTGAAGGGGGTCAAAGAACTGGAACAACACTTTCACCATGTCCTCTTCAATGCTGGTGTTGACTAAGCTGAGAAATCTACCATGTCTTTCACTGAAGAGAGAGCTTTCTGGAATTCTGGATGTGAGCTCCTTGAGTTGAGGAGGGATTCTCACAAGGTTGACTTGGATAGTTTTCCTGCGAAGAATTTCCATGACCTACAAAACAAGAACAAAGATGAAGATCCAAATCCTTGAAATGGTTAGTGGATGCATATGATGCTTTATGATGTTCATGATGTACGCGCAAACATATGTACAAGCAAATCACACAAAACCCTAGTTTCAGGCTTGCATGGGGTTTCATAGGTAAGTAACCTCTTGAGTGTAGTTGGCTTAAAAACCTGTCCTATAAATAGTAACCGGGTTCTAAGGAGCTCAATATCATTGGATTGTTTTCCATGTTCATTGTTTTGGTTTAGCCACTTAACTAGCGACCAAAATATTCCAAGAAAACAACCCTCAATGAGTGTAGTATCGAGTATCTACCAACTTCGGACTGCACCAAAGCCGGTCATCTCACTACCCCTAATAAAAGGCCAAGATGGTCAAGTAAGGTTCTAGGTCATTAGTGCTTAGTGACATCACTCAGCGGCCCCGTACTCTCCTTGATTGAACTCAAGGGTTACCAGTACTCACAAATATGTCGCACTAATATAGCTATTGCTTCAACCGTGTCGGTATACCCCGCACAGTTTCCACAAAGTATTGCTATCTATGAATGTTTCCCCAAATCCGGGTGTAGGATTTCAAGCCCAAACAAGAGAACCAAGATGTAAAGCAATCAAAGCAAACAATTAGTCATGCAAAAGGGTGATCTAAGCCCTAAGGTTACTCCACTTTTAAATATTTTCCCCAGTAGAGTCTCCAGTTCTGTGATACGGTGGGAGAACTGACTTAGGTTTTGCGTTTGTTTTCACAAATGTTTCGGTTTAGCAAGAGTCGCCACCGACTTTTTATTTTATCCTAAGGAAAGGTTAAAAAGCACAGGAAAAACCTTTGAGATGTTTTCATGGGTTCGGGGAGTAGATTATAGAAAGGGAAGGTATTAGCACCCTTTCTATCCATGGTTATCCATGGGCTCTTAGTTACTTTCTTAGATCACTTGCCTTGCATTTTCAATTGTTTGAAATGGTGCTTTGTGTGTGGGTTTGAAAATGTTTTGAAAAAGATGCCTTGTCTAGGCAACCCTTGTAACAATTCTTTACTCGAATGTTTTACAAAAGGTGTTTGTCTTTTTGAAAATATGTTTCAAGGTTTTGAAAGTTGTTTTTGAAAGTTGTGTTTGTGTTTTGAAAAATGGCAAGGATTTGTTTTGCAAGTTGGTCAAGTAACCAAGAGCTATCTACCCTAAATTTCTCAAAGATCTTTCCTATGTTTTAACCCTTTTAACAGTATTGTTCCGCCATTGTATTTGGTGGACAATCTTGTGTTAGGATGTTAACGGGACGGGCGCGGGTCATCGTTTAGACCATGAATGCAATGGTGCCAAGTGTCTTTGGCAATTTTTCCTTCAAGGGACTTGATCATTTTTTAGGCAACTTGAGAAAGCGTCATCGAGGGACTATGATCATTTTGATTTGTTTTGTTTTGCCAAAGACACTCAACATGCAACATGGCCCATTATTGAAGGCAACAAGTGGAGTAACCCTAAGGGTGCAAGTGTGATTGGCGTTGTCCATTTTCATGCTTTTTTGTCTTTGTATTAGGTCAAGCTATTTGTTATTTGATTTTTTTGCATACAAACCCTAGGTCTATCATGGCATAATTAGAAAGCTTTTAAATGTGGGAATTTAAAGTTCTAAATTATTACAACATAATTATGGGGATGGGGGTACAAATGTTTGAATGGGGGATATTTAGCAAGAAATTAAATCTAGAACTATTACATCCATATTGAATATACAAGTTATTTAATTGTATAATAATTAAATAAATACAACAAATATGCAAAATGTATTATGCACAAAAATGTTTTTTATGTATGTAAAAGTATTTTTCAATGTAAAATATAAACAAAATAAAAAGTCAATTTTTTTGGATATTTTCATGGTTTAGGGCAAAACCCTAGTTTTCTAAGTAAATAGTATTTGTTAATTATATTATATACAATATTTGTTAATTATATACAAAAAATAAAAAAGAAGTATATTGTGAAAAAAAGTATTTTTGATGTCATATATTAATAAAAATAAAAAGGTATTATTTTTACATTTTTATCCTAAATATTTAATAAAATATGTATAAGTATTTATATTATATATTAAATATACTAAATATATACAAAAATGAAATATTAATTATTTATATAAAAAAAGTATATTTTTAGAATTTTTTTTCCAAAATGTAAACAAAAAATAATAACTAAAAAATATATTTTTGTATTATTTTTTAGTGTTATAAATAAAAGTATAAATATTTATTTATATGTACAAGTTTAAATAAAACAAATAAATTCTAAATAAATGCAAAAATGGGTGAAAAAATATTTTTAATATTTTTTATATTTGAGCAAAAAATAATAAGTCAGAATCAAAAAGAAAAAAAAATCAAAAATGATTAAAAAAACACACAATGGGCCAGGGGGGTGCAAAATGAAAAAAAGGGGTGCAAAAAGCAGGTTGACTCAGGCCCAGCCCAAGTCAACTCTGTCTTCAACCTCCAACACATGTTTGAACAAGAAAACGCGCGCTTCCTTCTCCATCTGCTATCTCTTGATTCTTTGACTTTTAACAAAAACTTACAACATCAATAATGTAGAGCATCAAGTCACGATTTCAAACATATAAAAAAGTTGTTCTAACTCTCAGAAACGAGGGAGAATTTCTCCATCCCCAATTTCTGACCTAAGTTTTCTTCCATGTTCAGGTCCAAAATTCTCTTAGCACACACAATATAAATGAAAAGTAATTACATGGATGGCTTCAGGGCTATGAATAGAACATACTTTCTTCACAAACTTAAGCCTAACTATGCCTGGATAGAGAGATAGAAGTTCAAATTTTTACTTGTTCAGCTTGAGTCGTGTACAACAATGGAGGTATCTTCAATGGAGTTTGAGGACTTGTACAGCTTGCCTGAGGTCCAAGGATGCTTCCTCTATGCTTGGTGTGCCTTGAATCCTTCTGAATCAAGCTATGGAAGTCAACCTGCAAAACTGAAAAGTAAAAATGGAAAACTTGGATATGGATGTTATAGTTTGTGTTCAATGCTTGGGATAGCTTTAATGGATGATATGGAACATGTTTGAACTCTTTTTAGCCAAAATGCACGAATGGAAATGTTTGTGGAAGTCAAGTTGCAGAAGGGACTCTGTTTTTGCAGCAAGAGGGTGTTTCTGTGAATGAGGAGGTTTGAGGGATGGTTTGGTCGTGTTTCAAACTTGGTTTGATGTCTGGAAAATGTTCATGAAGTTTGTTTTGGCTTGTGTTGACAGGAGATCCAAGTTTTATATCTTTTGCAATGTTTCTTCTTATCTAAGCAAAGAAAATGCAAGTTGGGTTATAGGCCAATGCAGGCCCCTCAAGCATGCTGCATACTTTGTTCTTGATCAGTGGGATTTGTCCACAAAATTGTGCCTAAAAGATCTGGCTTGTACCTCTTTGATTTGTGAATTTGACATAAAGTGGACCTTTTCAAAAATGGCAAAATTGCTTTTTCCATTTAAAGATTAATCTTGCATGTAATGGTTAAATACACAAAATAAGACTTAAACACAAAGGTTAAGAATTTAATTATTGAGTGTGAAGAGGATTAGAGGCTTGTAATCTAGCTTGTGCAAGCTGACTTGAAAAATGCCAATGTATGAACATGCCTTTGGTTATGAACAAAAGTGACTTTTGCCCAACTTTACCAATTCGATTCTCCATAACCACAAGGGTGTTTGATGAGTTATTGGACAATTTGGAAAGCTTGTAATGTGTAATACAATCCATCTTTGTAATGAAAATTGAAATTCCAAGTGGAACCATGTGAAAAGTGGCCATGAAGTTGGGCAAAAATCCTGCCTAGAATAGGTCAAAATTTTTCTAAGTTAAGAATGTTTTGCACCCTTGTTCCAAAAATCATAACTTGAGCTACAAGCTTCTTTTGAGGAAACTTTGTGAATCAAAGTTGTAGATTTTGCAATGGACTACAACTTTCATGTTTTGAGTTTTGTTTGAATCCAAATGTATCTTTATAAAAAAATGGGACAAAGTTAGGAAAAAATAAGGAAATTTCATAACTTAGAAAATTTCTAAGTTATGAAATTTCTTCATTTTAAACCCTAATTTGCAATTTTGGGTTTCTTGATGAACAAGTTTCATAATTTGACATGTCTTGATGAAAAATGAATCTTGGCACTTGATTTTGACCAAAAAGTCAAAGTTTGACTTTTCAGTATACAGTCAAATTTTGATCACTTGACTGGAAAATTCATCTGTCAATCTTGTGCATTTGGGACCTTTTGAACTTGTTGAATGTGTCAAGACAATGCCATTGAGTCCTTGAGTCCATATGTGAGCTTGGTTTGCCCTTGGTTAGGTCAAACAGTCAAAAATTGCCTTTGTGCAGTCAAAACCCTAAAAATGACCATTTTGCCCTTTTGGTGATCTGATCAAATTTCTTGTGGAATTGTGATCCAAACTTGACCAAATGGTTCATATGAGTTCATAATGTTGATGTGGGCCAAAAATCATGAGGTTTGACTGTCAATTGGCCACAATTGACTTTTCCCCAAATACAGCTGATTTCTAGGTCAACTGTCCAATTGACTGGGCAAAGATTGGAATCAAGGCTTGAAACTTGGTATGGATAAACTTATGAGTCCAACATGAAGCATGAAAGTCACTTTGGGTATTTTAGGTTAAAACATCTTGGTGCAAACTCAAACCCTAATTTGGGTCAACAGTGCAAGGAGGAGTCTTGAGCAGAGCAAACCCTAACTTGATCTTGATCTCTAAGAGTCTTGTGGTGAGAAAATATTGAAGAAATGAGAGGGCAAATTTTGGGGTACAACACATTTGAATCGAGAATTTGCAGTGTTTGGTTTAATCAGTAAAATGAAAGACATGTGGACATTTGTTTTGTTTAACTGTGCAATGCTTTTGATTATTCGGAACGCCAGACGTTTATTGATTATTTATCATTGCTAAGTTAAAATTATTGGATATTTTCCAGTTATTATAATTCAAGAAATATAAATAATTAAATAAAAAATTGAAGAGTTAATTGAAAGAGAATTAACTGAACAAGGATTATTTGTATTCATTTTTTAATTGTTTGTTACAGATATTATTTGAACACTGTAAATTTATTTACAGTTGTTTACATTAATATCATTACAATGATTAAAAATAAATTGAAACTATATCCTAAATCTATCCTAAACCTTCATCTTCTACTGATGCTCCCTATTGCTCAATTAATTTTTATCTGCAAAAACAAAGAAAAAGAAATAAGTCAAATGCAGATGAAATAAAAAGACAGACAGATATTTAAAAAACTCATCATTAAAAGTGATTGGCCAGAATCAGTTGTTCGCCCTCTCTGCAAATCACAAGAAAATTCTTGGTTCACAAAGAGGGATAGAAAATGTTTGCAAGCAATTAAATGTACAAGGCTGCATAATTTCAAATTGCAAAGTGTCAACAAAGGCAAACTGAATATGCCAAACAAGCTACAAAGTTCAAACTGAACAAACAATGCACAAAGGCAAACTGAACTGCACAAATTGCAAATTAAAAAATGCCTAACCAAGTCCAATGTCAACTAAACTGTCCAAAAGCTGTCCAAAGAAGATATAGAAAGATATCAAAAGCCAAAAGCTGTCAACAAGTACAAGATGCAGAGGAAAGGAACAATGCAAGCAACATGTTCAAAATTACATCATTTCCAGGCCACACTTTTTCAGAATAGTACAGTAAGCAATAAACAATGCTTTTTCTGATAGAGAGAGAAGGAGAGAGAGAAGAGGCTTACAGTATAGCAGGCTTAAGGACAAGGATATAACAAAGAAATATCAGAACAAAAGAAGAGGCAGAACCACATAGAAAAAATATAACCAAAGCTTGCCTCCTGCCTGTAACCACAAGGAGCCTCAAAACACAAACTGGTAAACAAAACTGAAGCAAAACTATTACAGAAGCAAGTTTGCAACCTCAAGCCAAGCCTGTAACCCGTTTCAAACTAGGAGCCTGTAACCTCAAGCCATCCAAACCTGTTACAGCTACCAAACACATAAACTCCAAACAAAATCACCAGCCAGCATATCACAACAAAGCCTGTAAACATCAAGCCTAAAAGAAACTTGCATAAATCTCAAACACAAGACTAAAACTTCAAGCCTGTAACTAAGCCTGAAGCCTGCTAACCTGTTTCAAACACAAAATCATAAACTCCAAAGGCCCTCAAACCTTTCAAAGCCATAGCAAACAAGCAACCTCAGAGTCAATATCATCATCATTGGCAGAAGCAACACAACATCAAGAGAGGAAAAGCTATTCAGAAGTGAAAGGATAGCAAACAAGCAACCTCAGAGTCAATATCATCATCATTGGCAGAAGCAACACAGCATCAAGAGAGGAAAAGCTATTCAGAAGTGAAAGGATAGCAAACAAGCAATTCAGATTCGAAATCATCATCATTATCAAAGAATACAAAGGTTCATCATCAAGAAACCAAACATACAGTCATCAAATCAAAACATTCAAACCAACAAAACCCTCAGAATGACTTCATCATAGGGTTAGCACATCAAAGAACTCAGAATCAACATCAACATTTCAACAAGTATCTCAGAGGAAAAGAAGCAACTGTCATGGGGTTTTCAGAAAATTATCATCATAAAACCTAAAGCGAGATAAAAAGTACCAGATTTCCACCAAAAGCTCACAGCATCATACTCCCTCCGCCTTCAGCTGCCTAAGACACCTCCAGTCCACTCCTCGTCTCCTCTCCAAAGGTATAAAACTCTTCCATTTCTTTTCCACACCTCACACAGAAACGGATAACATATAAAAATCAATAAAGAGACAAGACATGCAAGAATGGAAATATAAAAAAACCTTAAAAACGCGTTAAAATAGAAAAGGCTACCTTTCCTTTATCACTATCTCGCTCAACCTTGGAGAGAGGGAGATGGAGGTAGCGCCTAGTAGCTTGAGGCGAGGAGGCGAGCGTTCAGTGGCCCTATTTTGAGAAAGATGAAGACGAAGAGGGAAGATGGAAGCGGCGCCATTCTAAGCAAAGGACTGTAGCCCTAAGTTCTGAGACAAACTCATTGAAACCCTAAAACAAATTGTCAAAACGTGTTCTGGGCCTTGCCCCATCCAAATGCCTAAGGCCCAATGCTTTCAGCGTGTATACCCCCCCCCCCCCCCCCCTTCTGTTCTCCTCATAATTTCACCATGGGCCAAATGTTTAACTTAGGGCCCACATAAGTTTCTTTTGTTTCTTTCTTTTTAACCAAATTTTCATTTTTTCTTTCATAACTTAATTCTTTTTTTTTGTTGTTAAATAATGCATTAACTTTTTTATAAAATTTTCTTAAATACTTTTTATTATACTTAGTACAATTAAAAATGCATAAGAATAGAATTTTGAGTTAAATAATTTTCTTGTATATAAAACATTAAAAGATACATAAATAATTAGTTTGTTTTGAATTAAATATTTTTCTTTAAAACCCTTTTGTTTATATAACATTAACTAAAAATTTATAAATGTTAATTTTCTCTAAAACTTAAAACATTTTTCTTTTCTTTTAATTAAAACTTTTGTTCATATACATAATCAACAAAAACCCAAGAATAAATAAAATACTTAATGTTGCACTAGGTTAACATATTTCTCATGTGTAAATAATCACATACACTTTCACAAATACTTTTGATACATTGCTTTTATTCTTATACATTGATACATGTTACATTGAGAATGCGATTCGATTTGGTTGTAAATATTATTTGGACACTACTATCCTGATAAGACTCATCCCCATTTGTAAATATTTGTACCCCCATTCCCGGATACTTATGTGTAATAGCTTAGACTTTAAATTCCCGCAATTTATCGCTTTCTATATACTGTATAGTAATTAGGGTTTGTATGCGAAGATTCAAAATCAACCGCTAGATAACCTAATACAAGACAAATGCATGACAATCAATACACTATTCACACTTGCACCCCTAGGGTAATCCCGCTTCTTGCCTTCAAAATGGGCCATGTTGCACGTCAAGTTCTTTGGAAAAACAAAAGCGAATCAAATGATCATAGTCCCTCGATGTAGCTTTCGAAGTTGCCTAAACAAAATGATCATAGTCCCTTAAAGGAAAATTTCCAAAGACACTTGGCACTATTGCATTCATGGTCTAAACGATGACCCCCGCCTGTCCCGTTAACATCCTAACACAAGATTGTCCACCAAATACAATGGTGGAACTGTAAGTCTCAGAGTGCCTAAGAGGGAGGGCGGGGGGGGGGGGGGGGGGTGAATTAGGTCTTATAAAAATTTATTCGGTTTTATGAGAATGCTTGGTAGTAATTTTGGTTAAGTGTTTGAAGGTTTTGATTATATCTTTATCTTTTCCTGATTATGGTGATGAAAGCGATAAATGCGGAAAAGTAAAGAACACAGTGATATATCCTGGTTCCCCTCACAATCTGAGAGTACTCCAGTCCCCTTTCCAACACGAAAGAGATTTCACTATAGTTAGAATGATTGTACAACCTATGCTTACTATCTAACCTATAGGGTGATCAAAGGTTCTTAACACCTTTAAGACCAAACAAACACTAATGTGAATGAAGAACAATCCTCTTCAAATCACAACACTTACTTCCAACAATCCTGGATAGTAAGGGAAAATCTTTAAGTAATACAATGATTTAGTTTGAAGTATATGGAGAGCTTTATCAATCCTCAATTGATCTTCTTCTTCAAGATAAAAACAATTCTCAACAATGTATATAAATGTTCACAATGTATGTATGAAACTTGTAATGATAATGAAAGTGTATATGGCAAGTTTCACAAAATTATGAACACATGAAAGTTTAAATTCAAATGTGAGTGAATGAGAAAATTGCTTATTGAAGAAGTATAATTGTTGTATGAAAATGTTATATGTGTTCTTTTTTTTTTAAATCTGAAAAAATCTGCATTTTATAAAGTCATAAGAACCCCTTCATTCATGCCATTTCATATGAAAAGTTGCAATGCATTCATGAAAAGATACCACTTGAAAAGTGTTCAAAAAACCAAGTAAAAGCTGCATCGGTTCGCTAGGAACCGGTCCGACACTGACAGAACCCGGTTCTTAGTGAATGTTATAAGTTGGAATTCAAATTTATCACGCAGGAACCGGTTCCCCTATTGGTACAACCCGGTTCCTGGTACAAAAACCAGGGACATGTTTTTTGAGAAAAGCTGGAACCCGGTTCCCTGTTAGGGAGGAACCGGTTCCTAAAGGATTATTTTCAAAAATATTTTTTGAAAGATATTTCAAACAAAGTTTTCTTGATCTTAAAGTTATGGAATATGTATATGTTGATGAATGCATATTGTGAACATCTATATTCAAGATTTTAAGAATTATTTATACCATATTGACATTTGATGATTTCTTCAATAATTCTTCAATAATCTTCAAGACTTTTATTTGATGTTGATAAGCTTTTTGCACATCCTTTGAAAGTTGATGTCCATGTTGTCTTCATCAAAACACATGCTTTAAATATGACTTGAGAAGCTTGCAATTACATTCTCCCCCTTTTTAATGATGACAACCAAGTCTTGAAAACGATTTCTTGAAATGTTTTATGTTGTTTTGTGTAGTAAACATGTTGAGCAAATGCAAGGCTCCCCCTAAATTGTATGCTCCCCCTAAGTCCATGATTCCTTGAATTTTGGAGTGAGTTTGATATTTATTTGGGCCTGCAATTTCTTTGAAACAAAACAACACACATGCATATTCTTCTCCCCCTTTGTTAACATCAAAAAGGATGGGGAAAAAGAGTGAAATAGATACATATAAAAATTAAGACGTGCATAAAACACAACCATACATTTAAAGTACGAACAAAACACATTGTATGATTTCAAACATACTAAAATACGAACAACGAATTGTACGATTACATAACAATAAAACAAAAAATGCATAAACATCACGAAGCATAAAAATAGAACATTGTCTAAACGTTACAAAGAAAAATACATTAAAAAGAAATGACATAAAAAAATATTTTTGTCTTTTAATCATCATCTTCATTCATCTCATTATCATCTTCATCACTTCCACTACCACTTCCAGATACCTCTTCCTCTAGAACTTCTTTTCTGTCAAAGTGATCAAGAATAACCTTTTGAGTTCTTTGGACATTTCGTAGTTGTCGCCGTGCTGAAGCATTTTCTTGTTGGAGCACATCGAAGCGATCATCCACATGTCTCTGGAAGATTGTCATCTAATTAAACAGCATGTCTAAGGTGTAGCCGCCTTCGGGAGGTTGAGCCACATATTGGACAGTTGGTTCGAAGTCTTCTTTGTAGTGAAAGTGACCTCTTGCTCTGATACCAATTGTAAGTGCGGTTGCATCTGTAATTGCCTCTTTATCTCCTTGAATTCTTGTCACTTCTCGTTGAAGGTTAACATGTGCATTTTCCAAAATGTGAGAAATGGCTCGAGCATATGGTAAACCACCATCAAGAGATTCCATAAGTTGCATATGGTACATAATGGAAAGTGCCCAATTTACCGAACAACGGCGTCTCAAAGCATAAAGTACCATTAATTCAAACTCATTTATACGCGAATGGTTAGAATTCTTCGGAAAGAGGATATATGCAATAATAAGATGGAGCATTCTGTCACTTACAGAGAGATTTGAGCCAAACAAATTTGATGATGAGAGAAGTTGTTGACGCGCAGTATTTTGTTGATTTGGCCTACACATGTTAATAAAAATTTCTGCCTTATTGAATGGTAGCCAATCATGTGGAATAACACCATTAACCAGAACCAAACCTTCATGCGGAACACCCAACAATTCACCAAATTCCTCAACAGTTAAACAGATACTCTTTGACAGAACATGAGAGGTTAGAGTAATATCACCAAATTCATCAGGTACAAGTTTTAAGTTGTGATAAAATTCTCTAACAAGGTCAGGAAACACTTCACCATTGTTACCTACAAATCTAGCAACCCCAGCAGAGGCCAACTGAGCAGGAAATAAAAAGCTATGAACAAGAAATGTATGAAGTCTACAAAACTTAGCTTTAAGAATCTTCCGATTGTGAGATTTGAAGGTGAGCCTTCTGGATTTGATGGTCTGAGGATGAATGTTGGAAGTCTCTTCTTCAACCCGAGCCTTTCCCTTGCTGGATCCGGTAGCTCTCTTAGGACCCATGGAGATTTGTGATAAATCTGAAAGTTGGGGTTTTGATTTGGGATTTTCGGAATAGGTGAGAGATTGGGATATTTGAGTATGAAATATGGAAGGAGAAGTGGTTTTATAGTGATTTGTAGTAGTGGGTATTAATATGTTGGTGAAGATAAAGAGATGTTGTAGCTTTTATGAGGTGTGTCAATGGAGGTGGAAGGGTTTTGAGAGATGAATGTTGACTATGACATAAAACTCATTTAAAAAGCACTTAAGCATAGAAAGGGGCGAGTGGCCGGTCTGCATGCTGGGAACCGGTTCTGCACTACAGTGAACCCGGTTCCTGGCTTTTGAAAAAAATAGCGTTTCTGGAAAATGAACCAGGAACCGGTTCCTACCATTATGGGAACCGGGTTCCACATGCAAATATTGCCAAAAACTTGAAAAATTATTGTGAAAGGAAAAGTTTTGTATAAACAATATATACACATATATTTTATAAAAACATATACAAAAGAAGGAGTGCACCTTATGAGAAACATTTAGTGATCACCTTCTTCCAAAATACCAAGTTCTTTTCCAAGCTTTTTGTTCTTGATGGACCAAAGAGATCCATGTGTAACAATTGTAGTGGTTTTGTAGTAGACACCACATTCTTAGATTTGAAAGTTGTTTTGGTCTGTTTGCCCTTTTGGCATGCATTACATAATTTGTCCTTGATGAACTTCATCTTTGGTAGACCAATAACTAAGTCATGCTTAACCAATTTGTTCAAGTGCTCCATGTGAATGTGAGCGATCCTCTTGTGCCATAACCAAGCGTCATTGTTGTTTACCATAAGACATTGTACCTTTAGAGACAAATCATCTAAAGTAATCATAAAAATATTGTTAGTTCTTATACCTTTGAGTTTTACCTCATTGGTTGCCTCATCCATAATAAGACATTCATCTTTGTTGAATTTGATCTTGAACCCTCTATCGTAAAGTTGACTTATGCTAAGAAGATTGTGTTTTAATCCTTCAACATAAGAACATCCTCAATTTGAATGGATGGAGGTGTGCCAACTATTCCAACGCCAAGAATCTTTCCTTTGGTGTTGTCTCCATAGGTGACATACCCTTTGGCTTTATGTACTAGATATGAAAATTGGTGTACATCTCCTGTCATATGCTTTGAACATCCACTATCAAGATACCAAACATTTGATGTGGATTTCAAGCATACCTCTTCTTCATTGTCGGAGTGATGTGAAGCCATTAATGCTAGATTTGCATATTCCTCGCTTTCCGAATAGGATGAAGAACTTATCTCATTATCTTCCCATGCAACATAAGCCTTTTTGCCTTTGAATCCATTTTTCTTGGAGAGTTTTGGACAATCCGGCTTTATGTGACCTTTCTTTCCACATTCATAACATGTGACATCTTGTGTTGATGTGGAGGCTACTTTATCTTTATGATTATAAAATTTCTTCCTCTTGACAAAGTTAGCATTATGAAGATTATTTTTATGACCAAAATATTTTCCTAACCTTTTTACAAGAAGCAAGAAGTTTTCATCTTCCTCCGATGCATCTTTATCTTGACTTTCTTTTGAATCAACTTTCAAAGCAATGCCTTTGGATTTCTTCTCTAAATTTTCATGTTTTTCAAGTCTACCGAGTTCCGTTTCGTATTCTTGAAGTTTGCCAAATAATGTAGCGGAAGTCATTACGGAGAGACTCTTCTTTTCCGAGATTGCCGTTACCTTTGGTTTCCATTCCCTAGTCAATGATCTAAGGATTTTCAAGTTGATTTCATCATTTGTCAAGGTTTTACCAAGAGCATTTAAGTGATTTGTCAAATGCACAAATCTCTTTTGTAAGTCAAGAATGGATTCTCCGGGCTGCATTCGAAATAGTTCATATTCTTGACTCAAGGTATTTAGCCTTGATCTTTTTACTTCAGTCGTTCCTTCATGAGTTTGAACCAGGGTATCCCATATTTCTTTTGCTGTCTTGCAGTTCGAGACACGGAAAAATTCGTCCATACTGAGTGCACCTTGAAGAAGGTTTATTGCCTTTTTGTCATAGAGAACTTTCTTTTTATCATCGTCGTCCCATGCAGTTTTGGGTTTTACAGAACCAATGCCATTGATTACTAATATTGGGATAAATGGACCATTTTCAACAGCATCCCATACTTCCTCTCCTTGTGCTTCTAAATGCGCCTTCATGCGTATTTTCCAGAAGTCAAAATATTCACCACAGAATAGAGGAGGCTTGTTGTTACTACCATCATCTCTGAAGACTGGTTGATGATTTGCGGAAGCCATTCTGGATCTTTAGGAACAAGTTACCTATAACTTGCTCTGATGCCAATTGTAAGTCTCAGAGTGCCTAAGAGGGGGGGGGGGTGAATTAGGTCTTATAAAAATTTATTCGGTTTCATGAGAATGCTTTGTAGTAATTTTGGTTAAGTGTTTGAAGGTTTTGATTATATCTTTATCTTTTCCTGATTATGGTGATGAAAGCGATAAATGCGGAAAAGTAAAGAACACCGTGATATATCCTGGTTCCCCTCACAATCCGAGAGTACTCCAGTCCCCTTTCCAACACGAAAGAGATTTCACTATAGTTAGAATGATTGTACAGCCTATGCTTACTATCTAACCTATAGGGTGATCAAAGGTTCTTAACACCTTTAAGACCAAACAAACACTAATGTGAATGAAGAACAATCCTCTTCAAATCACAACACTTACTTCCAACAATCCTGGATAGTAAGAGAAAATCTTTAAGTAATACAATGATTTAGTTTGAAGTATATGGAGAGCTTTATCAATCTTCAATTGATCTTCTTCTTCAAGATAAAAACAATTCTCAACAATGTATATAAATGTTCACAATGTATGTATGAAACTTGTAATGATAATGAAAGTGTATATGGCAAGTTTCACAAAATTATGAACACATGAAAGTTTAAATTCAAATGTGAGTGAATGAGAAAATTGCTTATTGAAGAAGTATAATTGTTGTATGAAAATGTTATATGTGTTCTTTTTTTTTTAAATCTGAAAAAATCTGTATTGTATAAAGTCATAAGAACCTCTTCATTCATGCCATTTCATATGAAAAGTTGCAATGCATTCATGAAAACATACCACTTGAAAAATGTTCAAAAAACCAAGTAAAAGCTGCATTGGTTCGCTAGGAACCGGTTCCGACACTGACAGAACCCGGTTCTTAGTGAACGTTATAAGTTGGAATTCAAATTTATCACGCAGGAACCGGTTCCCCTATTGGTACAACCCAGTTCCTGGTACAAAAACCAGGGACATGTTTTTTGAGAAAAGCTGGAACCCGGTTCCCTGTTAGGGAGGAACCGGTTCCTAAAGGATTATTTTCAAAAGTATTTTTTGAAAGATATTTCAAACAAAGTTTTCTTGATCTTAAAGTTATGGAATATGTATATGTTGATGAATGCATATTGTGAACATCTATATTCAAGATTTTAAGAATTATTTATACCATAGTGACATTTGATGATTTCTTCAATAATTCTTCAATAATCTTCAAGACTTTTATTTGATGTTGATAAGCTTTTTGCACATCCTTTGAAAGTTGATGTCCATGTTGTCTTCATCAAAACACATGCTTTAAATATGACTTGAGAAGCTTGCAATTACAGGAACAATACTGTTAAAAGGGTTAAAACATAGGAAAGATCTTTGAGTAAATTTAGGGGTAGACAACTCTTAGTTACTTGATCAAACTTGCAAAACACACTTGCCTACTTTCAAAACACACTCCACAACACAACTTTCAAAACAACTTTCAAAAACCTTGAAACATCTTTTCGAAAAGACAAACACCTTTGTAAAACATTCGAGTAAAGAATTGTTACAACGGTTGCCTAGACAAGGCATCTTTTTCAAAACATTTTCAAACACACACACACACACCACCATTTCAAGCAATTGAAAATCAAAGGCAAGTGATCTAAAACAAGTAACTAAGAGCCCATGGATAACCATGGATGAAAAGGGTGCTAACACCTTCCCTTTTCATAATCTACCCCCCGAACCCACGAAAACATCTCAAAGGTTTTTCCTGTGCTTTTTAACCTTTCCTTTAGGATAAAATAAAAATTCGGTGGAGACTCTTGCTAAACCGAACAAGTGCGAATACAAACACAAAACCTCAAGTCAGTTCTCCCACCGTATCACACATACCGACAAATAAGGTTATGTTTGATAAACCGAGCCAAAACATTCTTGGTGACAAAGGCGAACAAGGCTGCTTTAACCCACTTCGTGAAGTAATCAATGGCAACCAGGATAAAACGGTATTCGTTAGAGGTAGTAGGCTTAATCTCTCCAATCATATCAATGCCCCATATTGCAAACGGCCAAGGAGCAGTCAAGACATTCATAGGGACCAGAGGCACATGTACTTTGTCAGCATATATCTGGCATTTGTGACAAGTTCTGGAGTGATGATGGCAATCATTTTCCATAGTCAACCAATAATATCCTCCTCTCAAAATCTTCTTAGACACCGTATGTCCACTGGAGTGCGTACCAAAGACACCTTCGTGCATATCTTCCATAATTTCCATAGCTTCCTTCTTATCCAGACAACGAAGCAAAGTTGAATCATGGTTACGTTTGTACAGGATTTTGTTGCTTAGAAAGAATTTAGCAGAAAACCTCCATAGGAATTTCTTGTCATTGATAGATGTTCCTTCATGGTACTCTTGAACCTCAAGGTATCTCTTCACTTTATAAAATCAAGGCCTCACTTCTACTCCGTTAGTGTCAACCTTGTAGCAATGTGCTGGTTCGTCTAGTCTTTCAATAGTAATATGAGGAGCTTCATTGTCCCATATAACTTTGAACATAGATGACATTATAGCCAATGTGTCTGCCAACTGATTCTCTTCTCTTGGGATGTGCTCAAAAGTGATTTCCTCGAAGTACAAAATTAAGGTTAACACATGTTCTCGATAAGGAATGAGATTTGGATGCTTCGTATCCCATTCTCCCTTAACCCGACTGATCACTAGGACTGAGTCCCCATATACGTCCAAGAACTTGATTCTCATATCAATAGCGTCCTTAATACCTATGATGCACGCTTCGTATTCGGCCATGTTGTTGGTACATTCAAAGCATAATCTGGTAGTGAAGGGCATATGGAAACCCTGGGGAGAGATAATCACAACACCAATTCTTTTACCAAGTGTATTAGAAGCTACGTCGAAAACCATAGTCCATCGGGATCCTGGTTCAGGTCCTTCATACAGTCCAGGTTTTTCACAATCTGTAACTAGCATAATGTTCTCACCCGAAAACTCAAAATTCATAGATTGATAGTCGTCTACAGCTTGATGAGCCAAATTATTTTCCAACACACTTCCTTTGATTTCTTTCTGAGTGGTGTACTGAATGTCATATTCTGTTAAGACCATTTTCCATCTGGCTATCCTTCTGGAGATAGTGGGATTCTCAAATATGTATTTGATGGGATCCATTTTAGAGATCAATAAAGTGGTATGAGTCAACATATACTGTCTTAGTCGACGATCAACCCATGCCAAAGCATAATAAGTTTTCTCGAGCAGTGAGTATCTTGTTTCATAGTCGGTAAACCTTTTGCTAAGGTAGTATATTGCATGCTGTAATATGGTGGCAGAACCAACTGTTTATACTGGTTTGCATTTTGTATTCTCAAATGTTGCAGTAAGCAAGAGTCGCCACTGGATTTTATTTCATCCAACAAAGGAAAAGGGAAAAGAACAGAAAAAACCTTTTTCGAGATGTTTCTGAGTACGGGGGGTAGATTATAGAAAGGGAAGGTGTTAGCACCCTTTCTATCCATGGTTTTCCATGGGCTCTTAGGTACTTTCTCATTTTGAAATTTCTTGTGTGTGTTTTGAAAAGTTTTTGTTTAACTTCGTGGTAACCCTTGTATCTATCCTCAAGAGTGTGACGAAGTTGTTTTTGAAAACTGTTTTGAAAGTGTTTGTGTGAAAGAGTTTTTGTTGTTTTGAGCAAGTACTTAAGAGTTTCTACCTACTCGAAAAAGACTGTTTGTTTTCTCGTTTCCTTTAGATAGTGCTACCCTACTATTAAGGAGTAGGTAGCCCCATCGTTGGAGTTAAAGGGACAATCGAAAGGGAAAAATACGACCACACAGTGGTTTGGAAACCTTAGTAATTACCCTAGAGTCCTAAAGATCTTTCCGAGGCAACATTCGAATGGTTCATTTTTGATCTTTTGGGACTAGAGGGCGACCATTAAAACTCCTTATACTTCATGACCATTTACCGAAGGCAACCAAAGTGGGATAAACTCTAGAAGTGAACATGTGCATGTATTTGATTTCAGTTGATTATCTTTGCACAATTAGGGTTTTCTACTGTTTTAATTTCATTTGTCTTTTGCATGCAAGCCTATTATCCATACATCTAGACTGTTTATAGTTGTGGAAATTAAAAGCGGAAAAGTAAATCTACACTATTACAAAGCCATGGGGATGGGGTTACATAACCAAAAACTGGGGATTAAACAGTAAATAATATGCGGTAAACCTGTTGTACCCCAAAATTTGCCCTCTCATTCTTCAAGGCCTTTCTCACAAGGATTCTCAAGGTTCAACTTTGCACAAGTACTTTGGAATTTTCCAGTACCAAAATTAAAAGGAAACTGTCAAAAAGGGAGAAAACAGATAAAAATAATATTTTGACAAATTTGGAGGAAAACAGGTCTCCTTCGATTCAACACCCTTCGATTGACTCTTGGCCTCCTTCGAATGCAACTTGGATTACATCCTTCATTTTGAGAAAGAGCCTCCTTTAAATGCAACTTGGATTACATCCTTCGTTTTGAGCAAGAGCCTCCTTCGAATGCAACTTGGGAATACCCTTCGATTCAGAAGCCAGGAACTTCCCTCACACTAAAAGGCAATGACTCCCTTTATGTTTGTTTCGACCCAAGCTTCGATTGGGCAATATGCTTCCTTCGAGCATGAGCTTTCGATTGGGCAATATTCTTCCTTCGAGCATGAGATTTCGATTTGGCAATATGTTTTCTTCGATACAAGCTTCGACTGGGCATTAGCTTGTTTCGACCACAAGGCTTCGACAAAACATTGACTACGTTTGTACTAGCTTCGACTGGACAACATTTAGTGTGCTGCATTTCCATCCCTGACAAACTTCAGCATATGGTTGATGGTCCCTTCAAATGATTCACAAAAGTGATTTGTTCGAAGGACACTTGTTGGAGGAAAGTCGAACAATATGTTTGGAAGAAGAATCTGGTCGAAGGAGGGTCAAAATGAAAGGATGAAATATTTAAAGATGCTTGCTGCCAAGTTCAGGCATGGTACACGGGCCATAAAACTCCAAAACTTCCGCACAGCAGTCCTACACTGCCGCCCAATTCCTTGCACCAAAATGGCAATAAAGCACTGTCCCTCAAAGGCTACAAAGAGCAGTTTACTCAAATTGTTCAAATTATTTTGTTTTCCCTCCAAAAGCTTCAGCCAACTTTGCCTATAAATAAGAGGCTCCAACACATGTTTAGGAGGATCTTTGGACCAGAGGAACGAATCCTCCAAATTTTCTCAAACACAATAAAACTCTCAAGTTCATCAACACTTGAGAAATCAAAACCCAAAATCCAAAACACTCATCTCTTTCGATTCTGAAGAACACCCCACACATAGAAGTTTGTTCAAACTCAAAGACAACCTTCTGTGACAACCCTTCGAACCAAAAGCAAACCCCCTGTGACTATTCTTCGAATTCCAGAAACGTCCAGGTAGCAGTTCAAGTTCGAATCCCACATCCATTCAAGGCTTGAAGCAAGGTAAGTTATTCTTACCTTTGAACTTTCCGTTTCATGACATAACATGTAAATAATCTTTTCTTTCGTTTCAAACATGTACATACCATTGTTCCTTTCGTTTACACCCTTTTAACATGTTATTTTTCAGAGCTAACCCTTTTGTTTTTTTGCTTTTTGTTTACCTGAACTTGCTTTAACTGTTAAACTGTTTACCAAACAAATACTAGCATGGCCTCAGGCCATGTTGCCATTTAATGCTTTAAATGAAAGAAATAGGAAACAGGAAATAGGAAACGAAGCTTCTGGCTTCTATCCTCTTTCTCCAGGTCGAACGAAAGAGACAACCAGGAGTATGAAACGAAGCCTTTGGTTTCCACACTGACTTCCAGGCCCAGCCAGAGACACGCTCACACTGATTTCACTGGCCCAATCGAAGAAGGCAACAAGGCAGAAAGGCCCAGCCAGAGGCACACTTGCACTAAGTCCAGGCTCAGACGAAAGGCACTCCCATGCTGGTGCCAGCCTCCAATCGAAGTACATGACCTGACTGGTGCCAAAGCCTAATTAAAAGACGTGACTTTGCTGTTGCCAGCCCCAATCGAAGGAGGCCAACAAAATGCAAATCGAAGGGTGCTCCTGCCTGAATCGAAAGACACTCATTTTTCTTACTTTTATCTTATTTTTTTCCTTCATATTTTTTATGCCTTTCGATATGGTTGTAATAGTGTAGGATTTTATCTTTCTGCTTTCTATTACTTTTATACAAATGCTAGTAACTAGGTGTGTATGGCAAGATAAAACTAACAAGTAGACAACCCCTAATCAAAGACTAAATGCATGCAATAAAACACACTTTGCACACATGCACCCTTAGCGTAATCTCACTTGTTGCCTCGGAAAATAGTCATGTCCCTCGAGCATGGGAATTTTAGCAAAGACCCTCGATAAAAGATCGTAGTCCCTCGATGACCCTCGATGTTGCCTTCGGTAAACGATCTAGTTCCTAAAACGACATTGCTAAAACGTCCCATATGTTGCCTTCTATGACTATATAAACGTCCCAACGCCCGTCCCTAAACATCCTAACGCAAGGTTGTTCACCAAATACAATGGTGAAACAACACTGTTAAAAGGGTTAAAACATGAGAAAAATCTTTGAGTAAAATAGGGTAGACAAACTCTTAGTTACTTGATCAAAAATCTTGCAAAACATCCTTGCCATTTTTCAAACACACATCACAACACAACTTCAAAACAACTTTCAAAACATTGAATTATCTTTTCAAAAAGACGCACACCTTTGTATATATTCAAACAAGAATCATTACAAAGGTTGCCTAGACAAGGCATCTTTTTCAAAGTATTTTCAAAACCACACACACAAAGCACCATTTCAAGCAATTGAAAAGCAAAGGCAAGTGATCTAAAACAAGTAACTAAGAGCCCATGGATAACCATGGATGAAAAGGGTGCTAGCACCTTCCCTTTTCATAATCTACCCCCGAACCCACGAAAACATCTCAAAGGTCTTTCCTGTGCTTTTTGACCTTTCCATTGGATAAAATAAAAAGTCGGTGGCGACTCTTGCTAAACCGGACATTTGCGAACACAAACGCAAAAAACCAAGTCAGTTCTCCCACCGTATCACAGAACTGGAGACTCTGCTGGGGAAAGAAAGAAGTGAGGTGTACCTTAGGATTAGATCACTATGTTTTCAATTGTATGCTTTGTATGCTTTAAATTTGTGGGCTTGTATCGGAGTTCTATAGATCCTAACCCGGATCTGGGGGTACCCTTTAGGTAAGTAGCAATAAACTGTGAGGGATATGTCCGGCGTAGACCGACACAGATGAAGCAGTAGCTACGTTGGTGTGGCACCTTAGTCTGTACCGATATCCCTTGTGTTGGAACGAGGAGAATATGGGTCTTCTAAGGAGTCATTAAGTACCAACTGGCCTTAGAACCTTAAATTGACCAACTTGGCCATAGAACAGTAGCAGTATGCTACACTCATTGAGACTAAACTCTCGTGATGATTCCGGCTGCAAGAAAAGGTCACTAAACTGGAATTATGACCGATTGAGGGTAGTCAGTGATATTGAGATCCTCTAGAACCCGGTTACTATTTTTTAGGACAAGTTTAAGCCAACTAACTTCAAGAGGGTACTTACCTACAAACCCCATGCAAGCCTAAACCTAAGGACTTGTTTGCTTTGTGTGAATATGATTACCTGTATATACACTTGCTTACTTTTGCATACATGTACATATCATCATAACATCATACCATAGCATTTTCAATAACCATTTCAAGGATCTCGAGGGTCTTTCGATGCAGGGTCACGTTGAACCAGATGTCTACCAAGGGGCAAGAGGGTTCTCCTCTAAACAAACGCCGTCAAAGATCAAGTGCAACAACTTGAATCAGGGGCTATGACCCACTTGACATGGTGAGCTTGATTCTCGTGGAAAGACATCCACCGATACAAAGTTCTCCAATCAAAGATGTTGATCAAAGTTCAACCTCTAACATTTTTCTTGTGTTTACCCCACGAGATTCTTGAAAACATGCATTCACATATCATGCATTGCATCATAACAAGTTTTCCTTTTCAGGTTTCCTTATTCTCCTACTATTTATTTCAGTAGAGATGGCTCTATAGAGGACAATCAAAGATATCCAGGATAAAAATGCTCAACTTCAAGAAATGTTCTTGAACCTGTCCCAGGGGTAAGAAGAAGTGAAAGCTCTCCTCACAAGGGGCATGGTCCTAGGGAATTCAGGCAATGTCAGGAATGATCAGTTGGAAGAGCTGCAAATTGAGCTGGTAACAATGAAGATCCAGATGATGGGACAACTGATGGGCCAGATGGCTCTCATTCAAGACTTGGCTCAAAGACAAGAGGAGCTGAGGGTTCTCATCAACAAGCTTCGTCAAGATGGATGTAACCGAATGGGGAAAACATCTAGAATTGGGGATCAAGTCATCATTCAGCCTCCCATGATACAAGAAGCCGATTTAAAGGAGAGAAGACCTTCTCACTTTGCTTCCATGTCACGAGCTCAACAACGACTACGACCACAACAACGAAATAATCAACCAAAGTGGGAAAGACTTCAAAGGCAATTCACCCAAATCAACATGCCATTGTCACAAGCATTGCAGCACATGTTGAAGATGAATCTGATTACGGTGATAAACCCTCATCCGAACCCTAAGACTTCTTCTCCTAACTACAACCCAGATGCAAGGTGTGCTTATCATTCTGGTAGCCCGGGGCACGATACTAACGATTGTTGGGCGTTGAAGTACAAGATTCAAAACCTGATCGACGAAGGAATGCTGGAGTTCACAAAAGATGGCCAGACTGAATTCTTCTGCCAAAAGCTCACCACCTAAAGTGACAAGTTCAGACAAATAGGCTTCTGTTCATTTTTTAATTTTCAAGTTGTAATCTCTTTGTTATTCAAACAATTATCTATTAATGTCAAACTCTATTTCATTAATGCATTGCATATGTTTGTCTTGATTTGATCCACTCATTTTCATTACATTTAAACTATGTTTTTTTACTCACTTTATGACATTCAACTCTTGCTAAAAGTTACAAGCCTTTAGAGGGAGGATGACGAAAACAATGCCATAATCTCATACAGTATGCTTTTGAACAGACCTTGCTGATGATGTACAAGCATTTCTTTCAAATCCTAAACACCAGAGTTATAAGGAAGATAACCCCTAGTAAACCCCTTCGAGCCAAAGAAGTAGAAGTTTTCTATTTTAACATAAATTGAAACCTTTAATTTAAACCAGGGGCAGGGTAGTCTCTCAGTTAATTCAAAAGATGTGCATTGAAGTCGCAAAACTCTCAGTTCATAATACAACGAACAACATCAAAAGCATTCCTCTGGAATCAAAAGACAGTGGTGGTTCCTTATCTCATAGGCAGTCAATCTCTCAAAAGAGAAAAGCCCACTGAGCCAAAACCTATAAAGGAGGCTTAAGAAAGCTGGGGCATCCCGCTGACTATAATCTAGAAAACAGGAACAGTCAGGCAAAAGTTAGGGATAACAAATCAAAAGAACGAGGTCGCTACAAATCCTCAACAACATGAAAAATGTTGCAAAAATGACTGCTTTCCAACAAATTCAACTTGTGTGAACCATCACCAAAAACGTTGTTCCAGACTCATTTAGAGTTTAAATGCACGATTAACTGAGTTTAGGATTGAAGAACATCACGAAGAGCGGGTGGGTATAAATATACTTTGAGCCTTTATCCTTTGTTTCTTAAAACCGTGAACCAAGCCACGTTACAACCCTTCAAAAGTCCTAATTGAAGCATGGGTTAGTTCGAAAGCATACTGTTACAAAAGGTATCCTGACTCCTATAAGGCTTTGCTCTAAATCCTGAGTTTGAATTTTCTTAGCAAAATTTCTTTACTCGCTAAAACGCATTTTCAAAAAAAAAACTTCGAGACAACATAAACTTTGCATTACTTGAATATCACTGTTTGCATTTGGCTATTTGTTTGACAACGAAGAAATTCACACAACGAATATCCAATGAACGAAAGCCCTCTCAGTGAACAAAATCACTTCAAAAAGGATGACACTTCCATTGACAAATCTCCTATCAACAAGGGGGCATGACATGTCACCATCTAGCACACCTGGGGCATTCCAGTCAAGATTCCAGGAAATCTCTCAAAGAAGTGCAGAGTAACCAGGGGCAGGTCTCCATCTCCGTCACTTGGGGCATTAAACATCAAATCTCAGCAAAGAGTTACGTACAACTAGACATTTTTGGCAATTCCACGAACATTTGCTACTAGGGGCAATGACAAGTCTCCCCAAAGTCCTTCTCATAGGATGATTCCTCAACAAGAGTATAATATCTGACCCCCTTTCCCCAGCTGAATCAACCTCAAGAATCCTTGAGGACTTCCCCCAACGAAGATGTCACCTCTCTAGCAGACTGACGACAGGGTTTATTTCCCCAACAACACCAGGATTCCCCAGCTTGAGTTTTCCTCTCCGACTACTACAAATCAAAGGACCACAACTCCTCTTCCCCAGTAGACTACTCTACAATCCCCAGCAAGTTACTGCGAAACCTGGACCCGACCAGATATCAGTTCAACTTCGACTCCCCAGTAGAGCAACGGACGACTAAGACTCCTAAACTCTTATCCCAAGCAGAAATAAACATACTCCCCACAGAGTTTTCAATATCCCCCAGCGGAGTTCTCCTCTAACAACAAAGCAGGGATCCCCGGTGGAAACATTTTGAGCAAAGTCCAAGACAAAATTACACTTCAACAACATTCTTAACATATGCATACAAAATACATATGACACAAATCTCATTTTATTTTGAGAACATCATTACACAATGCATACATCATGACATTGCGTGCAACTTAACTCTTTACCTTTTCAGGAAAGATCAATCAACAGGCAAAAATCATCATCTTCTGAGATCCCTTCTAGAGACAGTTCAGTTGCGATCCAGATATGGCTGACATTCTGATACTTATTCCAGATTCCTTCTAGAGACAGTTCAGATGCGATCCAGATATGGCTGACATTCTGATACTTATTCCAGATCCCTTCTAGAGACAGTTCAGATGCGATCCAAATATGGATGACATTCTGATACTTATTCCAGATTCCTTCTAGAGACACTTCAGATGCGATCCAGATATGGCTGACATTCTGATACTTATTCCAGATCCCTTCTAGAGTAAGTTCAGATGCGATCCAGATATGGCTGACATTCTGATACTTATTCCAGATTCCTTCTAGAGACAGTTCAGATGCGATCCAGATATGGCGGACATTATGATACTTATTCCAGATTCCTTCTAGAGACAGTTCAGATGCGATCCAGATATGGCTGACATTCTGATACTTATTCCAGATTCCTTCTAGAGACAGTTCAGACGCGATCCAGATATGGCTGACATTCTGATGCTTATTCCAGATTTCTTCTAGAGACAGTTCAGATGCGATCCAGATATGGCTGACATTCTGATACTTATTCCAAACTCCTTCTAGAGATAGTTCAGATGCGATCCAGATATGGCTGACATTCTGATACTTATTCCAGATCCCTTCTAGAGACAGTTCAGATGCGATCTAGATATGGCTGACATTCTGATACTTATTCCAGATCCCTTTTAGAGATAGTTCAGATGCGATCCAGATATGGCTGACATTCTGATACTTATTCCAGATTCCTTCTAGAGACAGTTCAGATGCGATCCAGATATGGCTGACATTCTGATACTTATTCTAGATCCCTTCTAGAGACAGTTCAGATGCGATCCAGATATGGCTGACATTCTGATACTTATTCCAGACCCCTTCTAGAGACAATTCAGATGCGATCCAAATATGGCTGACATTCTGATACTTGTTCCATATTCCTTCTAGAGATAGTTCATATGCGATCCAGATATGGCTGACATTCTGATACTTATTCTAGATTCATTCAAAATACAGTCCAGATACGATCTAGATTCGGATGTCATTCTATCACTCGTTCCAAACACAATCCAGATACGATCCAGATTCGGATGTCATTCTGTCACTCATTCAAAATATAGTCCAGATACGATCCAGATTCGGATGTCATTCTGTCACTCATTCAAAATACAGTCCAGCTACGATCCAGATTCAGATGTCATTCTGTCACTCATTCAAAATATAGTCCAGATACGATCCAGATTCGGATGTCATTCTGTCACTCATTCAAAATACAGTCCAGATACGATCCAGATTCGGATGTCATTCTGTCACTCATTCAAAATACAGTCCAGATACGATCCAGATTTGAATGTCATTCTGTCACTCATTCAAATACCTTCCAGATGCGCTCCAGACACGGACGCCATTCTGGAAATCATCTAGTTCCATCTTATAGATATAGTCCAGCAATCATTTCTGGATGGCATCTTTAAGCCCATCTCCAACAACTATCCATCATCTCTCCAAATGGCATCTGTAAGCCCATTCCCGACATCACAATACTGATACTACACCATGCAAGTGCAAATTTTTGGGCACTCTAGTGTTCAATTATCTTCCACCTTCGGATCACGAAAGGCTCGAAAGCCAATCTATATCCTCAGGTTTAAGAAAATTGAACAGGGGCAACTGTTGTACCCCAAAATTTTCCCTCTCATTCTTCAAGGCCTTTCTCACAAGGATTCTCAAGGTTCAAGCTTGCACAAGTACTTTGGAATTTTCCAGTACCAAAATTAAAAGGAAATTGTCAAAAAGGGAGAAAACAAATAAAAATAATATTTTGACAAATTTGGAGGAAAACAGGTCTCCTTCGATTCAGCACCCTTGGATTGACTCTTGGCCTCCTTCGAATGCAACTTGGATTACATCCTTCGTTTTGAGCAAGAGCCTCCTTCGAATGCAACTTGGATTACATCCTTCGTTTTGAGCAAGAGCCTCCTTCGAATGCAACTTGGGAATACCCTTCGATTCAGAAGCCAGGAACTTCCCTCACACTAAAAGGCAATGACTCCCTTTATGTTTGTTTCGACCCAAGCTTCGATTGGGAAATATGCTTCCTTCGAGCATGAGCTTTCGATTGGGCAATATGCTTCCTTCGAGCATGAGCTTTCGATTTGGCAATATGTTTTCTTTGATACAAGCTTCGACTGGGCATTATCTTGTTTCGACCATAAGGCTTCGACAAAACATTGACTATGTTTGTACTAGCTTCGACTGGACAACATTTAGTGTGCTGCATTTCCATCCCTGACAAACTTCAGCACATGGTTGATGGCCCCTTCAAATGATGCACAAAGGTGATTTGTTTGAAGGACACTTGTTGGAGGAAAGTCGAACAATATGTTTGGAAGAAGAATCTGGTCGAAGGAGGGTCAAAATGAAAGGATGAAATATTCAAAGATGCTTGCTGCCAAGTTCAGGCATGGTACACGGGCCATAAAACTCCAAAATTGCTGCACATCAGTCCTGCACTGCCGCCCAATTCCTTGCACCAAAATGGAAATAAAGCACTGTCCCTCAAAGGCTACAAAGAGCAATTTACTCAAATTGTTCAAATTATTTTGTTTTCCCTCCAAAAGCTTCAGCCAACTTTGCCTATAAATAAGAGGCTCCAACACATGTTTAGGAGGATCTTTGGACCAGAGGAATGAATCCCCCAAATTTTCTCAAACACAATAAAACTCTCAAGTTCATCAACACTTGAGAAATCAAAACCCAGAATCCCAAACACTCCTCTCTTTCGATTCTGAAGAACACCCCACACATAGAAGTTTGTTCAAACTCAAAGACAACCTTCTGTGACAACCCTTCGAACCAAAAGCAAACCCCCTGTGACTATTCTTAAAATTCCAGAAACCTCCAGGTAGCAGTTCAAGTTCGAATCCCACATCCATTCAAGGCCTGAAGCAAGGTAAGTTATTCTTACATTTGAACTTTTCGTTTCATGACATAACATGTAAATAATCTTTTCGTTCGTTTCAAACATGTACATACCATTGTTCCTTTCGTTTCCACCCTTTTAACATGTTATTTTTCAGAGCTAACCCTTTTGTTTTTTTGCTTTCTGTTTACCTGAACTTGCTTTAACTGTTAAACTGTTTACCAAACAAATACTAGCATGGCCTCAAGCCATGTTTCCATTTAATGATTTAAATGAAAGAAACAGGAAACAGGAAATAAGAAACGAAGCTTCTGGCTTCTATCCTCTTTCTCCAGGTCGAACGAAAGAGACAACCAGGAGTATGAAACGAAGCCTTTGGTTTCCACACTGACTTCCAGGCCCAGCCAGAGACACGCTCACACTGATTTCACTGGCCCAATCGAAGAAGGCAACAAGGCAGAAAGGCCCAGCCAGAGGCACACTTGCACTAAGTCCAGGCTCAGACGAAAGGCACTCCCATGCTGGTGCCAGCCTCCAATCGAAGTACATGACCTGACTGGTGCCAAAGCCTAATCGAAAGACGTGACTTTGCTGTTGCCAGCCCCAATCGAAGGAGGCCAACAGAATGCAAATCAAAGGGTGCTCCTGCCTGAATCGAAAGACACTCATTTTTCTTACTTTTATCTTATTTTTTCCTTCATATTTTTTTATGCCTTTCGATATGGTTGTAATAGCGTAGGATTTTATCTTTCTGCTTTTTATTACTTTTATACAAATGCTAGTAACTAGGTGTGTATGGCAAGATAAAACCAACAAGTAGACAACCCCTAATCAAAGACTAAATGCATGCAATAAAACACACTTTGCACACATGCACCCTTAGGGTAATCTCACTTGTTGCCTCGGAAAATAGTCATGTCCCTCGAGCATGGGCATTTTAGCAAAGACCCTCGATAAAAGATCGTAGTCCCTCGATGACCCTCGATGTTTCCTTCGGTAAACGATCTAGTTCCTAAAACGACATTGCTAAAACGTCCCATATGTTGCCTTCTATGACTATATAAACGTCCCAACGCCCGTCCCTAAACATCCTAACGCAAGGTTGTTCACCAAATACAATGGTGAAACAACACTGTTAAAAGGGTTAAAACATGAGAAAAATCTTTGAGTAAAATAGGGTAGACAAACTCTTAGTTACTTGATCAAAAATCTTGCAAAACATCCTTGCCATTTTTCAAACACACATCACAACACAACTTCAAAACAACTTTCAAAACATTGAATTATCTTTTCAAAAAGACGCACACCTTTGTATATATTCAAACAAGAATCATTACAAAGGTTGCCTAGACAAGGCATCTTTTTCAAAGTATTTTCAAAACCACACACACAAAGCACCATTTCAAGCAATTGAAAAGCAAAGGCAAGTGATCTAAAACAAGTAACTAAGAGCCCATGGATAACCATGGATGAAAAGGGTGCTAGCACCTTCCCTTTTCATAATCTACCCCCCGAACCCACGAAAACATCTCAAAGGTATTTCCTGTGCTTTTTGACCTTTCCATTTGATAAAATAAAAAGTGGGTGGCGACTCTTGCTAAACCGAACATTTGCGAACACAAACGCAAAAAACCAAGTTAGTTCTCCCACCGGGCTGGCTACTCATTTGTTAATATGATAAAATAAATAAAACATAAAGCAAACGAAGTAGTCTTTCCCAAAAACGCGCGCGTGATTCAGATCTCCCAATGGGAGTCTGCCACCTAATTGTCTTCTTCCCCATAACTGTTGTTTTTGATATCAGCTTTTACCTACAGATAAAACCGTCACTAAAGGCTATAGTGACAGTTTTTCTCCGTAGCTACATCCTTGCAAGATTCAAAAAAATAATACAAGCAAGATAAATCAAAACTAAAGGCATAAATCAATTGCAAATCATGCCCTGAGTTCATTGGTACCCATAATTTGGTCTAATTTTGCCTCTACAGAGAGTCCCCAATTTGGGACCTTAAAACCC
The DNA here is from genome assembly GCA_948472305.1 of Vicia faba. Lineage (NCBI taxonomy): Eukaryota > Viridiplantae > Streptophyta > Magnoliopsida > Fabales > Fabaceae > Vicia > Vicia faba. The sequence goes on along the minus strand of OX451738.1, from coordinate 1,422,258,862 downwards.
TAACAATGGCATCGTGCCATTCCTGCACTTGAACTCAGATTAAACCATCCAGAAACAATGCAAATATGATAACAAGCATGAATATGTGATCAAAACACGTTTATAATGGGTAAATCAATAAATTCGAGTTTGAGAAAAATATGCAAATCGTGGTACCGTAAGGGCACGATTCTTGATGTTTCAGGCCTTGAGGATGATTGGAATAGCTTCAGAACACGTCCAGGAACGAATTGCTGGCTTTGAAATTGCTTGAATCGGTCTATGGAAGAGAATCTGGTCTGCACTTTTCTTCCAAAATTTGCAACTTTTTTCTTCTGTTTTCACGACCCAGTCCTTGTCCTTATGCTTTGGAAATTTTGTGTATATGTGATAGAATGATTTAGGTCCACAAAAACTGATCATATCTTTGCAAATTATGGAGATTTGATTTCATCCTCTGTCTTGTATGATTTGTTTCTAAAATAGACCAAATTATGATCTTTTCTAATCAATTAGCTCTTGCACGATTTGGATGATTTGCTAGCTGTTCATTGACTCATAAAATCAAATCTTGGATTTTATTTCATTATTCTACTATTTAAATTGATTTATTTTGATTTAAATGGATAAAAAATAAAAATAAAAAATAAAATAAAATAAAATAATAGGTGGATAATCTCAGGGGTCATGGGTCCTCTTAGGAACAAGTTTCAAACAATAAAACATGGGCCCATTTGGAAAAAAAGTCATTTTGATCAATGTTGACTTCATGCACATTTCCAAAAATTGGTCAACTTTGACAATACATATCTCCCTCAATTTAAACCCTAATAGGGTGTTCTTGGACTTTTTAGAAAGCTTAGGATGTCCTATAAACAACCCTTTTTTTAATCTCAATTGGATCTTCCATGTTCATTTAATAAGCTTTGACGCAAAATGTTTTTTTGTTGACTTTTTGAAGTGACCTATAATGTCTGAATTTATATCTTTTCATGAGTGCATTTTTGGAACTTAAGGGATGAATATGAGTTGTAGGGAATTGAATCCTCTTCAAAATGAGCCTTGGATGGGAAATTTATGATAAAGTATGATAAAGTTATGTCTGGTCAAAGTTTTGTTGACTTTTCCTATAGAAACCCTAATTTAGCAACTTTTGAGTTTTGATGAATTTGGGGCATTCCTTGAGGAATCATGCTCAACCCTTGATCAAATGATGGATATCACTTCAAAATGTTGATGTTGACCAAAAATCTTGAAGTTTGACTGTATGTAGGCCACAGTTGACTTTTGACCAAGTACAATTGATTTTCAGGCATCTGAGTAGTTGACTGAGCAAACTTGTTGTGCAAGGCATGAAAATTGGCATGGATGGTCTTGAAGACATATTAGGGCAATTGAAATCATTTATGAACCTTGGAACCCAAACATATTTATGAAAATGGAAACCCTAGTTTGAGGCTCATAGTCTTAGGAGGAGGATTTGTCTGGTCAATCCTTAGGCATCCTTGGGCAAGTTAAGGACCTCTAAGAGTATGTTTTAGGTAAAAATGGGAGGGAAAATTTTAGGGTGCAACAGCTTCCCCTGTTCAATCTTCTTATACCTGAGGATGTAGATTGGCTTGTCTGCCTTTCGTGATCTGAAGGTGGAAGATGAATGAACAATAGAGTGCCTAGAAATTTGCAATCGTATGAATGATATTGATCGATAATATTGGGAATAGGCTTACAGATGCCATTTGGAAGGCAACAGAGAATTGTCAGAGATGGGCTTAAAGATGCCATCCAGAGAATGTGACAGTTGCATAAGAGATTCCTTCGCGAGAATTCTTGTACCTACCGTTGAGGAGGACTTCGCTGGGGAATGTTGACTTATGTTCTGGGAAACAGAGTCTAGGAGCTTCGGTTGTCCATTACTCTACTGGGGAATATGAAATTGACCGTGTCTGGTCGAGTCTAGGTTTTAACAGTGTTGTAAACTATTGTCTGGAGATAAAAGAGAAATAACTTGGATAGTAGGGTTACTTCGAAATGAAAGCCTGGATAGAAGGGCTATGAGAGGGAACCTGGGTAAGGTTGCTTCGTGATGAGTTTGGGTAAAACTGCATCTGAACTGAGAAAGAACCTGGGTAAGGTTTCTTCGTGAGGAGTTTGGGTAAAACTACATCTGAACTGAGAAGGAACCTGGGTAAGGTTGCTTCATGAGGAGTTTGGGTAAAATTGCATCTGAACCGAGAAGGAATCTGGGTAAGGTTGCTTCGTGATGAGTTTGGGTAAAACTGCATCTGAACTGAGAGAGAACCTGGGTAAGGTTGTTACGTGAGGAGTTTGGGTAAAATTGCATCTGAATAGAGAGGGAACCTGGGTAAGGTGGCTTTGGGATAAGTCCGTGTAAAACTTTGGAAGGAACTGGGGTAAGGTTACTTCGGGATAAATCTGTGTAAAACTCCAGGAGGAACCTGGGTAAGGTCACTTCGGGATAAATTCGTGTAAAACTTCAGAAGGAACCTGGGTAAGGTTACTTCGGGATAAGTTTGTGTAAAACTTCAGAAGGAACCTGGGTAAGGTTACTTCGGGATAAGTTCGTGTAAAACTTCAGAAGGAACCTGGGTAGGGTTACTTCAGGATAAGTCCATGTAAAACTTCAGAAGGAACCTGAGTAGTGTTACTTCGGGATAAGTCTGTGTAAAACTTCAGAAGGAACCTGAGTAGGGTTACTTCAGGATAAGTCCGTGTAGGGTATGGGAAGGAACCTGGATTGTAGGGTTACTTCGTGATGAGTTTATGTGAAACTTTATTCGAAAACGTATGAGAAGGAGCCCGTATGAATTTTTTTCAAGATAAGCCTGTGTGAACTCACATTTAGGAGAAACCCGTGTAAGATTTCTTCATGACGAACCCGTGTAAAGCTGCATTTGGTCGCGCAGATAATTACTCTATTTAGTTTCAGAAGCTAATCTTGGACCTGCTGGAAATTGTTGATGATAACCATCTTTCTTGAAAAGTTACATGATTAATTATATGTGATGCATGAAATACATTGTATGATAATGTTCTCAAAATAAATGAGATTATGCTGTTTGCAATATGTGTGCGCACGTCATGATGTATGAACATGAAATGCTATTGTGACATATCCGAGTCTGGGAAAATAAATCCCTGACTATTGCTGAAGAGTACTGGAAACTGAATTCTTGACCGTTATAGAAAAAGTGGTTCTTCTACTTCCGCTGGGGATGGTGAATGGAGATGACTATGCCGTGGATTTGTTCCTTTCTATTTGTGAATATTCTGCCGGGGAGAGACTCTTTTTGAGAATATCTATGCGGGGGAATAACTCTGTTGGGGAGAGGAGATGTTTTGCTGGAAGATTTTTCCGATTCGGAGAAATAAACTCTGTTGGGGGATGAACTTCCATAACTGAAGGAACAAACTCTGTCAGGGATTGAGCTTATGTATTCAGAGAAATAAACTCTACTTAAGAGACGACTTTATGAACTGCTTGTGATTATAAAATTCGGCTGGGGAATATAGACGTTGATTCCCTGAAGGAGCTTTACTGGGCAAAGTAGATCCTATTTGGGGAAGCTGATTTCAAAGCTTTAGTTGCCTCTACTATGTGGGGAGTGTAGATGTCACTGGGACGCATGCTGAGGATACGGCAACGAATTTGCATCAGGACTTTTCTGCCCCTGTACCTGCTGGAGAGTACCTGTAGAGGCTTTGTGGATAGCTTGAGTGTTATGCCAACTCATGAGGTGCTTGGTAACTTCCGATCAGAATGATAAGTCTTCTACTGATAGGCAAGTAACAAGATGACAAGACATAGTCGTACGCTTTAATCCCTAACTTTTTCCTGGACTCTCTTTTCAGATTTTCAGTCCACCGGGATGCCCTTTTTTTGCTCAAGCCGCCTTTTCATGTTTTTGACTTGCCGGGTGTAAATTTTTTTATATGTATATCCCTAATTTTTGCCCAAACCCTTTTTGGTTCGCCGAGATGCCTTTATTTTTCCTAGGCCAGTCAACCTAGCGGGTCTTTTCGTGCGTAGTATTTTTTGACTATGTCCATGTTCACCGGGTACGGAGAATTGTCATTGTCCATAGTAGTAAGTGTTGCCACACTGCCAGAAGATGTTTGTTTGATTGTACAAGGTTCGTTGCTGGAATCCATGTTCAATGGCCCAAGTGATTCAGGTGGAGATCTGCCCCTAGTTATTTGGCACCTTTGAAGAGACTGGCCCAAGTGTGTTAGATATCATGTCATGCCCCTTTCTTATGGAAGACCTGTTATTGGAAGTGTCTTTCCTACTGAGGTGATTCTGTCCATTGAGAGGATGTCTGTTCATTGAATATCCATTGTGAGGATTTCTCTGCTATCAAACAATTAGTCATATGCAAACAATGTCATTTAAAGAATGCAAAACTCATGTTTGTCCTGAATTTTTTTTTGAAAATGTGTTTTGTGTAGTAAAACAAAATTTGCAAGAATGTGATATCAACTCAGGATTCGTAACAAGTCCTACAGGAGTCAGGATACCATTGTAACAGTATGCTCTCAAACTAACCCATGCTTCAGCTAGGACTTTTAAGGGTTATAACGTGACCTGGTTCACGGTTTAAGAAACAAAGGATAAAGGCTGAAAATTCATTTGTACCCACCCGTTCTTTGTGATGTCCTTCAGTCCTATGCTCAGTTAATTACGCGTTTAAAATCCCAGTTAAGTCCTGGAGTACTGTCCTTGATGTTCCGGTGATGGCTCAGATACTGAAAGTTTATTTTGAATAGGCAGTCATTTTTGTAATCTTTTTTCTATTGAGGATTTGTAGGACCTCTTTCTTTTTTATTTTGTTATCCCTTCTTTTTTCCTGAACTGTTTCTTTTTGTGATTACAGTCAGCGGGATGCCCCAGTTTTTTTCTTAAGTCTCCTTCATAGGTTTTGACTTAACGGACTTTTATTTTCAGAGATAATGACTGCCTGTCTTGACGATTATACAGAACCACCACCGTCTTTTGATTTGGAAGGACGTCTTCGAGGCCATTCATTGTGTGCGAAGCAGAAGATTGCGACTGAATGCACCTCTGAATTAACTGAGAAAACTACCATGCCCAGGCTACGATTAAGGGTTTTAATTTGTGTGAAAAGAAAACTCCTACTTATTTGGCTTAAAGGGATTGACTAGGGATTATCTTCCTTATAACTCCACTATTTAGGATTTGAAACAATATCTGTACATCGTCAGCGGGGTCTATTCAAAACACATTGTAGAGATTGTGGTATCGTTTTCGTCATCCTCCCTCTAAGGCTTAGAGCTTTTAATCGAGAGTTGAATATCACGAAAAGGAAGTATAAAGCAATTTAAGCATAGTGAAAACAAATTAATTCAAGACAAAACATGTGTAATGCATTAATGAAATAACAATGTTTTGACATGACAATAATTGTTCGAATAAACAAAGAAAATACAATTTGAGAATTAAAATGAACAAAAATGCTTTCAATCCTAGCCATGATTTGGCATGGGAGCAGTGATCACGTTGGGAGTCTCAAGAGGGTCGAATTCAATCTCCTTGGCATCAATCATATTCCGAATCTTGTATTTCAGCGCCCAACAATCGTTAGTATCGTGCCCCAGGCTGCCAGAATGATAAGCACACATTGCATCCGGATTGTAGTTAGGAGAGGAAGTCTTAGGGTTTGGATGAGGGTCTATCACCATAATCAGATTCATCTTCAACATCTGTTGCAATGCTTGTGACAATGGCATGTTGATTCGGGTGAACTGCCTTTGAGGTCTTTCTACCCTTGGCTGATTGTTCCATTGTTGTGGTCGTTGTGCGCGTGTCGAATTAGAGACCAGCACTGACCCCACAGATTGGTGGTAGTCTGACTTATTGCTCCCCTTCTGGCCGTGCACATCATTGGATTCCCTCTTACCACCAAATGGCTTCTTCTCAACACTAGAAGATGCAGCCATCGGGATCTTCCCACTCCTGATACCATTTTCGATCCTCTTTCCTGTCAGAACCATCTCTGTGAACCTGAATGAGGAACTCCCAATTAGAAAATTGAAGAATGGTCCTGTCAGAGTGCCCATGAACATGTCTACCATTTCACGATCAGTCAGAGGAGGTTGTACTCTGCCAGCTAGATCCCTCCACTTTTGTGCATATTCCTTGAACCTATCTTTCGAGCCCATGGACATATTCTGCAGTTGCACTCGAGTTGGTGCCAGGTCAGCATTGTATTGGTACTTCTTATAGAAAGCAGTAGCCAAGTCTTCCCAGGTATGGATGTTGGTTCCTTCCATTTGATAGAATCAATTCAGTTGAGTGCCGACCAAACTTTCTTAGAATAAATGGACCCATAACTTCCGGTCAGCAGAGTGATGTTGGATCTTCCTGACATAGGATCTTAAATCCAACTTAGGGTAGGAGACACCGTCGTACTTAGAGAATGTGGGGATCTTGAATTTTGGTGGGATGAGCACTACAGAAACGAACCCTAATTCTTCAAATTCCAAGCCAGGTACTCTTTGGATCTCCATTGTGCTCAGACGATCCTCTAACTGTTTTTATCTATCCTTAGTGGGAGGATACTGTTCATTGTTGTAGTCAGATTCATCCTCAGAAATTCTTGGACTAGGGTCTTCCTCCCTTGTTTCACCTTCTTGGTTCTCCCCTTCTTTGGATGAAGAGGTCAGATCAACCGTTTGCTTCAACGGTCCCCTAAATCTTCTGCCCAGATTCAGGACACCAACGATCTTCTTCTTCTTCTTTTTCTCTTTCAGAATAAGGGCTTTCAGATCTTCCTTAACTTTAGCCAAGGATACTAACATTTGCTGAAAGTGGGCATTTTATGCCTGGAGATCCTTGATACTTTGTTCAGAAGAAATTTCGGCTGAAATAAACAGTGAAGAAGATGAGAAACCTGTTATGAAACCTGTTTATGCAATGTCATGTATGATATGCAACTATTTTCAAGGATCTCGCGGGGTAAACAAGAAAAATGTTAGGCGTTGAACTTTACAGCTTTGATTGAAGAACTTTGTATCATTGTGAGTCCTTCTACAAGAGTCAAGCTCACCATGTCAATTGGGTCATAGCCCATGACTCAAGTTAACGTGTTTTGATCTTTTGATGACATTGGCTAGAGGAAAATAAATCCCCTTTCCCCTTGCCCCTTGCTAGACGTCTGATTTATCATAACCCGCACCACAAACCCCTGAGATCCTTGAAATGGTTAAGGAAATGCTATGGCATGATGTTATGATGTGTATGCTATGCGTTAAGCAAAAATGTAAGGTGACAGACACAACCCTGTAAAGAATTCAAGTTGTTAGACAATAAAGGCAAACAAGTCACACACGAAACCTTAGGTTTAGGTTTGCATGGGGTTTGTAGGTAAGTACCCTCTTGAAGTTTAGTTGGTTTTAAACCTGTCTTAGAAAAGTAACCGTGTTCTACGAATTCTCAATATCACTGATCATTCTTTATTGGGCATTGTTTCAGCTCAGGCAATCTTTTCTTGCAGTCAAAATATCTCGAAAGTCTGATCTCAATGAGTGTAGCATCGAGTATCAACCAATCCTCAGCTTTATACCAAGGCCGGCTATCTCACTACTTTCTAATGGCCAAGTTTGTTCAACTAAGGTTCTAAGGTCCGTTAGTGCTTCACGATACCACGCGGCGGCCCCGTATTCTCCTTGTTTCAACACGAAGGATAGCGGTACCAACAAAAGTGTCACACCAACACAACAATCGCTTAAACCATATCGGTCTATGCCGTACAATCTCCACAATCTATTGCTGTTTACGTAAAAAGTGTTCCCAGATTCGGGTATAGGATCTATACAAGAATACCCCAACAAACCTTTAAAAGTAAAGCAATCAAAGCAAACAAAGAAAGCAATTTAAAATGAAACTAGATCCTAAGGTAAACCCCACTTTATTAATAGTCCCCAGCAGAGTCGCCAGTTCTGTAATACGGTGGAAGAACCGACTGTTTATACTGGTTTGCGTTTTGTATTCATAAATGTTGCGGTAAGCAAGAGTCGCCACCAACTTTTATTTTATCCAATAAAGGAAAAGGGAAAAGAATAGAAAAAACCTTTTTCGAGATGTTTCTGAATACGGGGGGGTAGATTATAGAAAGGGAAGGTGTTAGCACCCTTTCTATCCATGGTTTTCCATGGGCTCTTAGGTACTTGATCATTTTGAAATTTCTTGTGTGTGTTTTGAAAATTCTTTGTTTAACTTCGTGGTAACCCTTGTATATGTCCTCAAGAGTGTGACGAAGTTATTTTTGAAAACAGTTTTGAAAGTGTTTGTGTGAAAGAGTTTTTGTTATTTTGAGCAAGTACTTAAGAGTTTCTACCTACTCAAAAAAGACTGTTCGTTTTCTCGTTTCCTTTAGATAGCGCTACCCTACTATTAAGGAGTAGGTAGCCCTATCGTTGGAGTTAAAGGGATAATCGAAAGGGACGAAAGGGACAAATACGACCACTAAAACAATGGTTTGAAAACCTTAGTAATTACCATAGAGTCCTAAAGATCTTTCCGAGGCAACATTCGAATGGGTCATTTTTTATCTTTTGGGACTAGAGGGCGACCACTAAAACTCCCTAACTTCATGACCGTTTACCGAAGGCAACCGAAGTGGGATAAACCCTAGGAGTGAACATGTGCATGTGTTTGATTTCAGTTGATTATCTTTGCACAATTAGGGTTTTATACTGTTTTAATTTCATTTGTCTTTTGCATGCAAGCCTATTATCCATACATCTAGACAATTTACAGTTGCGGAAATTAAAAGCGGAAAAGTAAATCTACGCTATTACAAAGCTGGGGAGGGGGTTACATAACCAAAAACTGAGGATTAAACAGTAAATAATATGCGATAAACCCCAATTAAAAGCTATTACAAACTCGAAGCAAATACAATAATTGGAATTAAAAAATAAAATATTGCGCGCGCGGCGAATTAAATATGAGAATCAAAGTCTAAAATCAAAGGAAATCAAAGAAAATATTTTTTTGTTATTTTTTGATTGAGAAATTTAACTATTTGCAAATTAACTCTAATTTTCTAATTGATCTTAATTATGAAAAAAAGAATTTAAATTGCCCTAATTAAATTAATCTAATTAATTAATAAAATAAAATATTTTATGAAAAAAAATCTAATTTTGATGTTTTTTTTGTGATTTTGTGATTTAATAAAAAATAATTTTTTTTTGTAAAAATAATTAAACAAATTATTAAAATAAATAAAAGAAATTAAAAAGAAAAATTAGACTGGGCTTGGTGTGAAAGCATTCCTGGAGGTGTGAATTGGAATCCTCAGGCCAAGAATAGCTGGCCCAAGGCTGGCGTGTGATCCAGTGAGGATCCTCTTTGGAGGTTCACCATGCACTGCTTCCTGGAGGCGTGAGACCTAGCCAGGACGTGATCTGATGGTGATGGATCTTAAGGCGCATAACATGGACCAGGGCGTACAGCACATGTAATCTGCAGAGGAATAGTGAGAAAAAACACAAAAGCACACGCCTGGGATCGAACCCAGGACATTAGCTTTATACCTCTCTTTCTTGACCAACTGCGCTAGCTACTCATTTGTTAATATGATAAAACAAATAAAACCTAAAGCAAGCAAAGCAGTCTTTCCCAAAAATGCACGCGTGATTCAAATTACCAATGGGAGTCTGCCACCTAATTGTCTTCTTCCCCATAACTGTTGTTTTTATATCAGCTTTTACCTACGGATAAAACCGTCACTAAAGGCTATAGTGACAGTTTTTGTCCGTAGCTACATCCCTGCAAGATTCAAAAAAATAATACAAGCAAGATAAATCAAAACCAAAGGCATAGATCAATTGAAAATCATGCTCTGAGTTCATTGGTACCCATAATTTGATCTAATTTAGCCTCTATGGAGAGTCCCCAATTTGGGACCTTAAAACCCTAACAATGGCATCGTGCCATCCCTGCACTTGAACTCACATTAAACCATCCAGAAATAATGCAAATATGATAACAAGCATGGACATGTAATTAAAACACGTTTATAATGGTTAAATAAATAAATTCGAGTTTGAGAAAAATATGCAAACCGTGGTACCGTAAGGGCGGGATTCTTGATGTTTCAGGCCTTGAGGATGATTGGAATAACTTCAGAACACGTCCAGGAACAAATTGATGGCTTTTAAATTTCTTGAATTGGTCTATGGAAGAGAATCCGATCTGCATTTTTCCCCAAAATTTTCAACTTTTTTCTTCTATTTTCACGACCCAATCCTCGTCCTTATGCTTTGGAAATGTTGTGTATATATGATAGAATGATACCAGGTCAACAAAAACTGATCATATCTTTGCAAATTATGGAGATTTGATTTCATTCTTTGCCTTGTATGATTTGTTTCTAAAATAGACCAAATTATGATCTTTTCCAATCAATTAGCTCTTGCACGATTTGGATGATTTGCTAGTTGTTCATTGACTCATAATATGCTCATAAAATCAAATCTTGGATTTTATTTCATTATTCTACTATTTAAATTGATTTATTTTGATTTAAATGGATAAAAATCAAAATAAATAATAAAAATAATAAAATAATATGTGGATAAGCTCAGGGGTCGTGGGTCCTCTTAGGAACAAGTTTCAAACAAGAAAACACGGGCCCATTTGGAAAAAAAGTCATTTTGATCAATGTTGACTTCATGCACATTTCCAAAAATTGGTCAACTTTGACAATACACATCTCCCTCAATTTTAACCCTAAGAGGGTGTTCTTGGATTTTTTAGAAATCTTAGGATGTCCTCTAAACAACCCTTTTTGTTTCATCTCAATTAAATCTTCCATTTTCATGTAATAAGCTTTGAACCAAAAGGTGTTTTTGTTGACTTTTTGAAGTGACCTATAATGTCTAAATTTATATCTTTTCATGAGTGCATTTTTTGAACTTTAGGGATGAATATGAGTTGTAGGGAATTGAATCCTATTCAAAATCATCCTTGGATGGGAAATTTCTGATAAAGTATGAGAAAGTTATGTCTGGTCAAAGTTTGGTTCACTTTTCCTATAGAAACCCTAATTTAGCAACTTTTGAGTTTAGATGAATTTGGGGAATTCCTTGAGGAATCATGCTCAACCCTTGATAAAATGATGGATATCACTTCAAAATTTTGATGTTGACCAAAAATCTTGAAGTTTGACTGTATCTGGGCCACAATTGACTTTTGACCTAGTACATGTGATTTTCAGGCATCTGAGCAGTTGACTGAGCAAACTTGTTGTGCAAGGAATGAAACTTGGCATGGATGGTCTTGAAGACATATTAGCGCAATGGAAATCATTTAGGACCATTGGAATCCAAACATCTTGATGAAAATGGAAACCCTAGTTTGAGGCTTATAGTCTTAGGAGGAGGTTTTGTTTGGTCAATCCTTAGGCATCCTTGGGCAAGTTGAGGACCTCTAGGAGTATGTTTTGAGTAAAAATGGGAGGGAAAATTTTGGGGTGCAACACATGCTCTTTTCGACCAGACTCGTCATGTTGGCCCACTACACACCCTATTGAGTTCTCCAACACTGTTAGGTACATGATTAGAGGTCTTCCTTCAACTGGCGGCATTAGAATTAGAGGTTCTTGTAGGTATTCCTTGATTTTGTCAAAGGCTATCTGACAGTCTTCGTTCCACTTTACCACTTTATCTTTCTTCAATAGCTTGAAGATTGGTTCACAAGTAGTGGTCAAGTGAGAAATAAATCGAGCAATATAATTCAGCCATCCTAAGAAACCTCTGACTTCTTTCTCAGTATGGGGAACATGAATTTCTTGAATGGCTTTGACCTTGGTGGGATCAACTTCAATACCTTTACAATTAACAATGAAACCTAGGAGTTTACCAGATCTTACCCCAAAGGTGCACTTGTTCGGATTCAACCTCAGCTTGTACTTCCTCAGTCTCTTAAACAACTTGTATAGATGGTCGAGATGTTCTTCTTCAGTCTGAGATATGGCTATCATGTCATCAACATAAACCTCTATCTCGTGATGAATCATATCATGGAACAAAGCTACCATAGCTTGCTAATATGTTGCACCGGTGTTCTTCAAACCAAAAGGCATAACCTTGTAACAAAATGTGCCCCACTGTGTGACGAAGGTAGTTTCTCCATATCTTCAGGTGCCATCTTGATCTGATTATAACCCGAGAAACCATCTATGAAGGAGAATACCTTGTGTTGAGCGGTGTTGTCGACCAGAACATCAATATGTAGAAGTGGGAAGTCATCCTTGGTGTTTGCCCTATTTAGATCCCTATAGTCTACACACATACGCACCTTACCGTCTTTCTTAAGCACCGAAACCACATTTGCAAACCATTGAGGATATGATGTAACAGCCAAGAAACCTGCATTGAATTGCTTCATAACCTCAGCCTTGATCTTCTCTGACATCCCGGGACGCATGCGACGAACCTTCTGCTTTATTGGAGAACAACCCTCTTCCATCGGTAGACGGTGAATTACAATCTTGGTATCGAGCCCTGGCATATCTTCGTACGACCAAGCAAAGATCTCAACATATTCATGCAACATCTGAATTAACTTGTTCTTGACATTGTTTTCCAAGTTGGCACCTATCTTGACTTCTTTTCTGTCTTCTTCAGTACCCAAGTTTATAACCTTAATTGGCTCTTCATGCGGTTGTATAGTCTTTTCCTCTTGTAATAATAGTCTGCCAAGTTCTCCCGGTACTTCACAATCTTCCCCTCCTTCGTCCTCAGCTTGGTAGATCGGATTTTCAAAGTCATAAGTGGAAATAGCAGAATTGTTATCAACAGGATCCAGAGTGGATGTGGATATGCAATTTATTGTGCGAGTGTGTGTAAGAACCTATAGCTGTTTGAAAGTGATAAAAGTAAAAAAGAAAGACAAAGAGCATAAAATTTGAATGCAAAATTTCTAATGCTTTATTAAATGAAAATATGGTTATGAAATGACAACCCTAACAAATGGACCATTGTGCCCAGGGTAAGGCACAAGGCTTAAAGTCATTGTTTTTAAGATTACATAACCAAAACTTTGAGAAAAAAATAGAAAGTAGCAATTACTCCTGACTAAAGGAGATAGAGATAATGTCTTGAGTCTTCCAGTTGTCAAGTCCATTGCCGATGGTAGGAAAGGTCCAGCTATCAAGGTCATAGTCACTGTCAGCATCTTCTATTGCGTTGACTCCATTATTGCTGATGTGAAATGGTGGTCTTCCAGTACGAGCACGACGAACAGTCCTCTGAGCTTATTCTTCTATAAAAACTTTAGCATCCTTAAAAGAAGTGATTCTTGGTGGAACCCTGGTAACTTTGGGAATAACAGAAACATATTCAGTAGCGTTATGAGGGATAACTTCAAAAGTCCGTCAAGGGGTTTCAATGAATTCGCCGTCCATATCAACATACTTGAATGAATTCAAGTGACTAACCATATACTCCTCTTCACCATACACAGTAACGACCTTCCCTTTCATAGGATATTTCAGCTTCTGATGTAGGGTTGAGGTAACAACGCCTGCCCTTTGAATCCAGGGGCGTCCCAGTAGACAAGAATAAGCTGGTCGATATCCATTACATAGAAGGTAGATTCGAAGACCTGCGAACCTGCTTGTTAGAATATAGTTTGATTCTACAACTCTTGTAAGAGTTTTGATGATAAAAAACACTCAAAGAACAATTATGCTCCCTAAATTTGTATTTTGTTTTGCAGAGAAGTTTTGTTGGAAGAAGCACAGAAGATGAGTTAAAGAGCTATTTCAAATCTGATTCTATACATCTCTCAAAGAAGTTCTAACGCTGCAAACAAGACTCTGTGTTTCTGATCCATAAAGTTTTGGAAAGAAGCAACGGTAACTTTCATCTTCTGAAGCAAGCCTGTTCTAAAGCATTACAAATCAATTATTTCCATTTCAAAAGTAACGACTGAAAGGGAACAAGGATCTATATTTTTGGAAAGATCTTTAATTATCATTGATCAACATTCGAAAAGCTCCTACATGCATCGCCTATTTAAACAAAGTTTGAAGGAGAAATCATTCACGATTTTCACGCACAACAAAGTAGTAATCTTCATCATCTTCAAACGTCTAAAATCTAAATTGTGTAAAACATCACTTGTGATACAGTTTTATTAAAAAACATTTTTGTACACTCTTTTAAATATTGTTTAGTGTATTTCCTTGAGAAAACGGATTGTGGTTTAAACTCAAGAAGACTTTGACGGTTGTCATAGTAGCTGTGTAATTAAGTTTGATTAGTGGATTAAGACCTCGTTAAGAGAGGTGAAATCACCTTGGCGGGTGGACTGGAGTAGTTTGAGTTTAAATGAACCAGGATAACCAATGTTTTCTTTTATTTAAGTTTTAAAAACCCCAATTCAAACCCCCCTTTCTTGTGTTTTTCCATTCTTCAATTGGCATCAGAGCGCCTGGTTCTGAGTACAAGCACTTAACTGTGTCAGAAAAAGATCCAAGCAAGAAAAACACTATGGCGGGACCAAGTCAGAAAATCAACAATGACTACCATGATGAGAAAGACAGGATCAACGGCAAACCTCCTAGTTTTGATGGTGAGAACTTCGATTACTGGAAAGAAAAAATTGAAAGTTTATTTCTGGCTCATGACATTGATCTCTGGGATTTGGTGACTGATTGGTATATACATCCTGTTGATGAAAGCGGTCAGAAGATTGACAGAAAAAGGATGTCAGATCATCAAAAGAGAGATTTCATAAATCATCACAAGGCTAGAACTATTCTCTTGAGTGCTATCTCATACATAGAGTATGAGAAGATCATAAACAGAGAATCAACAAAACACATGTTTGACTCCTTGAGAATGACGCATGAAGGGAACACACAAGTCAAAGAAACCAAAGCTCTTGCGCTCATTTAGAAGTATGAAGCATTCAAAGTGGAAGAAGATGAAATCATTGAAATAATGTTCTCAAGGTTTCAAATTTTGGTGGTTAGGTTAAAAGTTTTGGATAAAGGGTACTCAACCGCTGAACATGTAAAGAAGATCATCAGAAGTTTACCCAAGAAATGGAGACCCATGGTCACAGCTCTTAAATTGGCCAAAGTTATGAACAAAATCCCTCTCGAAGAACTTGTCAGCTCTCTCAGAAGTCATGAGATAGAGTTAGAAGAAGATGAGCCCCAAAAGCAAGGTAAGTCTTTAGCTCTTAAATCTAACAAAAAATATGAATCGAAAGTTTTGCAGGCAAAAGAAGAAAACTCTGGTGGATCCTCATTAGAAGAAGATGAATTGTCTCTTCTCTCCAAAAGAGTCAATCAGCTGTGGAAGCTAAGGCAAAGGAAGTTCAGAAATTCCAGAAGAATAGGAAATCATTCTGAACCATCTTCTGGATACAGAAAGTCAAGCAACAAAGACATTATCTGCTACGAATGCAATGAACAAGGGCATTACAAAAGATATTGTCCTAATCTTCAAAAAGAGAAACCTAAAAAGAAGTTCTTTAAGGAAAATAAGAAAAGCCTCATGGAAACATGGGACGACTCAGACTCTTCTGAAGCTGAAACAAAATCAGAAGATGAAAGAGCCAACATAGACCTAATGGACAACATATCAAAAGACACTGGATCATCTGGATCAGAATTAGACTCAGAGGCAGAAGAGGTATTCTCTAACTTCCCTAGATCTCAATTAGAAGAGAGTCTGTTAGAAAATTTTGAAAGATATCAGAAACTTCGAGTCATAAACAAAAATCTAAAAAAGGATCTAGTTTCTGACTCTGAAGAAACTAAGAAATTGATATCAGAAAACTCTGAGCTGAAAGAAAAAATTTCTAAACTAAAAAATAATTTACAAAATGCTCATAAAGAAACTATCTCAGAAGTTCCTAGTAACTCTGATAAGATCATAAAGGAATATGATCATAGCTTTCAAAAACTCCTTGCTAAAAACATAGATAAAAGCAAGATAGCTTCAATGATCTACGGAGTTAGCAGAAATGGAAAAAGAGGAATAGGATACAAGGGTAAAGTATCTCAACCTAAGAAAGTTAAGGATATGGTCATTAAACGCACACCTCTGTATTCTCACTTCACCTATGGGCACACACATGACATAAAGTATACTAGTAGTTATTTTTCTGCTAAACCAAAATTCAAACAGCATTTTGGTAACTCTAACAAATAAGGACCCAAAAAGATATGGGTACCTAAGGATAAAATTGTCTATGTTGCATATATCTTTAACAGCAAGACTGAAACACCAATCTTGGTACCTAGACTCTAGATGCTCTCGACACATGACGGGAAGAAAGCATATGTTCCAAAGCCCGGAGCTTAAATCTGGAGGCTATGTAGGTTTCAGAGGAATCAGAAAGGGAAGATTATTAGCTCTGGAACTATTGGTAACAATATGCTCCCCTCTATAACTAATGTTCTGTTAGTAGATGGATTAATGCATAACTTATTATCCATAAGTCAATTAAGTGATAACGGTTAAGATATAATCTTCAATGAAAAGTCCTGTAAAGTAGTTAGTCAGAAAGATGGATCTATCCTCTTTAATGGAAAGAGAAAGAACAACATTTACAAAATAACTTTCTGAACTAAAAAGTCAGAATGTAAAATGCTTATTGTCTATTAACGAGGAGCAATGGGTCTGTCACAGAAGATTGGGGCATGTTAGTATGAGAAGAATATCTCAGATTAACAAACTCAATCTGATCAGAGGACTTCCTAACCTGAAGATCAACTCAGATGCTCTGTGTGAAGCATGTCAAAAAGGCAAGTTTTCAAAACCTTCTTTCAAAACCAAAAATGTTGTTTCTACCTCTAGACCATTAGAACTTTTGCATATAGATCTATTTGGACCAGTGAAAATTGCATCCATTAGTGGCAAGAAGTATGGATTAGTGACCGTAGATGACTATAGCAGATGGACATGGGTGAAGTTCTTAAGACACAAGGACGAGTCACATTCTGTGTTCTTTGCCTTCTGTAACCAAGTCTAAAATGAAAAGGATCTTAGAATTGTTAAAGTCATAAGTGATCATGTGGAGAATTTTAAAACAAAAAATTTGAGCTATTTTTTTAATGAGAATGGAATCTCTCATGATTTCTCTTGTCCTATAACTCCTCAACAAAATGGAGTTGTAGAATGAAAGAACGGAACTTTACAAGAAATAGCCAGAACCATGATCAACGAGACTAACATTGCTAAGAACTCCTGGGCAGAAGCAATTAACACAGCGTGCTACATTCAGAATAGAATCTCCATAAGACCTATTCTGGATAAGACTCCATATGAACTATGGAAGAACAAAAAACCCAACATTTCTTATTTTCATCAATTTGGATGTACCTGTTTTATTCTGAACACTAAAGAACATATGAAAAAGTTTGACTCTAAAGCACAAAAGTGTCTCATGTTAGGATAATCTGAATGCTCAAGAGGCTATAGAGTATATAACACAAAAACACGAATTGTAGAAGAGTCCATCAGTGTCAGATTTGATGATAAGCTTGGCTCTCAAAAGTCAAAGCAAGATAAATCTTTTGCAGATATAGAAGTCCAATTTACAGGTTCTGAAGACATTACATAAGAAGTTTCTCACAAAGAATCATAGTCATCTCCAGAAGAAGATGTCACAAACATTACAACAACATCTGAAGAGCCTCTTCAAAAAAGACAATCCAGAAGCAGCTTAGCTCATCCGGAAAACAAAATTCTGGGAAAGAAAGAAGACCCAATCAGAACAAGATCTACATTCAGAAACTCTGAAGAATCTCTCATGGGATTAGTGTCTCTTATTGAGCCAACTACCATTGGCAAAGCCCTTCTGGACAATGATTGGATACTTGCAATGCAGGAAGAGTTAAACCAATTCACCAAAAACGATGTGTGGGATCTGGTTCCTAAACCAAAAGGGTTCAACATCATTGGAACCAAATGGGTATTCAGAAACAAACTGAATGAACAAGGAGACATCATCAAAAATAAAGCACGACTGGTGGCACAAGGTTATACTCAGCAAGAGGGGATAGAGTATTGAAACAACCGACAGAAAACACAGAGCCGCCACCGAACTTTATTTATCCCGAAGGAAGGGGAAATATCGATAAAACCACAAGGGAATGGATAAGATGATCTTGCGACCAAGAGAAAGGGTAAGGGAGTCAGTTATGCGAGGGGAAGGTATTAGCACCCCCCACATCCGTTGTACTCAATGGGATCTATTTTACTTGTTTGTCTTAAAGGGTGTGTTTATCTACAACTATGCTTGCTTAAGAGGAAATGAAAGGTTTTCGATTATTGCGTTCGTGAGGGTTTCACAACCCTTTGCCTACGTATCCAATGAAGGAATCAGAACACCGTAGTTCCTCTAGAAAAAAAAGTTGATTTGTTTGTGTTTTTTAGTGGGCGACATTAACGCATGCATTCTAGCAATAGGCACGGTCGATATCGCGGTAGAACGGAGATAACATGCCCTTGGGGGAGTTTTGATTTGTTGAGTGTTTTGTGGGTTTTAAGATATATTTAAGTAATGATTAAAAATGTTTTTGTATTTTTTGATTTGTGAATGTTTTGCGGGTTTTAAGATATATTTAAGTAATAATTAAAAATGTTTTTGGATTTTTTTGGTTTGTTTACTTGTTGATTTTATCTTGCCATACACGCCTAATTAATAGCATTTGTACAAAGTAAATAAAATGCAGAAAAATAAAACCCTACGCTATTACAACCATATCAAAAGGCATAAAAAATATGAAGGAAAAAATAAGATAAAAGTAAGAAAAGTGAGTGTCTTTCGACCCAGGCAGTAGCACCCTTCGACTTGCATTTTGTTGGCCTCCTTCGATTGGAGCTAGCACCAGTGAGTTCATGGCCTTCGATTAGGGGCTGGCACCAGTGAGGTTCTGTCCTTCGATTTGCCTGGAAGTCAGTGTATGGCGAAGCCTTCTGGTTCTGCCTTGTTGCCTTGTTGTCCTCTTCGACTGGAGGTTGGAAGCAGTGAGGGAATGCCTTTCGACTGATCCTGGAAGTCAGTGAAGGCATGCTTTTCGTTTGGGCCTAAAAGTTAACATGGTTTTCCTCCTGGTTGTCTCTTTCGTTTGACTTGGAGAAAGAGGGTAGAAGCCAGAAGCTTCGTTTCCTATTTCCTGTTTCCTGTTTCTTTCATTTCAAGCATTAAATGGCAACATGGCCTAAGGCCATGCTAGTATTTGTCTTGTAAACAGTTTAATAGTTAAAGCAAGTTCAGGTAAATAGAAAGCAAAACGAAAGGCTTAGCTCTAAAAAATATGTTAAAAAGGGTGGAAACGAAAGGAACAATGGTATGTACATGTTTCAGACGAAAGGAAAAATTACTAAGCCGTGGAACGAAAAGTTTAAAGGTAAGAATAACTTACCTTGCTTCAGGCCCTGAATGGACGTGGGTTTCGAACTTGAACTGCTACCTGGACGTTTCTGGAAATCGAAGAGTAGTCACAGGGGGTTCGCTTTTGGTTCGAAGAGTTGTCACAGAAGGTTGTCTTTGAGTTTGAGCAAACTTTTATGTGTGGGGTGTTCTTCAGAATCGAAAGAGGTGAGTGTTTGGGATTCTGGGTTTTTTTGATTTCTCAAGTGTTGATGAACTTGAGAGTTTTGTTATGTTTGAGAAAATTTGGGGGATTCGTTCCTCTGGTCCAAAGATCCTCCCTTAAATATGTGTTGGAGCCTCTTATTTATAGGCAAAGTTGGTTGAAGTTTTTGGAGGGAAAACAAAATAATTTGAACAATTTGAGTAAACTGCTCTTTGTAGCCTTCGAGGGACAGTGCTTGTATGCTATTTCAGTGCAAGAATGGGGCAGTGTTTCAGGACTGCTGTGCAGCAGTTTTGTAGTAGGTTTTTCTGTTTTTTTTTGGCATCTTACAGCAGGCATTGGAGCAGTAACAACAGATTTTTGGAGTGTTGTATTTGGCTATTTGTCCAAGAATGGTATTATCCCATGAATAAACCTTCGAACCCTTAGGAAATGTATCACAAACTTGTGTAAGCCTCTGATTATGTAAAGATTTGGAAGCATCTTAGCATTGAAAATGAGATTTGGTCTTGAGTCGAATGCAAGAATGAGATCGAAACACACTTGTTCGAAGGAAGCCTTTCCCCCAGTCGAAGCTTGTGGTCGAAACAAGCTAATGCCCAGTCGAAGCTTGTATCAAAGGAAACAAACTTCCAAATCGAAAGCTCATGCTCGAAGGAAGCATATTGCCCAATCGAAGCATGTGGATCGAAACAAACATAAAGGGAGTCATTGTCTTGTGTCTTTATAGCATGAGGGAAGTTTCTGGCTTCTAAATTGAAGGGTGCTTTTTCAAGGGAAGCAAGAACTTAGTCAAATCTTGTATGAAGATACCTCTTTTCTCAAAGGAAGCTTGTATGAAGAAAAGTATGCAAGAGGCCCTTGGTGCAAGTGGATTCGAAGGATGCATAGAGGTGGTTACTTTGTCCCATCGAAACGTGTCCAAACGAAGCAAGCATGCAGGCAGAAAACTTGTCCAGTCGAAGCAGGCTTGTAGGGAGTAAACTTGTCCAAATCGAAGTAGGCTTGCAGGCAGCAAACTTGTTCAGTCGAAGCAGGTTTGTAGGCAGCAAACTTGTCCAGTCGAAGCAGGTTTGTAGGCAGTAAACTTGGTGAATCAAAAAGGTTTCCTTGCAGGGGGCCTGTGTGGCCAACATGTCATGGCCTGTGATTGCAAGCATGTGGGAAGCACACTTTTCCAATCGAAAGGCTAAATCGAAGGAGGTTTCAAATCCAAACGAAGGATGTACCTAAACTTGCATTCGAAGGAGGCTTTAAGTTCAAAATGAAGGACATGACCAAGTTGCATTCGAAGGAGGCTAGGAGTCAATCAAAGGGTGCTGAATCAAAGGAGGCTAAGAGTCAATCGAAGGGTGCTGAATTGAAGGAGGCTAAGAGTCAATCGAAGGGTGCTGAATCAAAGGAGACCTATTTTCCTCCAAATTTGTCAAAATAATATTTTTATCTGTTTTCTCTCTTTTTGACAATTTCCTTTTAATTTTGGTACTGGAAGATCCCAATGCACTTGTGCAAATTTAAACCCTGAGAATCCTTGTGAGAAAGGCCTAATACACTGAGCTTTGAGCCACCCTCGAGGCAGGCGACAGAAAAATCTTTACAGAAACCAAAAACTCGAAACCCTAGCATCTTGACCAGCACACATAAGGAAATAAACCCTAATCCAGGCTCTGACAAAATTGAGCGAGAACCAACCTTGTAACGTGATGACAAAATTCGTTCCACGATCCACTAATCGAGAACCAGATGCGCTTCCTTTTTACCTGATAAGAAAACCTCAAAACAAGATTAGACAAAAAGAGGGCGTAGCCCTAATACTTCAAACCAAAGTGCCTGATTCCCTGAGATGCGGGATATGCAAATGACTGAATGATAAAATGATGCAAAAATGGAATGCAAAGTTTGAAGCCAGACAAGAATAAAAGAGATAGGGCAAATTTTGGGTACGACAACTACCCCTACTTAATCGTCTTAAACCTGAAGGCGAGATTGGCGTCAGCCTTTCGAGAGTTCAAGGTGGAAGATGATTAAATACCAGGACCCGAAATTTGCCCTGGAGAGATGGTGTAAGTGTTATTCACTGGTGTGGATGTCTGCTGGAGAAAGACAAACTGGTCTTCTGGTGGACTGGTCATGATGGATAAAACATGGTTGAAAGAGGGTAGCTCGTACTGGGGTAATGGTGCCAATACAAGGTTCTTGAGGGAGTAGGCGGTAAAGTGACTGAAAGAACATGGTTGACGATGTCGTGATGATTGAAAGTAGAATTACTTGACAAAATGATAACTTAAATGCAATGAGTAAAATTTGATGAGGACAGAGAATCTATCAAGCGGTATTTCACGATCCAAAAAGAAAGGTAAAGATAATGGATAAAGATCAGCATATAATCTATGACCCAAGAGGAAGGTAAAGACAATGGGTAAAGATTGACGTATGATCTATGACCCAAGAGAAAGGTAAAGTGAGGGTAAGACCTACGGGCGACCTACGACCCTAAAAAAGATAACGTGAGGGTAAGACCTACCAGCGACCTACGACCCTATGAAAGATAACGGGAGGGTAAGACCTACGAGCGACCTACGACCCTATGAAAGGTAACGTGAGGGTAAGACCTATGAGCGACCTATGACCCTAGTAAAGATAACATGAGGGTAAGACCTACGAGCGACCTATGACCCTAGTAAAGATAACGTGAGGGTAAGACCTACGAGCGACCTACAACCCTAGTAAAGATAACGTGAGGGTAAGACCTACGAGCGACCTACGACCCTAGTAAAGATAATGTGAGGGTAAGACCTACGAGCGACCTACAACCCTAGTAAAGATAACGTGAGGGTAAGACCTACGAGCGACCTATGACCCTATGAAAGATAACGGGAGGGTAAGACCTACGAGCGACCTACGACCCTATGAAAGATAATGTGAGAGTAAGACCTATGAGCGACCTACGAACCTAGCAAAGATAACGGGAGGGTAAGACCTACGAGCGACCTACGACCCTATGAAAGATAATGTGAGGGTAAGACCTATGAGCGACCTACGACCCTAGCAAAGATAACGTGAGGGTAAGACCTACGAGCGACCTACGACCCTATGAAAGATAACATGAGGGTAAGACCTATGAGTGACCTACGACCCTAGCAAAGATAACGTGAGGGTAAGACCTACGAGCGACCTACGACCCTAGAAAAGATAACATGAGGGTAAGACCTACGAGCGACCTACGACCCTAGTAAAGATAACGTGAGGGTAAGACCTACGAGCGACCTACGACCCTAGTAAAGATAACGTGAGGGTAAGACCTACGAGCGACCTACGACCCTAGCAAAGATAACGTGAGGGTAAGACCTACAGCGACCTACGACCCTAGCAAAGATAACGTGAGGGTAAGACCTACGAGTGACCTACGACCCTAGCAAAGATAATGTGAGTATTGAGAGTTAGGGGAGTACGACGTACTGACACCATGGTTTATTTTAGTTGGTAGTGTAATAACATATGTTAACTGGGAATTGTGAGGATGAAATTTTTGTAAGGATGTTTTGTTGATTTGGGATTGATCTGGCTCATGCTTCATATGCATTTGAAGTGTGACATGATGATCCATGGATATGCTATGCGTTTGAGGATGCAATGCAGTATGTCGTGATGATTATTGTATGTAAAATGCCAAAACTCATTGGGATCCGTTACTCATCATCTTGAGGTACCAATATGGGCTGGTGCTTAAAATTTGAGAAGAAAGAGTTAGCCTTGTCGAGTTCACTGGGGAATAAATCTTGTTGAGGATGAGTAGCTTGATCTGACTTCCTTCATGTGGTAGAATTCTTGTGAATGACTGAATAGAGACATGGATCTCATCAAATGCCCCAAGTTTTCTTTATTGCCAGGGAGGAAAGGGGTCCCGTCCAATTTTCCTTACTTCACGAACCACTTGGGAATTAGGAGATGGACATTAGTGTCTTCAGATGCCCCGAGTTTGCTTCATTGCTAGGGAGTTGTGTGTTTAAACATCTGCAGGGAATGATGATGATCCCGAGGATGTTAGCTGAACCAAAGTGAACGTCATGACACTATTAGCTTGATTGCATTTGTACGGATGACAGGAATTTGCTTGAGTAGCTCCATAAGAGAGGACGAGGAATGCCCCTTCCTACAAGGATCTCTTCGAGTGGAATGCTAGGAGATTCATGTCATAATACGGCGCAAAGTGGCATTCCCCAATATCTGCCTCTGATCATGGATTTTTGTAGAGATTTGTCGAATCTCGACGTAACTGCCCCAGGTTGCACAAATTCTGAATAGGTTACTCAGCCTGATTCCTCCAGTTTGAAGTTTAAAGAGATTTATCGACATGGTTGCTTCTGATTGACTGGAAAAATATGGAAGAGATTCATCGACGTGATAACCTCTGATTGGCAGCTTAAGGGAATGCCCCAGAATAAGATCAATCTTTTTTTTTACAAGTTTCTGCGGCAATCTTCCTTCGAGATGACCATATTTTCAATTGATGCTCATCACGCAAGCTTACTTGATGTTCAAAAACTTATTTATATGCAACAAATGTTTGTCTAAGAATGATGATTTTAATGCAAATTCCATGCTTGTCTTGAAGTTCGAAAAACTTTTATGGAAATGATGTCGAAGCATCATGTTTTTGTTTTTATGAATAGGTGACGTGTTACCAAATCAAATTTTAGTACATCTCCGAGGAGTCAGGTTACCGTACTCTCGCTACACTATTGCTTTTGAATTAACCCCTGCTTCAATTAGGACTTTTAAGGGTTCTAACGTGGCCTGGTTCACGATTTTAGAAAAAAGGATTTAAGGCTCAAAATTATTTGGTGCCCACCCATTCTCCATGATGTTCTCCATTCCTATATTCAGTTAACTTGATACGAGCACTCATCTCCCGAGAAGAGAGTTTGCGATGATTGAGGAACCACAGGGGTTTCTAAGACCCGACAATCACTGGATTCTTTGCGTCTGATCACTCGATCTTATTCTTTTCTGAGGATTATTATTATTTTTTTATTTCACTTTCCCTAATTTTTTCCTGGACAAATTTCTTAGGTTTGAAGTTGCAGTCCAGCGGGATGCCCTGACTTTTGCCTAAGTCTCCTGTTTTTTAAGTTATGACTTAATGGGGCTTTTTGTCTCTTTCTTTTTGAACAAGTTATTGATCTTCGCACCATCTTCGATTTGTTGGAAATGGTTGTGGTTGTCTGAGTCCTGGATAGATGAAGAATAACTGTTATAGTATCGTCATTTACTGACCTCCTGATTGTGCAAGAGATACCAATCGGGATATCGTTCTCTTCGATGCATGTTGCTGGTAGGTGACGGTTTATCATTGTGGTGTTGACTTCTCCTAGCCCTTTGATGGATAACCATTGTTGTATCGCTAGGAACTCCCTCTTGACGAGTTCTGGACGCTCGATCGGATTAACTGAAATCTACCCGCCCCGGGGTTAAAAATGAGGGTTTTTTTGTGTAAAAGAAACTCCTACTTCAAAGCTCGAAAGGGTTGATGAGGGTCTATCTTCCTTATAACTCCGGTGTTTGGGGATTTGAAACAATGCCTGTACATCGTCAGCAAGGTTTTATTCAAAAGCATACCATTTGAGAATCTAAGTATCAGATCTTCATCATCCTCCCTCAAGAGTTATATTTATTATTTTTTTCTCTTTAAATTAAAAAAAGAGTTTAGCATCAAAAGCAAGTACAATAACAAAATGTAAATGAGTGAATACGAATGGATTAGTTCAAGACAAACACAGTCAATGCATGGTGATTCAATATAAAAAGACAAACAATTTTGCATACAATGGGCACTGAACAAAACAAGAAAGGTCACAAATGATAATGCAAATGAAATTAGAAATTGCCATGCTCAGGAGACTTCTTTAGACCTGGCTCATTTGAGGAGACACTCTTGCAGTCTTGACACCTATCTCAGCAAGGGGATTCAAACCACTATCGGACCCTTTGGAGTAAACGTGATAACTTTGGCATCAAGGAGGTCTTGAACGTTGTTTTTTAATGCCCTACAATTCTCAATTGTGTGGCCTGGAGCCCCTGAATGGAATTCGCAACGAGCATTGACATCATACCCTCGTGGGAGAGGATTTGGTGTTGGACCCAGTTCACGCAGTTGAACCAACTGATTGGCAAACAACTGAGGGAGAAGTTGAGCATAAGACATGGGAATGGGATCCACCCTCCTTTCAATAAATTTCTTCCTCTTTCGTCCTTGTTGCCCCTGGGGTTGATGACTCGGCTTAAAAGACCCAGACCGTGCTCATACAGTTGTCTCTGTGTGTACTGATGTTGATGAGTCGTCTTTGCTATTTACTGGATTCTGAGAAAGGGGACCCCAATGAGTTTTTGTTGTGAAAAAATGAATGCATGGTAACATGGATGAATGCTTTATCTTCATTTCTAATGAGACCCAAAGACTCGTCTATCTTTTTAAAATTTCCCTTTTGAAAATTTATATCAACAAGACTTGTCTTTGGATTTCTCTAGATATGAGATATATATACATGATGATGTGATGTTATGGTATGCTATGGTATGAAGTCTCAGCTCCACATATTCTGGATAACCATTGCGTAGTCCGTTGCACAGGCTGAAAGTAACAAGATCAAAAGTTCGACGTCACAGGCATGGAGTCAAAGTAACCACCCACGAGGTATGTACTAGGGGTTTATCATCTGCCGAACAAGGTTCTAAAGAGTTCTCGAAGTCTACGCTCTTCCTTTGGATATTACCGACGTCCTAATTACTTGGTAATCAGTAATATTCGCAGGAAAAACTCGTCCGAGCGTAATATCGCGTGACGACTACTTCCGGATTACTCCATTATAGTCTCCGCATTGCACCTAAAAGGCCAAGATGGGTTAATGGTTCTACGGTCCTCAGCTTCTCGAGCTCCCAGGTCGAAAGCAACGACATCTTCTGGATTACTTGGTAAACATCACTACTTTCAAGGGGACCTCCACTGAGTGGGGGATTTTCATGCCTCCTTCTTCGGGATTACTCCCTCAAAGTTAACATGACTATACCGCCCGTCCTAATCCTATGTGTAACCCAAGTCCGGGTATAGGACTTATCGAAAGTAATCACCAAACCCAACATCACAATGTATCCAGAATATGTGAGTAGCAACAATATATGCAATATATACAAAAGAATAAAATAAATAAAGAGATAAAACAGTAAAGCAAGATAAAGCAAATAAACAAACACCCAAAAGACAAATAAACAAAACTAGGAGAGACTCGCTAAAGATCCCCAGCAGAGTCGCCAGCTGAAACAACCGGAAGAAAACACAGAGTCGCCACCAAACTTTATTTATCCCGAAGGAAGGGGAAATATCGATAAAATCACAAGGGAATGGATAAGATGATCTTCCGACCAAGAGAAAGGGTAAGGGAGTTGGTTATGCAAGGGGAAGGTATTAGCACCCCCCACATCCATTGTACTCAACGGGATCCATTTTACTTGTTTGTCTTAAAGGGTGTGTTTATCTACAACTATGCTTGCTTAAGGGGAAATGAAAGGTTTTCGATTATTGCGTTCGTGAGGGTTTCGCGACCCTTTGCCTACGTATCCAATGAAGGAATCAGAACACCGTAGTTCCTCTAGAAAAAAAAGTTGATTTGTTTGTGTTTTTTAGTGGGCAACATTAACGCACGTATTCTAGCAATAGGCACAACCGGTATCGTGGTAGAACGGAGATAACATGCCCTTGGGGGGAGTTTTGATTTGTTGAGTGTTTTGTGGGTTTTAAGATATATTTAAGTAATGATTAAAAATGTTTTTGTATTTTTTGATTTGTGAATGTTTTGCGAGTTTTAAGATATATTTAAGTAATGATTAAAAATGTTTTTGGATTTTTTTGGTTTATTTACTTGTTGATTTTATCTTGCCATACACGCCTAATTACTAGCATTTGTACAAAGTAAATAAAATGCAGAAAGATGAAACCCTACACTATTACAACCATATCAAAAGGCATAAAACATATGAAGGAAAAAATAAGATAAAAGTAAGAAAAGTGAGTGTCTTTCGACCCAGGCAGTAGCACCCTTCGACTTGCATTTTGTTGGCCTCCTTCGATTGGGGCTAGCACCAGTGAGGTCATGGCCTTCGATTAGGGGCTGGCACCAGTGAGGTTCTGTCCTTCGATTTGCCTGGAAGTCAGTGTATGGCGAAGCCTTCTGGTTCTGCCTTGTTGCCTTGTTGTCCTCTTCGACTGGAGGTTGGAAGCAGTGAGGGAATGCCTTTCGACTGAGTCTGGAAGTCAGTGAAGGCATGCTTTTCGTTTGGGCCTAGAAGTTAACATGGTTTTCCTCCTGGTTGTCTCTTTCGTTTGACCTGGAGAAAGAGGGTAGAAGCCAGAAGCTTCGTTTCCTATTTCCTGTTTCCTGTTTCTTTCATTTCAAGCATTAAATGGCAACATGGCCTAAGGCCATGCTAGTATTTGTCTTGTAAACAGTTTAATAGTTAAAGCAAGTTCAGGTAAACAGAAAGCAAAACGAAAGGCTTAGATCTAAAAAAATATGTTAAAAAGGGTGGAAACGAAAGGAACAATGGTATGTACATGTTTCAGACGAAAGGGAAAATTACTAAGCCATGGAACGAAAAGTTCAAAGGTAAGAATAACTTACCTTGCTTCAGGCCCTGAATGGATGTGGGTTTCGAACTTGAACTGCTACCTGGACATTTCTGGAATTCGAAGAGTAGTCACAGGGGGTTCGCTTTTGGTTCGAAGAGTTGTCACAGAAGGTTGTCTTTGAGTTTGAGCAAACTTTTATGTGTGGGGTGTTCTTCAGAATCAAAAGAGGTGAGTGTTTGGGATTCTGGGTTTTTTTGATTTCTCAAGTGTTGGTGAACTTGAGAGTTTTGTTGTGTTTGAGAAAATTTGGGGGATTCGTTCCTCTGGTCCAAAGATCCTCCCTTAAACATGTGTTGGAGCCTCTTATTTATAGCCAAAGTTGGTTGAAGTCTTTGGAGGGAAAACAAAATAATTTGAACAATTTGAGTAAACTGCTCTTTGTAGCCTTCGAGGGACAGTGCTTGTATGCTATTTCAGTGCAAGAATGGGGCAGTGTTTCAGGACTGCTGTGCAATAGTTTTGTAGCAGGTTTTTCTGTTTTGTTTTGGCATCTTACAGCAGGCATTGGAGAAGCAACAACAGATTTTTGGAGTGTTGTATTTGGCTATTTGTCCAAGAATGGTATTATCCCATGAATAAACCTTCGAGCCCTTAGGAAATGTATCACAAACTTGTGTAAGCCTCTGATTATGTAAAGATTTGGAAGCAGCTTAGCATTGAAAATGAGATTTGGTCTTGAGTCGAATGCAAGAATGAGATCGAAACACACTTGTTCGAAGGAAGCCTTTCCCTCAGTCGAAGCTTGTGGTCGAAACAAGCTAATGCCCAGTCGAAGCTTATATTGAAGGAAACAAACTGCCAAATCGAAAGCTCATGCTCGAAGGAAGCATATTTCCCAATCGAAGCATGTGGATCGAAACAAACATAAAGGGAGTCATTGTCTTGTATCTTTATAGCATGAGGGAAGTTTCTGGCTTCTAAATTGAAGGGCACTTTTTCAAGGGAAGCAAGAACTTAGTCAAATCTTGTATGAAGACACCTCTTGTCTCAAACGAAGCTTGTATGAAGCAAAGTATGCAAGAGGCCCTTGGTGCAAGTGGATTCGAAGGATGCATAGAGGTGGTTACTTTATACCATCGAAACTTGTCGAAACAAAGCAAGCATGCAGGCAGAAAACTTGTCCAGTCGAAGCAGGCTTGTAGGCAGTAAACTTGTCCAAATCGAAGTAGGCTTGCAGACAGCAAACTTGTCCAGTCGAAGCAGGTTTGTAGGCAACAAACTTGTCCAGTCGAAGCAGGTTTGTAGGCAGTAAACTTGGTGAATCAAAAAGGTCTCCTTGCAGGGGGCCTGTGTGGCCAACATGTCATGGCCTGTGATTGCAAGCATGTAGGCAGCACACTTGTCCAATCGAAAGGCTGAATCGAAGGCGGTTTCAAA
This sequence comes from Vicia faba, assembly GCA_948472305.1. Classification (NCBI taxonomy): domain Eukaryota; kingdom Viridiplantae; phylum Streptophyta; class Magnoliopsida; order Fabales; family Fabaceae; genus Vicia; species Vicia faba. The sequence goes on along the minus strand of OX451738.1, from coordinate 1,422,229,210 downwards.
TCCAAACAAAGGATGTACCTAAACTTGCATTCGAAGGAGGCTTTAAGTTCAAAATGAAGGACATGCCCAAGTTGCATTCGGAGGAGGCTAGGAGTCAATCAAAGGGTGATGAATCGAAGGAGGCTAAGAGTCAATCGAAGGGTGTTGAATTGAGGGAGGCTAAGAGGCAATCGAAGGGTACTGAATCGAAGGAGACCTGTTTTCCTCCAAATTTGTCAAAATAATATTTTTATCTATTTTCTCTCTTTTTGACAATTTTCTTTTAATTTTGGTACTGGAAGATCCCAATGCACTTGTGCAAATTTAAACCCTGAGAATCCTTGTGAGAAAGGCCTAATACACTGAGCTTTGAGCCACCCTCGAGGCAGGCGACAGAAAAATCTTCACAGAAACCAAAAACTCGAAACCCTAGCATCTTGACCAACACACATAGGGAAATAAACCCTAATCCAGGCTCTGACAAAATTGAGCGAGAACCAACCTTGTAACGTGATGAAAAAATTCGTTCCACGATCCACTATTCGAGAACCAGATGCGCTTCCTTTTTACCTGATAAGAAAACCTCAAAACAAGATTAGACAAAAAGAGGGAGTAGCCCTAATACTTCAAACCAAAGTGCCTGATTCCCTGAGATGCAGGATATGCAAATGACTGAATGATAAAATGATACAAAAATGGAATGCAAAGTTTGAAGCCAGACAAGAATAAAAGAGATAGGGCAAATTTGGGGTACGAAAACTATATAGAAACCTTTGCTCCAGCCGCCAGGTTAGGATCTATCAGACTCTTAATTTCTTTTGCTATAAATAATGGCACCACTCTTTATCAGATGGATGTCAAAAGTGAATTTTTAAATGGTTACATTGATGAGTAAGTTTATGTGCATCAACCCCCTGGTTTTGAAAATTCAAAACATAAAGAATATGTCTACAAACTAAAGAAATCACTATATGATCTGAAACAAGCTCCCAGAGCTTGGTATGAAAGACTAAGTAGTTTTCTCTTAGAAAATGACTTTACCAAAGGGAAGGTGGACACTACTTTATTCTGTAAACTATTTAAAAATGACATTCTAGTTTGTCAGGTTTACGTAGATGATATTATTTTTGGACCTACTAAAACTTTTTTGGGAAGAGAATTTGCTAAGTCTATGCAGGCAGAGTTTGAAATGAGCTTGATGGGAGAACTCAAGTTCTTTCTGGGCATCCAGATTAATCAAACTCTAGAAGGAACATACATACATCAAAGCAAGTATGTTACAGAACTTCTGAAGAAATTTGACCTATCAGAATGTAAGCCAGCCAAAACACCCATGCATCCCACATGCATTCTTGAAAAGGAAGAGGTAAATAAGAAGGTAGAACAGAAGATCTACAAAGGTATGATTGGCTTTCTCCTATATCTAACAACTTCAAGACCTGATATTCTGTATAGTGTATATCTGTGTGCTAGATTCCAATCAGATCATAAAGAATCTCACTTAACAACTGTTAAGCGGATTTTCAAGTATCTGAAAGGTACTACTAATCTTGGTCTTTGTTATAGAAAAACCAAAGAATACAAATTAGTAGGGTACTGTGATGCTGACTTCGCTGGAGACAAAATAGAAAGAAAAAGTACTTCTAGAAGCTACCAATTTCTGGGAGAAAATCTTATCTCGTGGTCCAGCAAGAGGCAATCCACAATTGCATTGTCAACTGCTGAAGCTGAATATATAGCAGCAGCTGGATGCAACATACAAATGCTCTGGATGAAAAGTCAACTTGAAGACTTCAACATATTTGAGAATAATATTCCTATACTCTGTGACAACACTTATGCTATTTGTTTATAAAAAAAAAATCCTATTTTACATTCTAGAGCTAAGCATATAGAAATAAAACATCATTTCATTAGGGACTATATTCAGAAAGGAATTATTTCATTAAAACTTATTGACATAGACCATCAATGGGCTGATGTTTTAACTAAACCCCTTTCGTAAGATAGGTTTAACTTCATTATGAAACATCTCATCATGAAATTATGTCCAGAATGATAGTTTTATTTATGTATGATAATCCTCAGAATTTTGTATTTTTTTTTTGTGAACACCTGATCAATAATTCTTCAGAAGTTAGAAGGAAAGTTGTATCGGGATCTATCTAAGAAGATCTGAATAGTTTCCAAACGGTTAATTTCAAAGATAGAAGCGTGCAAGTTCACAACATCAACATTTGTCATCTTCTCACAAGAGTTTCTTCTAAGGCTGAACACATGTTCAAATTATGAAGAGACTAAAGCGCTGATTGGATGCATTGAGACTCGTTACGTATTGGTAACTGTTTCATATATCTACACCATCCCTCTATTTTCAGGAATCATTAATGCTTTGTAATCATTTCTTTTAACCTTTTTTCTTGTTAATTAAGTTTCCTATTTTTATATAAATTCGTTGCTCACTTTCACTTTCACTTTTTCACTCTCACTTCTTCTCTCTATTACTTGTGTTCTATTTTTTCTCAAAAAAAAAACTCTCAAAAGTCTGTGTGAACAATGGCTTCTTCCCATTATGCTCAAAGCTCTCAAAATGTTCCTGGCTCTTCCTCTTCAATAGCAGAAAGGTATGAAGAACCCTCAAGAACACTCCTAAATCCCATTGACTTGCTGGAAGTTCTATGTGAACTCATTGCAGACTTCGTGAGTATGAAGGAAACTATTATGATTTAACACCTAACGTTGAATTTCAAGGATGGACAAAGTATTTGGATTGTCTATTGGGTCCAGTGTTTCCAAGACTGGTTAAAGAATTCTGGATTTATGCCACTGCTTCAAATCATCAGGTCACTTCTTTTATGATGGGAAAGAAAATAGCAATCTCTGAAGATCTCATTGGGCGATTGATAGGTCATGACGGAGGAGGAATTCGTTGCAATGAAATGGAAAACACATGATCTGACCTAACAAAGATTTCAAAAGAGATTTTTTCTTCTGGACAACCTTCAAACAAAATCAAAGATCTGAAAGACTACCTCAGAATCTGGTCAAAAATTATTTTGGGTTGCATCAACCACAAAAAATCCATAAGTTATCCAGACTATATCAACATTGATCAGCAATATCTTTTGTACTTTATAGCAACCAAGGAAAAGGTCAATCTTCCTCATCTTCTGTTTAATTATCTGAAGACCAGCGTCAAAGAGACAAGAGAAGAAGAAAGAACTAAGAGAAACTGGATACCTCTGGGCAGGCTCATATCAGATATTCTGACATAAAACAAACTGGTAGAACATCTGACTAAGGCTTAACATGTCAGCACTCTGGAAGCATGTGCTGGTAAACCTCTGAACACTAAGAATCTGAAGAATATGAAGATCATTGAAACCATCAAGAAGGATCCAACAATAACAACCAAGGAAGTCATCACAACTAGAAGAGTACCTCTGAAGGATTTTCCTCTCTTCTCTCAAACATATGCTTCTCCAGAAATTATTGTCATATATCCGGAGGCTTGCAAAATGGATGCGGAAAATCCAGAAGTGAACATTCGTGATCTGAGACAACAGCCTCTGGAGATTTCCCCCAGAAAATCAAGGAAAAGGAAAGCTGCTGGAGAAGGATCTTCTCAGAAGATTCCCAAGGTTGCTAAGAAGAAAGGTAATTCATCCTTTATTTATGTTATTGAATCAGTTATGTTATCAACATCTGAAAACCCTTCCTCTCCAAAACCCACAAAAGATCCATCACCATAAACCTTTGATGACTTTAACATTTAATTTGACCCCTCATTTACTCTAGAAAACATTATGGATGAACCACCTTCTACCCATCTTGACCAAAATCATTCTGAACTTGCTCAAGTTCTTTCTGATATTGATCAATTTGATCCGTTGTTTCAAGCTCCCCATTCAGAAAATCCAAACCTTCAAGCTCCCCACTCAGAAAATCCAAACTTTCAAGCCCCACACCCCCTCATAAAATCCAAATCTTCAAGCTCCCCACTCAGAAAATCCAAACTTTCAAGCCCCCCTCAGAAAATCCAACCTTTGACTCTAATACCACAACATCCATTCCTGGAATCACCTGCCCTCTCATAGTCTCACAACCAATCACAATCCATGACATCCCAGATATTCCATCTCCCTATCATTCCACTCCACCAAACTCACCATATTCACCCATTATTATCTCTGATTCTCCCTCTCCAAACAACCATCCAAAAGATCCCCTTCGCACATTTATAGACTTAGAAGCTTTGGACAATCTTGTCTCATGCTCTCAAAAAATTGTCGTACCAAAACCAAAACCAAAAATCACCAAAGTAGATGTTGGTAAAAATTTGCTGATTTTTGGAACAGAAATACTTGAATGGTTTAACTCTCTGAAGCTAGCTTGCTTATAGAATCTTAATTCCGCTGCCTCTAATTCACATTGGAACCTGTTCAGAAAATGGTTCAATTCTGAGTCCCAGAAACTTAAGGAGTTGAGTTATGAAATTGCTCAACAGAACTTCTGTGACCATCTGAATGTCTTCAAGGATCAAGTTCTGCGTCACTGGGAAAAGAAACCTCTTCTTCTACTGGACAATGCCCCTTAGGAAGATCACCAGCCTTCAGAATATGATGAACCATCCTCTGATCCTCTGCCTCTTGTCAGGGTTCTAGAAAAAGGGAAGGAAGTTGAAGAAGCTATTGAATCAAATTCAGTAGTAGCTTTCTCTGAAAAGGTGGTACCTTATGTTGATATACCCCCTTCATCTCTTGTTCTGCAAACTCTAGAGGAGTTGAAGAATAGAATGCAGTGTTCAAGGAAAGGCTAGACAAGCAGGATGATACCTGCAAGGAAATCAAAGGGATGCTGGGAAAACAAGAAGAGTCAAACAACCAGATTAAGAATTTGTTGGAAGCCCTGTTCACACGACTTCCTCCACCTCAATCTTAGTTTTGAAATTTGTTTTATGTACTGTGTTCATTTTATTTGTTTCCTTCTGAATGTGTTTCTTGCAACCTTTTGAATACAAATCCTCTTTTCTTGCTTATAGTGTTTTTATTTCTTTTTGATTCTTGACAAAAAGGGGAGAATGTAAGATATTTCTAATATAACAGTATTGAGACGCAGTCTCAAACATTTTGAATATCATAATTTCTTCTACTTTTTTTCCTGAAAGCAAAACAGGAATAAACTCTGTTGAGGATAGAAGTGGATGCATCAAATACTCTGATCAGAATAAACTTCAGGGAAGTATTTCTTCTCTATATGAGTATTCAACTCAGGGGGAGACCTTAAATGCTTTATGTTCTTTATGTGTATTGAAATATCCAAGTTTTTGTCATCATCAAAAAGGGGGAGATTGTTAGAACATAGTTTGATTCTACAACCCTTGTAAGAGTTTTGATGATAACAAACACTCAAAGAACAATTAGGCTCCCTAAATTTGTATTTTGTTTTGCAGATAAGTTCTGATGGAAGAAGCACAAAAGATGAGTTAAATAGATGTTTCAACTCTGATTCTATACATCTCTCAAAGAAGTTATAATGCCGCAAGCAGGACTTCGTATTTCTGATCCATAAAGTTCTGGAAAGAAGAAACAGTAATGTTGTACCCCAAAATTTGCCCTCCCATTTCCTCAACATTTTTTCATCACAAGACCTTTGAAGATCAAGATCCAATTAGGGTTTCCTCTGCTCAAGACTTCTCCTTGCACTGTTAAACCAAACTAGGGTTTGTGGTTGAACAAAGATGTTTTGACCTAAAATGCCTAAGATGACTTTCATGCTTCATATTGGACTCCCAAGTTTACCCTCACCAAGTTTCAAGTCTTGATTCCAAGTTTTGCCCAGTCAATTAGACAGTTGACCTAGAAATCAGCTGTATTGGGGAAAAAGTCAACTGTGGCCAATTGACAGTCAAACCTCATGAAATTTGATCCACATCAACATTATGAACTCATATGGACCATTTGATCAAGTTTGGATCACAATTCTCCAAGAAATTTGATCAGATCACCAAAAGGGCAAAATGGTCATTTTTAGGGTTTTGACTGCACAAAGGCAATTTTTGACTGTTTGACCTAGCCAATGGCAAACCAAGCTCACATATAGCCTCAAGGACTCAATGAAATGGTCTTTACACATTCATCAAGCTCAAAAGATCCCAAGTACACAAGGTTGACAGTTGAATTTCCCAATCAATTGATCAATTTTGACTGTATACTGAAAAGTCAAACTTTGACTTTTTGGTCAAAATCAAGAGTCAAGATTCATTTTTCATCAAAACATGCCAAATCATGAAACTTGTTCACCAAGAAATCACAAAATGCAAATTAGGGTTAGAAAATGGAATTTTTCATAACTTAGAATTTTTCTAAGTTATGAAAAACCCTAATTTTTTCCCAACTTTGCCCCATCTTTTCACCAAGATCTATTTGGATTCAAACAAAAGTCAAAACATGAAAGTTGTAGCTTATTGCATAATCTACAACTTTTATTCACAAAGTTTTCTCATTTGAAGCTTGTATCTCAAGTTACAATTTTTTGAATAAGGGCACTAAACCATTTTTAACTTAGTGAATTTTTAACCTATTTTGACAAGGTTTTCTACCCCACTTCAAGGCCACTTTTCATACCCTTCCACTTGGATTTTTAATTTGCATTTCAAAGATGGATTGTAGTACACATTCCAAGCTTTCCAAAATGTCCAAGAACTTATCAAACAACCTCATAACTTGAGAGATTCAAATTTCACAAGTTGGCAAAAATTCACTTTTGTTCTTCATCAAAACATGTTCATAAACTTACAAATCTGAACTTAGCTTGCTTTATGCTTGATTACAGGTCCTTGAACCATTCCATACTCAATAATTTAATGCATATTCAATGTGTTAAAGTGTTGTTCTTTGAGTGCAAGCATTGTATGCAAGATTAATCCTAAACTAGATAAAGTGAACTTTCCATTTTTGAAAAGATTAGCTTTATGTCAATTTAGAAATCAAGAAGGTACAAGCTAAATCCTTTTGGCACAAGATTATGGACAAGTTGCTCTGATCAAGAGAAGATTATGCAGCACATTAGGAGGCCCCCTACTGACCTAAAAACCATCAACTTGCTTTTGTTGCTTAACATAGAAGAAAAGTGCATAACTTGTGACATCTCTCATCTCAGCTTAAGCACACAAGAAAGAAGTTATCAAACACATTCCATAGAACATATCCAAGCTTTAGCACGAATCATTGACCTCCAAAACACCCTCCATCTCAGAATCATCCTCAAACTGCAAAAACAGGGTTGCCTCTGCAGTTTGAGTGCTGTGATCGGTGGATCTGGAACTGACTGTTTAACGCTGGTTCGCGAAATGTCGCGGAAGCAAGAGTCGCCACCGTCTTTTATTTTCTCCAAATGGAAAGGACAAAAGCACAGAAAAATTCCTTAAAGAGATTGCTCTCGGTTCGGGAGGTAGGTTATAGAAAGGGAAGGTATTAGCACCCTTTCTATCCATGGTTATCCATGGGCTCTTAGGTACTTGCTCAATGTGTTTTCAAAATTGTTTGCTTGCTTTTCAATTGTGGGTTTAAAAAGTTTCTTTGAAAAATTTCAGTTCGACTCGTACGTCAGAGTGTTTGAAAAATTTGCTTTGAAAGCTTTTGAAAATGTGTTGGTGTGAAAAGTCTTTGAATTTTTGTTTTGAAGAGAGCAAGTATCCATGAGTCGTCTACCTACCCTAAGGAATTCGTCTGTGTAAATGTCCTTTAAAGTAGTGCCATCCCACCATTGAGAGGTAAGTAGCACCACCGTTGGAGGTGTTCGGGTCAATTCGAGTTTATAGGGACATGGTGATCACCAGAGCAATGGGAAGACACCTTAGAAGCTACCCTCATGCCAGGTTCCTGGATCATGAGGACTTACTAAGACATCCTCTACTCGACGATCACCTTTCGAAAGGCAAGGCAACAGTGAGGCGTACCCTAGGGGTGGTGTGTGCGAATTGTGTGTCGTTTTCATTTGTATTTGTCTTGTCATGTTTGTTGTGATCTACGCTTGATTTTATTTTAAGTCCATACATTCTTTCATGCTTTTGTTAACAGTTAAGAGTTGCGGGAAAATAAATCTAAACTATTACAAATGGCGCGGGTCCACATCGCCAAAATTAAACCGGACCCGATTTGACTGAAAAAATAAATAAAGCGAATAAAAAGTGCGAGAAATAAAATTATTACAAGGCTTTGGGACATGTACATAATTATAATAAGCGACAAAGTAAAATGCGCGAAACAAAATAATTAAAGCGACGGGCGTTGGACCCTTTTACAAACAATTAAGATTAATGAGGAATTAATTAATTAGAATTAAATGTTTTTGGTATTTTATGTTTTTTAAGATTTAAAAGAAAAAGAATTTATTGAAATTAAAAATAAAATGCTAAACCCCAGTTCTAATGTTTTTTAAATTTATTGTGAAAATATTGAAATTTGACCTAATTTAAATCTAAGTTATTTATATACATTTAATTATACAAAATAAATAAATAAATAAATAATATTGTGATAAAAAAAAAGAAAATTTAAAAGGAATTGAAATTGTTAATTAACCTAATTCTATATTTTTTTGTGTTTTTAAGTTATTAAGAAAAAGAATTAAAATGGCAACCTAATTAAAACTAAATATTTACATGTTAAATTATGAAAATTACTAATATTATGGCAAAAAACAAGGAAAGTTAAAAGGAATAAAAAGTCATTAACCTAATGCTATATTTTTGGATTTTTTTATGGAAGAAAGAATTAAAGTTAAAACCTATTTTACTAAATTTATTTACATGTTAATTATTTACAAGAAAATAAACAAAATAAATATTTTTTATGTTTTTATCCTTTTTCTGATTTTTTGTGATGTTTTTATATTTTGTAAAGAAAACAATTAATTAATTAAAACAATGAAAATAAATAGCCTAATAATTAAAAAAAACAATAAAACATGAAAAGAAAAGCAAACCAGGGGGGGTGACCCCAGATTAGGAGGTGCAGGCCCTGGAACTCTGGCCCATTAAGCTGGAAATTTGTTGGACTTTTTGAATCATGTGTGACACGTTTGACTAAGGCGTAGCATGTTCTTCAATCCTAGCCTTTGATGTGGATACCCTGGGACGCGTGTAGGCTTGATCATTGAGGATGCATGGTATGCCTACGTCACTGAAGCGCATAGGAATTGTGAATGAAAAATAATATGGAATTTGTTCAGACCTGGGATTTGAACCCAGGTCTTTGATGCTACAAGTACGTCCACCTGCCAGCTGAGCTACCACGCGTTAATTAACATATTATAATAAACAAATAACAAAAGAAAAGAATAAAAGCGTTAGTGGCTAAGCGCGAAAATTTAAAACTGGCCAATCACTGCTAGACAGCACATCATCTCCTTCGTTGTTCATTCTTTTTTTCTGAAACAAAAGTCTATGGAAACGGTTTTCACGCGTGGCTTAAAGTAGCTTTTAGAAAAATAGCGACTAGCGCTATAGGACCAATAAATTGGGCGCGAGTGGTGCTTTTCCTTCGTCTAGGCTTGCTGAATATGACTATCATGGTTTGGAAGGCTAATTTTACAGTATTGAGAAAGCCCTAAAATCCCAACCTGAAAACCCTAAAATGTGAACATGGTGAATTCGCGTATGGTCAACAAAAATGCAATTAAACACAATGGTTAGCTTAGAAACTTTGTAAGGAACAAGAATTCATCAATAAAAATGCAAAAGGACGTATGAATTGTGATATGCGATTTCAAAAGTTATGTGACACAGTTTGAGTTCTCCCTACCAATTCCTGGAGTTTTGAAGGATGTTTGGAGTTGGGATGTGTTCAGAAATGGTCCAGGAAGCTATTGGTATAAGAATTAGAGCTTAAAACTAACTAGAACCTTGATTTCAGAATTGTGCTTTTATGGAAAATTTTCAATGTGCAATAGCTTTTTTTGGGCGCAGCTTTTTAGTCCAAGGCTTAGGGTTTGACTTAGTGCTTATGATGGAAGAGAATTAGCTTGCTAGCTGACCTAGATTCATGCTCATGAGAGAACTAGTCCTAGGGTTTTTTCATTAACAAATTTTTCCTTCTTTTAAGCCAAGACCAAGACTTAGTGTGCCATTTAACCCTAGCCTGAGTTTTTGAGTTGGCCCATGATATATGGAAGTTGTCCAAATTCACATGACACTATTCCATTGGTTTTTGAATTTTATTTGAATTTTTAAAGATTTAAAATGAATTAAATTATCAAAAATTAAATAAAATAGAAAAATCAATATTTGGTCTTGAAATTAATCATGGGACACGTGTGTGGCATGACAAGGATGAATCAAGTGGAAGAAAGTGGGCCCTTTTGTCAAAAATTGGAGTTTCAAGGATAGTTGACTTTTGCCATTTCACAAAAATTTCCCAACTTCTACAAGGCATAACTTGCTCAATTTTTAAGCTTTTCACATGTTCTTGGACATTTTGGAAAGGTCTTTGAGTCATTTAACCAATGCCTTTGGTCCCATGTCATTTTGATTTTCCAATCTCAAGTTATGGCCTTTGACTTAAAGTCCCTTTTTGTTGACTTTTGAAAATGACCTATAATATTGAAATTGATAACTTTTTGTGAGAGCATTTCTTGGACTTGAAGTATGAGGATGAGTTGTAGGAAATGTCTTTCTCTTCAAAATGAGCTTTGGATGGAATTTTTCTGATAATCCATGTGAAAGTTATGCCCTGGTCAATTTCAGTTGACTTTTTCAGCTGTCCAAATAAGGAAACTTTTGCATCTTGATGATTTTCTGAGCCAAACTTTGAGAATCATGATCAAGCATTGATCAAATGATGTTTGTGGCTTCAAAATGATATGTTGACCAAAAATTTGAACTTTTGACTGTCAAATGACCATTTTGCCCCTACAGTTGACTGTAGTGCAATTTATGGTTTTGACTGTGCAATCTTGAGCTGAATGCCTTGAAACTTGATATGAGGATGCTTGACCATGTTTGTAAGCATATGAGACTTGATTGGGCCTTTGAAAACTTCATTTTCTTGATCAGAACCCAAACCCTAGTTTTGACTGTATAGGAGACAGTTGGACTGTGCAACCCTTGGGGAATTTTGTGACTTGGCTTAGCAATTTCTTGAAGAATATGGGAGGGCAAATTTTGGGGTATAACAGTTGCCCCTGTTCAATCTTCTTAGACCTGAGGATGCAGATTGGCTGACGTGCCTTTCGTAATCCGAGGGTAGAAGATGATTGGACACTAGAGTGCCCAGAAATTTGCGCTCACATGTTAGCAGTGTGATGGAAATGGGCTTATAGATGCCATTTGGAGGTTGATGGATAGGATGATGGGCTTATAGATGCCATCTGGATGTTGATCGCGTAGGAGATTCTTTAGCGAGAACCTGCATACCTGCAAAACAGAAAATGAGTACCTGACACGTTGCAGGAGCTGATGTTTAGATGCCTGGTATAGATGTGTCCTGACTGGTTGCAGGAGCTGAGTCTGGAGCTTCAAACGGCGATGAAAGAACCAGGGATGATCACTACCTTAGCATGAATGGTAAGAGAACCTTGGGCGACTTTAACTTCAACAACGCTTGTTGAGAAAAACATCTTGGGTGACTTTAACTTCAACGACGCTTGTTGAGAAAAATCTTGGTGACTTTAACTTCAACGACGCTCGTTGAGAAAAGATCTGGGGGATTTTAACTTCAACAACGCTCGTTGAGAAAAATCTGGGGGATTTTAACTTCAACAACGCTCGTTGAGAAAAATCTGGGGGATTTTAACTTCAACAACGCTCGTTGAGAAAAATCTGGGGGATTTTAACTTCAACAACGCTCGTTGAGAGAAATCTGGGGTGTCTTCTACTGGGATAAGAATCAGGGAGATCTTAGGGTCGATCTGACTGAACCAGAGAGGCCTTTGACTGGGTAAGAATCAGGAAAATCTTAGGGTCGATTTAACTGAACCGGTCTAGGTCTTGAAATATGATTGAGAATTTAACTGAATCTTTCCTGAAAGGTAAAAGTCAGTCATATGCAATGCATGATATGGATCAAGCAATGGTGTTCTCAACATAAATGAGATTTGTATGATATGATGCGTCTATGCATGCTATAATGATGTATGTGATGTCTTATGTATGCTTTTGTCTAGGAAAGTAAATCCTTGACGGGTGCCGGGAAGTCGTATCCTGGGCTGACGTTGAAGAATAGATTTTGCTTCCGCTGGGGATGATAACTGCAAGAATACCGGTAGGAGAAGATGACTCCGTTGCGGAATAAACTTGGCGAATGAAGGATTATGCGGGGAGAAAAGATACTCTAGCGACCATGCTGGGAAGCAATACTCTGTGGGGATAGAGATGCCTTGCTGAGTGTTGATAGTAGTAATTTGCTGGCGATATCCTTGTTGTACTGAAAGTGTTGATGGACTTCGCTGGGGTGAGAAGACTTCGTCGAGGACACTCTTTCTGTGGCTTTTGGCTGAGGATAACCCAGTTATATCCTGTTGAGGAAATAACTCTTTAAATCAAGCCAGACGACGCGTTCGTGCTCTGCGAGGATAAGCTTCCAGAATTTACTGGGGATAAGCTTTTTGTTTGGGGAGATGGATTCCAACTTTCCTGGGGAAACTGGGTTGGACTCTCCTGGAGAAGTTTTGATATGCTGTAATTTTGTAAGTTGCAAGAGGGAACCTATGTAGGGTCGCCTGCTGATGAGCTCGTGTAAAACTGTATCTGAAATGGAGAAGGAACCTGGGTAGGGTTACTTGGCGAGGTAAGTTCATGTAAAACTTCTTGATGAACCGGGGTGAGGTTATCTTGAGCTAAATCCATGTAAGACTTCTGGGGGGGAACCGGGGTTAGGTTACTGCAGGAGAAGTTCGTGTAAAAAACTTCTTGATGGACCGGGGTTAGGTCACTTGGATAAGTTTGCGTAAAAAACTTCTGGAGGAACCGGGGTAAGGTTACTTGGATAAGTTTGTGTAAAAACTTCTGGAGGAACCGGGGTAAGGTTACCTGGATAAGTTTGTGTAAAAACTTCTTGATGAACCGGGGTAAGGTTACTTGGATAAGTTTGTGTAAAAACTTCTGGAGGAACCGGGGTAAGGTTACCTGGATAAGTTTGTGTAAAAACTTCTTGATGAACCGGGGTTAGGTTACTGCAGGAGAAGTTCGTGTAAAAACTTCTGGAGGAACCGGGGTAAGGTTACCTGGATAAGTTTGTGTAAAAACTTCTTGATGAACCGGGGTTAGGTCATCTTGAGATAGGTCCATGTAAGACTTCAGGAGGAACCGGGGTTAGGTTACTTCGGGATAAGTTTGTGTACAAACTTCTTGATGAACTTGTGGAGGAGGAGTCTGTGTATGACTTTGTCTGAAGTTTGAGAAGAAACCGGTGTTGGGTCGCATGACTTTGACTAAGTGGATGATTGTCCTGTTTGGTCTCGGACGTTAGCCCACGATCTGGAATTCGTAAAGGTAGATGGTAATCATTCTTATGCTGATCTGTCCTTTGTACTTTGGTTGACAGAGCAAATGGATCGCCTGGATAACTCATTATTGCCCCTGCTTCGGAGGTGAGGGAAGAGGATACCTGTGTGGGTGATTGACAAATCTTCGGGTAGGCAAGTGACGAGATACCGGAACATAGTCGTACGCTTTGATCCCTAACTTTTGCCTGAACCGCCCTTTCGGGTTTTCAGTCCACCGGGATACCCATTTTTGCCCAAGCCGCCTTTTCGGGTTTTCGACTTGCCGGGTGTACATGTTTTTTCATTTCATCCCTTCATTTTGCCCGAACCCTTTTGGTTCGCCGGGAAGCCCTTATTTTTGCCTAGGTGTGTCAACCTAGCGGGTCTTTGATTAGGCGCAGTATTTTTCGACTATGTCCACGCTCTCAGAATGTAGGGAGTTGCCCCTGTTGGAAGTATTCTGCCATGCCCCAGATAATGGGCAATGCTCCTACCGTGCCCCTTGATTGGAGGTACTTCTGTTCACAAGGTGTTCATCGTGCGAATTTCCCTGCTGTTCAAACAAATAGTCATATGCAAACAAGGTTATTTTAAGAATGCAAAAGCCTATGTCTGTCTTGAATTTTGAAAATGCATTTTTGATAAAGGTGAGTTTTTCTTTGTAAACTGTGATGTCAACTCGTTACTTTACAGCAAACCTTCAGGAGTCAGGATACCTTCGTAACAGTATGCTTTCGAACTAACCCATGCTTCGGCTAGGACTTTTAAGGGTTATATCGTGGCCTGGTTCACGGTTTAAGAAACAAAGGATAAAGGCTCAAGTTATTTGTACCCACCCGCTCTTCGGGATATTTTCCAAATCCAAACTCAGTTGATCATGCGTTAGACCTTGTTCGAGTCTTTGTTTTGATTTTCCGGTGATGATTCGGATGTTGATGATTTCTGTTGAACAGACAGTCATTGTTTGCTTTGGTTGAGGGTTTGTGAGACCTCTTTCTTGATTTTTGTTATCCCTTTCTTTTTTTGCCTGAACTGTTTCCTTTTTGGAATTACAGTCAGCGGGATGCCCCAGTTTGGTAAGTCTTCTTTATTGGTTTTGACTTTTTGGGCTTTTCATTTATGATTTTTTTTTTGATAATGACTGCCTGTCCTTATGATTGTTCAGAACCATTACTGTCTTTTGTTTTTGAAAAACCCATTTGGTGCCATTCATTGTGCACTTGGATCAACTGAGAGAACTACCCTGCCCCAGGTTATGATTAAGGGTTTTGATTTTCGAAAATAAAAACTCCTATTTCTTTGGCTCTGATGGGTTGACGAGGGATTATCATCCTTATAACTCCAGTGTTTAGGAATTGAAACAATGCCTGTACCTCATCAGCGGGGTCTGTTCAAAAGCATACTGTAAATTGTGGTATCGTTTTCGTCATCCTCCCCCAAGAGGTTTAGAATTTTCAATTAAGAATTGACCATCGCAAAAAATATGAAAGCAGTTTTAAGCATAGTAAACATAATTAATTCAAGACAGACATGTGTAATGCATTCATGAAATAAAAGAGTTTAACACAATAATTGTTTATCTGAACAAGAAAAGGAAAAAATACAACTTGAAATCAAATGAACAAAAATCTAGCCATGCTTTGGCAATGGAGCGGTGATCACGTTGGGAGTCTCCGCAGGCTCGAACTCGATCTCTTTGGCATCGATCATGTTCTGAATTTTGTACTTCAGTGCCCAACAGTCCTCAGTATCGTGCCCCGGGCTATCAGAATGATAAGCACACCTTGCTTCTGGATTGTAGCTAGGAGAGGAGGTCTTAGGATTGGCAGGAGGGTTGATTACTGCAATCAGGTTCATCTTCACCATATGCTGCAATGCTTGTGACCAAGGCATGTTAATGTTGGTGAATTGCCTTTTAGGCCCTTCCGGCCTTTGCTGGTTTCCCCTTTGTGGTTGACGGCGTGGTGCAGAACCAGAGATCATGACTGCCCCTGCATGTTGATCATGGCGACTCTTTTGACTGTATACAGCATTGGATTCCTTCTTTCTCGTGTAAGGCTTTTTATGAATATCAGAAGGTGTGGCCTCTTGAATCTTCCCCGACTTGATACCAGCTTCAATTCTTTCGCCAGTCAGGATGAGGTCGGTAAATCCAGCAGATGAGTTACCAATGAGGTGATTGAAGAATGGCCCGGATAGGGTCCCCAAGAACATATCAACGAGTTCCCGGTCAGTTAACGGAGGTTGCACCCTTCCAGCAAGGTCTCTCCATCTTTGTGCGTACTCCTTGAAACCTTCACTTGACCCCAACGACATACCCTGGAGTTGGGTACGTGTGGGAGCAAGGTCGGCATTGTACTGGTACTGCTTATAGAAAGCAGTCGCCAACTCCTCCCAGTTACGAACTTTGGTCCCATCCAGTTGATAGAACCATTCGAGGTGAGTCCCTGAAAGACTTTCCTGGAAGAAGTGGATCCACAAGTTCTTGTCTGCTGAGTATGGTTGGATTTTCCGAACATAAGACCTGAGATGCAGCTTGGGACAAGACGCCCCGTCATACTTGGTAAAGGATGGTGCCTTGAATTTCCGAGGAATAATCACACCAGTTGACAAACCCAGATCTCCAAAATCCAGCCCAGGTACCTGTTGGATCTCCATAGCGTTCAGCCTATCCTCCAACTGTTTGTACTTGTCCTCAGCCGGAGGGTACTGTTCGTCGTTGAAATCTGTCTCGCTGTCGGAGACCACTGGACTAGGCACCTCTCTCTCATGGTGACTGCTTTCCCTCACAGATGGGGTTGTCCTCTCAGTTTCCTCCTGCGGTGTATTCCCAGATCTGCGTCTAGGGCTGAACAGAACAGTCCTCTTCTTCTTCTTGTCCTTCTTCAAAAGCAAAGCCTTCAGATCTTGTTGACCCTGAGCCAAGCCTTTGATCAGCTCCTAAAATTGGGCGTTCTGCGCCTGAAATTGGGCGTTCTGCGCCTGAAGAGTCTTGATAGATGCCTCGGTTGATGATTCAGGATTCATGACGAGACTGCTGAAATAAACAGCGAAGAAGGTAAGCAACCTGCAGAGAAAGGGTACCTGTTATGCAATGATGTTTATGACATGCATGTAATGTTTTCAAGGACCTCGAGGGATAAACAAGACAATATTGTTAGAACTTGGTAGCTTGATTGAAGGAACTGCATATTATTGAGAGTCCTTCTTTAAAGGGTCAAAGGCTCACCATATCCAGTGGGTCATAGCCCCTGACAACCTTGGCTAGAGGAAAATAAATCCTCCTTGCCCCTTGCTGGGATAGTTGGTTCATCATGACCTGCATCACAAGCCCTTGAGATCCTTGAAATGGGTTATGATGTATGCAATGGTATGATGTCATGCTATGCATGGGGTGATGTAGGTAAACCATGTTATGAGTCCCAATTAAGGACTATAAACAAAACCTGCAAGAACTCAAGGGTTAGATAACGAGCATGCAATAGTCAAGTACGAAGGCACACAAGTCACACAAAAGAGCCCTTAGAGTTTAGGCCAGCATGGGGTCTGGGTAGTACCCTCTTGAAGTTGGTGGGTTCAACCTGTCCTAATCAAAGTAACCGGGTTCTAAGGTTCCCAATATCACGGGATTGCTTTCATTGTTCATCGTTTCGATTTAGCCACTGAACTGGCGACCGAAATATTCCAGGAAAGCAACCCTCAATTGAGTGTAGTATCGAGTATCAACCAACCTCGGACTGCACCAAAGTCAGTTATCTCACTACCCTAAAGAGGCCAAGATGGTTCAATTAAGGTTCCTAAGGTCTGTTGATGCTTCATGACACCACATGGAGGCCCCGTACTCTCCTTGACTGAACTCAAGGGTTACCGGTACACACCAAAGTGCCACATCAACGTAGCAGACTGTTTCAACCATGTCGGTATACCCCGCACAGTTCCCTCACAGCCTTGTTGCTACTTTCTAAGAAGGTATCCCCCAGATCCGGGTTTAGGATCTATAGAACTCCCAAGCAACCCACAATAATAAAGCAAGCAAAGAAGACAATTGAAAACATAGTTATGACCTAGCCCTAAGGTATACCTCACTTTAAGTTTTTATCCCCAGCAGAGTCGCCAGTTCTGTGATCGGTGGATCTGGAACTGACTGTTTAACGCTGGTTCGCGAAATGTCGCGGAAGCAAGAGTCGCCACCGTCTTTTATTTTCTCCAAATGGAAAGGACAAAAGCACAGAAAAATTCCTTAAAGAGATTGCTCTCGGTTCGGGAGGTAGGTTATAGAAAGGGAAGGTATTAGCACCCTTTCTATCCATGGTTATCCATGGGCTCTTAGGTACTTGCTCAATGTGTTTTCAAAATTGTTTGCTTGCTTTTCAATTGTGGGTTTAAAAAGTTTCTTTGAAAAATTTCAGTTCGACTCGTACGTCAGAGTGTTTGAAAAATTTGCTTTGAAAGCTTTTGAAAATGTGTTGGTGTGAAAAGTCTTTGAATTTTTGTTTTGAAGAGAGCAAGTATCCATGAGTCGTCTACCTACCCTAAGGAATTCATCTGTGTAAATGTCCTTTAAAGTAGTGCCATCCCACCATTGAGAGGTAAGTAGCACCACCGTTGGAGGTGTTCGGGTCAATTCGAGTTTATAGGGACATGGTGATCACCAGAGCAATGGGAAGACACCTTAGAAGCTACCCTCATGCCAGGTTCCCGGATCATGAGGACTTACTAAGACATCCTCTACTCGACGATCACCTTTCGAAAGGCAAGGCAACAGTGAGGCGTACCCTAGGGGTGGTGTGTGCGAATTGTGTGTCGTTTTCATTTGTATTTGTCTTGTCATGTTTGTTGTGATCTACGCTTGATTTTATTTTAAGTCCATACATTCTTTCATGCTTTTGTTAACAGTTAAGAGTTGCGGGAAAATAAATCTAAACTATTACAAATGGCGCGGGTCCACATCGCCAAAATTAAACCGGACCCGATTTGACTGAAAAAATAAATAAAGCGAATAAAAAGTGCGAGAAATAAAATTATTACAAGGCTTTGGGACATGTACATAATTATAATAAGCGACAAAGTAAAATGCGCGAAACAAAATAATTAAAGCGACGGGCGTTGGACCCTTTTACAAACAATTAAGATTAATGAGGAATTAATTAATTAGAATTAAATGTTTTTGGTATTTTATGTTTTTTAAGATTTAAAAGAAAAAGAATTTATTGAAATTAAAAATAAAATGCTAAACCCCAGTTCTAATGTTTTTTAAATTTATTGTGAAAATATTGAAATTTGACCTAATTTAAATCTAAGTTATTTATATACATTTAATTATACAAAATAAATAAATAAATAAATAATATTGTGATAAAAAAAAAGAAAATTTAAAAGGAATTGAAATTGTTAATTAACCTAATTCTATATTTTTTTGTGTTTTTAAGTTATTAAGAAAAAGAATTAAAATGGCAACCTAATTAAAACTAAATATTTACATGTTAAATTATGAAAATTACTAATATTATGGCAAAAAACAAGGAAAGTTAAAAGGAATAAAAAGTCATTAACCTAATGCTATATTTTTGGATTTTTTTATGGAAGAAAGAATTAAAGTTAAAACCTATTTTACTAAATTTATTTACATGTTAATTATTTACAAGAAAATAAACAAAATAAATATTTTTTATGTTTTTATCCTTTTTCTGATTTTTTGTGATGTTTTTATATTTTGTAAAGAAAACAATTAATTAATTAAAACAATGAAAATAAATAGCCTAATAATTAAAAAAAACAATAAAACATGAAAAGAAAAGCAAACCAGGGGGGGTGACCCCAGATTAGGAGGTGCAGGCCCTGGAACTCTGGCCCATTAAGCTGGAAATTTGTTGGACTTTTTGAATCATGTGTGACACGTTTGACTAAGGCGTAGCATGTTCTTCAATCCTAGCCTTTGATGTGGATACCCTGGGACGCGTGTAGGCTTGATCATTGAGGATGCATGGTATGCCTACGTCACTGAAGCGCATAGGAATTGTGAATGAAAAATAATATGGAATTTGTTCAGACCTGGGATTTGAACCCAGGTCTTTGATGCTACAAGTACGTCCACCTGCCAGCTGAGCTACCACGCGTTAATTAACATATTATAATAAACAAATAACAAAAGAAAAGAATAAAAGCGTTAGTGGCTAAGCGCGAAAATTTAAAACTGGCCAATCACTGCTAGACAGCACATCATCTCCTTCGTTGTTCATTCTTTTTTTCTGAAACAAAAGTCTATGGAAACGGTTTTCACGCGTGGCTTAAAGTAGCTTTTAGAAAAATAGCGACTAGCGCTATAGGACCAATAAATTGGGCGCGAGTGGTGCTTTTCCTTCGTCTAGGCTTGCTGAATATGACTATCATGGTTTGGAAGGCTAATTTTACAGTATTGAGAAAGCCCTAAAATCCCAACCTGAAAACCCTAAAATGTGAACATGGTGAATTCGCGTATGGTCAACAAAAATGCAATTAAACACAATGGTTAGCTTAGAAACTTTGTAAGGAACAAGAATTCATCAATAAAAATGCAAAAGGACGTATGAATTGTGATATGCGATTTCAAAAGTTATGTGACACAGTTTGAGTTCTCCCTACCAATTCCTGGAGTTTTGAAGGATGTTTGGAGTTGGGATGTGTTCAGAAATGGTCCAGGAAGCTATTGGTATAAGAATTAGAGCTTAAAACTAACTAGAACCTTGATTTCAGAATTGTGCTTTTATGGAAAATTTTCAATGTGCAATAGCTTTTTTTGGGCGCAGCTTTTTAGTCCAAGGCTTAGGGTTTGACTTAGTGCTTATGATGGAAGAGAATTAGCTTGCTAGCTGACCTAGATTCATGCTCATGAGAGAACTAGTCCTAGGGTTTTTTCATTAACAAATTTTTCCTTCTTTTAAGCCAAGACCAAGACTTAGTGTGCCATTTAACCCTAGCCTGAGTTTTTGAGTTGGCCCATGATATATGGAAGTTGTCCAAATTCACATGACACTATTCCATTGGTTTTTGAATTTTATTTGAATTTTTAAAGATTTAAAATGAATTAAATTATCAAAAATTAAATAAAATAGAAAAATCAATATTTGGTCTTGAAATTAATCATGGGACACGTGTGTGGCATGACAAGGATGAATCAAGTGGAAGAAAGTGGGCCCTTTTGTCAAAAATTGGAGTTTCAAGGATAGTTGACTTTTGCCATTTCACAAAAATTTCCCAACTTCTACAAGGCATAACTTGCTCAATATTTAAGCTTTTCACATGTTCTTGGACATTTTGGAAAGGGCTTTGAGTCCTTTAACCAATGCCTTTGGTCCCATGTCATTTTGATTTTCCAATCTCAAGTTATGGCCTTTGACTTAAAGTCCCTTTTTGTTGACTTTTGAAAATGACCTATAATGTTGAAATTGATAACTTTTTGTGAGAGAATTTCTTGGACTTGAAGTATGAGGATGAGTTGTAGGAAATGTCTTTCTCTTCAAAATGAGCTTTGGATGGAATTTTTCTGATAATCCATGTGAAAGTTATGCCCTGGTCAATTTCAGTTGACTTTTTCAGCTGTCCAAATAAGGAAACTTTTGCATCTTGATGATTTTCTGAGCCAAACTTTGAGAATCATGATCAAGCATTGATCAAATGATGTTTGTGGCTTCAAAATGATATGTTGACCAAAAATTTGAACTTTTGACTGTCAAATGACCATTTTGCCCCTACAGTTGACTGTAGTGCAATTTATGGTTTTGACTGTGCAATCTTGAGCTGAATGCCTTGAAACTTGATATGAGGATGCTTGACCATGTTTGTAAGCATATGAGACTTGATTGGGCCTTTGAAAACTTCATTTTCTTGATCAGAACCCAAACCCTAGTTTTGACTGTATAGGAGACAGTTGGACTGTGCAACCCTTGGGGAATTTTGTGACTTGGCTTAGCAATTTCTTGAAGAATATGGGAGGGCAAATTTTGGGGTATAACAAGTGCCAACTACCATTTCCCTCGAGAATTCTTACCAAAATCAATCCATACACATTCCCTAGCATACATGCAAGCTAACCATGACCTAAAACCTGACCTGTAATCTCTCTAACAGTTTCCACCATTTTCATTTTTTCCTCTTGCAGTTGAAGTTCCACAGCTCGATACAAGAAGTTACAAGACAAAGTAAGCATTGAAAAAGCATCCCTGGACCTCAAGGAAGCTTTTCCAATCATTACCTTGCACTAGAAGTTCCTCATTCTCCAGATAGAAGTTCAGCTGCACAGGTAAAACTTTGAACTCGTATCTCTCTTATTATGCATCTTTAGTCTTAAGTTTGTGAAGAAACAAGGTTCTACTCATAGCCCTGAACATGTACATATCTTTACATTTCATTTCTTTTGCCTGAGTAGAGAGAATTTAAGCTTTGAAAATGGCAGAAAGTTTAGGTCAAGATTTGGGATTGATAAAATTCTCTCTCATTTCTGAGAGTTAGGATGAGTTTTTTATATATTTGGAATCGTGATTCAATGCTTGACATGTTTTGTGTTGAAAGTTTGTGCAAAATCTCAAAGAACCAGGATGTTTGAATCTCTGAAACAAGGCGCGCGTTTTGGCCAAAGGTTGAAGAAGAAGTGGAGTGGGCTGGGCCTGTGTTATTTTGCTATCCACACCATTTTTTCTGTTTCACACCCCTTAGCCCATTTGCCTCATTTTTTGATATTTTTGACTTTTTTCTTTTTTTGTTTGACTTGTTTATTTTTTCTCAGCATATTAAAATTTTAAAAAAAAATTTCTCACCACTTTTTGATTTTTATTTGATTTTATTTGATTTTTGCTTTAGTTTATACATAAATACATATATATTATTATCTAGAAAAAATAGGAAAAATATGTAAAAACACTTCTATTTTTATTTTTTATTTTATATTATCCTCTGAAAATACTTCATATAAAAAATGCTATTTTCCAAAAAAATAATAATTATTATTATTTGTATATAATACATATTTAAGATAATATAAATATACATATATATATTAATATACTTAAAGTAAAAATACCAAAATGTACATATTTTATTATTTTTAATATTTAATACCAAAAATATTTTTCTTCATAATATACTTCATTTCATTTTTATTTTGTACATAATAAATAAATATTTGTATTAAATTAGATAAAAATACATTTTCTTTAAAATTAGGGTTTTTGCCCTAAATTCAAAATACTCCAAAAAAATAATATATTTTTTTTATTTTCTTTTCTCTTTTACATAAATAATATTTTTTCATACATATACAAAACATTTCTTTTGCATCTTGCATTCTTATTTAATTTTTGTACATTGATTAAATTGCAAATATTCAAAATGATGTAATAATTTAGATTTAAATTCTTGTCAATATCCCCATTTGAACATTTGTACCCCCCTTCCCATATTTGGTTTTGTAATAGCTTAGTAAATTTAATTTCGCACTTTATTGCTTTCTAATGATAACATGTTAGAATTAGGGTTTGTATGCGAAAAAACGATAAAAAAATAGTTTGACCTAATACAAGATAAATGAGCATGAAAATAAACAACACATCTCACACTTGCACCCCTAGGGTATTCCACTTGTTGCCTTCAAATAAATGGGCCATATTGTATGTTGAACTTCTTTGGGCAAAGCAAACAATTTGAATGATCATAGTCCCTCGACAAAACTTTTCAAAACAAACAAAAACAAATGATCAAGTCCCTTAAAGAAAATTGCCCAAAGACATTTAACGTCGTTGCAATTATGGTCTAAACGATGACCCGCGCCTGTCCCTTTCACATCCTAATACAAGATTGTCCACCAAATACAATGGTGGAACAAACTTGTTAAAAGGGTTAAAACATAGCCATAATCTTTTGAGAAATTTAGGAGTAGATAACCTCTTAGTTGCTTGAATCAAACTTGCAAAACAAAACACTTGCCTAATTTCAAAACCACACAACACTACACTTTCAAAACAACTTTCAAAAAAACAAATGAAAACCTTTTCAAAAGACATACATCTTTGTATACATCCCCACATGGATCATTACAAAGGTTGCCACCACATTGGCATCTTTTCAAAACATTTTCAAAACCCACACACTCAAGCACCATTTAAAACAATTGAAAACAAAAGGCAAGTGATCTAAGCAAGTAACTAAGAGCCCATGGATAACCATGGATAGAAAGGGTGCTAATACCTTCCCTTTCTATAATCTACTCCCCGAACCCAAGAAAACATCTCAAAAGGTTTTTGCTGTGCTTTTTAACCTTTCCTTAGGATAAAATAAAAAGTCGGTGGCGACTCTTGCTAACCGCAACATTTGCGAATACAAACGCAAAACCTCAAGTCAGTTCTCCCACCGTATCACAGAACTGGCGACTCTGCTGGGGAGGTACCTTTCAAAAGTGGAGTAACCTTAGGGCTTAGATCACCTTTGTTTTCAATTGATTGTCTTGTTTGCTTTTACATTTGTGGGCTTTGCATCGGAGTTTTATAGATCCTAACCCGGATCTGGGGATACCCTCTTAGAAAGTAGCAACAAGGCTGTGAGGGAACTGTGCGGGGTATACCGACATGGTTGAAGCAGTCTGCTACGTTGATGTGGCACTTTGGTGTGTACCGGTAACCCTTGAGTTCAGTCAAGGAGAGTACGGGGCCGCCGCATGGTGTCGTGAAGCATCAACTGACCTTAGGAACCTTAATTGAGACATCTTGGCCTTTTTAGGGTAGTGAGATAACTGACTTTGGTGCAGTCCGAGGTTGGTTGATACTCGATACTACACTCAATTGAGGGTTACTTTCCTGGGATATTTCGGTCGCCAATTCAGTGGCTAAATCGAAACGATGAACAATGAAAGTAATCCAGTGATATTGGGACCTTTAGAACCCGGTTACTTCTAATAGGACAGGTTAAGCCCACCAAACTTCAAGAGGGTAATACCCAGACCTCATGCAGGCCTAAACTCTAAGGGTTTGTCTTGTGTGACTTGTGTGCCTTACCATGTTTGCCTTTGTGAATATTTGTGGTGTATTTAATCATAACATCATGACATCATACAACATCATGAGCATTGACTAACCATTTCAAGGGTTTCGAATCTTCATCTTTGCTCTTGTTTTATAGGACATGGAAACTGCTCGCAGAAAGACAATTCAGATTAGCCTTGTAAAGATCCCTCCTCAGCTTAAGGAACTTCTGTCCAGGATTCCCGAGGGTTCTTCATTCAGTGAGAGACATGGAAGACTCATCAGCTTGGTTAACACCAACATTGAGGAGGATTTGATAAAGGTCCTGTTTCAGTTCTTTGATCCTCTGCATCACTGTTTCACTTTTCCGGATTATCAATTGGTGCCTACGTTGGAAGAGTTCTCCCGACTTCTGAAGGTCCCTGTCCTTGATCAACTACCCTACAACGGTACGGAAGAGGAACCCAAGCTTGAAGAGATTGCTAAAGCCTTGCACCTACAACCGTCTGACCTCAAGGGACATTGGGAAGTTAGAAGTGGTATCAAGGGTTTCTTAGCCAGGTTTCTGTTCGAGAAGGCCCAAGAATGTTGGAACTCCCTTGACCTACAAGCTTTTGAAGAAGTTATGGCCCTCCTTGTCTATGGTTTGGTGCTATTCCCTAACCCAGATCAGCTTATTGATATCAGTGCTGTCCAGATCTTCATGACCAGGAATCCTATACCTACGTTGCTGGGGGACATCCTTCACTCATGTTACACTCGAACCATGAGAAGAAGGGGTGTCCTTATGTGTTGCACTCCTCTCCTGGGAAGGTGGTTTATTTCGCATCTTCCGCAATCAGTTTTGAAGAACGAGCGGGGTTTGAGATGGTCACAACGGTTAATGACTCTCACGCATGCAGATATACATTGGTGCCCTAGGTCTAGGGAAGACATCACTATCATTGATCGTTGTGGGGAGTACCCTAATGTTCCTTTATTTGGAATCAAAGGAGGTATTACTTACAACCCATGCCTGGCTTGGAGACAGTTTGGTTATGCTCGGAGGGATGGCCCTCATGACATGTTAATTCCTAACATAGTTTTTGACTTCGACAACGATACTCAAGGACTTCGTCAGAGATTTATCAGAGCTTGGAGGATGCCAAGTAGGATAGACAGCAAGACACTGGGGCACAGGAACTCCATCCCGTTGGAACCTTATCTCAAGTGGATACGAGCCCGCTCCCAGAAGTTAGTAATGCCTTATCCTCATATGCTCCCTGTGATCAAAGAACCAGTCTTGGAAGGAGAGGTGTCCTACACCATTCAACATCCCGACATGCCCACCTCCTGGGAAGAAATGCAGAAGAGCTGGATCCAGCTTAAGGAAGAACGGAATTCTCTTGAGACCAGTCTGCATGCTAGTGAAAAGAAGGTCCTGGAACTCACCCGCCTACTGCACGAGGAAAGGAATCTCAACACCTACATCGCACCAAAGAGGATGCGCAATGTTTTTTTACCTTAAGGAGTTATTTTGTAATATTTGGCCCATGGGGCATTTATGTACTAACAAATTTCTCCTTATTAATATGATGTGCGTTCCTTTTTGTCTACAACAAATTTTGAATGTTCTAAATCCTTGAATGCATTGCATACATACGCATTCCATTGCACCATATGCATAAGCAGGTACCCTATTTCACAGGTTGCTTAATCTTCTTCGCTGTTTGTTTGCACAGTCACCATGAATCCAGACTCATCCAGTGAGCAAGCAATCAAGGCCCTTCAGGCCCAAAGTGCACAATTTCAAGAGATGGTCCTGAGCCTAGCCCAAGGTCAGCAAGAGTTGAAGACTCTACTCATGAAGAAGAAGAAGAAAAAGAGGACTGCGCTGTTCAACACCGGACGCAGATTTGGGAACACACTCCGCAATGAAGCTGATCCAACTACTTCTTCTGCTGAGAAAAACAGTCCCCAAGGGGGAGGGGCTCCTAGTCCCGCAGTCTCCGACAACGAGACGGACTATAACGACGAACAATACCCACCTGCTGCTGACAGATACAAGCAATTGGAGGACCGCTTAAGCGCCATGGAAATTTAGAATGTGCCGGGGCTGGATTTCGGAGATTTAGGGTTATCTTCTGGGGTAGTAATTCCACACAAGTTTAAGGCGCCTGCCTTCGCCAAATATGATGGGGTCTCCTGCCCAAAGCTGCATCTGAGGTCGTACGTAAGGAAAATCCAACCTTACACGGCAGATAAGAACCTCTGGATTCACTTCTTCCAAGATAGTCTCTCGGGGTCACAGCTTGAATGGTTCTACCAATTAGATGGAACTAGCATCCGACACTGGGAAGATTTGGCAACCGCATTTTACAGACAATACCAATACAATTCTGATCTCGCTCCTACACGTACCCAACTTCAGGGTATGTCTCTAGGAACGGGTGAAGGGTTCAAAGAGTACGCTCAAAAATGGAGAGATTTGGCTGGCAGGGTGCAGCCTCCATTGACTGATCGAGAGCTGGTTGATATGTTTCTAGGGACGTTGTCTGGTCCGTTTTTCAATCATTTGGTTGGTAACTCCTCCGCCGGGTTTACAGATTTGATATTGACGGGAGAAAGAATTGAAGCTGGCATCAGGTCAGGCAAGATACAGAAGGCTGCCTCCACAAGTGCTGAGAAGAGACCGTTTAAGAAAGAAGCAAGTGCCGTCTATGGTCCTAGAAGACAAGTCAAGCCCGAAAGTCGCCAAGCCGTCAATGCTTTGGTCATCTCCAAACCTGTTGCTGCTCCTCAGCAGTACAATCAACAAAGAAGCGAAAGGCCCAAGAGGCAGTATACCCGACTGAGTATGACCTTATCTCAAATTTTACCCCAACTGTTGTCCACCAACCTGGTGACCCTCAAAGAAGCTCCTAAGGTCGTCAACACTGCGTCTCCTAAGTATAACCCAAATGCCCGGTGTGCTTATCATTCTGATAGTCCCGGGCACACTACTGATGATTGCTGGGCCTTGAGAAACAAAGTACAAGATCTGATCGACGCAAAGGAAATTCAGTTTGAAGCACCGGAAAGACCAAATGTTGTAACTGCTCCTATGCCCCAGCATAGAGTAAATGCCATTGAGGAAGAAATGTACGCTGTTTCGGTAAATGAAGTTGTCACCCCTCTGAAGACTGTTAAGAAGAACCTACTGCGGGCCGGTTTATTTCCGGGTTGCGGTGAAGGTTGCCTGTTCTGTGCTGTTTCCCTATCTGATTGTCCCTTGCTGAGGTTAGGCATCCAAGGCCTAATGGATAGCAAGGAAATTCTATTCAAAAAGTCTGCTGTTCAGTTGGTTCCGATAAAAGAAGTTTTTGTGGTTACCATCTTCAATAATCCAATCAAGGCTCCCCCGAAGAAGCCTGTTCAAATCATGACTGTTGCACCTGTGATTATTACTGTTCCGGGGCCTCTCCCCTACGTGTCTGATAAAGCTGTCCCCTGGCATTATGGGGCAGACGTGTATGTAAATGGAATCAAACAAGAATTCGACACTGGCGCCAGTATCTGCGATATCACTGGTCCGGCCAAGGTCACCCGCAGTGGCAGGCTCTTCTCGCCTGACATTGCACCGCCCGCTATTCGAAAACCCCTCCTTATAACACCTACAAGTGTACCTGTTACTGTTGCTGATCAAGTTGTTTCCCCTGCTGCCGAGTCATCAAATGCTCGGGGCAAAGGGATTGAAGAAGAGCCTGCCCGGATGGAGGCACCAATACCCATAAATGCTGAAGCCTCCCAACAAGAAATGGAGGAGATCCTGAAAATAATAAAGAAAAGTGATTTCAATGTTGTCGAGCAGCTGGGGCATACGCCCTCCAAGATCTCCATGCTCTCCTTATTGCTATGCTCTGAGGCCCACGCTAAGGCCTTGATCTCATTTCTCAAAACGGCCCATGTGCCGCAGGAGACGTCTGCAGTCCAGTTCACTGATTGCATAGCAAATCTGACAGCAGACAATGGCTTAGGTTTTTCAGATGCTGACCTGACCGCGAAGGGAAGAGACCACAATGATGCCCTGCATGTCTCTATCGAATGCAGGGGCACTACTCTGGCGCATGTATTGGTGGATACTGGTTCTTCCTTGAATGTCCTACCAAAAAAGGCTTTAGACCGTCTGGATTATGAAGGCCTGGAATTGAAGCCCAGCAATATCATCGTCAGGGCCTTTGACGGTTCAAAAAGGATGGTTCATGGAGAGGTTAACATCCCTATTCGTGTGGGCTCTCAAGTGTTTGACTCTACTTTTTATGTGATGGATATACGCCCATTGTACTCTTGTCTACTGGGTCGACCTTGGATCCATAAAGCTGGGGCAGTGACCTCCACCCTGCACCAGAAGCTGAAGTATCCCGTCAGGGGAAAGATCGTCACTGTGCAAGGAGAAGAGGAGTATATGGTGAGCCATTTGAATTCCTTCAGATACATTGAGATGGACGGGGAGTTTATTGAAACCCCCTTTCAGCATTTCGAGGAGGTACATCCAATTTCAGCAGCAGCAGAAGCAACAGTCGAAGAGAATGTTTCCTTGAAGATGGCTTCCCTAAGGGATGCCCGGGCTGTGGTTCAGAAAGGCAATTGTGCAAACTGGGGTCAGCTTCCTGACTTCACTCAGAAGAATGACAAGTTTGGGCTGGGCTTTACTGCAGAGGCTCAGAGGGCTGTGCGCAAGGAGAAGATCAGAAAGGCTCCGGTGTTTATTTCCAGCTCAAGGGTGAATGCTATTGAGGAAGATGTGGAGGAAGCAGAGTTTGGCAGTTGGATCTACCCGACTAACAGCAACAGACCAAGCAACTGGACGGCAAAGGATTTTACCCCTATCACATTTGTCACGCAGTAATTAATTTCTTTTGATTTCCAATTTGTAACAAACAATATGTTAAAACTTTGTTGGCTCGGTGTCCTACCCGGGGCATCGTAGCTCCATTTGTGAGGGCTTTTTGTATGACATTTTCATATATCATCAATCAAAACATTGGACGTTTGTTGCATTTCAAATCTTGTGCTATTTTCCTTTCTGTGTTATATATATTGAAAAACAGCTATATTTACACACACTCACTTATACAGGTTTCAATCCACCCTGGATCTCACTGGTAACAGCTCTGCTACTGCCAGTTATGACTTCGAAAATCCGATCAACTTGGCCGAAGACGAAGGTGAAAATGATTGCGAAGTGCCTGGTGAACTCGCAAGACTGCTACTCCAGGAAGAGAGAGCTATTCAACCACATGAAGAGCCGGTGGAGACAATTAACCTGGGTACTGAGACGGATAGGAAAGAGGTCAAGATTGGTGCCAATCTAGAGCTCAGCGTGAAGCAACGATTGAGCCAGATGCTACAAGACTACATGGAGATTTTTGCTTGGTCCTATGAAGATATGCCTGTTTTGGATGCCGACATTGTGGTTCACCATCTGCCAACCAAGGAAGATTGCCCTCCGGTAAAGCAAAAAGTCCGACGGATGCGTCCAGAGATGTCTGAAAAGATCAAGGCCGAGGTTATGAAGCAGTTTGATGCCGGGTTCCTTGCAGTGACTTCTTACCCTCAGTGGGTTGCCAATGTAGTGCCAGTGCCGAAGAAGGACGGTAAAGTCAGAATGTGTGTTGACTACAGGGATCTGAACAGGGCAAGCCCCAAGGATGACTTCCCCCTACCTCACATTGATGTCCTTGTTGACAATACAGCTCAACACAAGGTGTTCTCCTTCATGGATGGTTTTTCGGGGTATAACCAGATCAAGATGGCTCCAGAGGATATGGAGAAGACTACCTTTGTGACTCAGTGGGGCACCTTCTGTTATAAGGTCATGCCATTCAGATTGAAAAATGCTGGGGCAACCTATCAACGTGCCATGGTTGCTTTATTTCATGATATGATCCATCATGAGATTGAGGTATACGTTGATGACATGATTGCAAGGTCTCAAACTGAGGAGGAGCACCTTGACCATCTGAGGAAGCTGTTTGACCGACTCAAGTTGTACAAGCTGAGATTGAATCCCAACAAATGCACCTTTTGGGTAAGGTCCGGAAAATTGCTAGGTTTCATTGTAAGTGATAAGGGTATTCAGGTGGACCCTGCCAAGGTAAAAGCCATACAAGAGATGCCGACTCCAAAAACAGAGAAAGAAGTCAGAGGCTTCCTGGGACGACTGAATTACATTGCCCGATTCATCTCACATCTGACTGCTACTTGTGAGCCAATCTTCAAATTACTGAAGAAAGATCAAGTAGTACGCTGGAATGATGAATGTCAGGCCGCCTTTGAAAGGATAAAGGAATATCTCCAAGAGCCACCCATTCTTATGCCACCGGTGGAAGGAAGACCTCTGATACTATACTTGACAGTACTTGACAATTCAATGGGGTGTGTGCTGGGGCAGCATGACGAGTCTGGCCGAAAAGAGCACGCTATTTATTACTTGAGCAAAAAGTTTACTGACTGTGAGTCTCGTTACTCACTGCTCGAGAAAACTTGCTGCGCTCTTGTATGGGCTGCTCGCCGGCTGAGACAGTATATGCTGACTCACACTACTTTATTGATTTCAAAGATGGATCCCATCAAGTACATATTTGAAAAGCCCGCTCTGTCTGGAAGAATAGCAAGATGGCAAATGATCTTAACAGAATATGACATCCAGTATACAACTCAGAAAGTAATTAAAGGAAGTGTACTGGCCGATCATTTGGCACACCAACCTGTGGACGATTACCAATCATTGAACTTTGATTTTCCGGACGAAGACATCATGGTGGTAACTGACTGTGAGGTACCTGGACCGGATGAAGGACCTGAGGAAGGATCCCGATGGTCTATGAATTTTGATGGAGCCTCCAATGCTTTGGGTAACGACGTCGGCGCTGTAATCATATCTCCCAAAGGAACTCATACTCCCCTCACCGCCCGATTATGTTTCAGCTGCACCAACAATATGGCAGAATATGAGGCATGTATCATGGGTTTACAAGCTGCAATCGATTTGAGGATCAAGTTTCTAAGTGTCTTCGGAGATTCCGCTCTTGTGATCAATCAGATCAAAGGCGAGTGGGATACGAAACACCCGAATCTTATTCCTTACAAGGAGTATGTGTCGACCTTGCTTCCCCACTTTGAAGAGATAACTTTCGAACACTTCCCTAGAGAGGAGAATCAGCTAGCGGACGCACTAGCCACGATGTCTTCAATGTTCAAAGTTAAATGGGACAATGAGGCTCCCCGAATCATAATCTGGAAGTTGGATGAACCGGCATACTGCTGCGAGCTAGAGGCTGAGAAGGTTATTGAAAAACCCTGGTATCATGAGGTGAAGAGATACTTGGAAGCTCAGGAATACCCTGAAGGTGCGTCTGTCAATGATAAGAAGTTCATGAGGAGGTTTGCTGCAAAATTCTTCCTCAGCAACAGCATTCTCTACAAATGGAATCATGATTCAACTCTGCTACGTTGTGTGGATAAGGCAGAAGCAGAGAAAATCATGATGGAGCTGCATGAAGGTACATTTGGAACACATTCCAGTGGACACACCATGGCTAAGAAAATCCTTCGAGCAGGATATTTCTGGTCCACAATGGAAGCCGATTGTTACCAACACTCCCGAACTTGTCATAAATGCCAGGTCTATGCTGACAAGGTGCATATCCCTCCGGTTCCTTTGAATGTTCTGACTGCGCCTTGGCCGTTTGCAATGTGGGGCATCGATATGATCGGTGAGATCCGACCGACGACATCCAATGGGCATCGCTTCATCTTGGTGGCGATCGATTACTTCACGAAATGGGTTGAGGCAGCCTCCTATGCCACAGTAACCAAGAGCGTCGTGGCACATTTCATCCGGCATAATCTGATCTGTCGGTACGGAGTCCCGGAAAGAATCATTACGGACAATGGTACCAATCTCAATAACAAAATGGTCACTGAACTCTGTGAACAATTCAAGATACAGCACCACAATTCTTCTCCCTACCGGCCGAAGATGAATGGGGCTGTAGAGGCAGCCAATAAAAATATCAAGAAAATTGTGCAGAAGATGACGGTGACCTATAAGGATTGGCACGAGATGTTACCGTTCGCTCTTCATGGGTACCGCACCTCAGCAAGGACGTCAACCGGGGCAACTCCCTTCTCCTTGGTCTATGGCATGGAGGCAGTCTTGCCAATTGAAGTCCAGATACCCTCTCTCCGGATAATGAAGGATGCAGACTTGAATGAAGATGATTGGATCCAGACTCGACTTGATCAATTAAATCTGATTGACGAAAAGAGGCTCACTGCTATCTGTCATGGTCAAACGTATCAAAAACGGATGATCAGGGCATTTAACAAGAAAGTCAGACCACAAGAGTATCAAGTTGGGGACCTGGTAATCAAACGCATCATCCTTCCTCAAAGTGATCCCCGGGGCAAATGGACCCCTACATACGAGGGGCCATTTGTGGTTAAACGTGTGTTCTCAGGAGGAGCCATGATCCTAACCACCATGGATGGTGACGACCTTCCTCACCCCGCCAATGCAGACATAGTGAAAAAATACTACGCATAAATAAAAGACCCGCTAGGTTGACATACCTAGGCAAAAATAAGGGCTTCCCGGCGAACCAAAAGGGTTCGGGCAAAAATAAGGGATGAAAGGAATAAAAATCTGTACACCCGGCAAGTCGAAAACCTGAAAGGGCGGCTTGGGCAAAAATGGGTATCCCGGTGGACTGAAAACCCGAAAGGGCGGTCCAGGCAAAAGTTAGGGATGAAAGCGTAACACTATGTCTCATTGGATCACTCCGCATCCGGAATTCGGCGTCAACTATCTGGCTCCAGGTTTCGGCATCGACCAATCAGCTTCATCTTCAACTAGGCAGCAAAGCGATGAGATGTTCGAAGACATAAAGGCGATAGCGGAGTTGGAACCCAGTGGGATTGTTCACATAGCTGTTTTGTTTCCTTTTTCAAAATTGTAAACTCTATACTATTTGGCGATGTCCTCTTACTAGGATGTCAGCCTCTTGTACAAAAACGCCTATTCACAGGCAAAATTTAAATCAATACAAATTCACTTGTCCATACAAATTACCATTGTTTTCCTTTTTTCTGTTTTGTCTTGCGAAGAACGTCCAATGTTCATTTTTGATATATGCATTTGACATTAAAATTGCTAATTCATAAATATTTGCATATAAAACGAGAGATTGATTACAGGTGACATCAGAGACAGGGGCAATTGAAGTTGTCTAATGCAGTCTGGTTGTTTTGTCCGCCAAGGCACCAAGGTAGGTTCAACTTAAGAATGTGGCCAGATCATCTCAGCTCCCCGCAGAGTAAAATCAGGTTCAGCAATACTTTCCCCGAGCGGAGTTGATTCCCCGTCAATCCTGAAAAGGACACAACATTCCCCAGTAGATTCTGGAAGCTCATCCCCTGCAGAGTACGGACGTCTCTCCCGAGTTTTATTTAGAGTTATTTCCTCACAAGGGCTTATAACTGGGTTATCCTCAGCTAATTGCCACGGAAGATCGCCCTCGGCAAAGTTCCTTCAATCCCAAGCGGAGTTTATCATCGTTATCCCCAGCGGAGTTTATCATCGTTATCCCCAGCGGAATCCATCATTAAAGTCCTCAACAGGCCTCTCAGCAAAACCCCGGCCAAGTATCTCTACTGCGGAGCAACTCCCCGGCCGTTCGTCAAGGATTTATTTTCCTAAGACAAGATTGCATTCATAAACATTTCACGTTTTCATACATCTTGCTTACATACATGATAAAGCGCATACAACACTATCTCATGATTGAACATCATAACACCATGCATATCATACATCATGACATTGCATACAACTTACGTTTTTGCCTTTTCAGGGAAAAGACAATCCCAAAAACAATTACCTTCAACTATCGCAATTCCAGATTCGATACCTGTATCTAGCCAGGGCACATCTGAGAGTGATCAGTTTCCAGACTCGATTCCTGTATCTAGCCAGGGAACGTCTGAAGAGTTCGAAGATTCGATTCCTGTATCCAGCCAGGGCACATCTATCAACTACAACCTCTCCAGATTCGATTCCTGTATCCAGCCAGGGCATATCTGTGGACCACGTTTCCAGACTCGATTCCTGTATCTAGCCAGGGCACGTCTGAAGAGTTCGAAGATTCGATTCCTGTATCCAGCCAGGGCACATCTATCAACTACAACATCTCCAGATTCGATTCCTGTATCCAGCCAGGGCATATCTGTGGACCACGTTTCCAGACTCGATTCCTGTATCTAGCCAGGGCACGTCTGAGGAGTTCGAAGATTCGATTCCTGTATCCAGCCAGGGCACATCTATTGACAACTATTTCCAGATTCGACTCCTGTATCCAGCCAGGGCACATCTGTGAGCAACCGATTGTAGATTCGACACCTGTATCTAGCCAGGGCATATCTGCATAAGGAGACTGAAGATCAAACACCTGTAACAAGCCAGGAAAACATCCGTCTTTCTCGAATACACAAGTTCTCGCTAAGGGATCTCTTATGCGATGGACACTTCCAAATGGCATCTATAAGCCCATTCCCGACAAGGTTCTGTCACGTCTCCAGATGGCATCTATAAGCCCATCTCCCTATCTACCACCTCTCCAAATGGCATCTGTAAGCCCATTCCTGACATCACATTGCTGACACTTCAACATGCGAGTGCAAATTTCCGGGCACTCTAGTGTCCAATCTCCTTTTACCCTCGAGTCACGAAAGGCAAACTTGCCAATCTAACTCTTCAGGTTCAAGAAGATTGAACAGGGGCAACTGTTGTACCCCAAAATTTGCCCTCCCATTTCCTCAACATTTTTTCATCACAAGACCTTTGAAGATCAAGATCCAATTAGGGTTTCCTCTGCTCAAGACTTCTCCTTGCACTGTTAAATCAAACTAGGGTTTGTGGTTGAACAAAGATGTTTTGACCTAAAATGCCTAATATGACTTTCATGCTTCATATTGGACTCCCAAGTTTACCCTCACCAAGTTTCAAGTCTTGATTCCAAGTTTTGCCCAGTCAATTGGACAGTTGACCTAGAAATCAGCTGTATTGGGAAAAAAGTCAACTGTGGCCAATTGACAGTCAAACCTCATGAAATTTGATCCACATCAACATTATGAACTCATATGGACCATTTGATCAAGTTTGGATCACAATTCTCCAAGAAATTTGATCAGATCACCAAAAGGGCAAAATGGTCATTTTTAGGGTTTTGACTGCACAAAGGCAATTTTTGACTGTTTGACCTAGCCAATGGCAAACCAAGCTCACATATAGCCTCAAGGACTCAATGAAATGGTCTTGACACATTCATCAAGCTCAAAAGATCCCAAGTACACAAGGTTGACAGTTGAATTTCCCAGTCAATTGATCAATTTTGACTGTATACTGAAAAGTCAAACTTTGACTTTTTGGTCAAAATCAAGAGTCAAGATTCATTTTTCATCAAAACATGCCAAATCATGAAACTTGTTCACCAAGAAATCACAAAATGCAAATTAGGGTTAGAAAATGGAATTTTTCATAACTTAGAATTTTTCTAAGTTATGAAAAACCCTAATTTTTTCCCAACTTTGCCCCATCTTTTCACCAAGATCTATTTGGATTCAAACAAAAGTCAAAACATGAAAGTTGTAGCTTATTGCATAATCTACAACTTTGATTCACAAAGTTTTCTCATTTGAATCTTGTATCTCAAGTTACAAATTTTTGAATAAGGGCACTAAACCATTTTAAACTTAGTGAATTTTTAACCTATTTTGACAAGGTTTTCTACCCCACTTCAAGGCCACTTTTCATACCCTTCCACTTGGATTTTTAATTTGCATTTCAAAGATGGATTGTAGTACACATTCCAAGATTTCCAAAATGTCCAAGAACTTATCAAACAATCTCATAACTTGAGAGATTCGAATTTCACAAGTTGGCAAAAATTCACTTTTGTTCTTCATCAAAACATGTTCATAAACTTACAAATCTGAACTTAGCTTGCTTTATGCTTGATTACAGGTCCTTGAACCATTCCATACTCAATAATTTAATGCATATTCAATGTGTTAAAGTGTTGTTCTTTGAGTGCAAGCATTGTATGCAAGATTAATCCTAAACTAGATAAAGTGAACTTTCCATTTTTGAAAAGATTAGCTTTATGTCAATTTAGAAATCAAGAAGGTACAAGCTAAATCCTTTTGGCACAAGATTATGGACAAGTTGCTCTGATCAAGAGAAGATTATGCAGCACATTAGGAGGCCCCCTACTGACCTAAAAACCATCAACTTGCTTTTGTTGCTTAACATAGAAGAAAAGTGCATAACTTGTGACATCTCTCATCTCAGCTTAAGCACACAAGAAAGAAGTTATCAAACACATTCCATAGAACATATCCAAGCTTTGGCACGAATCATTGACCTCCAAAACACCCTCCATCTCAGAATCATCCTCAAACTGCAAAAACAGGGTTGCCTCTGCAGTTTGAGTGCCAACTCCCATTTCCCTCGAGCATTCTTACCAAAATCAATCCATACACATTCCCTAGCATATATGCAAGCTAACCATGACCTAAAACCTGACCTGTAATCTCTCTAACAGTTTCCACCATTTTCATTTTTTCCTCTTGCAGTTGAAGTTCCACAGCTCGATACAAGAAGTTACAAGACAAAGTAAGCATTGAAAAAGCATCCCTGGACCTCAAGGAAGCTTTTCCAATCATTACCTTGCACTAGAAGTTCCTCATTCTCCAGATAGAAGTTCAGCTGCACAGGTAAAACTTTGAACTCGTATCTCTCTTATCATGCATCTTTAGTCTTAAGTTTGTGAAGAAACAAGGTTCTACTCATAGCCCTGAACATGTACATATCTTTACATTTCATTTCTTTTGCCTGAGTAGAGAGAATTTAAGCTTTGAAAATGGCAGAAAGTTTAGGTCAAGATTTGGGATTGATAAAATTCTCTCTCATTTCTGAGAGTTAGGATGAGTTTTTTATATATTTGGAATCGTGATTCAATGCTTGACATGTTTTGTGTTGAAAGTTTGTGCAAAATCTCAAAGAACCAGGATGTTTGAATCTCTGAAACAAGGCGCGCGTTTTGGCCAAAGGTTGAAGAAGAAGTGGAGTGGGCTGGGCCTGTGTTATTTTGCTATCCACACCATTTTTTCTGTTTCACACCCCTTAGCCCATTTGCCTCATTTTTTGATATTTTTGACTTTTTTCTTTTTTTGTTTGACTTGTTTATTTTTTCTCAGCATATTAAAATTTTAAAAAAAATTTTCTCACCACTTTTTGATTTTTATTTGATTTTATTTGATTTTTGCTTTAGTTTATACATAAATACATATATATTATTATCTAGAAAAAATAGGAAAAATATGTAAAAACACTTCTATTTTTATTTTTTATTTTATATTATCCTCTGAAAATACTTCATATAAAAAATGCTATTTTCCAAAAAAATAATTATTATTATTATTTGTATATAATACATATTTAAGATAATATAAATATACATATATATATTAATATACTTAAAGTAAAAATACCAAAATGTACATATTTTATTATTTTTAATATTTAATACCAAAAATATTTTTCTTCATAATATACTTCATTTCATTTTTATTTTGTACATAATAAATAAATATTTGTATTAAATTAGATAAAAATACATTTTCTTTAAAATTAGGGTTTTTGCCCTAAATTCAAAATACTCCAAAAAAATAATATATTTTTTTTATTTTCTTTTCTCTTTTACATAAATAATATTTTTTCATACATATACAAAACATTTCTTTTGCATCTTGCATTCTTATTTAATTTTTGTACATTGATTAAATTGCAAATATTCAAAATGATGTAATAATTTAGATTTAAATTCTTGTCAATATCCCCATTTGAACATTTGTACCCCCCTTCCCATATTTGGTTTTGTAATAGCTTAGTAAATTTAATTTCGCACTTTATTGCTTTCTAATGATAACATGTTAGAATTAGGGTTTGTATGCGAAAAAACGATAAAAAAATAGTTTGACCTAATACAAGATAAATGAGCATGAAAATAAACAACACATCTCACACTTGCACCCCTAGGGTATTCCACTTGTTGCCTTTAAATAAATGGGCCATATTGTATGTTGAACTTCTTTGGGCAAAGCAAACAATTTGAATGATCATAGTCCCTCGACAAAACTTTTCAAAACAAACAAAAACAAATGATCAAGTCCCTTAAAGAAAATTGCCCAAAGACATTTAACGTCGTTGCAATTATGGTCTAAACGATGACCCGCGCCTGTCCCTTTCACATCCTAATACAAGATTGTCCACCAAATACAATGGTGGAACAAACTTGTTAAAAGGGTTAAAACATAGCCATAATCTTTTGAGAAATTTAGGAGTAGATAACCTCTTAGTTGCTTGAATCAAACTTGCAAAACAAAACACTTGCCTAATTTCAAAACCACACAACACTACACTTTCAAAACAACTTTCAAAAAAACAAATGAAAACCTTTTCAAAAGACATACATCTTTGTATACATCCCCACATGGATCATTACAAAGGTTGCCACCACATTGGCATCTTTTCAAAACATTTTCAAAACCCACACACTCAAGCACCATTTAAAACAATTGAAAACAAAAGGCAAGTGATCTAAGCAAGTAACTAAGAGCCCATGGATAACCATGGATAGAAAGGGTGCTAATACCTTCCCTTTCTATAATCTACTCCCCGAACCCAAGAAAACATCTCAAAAGGTTTTTGCTGTGCTTTTTAACCTTTCCTTAGGATAAAATAAAAAGTCGGTGGCGACTCTTGCTAACCGCAACATTTGCGAATACAAACGCAAAACCTCAAGTCAGTTCTCCCACCGTATCACAAGTAACTTTCATCTTCTAAAGCGATCATGTTCTGAAGCATTACAAATCTATTATTTCCATTTCAAAAGTAACGGCTGAAAGGGAACAAGGATCTCTATTTTTGGAAAGCTCTTTAATTATCATTGATCAACATTCCAAAATCTCCAACATGCATCTCCTATTTAAACAAAGTTTGAAGGAGAAATCGTTCACGATTTTCACGCATAACAAAGTAGTAATCTTCATCATATTCAAACGTCCAAAATCTAAATTGTGTAACACATCACTTGTGATACTGTTTTATTAGAAAACATTTTTATACACTCTTTTAAATATTTTTTAGTGTATTTCCTTGAGAAAACCGGATTGTGGTTTAAACTCAAGAAGACTTTGACGGTTGTCATAGTAGTTGTATAATCAAGTTTGATTAGTGGATTAAGACCTCATTGAGAGAGGCGAAATCACCTTGGCGGGTGGACTGGATTAGTTTGAGTTCAAACAAACCAGGATAACCAACATGTTATTTTATTTAAGTTTTAAAAAACCAAATTTAAACCCCCCTTTCTTGTGTTTTTCCATTCTTCACTATCTTGATCAGAATATCCACTTCTCCGTGTACCATCCTCTTTGAGTCGTCAAAGGCTCGGACTATAATATCACTGGGTTTCAGTACAACCCCTTTGCAATACAGTCTATCAAGAGCACCCTTCAGTGGAAAATTTAGTGAGTAACCAATATCAATAAACACATGAGCCAGAGTAGTGCCCCTACATTCAATAGAGACATATAGGGCCTTGTTGTGATTTCTTCCTTTCGGAGTCAAGTCAGCATCAGAAAAACCAAGCCCGTTATCAGCAGTTAGGCTAGCAATATAACTTCCAAATTAATCGGTAGAAATCTCTTGCGGTACATGTGCAAATTTCAAAAACTTTATTAAAGCCTGTGCACGAGCTTCAGAATAAAACAATAGAGACAACATAAAAATTTTAGAGAGAGTCTGTCAGAAATGTTCAACAATCTTGTAATTACTTTTGCGAATAATCTTTAATACCTCTTCCAACTCTTGCCTAGAGGTATCTTCAGTAGTAGCTTCTCTAGGTAGTGCCTCCACTTGGGCAGGCTCACTTATTTTCTCTTTACCCCGGGTCTCAGTAGCTGGTGTGATCGGTGGGTGAAAGCTGACTGTTTTGGAATGCTGGTTCGCGTTTTGCATTTGTTTTCCCAAAATGTCGCGGTAAGCAAGAGTCGCCACCGTCTTTTATTTTATCCAACAAGGAAAGGAAAAAAGCACAGAAAAATTCCTTTTTCGAGATGTTTCTCGGGTCCGGGAGGTAGATTATAGAAAGGGAAGGTGTTAGCACCCTTTCTATCTGTTGTTATCAACAGGCTCTTAGGTACTTGCTCAATGTGTTTTCAAAATTTGCTTTTCTTTGTGTTTGTGGGTTTGAAAGAAGTTTTTGTTTGAAAGGAGTGTAAGTGCGAAAAGTTTTGTTTTGTTTTTAAAAGGAGCAAGTACTTAAGAACCATCTACCTACTTGAAAAAGGAATTAACCTGTACAAATGTCCTTTAGACAACACTATCCCACTATTGATGAGTAGGTAGCATCATCGTTGGAGTTTTAAGGGTCAATTCGATTAAGGGACGTGTGGTCACTAAAGCAATGTTAGGACGCCTTAGCGGTAACCCTAATGTCTTAGATCATTTTATCTGAGGCAACCATTTCGAGGCAACTTATGATCTTTGGACAAGAGGACGACCAATAAAACTTCCTATACTCAATGACCACGCTCGAAGGCAACCAAGTGAGGTGTACCCTAAGAGTGCGCATGTGCGAGTGTGTTAGTTCGGTTAATTTTATCTTTGTACATGTCATGTGTGAGCTATGTTGATTTTAAGTTCATACAATGGATCTTGTCATGCATTCCCTATTATCAAACATCTAACAGTGTATAGTTGCGGAATTTAAATTTGCGGGATTTAAATGTAAACTATTACAAGGCGTCGGGTATTTACATCGCCAAAAACAAACCCTTTAATTTAAATGGCAGGAAGTAAGATAAAGCGATAAATACTTAAAGTACTAATTAAAAGATATTACATACCGGAAGCAATTACAATATTGGAATCAAATGTATCGCGTACGAGAAAATTAAATAGACGCATTTTCTAGGGTTTTGACCATTTTTGAAAGAAAGCATGTTTTTTGTTATCTTTTGAATTAAATAGAAATTAAATTAGGTCAAGATTAATTAATTAATTAATAAAAATATTTTTGGGTTTTTTAACATTTAAGGAAATAAAATAAATTTAGTTAAAAGTTAATAAAACCTAATATTCTACATTGATTTTAATTTATTGTAAAAGATATTAAAATTACACCTAATTAATTCTAAGTTAATCAATTAATATTTATTTACAAAAATAAATTCAAATTTAATTTTAATAAATAAAAATAATATTTTTTGTGTTTTTGATTTTATTAAGAAAAATAATTTAATTGGTTAATGAAATTACAAAAATAAATTAACAAAAACAATTAAATAAAAGAAATATAAAGAAAAAGAAATAACCAAAAAAGGGGGTGCTGGGCCTAATTTGAATGTGAAAATAGCATTTTCAAGGCCCAACAGGCGCTGGCCTGGGCTGAATTTTCCAATTCTCCATGGCACGTTTGACTAGGGTGTAGGATGGTCATTCAATCTTGGCCCTTGGATTTGGGCTGAAGGCCATCTGGCGCCTGGATCTTTGAGGAGTATGGTGTGCTACGCCTTGGGAACCACATGCAATTACCTGGAGAAAAATGAGACAAATGTATTGGGGGACCTGGGATTCGAACCCAGGTCCCATTGGACTTTAAACTAATGCGCTTGCCATCTGAGCCAATGTGCTTAATTGTTAGTGGAATAGGTAATGAGTATTATATGTGAAACAAACTATTATGTCAGAATTATAAAACAAAAACGCGCCATGTTCAAACAACCCAATCAGGATACGCCATGCCATCGTCCCTGTCGTTGGGCCCGTGGATAAAAGTTCCTTCACTTATACCAACGTACGATCGTCCGTAGCTGTATGTTGTGCTATCTCCAAAATCCACCATGAGCCACAAAAATGCAATCTAAAGGCATAGTTTTACTCGCCTCTCCATCCCGGTTCCAATCATGGTCTTTTTATTGGCCAATTTTTCCTGTAATGAAAACCCCTGAAAGAAACCTAGAAAAATCTACAATGGCATTTTGTGATACATAGCATAATAATGAAATTGGCTAATGCAGAAAGTTCACAAATGATGTGAGGAATTCAAATATGCAAACGTTTCTGAGAATAGATGCAAGAATGAAGCTTTACGAATCCATGAGCATGGCAGATTCGAGGGACACTTACAGGGATTTTGGAAGCAGGAGAGCACGTGATCTTGATTGGTTCTGCTTTAGAGAAGTGCCAAGAAGCGATTGGGATGCTTATTTGGTCCTGAAAATGCCTCTAGTATGGATTTCAGTTTCACACTTTTTCAAGCTTTTTCTCAAGTTTGTTCTTGTGGTTTTTGCAGCCTTCTGGTTCTTATTTTCGTGCCTTTGCCTTGTGTGAGTATAATAGAAGCAATTAGGTTTAATTTTGGGCTTTGAATCCATGTGAATTGATGATTGAAGATTTGATTTTATTCTCCATTAACAAAGCTTCCAAAAGTGTCAAAAACCAATATTTTGTTCATAACATGGCATGATTCGGATTTGATTTGGTCCATGATGATAATTGAAACCTATATCAATCAAAAAGATCACAAGTTATTAATATTTAGATTTTATTTGGATTTAAATTGATTAAAAATGAATTAAATCAATAAAAATCAAATAAAATAGAAAAATTAATAAATTGGCACAAGACTGAAGATATGACACTTGTGTGGTGTGAAAAGATCAAATCAAGTGGAAAAAAGTGAGCCCTTTTGTCAAAAATTGGAGTTTTGGGGATAGTTGACTTTTGGCAATTTTGAAAAAATGCCCAACTTCAACCATGCATAACTTCTTCAATTTTGAAATTTTGGAGGTGTTCATAGACTTTTTAGAAACCTTGAGATGTCCTATAACCAACCCTTTTGGTATCATCTCATTTTGATACTCCATGCTCAAGTTATAAGCTTTGGAAAAAAAAGGTGTTTTTGTTGACTTTCAAAAATGACCTATAATGTCCAAATTTGTAACTTTGTGAGTGCATTTATTGATCTTGGGGTGTGAATATGGATTGTAGGAAATTGCATCCTATTCAAAATGAGCTTTGGATGGGTCATTTCTCATAAAATATGAGAAAGTTAGGCTTGGTCAAAGTTGAGTTGACTTTTCCTACAAAACCCTAATTTAGCAACTTTTGAATCTTGATGAATCTTGAGCAATCATTGATGAATCATGATCAACCCTTGATCAAATGATGAATTATCCTTCAAAATGAGAATTTTGACAAAAAATCTTGAGGTTTGACTGTTTGTAGGTCACAGTTGACTTTTGCCCTAGCACGGTCGATTTTTGGACTTCTTGAGCAATTGACTGACCAAACTTTCTCTGCAAGGCTTGAAATTTGACATGGATGAACTTGAGAACATATTAGGAAATTGGGGAGCACTTGAGTTCATTTGGATGCAAGGACCTTGATGCAACACAAAACCCTAATTTGAGGTTGACTGCCTTAGGAGATGATTTGACTGTCCAACTTTTGAGCAATCTTGAGCCACTTGGAGATTATTCTTGAAATGTCTTGGGAAATATGAGAGGGAAAGTTTTGGGGTACAATATTTGCCCCTGTTCAATCTTCTTAAACCTGAGGATATAGATTGGCTTTCAGGCCTTTCGTGATCCGAAGGTGGAAGATGATTGAACACTAGAGTGCCCGGAAATTTGCACTCGCATGAAGTGGTATCAGCATTGTGATGTTGGGAATGGGCTTATAGATGCCATTTGGAGATTGTTGGTAGGAGGATGGGCTTACAGATTCCATTTGGAGATTGTTTGTAGGAGGATGGGATTACAGATGCCATCTGTAGGAGCGTCGATCGCATAAGAGATTCCTTAGCGAGAACTTACATACCTGTTATTTGTAGAAGATTCCGCTGGGGAAGTCTAACTTTTATTGAGATTTAGGAACTTGCCTGTACTTCAACTAAGAGAATGCCTCGGCTGAGTCTTAAGAACCTGTCCATAATTGTATTGGGGGGAAACATCTTCATCAAGATCTAGGAATTGTCTGGTCTTCAACGTAGTATACCGTTGAAATTAGAGAACTCGTCCATACTATGACGGAGGAAAACATTAAGATCTAGGGACTGCCTAGTGTTCAACGTAGTATACCATTGAGGTTATAGCACTCGTCCACACTATGACATAGGGAAACATCTTCATCAAGATCTAGGAACTGTCTGGTCTTCAACGTAGTATACCGTTGAAATTAGAGAACTCGTCCACACTATGACGGAGGAAAACATCAAGATCTAGGAACTGACTAGTGCTTAACGTAGTATACCG
Source organism: Vicia faba (assembly GCA_948472305.1). Lineage (NCBI taxonomy): Eukaryota > Viridiplantae > Streptophyta > Magnoliopsida > Fabales > Fabaceae > Vicia > Vicia faba. The sequence continues at coordinate 1,422,184,358 of OX451738.1, read as the reverse complement.
TTGAGGTTATAGCACTCATCCAAACTATGACATAGGGAAACATCTTCATCAAGATCTAGGAACTGTTTGGTCTTCAACGTAATATACCGTTGAGGTTATAGCACTCGTCCATACTATGACGGAGGAAAACATCAAGATCTAGGAACTGACTAGTGCTCAAAGTAGTATACCGTTGAGGTTATAACACTCATCCAAACTATGACATAGGGAAACATCTTCATCAAGATCTAGGAACTTACTAGTGCTCAACGTAGTATACCGTTGAGGTTATAGCACTCGTCCACACTATGACGGAGGAAAATTATCTTCTTTGACTGGTTGTCTCTTTTGATAGGTTGTCTCTATTGACGGGTTGTCTCTATTGACGGGTTGATAATTTAACTGCATCTTTCCTGAAAGGTGAAGGTCAGTCATATGCAATGCATAATATGGATCAAGCCATGATGTTCTCAAAATAAATGAGATTGTATTGTATAATGCATACATGTATGTATCATGATGTATGGAAATGTAATGTTTTAGTTGGGAAAAATAAATCCCGGAGCTGCTGGGGAATAGAGTTGGATTCTTCGTTTCCGCTGGGGATGATGAACGAAGATGATAAACTTGCAGGAGAGTATAACTTCGTTAGGGAATAAACTGATGAGAAGGTTACTCCAAGGGGAATTACTCTGTGGGGAAGAGATGTTCTGCTGAAGATTTTAACGATAAACTCCGCTGGGGATTCTGCTGATAAACTCCACTAGGGATGGATTACCGTTGCTGGTGATATTGAATCTGTTGAGGATTGAACTCCTGTTCGGGGAAAGAAAGAACTTCGTCGAGGATGATCTTTCAGTTGCAACTTGCTAGGGATAACCCTGTTAGACTCTTATAGGGAGAACCCTCTGAATTTGAATGGGGAGATTTATTATACTCCGTTGGGGGTAAACTTCCAGAGTCTACTGGGGATGATGATTCAACTTCGTTGGGGAAGCTTTTTCAGACCGTGCTGGGAAAATTGACTCCACTGGGGGTACTTTTGTATACTGCCGGGGAACATTCTTATACTCCGTGGAGGAATTTTAAGACTGCCGGGGATACTCTTATACTTGCTGGAGAATATTCTTATACTCCGCTGGGGAATATTAAGATCTTCTGGGGATACCAAGCCTTTTTAAGGATGATGGTAGACTAACTCTTCTTGGGGAGAGCATCGCTGATTCGTTCATAGTTGCAAGTCTCAGCTTTGGGAGAGCTATCTTTAATGTCTTACTCTGCGGGGAGTGAAAGTACCTTAGCCATATTCTTCAGCTGAATCTACCTTTGTTCTTGATGGATAGAGTAACTATGCAGCTTGGACAATTCTTATTGCCCCTGTTTCTGCGGGAGAAGGTGCATGTGGAGGCCCTGTGGATCGAGTATTATCCCCACCTATGAGGTTCTTGGTATCTTTCAGCCAAAATGACAAGTCTTCTTCTGGTAGGCCAATGACGAGATGACGAGACATAGTCGTATGCTTTGATCCCTAATTTTTGCCTGGACTGCCTTTTCGGGTTTTCAATCCATCGGGATACCCTTTTTTGCCCAAGCCGCCTTTTCAGGTTTCGACTTGTCGGGTGTACAATTTTTCATTCTCATCCCTAATTTTTGCCCGAACCCTTTTGGTTTACCGGGAAGCCCTTATTTTTGCCTAGGCCAGTCAATCTAGCGGGTCTTTATTCATGCGCGGTATTTTATGACTATGTCCACGCTCTCAGGATGTAGGGAGGTGTCACTGTCGGTAGTGTCGTGTTGCCATACTACCAGAAGATGTTTGATCATGCAAGATTCGTTGCTGGAATTTATGTCCAATCCCCCAAGTGGTTCAGATGGAGATTTGCCCCTGGCTATTTGGAATTTTGAGAGATTCCTTGAATCTTGACTTAACTGCCCCAGATGATGGATAATGCTCATGTCGTGCCCCTTGGTTGGATGTGTTTTTTCCACTTGAGGTGACCCTTTTTATTGAAAAGGTTTTTTGTTCACTAGATATTCGTCGTGCGAATTTCTCTGCTGTTTGAACAAATAGTCATATGCAAACAATGTTATTTTAAGAATGCAAAGCTTATGTCTGTCTTGAAGTTTTTGAAAATGCATTTTTTCAGTAAGATAGGAAAATTTTGTAAAATGTGACGTCAACTCAGGATTTACAGCAAGCCCTACAGGAGTTAGGATATCTTTTGTAACAGTATGCTTTCGGACTAACCCATGCTTCAGCTAGGACTTTTTAAGGGTTATAACGTGGCCTGGTTCACGGTTTAAGAAACAAAGGATAAAGGCTCAAATTTATTTGTACCCACCCGTTCTTCGTGATGTTCTTCGATCCTAAACTCAACTAATCGTTCATTTAGATCCTGTTTGAGTCTTTGCTATGATATTCCAGTGATGGTTCGGATAGTGACCGTTTATTTTGAACAGGAAGTCTTTTTTGTTGAGAGTTTATAGGATCTCTTTCTTTTTGATTTTATTATCCCTGTCTTTTGCCTGAACTGTTTCTTTTGTGATTACAGTCAGCGGGATGCCCCAGTTTTGTAAGTCTCCTTCATAGGTTTTGACTTGATGGGCTTTTATTTCGAGAGATAATGACTGCCTGTCCTTACGATTATACAGAACCATCACCGTCTTTTGTTTCGGAGGGACTTATTTGATGCCATTCATTATGCACCTGAATTAACTGAGAAAACTACCCTGCCCCAGGTTATAATTAAGGATTTTAATTTGTGAAAAGAAAAACTCCAACTTCTTTGGCTTAAAGGGGTTGACGAGGGATTATCTTCCTTATAACTCCACTGTTTAGGATTTGAAACAATGCCTGTACCTCGTCAGCGGGGTCCGTTCAAAATCATACTGTAGAGATTTTGATATCATTTTCGTCATCCTCCCTCTAAAGGCTTAGAAATTTTTTAATCGAGAGTTGATCATCACAAAAAATGAAAGCAATTTGAATATAGTGAAATATGAATGGATTGATTCAAAACAGACATATGCAATGCATTGGTAAAGTAATAAAGTTTGACATGAATAAATGTTGGAACAGTCAAAAGAAAATTACAGCTTGAAAATTCTGATGAGCAAAAGTCTCTTAGTTCGAACTAGTCATTTCAGGTGGAGAACCCTCAGCGGAAGATTTTTATCTCACCATCCGGCATGAATTCCAGCACTCTTCTGTCAATCAAGTCTTGGATCTTGTTTTTCAAAGCCCAACAGTCGTCGGTGTCATGTCCAGGACTATAGGAGTGGTATACACAAAATGCGTCGGGGTGATAGCCAGGAGCAGAGGTATTGGGATTCCGGAGAGGATCCTTTAAAGGAATCAGATTGACCTCCAACAAGCGTTTCAGTATTAGAGATGATGGTATATCAGTCTCAGAGAAATGTCTTCCAGATGTATTTTGTTTACGCCGATTACCCCGTTGACGCTGGCGAGGTTGTTGCTGGGCTTGTGACCCTGAAGCAAGCTAGGGAGCTTTTCCCTTGTCTTCTTGTCTCAAAGGAGGTTGAATGATGACTTGATCTTCAACCCTAGTGGTTTGCCCCACTTGGTTATTTTGAAGTAGTTTATTGACGAGGACCTTGAGCTCTTCTTGTCTTTGAGCCAGGTCTTGAATGAGAGCCATCTGGCCCACCAGCTGTCCCATCATCTGGATCTTCATTGTTGCCAACTCAATTTGTAGCCCTTCCAACTGATCATTCCTGATGCCGCCTGGATTCCCTAGGACTAAGCCCCTTGTGAGGTGAGCTTTTATTTCTTCCTGCCCCTGGGATAGGTTCAAGAACATTTCTTGAAGTTGAGCGTTTTGAGCCTGGATATCTTCGACAGCTCTCTCTAGGGCCATCTCTACTGAAATAAACAGTAGGAGAATAAGGAAACCTAAAAGGGAAAACCTATCATGATGTGGATGCATGTTATGTGGATGCATGTTTTCAAGAATCTCTCGGGGTAAACAAGAAACTTGTTAGAATTTGAATTTTGCAGCTTTGATTGAAGAAACTTCATGTTGTTAAGAGTCCTTCTTCAAGAGTCAAGCTCACCATATCGAGTGGGTCATAGCCCCTGACTCAAATTATCGTGTTTTGATTTCTAGACAACCTTAGCTAGAGGAAAATAAATCCCTTTGCCCCTTGCTAGACCTTTGATTTACCATAACCTGCATCACAAACCCTTGAGATCCTTGAAATGGTTAAGGAAATGTTAAGGCATGATGTTATGATGTGTATGCTATGCGTTTAAGCAAAAGTGTGAGGTGATGTAAGTAAACCCTGCAATAAATCCAAATTATTGGATAAGGACTGTAAACAAAACCTGCAAGGAACTCATGTTGTCAGATAACAAGAATGTGCAAGTAGTTCAAGTTTGAAGGCACACAAGTCACACGTATAGCCTTAAGTTTAGGCTGGCATGGGGTTTAGGCATTACCCTCTTTCAGTTTAGTTGGTTTAAACCTGTCCTAAAAATAGTAACCGGGTTCTAGAGGATCTCAATATCACTGACTACCCTCAATCGGTCATAATTCCAGTTTAGCAACCTTTTCTTGCGGCCGGAATCATCGCGAGAGTTTAGTCTCAATGAGTGTAGCATACTACTACTGTTCTATGGCCAAGTTGGTCGATTTAAAGGTTCTAAGGTCAGCTGGTGCTTAATGACCCCTTAGAAGACCCATATTCTCCTCGTTCCAACACAAGGGATATCAGTACAGACTAAAGTGCCACACCAACGTAGCTACTGCTTCAACTGTGTCGGTCTACGCCGAATAGTTCCCTCATAGTTTATTGCTACTTACCTAAAGGGTATCCCCAGGTCTGGGTTAGGATCTATAGAAAATCCGATACAAGCCCACAAAATTAAAGCATAAAAAGCATACAATTGAAAATACAATAATCTAATCTTAAGGTACACCTCACTTATTATGAATCCCCAGCAGAGTCGCCAGTTCTGTGATCGGTGGGAGAGAGCTGACTGTTTTGGAATGCTGGTTCGTGTTTTGCGTTTGTTTTTGCAAAATGTCGCGGTAAGCAAGAGTCACCACCGTCTTTTATTTTATCCAACAAGGAAAGGAAAAAAGCACAGAAAAATTCCTTTTTCGAGATGTTTCTCGGGTCCGGGAGATAGATTATAGAAAGGGAAGGTGTTAGCACCCTTTCTATCCGTGGTTATCCACGGGCTCTTAGGTACTTGCTCAATGTGTTTTCAAAATTTTCTTTTCTTTGTGTTTGTGGGTTTGAAAGAAGTTTTTGTTTGAAAGGAGTGTAAGTGCGAAAAGTTTTGTTTTGTTTTTAAAAGGAGCAATTACTTAAGAACCATCTACCTACTCAAAAAAGGAATTAACCTGTACAAATATCCTTTAGACAATGCTATCCCACTATTGATGAGTAGGTAGCATCGCCGTTGGAGTTTTAAGGGTCAATTCGATTAAGGGACGTGTGGTCACTAAAGCAATGTTAGGACGCCTTAGCGGTAACCCTAATGTCTTAGATCATTTTATCCGAGGCAACCGTTTCAAGGCAACTTATGATCTTTGGACAAGAGGACGACCTCTAAAACTTCCTATACTCAATGACCACGTTCGAAGGCAACCAAGTGAGGTGTACCCTAAGAGTGCGCATGTGCGAGTGTGTTAGTTCGGTTAATTTTATCTTTGTACATGTCATGGGTGAGCTATGTTGATTTTAAGTTCATACATTGGATCTTGTCATGCATTCCCTATTATCAAACATCTAACAATGTATAGTTGCGGAATTTAAATTTGCGGGATTTAAATCTAAACTATTATAAGGCGTCGGGTATTTACATCGCCAAAAACAAACCCTTTAATTTAAATTGCAGGAAGTAAGATAAAGCGATAAATAATTAAAGTCCTAATTAAAAGCTATTACATACCGAAAGCAATTACAATATTGGAATCAAATGTATCGCGTGCGAGAAAATTAAATCGGCGCATTTTTTAGGGTTTTGACCCTTTTTGAAAGAAAGCATGTTTTTTGTTATCTTTTGAATTAAATAGAAATTAAATTAGGTCAAGATTAATTAATTAATTAATTAAAATATTTTTGGGTTTTTTAACATTTAAGGAAATAAAATAAATTTAGTTAAAAGTTAATAAAACCTAATATTCTACATTGATTTTAATTTATTGTAAAAGATATTAAAATTACACCTAATTAATACTAAGTTAATTAATTAATATTTATTTACAAAAATAAAGTCAAATTTAATTTTAATAAATAAAAATAATATTTTTGGTGTTTTTGATTTTATTAAGAAAAATAATTTAATTGGTTAATGAAATTATAAAAATAAATTAACAAAAACAATTAAATAAAAGAAATATAAAGAAAAAGAAATAACCAAAAAAAGGGGGTGTTGGGCCTGATTTGAATGTGAAAATAGCATTTTCAAGGCCCAACAGGCGCTGGCCTGGGATGACTTTTCCAATTCTCCATGGCACGTTTGACTAGGGTGTAGGATGGTCATTCAATCTTGGCCCTTGGATATGGCCTGAAGGCCATCTGGCGCCTGGATCTTTGAGGAGTATGGTGTGCTACGCCTTGGGAACCACATGCAATTACCTGGAGAAAAATAAGACAAATGTATTGGGGGACCTGGGATTCAAACCCAGGTCCCATTGGACTTTGAACTAACACGCTTGCCATCTGAGCCAATGTGCTTAATTGTTAGTAGAATAGGTAAAGAGTATTATATGTGAAACAAACTATTATGCCAGAATTATAAAACAAAAATGCGCCATATTCAAACAACCCAATCAGGACACACCACGCCATCGTCCCTGTCGTTGGGACCATGGCTAAAAGTTTCTTCACCTATACCAACGGACGATCGTCCGTAGCTGTATGTTGTGCTATCTCCAAAATCCACCATGAGCCACAAAAATGCAATCTAAAGGCATAGTTTTACTCGCCTCTCCATCCCGGTTCCAATAATGGTCTTTTTAATGGCCAATTTTTCCTGTAACGAAAACCCCTGAAAGAAACCTAGAAAAATCTACAATGGCATTTTGTGATACATAGCATAATAATGAAATTGGCTAATGCAGAAAGTTCACAAATGATGTGAGGAATTCAAATATGCAAACATTTCTGAGAATGGATGCAAGAATGAAGCTTTACGAATCCATGAGCATGGCGGATTCGAGGGACACTTACAGGGCTTTTGGAGGCAGGAGAGCGCGTGATCTTGATTGGTTCTGCTTTAGAGAAGTGCCAGGAAGCGATTGAGATGCTTATTTGGTCTTGAAAATGCCTCTAGTATGGATTTCAGTTTCACACTTTTTCACGCTTTTTCTCAAGTTTGTTCTTGTGGTTTTTGCAGCCTTCTGGTTCTTATTTTCGTGCCTTTGCCTTGTGTGAGTATAATAGAATCAATTAGGTTTAATTTTGGGCTTTGAATCCAAGTGAATTGATGATTGAAGATTTGATTTTATTCTCCATTAACAAACCTTCCAAAAGTGTCAAAAACCAATATTTTGTTCATAACATGGCATGAATCGGATTTGATTTGGTCCATGATGATAATTGAAACCTATATCAATCAAAAAGATCACAAGTTATTAATATTTAGATTTTATTTGGATTTAAATTGATTAAAAATGAATTAAATCAATAAAAATCAAATAAAATAGAAAAATTAATAAATTGGCACAAGACTGAATATATGACACGTGTGTGGTGTGACAAGATCAAATCAAGTGGAAAAAAGTGGCCCCTTTTGTCAAAAATTGGAGTTTTGGGGATAGTTCACTTTTGGCAATTTTGGAAAAATGCCCAACTTCAACCATGCATAACTTCTTCAATTTTGAACTTTTGGAGCTGTTCTTGGACTTTTTAGAAACCTTGAGATTTCCTATAACCAACCCTTTTGATCTCATCTTATTTTGATACTCCATGCCCAAGTTATAAGCTTTGGAAAAAAGGTGTTTTTGTTGACTTTCAAAAATGACCTATAATGTCCAAATTTGTAACTTTTTGTGGGTGCATTTCTTGATCTTGGGGTGTGAATATGGATTGTATGAAATTACATACTCTTCAAAATGAGCTTTGAATGGGTCATTTCTCATAAAGTATGAGAAAGTTAGGCTTGGTCAAAGTTGAGTTGACTTTTCCTACAAAACCCTAATTTAGCAACTTTTGAATCTTGATGAATCTTGAGAAATCCTTGATGAATCATGATCAAACCTTGATCAAATGATGAATTATCCTTCTAAATGAGAATTTTGACAAAAAATCTTGAGGTTTGACTGTTTGTAGGACACAGTTGACTTTTGCCCTAGCACAATCGATTTTTGGAATTCTTGAGCAATTGATTGACCAAAGTTTCTTTGCAAGGCTTGAAATTTGACATGGATGAACTTGAGAACATATTAGGACATTGGGGAGCACTTGAGGTCATTTGGATGCAAGGACCTTGATTCAACACAAAACTCTAATTTGAGGTTGACTGCCTTAGGAGATGATTTGACTGTCCAACTTTTGAGCAATCTTGAGCCTCTTGGAGATTATTCTTGAAATGTCTTGGGAAATATGAGAGGGAAAATTTTGGGGTACAATAGCTGGCTTGGTAGAAGTAACATGAATTGGTGTAGCAACATTCTTCGGAGGAGAGATCTCAGAGAGAAAACCCTTCCAGTTCTAGTAACCTTACTGGTTCCAGCAATATTATCAATGTTGGAATCAGTGGTTTCAATAACTTCATCTTTAGTGGTTGATAGTTCTTGCTTGACGCCATGGTATTAGACGTTGGATCCATAGTTCCACGAGATAGCTTTATTCGAAGAATATGGAATAGGTCCAGGTGTGGTGATTATCAGAGGAGCAACTTTTGGATTGGCAGTAATCCTTACAGGACCTTTAGAGCTGATCCTGATAAGAGTGCCGTATATTATAGAGAAATCTTGAAATAGATTCTTGGCAGACGGAATCTTCTCAACCATAATTATGTGATTGTCCATCAGGTGTTGAATACCTTCTTTCAGCAACTTGCAACCATTAGGTTGGGCTTCACAACAGTAACATCTTTCAATACAACCCGAAAATAAACCGGCCTGTATTAGATTCTTCTTGATAATCGGGAGGGGAGTAACTAACTCACTTATAGTAGCAATATAAAGAACATCATCAATAGAACTAATGCCTTTGTCATGCTTCAGCATTAGTGCAGTAATTACATTGGGAGTTTCTGGAGGATCAAACTCAATATCTTTATCATCAATCATATCCTAAATTTTGTTTTTCAAGGCCTAGCAATTATTAGTGTCATGCCCGGGGCTGTTAGAATGGTAAGCACATTTCACAATTGGATTATAACAGGGAGATGGGGTGTTGGGGTTCTGAGAAGGATCCCTTAACGTTATCAGTTCCGCTTTCAACAGATATTGTAATGCTTGAGACAATGGCATACCGATCTTCGTAAACTGTCTTATTAGAACGTCTGACCTACACTAATTTCCCTGTTGCTGTTGCACATGCACATGATTAGAAATTAGCACAGCTCCCACAGTCTCAATCTCTTTATCATCAATCATATCCTGAATTTTGTTTTTCAAGGCCTAGCAGTTATTAGTGTCATGCCCGAGGCTGTTAGAATGGTAAGCACATTTCACATTTGGATTATAACGGGGAGATGAGGTGTTGGGGTTCTGAGGAGGATCCCTTAACATTATCAGTTTCGCTTTCAACAGATATTGTAATGCTTGAGACAATGGCATACCGATCTTTGTAAACTTTCTTATTGGAACGTCTGACCTACACTGATTTCCCTGTTGTTGTTGCACATGCACATGATTAGAAATTAGCACAGCTCCCACAGACTGACTACAATCATTTCTAGCCTGACCCTTCTGGCCATAAACAACACTTGTTTCCTTTTTATTATTGAACGTCTTCTTTATAGAACTTGAAGATACAGCCACTTGAATCTTCCCATTCTTGATACCATTTTCGACATGTTCCCCAGTTAGAATCAACTCAGTAAAACCAGATGAGGAGGTCCCAATTAGATAATTAAATAAAGGTCCTTCCAAAGTTCCCATAAACATATCAACCAGCTCCCTATTAGATAGAGGAGGTTGTACCCTTCCAGTTAGATCTCTCCACTTTTGGGCATACTCTTTAAACCCTTCACTCGAGCTCATAGTCATATTTTGAAATTGCACGCGAGTTGGTGCAAGGTCAACATTGTATTGATACTTCTTGTAAAAAGCAGTAGCCAGGTCTTCCCAAGTACGTATATTTGTTCCTCCCAGCTGATAAAACCATTCTAGTTGTGTCACCGATAAGCTCTCTTGAATGAAGGAACCCATAACTTTCTGTCAGCAGTATGGGGTTAGATCTTCCGAACATAAGACCGCATGTGAAGTTTTGGACAGGAAACACCGTCATACTTTGCAAAATTAGGGACCTTGAATTTGTTAGGGATAACAACCCCTGAAATAAGACCCATCTCTTCAAAATCCAGCCCAGGCACTTTCTGGATTTCCATGGCATTCAAACGATCTTCCAGCTATTTGTATTTATCGTCAACGGGATGATACTGCTCATCAAAATAGTCTTCTTCAGAATCTTGGCTAGAACCAAGGTTACTTCCCTTTTCAACCTTCACACACTTATCTTCTCCACCCTAATTGTCATCTTCGTCAGAGGGAATATCATGATCTTAAATTTGTTTGAGAGGACCTTTAAGACTTCTTCCTATGTTGAGGATGGCAACATGTTTTCTAGTCTTCTTCTTCTTGGCGATGAGTGCCATCAGTTCTTTCTTCCCCATTGCTAGGTTCAGGAGTGTCTCTTGGAATTGAGCGTTTTGAGCTTGAAGATCTTTCACAGTTGGTTCAAGATCCATCTTTTACCCTATATGAACAAGAAGAAGATGAGAAAACCTGTCATGGAAACCTGTTATATAATGATGTGCATGATATGTATATGCAATGTTTTCAAGGACCTTGTGAGATTTAAATTTTTTTAACCAAAAGGAAACAAAAACAAATGTTTTTATTAGTAAGATCATGAGAAAACAAAAGTTTAAAAAGAAATAAATTAATAATTCCTAAAGCTTTAAGTTTCCCATGGACGCTTCCTCTTTGTGTTGACATAGGTGTTAAGGCGCTGCTCTTCGTGAAGTTATTTTGTCAGCTCCGAAATTTTCTTCTCACTTGCGTAAAATTGAGTCTCGAAGGTGTTTCGTTCTTCCTTGAGTTGAATTCAGGACTTCTGCAATTCTTCAAGGTCAGTAGGCATATCTAGATGAAGAATGGTGTGAGGAACGTCTCCTTTGACAATAGGCTCCATGATCATTGGTAGGACAGCGGGATATGGAATCATAATATTTTGAGCATGAGCTAGTACCCATCTGAGATAAGGCTCTAGAGGGATGTAGTTCTTAGGCCCCAGAGTCATGCTATCATTCTTATTGACCATGCCCCAAGCATGGATAAATCTTCGTCGATAACCTTGAAGATCGTTGTCATAATCGAACATAATACCCTGGATAAGCATATCATAAGGACCATCTCTTCGAGCGTAACCAAACTGACGTAGAGCTAGAGAAGGGTTGTAGGTAATGCCTCCCCTTATGCCCAGGAGTGGCACATTAGGGAATTCTCCATAGTGGTCAATAATAAGGATGTCTTCCTGAGATCGGGAACACCAATAAATGTTTGAATGTGAGAGTGAAATTATTCTTTAAGACCACCTCAACCCTTGTTCATTCTTTAATACTTATCACGGAAGGTGCGAAATAAACCATATGGATAGAAAAGGTATGGAACACATAAGAGTTCCTCGCTTCCTCATGGTACGAGTGTGAAGAGAATGTAGAATATCTCAGAAAAGTAGGCACTGGATTATGAGTGAGGAATATATTAATGGCATTCACATCTATATGTTGGTCCGAATTGGGGAATAGTACCAATCCATAGATTAGTAAAGCCAAAACATCTTCAAAATCATGAAAACTCATGGCATTTAGAAACAACTGAGCTTTCTCCATCAGAAATTTTGCAAGGAGACCTTTAACCCCACTTCTGGTTTCAGGTGTAATACCGTGGAAATATCTTCAGGTCTTGGATCTTTATCTAAACCAGTGAAGGGTATCTAATCCAGTATAGGCACTCCAATTAGCTTAGATAACTCTTCCATTATGGGCACCAACTGGTAATCGAGGAAAGTAAAGCAATGATGTTTAGGATCAAAGAAATAGAATAGGACGCTCATCATGCCATCTTCAAAACCGAGATAACCAAGTTGAGAAAATGACCGTGTCTTTTGTTGAACTGAGAGATTTTGGGAACCTTTGAGACCAATTCTTTGAGCTTGGAATGTATTACCATGAAGTTGATCCAGATAGTATTTCTGCGAGCAGATGCCATATCGTGTAAAACAGAACAAAGATAAATCTCCCGGTCCTTGAAATGGTCAGTGAAAATTCCATGTTATGATGTTATGTTTAAATAATATAGCAAGCACAAACAAATCACACAAAAGGCCTTAGGTTTAAAGGCTTGCATGAGGTTCATTGGTAAGTTCCCTCTTGAGGTTTAGTTGGCTCAACCTGTCCTAAGAATAGCAATAAGGTTCTAGGAGTCTCATATCACTGATTTTTCTTTCAGGCATTGTTTCAACAGTACAACTGACTTGCCACCGAAATATCCCTAAAGTCGAATCTCAATGAGTGTAGCATCGAGTATCAACCAACTTCAGACTACACCAAAGCTGACCATATCACTACCTTCTAATGGATAAGTTGGGTCAATTAAGATTCTAAAGGTCAGTTAATGCTTATGACACGATGTGGAAGCCTAATGTTATCATTGACTGACTCAAGGAACATTAGTACAAGCCAGAGTGTCGCCCTAACGTAGCCATCACTTCAACCATATCGGTCTACACCGTACAGTTTCCATGATTTATTGCTACTTACCTAGAATATCCCCAGATCCGGGTATAGGATCTTTGAAAAATAAACCTGAGTAACCCTTTAATAATAAAGAAGGAAAAGTAGACAAAGAAAGCATTTAAAAGTGATATAACTCTAAGGTAACCCCACTATTGTTATCCCCAGCAGAGTCTCCAGTTCTGTAATACGGTGGGAGAACTAACTTGGTTTTGCATTTTATCGTAAATGTTGCGTATTGAAAGAGTCGCCACCGACTTTTCTTTTATCCAATAAGGAAAGGGTGAAAAGAACAGGAAATACCTTGATATTATTGAGTTAGGGGGTTGGTTATGAAAAGGGAAGGTGTTAGCACCCTTTTCATCCGTAGTTACCTACGGGCTCTTAATCGCTAGCTCACTTTTGAAAATGCTTTGTGTGTTTGAAAATATTTTGTAAATGCCAATAGTCAGGCAACTTTGTAATGACTCTCGTATCGTTAGGAACGTATACAAAACGTTTGTTTTTAAAAATATTTTGAAGAAAAGTGTTTGTGAAAAATTGTTTATTTGTGAGCAAGCGATTAGGAACTATCTACCTACTCAAGATCTTTCGTGTTATTTTACTCCTCCTTTAGATAATGCTACCCTACCATTAGTTAGTAGGAATCCCTACCATTGGATGTGAATGGACAAGCATGTGTCATCGCACAATCATTGAAGGCAACTTGTAGGGGCGTTTTAGCAATTTTGTTAAGGGACTAAGACTGTTTACCGAAGGCAACATTCGAAAGGTTCATCGAGGGACTACGATCTTTTTAATCGAGGGCCTTTTCAAAATTTCCCAACTTGCATTGGTCATAACTCTCTCAATTTTCACCCTTTTAAGGTGATATTGGACTTTTCTGAAATCTCAAGATGTCCTATACAATATCTCTTTTGATCATTTTTTCATTTGGAGAATTTATCCTGATGTAAGGTTCCTTGACAAAAAGTGTCTTTTTGTTGAATTTTGAAATGACCTGTAACGTATTGGCTCATATCTCTTAAATGAAACATTTTTTGGACTTGATCTTAGAGATACAAAGTTGTAGGGAATTGAATTTCCTTCACAACTATATTTGGTTGGGGAAAATCTGATGAAGCATGTGAAAGTTATGCTTGGTCAAAATTCAATTGACTTCTCCTAAAGAAACCCTAATTTGGCAACTTTTGACTTTTGATGATTTGAGGGCTTTTATTGAGGAATCCTGATAAACCTTTGATCAAATGATGAATATGACTTCAAAATATTGGTGTTGACCAAAAATCTTGAAATTTGACTGTATGTTGACCACATTTGACTTTTTACCCAATACAGTTAATTTTCAGTCATCTGAGCAATTGACTGAGAAAACATGTGATGCAAGGCTTGAAACTTGACATGAGCATTTTTGAAGACATATGAAGAACCCTTAAAACCACTTGAGACCTTAAAAACCTAAACTTCCTTATGAAATATGAAACCCTAGTTGTGGACTCATTGCTTAGGAGGAGAATTTGTCTGATAATTCTTGAGCAACCTTGAGCATTTGAGAATCCTAGGAGAATGTTTTGAATAAAATGAGAGGGAAAATTTTAGGGTACAACACTCCCTACAATTTCCATCAATTTCCCACCAAAATCTCCTTTCAAAAATAATCATCCAACCCTATAAGTGGCCTATGATATTTTGCAAAACCATATTTGCATGCCTCTAGACATACATAAATCCTCTCAAACACATGGCCTTCATTTGAGTCAGAACATTGGATCATAACAATACTATTAGGATTAGATTTAAGTATTATTGTGCATGACTCCTTAAATGGTTGAATTGGTCCATGCCAACATCTTAGATCAAATCCATTTCCTTTCTTTTGGCTCTATATTCCTAATCATGTGACAACTTCACTCCCCATTATTCAATAGATTCAACAATAAATCCTAATGGTTTCATATTAGGGTTGTGTCTTATAATATATCCAAATTTCTTGGCCAACCATTCTATTTTTGCTTGCCTGTTTTGTGGAGTTTTATGACATGTGTGTTCATCAATTATACTCACAACTTGCCAAAATTGCTTCCCTACCCTTTTACTAATTCTCATGTAAAACTTATAACCTTGCATTCATTTTACTACATCTTCCCA
Source organism: Vicia faba (assembly GCA_948472305.1). Taxonomy (NCBI): domain Eukaryota; kingdom Viridiplantae; phylum Streptophyta; class Magnoliopsida; order Fabales; family Fabaceae; genus Vicia; species Vicia faba. Next base: position 1,422,169,288 of record OX451738.1, on the reverse strand, counting down.
TCATTTTTCTTAAGGATACAATTTTTCTTCATCTCCATATCATATTCCTTCAAAGAACCCCTCACCATCTGTTTATTGATAAAAACCATACCTAGCTGAAACTTGAATGCCTCACCACTCTTATAAGTTGGAAACCTCTCATGTTCCTCGCCATCTCCACTATCAGGAGGTGTAAGAAGCACATCAGAATCATCATAATTTTCACAAGGTAAGACAGTTGTCTAATCCAAATCAACAGATTCCTCACTAATGTCATAATCAGTTTCACTTAAACTTCCTAACTCACCATCATTTCCAACATAGTCATCATCATCATCATGTATCATCATGTTCGTTCCAACCTTGAACTTTAGTATCAGCATGTTCACTTACAACTTCAACTTCAATATCATCATGTTCACTTACAACTTCAACATAAGTATCCTCATCATAATCATGTAATAATTCTGACTCATATGTAACTTCAAGATTACCAATTTTGTGCTCTACATACACATTAACTGTAGAATCATGCTTCAACAAGTTTATGTTTTGATGATTACAAACATCATGATCAAGGAAAAATGCATTATAAAAAAGAAGAAGAAAAACTATTTACTCAAAATGGACTTTTGGCTTGCATGCTAAGTTACTCCTAAAGAAGACTTTGGTATTTGATCTTCATTATTGTATAAGACTCCAATTCAATATAGTATGTTACTATAGTGCTAAATATGTCTAACATTATGCATACATGTTTCATGCCTTTTAATATCACTAGCATTGCATTTCCAAGTCATTAAAAAGGTTATTTCACTTTTTCATACAGTGGTAAACAGTTACAGGTTTCTGGTAACCAGTTACAGGCTTCATCAATTTAAATATTTTAATGTCACCTGCACTGGGTAACTGGTTACATCCCTACGGTAACTGGTTACTGCTGACACGAATTTGAAAAACAAGACTATTTTGAATGTTGTTTGTTTGTTGCATTTTTCCATGAACCATTGCACTTATAAATTCATTTATAACCTTTTGAAAGGGTGAAATACATGTATATAATTCAAATATTTATGAAGTAGAAATGCACGCCAAATAGCAAAAATCACAACATACAATTTAACATTTTGTTTCTCATTTTCAAACAAGTGCATGGATTAGTATTTTGATCTTGTATGAAACTTTTACTCTTTCATTTTCAAATACATCATTAGAAAAGTTTCATTATATACATTGAGCACTTGTGTAATATATTCATTGAATTGTTGTCTTGAAAGAGAAGAGATAAATACTTTGTATTGACATTGATTATCAACTTTGATATCTACTTCAAGAATTTATTTCTAATCAATTTTTCAAAGTGATTATGGTGTAATCTTGCTGACCAGGATTGTTGGAAGCAAGAGAGTATTAAGGGAGGATTGTTCTCTTTCTACATTTTATTGATTACCTTGTTTTCAGGATTGTTAGAAACAAGTGTGTACATTGAATACGATTGTTCTTCATGTACTTGGTTGGATCTTAAAGGATAGTTAAAGCCTTTGATCTCCCCATAGGTTAGATAGTAAGCATCAAATTTGGATGTGGATAGGCTGTACCATAATTCTAACTATAGTGAAATCTCTTACATGTTAGTAAGGGGACTAGAGTACTCTCGAAGCGTGAGGGTGTAATACGGTGGAAGAACTGACTTGAGTGTTTTGCGTTTTATCACAAATATTGCGGATAAAAAGAGTCGCCATCGACTTTTCTTTTATCAAATATTTAAGAAAGGTGAAAAGAACAGGAAATACCTTTGATAGATTTTGAGTTCGGGGGGGTAGGTTATGAAAAGGGAAGGTGTTAGTACCCTTTTCATCCATAGTTATCTACGGGCCCTTAATCTCTAGCTCACTTCTTTAAAAATGCTTTGTGTTTGTGTATGTTTGAAAATATTTTGAAAATGCCTAAGTGCGGAAAACTTTGTAATGATTCTCATATCGTTGAGAACGCATACAAAGTATTTGTTTTTGAAAATATTTGTCAATAAATGTTGTTTTGTGAAAAGATGTTTTTGAAAATGCCAATGTAAGGTAATTTTCTTTATAATAACCCTTGTGTCAGTCCTCAAGAGTGTTTATAAAGCGCTTTGAAATTAGTTGTTTTGAAAGTGTGAGGTGTGAAGATTGTTTTAGTTTGTGAGCAAGCGATTACGAGTGATCTACCTACTCAATGGTGTTTGTTCTTTTCATCTTCCTTTAGATAGTGCTATCCTACCATTAGGTAGTAGGAAACCCTATTGTTGGATGTGAGGGACGAGCGTGGGTCATTGTACAATCATAGAAGGTAACTTGTAGGGTGCTTTAGGAATTGTTGTAAGGGACTAAGATCGTTTACCAAAGGCAGCATCAATGGGTCATCAAGGGACTACGATCTTTTAATATAGGGTCTTTGCTAAAGCATCTCACATTTTAAGGACATGACTGTTTTTATCCGAAGGCAATAAGTGAAGGTATCCTAGAGGTGCGTGTGTGAATAGTGTTTCCATTTTCAGTTAATTTATCTTGGATTTATGGTTATCTAGCATTTTTTAAATCTTGCCATACAATCCTATTAAACTAACAATAATAAGGAAAGCGGTAAATTGCATAATTTAAATGTTCTACACTATTACAACGCTTCGGGAATAGGGATACAAATTTATGAATGGGGATAAAAGCAATAAACCATAATTACCTATTACAAAGCTTTGACAGTTACATAATAAAAAAATGCGAGAAAAGATAAATCTACACTATTACATTTGAGGGTGCAAACCTATATGTGATACGGTGGGAGAACTGACTTGGGTGTTTTGTGTTTGATTGCAAATGTTGTGGATAGCAAGAGTCGCCACCGACTTTTCTTTTATCCAATAAGGAAAGGTGAAAAACCACAGGAAAGACCTTTAGAGATGTTTTCTTGAGTTCGGGGGGTAGATTATGAAAAGGGAAGGTATTAGCACCCTTTTTATCCATGATTTTCCATGGGCTCTTAGTTACTTTCTAAATCACTTGCTTTTGTTTTGAAATGTGCTTTGTGATGTGGGTTTTGAAGGTATTTTTTAAAGATGCCATTGTTTAGGCAAACTTTTTAAAGATGCCATTATTTAGGCAAACTTTGTAATGATTCTCGTTCGTAAGAATGTATACAAAGTGTTGATCTTTTTGAAAATGTTTTCAAATGAGTGTGTTGGTGTATAAAATGTTTTTGTTATGAGCAAGCGAGCAACCAGGAGCGAATCTACCTACTAAAAAGGTCTTAGATGTTATTTTCCTCCTCCATTAGGTGTTGCTATCTTACCATTGATTTGGTGAGAAGCCCCATCGTTGGATGTGAAAGAACATGCGTGGGTCATCATATAGTCATAGAAGGTAACCTATGGATGCTTTAGCAATGTCGTTTAGGGACTAGATCGTTTACTGAAGGCAACATCGACGGTCATCGAGGGACTACGGTCTTTTATCGAGGGTCTTTGCTAAAACACCCATGTTCGAGGGACATGACTATTTTTCCGATAGGCAACAAGTGAGATTACCTTAAGGCGTGCATATGTGCAAAGTGTGTTTGATTGTGTTGTACCCCAAAATTTTCCCTCCCATTTCCTCAACATTTTCTCATCACAAAACCCTTGGAGCTCAAGATTCAGTTAGGGTTTCCTCTGCTCAAGACTTCTCCTTGTACTGTTGACCCAAATTAGGGTTTGTGTCTGCACAAAGATATTTTGACCTAAAATGCCTAATATGACTTTTATGCTTCATGTTGGACTCCCAAGATCATCCATACCAAGTTTCAAGCCTTGATTCCAAATTTTGCCCAGTCAATTGGACAGTTGACCTAGAAATCAGCTGTATTGGGGAAAAAGTCAATTGTGGTCAATTGACAGTCAAACTTCATGAAAATTGACCCATATCAACATTATGAACTCACATGGACCATTTGATCAAGTTTGGATCACAATTCCACAAGAAATTTGATCAGATCACCAAAAGGGCAAAATGGTCATTTTTAGGGTTTTGACTGCACAAAGGCAATTTTTGACTGTTTGACCTAGCCAATGGAAAACCAAGCTCACACATGGACTCAAGGACCCTATGGAATTGTCTTGACATGCTCAACAAGTTCAAAGATCCCAAATACACAAGAGTGACAGTTGAATTTCCCAGTCAATTGATCAATTTTGACTGTATACTGAAAAGTCAAACTTTGACTTTTTGGTCAAAATCAAGTGTCAAGATTCATTTTTCATCAAAACATGCCAAATCATGAAACTTGTTCATCAAGAAATCAAGAAATGCAAATTAGGGTTTAAAATGAAGATTTTTCATAACTTAGAATTTTTCTAAGTTATGAAAAACCCTAATTTTTTCCTAACTTTGCCCCACTTTTTCACCAAGATTCATTTGGATTCAAGCAAAAGTCAAAACATGAAAGTTGTAGACTATTGCAAAATCTACAACTTTGATTCACAAAGTTTTCCCAAAAGAATCTTTTATCTCAAGTTACAATTTTTGGAACAAGGGTACCAAACCATTCTTAACTTAGAGAAAATTTGACCTATTTTAGGCAGGATTTTTGCTTAACTTCAAGACCATTTATCACATACTTCCACTTGGAATTTCAATTTTCACTTCAAAGATGGATTGTATTACACATTCCAAGCTTTCCAAAATGTCCAATAACTCATCAAACAACCTCATGGTTAGAGAGAATCGAATTTGGCAAGTTGGGAAAAACTCACTTTGTTCTTGGCCAATTTACATGTTCATAACTTGTGCCATTTTGAAGTCAGCATGCCTTAAGCTAGTTACAGGCCTCTAATCCCATTTGCACTCAATAATTAAATGCCAATCCATTGTGTGTTAGCATTATTTTTTGCATTTGGACATTACATGAAGAATTAAGCCTTAATTAGAAAAAGCACTTTATCCATTTTTGTAAAGCATAGCTTTATGTCAAGTTTGTGAATCAAGAGGTACAAGGCCATATCTTTGGGCAAAAGTTCAGGAGCATGTCACACTGATCAAGAGGCATAGTTGCAGCACATTAGAGGGGACTGCACAAGCTTGTAAAACCAACTTGCATTTTCTTGCTTAAGTTAGAAGTAACTTGCCATAACTAGAAACAACTTTCATCTCAGCACAAAGAAGCTTAAGCAAAAACTTTGTACACTTTCTAAACACCCTAACTGAGCTAGAACACGAGCCAATCCTCTCCAATACCCTCTCATTCACAGAATCACCTCCAAACTGCAAAAACAGGGCATATTTTGCAACTTGGATCCCACAACTCATTTCCATCGTGCATTCTTGCTAAAAACTTGTCAAACACATCCCACAACATCCCTTGAAGCTAATCCAAACCTCAAACACGACCTGTAACACTCCCAGGCATCATCACCATTTTCATTTTCTTGTTTTGCAGCTGAAGTTCCGTAGCACGATTCAAAAGGTTTCAAGACAAAGTAAAGCTTGGAATAGCATCCCTGGACATCAAGGAAGCTGTACCAATCATCACCTTGCTCTGAAAGTACCTCCATCATCAGATACAACTTCAACTGAACAGGTATATTCTTGAACTTCTATCTCTCAATGTAGACATCATTAGCTCTAAGTTTGTGAATAAGATATGTTCTACTCATGCCCCTGAAACTGTACATACCTTTGCTTTTCATTTATTTTACATATGCTGTGAGAATTTAAGGTCTGAATATTGATAAAAAACTAGGTCAGGAATTGGGGAAGAAGAAATTCTCTCTCATTTCTGAGAGTTAGGATGAGTTCTTTATATGTCTGGATTCGTGATTCAATGCTTAACATTTTTGGTGTTGTAAGTTTTTGTTAAAACTCAAGGAATCAGGATGTTTGAATTCATATACCAAGCGCGCGTTTTTGAACAAGAACAGTCTGGAGGTTGAAGAAGGTCTTCATGGGCTGGGCCTGATTTGCTATTTCTTTTTGCACCCTTTTGTTACTTTTACACCCCCTAGGCCCATTTTGCTTATTTTAATGATTTTTTGACTTTTCTTTTTTTGTTCTGACTCATTTATTTTTTTTTCACCTTATTAAAAATATAAAAAATATTTTTTACACCATTTTCATATATATTAGGTATTTATTTGTTTAGATTGATACTTTGTACATAAATAAATATATGAATATATTTTTACTTAAAATACTAAAAATAATGCAAATACATTTTATTTTCCATTTTTATTTTATTTTATCATCTGAAAATATTTTATATAAAATATACTTTTTTTTTATAAATATTAAATATTATTATTTTATATATATGCAATATATTTAACAGATAATACAAGTACATACATATATTAATATATTTAGGTTAAAACACAAAATATACACATTTTTATTTTTATTAATACTTGACATTAAAAATACCCTCTTTTATAAATGTACTTCATTTTATTTTATTTTGTATATTTTATTTAAATATTTTACATATTAAATAATTAATGCATTTACTTAATAAAAATTAGGGTTTTGCCCTAAAATACATAAAAACTCCAAAAAATAATACTTTTTATTTTTGTTTATTTTATACATAAAAATAATTTTTTTTCATACATATAAAAACATCTTTTGCATCTTGCATATTTATCTTATTTCTATTTAATTTGTGCAATTAAATATCTTGTAAATAATTCCAAATTGATGTAATAGCTAGGTTTAAATTCCTTGTCAAATACCCCCCATTTGAACATTTGTACCCCCTTCCCATATATTGTGTTGTAATAGTTTAGGACTTTATTTTTCGCACTTTATTGCTTTCTAATTATACCATGTTAGAATTAGGGTTTGTATGCGAATCAAAAACGACAAAAATAGTTTGACCTAATTTCAAGATAAACAAGCATGAAAATGGACAACACTAATCACACTTGCACCCCTAGGGTATTCCACTTGTTGCCTTCAATAAATGGGCCATATTGCATGCTAAGGTATCATTGGGGCAAAACAAACACAATTCAAATGATCATAGTCCCTCGATGACGCTTTCGAAAGTTGCCTAAAAAATGATCAAGTCCCTTAAAGAAAACATTGCCCAAAGATACTTGGCACCATTGCAATTATGGTCTAAACGATGACCCGTGCCCGTCCCGTTCACATCCTAACACAAGATTGTCCACCAAATACAATGGTGGAACAAAATTATTAAAAGGGTTAAAACATAGCAATAATCTTTGAGAAATTTAGGAGTAGATAACCTCTTAGTTACTTGAATCAAACTTGCAAAACAAAACACTTGCCTATTTTCTAAAACCACACCTCACTACACTTTCAAAACACCTTTCAAAAAACAAATGAAACCCTTTTCAAAAGACATACACCTTTGTATACATCCCAACATGGATCATTACAAAGGTTGCCACCACATTGGCCTCTTTTCAAAGACATTTTCAAACCCACACACACAAAGCACCATTTCAAACAGTTGAAAATTAAGGCAAGTTGATCTAAGCAAGTAACTAAGAGCCCATGGATAACCATGGATAGAAAGGGTGCTAATACCTTCCCTTTCTATAATCTACTCCCCGAACCCAAGAAAACATCTCAAAGGTTTTTGCTGTGCTTTTTAAACCTTTCCTTAGGATAAAATAAAAAGTCGGTGGCGACTCTTGCTCAACCGAAACATTTGCGAAAACAAACTCAAAACTCATAGTCAGTTCTCCCACCGTATCGAAGAACTGGCGACTCTGCTGGGGAAAATTTTAAAAGTGGAGTAACCTTAGGGCTTAGATCACCCTCTTGCATGACTAATTGTTTGATTTGATTGCTTTATATTTTGGCTCTCTTGTTTGGGTTTGCAATCCTACACCCGGATTTTGGGAAACATTCATAGATAGCAATACGTTGTGGAAACTGTGCGGGGTATACCGACACGGTCGAAGCAATAGCTATATTAGTGCGACATATTTGTGAGTACCGGTAACCCTTGAGTTCAATCAAGGAGAGTACGGGGCCGCTGAGTGATGTCACTAAGCACTAATGACCTAGAACCTTACTTGACCATCTTGGCCTTTATTAGGGGTAGTGAGATGACCGGCTTTGGTGCAGTCCGAAGTTGGTAGATACTCGATACTACACTCATTGAGGGTTGTTTTCTTGGAATATTTTGGTCGCTAGTTAAGTGGCTAAACCAAAACAATGAACAATGAAAACAATCCAATGATATTGAGCTCCTTAGAACCCGGTTACTATTTATAGGACAGGTTTTTAAGCCAACTACACTCAAGAGGGTACTTACCTATGAAACCCCATGCAAGCCTGAAACTAGGGTTTGGTGTGATTTGCTTGTACGTATGTTTGTGCATACATCATAAACATCATAAAGCATCATATGCATTCACTAACCATTTCAAGGGTTTTGGATCTTCATCTTTGTTCTTGTTTTGTAGGTCATGGAAATCCCTCGCAGAAAAACCATTCAAGTCAACCTTGTGAGAATCCCTCCTCAACTCAAGGAGCTCACCTCAAGAATTCCGGAAAGCTCATCCTTCAGTGAAAGACATGGTAGACTTCTCAGCTTAGTCAACACAAACATTGAAGAAGACATGATGAAAGTGATATTCCAGTTCTTTGACCCTCTTCACCACTGTTTCACTTTCCATGACTATCAGTTGGTACCCACTTTGGAGGAATTTTCTCAACTCCTGAGAATTCCTATCCTTAATCAACTACCTTTCAACGGTACGGAAAAGGAACCAAAGCCAGAAGATGTTGCTCGAGCATTACATCTACAGCCTTCTGACATCAAGGGGCATTGGGAAACTAGAAGCGGCGTCAAAGGTTTCTTAGCAAAGTTCTTGTTTGAGAAGGCACAAGAGTGTTGGAACTCATTGGACCTACAAGCCTTTGAAGAGATTGTGGCACTCCTTATCTATGGATTGGTCCTATTTCCAAATTCTGACCAATTGGTAGATGTCAACGCCGTCAAAATCTTCTTGTCCAGAAATCCAATACCAACATTGCTTGGGGACATTCTTCACTCATTTTACACACGAACAATGAGAAAGAGGGGTGTTCTCATGTGCTGTACTCCTCTCCTTGCAAGGTGGTTTATTTCGCACCTTCCACAATCTGTCTTGAAGAATGACCAAGGCACAAGGTGGTCCCAACGATTGATGACTCTTACTCACTCTGATGTACATTGGTGTTCTCAGTCCAGAGAAAATGTCATCATCGTCGATCGTTGTGGAGAGTTTCCTAATGTTCCTTTACTTGGAATCAGAGGAGGTATCACCTACAACCCTTGCCTAGCTTTAAGGAAATTTGGATATGCACGAAGAGATGGCCCTCACGACATGTTGATTCCTGACCTAGTTTTTGACTTCGACAACGATGCGCAAGGACTTCGCCAAAGATTCATCAGAGCTTGGGGGAGGCCCAACAAGGTTGATAGCAAGACACTGGGACACAAGAACTCCATCCCTCTTGAACCTTACCTCAAGTGGGTACGAGCCCGAGCCCAGAGTCTAATGATGCCTTATCCTCATGTTCTCCCTGTGATTAAAGAGCCCGTCAAGGAAGGAGAGGTTCCCTACACCATCCTATATCCTGACATGCCTACATCGTGGGAGGAGATGCAGAAGAGTTGGATCCAACTCAAGGAGGAACAAAACACTTTTGAAGCCAGCTTCTACGCCAGCGAGAAGAAGGTTTTAGAGCTCACCCGCCGACTCCATGAGCAAGAGACCCTCAACACCTACATCGCACCAAAGAGGATGCACAACGTCTTTTTACCTTGAGAAGTTGTTTTTTGTAATATTTGGCCCATTGGGCATTTATGTACTAACAAATTTCTTCTTATTAATATGACGTGCGTTCCTTTTTGTTTGCAACAATTTTGAATATTCTAAATCCTTGAATGCATTGCATACATAAGCATACCATTAATCATGTGCATGAGCAGGTCTCTTCACCAGGTTTCCTTATTTGTCTACTGTTTATTTCAGTAGGATGGATCTCGAGCAAACAGTCAAAGACCTGCAAGCTCAAAATGCACAGTTCCAGCAACTCCTGATGACCTTGGCTAAGGGTCAGGAGGATCTCAAGACCCTGATAGGGAATAAAGACCCAGTGAAGAAGAAGAAAAAGAGACTCGGGGTGGCTACTTTAGGGAGAAGGTTTGAAGGAGAGGCCCGGAGAGTGCTTGAATTTCCTCCTACTTCTGATGTAGGAACCAGTAAAGGAGGTGGGGCTGCGGTACCTTCCGAGTCCGACAGGGAAGAAGAGGAGGCTGAAGATGATGAAGATTACTCTGACCAACAATACCCTCCAGCTGATGATAAATACAAAGGTTTAGAAGACAGGTTGGCAGCCATGGAGCTACAGAGGGTTCCGGGTTTGGACTTCGAAGACTTGGGTTTGGTTGCTGGGATTGTGATTCCCCCAAAGTTCAAGGTGCCGGTGTTTGTGAGGTATGACGGGCTGTCCTGTCCAAAAATGCATCTCAGGTCCTACGTAAGGAAAATCCAACCTTACACGGCAGATAAAAATCTTTGGATCCATTTCTTTCAAGACAGTCTTTCTGGGGCTCAATTGGAGTGGTTCTATCAGCTAGAGGGAACCAGCGTCCGAAACTGGGGAGACTTGGCCACCGCTTTTTACAAACAATATCAGTAAAATTCCGACCTTGCTCCCACGCGTACCCAACTTCAGGGTATGTCTCTGGGAACAGGCGAAGGATTCAAAGAATTTGCACAAAAATGGAGGGATTTGGTTGGCAGGGTGCAGCCTCCTTTGACTGGTCGTGAGCTGGTTGATATGTTCCTAGGGACCTTGTCTGGTCCATTCTTCAATCATCTAATCGGTAACTCCTCCGCTGGGTTTAGGGATTTGATCTTAACAGGCGAAAGAATTGAAGCTGGCATCAGATCAGGAAAGATACAAAAAGCTGCCTCCACAAGTACTGAGAAAAGGCCTTTCAAGAAAGAAGCAAGTGCCGTCTATGGTCCTAGAAGACAAGTCAAGCCAGAAAGCCGTCAAGCCGTCAATGCCTTAGTGATTTCAAAGCCTGCTGCTGCTCCTCAGCAGTACAATCAACAAAGAGGTGAAAGGCCCAAGAGGTAGTATACTCGGCTGAGTATGACTTTGTCACAAATCTTACCGCAACTGTTATCAACCAGCTTGGTGACCATCAAAGAGGCTCCAAAGGCCGTGAATACTGCATCTCCTAAGTATAACCCAAATGCCCGGTGTGCTTATCATTCTGATAGTCCCGGGCACACTACTGATGATTGCTGGGCCTTGAGAAATAAGGTGCAAGACCTTATCGATGTGAAGGAAATTCAGTTTGAAGCGCCTGAGAGACCAAATGTTGTAACTGCTCCTATGCCCCAGCATAGACTAAATGCCATTGAGGAAGATTTGTATGCTGTTTCGATGAATGATGTTGCTACCCCTCTTTTGACTATTAAGAGGAACTTACTACTAGCCGGTTTATTTCCGGGTTGTAGCAAGGGTTGCCTCCTGTGTACTGTTATCCCTACCGGTTGTCCGCTGCTGAAATCAGGCATCCAAAGCCTGATGGATAGCAAAGAAATTATGTTCAAGAAAACTGCGGTTCCGTTTGTTTCCGCTGAAGAAGTATCTGTTGTCACAATTTACAATCCTATCAAAGCTCCCCCGAGGAAGCCAGTCCAAATTATGTCTGTTGCACCCATTACTATTACTGTTCCGGGGCCTCTCCCCTATGAATCTAACAAGGCTGTCCCATGGCATTATGGGGCAGACGTGTATGTGCTTGGAGTGAAGCAGGAGTTCAACACCAGTACCAGTATCAGCAACATCACTGGTCCCGCAAAAGTTACCCGCAGTGGCAGGCTCTTCTCGCCTGACATTACACCGCCAGTTATCCGCAAACCTCTCATCATCACACCCGCAAGTGTGCATGTTTCAAATCAAGTTCCTATGTCTACTACTGCTGCCGAGTCCTCTGAAGCTCAAGGCAAAGAAGTTGCTGCCGATTTGCCTGCCAGGACGGAGGCACCAAAAAAGACTGTTGTTGAAGCCTCCCAACAAGAGATGGAGGAAATCCTTAAAATCATTAAAAAGAGTGACTTCAATGTCGTTGAACAATTGGGGCATACTCCCTCCAAGATCTCCATGCTATCTTTGCTGCTATGCTCCGAGGCCCATGCAAAAGCCCTAATCTCATTTCTGAAAACGGCCCATGTGTCGCAAGAGACTTTTGCAGATCAGTTCACTGACTGTGTGGCCAATTTGACGGCTGACAATGGTTTGGGGTTCTCGGATGCTGACCTTACCGCCAAAGGGAAAAATCACAATGATGCCCTGCACGTCTCTATAGAGTGCAGGGGCACTACTCTCGCACACGTGTTGGTGGATACCGGTTCTTCCCTGAATGTTTTACCCAAGAAGGCATTGGATCGCTTGGATTGTGAGGGCCTGGAATTGAAGCCTAGTAACATCATTGTTAGAGCCTTCGACGGTTCTAAGAGGATGGTGCATGGTGAGGTAGACATTCCTATTCGTGTGGGTTCCCAAGTCTTCAACTCCACGTTCTATGTCATGGATATTCGTCCATCTTATTCCTGCTTGTTGGGACGACCCTGGATTCACAAGGTTGGGGCAGTAACATCCACTCTACACCAAAAGCTCAAATACCCTGTCAAAGGGAAGATTGTTACTGTGCAGGGTGAGGAGGAATACATGGTTAGTCACTTGAATTCATTCCGGTATATCGAGATGGATGGGGAGTTTATTGAAACCCCCTTTCAGCATTTTGAGGAGGTACCTCCAGTATTGGCATCAGCTGAGGCAGTGGTTGAAAAAGACTTTCTGTTGAAGATGGCGTCCTTGAAGGATGCCCGGGCTATAATCGAGAAAGGCAATTGTGCAAACTGGGGTCAGCTTCCTGACTTCACTCAAAAGAACGACAAGTTTGGGCTGGGCTTCACTGCGGAGGCTCAGAGGGCTGTACGTAAGGAAAGGATCAGAAAGGCTCCAGTGTTTATCACCAATCCAAGGGTGAATGCTATCGAGGAGGACGTAGAGGAAGCAGAGTTTGACAGTTGGATCTATCCAACCACCAACAACGGACCCAGCAACTGGACGGAAAAGGATTTTACACCTATCACATTTGTCACGCAGTAATTAACTCTTTTGATTTCCAATTTGTAACAAACAATATGTTGAAACTTTTATTGGCTCGGTGTCCTACCCGGGGCATCGTAGCTCCATTTGTGAGGGCTTTTTGTATGACATTTCCATATATCATTAATCAAAACATTGGACGTTTGTTGCATTTCAAATCTTGTGCTCTTTTTCTTTCTGTGTTATATATTGCAAAACAGCTATATTTACACACACTCACTTATACAGGTTTCAATCCACTCTGGATCTCACTGGTAATAGCTCTGCTACCACCAGTTATGACTTCGAGAATCCGATCAACTTGGCCGAAGACGAAGGTGAAGATGATTGCGAAGTGCCTGGTGAACTCGCAAGACTGCTACTCCAGGAAGAAGGGCCATTCAGCCGCATGAAGAGCCGGTGGAAACGATTAACTTGGGTACTGAGACAAATAGAAGAGAGGTCAAGATTGGTGCCAATCTAGAGCTCAGCGTGAAGCAACGATTGATCCAGATGCTACATGATTACATGGAGATATTTGCTCAGTCTTACGAAGACATGCCTGGTTTGGATGCCGACATTGTAGTTCACCTGCCTACCAAGGAAGACTTCCCTCCGGTGAAGCAAAAGGTCCGCCGTATGCGCCCGGAAATGTCCGAAAAGATCAAAGCTGAGGTTATGAAGCAATTCGATGCCGGGTTTCTAGCAGTGACTTCTTACCCTCAGTGGGTTGCCAACGTGGTGCCAGTACCGAAGAAGGACGGTAAAGTCAGAATGTGCGTTGACTACAGGGATTTGAATAGGGCAAGCCCCAAAGATGACTTCCCTCTGCCTCACATCGATGTTCTTGTTGACAATACAGCTCAGCACAAGGTGTTCTCCTTCATGGACGGTTTTTCAGGGTACAATCAGATCAAGATGGCTCCGGAAGATATGGAAAAGACTACCTTTGTGACTCAGTGGGGCACCTTCTGCTACAAGGTCATGCCGTTCGGGTTGAAAAATGCTGGGGTAACCTACCAACGTGCCATGGTTGCTTTATTTCATGACATGATCCATCATGAGATTAAGGTATATGTTGATGACATGATAGCAAGGTCCCAAACTGAGGAGGAACACCTTGACCATCTGCGGAAGTTGTTTGACCGATTGAAGTTATACAAGCTGAGGTTGAATCCCAACAAGTGCACCTTTGGGGTGAGGTCCGGAAAATTGCTAGGTTTCATTATAAGCGATAAAGGTATTCAGGTGGACCCTGCCAAGGTAAAAGCCATACAAGAAATGCCGACTCCAAAGATAGAGAAAGAAGTCAGAGGCTTTCTGGGACGACTGAATTACATAGCCCGATTCATCTCGCATCTAACTGCTACCTGTGAACCAATCTTCAAATTACTGAAGAAAGATCAAGTAGTACGTTGGAACGATGAATGTCAGGCTGCTTTCGAAAAGATAAAGGAATATCTCCAAGAGCCACCCATACTTATGCCTCCAGTGGAAGGGAGACCTCTGATACTATACTTGACAGTACTTGACAATTCAATGGGGTGTGTGATGGGGCAGCATGACGAGTCTGGCCAAAAAGAGCACGCTATTTATTACCTGAGCAAAAAGTTTACCGACTGTGAGTCTCGTTACTCACTGCTCGAGAAAACTTGCTGCGCTCTGGTATGGGCTGCTCGCCGGCTGAGACAGTATATGCTGACTCACACTACTCTGTTGATTTCAAAGATGGATCCCATCAAGTACATATTCGAAAAGCCTGCTCTGTCTGGAAGAATAGCAAGATGGCAAATGATCTTGACAGAATATGATATCCAGTATACCACTCAAAAGGCAATCAAAGGAAGTGTACTGGCAGATCATTTGGCACACCAACCTGTGGATGATTACCAGTCATTGAACTTTGAATTTCCAGACGAAGATATCATGGTGGTAACTGATTGTGAAGTGCCTGGACCAGATGAAGGACCCGAGGAAGGATCCCGATGGTCTATGCATTTTGACGGAGCCTCGAACGCTTTGGGCAATGGCATCAGCGCTGTGATCATATCCCCCAAAGGAACTCATACTCCACTCACTGCCCGACTGTGTTTCAACTGCACCAACAACATGGCAGAATATGAGGCATGTATCATGGGTCTAAAAGCTGAAATCGACTTAAGGATCAAGTTTCTGAGTGTCTTCGGAGATTCCGCTCTCGTGATCAATCAGATCAAAGGCGAGTGGGATACGAAACACCCGAATCTTATTCCCTACAAGGAGTATGTGTCGACTTTGCTTCCCCACTTTGAAGAGATAACTTTTGAACACTTCCCAAGAGAGGAGAATCAACTAGCGGACGCACTAGCTACGATGTCTTCAATGTTCAAAGTCAAATGGGACAACGAGGCTCCCTGGATCATTATCTGGAAGTTGGACGAACCTGCATACTGCTGCTATCTTGAGGCTGAAAAGGTGACTGAAAAACCCTGGTATCATGAGGTGAAGAGATACTTGGAAGCTCAGGAATACCCTGAAGGTGCATCTATCAATGACAAGAAGTTCATGAGAAGGTTTGCTGCAAAATTCTTCCTCAGCAACAACATTCTCTACAAACGGAATCATGATTCAACTCTACTGCGTTGCGTGGATAAGGCTGAAGCAGAGAAGATCATTATAGAATTACATGAAGGCACATTCGGAACACATTCCAGTGGACACACCATGGCGAAGAAAATCCTTCGGGCAGGATATTACTGGTCCACAATGGAAGCCGATTGTTACCAACATTCTCGAACTTGTCATAAATGCCAGATCTATGCTGACAAGGTGCACATCCCTCCAGTTCCTCTGAACGTCCTGACGGCACCATGGCCTTTTGCAATATGGGGAATCGATATGATCGGTGAGATCCGACCGACGGAATCCAATGGGCATCGCTTCATCCTGGTAGCGATCGATTACTTCACGAAGTGGGTTGAGGCAGCTTCCTACGCCACGGTAACCAAGAGCGTCGTGGCACGTTTCATCCGGCATAATCTGATCTGTCGGTACGGCGTCCCGGAAAGAATCATTATGGACAATGGTACCAATCTTAACAACAAGATGATCACTGAGCTCTGTGAACAATTCAAGATACAGCACCACAACTCTTCTCCTTACCGGCCGAAGATGAATGGGGCTGTAGAAGTAGCTAATAAAAATATCAAAAAGATTGTGCAGAAGATGACATTGACCTATAAAGATTGGCACGAAATGTTACCGTTTGCTCTTCATGGGTACCGTACCTCAACAAGGACGTCAACCGGGGAAACACCCTTTTCCTTGGTCTATGGCATGGAGGCAGTCTTGCCAATTGAAGTCCAGATACCCTCTCTCTGGATAATGAAGGATGCAGACTTGAGTGAAGATGACTGGATCCAGACTCGACTTGATCAATTAAACCTGATTGACGAAAAGAGACTCACCGCTATCTGTCATGGTCAGACGTACCAAAAACGGATGATCAGGGCATTTAACAAGAAAGTCCAACCACAAGAGTATCAAGTTGGGGATCTGGTAATCAAACGCATCATCCTTCCTCAAAGTGATCCCCGGGGCAAATGGACCCCTACATACGAAGGGCCATTTATGGTTAAACATGTGTTCTCAGGAGGAGCCATGATTCTGACCACCATGGACGGTGACGACCTTCCTCACCCCGCCAATGCAGACATAGTGAAAAGATACTACGCATGAATAAAAGACCCGCTAGGTTGACATACCTAGGCCAAAATAAGGGCTTCCCGGCGAACCAAAAGGGTTCGGGCAAAAATAAGGGATGAAAATAAAAAAAAAATCTGTACACCCGGCAAGTCGAAAACCTGAAAAGGCGGCTTGGGCAAAAATGGGTATCCCGGTGGACCGAAAACCCGAAAGAGCGGTCCAGGCAAAAGTTAGGGATAAAGCGTAACACTATGTCTCATTGGATCACCTTGCATCCAGAATTCGGCATCAACTATCCGGCTCAGACTTCGGCATCGATCAATCAGCTTCATCTTCAACTAAGCAACAAAGTGATGAGACGCTTGAAGACATAAAGGCGATAACAGAGTTGGAACCCAGTGGGAATATTGTGCACATAGCTGTTTTGTTTCCTTTTCAAAATTGTATAAACTCTATGTTGTTCGGCGTCGTTCTCTTACTAGGACGTCAGCCTCTTGTACAAAAAATGCCTATTTACAGGCAAATTTCAAAATCAATACAGATTCAGTTTTCCATACAAATTGCCATTGTTTTTTTTTTGTCTTGC
Source organism: Vicia faba (assembly GCA_948472305.1). Lineage (NCBI taxonomy): Eukaryota > Viridiplantae > Streptophyta > Magnoliopsida > Fabales > Fabaceae > Vicia > Vicia faba. The sequence continues at coordinate 1,422,151,900 of OX451738.1, read as the reverse complement.
GAAGAACGTCCAATGTTCATTTTTGATATATGCATTTGACATTAAATTGCTAATTCATAAATACTTGCATATGAAACAAAAGACTAATTACAGGTGACATCAGAAACAGGGGCAATGTAAAGTTGTCTAAAGCAGTCTGGTTGCTTTGTCCGCCGAAGTACCAAGATAGGTTCAACTGAAGAATATGACCAAATTATCTCAACTCCCCGCAGAGTAAGACAAGATAGCAGCATTCCCCAGCGGAGTATAGGTATTCATCAGCAAGCATCCCTGGCAGTCTGGACCTAAGATTGTTCCCCGGCGGAATATCAACACCCCAGTGCAATTCCAAAAGTTTCCCCCAGGAAAGTGGAATTCATATCCCCCGCAGGTCTTGAAGCTTATCCCCAGTAGATTCTGGAAGCTTATCCCCTGCAGAGTACGAACGTCTCTCCCGAGCTTTATTCAAAGTTATTCCTCACAAGGGCTTATAACTGGGTTATCCTCAGCTAATTGCCACGGAAGATCGCCCTCGGCAAAGTTCTTCCTATCCCCAGCGGAGTTCATCAAAGTTCCCCAACATAACTTATCAACACGATCCCCAGCGGAGTTTATCTTTGGTATCCCCAGCGGAGTTTATCATCATTATCCCCGGCGGAATCCATCATTGAAATCCTCAGTGAAGCTCTCATCAAAACTCCAGCAAAGTTTCTCTTCCACAGAGCAATTCCCCTCAGAGTAATCTCTCCAACAAGTTTATTCCTCAAACGGAGTCATCTTCTCCTACCGGTATATTCTTACAACCGTCATCCCCAGCGAAGCAAAGAGCTCTACTCTTCAATGTCATCCCAGGATTTGATTCCCCGGCCGGTCGTCAAGGATTTATTTCCCTAGACAAGAATACATTCATAAACATTTCACATTTCATACATCTTGCTTACATACATGATAAAGTGCATACGACACTATCTCATGTTGAACATCATGACATCATGCATTTGATATATTATGACATTGCATACAACTGATGTTTTGCCGTTTCAGGGAAAAAGACAACCCCAAAGACAACTACCTTCAACTGTCACAATTCCAGATTCGATTCCTGCATCCAGCCAGGGCATATCTGTTGACCACATTTCCAGACTCGATTCCTGTATCTAGCCAGGGCACGTCTGAAGAGTTCGAAGATTCGATTCCTGTATCCAGCCAGGGTATATCTAGCAACTATCACAATTCCAGATTCGATTCCTGCATCCAGCCAGGGCATATCTGTTGACCATATTTCCAGACTCGATTCCTGTATCTAGCCAGGGCACGTCTGAAGAGTTCGAAGATTCGATTCCTGTATCCAGCCAGGGCATATCTAGCAAATATCATAATTCCAGATTCGATTCCTGTATCCAGCCAGGGCATATCTGTTGACGACTATTTCCAGATTCGATTCTTGTATCCAGCCAGGGCATATCTGTGAGCAACCGATTGTAGATTCAACACCTGTATCTAGCCAGGGCACATCTGCATGAAGAGATTGAAGATCAAACACCTGTAACAAGCCAGGAAAACATCTGTCTTTCTCAAATACACAAGTTCTCGCTAAGGAATCTCTTATGCGATCAACATCTCCAGGTGGCATCTATAAGCCCTTCTCCCTATCCACCATCTCTCCAAATGGCATCTATAAGCCCATTCCCGACATCACATTGCTGAAACTCCAACATGCGAGTGCAAATTTCCGGGAACTCTAGTGTCCAATCTCCTTTCACCCCCGAGTCACGAAAGGCAGCTTGCCAATCTAACTCTTCAGGTTCAAGAAGATTGAACAGGGGAAACTGTTGTACCCCAAAATTTTCCCTCCCATTTCCTCAACATTTTCTCATCACAAAACCCTTGGAGCTCAAGATTCAGTTAGGGTTTCCTCTGCTCAAGACTTCTCCTTGCACTATCGACCCAAATTAGGGTTTGTGTCTGCACAAAGATATTTTGACCTAAAATGCCTAAGATGACTTTTATGCTTCATGTTGGACTCCCAAGATCATCCATACCAAGTTTCAAGCCTTGATTCCAAATTTTGCCCAGTCAATTGGACAGTTGACCTAGAAATCAGCTGTATTGGGGAAAAAGTCAACTGTGGTCAATTGACAGTCAAACTTCATGAAAATTGACCCATATCAACATTATGAACTCACATGGACCATTTGATCAAGTTTGGATCATAATTCCACAAGAAATTTGATCATATCACCAAAAGGGCAAAATGGTCATTTTTAGGGTTTTGACTGCACAAAGGCAATTTTTGACTGTTTGACCTAGCCAATGGCAAACCAAGCTCACACATGGACTCAAGGACCCTATGGAATTGTCTTGACATGCTCAACAAGTTCAAAGATCCCAAATACACAAGATTGACAATTGAATTTCCTAGTCAATTGATCAATTTTGACTGTATACTAAAAAGTCAAACTGTGACTTTTTGGTCAAAATCAAGTGTCAAGATTCATTTTTCATCAAAACATGCCAAATTATGAAACTTGTTCATCAAGAAATCAAGAAATGCAAATTAGGGTTTAAAATGAAGATTTTTCATAACTTAGAATTTTTCTAAGTTATGAAAAACCCTAATTTTTTCCTAACTTTGCCCCACTTTCTCACCAAGATTCATTTGGATTCAAGCAAAAGTCAAAACATGAAAGTTGTAGCCTATTGCAAAATCTACAACTTTGATTCACAAAGTTTTCCCAAAAGAAGCTTGTATCTCAAGTTACAATTTTTGGAACAAGGGTACCAAACCATTCTTAACTTAGAGAAAATTTGACCTATTTTAGGCAGGATTTTTGCCTAACGTCAAGACCATTTTTCACATACTTCCACTTGGCATTTTAATTTTCACTTCAAAGATGGATTGTAGTACACATTCCAAGCTTTCCAAAATGTCAAAGAACTCATCAAACAACCTCATGGTTAGAGAGAATCGAATTTGGCAAGTTGGGAAAAACTCACTTTGTTCTTGGCCAATTTACATGTTCATAACTTTCAGCCATTTTGAATTCAGCATGCCTTAAGCTAGTTACAGGCCTCTAATCCCATTTGCACTCAATAATTAAATGCCAATCCATTGTGTGTTAGCATTATTTTGTGCATTTGGACATTACATGAAGAATTAAGCCTTAATTAGAAAAAGCACTTTATCCATTTTTGTAAAGCATAGCTTTATGTCAAGTTTGTGAATCAAGAGGTACAAGGCCATATCTTTGGGCACAAGTTCAGGAGCATGTCACACTGATCAAGAGGGATAGTTGCAGCACATTAGAGGGGCCTGCACAAGCTTGTAAAACCAACTTGCATTTTCTTGCTTAAGTTAGAAGTAACTTGCCATAACTAGAAACAACTTTCATCTCAGCACAAAGAAGCTTAAGCAAAAACTTTGTACACTTTCTAAACACCCTAACTGAGCTAGAACACGAGCCAATCCTCTCCAATACCCTCTCATTCACAGAATCACCTCCAAACTGCAAAAACAGGGCATATTCTGCAACTTGGATCCCACAACTCATTTCCATCGTGCATTCTTGCTAAAAACTTGTCAAACACATCCCACAACATCCCTTGAAGCTAATCCAAACCTCAAACACGACCTGTAACACTCCCAGGCATCATCACCATTTTCATTTTCTTGTTTTGCAGCTGAAGTTCCATAGCACGATTCAAAAGGTTTCAAGACAAAGTAAAGCTTGGAATAGCATCCCTGGACATCAAGGAAGCTGTACCAATCATCACCTTGCTTTGAAAGTACCTCCATCATCAAATACAACTTCAACTGAACAGGTATATTCTTGAACTTCTATCTCTCAATGTAGACATCATTAGCTCTAAGTTTGTGAATAAGAAGTGTTCTACTCATGCCCCTGAAACTGTACATACCTTTACTTTTCATTTATTTTACATATGCTGTGAGAATTTAAGGTCTGAATATTGATAAAAAACTAGGTCAGGAATTGGGGAAGAAGAAATTCTCTCTCATTTCTGAGAGTTAGGATGAGTTCTTTATATGTCTGGATTCGTGATTCAATGCTTAACATTTTTGGTGTTGTAAGTTTTTGTTAAAACTCAAGGAATCAGGATGTTTGAATTCATATACCAAGCGCGCGTTTTTGAACAAGAACAGTCTGGAGGTTGAAGAAGGTCTTCATGGGTTGGGCCTGATTTGCTATTTCTTTTTGCACCCTTTTGTTACTTTTACACCCCCTAGGCCCATTTTGCTTATTTTAATGATTTTTTGACTTTTCTTTTTTTGTTCTGACTCATTTATTTTTTTTCACCTTATTAAAAATATAAAAAATATTTTTTACACCATTTTCATATTTATTAGGTATTTATTTGTTTAGATTGATATTTTGTACATAAATAAATATATGAATATATTTTTACTTAAAATACTAAAAATAATGCAAATACATTTTATTTTCCATTTTTACTTTATTTTATCTTCTAAAAATATTTTATATAAAATATACTTTTTTTTTATAAATATTAAATATTATTATTTTATATATATGCAATATATTTAATAGATAATACAAGTACATACATATATTAATATATTTAGGTTAAAACACAAAATATACACATTTTTATTTTTATTAATACTTGACATTAAAAATACCCTCTTTTATAAATGTACTTCATTTTATTTTATTTTGTATATTTTATTTAAATATTGTACATATTAAATAATTAATGCATTTACTTAATAAAAATTAGGGTTTTGCCCTAAAATACATAAAAGCTCCAAAAAATAATACTTTTTATTTTTGTTTATTTTATACATAAAAATAATTTTTTTCATACATATAAAAACATCTTTTGCATCTTGCATATTTATCTTATTTCTATTTAATTTGTGCAATTAAATATCTTGTAAATAATTCCAAATTGATGTAATAGCTAGGTTTAAATTCCTTGTCAAATACCCCCCATTTGAACATTTGTACCCCCCTTCCCATATATTGTGTTGTAATAGTTTAGGACTTTATTTTTCGCACTTTATTGCTTTCTAATTATACCATGTTAGAATTAGGGTTTGTATGCGAATCAAAAACGACAAAAATAGTTTGACCTAATTTCAAGATAAACAAGCATGAAAATGGACAACACTAATCACACTTGCACCCCTAGGGTATTCTACTTGTTGCCTTCAATAAATGGGCCATATTGCATGCTAAGGTATCATTGGGGCAAAACAAACACAATTCAAATGATCATAGTCCCTCGATGACGCTTTCGAAAGTTGCCTAAAAAATGATCAAGTCCCTTAAAGAAAACATTGCCCAAAGATACTTGGCACCATTGCAATTACGGTCTAAACAATGACCCGCGCCCGTCCCGTTCACATCCTAACACAAGATTGTCCACCAAATACAATGGTGGAACAAAATTGTTAAAAGGGTTAAAACATAGCAATAATCTTTGAGAAATTTAGGAGTGGATAACCTCTTAGTTACTTGAATCAAACTTTCAAAACAAAACACTTGCCTATTTTCTAAAACCACACCTCACTACACTTTCAAAACAACTTTCAAAAAACAAATGAAACCCTTTTCAAAAGACATACACCTTTGTATACATCCCAACATGGATCATTACAAAGGTTGCCACCATATTGGCCTCTTTTCAAAGACATTTTCAAACCCACACACACAAAGCACCATTTCAAACAGTTGAAAATTAAGGCAAGTTGATCTAAGCAAGTAACTAAGAGCCCATGGATAACCATGGATAGAAAGGGTGCTAATACCTTCCCTTTCTATAATCTACTCCCTGAACCCAAGAAAACATCTCAAAGGTTTTTGCTGTGCTTTTTAAACCTTTCCTTAGGATAAAATAAAATGTCGGTGGCGACTCTTGCTCAACCGAAACATTTGCGAAAACAAACGCAAAACTCATAGTCAGTTCTCCCACCGTATCACAGAACTGGCGACTCTGCTGGGGAAAATTTTAAAAGTGGAGTAACCTTAGGGCTTAGATCACCCTCTTGCATGACTAATTGTTTGATTTGATTACTTTATATTTTGGCTCTCTTGTTTGGGTTTGCAATCCTACACCCAGATTTTGGGAAACATTCATAGATAGCAATACGTTGTGGAAACTGTGCGGGGTATACCGACACGGTCGAAGCAATAGCTATATTAGTGCGACATATTTGTGAGTACCGGTAACCCTTGAGTTCAATCAAGGAGAGTACGGGGCCGCTGAGTGATGTCACTAAGCACTAATGACCTAGAACCTTACTTGACCATCTTGGCCTTTATTAGGGGTAATGAGATGACCGGCTTTGGTGCAGTCCGAAGTTGGTAGATACTCGATACTACACTCATTGAGGGTTGTTTTCTTGGAATATTTTGGTCGCTAGTTAAGTGGCTAAACCAAAACAATGAACAATGAAAACAATCCAATGATATTGAGCTCCTTAGAACCCGATTACTATTTATAGGACAGGTTTTTAAGCCAACTACACTCAAGAGGGTACTTACCTATGAAACCCCATGCAAGCCTGAAACTAGGGTTTGGTGTGATTTGCTTGTACATATGTCTGTGCATACATCATAAACATCATAAAGCATCATATGCATTCACTAACCATTTCAAGGGTTTTGGATCTTCATCTTTGTTCTTGTTTTGTAGGTCATGGAAATCCCTCGCAGAAAAACCATTCAAGTCAACCTTGTGAGAATCCCTCCTCAACTCAAGGAGCTCACCTCAAGAATTCCGGAAATCTCATCCTTCAGTGAAAGACATGGTAGACTTCTCAGCTTAGTCAACACCAACATTGAAGAAGACATGATGAAAGTGCTATTCCAGTTCTTTGACCCTCTTCACCACTGTTTCACTTTCCCTGACTATCAGTTGGTACCCACTTTGGAGGAATTTTCTCAACTCCTGAGAATTCCTATCCTTAATCAACTACCTTTCAACGGTACGGAAAAGGAACCAAAGCCAGAAGATGTTGCTCGAGCATTACATCTACAGCCTTCTGACATCAAGGGGCATTGGGAAACTAGAAGCGGCGTCAAAGGTTTCTTAGCAAAGTTCTTGTTTGAGAAGGCACAAGAGTGTTGGAACTCATTGGACCTACAAGCCTTTGAAGAGATTGTGGCACTCCTTATCTATGGATTGGTCCTATTTCCAAATTCTGACCAATTGGTAGATGTCAACGCCGTCAAAATCTTCTTGTCCAGAAATCCAATACCAACATTGCTTGGGGACATTCTTCACTCATTTTACACACGAACAATGAGAAAGAGGGGTGTTCTCATGTGCTGTACTCCTCTCCTTGCAAGGTGGTTTATTTCGCACCTTCCACAATCTGTCTTGAAGAATGACCAAGGCACAAGGTGGTCCCAACGATTGATGACTCTTACTCACTCTGATGTACATTGGTGTTCTCGGTCCAGAGAAAATGTCATCATCGTCGATCGTTGTGGAGAGTTTCCTAATGTTCCTTTACTTGGAATCAGAGGAGGTATCACCTACAACCCTTGCCTAGCTTTAAGGCAATTTGGATATGCACGAAGAGATGGCCCTCACGACATGTTGATTCCTGACCTAGTTTTTGACTTCGACAACGATGCGCAAGGACTTCGCCAAAGATTCATCAGAGCTTGGGGGAGGCCCAACAAGGTTGATAGCAAGACACTGGGACACAAGAACTCCATCCCTCTTGAACCTTACCTCAAGTGGGTACGAGCCCGAGCCCAGAGTCTAATGATGCCTTATCCTCATGTTCTCCCTGTGATTAAAGAGCCCGTCAAGGAAGGAGAGGTTCCCTACACCATCCTATATCCTGACATGCCTACATCGTGGGAGGAGATGCAGAAGATTTGGATCCAACTCAAGGAGGAATGGAACACTTTTGAAGCCAGCTTCTACGCCAGCGAGAAGAAGTTTTTAGAGCTCACCCGCTGACTCCATGAGCAAGAGACCCTCAACACCTACATCGCACCAAAGAGGATGCGCAACGTCTTTTTACCTTGAGAAGTTGTTTTTTGTAATATTTGGCCCATGGGGCATTTATGTACTAACAAATTTCTTCTTATTAATATGACGTGCGTTCCTTTTTGTTTGCAACAATTTTGAATATTCTAAATCCTTGAATGCATTGCATACATAAGCATACCATTCATCATGTGCATGAGCAGGTCTCTTCACCAGGTTTCCTTATCTGTCTGTTGTTTATTTCAGTAGGATGGATCTCGAGCAAACAGTCAAAGACCTGCAAGCTCAAAATGCACAGTTCCAGCAACTCCTGATGACCTTGGCTAAGGGTCAGGAGGATCTCAAGACCCTGATAGGGAATAAAGACCCAGTGAAGAAGAAGAAAAAGAGACTCGGGGTGGCTACTTTAGGGAGAAGGTTTGAAGGAGAGGCCCGGAGAGTGCTTGAATTTCCTCCTACTTCTGATGAAGGAACCAGTAAAGGAGGTGGGGCTGCGGTACCTTCCGAGTCCGATAGGGAAGAAGAGGAGGCTGAAGATGATGAAGATTACTCTGACCAACAATACCCTCCAGCTGATGATAAATACAAAGGTTTAGAAGACAGGTTGGCAGCCATGGAGCTACAGAGGGTTCCGGGTTTGGACTTCGAAGACTTGGGTTTGGTTGCTGGGATTGTGATTCCCCCAAAGTTCAAGGTGCCGGTGTTTGTGAGGTATGACGGGTTGTCCTGTCCAAAAATGCATCTCAGGTCCTACGTAAGGAAAATCCAACCTTACACGGCAGATAAAAATCTTTGGATCCATTTCTTTCAAGACAGTCTTTCTGGGGCTCAATTGGAGTGGTTCTATCAGCTAGAGGGAACCAGCGTCCGAAACTGGGAAGACTTGGCCACCGCTTTTTACAAACAATATCAGTAAAATTCCGACCTTGCTCCCACGCGTACCCAACTTCAGGGTATGTCTCTGGGAACAGGCGAATGATTCAAAGAATTTGCACAAAAATGGAGGGATTTGGCTGGCAGGGTGCAGCCTCCTTTGACTGATCGTGAGCTGGTTGATATGTTCCTAGGGACCTTGTCTGGTCCATTCTTCAATCATCTAATCGGTAACTCCTCCGCTGGGTTTACGAATTTGATCTTAACAGGCGAAAGAATTGAAGCTGGCATCAGATCAGGAAAGATACAAAAAGCTGCCTCCACAAGTACTGAGAAAGGGCCTTTCAAGAAAGAAGCAAGTGCCGTCTATGGTCCTAGAAGACAAGTCAAGCCAGAAAGTCGTCAAGCCGTCAATGCCTTAGTGATTTCAAAGCCTGCTGCTGCTCCTCAGCAGTACAATCAACAAAGAGGTGAAAGGCCCAAGAGGCAGTATACTCGGCTGAGTATGACCTTGTCACAAATCTTACCGCAACTGTTATCAACCAGCTTGGTGACCATCAAAGAGGCTCCAAAGGTCGTGAATACTGCATCTCCTAAGTATAACCCAAATGCCCGGTGTGCTTATCATTCTGATAGTCCCGGGCACACTACTGATGATTGCTGGGCCTTGAGAAATAAGGTGCAAGACCTTATCGATGTGAAGGAAATTTAGTTTGAAGCGCCTGAGAGACCAAATGTTGTAACTGCTCCTATGCCCCAGCATAGACTAAATGCCATTGAGGAAGATTTGTATGCTGTTTCGATGAATGATGTTGCTACCCCTCTTTTGACTGTTAAGAGGAACTTACTACTAGCCGGTTTATTTCCGGGTTGTAGCAAGGGTTGCCTCCTGTGTGCTGTTATCCCTACCGGTTGTCCGCTGCTGAAATCAGGCATCCAAAGCCTGATGGATAGCAAAGAAATTATGTTCAAGAAAACTGATGTTCCGTTTGTTTCCGCTGAAGAAGTATCTGTTGTCACAATTTACAATCCTATCAAAGCTCCCCCGAGGAAGCCAGTCCAAATTATGTCTGTTGCACCCATTACTATTACTGTTCCGGGGCCTCTCCCCTATGAATCTAACAAGGCTGCCCCATGGCATTATGGGGCAGACGTGTATGTGCTTGGAGTGAAGCAGGAGTTCAACACCAGTACCAGTATTGATTAGGAACAGCCAAGGAGCGAAGTTCTAACTTCTTTGAGGTGGATATTGATGGTTAGTGTGTTACACTTAAGGAAAAATGGAATTTGAATGCAAGAATCAAAAGCTAACAAGTTTTATATTTTGTGTTTGCAGTTTTTGGACTCTTGGAATTTTAGCAGGGGTTCATGGCTTTTCTTTCTCAAATTTCCGACCCTTTTACAGTTTCCAATAAAGTCTAATTTATAGGCAAAGGTTTAGTAGTTTGGAGAGGTCAAGTGGCACCAACATCATATGCTAGGCGCTGACTTGTTCTTAAATTCAGTTCATATAAGTATGGTGGTTCAGTTTGGCAGTGCCTAAGATGGGCTTGTAAGCAGGAATTAAGGAAAGGTAACCTCAAAAGCAAAAGCAACGCATGGGCCTAACACATTCTTGTACAAAAGTTTGCTTTTCCAAGACAGTAAAGGTACACGTGGGGGAAATCCTTTGGATAAAGACTAAAAAGTGGTTGTGAGCATTTAATGATGATGAGACTTATCAAACCAGAAATCCTGCAATGTGAGATTCTGCATTATTGCTTAATTCTGGATCAGAAGTTCAGCTTCAACGTAACTTAGAATAGACATCCAACTTTGGATCTTTGTATCTCTTTGCTCTAGCATGTTCTAAAGGAGTTCTCGGACCTTCCAGGAAGCTTGCAACACGCTTTGTAACCTTCTTTGAATTACCCTTGAAAACTCTGACTAAACCTTTGTGAAAACTGGCCCAGAAGTTCTGACCAAAATCTGTTTTAAATGTGTCTAGAATTTGCTGAGTACTTTAGTTTCATGGACATGTCTTTGAGGAGTTATAACTTGATATCCCAGCATTTCTAGGAGAAGTTATGTTCTGCAATGTTTTAGATCTCATTGAAATCTATAACTATTGTATAAGAAGTTCTTCCAGAATCAGCTTGCATCATGGTAAAAATCTGGCCAGAAGTTCTGAGCTTGTCATATTTCTTAAACACTTAGAAAAATTCTAAGTATTTACAATTTGACTTGTCCAAATAGTTTTGACTTTTGAAATTCTTGATGAAACATGTCTTGATGAAATATGTTTCTTGAAACTTGATTTTGATCGAAAGTCAAAGTTTGACTTTTCAATGCGCAAATGACCATTTTACCCTCGTGAATGACTTTCTTGGAAAATTCGTAAATCCAGGCTTGAAATTGGAGGGGAGCAAAACTGAGGATTCAGGGTGATCCTTTGAGAAATGAGAGGGCGAATTTTTGGGTACAACAACTGCCACTGTTCAATCTTCTTAAACCTGAAAAGTTAGATTGGTGGATTTGCCATTCATGACTTGAAGGTGGAAGATGATTGAACACTAGAGTGCCCAGAAATTTTCACTTGAAGATGTGTTAGTTAATTATGTAGGGAATAGGCTTAAAGATGCCATTTGGAGAGGTGATGGATAGTTATTGGAAGAAGTATCAGCATAAATTTCTTGTTGATTTATACTAAAACTTGATGTTTTACCTGTGAGAAAAAGAGTTAGTAAAATGCATATGCATGCATGATGTTCACCGAATGTGGTATTATGCTAAATGCATAGGGTATGTACATGATATTATGTATGAATGTGAGATGTATGTTTCTGTCCAGGAAAATAAATCCCTGACTGCTGCTATGGAAATTCTGGGAGGTTGAATCCCTGATTGCCGTTGGGGATGAAGAATATGCATATGTTCAAACTTTGTTGAAAGGATGATTTCGCTGGGGAATACCTCTTAAATGTCAATTGTTATTTGGTTGGATCCAGTCTTCATAATTTGGTGGATTTGCCATTTGTGACTTGAAGGTGGAAGATGATTGAACACTAGAGTGCCCAAAATTTTTCACTTGAAGATGTGTTAGTTAATTATGTAGGGAATGGGATTAAAGATGTCATTTGGAGAGATGATGGATAGTTACTGGAATAAGTATCAACATAAATTTCTTGTTGATTTATACTAAAACTTGATGTTTTACCTGTGAGAAAAAGAGTTAGTAAAATGCAGATGCATGCATGATGTTCACCGGATGTGGTATTATGCTAAATGCATAGGGTATGTACATGCTATGATGTATGAATGTGAGATGTATGTTTCTGTCCGGGAAAATAAATCCCTGACTGCTGCTATGGAAATTCTGGGAGGTTGAATCCCTAATTGCCGTTGGGGATGAAGAATATGCATATGTTCAGACTTTGTTGAAAGGATGATTTCGCTGGGGATTATCTCTTGAATGTCAACTGTTATCTGGTTGGATCTAGGCTTCACAATTTGACGAGGATGAAGTAGTCAACTGCTATCTGGTCGGATCCAGGCTTCACGGTAACTTACTGGGGGAAGAGACGAATTAATTGTTATCTGGTCAGATTCCAGGCTTTGCAGAAAATTTCTTGAAATTGAATAGTTATCTGGTCGGATCCAGGCTTCACAATTTGCCGAGGATACAGAGGTTAACTGTTATCTGGTCGGATCCAGGCTTCGCAGTAACTTGAAGTTGTAAGTACTATCTGGTCGGGTCCAGGTTACATGGTTTTTGGAAAGTTGTACTATTATCTGGTCGAGTCCAGGCTTCATAGTGCATCTCTGGGGATTACAGTTAATTATCATCTGTTCTGGCTCCAGGCTTCACAATAAACTATTTGAAAAACTGTTATCTAGTCGGGTCCATGCTTTGCTGATTTCTGAGGTTGATGAGGTCAATTGTTGTCTGGCCAGGTCCAGGTTTCACAACAAACTAATCGGGGATATAATTGTTATATGGTCGGTTTCCAGGTTTCACAACGAATCTCTGAAGGTGATTGCTATCTGGTCGTATCCAGGCTTCACAACAACTTGCTTTAAAAGATGGAATTGAAAACTGATATATGGTCGGGTCCAAGTTTCTCAGCAATTTGTTGGGGATACGGAAGCAAACTCTAATGGGGAAAAGAAGCTAAACCTTGGTCGGGTTGAGTCTGGGTTCTTCTATATCTTCGAGGAGTTAGACTACTATCTGGTCAGGTCCAGGCTTCATAGTCATTTTGAAATTGAGATTAACTGTTATCTGGTCGGGTCTAGGTTTCAGATACTCAAATTGTCATCTGGTCGGATCCAGGTTTCAGTGATTTGAAGAAGTCAAACTATTATCTGGCCGGGTCCAGGTTTTAGTAATAACTTAAAAATTGCACTAATATCTGGTCGGGTCCAGGCTTCATAGTATCTTTTTTTTGGAAATAGTAAAGTCTTTATTGACGACTTTACTGGGGATCAGGGGTTGTGGCCATATGTTTTGCAATAATCTGAAAGAAAATTCAAACTGGAGAGTGTAGACTCAATCGGGTAGGACAAACTCAGCTTGGGGAGGATACGCTCAACTGAGGATGATAGACTCTGTTTGGGGGAAAATAGCCTTGGCTGGGGAAGATATACTCAGCGGGGAAAATACACTCAGCTGGGGAGGACAAGCTCAATTGGGAAATTCGTGGTGTCTTGACTATTGTATGTTGAGGAAATTTGAACTCGGCTGGGGAAATAACCCTGTTGGGGAAAAAAACCTTGTTGGGGAAAGGTTTATTGCAACCGTCATTGTGGGGATAATGATAATGATAATTCTGCGGGGATATTTCATATACATTAAAGAGATGCTTACTGCTGCTTAGCAGGACACATGTGTCAAATAGTTTTAATTATGTTCATATGCATATGTTCATTCAATTTTGGACAAATTTGCATTCAAAACAAAGACAGAAATTTTACACTTCAAAGTATATTTATATTGATATTTTTCCCCTGAATAGGAATTTTTGTACAGAGAGACGGAGATCCTAGTAAGAGGAAATCGTCGAAAGGAAAACGAAAATTTAAAGTGAAAACAAATAGCCATGTGAAATAATCTCATTGCCTTCCAACTCTACTATTGCCCCCAACGTCTTCGAATGTCCCTTGCCATTAATAGAAGTTGATTGGATTGATCTTGGACCGTTTGAACTTGGACCTGGTGATAGAATTGACTGCGTTGATTCCACGGGATATAGTCACACGCTTTTAATCCTTAACTTTTTCCTAGACCGCCCTTTCGGGTTTCAGCCCACCAGGATACCCTTTTTTGCCCAAGTCGCCCTTTCGGGTTTTCAACTTGCCGGGTGTACAATCTTTTACATATATCCCTAATTTTTTGCCCAAACTTTTTGGTTTGTCAGGTTCCCTTATTTTACTTAGGTGTGTCAACCTAACGAGTCTCTTATGCGTAGTGTTTTTTTAACTATGTCCGTGTTTATAGGATGTGAGAAATCTTCACCATCATTTATAGTCAGCATCATGGCACCGCCAGAGAAAATTCTCTTGACAACAAATGGCCCTGCATAGGTGGAAGTCCATTTGCCTCTAGGGTCGCCTTGTGGTAAAATGATGCGCTTTATCACCAAGTCTCCAACTTGATATACTCGAGGCTTGACCTTTTTGTTGAAAGTCTTGATCATCCGTTTTTATTACGTCTGACCATGGTGTGATACGGTGGGAGAACTAACTTGGGATTTTGCGTTTGTGTTCGCAAATGTTTCGATTTAGCAAGAGTCGCCACCAACTTTTTATTTTATCCTAAGGAAAGGTCAAAAAGCACAGGAAAGACCTTTGAGATGTTTTCTTGGGTTCGGGGAGTAGATTATAGAAAGGGAAGATATTAGCACCCTTTCTATCCATGGTTATCCATGGGCTCTTAGTTACTTGCTTAGATCACTTGCTTTGCTTTTCAATTGTTTGAAATGGTGCTCTTCAATTGTTTGAAATGGTGCTTTGTGTGTGGTTTTAAAAGATGTTTTGAAAAGAGGCCATCATTGTGGCAACCTTTGTAATGACTCTTGTTTGAATGTATACAAAGGTGTTTTTGTCTTTTGAAAAGTTTTCAATGTTTGAAAGTAGGGTTTTGAAATTTGTGTAGTGAAGTGTGTTTTGAAGATAGCAAGGATGTTTTTGCAAGTTTTGATCAAGTAACTAAGAGTTGTCTACCCTATTTTACTCAAAGATCTTTCTTATGTTTTTAACCCTTTTAACAGTGTTGTTTCACCATTGTGTTTGATGAACAACCTTGTATTAGGATGTTTAAACGGGACAGACGTGAGTCATCATATAGACCATGATAGCAATAGTGTCAAGTATTTTTGGCAATTTTCTTGAGGGACTTGATCATTTTTGTTTAGGCAACTCAGATAGCGTCACAGAGGGACTATGATCTTTGTTTTGTTCTTGTTTTGCCAAAGTACTTGACATGCATATCATGGCCCATTTTTGAAGGCAACAAGTGGATTGAAACCCTAGGGGTGCAAGTGTGCATTGTGTTTGTTTTTCATGCATTTTGTCTTTGATTAGGTCAAACTATTTGTTGATTTAATTTTGCATACAAACCCTAAGTCTAATCATGACATAATTGAAAGCTTAAAGGTGCGGGAATTTAAATTCTACACTATTACAACATGATATAGGGAGGGGGGTATAAATTTGAATTGGGGATTATTTAGACAAGAAATTAAATTCTAAATTATTACAACCAAATTGAATGTGTAAGGCATAACAATTAAATGTATAATTTAAATAAATACAATAAATAAATATTAAATAGAATTTATTATGCAAAAAAAGTTTTTATGTATGTAAAAAGTATTTTTAATGTGAAATGTAAATTAATAAAAAGTCAATTTTAATTATTTTTGTTTTTAGGGCAAAAACCCTAATTTCTCAAGAAATGATGTTATTTATTATTTATGTACAAAAATATATCAATATTTATAAAAAGTGAATTATATTCATAAAATGTATTTTTTTTTTAGTATAAAATGTCAATAAAATAAAATGTATTATTTTTGTGTTTTTATTCTATACTTTTAACAAAATAAAATATGTATATATATATATATATATATATATATATATATATATATATATATATATATATATATATATATATATATATATATATATATATATATATATATATATATATATATATATATATATATATATATATATATATATATATATATATATATATATATTAAATATATTAAATATGTAAAAAATAAAGTAAATTATTTTTAAAAAATAAAGTATATTCAAAAAAATGTTTTCAATATGAATAAAAATAAGAAATGGAATAAAAGTATTATTTTCAATATTTTTAAATTTAAACAAAATAATATATTAGTATATAAAATGTTTTAATACTAGTAAAAATAAAAATAAATGCCAAATAAATGTAAAAAAATATAAAAATATTTTTGGATCATTTTTTATGTTTGAAAATAAAATATAAAAGTCAGAAATGAAATAAAAATGCAAAAATGATAAAAATACAAAGAAATGGGCCAGGGGGTGTGAACTTAAAATGCAAGTGTTAGAAGCAAAAATAATCAGGTCCAGCCCATAAACTTCATCTTCTTCCTCTGTTCTAACACCAAAACGCGCGTTTTCCACACAAACTGCTATCTCCTGATTCTGTGATTTTTTGACAAAACTCATAATATGAAACTTGTAGAGCATCAAACGACGAATCTAACCATATAAAAAACTTAAGCTAACTCTCAAAGACCAGAGAGAATTTCTCTGGCCCTAATTTCTAACCTAGTTTTTTTAGAAAGTTCATGGATGAAATTCTCCTAGCACGATTAATATAAATGAAAACTAAGCACATGTATGTTTCAGGGCTATGAATACAACATCTTTCATTCACAAACCTAAGTCTAACTATTCCTAAATAGAGAGATAGAAGTCCATGAAATACCTGTTTCAGTTGAGTTCGAGTTGGACAATGTAGCAACTTTTAATGGTTCTTGAGGTTCTTTTGAGCTTGCCTGATGTCCACTGAAGCTTTCCCAATGCTTAGTTTGTTTTGAAGTAGCCTGAATCGTGCTACAGAACTCAACCTGCAAAGCTTCCAAACAAAAATGGCAATGTGTGTTAATGGAGTTACAGTTGGAAATGTAGGTCTGAAATAGTTTAGGTGAGTTGAATGGAAGGTATTGGAACAAGTTTGAGGCAAAACGCACGAGGCAAAGTGGAGATGGAAGTGATTCTGCAAGGCTTGCCCTGTCTTGCAAAAAAATGGAGATTTTGTGTACAAGGAGGTTTGAGGGGTCAAGGGCTCGTGCTTCTTGCTTGCTAGGGTATGAGAAACTTGTTTGCAATGTTTGCGTAAGCTGACTATGGCTGGTTTTTGAGTTGGGAGGATTTGGATAAATTTCTTCTTTGTGAAGCAAGAATGTGTAACTTGGTGTTACAGGCCTGCACCAGTCATGTATTATACTGCATACAATCTCATTGATACTTGCAATTTGTGTATTTGATTTTGCTTCAGAGATATGGCCCCATGCTTCAAAGATCATGGTTTGACATAAAGCATATCTTTTTAAAAATGGCAATGTACCTTTTTCTAATTAAGGATTAGTTTTGTGTGTAATGTCCAAATGGACAAGATAAAGCATTAGCTCGGTGGATTTGCATTCAATTATGGAGTGTGAATTGGTTTAGAGGCCTGTAATTGTGTACAAAGCTAGCTTGGTCAGATTTGGCAAGTGGTATGAACATGTATTGGCCATGGTTGCAAAGTGAGTTTTTGCCAACTTCAAGCATTCGATTCTCCCTAACCACAAAGGTGTTTGAGGAGTTCTTGGACAATTTGGAAATCTTTAAACATGTACTATAATCCATCTTTGAAATGAAACTTAATAATCCAAGTGGAACCATGTTAAAAATGGCCAAGAAGATGGGTCAAAATCCAGCCTAAACTAGGGCAAAATTTCTCTAAGTTAAAAGTTTTAGGTACCCTTGTTCCAAAAATCATAACTTGAGATCCAATCTTCATTTGAGAAAACTTTGTGAATCAAAGTTGTAGAATTTGTGATGGACTACAACTTTCATGTTATAAGTTTTGTTTGAATCCATTTTCATCTTGGTGAAAAAATGTGACAAAGTTAGGAAAAAATAAGAAAATTTTATAACTTAGAAAATTTCTAAGTTATGAAATTTTTCCATTTTAAACCCTAATTTGCAATTTTTGGTTTCTTGATGAACAAGTTTCATAATTTGACATGTCTTGATGAAAAATGACCCTTGGCACTTGATTTTGACCAAAAGGTCAAAGTTTGACTTTTCAGTGTACAGTCAAATTTTGATCAGTTGACTGAAAAATTCATCTGTTAATCCTATGCATTTAAGATCTTTTGAACTTGTTGAATGGGTCAAGACAAAGTCATTGAGTCCTTGTGTCCATGGTTGAGCTTGATTTTCCATTGGCTAGGTCAAACAGTCAAAAATTGCCTTTGTGCAGTCAAAACCCTAAAAATGACCATTTTGCCCTTTTGGTGTTTTGATCAAATTTCTTGTGGAATTGTGATCCAAACTTGATCAAATGGTTCATATGAGTTCATAATGTTGATGTGGGTCAAAATTCATGAGGTTTGACTGTCAATTGGCCACAATTGATTTTTTCCCCAATACAGCTGATTTATAGGTCAACTGTCCAATTGACTGGGCAAAAATTTGAATCAAGGCTTGAAACTTGGTATGGATAAACTTGTGAGTCCAACATGAAGTATGAAAGTCATTTTGGGAATTGTAGGTCAAAACATCCTTGTGCAAACTCAAACCCTAATTTAGGTCAACAGTGCAATGAGGTGTCTTGAGCAGAGCAAAACCCTAGCTTGATCTTGAGTTCCAAGAGTCTTGTGGTGAGAAATTTAGATGAAATGAGAGGGAAATTTTTGGGGTACCACAGTTTCCCTTGTTCAATCTTCTTGAACCTGAAGAGTTAGATTGGCAAGTTTGCCTTTCGCGACTCGAAGGTAAAAGAGGATTGGACACTAGAGTGCCCGTAAATTTGCACTCGTCAAAATATAGCTGGGGAAATGGGCTTAAAGATGCCATTTAGAGATGGTAGAATCTTGCTGGAGATGGGCTTAAAGATGACATCCAAGAATGTTTGTTGAATTGCAATGTTGTAGGTCAGAAGAATGAGCATCAAAATGGTATCCGTGTCTGGAGTGCATTTGAACTGCATCTGGAGACTGAGTCTTTATGAGCAAAAGAATGGCATCCGTGTCTGGAGCGTATCTGAGCTGTAACTGTATTTGAATTTTGAATGAATATCAGAATGACCGCCGTGTCTGGAGTGTAACTGTATGGTGAATGGGTAACAGAGAAACATCTGTGTATTGAGCAACTGTGTGCTGGGGATAAGTTCTGAATGAGTGACAGAATGGCAACCGTGTCTGGAGCGTATCTGGACTGTATCTGAAGCTGAGATCTGTATGAGTAGCAGAATGACTTCCGTGTCTGGAGTGTATCTGTAACTGTAACTAGGATCTGAATAAGTGACAGAATGATTTCCGTGGCGACTTCACTGGGGAGAATCAAACTGTTGGTGTAAAGGGCCAGAATGGCATCCGTGTCTGGAGCGTATCTGAGCTTGTAGTTGATAGTTGAATCTGAATGAGAGATAGAATGGCCACCGTGTCTGGAGCGTATCTAGTCTGTATCGGATTGCTGAAGTCTGAATGAGTAGTAGAATGACCGCCGCGTCTGGGGTGTATCTGTACTGTATCTTGACTTGAAATTCTGAATGAGCAATAGAATGACCGCCGTGTCTGGGGTGTATCTATACTGTATCTGAATCATTATTAATGATGGCATTTTAATCTTATCCTGAAAAAGGGTAAAATGTTAGCTAAAACACAAGGTTATGTTGCATGATATGTATGATGCAATGAAATGTGTTTCATCAATGTTCATGATATATGAATGTAATGGATGTGCATGTAAGCTGAGTAGCTATCTTGCTGAGGAAAATAAATCCTTGATAACTGGAGATAATGAAATTTTTGACTGCTGTCGGGGAAAGTAAATCCTTGACCGGTGCTGAAGATTCAAAAATCTTTGATTGCTGAAGATGAGAAATCCTTGCTGACTGCTTGGAGATTAAAGATCTCGGTTTGTTTGAGAAGGAGAAATCCTGGGACCACTGTTGGAGATTGAAAATCCTCGGCAATTTGTGGGAATTAACAGAGCCTTTGACGACTTCTGCAGGGAATGAGAATCCTTCATGACTTTCCTGGGAAATAGGGAAAACTTTGAAAATCTCTACTGGGGAGTTAAAACCTAGGAGGTTTTTGCTTGGAGAAATGAGACCGAGAATCTTAGATTTGTTGGGAGATAACTCTAAGGGGAGAATGTTTACTCGGCCGGTGAAATTAGAAGCTTTGGGTTGTATGCCAAACTACTGGGGAAATTGGGGGAAGTTGAACAGTTCCCACTGGGGGTTGATAGTTGGAAACTTGACTTCACTGGGGAAGAAGGTTTAGAATATTCTGGCTCCATTGGGAGTCGGTTTTTTTCAGGGTTTTCAGGCTCCATTGGGGATCGGGAGTTTGAACTCTGATGGGAACTTTGAAACTTAACTCAGCTGGGGAATCCAGTTTAGAATGTACTGGCTCTGCTGGGGATCTTGAAGCTTAACTCTGCTGGGGACATGTACTCCGAGGTTTTAGCTTTGTTTAGGATCTAAACAAAGTATTGCAGGGGATTTCTTCTGGAATGGCACAAAGATATCTTCCTACACCTTCAACCTATCAGTAATTATCCTTTTTCAATTTCGTTTTATTTGCAAGCAGTGATTATATTCAAATGCATATGCATATTTAACAAAACATTGGACGTCTTCAAATAAAACATAAGTGTAAAAAGGCAAATAAAGGTAAACAAATTTTTGCACTTTGAAGTATCTTTGTATTAACTTTGGTAAGTATCTTTGTACAAAGGAGACAGACATCCTAGTAAGAGAATGTTGTCGTAAAAATTGATAAAAATTTATAAAAGAGAAGGATGGCTATGTGTAATAATTCCATGGGATTCCCATTCTGCTATAGCCTTCAGAACTCTGAGTATCTTGTCCATTCGCTGCTTCGTTCGCCGATGATTGGATTGATCAGTAATTTAGAGCTTTGTCGGTGAAGAGATTGTTCTTAAAGTGATCCGACGAGACATAGTCATACGCTTTAATTCCCTAACTTTTTCCTGGACCGCCCTTTCGGGTTTTCGATCCACTGGGAAACCCTTTTTTGCCCAAGTCGCCCTTTCGGGTTTTCAACTTTCCGGGTCATTTATGCTTAGTATCTTTTGACTATGTCTGTGTTTGCAGGGTGCAGCAAGTCGTCACCGTCCATGGTGGTCAGAATCATGGACCCACCAGAAAAGATGCTCTTAATCACAAACGGTCCTTCGTAGGTAGGAGTCCACTTGCCTTTGGGATCACTTTGCGGCAAGATGATCCGCTTGATTACAAGATCTCCGACTTGATATACCTGACGCCTGACTTTCTTGTTAAAAGCCTTGATCATCCATTTTTGATACGTCTGACCATGACAAACAACAGTAAGTCGTTTCTCGTCGATCAAGTTAAGTTGATCAAGCCGGGTCTGAATCCAATCGTCTTCACTCAAACCAGCATCCTTCATAATCCTTAAGGAAGGAATCTGAACTTCCATAGGTAAAACAACTTCCATGCCATATACCAAAGAGAAAGGGGTTGCCCCTGTTGAAGTACGTGCCGTGGTACGATATCCATGCAGAGCAAACAGTAACAGCTCATGTTAGTCCTCGTAGGTGATTGTCATCTTTTGAATTATCTTCTTGATATTTTTGTTCGCGGCTTCAACAACACCGTTCATCTTCGGCCGGTAGGGAGATGAATTATGATGATAAATCTTGAACTGTTCACATAGAGCGGTGATCATGGTGTTGTTCAAATTTGTACCGTTATCTGTGATGATCCTGTCGGGGATACCATACCGGCATATGAGGTTCTGCTTGATGAAGCGGGCAACCACATTCTTTGTAACTGAGGCGTAGGAAGCTGCTTCGACCCATTTGGTAAAATAATCAATAGCGACCAAGATGAAGCGATGTCCATTGGATGCCGTAGGCTTGATCTCTCCAATCATGTCAATGTCCCACATTGCGAATGGCCAAGGGGCTGTCAGAACATTGAGAGGAACAGGAGGAATATGTACCTTGTCGGTGTAGACTTGGCATTTGTGGCTGGTACGGGAATGTTGGTGATAATTAGCTTCCATGGTAGACCAGTAGTAGCCTGCCCTTAGAATCTTTTTAGCCATCGTATGTCTGCTCAAGTGGGTGCCAAATGTGCCACTATGTATTTCGGTCATGATCAACTCTGCTTCAACCTTGTCCACACAACGAAGTATAACACAATCATGGCTGCGCTTATAAAGGATGCCATTGCTTAGGAAGAACTTGGCAACAAATCTCCTTAAGAATTTGTTGTCATTGATGAAAGCTCCTTCAGGGTATTCTCGAGTCTGGAGATACCTTTTGATTTCATGAAACCAGGGTTGTTCCACTACTTCTTCGGTATTAATCTCGTGACAGTGTGTAGGTTCGTCCATTCGATCGATGGTAATTTTGGGAGCCTCGTTATCCCAGTTAAGTTTAAACATGGAAGACATTGTAGCCAGAGCATCTGCTAGCTGATTTTCTTCTCACGGGAAATGCTCGAAGGTAATCTGCTCGAAATGAGGCAACAATGTCAAGACACGTTCTTTGTATGGGATAAGATTAGGATGTTTGGTGTCCCACTCTTCTTTTACTTGACTTATAACCAAAGCCGAGTCCCCAAATACGACCAACGATTTGATTTCCAAGTCTATAGCAGCCTTGAGAGCAAAGATGCAAGCTTCACATTCAGCCATGTTGTTGGTACAACTGAAACAAAGTCGGGAAGTGAAGGGTGTATGGAAACCTTCCGGAGAAATGAGTACCGCACCGATACCGTTTCCAAGTGCATTTGAAGCACCATCAAAGTACAGGGTCCATCGGGATCCTTGTTCAGGTCCGTCATACGGCCCGTTACCTTCAATGTTGTCCAATGTCATGATGTCCTCGTCAAGGAAGTCGAATCTCATAGATTGGTAATCTTCAACGGCTTGATGAGCTAGATGGTCAGCTAGTACACTCCCCTTTATAGCTTTTTGGGTAGTATACTGGATATCATACTCAGTCAGGATCATTTTCCATCTAGTGATTCTTCCAGATAAAGCAGGCTTCTCGAAGATATACTTGATCAAATCCATCTTGGAAATCAGCAGAGTGGTATGAGTCAGCATATACTGCCTTAGCCGGCGAGCAGCCCATACCAAAGCGCAACAAGTTTTCTCGAGCAGTGAGTAGCGAGTCTCACAGTCGGTAAACTTTTTGCTAAGGTAATAAATGGCATGCTCTTTTTGCCCAGACTCGTCATGTTGGCCCAGTACGCACCCCATTGAGTTATCCAAAACAGTCAGATACATGATTAGCGGCCTTCCTTCGACGGGTGGCATCAGAATAGGAGGTTCTAGTAAATATTCTTTGATATTATCAAAAGCAACTTGACAATCATTGTTCCATTCAACTACCTGATCTTTCTTCAACAGTTTGAAAATTGGCTCACAGGTAGATGTCAGGTGAGAGATGAACCTCACAATATAGTTTAAGTGTGCCAAGAATCCTCTAACCTCCTTTTCAGTGCGGGGGGTAGGCATTTCTTGTATAGCTTTTACCTTAGCCGGATCAACCTCAATGCCCTTGTTGCTGACAATAAATCCCAAAAGTTTACCAGACCTAACTCCAAAAGTGCACTTGCTCGGGTTCAGTCTGAGCTTAAACTCCTTCAACCAGACAAACAACTTTTGCAAATGATCAAGGTGTTCTTCTTCTGTCTGTGATCGAGCTATCATGTCGTCTACGTAAACTTCGATTTCATGATGTATCATATCATGAAACAAAGCTACCATGGCGCGTTGATAGGTTGCCCCTGCATTCTTCAGTCCGAATGTCATCACTTTGTAGCAGAAGGTACCCCATTACGTGACAAAAGTAGTTTTATCCATGTCCTCGGGGGCCATTTTGATCTGGTTGCATCCCGAGAATCCATCCATGAAGGAAAAAACCTTGTGTTGAGCTGTGTTGTCAACCAAGATGCCAATGTGTGGCAGTGGAAAATCATCCTTAGGGCTAGCCCTGTTTAAGTCCCGATAGTCCACACACATTCGGACTTTGCCGTCCTTCTTAGGCACGGGCACAATGTTAGCAACCCATTGTGGATAGGAAGTAACAGCCAGAAAGCCAGCGTTGAATTGCTTCATTACCTCAGCTTTGATCTTCTCAGACATGTCAGGCCTCATTCGGCGGACCTTTTGCTTAATCGGTGGACAATCTTCTCTTGTAGGGAGACGGTGAACCACGATATCTGTGTCTAACCCTGGCATGTCTTCATAAGACCAGGCGAAGATTTCAACATATTCGTTTAACAAATGCGCTAGACGCTCTTTGACACCTGGTTCCAGGTTGGCACCCACTTTTACTTCTTTCTTGTCTTCCTCTGTCCCCAAGTTGATGGTTTCTAGCAACTCTTAATGAGGCAGAATATCCCTCTCTTATTGTTGCAAAATTCTGGCTAACTCTTCCGGCACTTCACAGTCTTCGTCAACTTTGTACTCAGCATGATTGACCAAGTCTTCAGAGTTATCGAAGGCTAAAACAGAATAGTCACCCATGGAATCCAGAGTGGACGGGTACCTGCGTTTGTGAGTGTGGGTGTGTGTAAGGGATAGCCATCCTTAAACAAAACAAAAATGCAAAAGGAAAGAAATTGAACACAACAGTTTGTAGATGAAAGCGTCCAATGATTCATTAAAACATGGCATATGATAATGAAGAAAATCAAGCCCTTACAAATGGACCTACATGCCCCGGGCAAGGCATGAGGTGAAAATAGTGTACGAATTGTTTTAGTTATTGCAAACCGAAATAAGAAATTGTTCAAAGATAAAATTACTGGTTGATAAAGGTGATGGGAATAAAATCCTTTGCTTCCCAGTTGCTTAGACCCCCTTCGACGGTTGGGAAGATCCAATCTTCAAATTTGTTCTCTTCATCTTCATCTTCAATATCAGTAACTTCATGGTGAGTGATCCTTACCGGTGGCCTTCCAGTCTTAGAGCGACGCATATCTTTTTGTCCTGCAGCTGTAAACCCTAGTCCAAATTTGTACGTCTTATGGGGAAAATCAGGCAATTGCCCCCATACTGTACTCTTCCCTTCTTTGATCACCGCCTCTGCGTCCTTGAGAGATGCCATCCTAGGCACATGCTTGGGAACGATAGGCACCTCAACCATTATCTTCGCAACTGCTACCTCAGGAGAAACTTCCTCAAAATGTTGGAAAGGCATTTCGATGAACTCGCCATCCAACTCCACATAGCAGAAGTAATTGAGATGAATTATCATGTACTCTTCCTCGCCGTGCACTGTTATAATCTTACCCTTAACAGGATATTTCAGCATTTGGTGCAAAGAGGAAGTAACTGCCCCGGCATAATGGATCCACGGTCTTCCTAATAAACACGAATATTACGAATGGATGTCCATCACATAAAAGGTGGAGTTGAAAACTTTTGTGCCTACTTTGATAGGAATATCAACCTCTCCATGAACCATTCTTTTGGACCCATCAAAGGCCCTAACAACGATGTTACTAGGTTTGAGGGTCAATCCTTCGCAGTCCAAACGATCTAAGGCTTTCTTCGGCAGCACATTCAAGGAAGAACCAGTATCAACTAAGACACGGGCGAGGTTGGTTCCCCTGCATTCAACTGAGACGCGTAGCACGTCATTGTGTTTCCTTCCTTTGGGAGTCAAGTCAGCATCGGAAAAGCCAAGGCCATTATCAGCAGTAAGACTGGCCACACACTCCTGAAACTGGTCAGCCGAAGTCTCTTGGGGTACATGTGCCGCCTTCAAAAATTTGATCAGGGCCTTAGCATGGGCCTCAGAACAGAGTAGAAGAGCCAACATTGAAATTTTTGAAGGGGTCTGCCCTAACTGTTCCACGATGTCATAGTCACTTTTTCTGATTATTTTCAAGATTTCATCCATTTCTTTCTGGGTGGTTTCGGGGATAACCACAGCATGAGCCTTCGTCCTGACAAGCTCTTCCAGTATCCCCTTACACTTATTGGTAGTATCAACAAATGGTCTTACTTCAGGAGTATCCAATTCTTCAATTACCGGGTCTTGCACAGATGATCTAACAGGTGCAGAAGCTTTCGAGGGTCCGAAAACTGCTCGGGGGGGAGCAATCTCCAGAGAAAAGATCCGGCCGCTGCAGGTTATCTTGCTTGTACCCACAATGTTCCCTATATTAGGGATTTATTCTTCAACATTCTCTTGGACTGCTTCGATTTGTTTGATACCATGATAGAAGATTTCTCCTCCATAGTTCCATGGTATCGTCTTGCTAGATTGATACGGGACAGGTCCCGGCATGGTGATTTTTAATGGTACAAATTTAGGGTCGGGCGTAATCCTGACAGGCCTTTTGCAAGCCTTGGGAGGATTGTCGGAAATGGTTATGATTGCAATATCGTTGGTTGAAGTAGCAAAAGTAGTAGGAGTAACAGGAGTATCAACAGGGTTTTTTTGGAAGAGTATCTCTTGGGTATCCATCAGGCGTTGGACACCTGATTTCAACATTGGGCAGTCAGCTCGTATATTCAAACAGAAGTAGCAGTCTTTTCCACAACTAGGAAATATCCCGGCTCTCATCAAATTCTCTTTAATCACTAGTAACAGATTCAAAAGGTTAGCAACATCAGTAACATGAAGGTCTTCCATAACGGCATGAACATTATTACCGTGCTTGGGCATTGGGGCCGAAATCACATTTGGCTTTTCGGGCACATCGAATTCTACTTCCTTGGCGTCAATCAGGTATTGGATTTTATTCTTAAGCGTCCAAGAATTATTGGTATCGTGCCCAGCACTGTCAGAGTGGTAAGCACACTTAGCATTGGAGTGGTAGTATGGAGAGGAGGTGTTAGGGTTCTTTGGCGCTTCCTTCAAACTGGCAAGATTCATCTTTAGAAAATGAGGGAGTACTTGCACTGGCGTCATGTTGATTTGGGTGAACTGCCGTTGTGGCCTTTCTACCCGTTGTTGATTAGGTCTTGACGAATTGCCGCGAGGTTGATCATTTGAAGAGTTTTGAATCATCACAGCCCCTATAGTTGGCCGGCGCTCGGTTCTTCCTTGACTTTTCTGAGAATAAACAACAAAAGCTTCCTTTTTAGATGGGAAGGTTTTCTTAACAACGGTGGACGCGGAGGCATCTTTCTGAATCTTACCACTTTTAATGCCGGCCTCGACCCTTTCGCCGGTCAGAATTAGTTCAGTGAATCCTGCAGAAGAACTCCCGATTAAATGATTGAAGAAAGGGCCAGACGGGGTCCCCAGAAACATGTCAACCAACTCTCTATCTGACAACGGTGGCTGCACCCTTCCAGCCAGATCACGCCACTTCTGGGCATACTCTTTAAATCCTTCATTGGAAGCCATACCCATACTCTGTAGTTGAGTACAAGTGGGCGCCAAATCAGCATTGTATTGGTATTGACGGTAAGAAGCAGCAGCTAAGTCTTCCCAATTGTGAACCTCTGATCTCTCGAGTTGATAGAACCAGTCCAACTGTGTGTCTGACAATCTGTCTTGGAAAAAGTGTACCCAAAGGTATTTATCAGATGAGTGGGGTTGGATCTTTCTGACATACGATCTCAGATGCATCTTTGGGCAAGACAGACCGTCATACTTAGAAAATGTTGGTACTTTTAATTTGGGAGGGATGACGATCCCAGCGACCAACCCTAGTTCTTCAAAATCTAAACCAGGTACCCTCTGCAACTCCATGGCTGCCAATCTATCCTCCAGATTCTTATATTTATCATCTGTCGGGGGATATTGCTGTTCAGAGTAGTCTTCGTCTTTTTCTTCTTTCTCCTCTTCAACTTCAGATTTAGACGGTACCGCAACCCCTTTTCCTTTACCAGCCCCTTCATCAAACGTTAAGGGGAACTCGAGAACTTTTCTAGCATTGATTTCAAACCTTCTTCCAAAAGTGGCTACTCCAGGCCTCTTCTTCTTTTTCTCTTTATTCTTCTCCAACAGTGCTTTAAAGTCCTCTTGACCCTTTGCTAAGGTCATGAGGAGTTGCTGGAATTGAGAATTCTGTGCTTGCAGATCCTTAACCTTCTGCTCCAAATCCATCTTGCTGAAATAAACAGAAGAAAGATAAAGAAACCTAGTGTGAAGACTTGTTTATGCATATGATGAATGATATGTTATTCATGTAATGAATTCAAGGATTCAGAAATTCAAATTTGTTGCAAACAAAAAGGAACACACGTCATATTAAGGAGAAATTGTTAGTACATAAGTGCCCCATGGGCAAAATATTACAAAATTCTTAATGTAAAAAGACATTGCGCATCCTCTTTGGTGCGATGTAAGTGTTGAGAGTTTCCTCCTCATGAAGTCGGCAGGTAAGCTCCAAAACCATCTTCTCACTGGCATAGAAGCTGGCTTCAAAAGTATTATGTTCTTCCTTGAGTTGGATCCAACTCTTTTGCATTTCTTCCCATGATGTTGGCATGTAAGGATTTAGGATGGTGTATGGAACCTCTCCTTCCATAACAAGCTCTTTGATCAAGGGGAGAATGTAAGGGTATGGCATCATAAGATTCTGGGCGCGGGTTCGTACCCACTTGAGGTAAGGCTCAAGGGGGATGGAATTCTTGTGCCCCAGTGTCTTACTATCCACCTTGTTGGGCATCCTCCAAGCACTGATGAACCTTTGTCGAAGCCTTTGCGCATCATTGTCGAAGTCAAAAACTAGGTCAGGAATCAGCATGTCATGAGGGCCATCCCTCTGAGCATATCCAAACTGTCTTAGAGCTAAATAAGGGTTATAGGTAATGCCTCCTCTAATGCCGAGTAGTGGGACATTAGGGAATTCCCCACAACAATCAATGATGATGACATTTTCTCTGGACCGAGAACACCAATGTACATCAGAATGTGTGAGGGTCATCAATTGTTGTGACCACCTTAAACCCTGCTCATTCTTCAAAACTGATTGTAGAAGGTATGAAATAAACCACCTTGCTAGGAGAGGAGTACAGCACATGAGAACACCTCTTTTCCTCATTGTTCGTGTGTAAAATAAATGTAGGATGTCCCCAAGCAATGTAGGTACATGATTCCGGGATATGAAAATCTTGATAGCATTCACATCTATAAGTTGATCAGGGTTTGGGAATAGGACCAACCCATAGATAAGGAGTGCCACAATCTCTTCATAGGCTTGTAGATCAAGAGAATTCCAGCAGTCTTGTGCCTTCTCAAACAGAAATTTTGCCAAGAAACCCTTGATACCACTTCTGGTTTCCCAATGCCCCTTGATGTCAGATGGTTTCAAGTGTAATGCTTGAGCAATATCTTCAGGCTTTGGTTCTTTTTCCGTACCGTTGTAGGGTAGTTGATGAAGAATGGGAATTCTCAGGAGTTGAGAAAATTCCTCCATAGTGGGTACTAGCTGGTAATCAGGTAATGTGAAACAGTGGTGTAGGGGGTCAAAGAACTGGAAGAGAACTTTCACCATGTCTTCTTCAATATTGGAGTTGACCAAGTTGAGAAGTCTACCATGTCTTTCACTGAAAAGAGAATTCTCTGGAATCCTGGATGTAAGCTCCTTGAGTTGAGGAGGGATTCTCACAAGGTTGACTTGAATTGTTTTCCTGCGAAGAGATTCCATGACATACAAAACAAGAACAAAGATGAAGATCCAAACCTTTGAAATGGTTAGTGGATGCATATGATGCTTTATGATGTTCATGATGGATGCACAAACACATGTACAAGCAAGTCACACAAAACCCTAGTTTCAGGCTTGCATGAGGTTTCATAGGTAAACACCCTCTTGAGTTTAGTTGGCTCAAACCTGTCCTATAAATAGTAACCGGGTTCTAAGGAGCTCAATATCATTGGATCATTTTCTATGTTCATTGTTTTGGTTTAACCACTAAACTAGCGACCAAAATATTCCAAGAAAACAACCCTCAATGAGTGTAGTATCGAGTATCTACCAACTTCGGACTGCACCAAAGCCGGTCATCTCACTACCCCTAATAAAAGGCCAAGATGGTCAAGTAAGGTTCTAAGAGTTCATTAGTGCTTCATGACATCACTCAGCGGCCCCGTATTCTCTTTGATTGACTCAAAGGCTACCGGTACTCACAAATATGTCGCACTAATATAGCTATTGCTTCAACCATGTCGGTATACCCCGCACAGTTTCCACAACGTATTGCTATTTACCTATGAATGTTTCCCAAATCCGGGTAGAGGATTTCAAGCCCAAACAAGAGAACCAAATGTAAAGCAATCAAAGCAAACAATAATCATGCAAAGGGTGATCTAAGACCTAAGGTTACTCCACTTTTAAAGTGGTCCCCAGCAGAGTCGCCAGTTCTGTGATACGGTGGGAGAACTGACTTGGGATTTTGCGTTTGTGTTCACAAATGTTTCGATTTAGCAAGAGTCGCCATCGACTTTTTATTTTATCCTAAGGAAAGGTCAAAAAGCACATGAAAGACCTTTGAGATGTTTTCTTGGGTTCGGGGAGTAGATTATAGAAAGGGAAGGTATTAGCACCCTTTCTATCCATGGTTATCCAAGGGCTCTTAGTTACTTGCTTAGATCACTTGTTTTGCTTTTCAATTGTTTGAAATGGTGCTCTTCAATTGTTTGAAATGGTGCTTTGTGTGTGGTTTTGAAAGATGTTTTGAAAAGAGGTCATCGTTGTGGCAACCTTTATAATGACTCTTGTTTGAATGTATACAAAGGTGTTTTTGTCTTTTGAAAAGTTTTCAATTTTTGAAAGTAGGGTTTTGAAATTTGTGTAGCGAAGTGTGTTTTGAAGATAGCAAGGATGTTTTTGCAAGTTTTGATCAAGTAACTAAGAGTTGTCTACCCTATTTTACTCAAAGATCTTTCTTATGTTTTTAACCCTTTTAACAGTGTTGTTTCACCATTGTGTTTGATGAACAACCTTGTGTTAGGATGTTTAAATGGGACAGGCGCGGGTCATTGTATAGACCATGATAGCAATAGTGTCAAGTATTTTTGGCAATTTTCTTGAGGGACTTGATCATTTTTGTTTAGGCAACTCAGATAGCGTCATCGAGGGACTATGATCTTTGTTTTGTTCTTGTTTTGCCAAAGTACTTGACATGTATATCATGGCCCATTTTTGAAGGCAACAAGTGGATTGAAACCCTAGGGGTGCAAGTGTGCATTGTGTTTATTTTTCATGCATTTTGTCTTTGATTAGGTCAAACTATTTGTTGATTTAATTTTGCATACAAACCCTTAGTCTAATCATGGCATAATTGAAAGCTTAAATGTGCGAGAATTTAAATTCTACACTACTACAACATGATATAGGGAGGGGGGGTACAAATTTGAATTGGGGATTATTTAGACAAGAAATTAAATAATAAATTATTACAACCAAATTGAATGTGTAAGGCATAACAATTAAATGTACAATATTTAAATAAATACAATAAATAAATATTAAATAAAATGTATTATGCAAAAAAACTTTTTATGTATGTAAAAAGTATTTTTAATTTGAAATGTAAATAAATAAAAAGTCAATTTTAATTATTTTTGTTTTTAGGGCAAAAACCCTAATTTCTCAAGAAATGATGTTATTTATTATTTATGTACAAAAATATATCAATATTTACAAAAAAATGAAATATATTCATAAAAAGTATTTTTTTTTAGTATAAAATGTCAATAAAATAAAATGTATTATTTTTGTGTTTTTATTCTATACTTTTAACAAAATAAAATATATGTATATATATATATATATATATATATATATATATATATATATATATATATATATATATATATATATATATATATATATATATATATATATATATATAATATATATATATATATATATATATATATATATATATATATATATATATATATATATATATATATATATATATATATATATATATATATATATATATATATATATATATATATATATATATATATATATATATATATATATATATATATATATATATATATATATATATATATATATATATATATATATATATATATATATATATATATATATATATATATATATATATATATATATATATATATATATATATATATATATATATATATATATATATATATATATATATATTATATATATATATATATATATATATATATATATATATATATATATATATATATATATTAAATATATTAAATATGTAAAAAATAAAGTAAATTATTTACAAAAATAAAATATATTCAAGAAAATGTTTTCAATATGAATAAAAATAAGAAATGGAATAAAAGTATTATTTTCAATATTTTTAAATTTAAACAAAATACTATATTAGTATATAAAATGTTTTAATACTAGTAAAAATAAAAATAAATGCCAAATAAATGTAAAAAAATATAAAAATATTTTTGGATCATTTTTTATGTTTGAAAATAAAATATAAAAGTCAGAAATGAAATAAAAATGCAAAAATGATAAAAATACAAAGAAATGGGCCAGGGGGTGTGAACTGAAAATGCAAGTGTTAGAAGCAAAAATAACCAGGCCCAGCCCAGAAAATTCATCTTCTTCCTCTGTTCAAACACCAAAACGCGTGTTTCCACACAAACTGCTATCTCCTGATTCTGTGCTTTTTTGACAAAACTCATAACATGAAACTTGTAGAGCATCAAACAACGAATCTAACCATATAAAAAACTTAAGCTAACTCTCAAAGACCAGAGAGAATTTCTCTGGCCCTAATTTCTAACCTAGTTTTTTCAGAAAGTTCATGGATGAAATTCTCCTAGCACGATTAATATAAATGAAAACTAAGCACATGTATGGTTTCAGGGCTATGAATACAACATCTTTCATTCACAAACCTAAGTCTAACTATTCCTAAATAGAGAGATAGAATTCCATAAAATACCTGTTTCAGTTGAGTTCGAGCTAGACAATGTAGCAACTTTCAATGGTGCTTGAGGTTCTTTTGAGCTTGCCTGATGTCCACTGAAGCTTTCCCAATGCTTAGTTTGTTTTGAAGTAGCCTGAATCGTGCTACAAAATTCAACCTGCAAAGCTTCCAAACAAAAATGGCAATGTGTGTTAATGTAGTTACAGTTGGCAATAGAGTTCTTGAATAGTTTAGGTGAGTTGAATGGAAGGTATTGGAACAAGTTTGAGGCAAAACGCACGAGGCAAAGTGGAGATGGAAGTGATTCTGCAGGGCTTGCCCTGTTTTGCAGAAAAATGGAGATTTTGTGTACAAGGAGGTTTGAGGGGTCAAGGGCTCGTGCTTCTTGCTTGCTAGGGTATGAGAAACTTGTTTGCAATGTTTGTGTAAGCTGACTATGGCTGGTTTTTGAGTTGGGAGGATTTGGACAAATTTCTTCTTTGTGAAGCAAGAATGTGTAACTTGGTGTTACAGGCCTGCACCAGTCATGTATTATGCTGCATACAATCTCCTTGATACTTGCAATTTGTGGATTTGATTTTGCTTCAGAGAGATGGCCCCATGCTTCAAAGATCATGGTTTGACATAAAGCATATCTTTTTAAAAATGGCAATGTACCTTTTTCTAATTAAGGATCAGTTTTGTGTGTAATGTCCAAATGGCCAAGATAAAGCATTAGCTCAGTGGATTTGCATTCAATTATGGAGGGTGAATTGTTTTAGAGGCCTGTAATTGTGTACAAAGCTAGCTTGGTCAGATTTGGCAAGTGGTATGAACATGTATTGGCCATGGTTGCAAAGTGAGTTTTTGCCAACTTCAAGCATTCGATTCTCCCTAACAACAAAGGTGTTTGAGGAGTTCTTGGACAATTTGGAAAGCTTGCAACATGTACTATAATCCATATTTGAAATGAAACTTAATACTCCAAGTGGAACCATGTAAAAATTGGCCAAGAAGATGGGTCAAAATCCAGCCTAAACTAGGGCAAAATTTCTCTAAGTTAAAAGTTTTAGGTACCCTTGTTCCAAAAATCATAACTTGAGATCCAATCTTCATTTGAGAAAATTTTGTGAATCAAAGTTGTGGAATTTGTGATGTACTACAACTTTCATATTATAAGTTTTGTTTGAATCCATTTGCATATTGGTGAAAAAATGGGACAAAGTTAGGAAAAAATAAGAAAATTTTATAACTTAGAAAATTTCTAAGTTATGAAAATTTTCCATTTTAAACCCTAATTTGCAATTTTGGGTTTCTTGATGAACAAGTTTCATAATTTGACATGTCTTGATGAAAAATGACCCTTGGAACTTGATTTTGACCAAAAGGTCAAAGTTTGACTTTTTAGTGTACAGTCAAATTTTGATCAGTTAACTGAAAAATTCATTTGTCAATCCTATGCATTTGAGATCTTTTGAACTTGTTGAATGGGTCAAGACAAAGTCATTGAGTCCTTGTGTCCATGTTTGAGCTTGATTTGTCATTGGCTAGGTCAAACAGTCAAAAATTGCCTTTGTGCAGTCAAAACCCTAAAAATGACCATTTTGCCCTTTTGGTGTTTTGATCAAATTTCTTGTGGAATTGTGATCCAAACTTGATAAAATGGTTCATATGAGTTCATAATGTTGATTTGGGTCAAAATTCATGAGGTTTGACTGTCAATTGGCCACAGTTGACTTTTTCCCCAATATAGCTGATTTCTAGGTCAACTGTCCAATTGACTAGGCAAAATTTTGAATCTAGGCTTGAAACTTGGTATGGACAAACTTGTGAGTCCAACATGAAGTATGAAATTCATTTTGGGCATTGTAGGTCAAAACATCCTTGTGCAAACTCAAACCCTAATTTAGGTCAACAGTGCAAGGAGGTGTCTTGAGCAGAGCAAAACCCTAGCTTGATCTTGAGTTCCAAGAGTCTTGTGGTGAGAAATGTTGATGAAATGAGAGGGAAAGTTTTGGGGTACAACACATGTCAAATAGCAGCTAATCGTTTTTCGTCAATCAGGTTCAACTGATCCAATCTCGTTTGAATCCACTCGTCTTCGCCTAGGCCTGCCTCATTCATAATCCTTAGCGAGGGGATCTGAACTTCTACTGGAAAAATAGCTTCCATGCCATAAAATAAGGAAAAGGGAGTTGCCCCAGTTGAGGTTCTAGATAAAGTACAGTAGCCATGTAGAGAAAACAACAACATCTCATGCTAATCCTTATAGGTTACTACCATCTTCTGCATAATCTTCTTGATATTTTTGTTGACCGCTTCGACTGTGTCATTCATTTTTGGTCTATATGGAGAAGAATTGTGATGCTTGATCTTAAACTGAGTGCAAAGCTCAGGGATCATAGCATTATTGAGGTTAGTCCCATTACTGGTGATGATCCTTTCGGGGATACCATAATGGCAAATGAGGTTGTGTTTGATGAATTTGGCTACCACATTCTTGGTGACTAAGGTAAACGAGGCGACTTCGACCCATTTGGTAAAATAGTCGATAGCAACAAGAATGAAGTGATGTCCGTTAGAAGCTGTAGGCTTGATCTCTCCAATAATGTCAATTCCCCACATTGCAAATGGCTACTGAGCGGTCATGACATTCAGAGGGATAGGAGGCACATGGACCTTGTCAGTGTAGATTTGGCATTTGTGACAAGTCCTTGAATGTTGATGGCAATCAGTCTCCATCGTTGACCAATAGTAACCGGCTCTTAAGGTTTTCTTAGCCATCGTATGTCCACTTGAGTGAGTACCGAAGAGACCATCGTGCATTTCTTCCATAATTTCCTATGCCTCCTTCTTGTCCACACATCGGAGTAGATTTGAATCATGGTTGCATTTGTACAATATCCCGTTACTTAGGAAGAATTTGGCTGCAAACCTTCGCAAGAACTTTCTATCATTGATAGATGCCCCCTCTGGATACTCTTGTGCTTCAAGATATCTCATTGCCTCATGGTACCATGGCTTTTCCGCATCAGTGTCAAGCTCATAGCAATGTGCAGGTTCATCGAATCTTTCAATTGTTATCATAGGGGCTTCGTTGTCCCATCTGACTTTGAACATTGAAGACATGGTTGCCAAAGCGTCAGCCAACTGGTTTTCTTCCCTAGGGAAATGCTCGAACTTGATCTCTTCTAAGTAAGGAATTAGGGATAGCACAAGTTCCTTGTAAGGGATAATATTAGGGTATTTAGTGTCCCAATCTCCTTTTACTTGGATGATCACTAGGGAGGAATCTCCAAACACATCCAAATGCTTGATCCTTAAGTCAATGGCAACTTTCAGACCTAAGATGCATGCTTCATACTCAGCCATATTGTTTGTGCAATCGAAACATAGTCTGGAAGTGAAAGGAGTGTGGCAACCTTCAGGAGAGATGATCACAACACCAATTTCGTTACCTAAGGCGTTAGAAGCCCCATCGAATACCATAGTCCATCGGGATCCTGGTTCAGGTCCGTCATATGGTCCAGATTTCGCACAGTCGATTACCAGCATGATGTCCTCATTAGGGAAGTCAAAGTTCATTGACTGATAATCATCCATGGCTTGATGGGCCAAATGATCTGCTAGTACACTTCCTTTGATGGCTTTTTGAGTCGTGTATTGAATGTCGTACTCAGTCAAGATCATTTTCCATCTGGCTATCCGTCCGGAAAGGGCGTGTTTCTCGAAGATGTACTTGATTGGGTCCATCTTAGAAATCAACAGAGTGGTATGCGTCAACATATATTGTCTTAGCCGACGAGCAGCCCATGCCAGAGCGCAACAAGTTTTCTCGAGCAGTAAATATCTGGTTTCATAGTCGGTAAACTTTTAGGTAATAAATAGCATGCTCTTTTCGGCCATACTCGTCATGTTGGCCCAACACACACCCCATAGAGTTCTCTAGTACAGTCAAGTACATGATCAAGGGCCTTCCTTCAACTGGAGGCATGAGAATATGAGGTTCTTGTAAATATTCTTTGATTTTGTCAAAAGAAATCTGGCATTCATCGTTCCATCTGACTACCTGATCTTTCTTCAAGAGTTTGAAGAGTGGCTCACAAGTAGCAGTCAAGTGAGATATGAAATGTGAAATGTAATTGAGATGACCCAAGAATCCTCTGACTTCTTTTTTAGAATGAGGGACTGGAATTTCTTGGATGGCCTTTATCTTGGAAGGATCAACTTCAATGCCTTTATTGCTGATGACGAAACCTAGAAGCTTTCCAGATTGTACTCCAAACGTGCACTTATTAGGGTTTAACCTCAGCTTTTACTTTTTCAGCCTCTCGAATAACTTGTGCAGGTGATCGAGATGTTCTTCTTCGGTTTGTGATCTAGAAATCATATCATCTACATATACCTCTATATCATGATGAATCATGTCATGAAATAAAGCTACCATATCCCTTTAATATGTTGCCCATGCACTCTTTAATCCGAACGACATGACCTTGTAGCAGAAGGTGCCTCATTGCATAATGAAAGTAGTCTTTTCCATATCTTTGGGAGCCATCCTTATTTGATTGTAGCATGAGAAGCCATCCATGAATGAGAAGACTTTATGCTGAGCGGTATTATTAACTAAGACATCAATGTGTGGTAGAGGGAAATCATCCTTGGGGCTTACCCTATTCAGATCCCTATAGTCTACGTACATGTGAACTTTCCCGTCTTTCTTTGGCACTGGCACCACTTTGGCAACCCATTGAGGATAGGATGTCACAGCTAGGAACCCCGCATCAAATTGTTTCATCACCCCGGCTTTGATCTTTTCAGACATATCAGGCCTCATGCGATGAACCTTTTGTTTAACAGGAGGGCAGTCTTCTTTAGTTGGCAGACGATGAACTACGATGTCGGTATCCAACCCAGGCATATCTTCATAAGACCAAGCAAATACTTCCACATAAACATGCAACATCTGAACCAACCTGCTCTTGACACTGCTTTCCAGGTTAGCGTTGATCTTGATTTCCTTCTTATCTGCCTCAGTACCCAGGTTGACAACTTCAACTGACTCCTCGTGCGGTTGAATAACTTTTTCCTCTTGTAATAGAAGTCTGGCTAGTTCTCCCGGTATGTCACAATCTTCCCCGCCTTCGTCTTCGGCTTGGTTGATAGGATATTCAAAGTCATAGTCGGAAATAGTAGAGTTATTGGCAATAGGATTCAGAGTGGATGTGGACCTGCAAGAGTGTGTGTGTGTGTGTGCATGTAAGATACATGGCTATATTTTTTTGAAAAATGTATTTGAAAGAAAGGAAAGATATGAACACAAATATTTGAATGCAAAAGAGTCCAATGTACTGAATGATCATATGATTAGATGAACATAAATAAAACCCTTGACAAATGGACCAAAATGCCCCGGGCCAGGCACATGGCTGAAAAGTCATTTTTAAAATATTACATACAACAAGTTCTTGAATTGAAAGAAAAGCAGAAACAAGTAGATTACTCCTCAACGAAGGAGACTGGTACAAATTCCTTTGTATTCCAATTCTTCAGCTCCGTAGTAGTTGGATACACCCACTCCTCAAATGCAGTCTCTTCTTCAGAATTACCCACGGTGTTGACTCCATGGCTTCCAATTTGGAGAGGTGGCTTTCCAGCACGAGCACGCCTCATTTCCTTATGATCTTTGACGGTGAATCCCAAACCAAACTTGTCTGCTTTAAATGGGATATCGAGGAGTTTCCCCCAAGTATCACAGTTTCCTTCTTCTATTGCTGCACGAGCATCCTTGACTGAAACCATCTTTGGTGTGGCCTTAACAGCTTTAGACTCATAAGAAAAACATTTAGTAGCAGCAATCATTGGTGGTACAACCTCGAAGGCTTGACATGGGGTTTCAATGAATTCTCCGTCCATCTCCACATACTTGAAAGAGTTAAGGTGGCTCACCATAAACTCTTCTTCCCCACAGACGGTGACTATTTTGCCCTTGACTGGATATTTGAGATTCTGATGGAGGGTTGAGGTAACTGCCCCAGATTTATGAATCCACGGGCGACCTAACAGACAAGAATAGGCAGGGCGAATATCCATAATATAGAAGGTGGAGTTGAAGATTTGGGAACCCACTTTGATTGGAAGATCTACCTCCCCATGAACAGTCCTCTTTGATCCGTCAAACGCCTTTACGATGATATCACTTGGCTTCAAGATTAAATCTTCACAGTCAAGACGGTCTAACGCCCCCTTGGGTAATAAATTCAGAGAAGAACTAGTGTCGACTAGAACATGTGCTAAGGTAGTCCCTTTGCACTCGATAGAAACATGTAAAGCTTTATTGTGATTATTCCCGAGAGGTGTTAAGTCAGCATCTGAAAACCCCAAGCCATTATCAGCTGTCAGGCTAGCCCCAAAATTTTCCCTCCCATATTCTTCAAGATTTGGCAAGAGCATGGTTCAAAATCTCTCAAGGGTTGCACAGTCCAATGGCCTCCTAACACATTCAAAATTAGGGTTTTGGTTCTGGCAAAGAAATTGAAGTTTCCAAGGGTCCAATCAAGTCGCACATGCCTATATACATTGTCAAGCATCCATATGTCAAGTCTCAAGACTCACAGCATCCAATTGCACAGTCAAAAACCCTAAATGCTTCACAGTCAACTGCAGGGGCAAAATGGTCATTTGACAGTCAAAAGTCAAAAATTTTGGTCAACATCTCATTTTAAAGCCACAAACATCATTTGATCAATTCTTGATCATGATTCTCAAAGCATGGCTCAAAAAGTCTCAAGATGCAAAAGTTTCTATTTTTGGACAGTTGAAAAAGTCAACTGCAAATTGACCAATGCATAACTTCCACATGGTTTATCAGAAAAATTCCATCCAAAGCTCATTTTGAAGAGAATGGCATTTCCTACAACTCATCTTCACACTTCAAGTCCAAGAAATGCTCTCACAAAAAGTTATCAATTTCAACATTATAGGTCATTTTCAAAAGTCAACAAAAAGGCACTTTAAGTCAAAGACCATAACTTGAAATTGGTAAATCAAAATGACATGGGACCAAAGACATTGGTTAGAGGACTTCAAGACCTTTCCAAAATGTCCAAAAACATGATCAAAGCTTAAAAAATGAGCAAGATATGCCTTGTAGAAGTTGGGAAATGTTTGGAGATTTTGAAAAGTCAACTTTGCACAAAAGACTTCAAAAATTCTAATGGGCCACAAATTCTTCCATGAATCATTACCCAAAGGCCATGCACGACCCATTAAGCTCAAAGGGAGTTATTTTCTTATTTTTGATTAATTATTTGAATTTTTATTATCATTAATTCATTTAATTAAATTTAAATATGAGAAAAATACTAAATCATGATTTTTAAATCTTTTTATGCAGCAAATGTCTTCCACACATGTAAGAGATTTCGTGCATCAATCAAAAGGGACAAAATCATCTAAAATTGGCATGATTGGCATGGAAAAAGATTGGAAAAGATATGAACAAAGTCAAAGATTGAAAACATGAATGCATAGACTTTGGGCTTGGTTTTTATAACCTAATTCACTCAAATACATATACACAACATGACCTAATCCTAACACACACGAAATATTGCTCAGAGGCTGCATAACAAGGTTGCACTTTTCACCAAAATTTTGAAAACTGAAAACCTAATTACAAAGCGTTTCAAAGCTCCAAAAGGATTTCAAAACGTTGCTAAGACATCCAGGAAGCATTTGCAATCAAAACCAAGTATCCAGACCTCCAGAAGTGGTAGAACGACATCACACTTTTCTTGAAATTGTCCATTATCGTTTTGTAATTTACATGCATTTTTCATATGTTTTAAATGTTGATTTACACTAATATGAACGTTCTGAAGCTAATGGTACCCTTGAATTGAACTAATACTGCCTGTACAAGAATTCACCATGAACGTATTTTAGGGTTTCAGGAGCTTTGAATTAGGGGTTCCTTCATATGGCAAAATTGGACCCTCAAACTGATACCATTGAAATCGTGACATCCAGACAAAGCTAACTCACACCCCGCGCCTTTTTTATATTCATCTATGCTCTAATCGCTATTTTTTCAGGTTGAGTTTAGTGGGGGTTTAAAACCCCCGCTATTTGCTTTTATTTACAGGAAAAAAGGAAGAAGACGCTGAGTTGTTTGAACGTGGTTGGATGGTTTGAATGATTGGCGCGTTTTTTGATTGTTCAGCATAATATTACTTTTTCTATTATATTATTCATGTTCCACTATGTTAACAAAGAAACGCGCTAGTCTGGATGGTGGATGAGGTGGCTTGCAGGTACTGGGACCTGGGTTCGATTCCCAGGTCCCCCTCTTATATTTCATATTTTTCTCCATAACATGTTTGCACGCAGCGCTTCATCCAAGGTTCACCATACGCCTCCACCTGCTGGCTTGCCACATATGCATGATGATCCATCTGAAGGCCATGAATGGAGGTCCACCATGTACCTCAGTCAACGCTCATGCACATGCGCTGAAAAGTCAAACGGGCTTCTTGCATTCTTGGGCCAGAATTACTCCAATAAAACCTCCAAATTGGGTCAGACACCCCCATTGTTTGTATTCTTTTTTAATCTCCTTTTCTTTTCTTTTAATTATTTTAATTGTTTTCTTTTAATTCACAAAATATAATTTTCATAATAAAAATCAGACATCAAAATATGTTAATTAATTTACTTATTAAATATTTTTTGTAAATAAATTTTAATAATCAATTTAGTTTAATTTAGGTTTTAAAATTTAAATCTTTTTTTCAACAAATTACAATATGTAGAAATTAGGGTTTTTAGCATTTTTATCCTTTTTCTTAATAAATATTTTTTCTCATTATCCTTATTATTAATTACTAATCTATTTTGTAAATACCCATATAATTAATTAATTAGCATAAATTAGGTTAAACTTGAATACTTTTCATAAATAATTAAAAACAATTTAGAACTAGGGTTTCATTTAACTTCTAATTTTAATTAATTTTCTTTATTCTCATTAAACACCAAAAATACAAAAACCTAAAAAACATTTCCTTTCTTTAATTTAATAATTAATTGGCTTTTTTTTTAATTTCAATTTAATTCCAAAAAAGGGTCCAACGCCCTCGAACGTTCCATTTTTTATTCTTTTCGCGCATTTATTCTTATTTTCCTTTTTAATATTATGTAATTGCTGAAGCCATGTAATAGTAATTAGGAATTTATTTATTTTCTGCATTTTTATTAAAAACGGGTCTTTGTTAATTTGGCGATGTATAGACCCGCGCCCTGTAATAGCGTAGGACTTTACTTTCCGCATTTAAATTTCCGCACTCTTAACTGCTAAACGTTGCATGAAAGAATGAATGACTAATTAAAAACAAGCGTAGATCACCGTGATGCATGTACAAGATAAAATATAACATGAAAACAACACACAAATTCACACACCACTCTTAGGGTACGCCTCACTGTTGCCTTGCCCTCGAAACGTGGTCGTCGAGTATAGGACGTTTTAGTAAGTCCTTATGTCCATGATCTATGGCATAGGGGTAGCTTCTAAGGTGTCCTACTATTGCTCTGGTGACCACACTGTCCCTAACAATCGAATTGACCCGAACACCTCCAACGGTGGTGCTACCTACCCCTCAATGGTGGGATGGCACTGCCTTAAGGACATTTACACAGCCTAATTCCTTAGGGTAGGTGGATGACTCGTAGATACTTGCTCTATTCAAAAACAAATCAAAAACTCTTTTCACACCGACACTTTCA
Source organism: Vicia faba (assembly GCA_948472305.1). Lineage (NCBI taxonomy): Eukaryota > Viridiplantae > Streptophyta > Magnoliopsida > Fabales > Fabaceae > Vicia > Vicia faba. The sequence goes on along the minus strand of OX451738.1, from coordinate 1,422,109,148 downwards.
AAAAAGCTTTCAAAACAATTTTTCAAACACTCTTGAGGACTGATACAAGAGTCGATCTGAAATCTTTAAACGAAACTTTTTCAAACCCACTCACAATTGAAAAGAAAACACTTTTGAAAAACACAAATGAGCAAGTATCTAAGAGCCCATGGATAACCATGGATAGAAAGGGTGCTAACACCTTCCCTTTCTATAAATCTACCTCCCGAACCGAGAAACTATCTCATAAGGAATTTTGCTGTGCTTTTGTCCTGTCCATGTTGGAGAAAATAAAAGACGGTGGCGACTCTTGCTTACCGTGACATTTCGCGAACCAGCGTTAAACAGTCAGTTCTAAATCCACCGATCACACATTTGTTAATCAAACTCTTGGTAAATGGAGTCTTTTCAAACAGAATTTCGTGGCTATCCATCAGGCGTTGTATGCCTTTCTTCAGCCTTTCACAACCATTGTATTGTCTCGTACAACATACAGAGTCTTTTTCACAGCTAGAGAAAATCCCAGCTTTTAACAGATTGTTCTTGGTTATATTCAGCAGAGTAGTCAAATCTTCAACAGAGGTAACAAAAATTGTATCTTCGACAGCATTAACACCTTTGTCATGCTTCGGCATTGGAGCGGTAAATTACATTCGGCATAGGACGAGGATCAAATTCAATAGTTTTTTTATCAATTAAATCCTGGATTGTGTTCTTCAAGGCACAACACTGGTCAGTCTCGTGCCCGGGGCTGTTTGAATGGTAAGCACACTTGGCGTTCATATTATATTTTGGTGACGAGGTGTCTGGGTTGGCGGGAGGATCGCGCAATGTCAATAAATTATCCTTGATAAAATGTTGAAGGGCTTGAGATAGTGACATTCCTAACCTTGTAAACTGTCTTCTTGGAGTTTCAAAACATTGATGATTTGCAGATGGTCTTGGAGTAGGAGTTGGATTGGAGATTTGGACAGCATTGACAGACGGACGATCATCCTTCTTGATATGGGCCCTTGCCCCATACACAACATTAATTTATTTCTTCGTTGCAAAAGGTTTTTTGATAGGATTGGGAGTGGAGGTAGATGCCACAGATATCTTCCCACTTTTGATGCCACTCTCAATTCTTTCACCGGTTAGGATTAATTCGGTGAAACCAAAAGAAGAGCAACCTACCAACAAATTAAAGAAAGGACCTGATAAGGTGCCCATGAACATGTCGATGTGTTCCCTATCAGTCAAGGGAGGTTGGACCCTACTAGCAAGGTCTCTCCACCTTTGTGAATATTCCTTAAATCCTTCACTCTTTCCCATAGTCATACCTTGCAATTAAACCCTCGTTGGCGCCAAGTCGGCGTTGTATTGATACTGGTGATAAAAGGCAGTAGCTAGATCCTCCCAGTTTCGGACATTGGTTCCCTCCAATTGGTAGAACCATTCAAGCTGAGTCCCTAACAGGATGTCTTGAAAGAAGTGAATCCACAAGTTTCTATCAGCGGTGTGGGGCTGGATCTTTCTTACATAGGAATGGAGATAAAGCTTTGGTCAAGACACCCCATAATACTTTGTGAAAATTGGAGCCTTAAATTTCTGCGAGATGACCACTCCCGACACCAATCCCAGTTCTTCGAAGTCCAACCCAGGTATTCTCTAGACTTCCATGGTGCTCAGCCAATCCTCTAACTGCTTGTATCTATCCTCAATGGGAGAATATTGCTCATCATTGTAGTCTGTATCATTGTTAGAAACCTCAGGACTAGGATTCTCATCCCTTGCTTATCTTTCTTAGTTTTATCCTTCTTTAGATGAGGAGGTCAAATCGACTGGTTACTTCAGGTTGAGGGCCTTCAGGTCCTCTTGCCCTTTCGCCAGACTTATGAACATTTATTGAAATTGGGAATTTTATGCCTGAAGATCTTTGATGCTTTGTTCAAAAGACATCTTTGCTGAAATAAACAGTGAAGATGATGAGAAACCTGTAATGGTACCTGTTTATGTAATGCTATGGATGGGATGCGTATGCAATGATTTTAAGGACTTTGGGAATTTTAAACTTTGCAAACCAAAATGAAACAAATATTTTATTAGTAGAATTCAAGGTATAATTGCCTCTTAGGCGTTACAATAAAAATTCTAAAAACTAAAAAAAATCAAGTTTCCCATGGATGCTTCCTCTTCGTGCTGAGATATACATTAAGGCTTCTTTCCTTATGAAGTCGCTTTGTGAGCTCTAAAATCTTCTTCTCATAGGCATATAACTGGTCCCTATAAGTATCCCGCTCCTTCTTCAATTGGATCCAAGACCTCTGTAGTTCTTCAAGATCAGTGGGCATATCAGGAGGAAGAACAGTGTAGGGAATATCCACTTTAGTAGCGGGCTCCACAATCACTGGTAAGATGGATATGTAGGGAATTCTAAGTTTCTTAGTGCGAGCTCGTACCCATTGGAGATAAGGTTCCATAGGAATGGAATTCTTCAGCCCCAAAGTCTTGGCGTCAGATCTGTTTATCATGCCCCAAGCTCGTATGAACCTCTGGCGATACCCTTGAACATACCCCTCATAGTTAAACATAACTCCTTGGATAAGTAACTCATAAGGACCATCCTTTCGAGCATAACCAAATTGTCGCAGAGCCAAACAAGGATTGTAAGTTATGCCTCCCCTAATACCGAGTAGTGGGACGTTAGGGAACTCCCTGCAATGGTCAATAATAGAAACATCTCCCATAAATCGGGAATACCAGAGAATATCCACGTGAGAAAGTGACATTATCCTTTGTGACCAACCCAAACCTTCTTCATTCTTCACCACTGACTTAGGGAGGTGAGAAATAAACCACCTTGACAGTAATGGCATGCAGCACATAAGGACCCCTCTTCTCTTCATGGTACGAGTATGGAGAGCGTGCAAGATATCTCTGAGCAAGGTAGGCACAGGGTTGCGAGAGAGGAAAATCTTGATATCATTCACATCTATGAGTAAGTCCGGATTAGGGAAAAGCACTAACCCATAGATTAGAAGGGCCAAGACCTCCTCAAAGGCCTGGAAATCCAAATCATCCTAAAACAGTTGGGCCCTATCTATTAGGAACTTGGCTAGAAAGCCCTTGAATCCGCTTCTCGTTTCCCAATTGGATATCACGTCTTCCCGTTTTAGATGCAAAGATGAGGAAATGACTTATGGCTTCGAAATTTCTTCTAAACCTGTGAAAGGCACCTGGTCATGAATGGATATACTCAATAACTGAGAGAATTCTTCCATGGTAGGAACCAACTGATAGTCTGGAAAGGTGAAGCAGTGGTACTCGGGATCAAAGAACTGAAAGAGTACACCCATCATATTTTCATCAAAGCTTGAAGTAACTAGGTTGAGAAGTCGACCACGTCTCTTGGTGAACGCAGAAGTTTCAGGAACCCTCGATACTAGTTCTTTGAGTTGAGGAGGTGTTCTCACAAAGCTGATTCAGATAGTATTTCTACGAGCGGAAGCCATGACCTACAAAATAGAACAAAGATAAAATCCTTCGGTCCTTGAAATGGTCAGTGTAATAAGAATGCATGCGATGTTATGGTGCATGATGTTATGTTCAAACAGAATAAATCACACACAAGCCAAGCACACAATAGACCTAAGGTTCAAAGGCTTGCATGAGGTTAAAGGTAAGTACCCTCTTGAAGTTTAGTTGGTTTCAAACCTGTCTTAGAAAAGTAATCGGGTTCTAAGGATTCTCGATATCACAGATCATCCTCTACCGGGCATTGTTTTAGCTCAGGAAATCTTTTCTTGCGGCCGAAATATCCCGAAAGTCTGATCTCAACGAGTGTAGTATCGAGTATCAACCAATCCTCAGATTTATACCGAGGCCGGCTATCTCACTACTTTCTAATGGTCAAGTTTTTTCAACTATGGTTCTAAGGTCCGTTAGTGCTTCACGACACCACACGGCAGCCCCGTATTCTCTTCGTTTCCACACGAAGGATACCGGTACCAACCAAAATGTCACACAAACACAACCATCAGTTGAACCATATCGGTCTACACCGTACAGTCTCCACGATATTTTTCTGTTTACCTAATAAGTGTCCCCAGATCCGGGTTTAGGATTTTTAACAATACCCAAACAGAAAACCCTTAAATGTAAAGCAAACAAATCAAACAAAGAAAATCAAGTAAAGGTGATCTAACCCTAAGGTAACCCCACTTTCATCAATATTCCCCAGCAGAGTCGCCAATTATGTGATACGGTGGGAGAACTGACTTGGGTGTTTTGCATTTGATCGCAAATGTTGCGGATAGCAAGAGTCGCCACCGACTTTTCTTTTATCTAATAAGGAAAGGTGAAATAGCACAAGAAAGACCTTTAGAGATGTTTTCTTGAGTTCGGGGGGTAGATTATGAAAAGGGAAGGTATTAGCACCCTTTTCATCCATGGTTTTCCATGGGCTCTTAGTTACTTGCTAGATCACTTGCTTTTATTTTGAAATGTGCTTTGTGATGTGGGTTTTGAAGGTATTTTGTAAAGATGTCATTGTTTAGGAAAAGTTTGTAATGATTCTCGTTCGTAAGAATGTACACAAAGTGTTGATATTTTTGAAAATGTTTTCAAATGAGTGTATTGGTGTATAAAATGTTTTTGTTGTGAGCAAGCGAGCAACTAGGAGCGAATCTACCTACTAAAAAGGTCTTAGATGTTATCTTACCATTGATTTGGTGAGAATCCCCATCGTTGGATGTGAAGGAACGGGCGTGGATCATCGTATAGTCATAGAAGGAAACCTATGGATGTTTTAGCAATGTTGTTTAGGGACTAGATCGTTTACCGAAGGCAACATCAAGGGTCATCGAGGGACTACGGCCTTTTATCGAGGGTCTTTGCTAAAACGCCCATGCTCGAGGGACATGACTATTTTTCTGATAGGCAACAAGTGAGACTACCTTAAGGCGTGCATATGTGCAAAGTGTGTTTGATTGCATGCATTTTGTCTTGATTAGGGTTCTCTATTTGTTGATTTCATGTCTTGCCACACATACCCTAATTACTAGCAATATATGAAAGCAATAAAAAGTGCGGAAAGTAAATATCCTAAGCTATTACAATCATTAGGGGGATGGGGTGTACAGATTTAGAAATGGGGATTGCAAATAAAATTAAATCCTTAGTTACTATTACAACCATATTGAATGGATAAGACTGTACAAGAAACGTAAAAATGAACTTTGTTTTGTTTAAGAACAGAGATAAGTTTTGTTTAAGAAAATATTTTTGATCTTTTTGTTTTAAGAAGTAAGATAAAGCATGTAAAAAATGAAGAATGTTTTTTGGTGTTTTTGATTAATATAATAAGAAGTGATAGCAAAAATAGTGAGGAAAAAGAAAATAGAATCAGCGTATTGCTGACTAAATGAGATCAGAAGTTCTGAATTTGGCGTGCTGCAAAACAGAGATCACAATAGTAGAAATAAGTAAGGTCAGAAGTTCTGGGTCCGCTGGGAACAAATAAGATTTTAGAAGTTCTGATACCACTGGTAGAACTTAGTCTCCCTCTCCATGCTAGTCAGAACATCTGCACCTTGGTCATTTCTTAACAAAACAGAAGATGCGCATATAACAATTATGGCAGGTTTCATAATGTTTCAGAAACAAGAGATATCAGAACTATAAATCATAAGCAAATCATGAATTTGCTAATCCTAATTCTGAGTTCTAATTTCTTCAAGAAGTTCTGAACTGAAATTTTCTCTACTTAGGCAGGCAAATATATGAAACCTCAAAATGTGTACATCATCAGAATCAGGATGTCTACATTGTATTTTTGAACAAATTTTCCTAACAATGCCTAAGTAATATGATGAGAGTCAGCAGAAGCTTACCTTGCAGCTGGAAAATGTTCTGTGAGCTAGAGTCTGGCTCTGACCGCTTGTGATGTTCTGAACAGCTTCCTCTCGTGTTCAGTAGGCTGGAAACTTTCAACTTGGGTAGTGAGTGATTAGGAAATTCTGGAACAGCCAAGGAGCAAAGTGTTGACTTCTTTGAGGTGGATATTGATGGTTAGTGTGTTTCAATTTGACTATAGTAGTTAGGATGGATTTTAAATGTATATAAAAAACTGTATGGGTGGTTTTGGTTGAGAAACACTTGAGGAAAAATGGAATTTGAATGCAAGAATCAAAAGCTAACAGGTTTTATATTTTGTGTTTGTAGTTTTTAGACTCTTGGAATTTTAGCAGGGGTTCAGGGCTTTTCTTTCTCAAATTTCTGACCCTTTTACAGTTTCCAATAAAGTCTAATTTATAGGCAAAGGTTTAGTAGTTTGGAGAGGTCAAGTGGCACCAACATCATATGCTAGGCGCTGACTTGTTCTTAAATTCAGTTCAAATAAGTATGGTGGTTCAGTTTGGCAGCGCCTAAGCTGGGCTTATAAGCAGGAATTAAGGAAAGGTAACCTCAAAAGCAAAAGCAACGCATGGGCCCAGCACATTCTTGTACAAAAGTTTGCTTTTCCAAGACAGTAAATGTACACGTGGGGGAAATCATTTGGATAAAGACTCAAAAGTGGTTGTGAGCATTTAATGATGATGAGACTTATCAAACCATAAACCCTGCAATGTGAGATTCTGCATCATTGCTTAATTCTGGATCAGAAGTTCAGCTTCAGCGTAACTTAGAATAGACATCCAAGTTGTGATCTTTGTATCTCCTTGCTCCAACATGTTCTGAAGGAGTTCTCAGACCTTCTAGGAAGCTTGCAACACGCTTTGTAACATTCTTTGAATAACCCTTGCAAACTCTGACTGAACCTTTGTGAAAATTGTCCCAGAAGTTCTGACCAAAATCTGTTTTGAAAGTGTCCAGAATTTGCTGAGTGCCTTAGTTTCATGGACGTGTCTTTGAGGAGTTATAACTTGAAATCCCAGAATTTCTAGGAGAAGTTTGGTTCTGCAATATTTTAGATCTCATTGAAATCTATAACTATTGTATCAGAAGTTCTTCCAGAATCAGCTTGCATCATGGTGAAAATCTGTCCAGAAGTTCTGAGCTTGTCATATTTCTTAAACACTTAGAAAAATTCTAAGTATTTAGAATTTGACTTTTTCAAAGTAGTTTTGACTTTTGAAATTCTTGATGAAACATGTCTTGATGAAATATTATTCTTGAAACTTGATTTTGATCGAAAGTCAAAGTATGACTTTTCAATGCGCAAATGACCATTTTACCCTCGTGAATGACTTTCTTGGAAAATTTGTAAATCCAGGCTTGAAATTAGAGGGGAGCAAAACTGAGGATTCAGGGTGATCCTTTGAGAAATAAGAGGGAAAATTTTGGGGTGCAACACTATACAATTTGTCTAAGAAGATAAATAGCAAAAGAAGATAAAAATGTTGGAAAATGTTTGTTTATATGTACAAAGAAGTTAAGTTCATGTTTTTAATGTGATTTTTGGCTGAGAAAAAGTCCTAAAAAGGAATCAACCTATCATGTAATGTTTACTCAAGTATTAAAATGTCTTGTGAGAATCAAGGTTCATCATGGTGAATTAAGCTTTGTGAAGAAGGTTGAAAAATTAATCAAAAGATCAAACAAAACCCCTAAAAACCCTAAAAAAAAGGTAATGGTTTTGATTTAATTGAACAATAATGAAGTAAAAAATATTTTTGTGATATATTTTAATATTCATAAATTTGAGGTGATAAATTAATAGTGTGCAAAAAATCAGCTTGAAATGATTAAATCTGGATGCAAAAAGAGTTAATTGAAAATGATGAAAACAAATGATAAAAAAAGAAGTTAAAAGAAAAGAAAAGCAAAAGTTGCATGGGGTGGGTGTTGAACCCACGCCCCCTTAGGATCCAGGGCGCGCTCTTTACCACCTGGCCAAGCGCTTGCTTGTGTCTTAGATACAGGCATCACACAAAATATAATAAACCTGCATGTTAGTTTGAAAAATAACAAATAAATGCAAAAAGGGGGTTCACTATGGTTCAAACCCTCGCCCTTAAGGTAAGAAGTGACTTTGTATGTGCGCGCTTGCCTCTGGGGTCCACTCTTGGGAAATCTTGAGCAAATTGAAGATCTCAATGGACATGTATTGAGTAAAATGAGAGGGCAAATTTTGGGGTACAACAGCTGCCCCTGTTCAATCTTTTTAAACCTGAGGATGTAGATTGGCTCGTCTGCCTTTTGTGATCTGAAGGTGGAAGATGATTGAACACTAGAGTGCCCAGAAATTTGCACTCGCATGAATTGGCACTCGACTTGTGACATCGGGAATGGGCTTACAAATGCCATTTGGAGGTTGATGATATAAGATTGCCGGAGATGGGATTAAATATGCCATCCTGGATGCGACAGAGAATCGTCGGAGATGGGCTTAAAGATGCCATCTAGAGAATGTGGATTTCCTGAGATATTCCTTTGACGAGAGTCCCTGTTGCTGTTGTTGAAGAGGAATATGCTGAGGAATTTTGGTATCTGTCTTGGGAGATATAGAATTTTAGGAGCTTCAGTTGTCCATTACTCTACTGGGGAGATGAGAAACCAATCGTGTTTGATTAGGTCCCGGTCTTACAGTGTTGTGGACTGTTGTCTGGAGATAAGAGAGAAGGAACCTGTATAGTAAGGTTATGAGAAGGAACCTGGATATTAGGGTTACTTCGATATGAAAAGCCTGGATAGTAGGGCTGTGAGAAGGAAGCTGGGTAGTAGGGTTACTTCGATATGAAAAGCCTGGATAGTAGGGCTGTGAGAAGGAACCTGGGTAGTAGGGTTACTTCGATATGAAAAGCCTGGATAGTAGGGCTGTGAGAAGGAACTTGGGTAGTAGGGTTACTTCGATATGAAAAGCCTGAATAGTAGGGCTGTGAGAAGGAACCTGGGTAGTAGGGTTACTTCGATATGAAAAGCCTGGATAGTAGGGCTGTGAGAAGGAACCGGGGTAGTAGGGTTACTTTGAAATGAAAAGCCTGGATAGTAGGGTTGTGAGAAGGAACCTGGGTAGTAGGGTTACTTCGATATGAAAAGCCTGGATAGTAGGGCTGTGAGAAGGAACTTGGGTAGTAGGGTTACTTCGATATGAAAAGCCTGAATAGTAGGGCTGTGAGAAGGAACCTGGGTAGTAGGGTTACTTCGATATGAAAAGCCTGGATAGTAGGGCTGTGAGAAGGAACCGGGGTAGTAGGGTTACTTTGAAATGAAAAGCCTGGATAGTAGGGTTGTGAGAAGGAACCTGGGTAGTAGGGTTACTTCGATATGAAAAGCCTGGATAGTAGGACTGTGAGAAGGAACCTGGGTAGTAGGCTTACTTCGTGATAAGTTCGTGTAAAACCTGGGTAAGGTTACTTTGAGATAAGTTTGTGTAAAACTTTAGAATGAACCGGGGTAAGGTTATAAGTTTGTGTAAAACTTCAGGATGAACCGGGGTAAGGTTATAAGTTTGTGTAAAACTTCAGAATGAACCGGGGTAAGGTTACTTTGTGCTAAGTCCGTGTAAAACCTGGGTACGGTTACTTTGAGATAAGTTTGTGTAAAACTTCAGAATGAACCGGGGTAAGGTTATAAGTTTGTGTAAAACTTCAGGATGAACCGGGGTAAGGTTATAAGTTTGTGTAAAACTTCAGGATGAAACGGGGTAAGGTTACTTTGTGTTAAGTCCGTGTAAAACCTCAGGAGGAACCGGGGTAAGGTTACTTTGATCTGATAATGTAGATTAGTTGATCCGTTTGATTTCGAGAACCGATTTTCCATTAGTTGTTTGTAGATGTGATTTGTATAACTGTTGGATTCATTGAAGCTAATTGTCTTTTCCTAAAAAATATCAGGGTTAGTTATATGCGATGCATGAAATGTAGGGCGAGATGATCTTCTCAAAATAAATGAGATTATGATGTATATGATATGTATGCGTATGTCATGATGTATGTTCATGAAATGCTATCGGGGTATGCTCGTGTCTGGGAAAATAAATCTCCAACGATTGCTGTAGATTTGCGAATATTCTACCGGGAAGAGATGCTGGAGAATAACTCTGCGGGGACCAGACTTTGGGGGAAGAGATACTTTGTTGGTCGACCTGCTGATCTAGAGGAATAAACTCAGATGGGGATGAAATTCTGTTGCTGGAAGTGATGAGCTCTGTTGGAGATTGAGCTTCTGCATCTGTAGAAATGAACTCCGCTTGGGGATGAAATTTATTGACTCGCCCGCGATTATGAACCTCGGCTGGGGATAGTTACGTCATGTTTTTGGAAATCTGACATTAATTCCTTTGGATACTTTTACTCTGTGGGGAATGCGTATACCAATAATTGAGTTCCCAAGCATGACCCTATCCTGATATCCACTGGGCAGAGGAACCGTCGGGTTTGGCACTTCTTATTTTTCCTGTTTCTGGAATTACGAGTAATTGTCTTTTGTCTCTTATGTAAATATTTATGAGCAGCAATCATTTTCAAATGCATATATCAAAAATAAATCATTGGACGTTCTTGCAAAACAAAACAGAAAAATAAAAAGAAACAAATTGAAGTTTTGTAAAAATGACATGTATTGATTTTGAAATTGGCCTGTAATAGGCATTTTGTAGAAAGAGGGTGACGTCCTAGTAAGAGAACGCCGCTGGAATATAGAAATTATACAATTCGTGTAAAAGAGAGAAAAACATCTATGTGAAACAAACCCATTGGGTTCCAACTCTGTTATTGCCTTTATATCTTCAAGCGTCTCATCACTTTGCTACTTGGATGAAGGTTGATCAGATTGATTGGCGCTGTCCGAGCTTGATAGTCGATACCGAAGTCTGGTCGCAAGATGATCCAATGAGACATTTTGATACGCTTCAATCCCTAACTTTTGCATGGATTTCCCTTTAGGGTTTTCAATCCACCGGGATACCCTTTTTTGCCCAAGCCGCCCTTTCGGGTTTTCGACTTGCCGGGTGTACATATTTTTTTAAATTTCATCCCTAACTTTTGCCCGAACCCTTTTGGCTCGCCGAGAAGCCCTTATTTTTGCCTAGGCCATTCGACCTAGAGGGTCTTTGATTATGCGTAGTATCTTTTCACTATGTCTGCATTGACAGGGTGAGGGAGGTCGTCATCGTCTGTTGTACCCCAAAATTTGTCCTCCCTTTTTTACAAGAAATCACAACCCCATGGTTTTCTCTGATTTTCGAGATTGGCTCAAGAATCAGCCAAACAGACTTTTTCTTTATCAGTCAGTCCAAAATTAGAGTTCCCATTGATTTTGAATAAGTCAAACAGATTATTAGGGTTTCTTTTGATTTTGTTGAGTTTGGCTCAGGAATTGATCAAGCAGACTTTTCTTTGACGGCAAATCTGGAATTAGGGTTTCTCACTAGTATTTCTCAGAAGAATTTGAATCCACAGTATTTCAATTGAAGGTTACATTGTCTTACGCTTGTTCAAGATTGTTGTTTGTTTCTCAAAACCTAAACATTTGGGCTAGGAGCTGAGGCTTTTGATTGAAAGGTTGAAGCGTTGGTTTGATCAGTGAAGTGAAAGGAGTATGGATGTTTGTTTGATTAACTATACAATGCACATGGTTAACTGGAATGCCGAGCGTATGGTGGTTAATGCAAGGTTGTGAGACTGCAAACGTTTGTTGATTATTTATTTTATCTAAGTTAAAATTATTGGGATGCATTTGCAGTTATTTTAATTCAAGAGACTTGAATAGTTAAATAGACAGTGCAGAAGAGATAAAGAAATATCTGACAAAGATTTATTTATTTATTTTTAATTGTTGTTACAAATGTTATTTGAATACTGTAAATTTATTTACAATATTTACAATGATATTTATTACAATAATTGAAAAGAAAATAAATCTATATTCTAAGTCTCTTGAAGTCTTCATACTTCTGTGATTTCCATTATCCCAACTGGTATTTACCTGCAAAGACAAAAAAAGAAGTCAATACAGTTAAATTGAAAAGTATTTTCAGACAGATAAATAAAAGCTCATCATTAAAGATTGTTGGCCAGAATCAGATCGTTTTGGTTTCATCATATTTTTCTCATCCTCTTTGCAAATCACAAGAAGATTTCTCTTCTTGGTTCACAAAGAAGAAAGTAAAATTATTTTGCAAGCATATAATCAATCAAATACAAGGCACAAGGCTGCATACAATAAAAGAAAGCACAAGTTGCATAAATTGAGCAAACCAAATTGCAATGTCAAACTGAGCAAATCAAATTGCAATGTCAAACAAAGCAAACCAAGTTGCACAAGCTGTCAAAGTACACAAGCTGTCAAAGTACCCAAGCTGTCAAAATAGAAAAACTGCATACAAGCTATCAAAAAGAACAATGCAGAAAATCTGGAAGAAAGTACAGAATGCAGCGGAAAACCAAGATGCAAGAAAGCAAGCTTGTCAAAGAAAACTTTTCATCATTTCCCTGGCCAATAACTTTTCAGAATAAAGATATATTAAGCAATTAAATATGCCTTTTTGAGGGAGAGAGAAAGAGATAGTGAAGTAGGCTTTGCAGTTTGGCAGGCTATACAGAGCAGGAAGAAAGAAAATAAATATAACATTTCTAACAATCCAAAAGGGGTGAGAGGAGCTTGCTTTCAAAAACCAGAAGCAAACTGCAAGAGAACCACAAACTGTAAGGGCAAGTAAAACTGCAAGTTATCAAAACCTGCATCAAAGCTTTCAAAAAACCAGAAGCAAAGCTGCAAGTTATCAACTTGCCAAAGCCTGTACAAAAGACAAGCCTATTCAAAACCTGTTTCAAACTGCAAGCAAGCCAGCCTAAAGCACAACAGGCCTTGAAGCCTTCTTCCTCCAAGCCTACCTTCCTTACCAAACCAGAAGCATAAGCAAGCCTGCATAACCTATGCCTGCTTGTACCAAAACAAACAAGAACTCAGTAGCCTGCCTTCCTTACCAAGCAAGCAAGCCTTCAAGCCTGCATAACTTTCAGCCTGTATAAAACCTCCAAACAACAAATCCAGACTTGCATCAAAAAACAAATACAACAGCCTGCCTGTATCAAAAGAAAACTCAATCCAAACCTGCATCAAAGCTTTCAAAAAACCAGAAGCAAAACTGCAAGTTATCAACTTGCCAAAGCCTGTACAAAAAACAAGCCTATTCAAAACCTGCTTCAAACTGCAAGCAGGACAACCTGCATAACTGCAAGTTCTCACACTTGCAAAACCTGTAAAGACAAGCAAAACTGCAAGATTATCACAACCTACCAACAAGCTCAAGCCTTCCATACCAAGCATCCTCAGAAAAAGGCTGTCCATCATCAAATACCAAACAAGCATACTCAAACAAGTAGCCCTTTTACAAATCACACAAACTTTCCTTCAAAGAAAAACAACTCAGAAGCAAGTGTTCTCAAAACTCAAACAAATCCAAACACCAAGTCCACAACAACAACAACAAGTATTCTCAGAACAGAATTCATCACAGAATCAACAAAGCCCAAAGAAGAGGGAAAAGTCAGAAGCAAATAAGCAAGTCTCAGAATTCATCATCAGAATCAACATAGCCAAAACCAAAGAACAACAAGCATCTCAGAAGAATATCACCATTGACAAAGAAAAAGAAGAGGAAGAAGTCAGAAAGGAAGTCAACAATAAGCAAAATTCAGAAGAAGCTCATCATCATTAAGCAATATTTCATAAATACAAAATCATCATCAAAAGCCAACGTTCAAATAAGAAGAAGAAAGAACTCAGCATTCAAGTGTTTTAAGAAATCTCATCACAAAACAATTCGAAGAGAAAGGTACAAATACCAGAAAGCAAGCAGTGTCATCACAATTCTCCCTCCTCCGGCCACCTGAGAGCGCCGCCGTCCAACCTTCCGTCTCCTCTCCAGAAACAAAACCCCCAAGGTATCAATTACCCTCTTTCTGTCTTGCACACATCACAAACCCAAATATCAATGATCAAAATTCTATGAAGCAATAACATGCAAAGAGTAAAATCTAAATCTAAAATGCGTCAAGAACAAAGGAAGACAATACCCTTTTTTATAATCGCCGCGTTGTAAAAATCACGAGGAGGAGAGGTTGGAGGTGGCTTTTTGGTGGCCTAAAGAGAGGAGAAGACATTAGTTTGTTCTTGATTTAAGAACGATGAAGAGGACGAAGACGAGGGAGGAGAGCGGCGTTGTTCACACTCCAAACCCTAAATTCTGAAAGCATAATACAAACCCTAAAAAATTTGTTAAGCATTGCGCTTGGGCCTGCCCCATAAACTAAACCCTTAAGCCCATTTACCTTCAACGCCTGCACCCCCCCTTTAGCCTGACCATGTTCTTTTAATTTTGGGCCAAGTGCATAAAACCCTTAGGCCCATTTACTTTTTAATTCCATTTGTTTTGCTTTAAAACTAATATATTCTCTTTTCACTAATTCTTTTATTTTCTTTTGTTAAATAAAAGAATATACTTTTTTATATATAAAATTTTCTTAATAATTTTCATTACCTTAAAAAACTAAAAATACATAAATAATAGATTTTTTTATTTAAACAATTCTTTCTTTAAAACGTTTGTTTATAACATTAACAAAAATACATAAAATAGAATTTATTAAGTTAAATAATTTTCTCTTTAAAACCCTTTTTGTTTATATAAAACTAACAAAAACACAATAATAATAATAAACACTTAATTTACATTAGGTTAATATTTTAACATTTGTAAATAACCACATGCATTTCATAATACTCCTGATTCTTTTTATTCTTATACCTTGATTATATTTTTACATCGAGAATGCGACGATTCGATTTGGTTGTAAATAATATTTGGACATTACTATTCTGACAAGACTCATCCCCATTTGTAAACATTTGTACCCCCATCCCCGGATACTTATTTGTAATAACTTAGATTTTAAATTCCCGCAATTTATCGCTTTCCATATACCGTATAGTAATTAGGGTTTGTATGCGAAGATTCAAAATCAACCGCTAGATAACCTAATACAAGATAAATGCATAAACATCAATACACAATTCACACTTGCACTTCTAGGGTAGCCTCGCTTGTTGCCTCGGAAAATGCAATCATGTCCCTCGTGTATGAGACACTCTAGCAAGTGTCCCTTCGATAAACATAGATCGTAGTCCCTCGATGACCCTCGATGTTGCCTTTGATAAAACGATCTCGTCCCTTACAAAAATTGCTAGAGCGTCTCATAAGTTGCCTTCAATGATTGTATGCGATGACCCGCGCCTGTCCCATTTAAACATCCTAACGCAAGGTTGCTCATCAAACACAATGGTGAAGCAACACAGTTAAACGGGTTTAAACACAAGAAAATCTTTGAGTAAAATAGGGTAGACAAACTCTTAGTTACTTGATCAAAAATCTTGCAAAACGTCCTTGCCATTTTTCAAAACACACTTTCAAAAAAAATTTCCAAACAACTTTCAAAACATTGAATTATCTTTTCAAAAAGACATACACCTTTGTATATATTCAAACAAGAATCATTACAAAAGTTGCCTAGACAAGGCATCTTTTTCAAAAAAATTTCAAAACCACACACACAAAGCACCATTTCAAACAATTGAAAAGCAAAGGCAAGTGATCTAAAACAAGTAACTAAGAGCCCATGGATAACCATGGATGAAAAGGGTGCTAGCAGCTTCCCTTTTCATAATCTACCCCCCGAACCCACGAAAACATCTCAAAGGTCTTTCCTGTGCTTTTTGACCTTTTCTTAGGATAAAATAAAAAGTCGGTGGTGACTCTTGCTAAACCAAACAAGTGCGAAAACAAACGCAAATCCCAAGTCAGTTCTCTCACCGTATCACAGAACTGACGACTCTGTTGGGGAAAATTTCTAAAAGTGGGGTTACCTTAGGGTTTTAGATCACCTATACATGCTTACTTTGATTTCTTTGATTGCTTTACTTTTTGGGTTCCTTGTTTGGGTTTGTTGTAAATCCTACACCCGGATTTGGGGGCACCTTTTTAGGTAAGTAGCAATAAACTGTGAGGGAACTGTGCGGGGTATACCGACATGGTTGAAACAGTAGCTACGTTGATGTGGCACTTTGGTTGGTACCGGTAACCCTTGAGTTGAATCAAGGAGAGTACGGGGCCGCCGCATGGTGTGGTGAAGCATCGATCGACCTTAGAACCTTACTTGACCATCTTGGCCTTTTTAGGGGTAGTGAGATGACCGACTTTGGTGCAGTACGAAGTTGGTAGATACTCGATACTACACTCATTGAGGATTGTTTTCTCGGGATATTTTGGTCTCCAGTTAAGTGGCTAAACCAAAATAATGAACATAAAAAATAATCTAGTGATATTGAGCTCCTTAGAACCCGGTTTCCATTTTAGGACAGGTTGAGCCAACTAACTTCAAGAGGGTACTTACCTACGAACCGCATGCAAGCCTAAACCTAAAGACTTGTTTGTTCTGTGTGAATATGATCACCTGTATATATACTTGCTTACTTTTGCATACATGTACATAACATCATAACATCATACCATAGCATTTTCAATAAGCCATTTCAAGGATCTCGAGGGTCTTTTGATGCAGGGTCACGTTGAACCAGACATCTACCAAAGGGCAAGAGGGTTCCCCTCTAAATAAACGACGTCAAAGATCAAGTGTAAAAACTTGAATCGGGGGCTATGACCCACTTGACATGGTGAGCTTGATTCTCGTGGAAAGACATCCACCGGTACAAAGTTCTCCAATCAAAGATGTTGACCAAAGTTCAACCTCTAACATTTTTCTTGTGTTTACCCCGAGAGATTCTTGAAAAACATGCATCCATATATCATGCATTGTATCATAACAGGTTTTCCTTTTCAGGCTTCCTTATTCTCCTATTGTTTATTTCAGTAGAGATGGATCTAAAGAGGACTGTCAAAGATATCCAGGATCAAAACGCTCAACTTCAAGAAATGTTCTTGAACCTGTCCCAGGGGCAAGAAGAAGTGAAAGCTCTCCTCACAAGGGGCATGGTCCTAGGGAATTCAAGCAGTCAGGAATGATCAGTTGGAGGAACTGCAGTTTGAGCTGGCAACAATGAAGATCCAGCTGATGGGACAGCTGGTGGGCCAGATGGCTCTCATTCAAGACTTGGCTCAAAGACAAGAGGAGCTCAGGGTTCTCGTCAACAAACTGCTTCGAGACAACCAAGTGGGGCAAACATCTAGGGTTGAAGATCGAGTCATCATTCAACCTCCTTTGAGACAAGAAGACAAGGGAAAGGCTCCCCAAGTTGATTTAGGGTCACAAGCCCAACAACAACCTCGCCAGCGTCAACAGAGTAATCGGTGTAAGAAAAATACGTCTGGAAGACATTTCTCTGAGACTGACATACCATCATCTCTAATACTGAAACGCTTGTTGGAGATCAATCTGCTTGCTTTAAAGGATCCTATTCGGAAGCCCAATACTTCTATTCCTAGCTATCACCCCGACGCGTTTTGTGTATACCACTCCCATAGTCCTGGACATGACACCGATGATTGTTGGGCTTTGAAAAATAAGATCCAAGACTTGATTGACGAAGGAGTGCTGGAATTCATGCCGAATGGCGAGATGAAAATCTTTCGCTAAGGGTTCTCCACCTGGAATGACAATGTTCGAACCAAGAGAGTTTTGTTCCTTTTGAATTCTCAAGTTGTAATTTCTTTTGTTATTCAAACAATTATCTGTTGATGTCAAACTCTGTTTCATTAGTGCATTGCATATGTTTGTCTTGAATTCATCCATTCGTTTTCACTATTCTTATGCTTTCTTTATGATATTTAACTCTTGATAAAAAGCTACAAGCCTTTAGAGGGAGGATGACGAAATAATACCGTAATCTCATACAATACGCTTTTGAACAGACCTTGTTGACGATGTACATGCATTTCTTTCAAATCCTAAACACTGGAGTTATAAGGAAGATAATCCCTAGTCAACCCCTTAGAGCCAAAGAAGTAGGAGTTTTCTGTTTTAAAACAAAATGAAACCTTTGATTTAAACCCGAGGCAGGGTAGTCTCTCAGTTAATTCAAAAAAAAAGAGATGCGCATTGAAGTCGCAAACTCTTAGATCATAATATAACGAACGACATCAAAAACATTCCTTTGGAACCAAAAGACAGTGATGGTTCCTTATCTCATAGGCAGTCATTACCTCTCAAAAAAAAATCCCACTAAGCCAAAACCTATAAAGGAGGCTTAAGAAAGTTGGGGCATCCTGCTGACGGTAATCTCGAAAACAAGAACAGTCAGGCAAAATTTAGGGATAACGAATCAAAAGAAAGAGGTCATTATAAATCCTCAATAACATGAAAAATGTTGCAAAAATGATGACTGCCTTCCATAAAATTCAACTAGTGTGAACCATCACCAAAATGTCGTTCCAAACTCGAATAGAGTTTGACGCACAATTAACTGAGTTTAGGACTGAAGGACATCACGAAGAGCGGGTGGGAACAAATATACTTTGAGCCTTTATCCTTTGTTTTTTAAAACCGTGAACCAAGCCACATTAGAACCCTTCAAAAGTCCTAATTGAAGCATGGGTTAGTTCGAAAGCATACTGTTACAAAAGGTATCCTGACTCCTGTAAGGCTTTTCCCTAAATCTTGTGTTGAATTTGTCTTATAAAAAGTTTTCTACTAAAAAACACATTTTTTTTCAAAAGAACTTCGAGACAAGCATAAACTTTGCATTATTTGAATATCGTTGTTTGCACATGGTTATTTGTTTGACAGAGAAGAAATTCACACAGTGAATATTCGGAGGAACGAAGGCTCTCTCAGTGAGTAAAATCACTTCAAGTGGGATGATACTCACGTTGCAAAAATCTCCTATCAACAAAAGGGGATTTGATATGGTATTGTTCAGTAAACCTGGGGCAGTCCAGTCAAGATTTCAACAAATCTTTCAAAGCCCAGTGAACCTGGGGCAGTCCAGTCAAGATTTTAAGAAATCTCTCAACTTCAGATACAGTCCAGATACGCTCCAGACACGGTTGCCATTCTGTCACTTATTCAGATCCCAGTTACAGTTTCAGATACACTCTAGACACGGAAGTCATTATGCTACTCATACAGATCTCAACTTCAGATACAGTCCGGATACGCTCCAGACACGGTTGCCATTCTGTCACTTATTCAGATCCCAGTTACAGTTTCAGATACACTCCATACACGGAAGTTATTCTGCTACTCATACAGATCTCAACTTCAGATACAGTCCAGATACGCTCCAGACATAGTGGCCATTTTGTCACTTATTCAGATCCCAGTTACAGTTTCAGATACACTCTAGACAGGAACTCATTCATCTACTCATACAGATCTCAACTTCAGATACAATCCAGATACGCTCCAGACACGGTTGCCATTCTGTCACTTATTCAGATCCCAGTTACAGTTTCAGATACACTCCAGACACAGAAGTAATTCTGCTACTCATACAGATCTCAACTTCAGATACAGTCCAGATACACTCTAGACACGGTTGCCATTCTGTCACTTATTCAGATCCCAGTTACAATTTCAGATACACTCCAGACACAGAAGTCATTCTGCTACTCATACAGATCTCAACTTCAGATACAGTCCAGATACGCTCCAGACACGGTTGCCATTTTGTCACTTATTCAGATCCCAGTTACAGTTTCAGATACACTCCAGACACGGAAGTCATTCTGCTACTCATACAGATCTCAACTTCAGATACAGTCCAGATACGCTCCAGACACGGTTGCCATTCTGTCACTTATTCAGATCCCAATTACAGTTTCAGATACACTCCAGACACGAAAGTCATTCTGCTACTCATACAGATCTCAACTTCAGATACAGTCCAGATACGCTCCAAACACGGTTGCCATTTTGTCACTTATTGAGATCCCAGTTACAATTTCAGATACACTCCAGACACGGAAGTCATTCTGCTACTCATACAGATCTCAACTTCAGATACAATCCAGATACGCTCCAGACACGGTTTCCAATCTGTCACTTATTCAGATCC
This sequence comes from Vicia faba, assembly GCA_948472305.1. Classification (NCBI taxonomy): domain Eukaryota; kingdom Viridiplantae; phylum Streptophyta; class Magnoliopsida; order Fabales; family Fabaceae; genus Vicia; species Vicia faba. Next base: position 1,422,089,174 of record OX451738.1, on the reverse strand, counting down.
AAGTTACAGTTTCAGATACACTCCAGACACGGAAGTCATTCTGCTACTCATACAGATCTCAACTTCAGATACAGTCCAGATACGCTCCAGACACGGTTGCCATTATGTCACTTATTCAGATCCCAGTTACAGTTTCAAATACACTCCAGACACGGAAGTCATTCTGCTACTCATACAAATCTCAACTTCAGATACAGTCCAGATACGCTCCAGACACGGTTGCCATTTTGTCACTTATTCAGATCCCAGTTACAGTTTCAGATAGACTCTAGACACGGAAGTCATTCTGCTAGTCATGCAAATCTCAACTTCAGATACAGTCCAGATACGCTCCAGAGGCGGTTGCCATTCTATCACTCATTCATAATTTATCCTCAGCCCAGAGATGCTCCAAACGCAGATACCTTCATGCTTCTCATCCTTTCATCTATAACATACAATTCTACTTCCTGATATTCCCGACAGAATGAAGTTTCTCATTCTTAAAGCGGCGTACAACCTAAACCTAAACTTCTTCCAGACCAGAATAAGCTTTTTCTAGAATCCTGAGTTTTACTCTCCAACATGATAGCTACTTTTCAACGAGTATTCAGATATTCCCCAGTGAAGATCTCCTCAAAACAGGAATCCCCAGGTGATTGGCATACAACCCAAACTCCTGATTTCCCCAATAGTGGTCCCAGGACTTCTCATTTTTAACGATCAAAGGACTTGCAATCCCCTGCAATAGTCAAGGATTCACTTTCCCCGGCAGCAGTCAAAGAATCCATTATCTCCAGCTATCTAGATCTTATCTTCCTCAACAAGACGGCTACTCAGCTTGCATGCATAACCATTACATTCATATATCATAAACATTGATGAAATACATATCATTGCATCATACATATTGTGTAACATAACTTTGTGTTTTAGCTAACATTTTACCCTTTTCAGGATAAGATTAAAAGGCTTTTGTTAACAATTGCTCAGATACAGTACAGATACACCCCAGACACGGCGGTCATTCTGCTATTCATTCAGACTTCAGCAATCCGATACAGACTAGATACGCCCCAGACACGGAGGCCATTCTATCCCTCATTTAGATTCAACTATCAACCTCAAAGTTCAGATACGCGCCAGAAACGGATGTCATTCTGTCCTTTACACCAGCAGTTTGATTCTCCCCAGTGCAATCACCATGGAAGTCATTCTGCTACTCATACAGACTTCAACTTCTGAAAACAGTTTACGGATTCTCCAAACATGGATGTCAATCTATTGCTTATTCAGACCCCCAGCTCATAGATGTTCCAAAACATGGACACCTTTCTGATACTCACCCACTCACCAACGACATACAGTTCAAACAAACATTCTTGGATGGCATCTTTTAAGCCCATCTCCAGTAAGACTTCTTTCACACCTCTAGATGGCATCTTTAAGCCCATCTCCGACAAGATTTTGTCACACCTCCAGATGGCATCTTTAAGCCCATCTCCGACAAGATTCTGTCACATCTCCAAATGGTATCTTTAAGCCCATTCCCTCAACTACGCTTTGACAAGTGCAAATTTTTTGGGCACTCTAGTGTCCAATCATCTTTTACCTTTGAGTCGCGAACGGCAAAACTGCCAATCTAACTCTTCAGGTTCAAGAAGATTGAACAGGGGCAACTGTTGTACCCCAAAATTTGCCCTCCCTTTTTTTATAAGAAATCACAACCCCGGGGTTTTCTCTGATTTTCAAGATTGGCTCAAGAATCGGTCAAACAGACTTTTTCTTTATCAGTCAGTCTAAAATTAGGGTTTCCATTGATTTTGAATCAGTCAAACAGATTATTAGGGTTTCTTTTGATTTTGTTGAGTTTGGCTCAGGAATTGATCAAGCAGACTTTTCTTTGACGGCAAATCTGGAATTAGGGTTTCTCACTCGTATTTCTCAGAAGAATTTGAATCCACAGTATTTTAATTGACTATTACATTGTCTTACGCTTGTTCAAGATTGTTGTTTGTTTCTCAAAACCTAAACATCTAGGCTAGGAGCTGAGGCTTTTGATTGAAAGGTTAAAGCGTTGGTTTGATCAGTGAAGTGAAAGGCGTATGGATGTTTGTTTGATTAACTGTACAATGCATATGGTTAACTAGAATGCCGAGCGTATGGTGGTTAATGCAAGGTTGTGAGACTGCAAACGTTTGTTGATTATTTATTTTATCTGAGTTAAAATTATTGGGATGCATTTCCAGTTATTTTAATTCAAGAGAATTGAATAGTTAAATAGACAGTGCAGAAGAGATAAAGAAATATCTGACAAAGATTTATTTATTTATTTTTAATTGTTGTTACAAATGTTATTTGAATACTGTAAATTTATTTACAATATTTACAATGATATTTATTACAATAATTGAAAAGAAAATAAAGCTATATTCTAAGTCTCTTGAAGTCTTCATACTTCTTTGATTTCCATTATCCCAACTAGTATTTACCTGCAAAGACAAAAAAGAAGTCAATACAGTTAAATTGAAAAGTATTTTCAGACAGATAAATAAAAGCTCATCATTAAAGATTGTTGGCCGGAATCAGATCGTTTTGGTTTCATCATATTTTGCTCATCCTCTTTGCAAATCACAAGAAGATTTCTCTTCTTGGTTCACAAAGAAGAAAGTAAAATTATTTTGCAAGCATATAATCAATCAAATACAAGGCACAAGGCTGCATACAATAAAAGAAAGCACAAGTTGCACAAATTGAGCAAACCAAATTGCAATGTCAAACTGAGCAAATCAAATTGCAATGTCAAACAAAGCAAACCAAGTTGCACAAGCTGTCAAAGTACACAAGCTGTCAAATTACCCAAGGTGTCAAGAAGCTGTCAAAACAGAAAAACTGCATACAAGCTATCAAAAAGAACAATGCAGAAAATCTGGAAGAAAGTACAGAATGCAGAGGAAAACCAAGATGCAAGAAAGCAAGCTTGTCAAAGAAAACTTTTCATCATTTCCCTGGCCAACAACTTTTCAGAATAAAGATATATTAAGCAATTAAATATGCCTTTTTGAGGGAGAGAGAAAGAGAGAGTGAAGTAGGCTTTGCAGTTTGGCAGGCTATAAAGAGCAGGAAGAAAGAAAATAAATATAACATTTCTAACAATCCAAAAGGGGTGAGAGGAGCTTGCTTTCAAAAACCAGAAGCAAACTGCAAGAGAACCACAAACTGTAAGGGCAAGCAAAACTGTAAGTTATCAAAACCTGCATCAAAGCTTTCAAAAAACCAGAAACAAAGCTGCAAGTTACAACTTGCCAAAGCCTGTACAAAAAACAAGCCTATTCAAAACCTGTTTCAAACTGCAAGCAAGCCAGCCTAAAGCACAACAGGCCTTGAAGCCTGCTTCCTCAAAGCCTACCTTCCTTACCAAACCAGAAGCATAAGTAAGCCTGCATAACCCAAGCCTACCTGTACCAAAACAAACAAGAACTCAGTAGCCTGCCTTCCTTACCAAGCAAGCAAGCCTTCAAGCCTGCATAACTTCCAGCCTGCATAAAACCTCCAAACAACAAATCCAGACTTGCATCAAAAAACAAATACAACAACCTGCCTGTATCAAAAGCAAACTCAATCCAAACCTGCATCAAAGCTTTCAAAAAACCAGAAGCAAAGCTGCAAGTTATCAACTTGCCAAAGCCTGTACAAAAAACAAGCCTATTCAAAACCTGTTTCAAACTGCAAGCAGGACAACATGCATAACTGCAAGTTCTCACACTTGCAAAACCTGTAAAGACAAGCAAAACCGCAAGATTATCACAACCTGCCAACAAGCTTAAGCCTTCCATACCAAGCATCCTCAGAAAAAGGTTGTCCATCATCAAATACCAAACAAGCAAACTCAAACAAGTAGCCCTTTTACAAATCACACAAACTTGCCTTCAAAGAAAAACAACTCAGAAGCAAGTGTTCTCAAAACTCAAACAAATCCAAACACCAAGTCCACAACAACAACAACAAGTATTCTCAGAACAGAGTTCATCACAGAATCAACAAAGCCCAAAGAAGAATGAAAAGTCAGAAACAAACAAGCATTCTCAGAACAAAGTTCATCACAGAATCAACAAAGCCCAAAGAAGAGGGAAAAGTCAGAAGCAAATAAGCAAGTCTCAGAATTCATCATCAGAATCAACATAGCCAAAACCAAAGAACAACAAGCATCTCAGAAGAATATCATCATTGACAAAGAAAAAGAAGAGGAAGAAGTCAGAAAGGAAGTCAACAATAAGCAAAATTCAGAAGAAGCTCATCATCATTAAGCAATATTTCATAAATACAAAATCATCATCAAAAGCCAACGTTCAAATAAGAAGAAGAAAGAACTCAGCATTCAAGTGTTTTCACAAATCTCATCACAAAACAATTCGAAGAGAAAGGTACAAATACCAGAAAGCAAGCAGTGTCATCACAGTTCTCCCTCCTCTGGCCACCTGAGAGCGCCGCCGTCTAACCTTCCGTCTCCTCTCCAGAAACAAAACCCCCAAGGTATCAATTACCCTATTTCTGTCTTGCACACATCACAAACACAAATATCAATGATCAAAATTCTGTGAAGCAATAACATGCAAAGAGTAAAATCTAAATCTAAAACGCGTCAAGAACAAAGGAAGACAATACCTTTTTTTAAAATCGCCGCCTTTTACAAATCACGAGGAGGAGAGGTTGGAGGTGGCTTTCTGGTGGCCTAAAGAGAGGAGAAGACATCAGTTTGTTCTTGATTTGAGAACGATGAAGAGGACGAAGACGAGAGAGGAGAGCGGCGTTGTTCACACTCCAAACCCTAAATTCTGAAAGCACAATACAAACCCTAAAAAATTTGTTAAGCATTGCGCTTGGGCCTTCCCCATAAACTAAACCCTTAAGCCCATTTACCTTCAACGCCTGCAACCCCCCTTTAGCCTGACCATGTTCTTTTAATTTTGGGCCAAGTGCATAAAACCCTTAGGCCCATTTACTTTTTAATTCCATTTTTTTTGCTTTAAAACTAATATATTCTCTTTTCACTAATTCTTTTCTTTTCTTTGGTTAAATAAAAGAATATACTTTTTTATATATAAAATTTTCTTAATAATTCTCATTACCTTAAAAAACTAAAAATACATAAATAATAGATTTTTTTTATTTAAACAATTCTTTCTTTAAAACGTTTGTTTATAACATTAACAAAAATACATAAAATAGAATTTATTAAGTTAAATAATTTTCTCTTTAAAACCCTTTTTGTTTATATAAAACTAACAAAAACACAAAAATAATAATAAAAACTTAATTTACATTAAGTTAATATTTTAACATTTGTAAATAACCACATGCATTTCATAATACTCCTGATTCTTTTTATTCTTATACCTTGATTATATTTTTACATCGAGAATGCGACGATTCGATTTGGTTGTAAATAATATTTGGACATTACTATTCTGACAAGACTCATCCCCATTTGTAAACATTTGTACCCCCATCCCCGGATACTTATTTGTAATAACTTAGATTTTAAATTCCCGCAATTTATCGCTTTCCATATACCGTATAGTAATTAGGGTTTGTATGCGAAGATTCAAAATCAACCGCTAGATAACCTAATACAAGATAAATGCATGAACATCAATACACAATTCACACTTGCACCTCTAGGGTAGCCTCGCTTGTTGCCTCAGAAAATGCAATCATGTCCCTCGTGTATGAGACACTCTAGCAAGTGTCCCTTTGATAAACAAAGATCATAGTCCCTCGATGACCCTCGATGTTGCCTTCGATAAAACGATCTCGTCCCTTACAAAAATTGCTAGAGCGTCTCACAAGTTGCCTTCAATGATTGTATGCGATGACCCGCGCCTCTCCCGTTTAAACATCCTAACGCAAGGTTGCTCATCAAACACAATGGTGAAGCAACACAGTTAAACGGGTTTAAACACAAGAAAATCTTTGAGTAAAATAGGGTAGACAAACTCTTAGTTACTTGATCAAAAATCTTGCAAAACATCCTTGCCATTTTTCAAAACACACTTTCAAAAACAATTTCCAAACAACTTTCAAAATATTGAATTATCTTTTCAAAAAGACATACACCTTTGTATATATTCAAACAATAATCATTCCAAAGGTTGCCTAGACAAGGCATCTTTTTCAAAACATTTTCAAAACCACACACACAAAGCACCATTTCAAATATTTGAAAAGTAAAGGCAAGTGATCTAAAACAAGTAACTAAGAGCCCATGGATAACCATGGATGAAAAGGGTGCTAGCAGCTTCCCTTTTCATAATCTACCCCCCGAACCCACGAAAACATCTCAAAGGTCTTTCCTGTGCTTTTTGACCTTTCCTTAGGATAAAATAAAAAGTCGGTGGCGACTCTTGCTAAACCATACAAGTGCGAAAACAAACGCAAATCCCAAGTCAGTTCTCCCACCGTATCACACCGTCCATGGTGGTTAGAATCATAGCTCCTCTTGAGAAAATTTTCTTAACCACAAATGGACCTTCGTACGTGGGGGTCCATTTTCCCCTGGGATCGCCTTGCGGCAGTATGATGCGTTTGATCACTAGATCCTCGACTTGATATTCTTGTCATCTGACTTTCTTGTTAAAAGCCTTAATCATTCGCTTTTGATACGTCTGACCATGGCAGATAGAAGTAAGTCTCTTTTCATCGATTAGATTTAGCTGATCAAGCCGGGTTTGGATCCAGTTGTCTTCGTTCAAACCTCCATCCTTCTAATCCTGAGAGAGGGTATCTAGACTTCTATGGGTATGACTGCCTCTATGCCATATACCAGAGAGTAGGGGTTACCCCTATCGACGTCTGTGCTGAGGTACGGTACCCATGAAGAGCGAATGGTAACATCTCATGCCAGTCTTTATATGTCACCGTCATCTTCTATATAATCTTCTTGATGTTCTTGTTATCTGCTTCAACAGCCCCATTCATCTTCGATCGGTAGGGAGAAGAATTATGGTGATGTATCTTGAACTGTTTATAAAGCTCGGTGATCATTGTATTGTTGAGATTCATACCATTGTCAGTAATAATTCTCTCTGGTACACCATATCGACAGATCAGATTGTGTCGGATAAACCGTGCCACGGCGTTTCTGGTCATAGTAGCAAAAGAGGTTTCCTCAACCCAATTCATAAAGTAATCAATGGCTACTAAGATGAAACGATGCCCATTAGACGCAATAGACCTGATCTCGCCAATCATGTCGATACCCCATATCGCAATGGGCCAAGGAGCCATCAAGACATTCAGAGGAATCGGCGGTATATACACCATATCAGCGTAGATTTGACACTTATGACAGGTTCAAGAGTGCTGATAACAATCGGCTTCCATAGTGGACCAATAATATCCTGCCCGTAGGATCTTCTTAGCCATGGTATGTCCAATAGAATGGGTTCCGAAGGTGCCTTAATGTAGATCTGTCATGATCCTCTCTACTTCGCTCTTGTCTTCACACCGTAGTAGTGTGGAGTCATGGTTGCGTTTATAGAGGATTCCATTACTGAGGAAGAACTTTGCAGCGAACCTTCTCAGAAACTTCTTATCATTGACAGATTCCCCTTCAGGATACTCTTGAGCCTCGATATACCTTTTGACTTTGTGAAACCAGGGTTTGTCTGCCACTTCTTTGGTATTGATCTCGCAGCAGTGTGCTGGTTCATCCAACCTCTCAATGGTAATCTGGGGAGCTTTATTGTCCCATCTAACCTTGAACATAAAAGACATGGTATCTTGCGCGTCCGCTAACTGGTTCTCCTCTCGTGGTAAATGTTCGAAGGTTACCTCCTCAAAGTGTGGGAGCAATGTCAGTACATACTCTTTGTAAGGAATGAGATTCGGGTGCTTCGTATCCCACTCGCCTTTGATCTGACTTATCACCAGAGCGGAATCCTCGAATACACTTAAGAACTTAATCCTTAGGTCAATAGCAGCTCGAAGACCCATGATACATGCTTCATACTCCGCCATATTGTTGGTGCAATTGAAACATAATCGGGCGGTGAACGGAGTATGACAGCCTTCAGGAGATATGATTACAGTGCCAATGTTGTTACCCAGTGCGTTCGAGGCTCCATCAAAATACATAGACCATCAAGATCCCTCCTCGGGTCCTTCATCCGGTCCAGGTTCTTCGTAGTCAGTCACCAACATAATATTCTCATCCGAAAACTCAAAGTTCATAGACTGGTAGTCGTCCACAGCCTGATGAGCCAAATCATCAGCCAATACACTTCCCTTAATTGCATTTTGGGTCGTATATTGTATGTCGTATTCGGTTAAGATCATTTGCCACCTTGCTATCCTTCCGGAGAGAGAAAGCTTCTCGAAAATATACTTGATTGGATCCATCTTTGATATCAACAAAGTAGTGTGAGTCAGCATATACTGTCTCAGTCGGCGAGAAGCCCATGCCAAAGCGCAGCAAGTTTTCTTGAGCAATGAGTATCGGGTCTCACAGTCGGTAAACGTTTTGCTAAGGTAGTAAATAGTGTGCTCTTTTCGACCAGACTCGTCATGCTTCCCCAGCACACACCCCATTGGATTGTCTAGCACTGTCAAGTATAATATCAAAGGTCTCCCTTCAACTGGAGGCATCAGAATTGACAGTTCTTGAAGGTATTCCTTGATTCTTTCGAAAGTGGTCTGGCATTCACTATTCCACTTTACCACTTGATCTTTCTTCAGAAGCCTGAAGATTGGCTCACAAGTAGCAGTCAGATGTGAAATGAACCTGGCGATGTAATTCATGCGTCCCAAGAAACCTCTAACCTCTTTCTCTGTATGGGAAACCGACATCTCTTGTATGGCCTTTACCTTCGCAGGATCCACCTGAATACCCTTGTCACTAACGATGAAGCCCATAAGCTTACCAGATATTACCCCGAAGGTGCACTTGTTCGGATTCAACCTTAGCTTATATGTCTTCAACCTGTCAAACAATTTCTGGAGATGATCAAGGTGCTCTTCCTTAGTCTAAGACCTGGCTATCATGTCATCAACATAGACCTCGATCTCGTGGTGAATCATATCGTGGAACAAAATGACCATGGGGTGCTGATAGGTTGCCCCAGCATTCTTCAATCCAAAAGGCATCACCTTGTAGCAGAAGTTGCCCCATTGTGTGACGAAAGTTGTCTTCTCCATGTCTTCAGGAGCCATCTTGATCTGGTTGTAGCCAGAGAAACCATCCATGAAGGAGAAGATTTTATGTTGCACGGTGTTGTCGACCAGAACATCGATGTGAGGAAGTGGGAAGTCATCCTTGGGGCTTGCCCTGTTCAGATCTCTGTAATCAACACACATCCGTAACTTACCGTCCTTCTTAGGTACCGGAACAACGTTAGCAACCCACTGTGGATATGAAGTGACAGCTAAGAATCCTGCATCGAACTGTTTCATGACCTCTTCCTTGATTTTCTTTGACATTTCAGGGCGCATACGACGAACCTTCTGTTTAACCGGAAGATAGACTTCTTTAGTCGGCAGGCGATATACCACAATATCAGTGTCCAAACCAGGCATGTCTTCATAGGACCAGGAGAAGATCTCAACATAGTCGTGCAACATCTGTATTAACCTTTGTTTGACGCCAAACTCCAAATTCGCACCTATTTTAACCTCTTTTCTGTCTTCCTTAGTTCCCAAGTTCACCGTCTCAACCGGCTCTTCATGAGGTTGTATGGCCCTCTCTTCCTGCTTTAATAGTCTAGAAAGTTCTCCAGGCACCTCATAATCATCCTCACCTTCGTCCTCGGCTTGGTTGATCGGATTTTTGAAGTCATAACTGGCAATAGCAGAGCTGTTATCAATAGGATCCATAGTGGATATGGATATGCATTATGATACGTGAGTGTGTGCAAGAGAATAGCTGTTTTGATAAAGTGAAAATAGAAAATAAAAACAGAGAGCGCAAAATTTTTATGCAAGAAATGTCCAATGCTTTATTAATGATTATGAAATGACAAATAATAGCCCTCACAAGAAAATCCAAGGTTCCTCGGGCAAGGCACCGGGCCGTAAAGTTTCAAATTGTATATTACAAATCTTAAAACAAAAAAGAGTCAATTATTGCGGAATAAAAGAAACAGGTATGAAGTACCTAGCCGTCCAGTTACTTGGTCCACCGTTGGTCGTTGGGTAGATCCAGCTGTCAATGTCTGAGTCCTTTTCACTGTCTTCAATGGCATTAATTCCCCGATTGCTGATGCGTAGGGGAGTTCCTCCAGCCCGAGCGCGTCTAACAACCCTTTGAGCCCCTGTAGTAAAGCCCAAACCAAATTTGTCAGTTTTATGAGTGAAATCAGGGAGCTGACCCCAATTGGCATACCCACCTTTTTCAACCACAGCCCTGGCGTCCTTGAGAGAAGCCATCTTCAAAGGAGGTTTGTTGCTAGTAGTTTCAGTTGATGCTAAGATCTGACGGACCTCTTCAAAATTCTGACAAGGAGTTTCGATGAATTCCCCGTCCATCTCTACGTAGCGAAGGAGTTAAGGTGACTCACCATATATTCTTCTTCACCCCGCACTGTGACGATCTTTCCTTTCACTGGGTACTTCAAAATTTGGTGGAGGATGGAGGTGACTGCCCCAGCCTCGTAGATCCAAGGACAACCCAACAAACAAGAATATGACGGCCTGATATCCATCACATAGAAGGTGGACCCAAAAATCTGAGAACCCACTTTGACAGGGATGTCCACCTCCCCGTGCACCATTCTCTTCGATCCGTCAAAAGCCCTTACCAAAATGTTGCTAGGCTTTAGAGTCAAACCCTCGCAATCCAACCGGTCCAACGCCTTCTTCGGCAGAACATTCAGTGAAGACCCATTATCTACCAGCACATGAGCCATAGTGGTGCCCCTACATTCAATCGAGACATGCAGAGCATCATTATGCTTCCTTCCTTTCAGTGTCAAATCCGCATCTGAAAAACCTAGCCCATTATCAGCAGTCAGGCTGGCCACACACTCTTGGAATTAATCAGCTGAAGTTTCCTGCGGCACATGCACAGTCTTGAGAAATGCAATCAAAGCCCTTCGCATGCGCTTGAGAACACAACAGTAGAGAAAACATGGATATCTTTGATGGGGTCTGCCCCAGCTGCTTGACCACTTTATAGTCGCTCTTCTTAATGATTTTCAATATTTCCTTTATTTCTTGTTTAGAGGCTTCCACAATAACTTTCTTAGGCGCCTCCGTCCGGGAAGGCTCACCTACAACCTCTTTGTCGCGGGTATCAGATGATTCGCTGAATGGAGTAAGAACATGAACGATAGTTGATGTACTAGCAGGAACGACATATGGAATGACAATATGCTTGTTAACAGTCTTAGGGAAAATCTCAGGAGAGAAGACCCTTCCGCTCCGGGTGATTTTGTTGGTTCCGAAAATGTTATCAATATCAGGATAAGCTTCTTCATCTTTCAAATCTTGTTTGATGCCATGATAGTACATATCGGCACCATAATTCCAAGGGACAGCTTTGTCTGAGACATACGGGATAGGACCAGGAATAATTATTATCAGCGGAGCAATTCTTGGAGCAGATGTAATCCTAATAGGTCTTCTCGAGGAAACCTTGGAAGGATTTGCGGAAATGGTTATAATGGCAACGTCTTTAATTGGAACGACATGAATTATAGTCTTCTCGAACATAATTTCTTTGCTATCTATCAGGCGTTAAACACCTAACTTCAGCAAACGGCAACCAGAAGGTAGAAATGAACACATGTGGCAACCTTCACCACAACCCAGAAATAAACCGGCCAACAGCAAATTTTTCTTGACAGTCATGAGAGGAGTAGACACCTTATCGATAGAGGTAACAAACAAATCAGTATCAATAGCATTAACTCCACGTCCGTGCTTAGGCATGGGAGCAGTTATAACATTTGGCTTCTCCGGAGAATCAAAATCTATCTCCTTGGCTTCAATCAAGTCTTGTATTTTGTTTCTCAGAGCCCAGCAGTCATTTGTATCGTGGTCAGGACTCTCAGAATGATAGGCACACTGGCCATTTGGATTATATCGGGGAGATATAGTGTTGGGATTCTTGGGAGCCTCTCTCAAGGTTGCCAAGTTGGATCTCAGCAGATGAGGTAGAACTTTAGCCAATTTCATGTTGATGCGGGTAAACTGCCGTTGTGGTCTTTCCACCCTATGTTGATTGTTGTGTTGTGGAGCAACTACAGGTCTAGGTATCATCACAACACTTACTGTCTGACGTTGTTCAGCCCTATTCTGGACCCTCAGGCTATAGACGACACTGGCTTCCTTCTTACCAGCAAAAGGCTTCTTTACTGAACTTGACGAGGCATCCTTCTGTATTTTTCTGCTTCGAATCCCATCTTTTACTCTTTCTCCAGTTAGAATCAGCTCGGTGAAACCAGCTGACGATCTGCTGATCAAATGATTGAAAAATGGACCAGATAGCGTCCCTAGAAACATATCAACCAACTCCCTATCAGACAACGTGGGTTGAACTCTCCCAGCCAAGTCTTTCCATTTTTGTGTATAATCTTTAAAACCTTCACCTGCACCCATGGACATACTCTGGAGTTGAGTACGAGTGGGAGCAAGGTCGGCATTGTACTGATACTGCTTGTAGAAAGTAGCAGCCAAATCTTCCCAGTTTCGGACATTGGCTCCCTCTAGCTGGTAGAACCATTCAAGTTGAGTCCCTGACAGACTATCTTGAAAGAAATGCACCCACAAATTTCTATCAGTAGTGTGTGGCTGAATCTTCCTGACATAAGAGCAGAGATGGAGCTTTGGGCAGGACACCCCATCATACTTGGCAAAGACTGGAGCTTTGAACTTCTGCGAGATGACCACTCCCAACACCAAACCCAATTCTTCAAAATCCAATCCGGGTATCCTCTGCACTTCCATGGCAATCAGACGATCTTCTAGCTATTTGTATCTATCCTCAGCAGGATGATATTATTCATCATTGTAATCAGTATCATTGTCAGACACTGTAGGACTATGGTCATTCTCTCCTTCTTGGTTCTCCCCTTCCTTAGATGAAGAGGTCAGGTCGACTTGTCGCTTCAACCGCTCTCCAAACCTTTGGCCCATGTTTAGAATACCAGTAGCCTTCTTCTTTTTCTTCTTATCTTTCAGAATGAGGGCTTTCAGATCCTCCTGCCCCTTTTCCAGACTGATGAACATTTGTTGGAACTAGGCGTTCTGTGCCTGAAGGTCCTTAATGCTTTGTTCGGAAGACATCTCTGCTGAAATAAACAACGAAGAAGATGAGAAACCTGTAATGGTACCTGTAATGATGTGTATGATAATGGGATGCGTATGCAATGATTTTAAAGACTTCGGGAAATTTAAATTTGCAAACCAAAATAAACAAAAACTTTATTAGTTGAATTTGAAGTTCAAATGCCTTTTAGGCGTTACAATTAAAAAACAAATCTAAAACTATAAAAGACATCAAATATCCCATGGATGCTTCCTCTTTGCACCGAGATAATCATTCAGTCCTTTTTCCTCATGCAGTTGCTTTATGAGCTCTAAGACCTTCCTCTCCTGAGCATGGAACTGATCCCTGTAAGTATCCCTCCCCTTCATCATCTGAATCCAAGACCTCTGTAATTCTCCAAGATTAGTGGGCATGTAAGGATAGAGAATCGTGTAAGGAATGCCTTCTTTAGTAGTGGATTCCATAATCACTGGTAAAAGGCCACATAAGGCATCATAAGCTTATGGGCACGAGCTCGTACCCATGTAGATAAGGTTCCATTGGAATGGAAGTATTTGGCCCAAAAGCCCTGACGCTCGATCTGTTTACCATGCCCCAAGCTCGTATGAACCTCCGACGATACTCTTAAATATCCTCCTCATAGTTGAACACAATGCCTTCGATTAGTAACTCATGGGGACCATCCCTTCGAGCGTGACCAAATTGTCGCAGAGCTAAACAAGGATTATAGGTTATACCCCCTTTGATACCAAGCAGTGGGACATTATGGTACTCCCAGCAGCGGTCAGTGATAACAATGTTTTCCATAGATCGAGAACACCAAAGAATATTCGTATGAGCGAGTGACATTATCCTTTATGACTAAACCAGATCTTCTTCGTTCTTTAGTATGGACTTCGGGAGGTGAGAAATAAACCACCTCGACAGCAATGGCATGCAGCACACAAGAATCCCTTTTCTCTTCATGGTACGTGTATGGAGAGTGTGCAAAATATCTCCGAGCAAAGTAGTCGCCGGGTTGCGAGAGAGAAAGATCTTGATAGCATTCACATCTATGAATGAGTCCGGATTAGGAAAGAGAACTAAACCATAGATAAGAAGAGCCAAGACCTCCTCAAAAGCCTGAAAATCCATATCGTCCCAAAACAGCTGGGCTTTGTCTATCAGAAACTTAGCTAGAAAACCCTTGACTCTGCTTCTAGTTTCCCAATTGGATACCACGTCGGCCCGCTTCAGGTGCAAAGTTGAGGCAATGACTTCTGGCTTAGGAACTTCTTCTAGACCTGTAAAGGGTACCTGTTCAAGAATAGGTATATCCAATAGCTGAGAGAATTCTTCCAAGGTAGGCACCAACTGATAGTCTGGAAAGGTGAAGCAGTGGTGCTTGGGATCAAAGAACTGAAAGAGTACACTCATCATCTTTTCATCAAAGTTTGAAGTGACCAGGTTGAGAAGTTGACCATGTCTCTTAGTGAACGCAGAAGTTTCAGAAACCCTTGATGCTAGCTCTTTGAGTTGGGAAGGTATCTTCACAAAGCTGATTCAGATGGTATTTCTACGAACGGAAGCCATAATCTACAAAACAGAACAAACATAAATTCCCTTGGTCTTTGAAATGGTTAGTGCAATAAGCATGGATGCCATGTTATGATGCATGATGTCATGATAAACCACAGATATAGCAAACACAGTCAAGTCACACCAAGTCCTTAGGTTTAAGGCTTGCATGAGGTTAAAGGTAGTACCCTCTTGAAGTTTAGTTTGTTCAAACCTGTCCTAAAAAGTAACCGTGTTCTAGAGATTCTCAATATCACTGACCATCCTTTATTGGGCATTGTTTCAACTCTCAATCTTTTCTTGCAGCCAAAATATCCTGAAAGTCTGATCTCAATGAGTGTAGCATCGAGTATCAACTGGTTCTCAGCTCTACACCGAGGCCGGCTATCTCACTACTTTCTAATGGCCAAGTCGTTCAACTAAGGTTCTAAGGTCCGTTGGTGCTTCACGACACCACGCGGCGGCCCCGTATTCTCCTCGTTTCCCCACGAAGGATACCGGTACCAACCAAAGTGCCACACCAACACAGCCATCACGTGAACCATATCGGTCTATATCGTATAGTCTCTACGATCTATTGCTGTTTACCTAATGAGTGCCCCCAGATCTGGGTGTAGGATCTATAGTAACCCCAAACAGACCCTCAAAAGTAAAGAAATCAAGATAATCAAGAGAAGCAATTTTAATGACCTAGAGTCGCCAGTTCTGTGATACGGTGGTAGAACCGACTGTTTAATACTGGTTTGTGTTTTACGTTTTTGTTTGCAAAATGTCGCGGTAAGCAAGAGTCGCCACCGACTTTTATTTCATCCAATCATGGAAAAGGAAAAAGAACAGAAAAAACCTTTTTTCGAGATATTCTGAGTACGGGGGGTAGATTATAGAAAGGGAAGGTGTTAGCACCCTTTCTATCAGTAGTTATCTACGGGCTCTTAGGTACTTGCTCATTTTTCAAATTGCTTGTGTGTGTTTGCCTTTGAAAATGTTTTACTTCGTGATAACCCTTGTATCAGTCCTCAAGGATGTGACGAAGCTTGTTTTGAAAATTTGTTTTGAAAGGTGTTTGTGAAAAAGTTTTCATTGAGCAAGTACTTAAGATTCTACCTACTCGAAAAAGGATTGTTCGTTCTATTTCCTTTAGAAAACGCTATCCCACTATTAAGGAGTAGGTAGCACCGTCGTTGGAGTTGTAAGGGACGTTCGAAAGGGACAAATACAATCACTAAAGCAATAGTTAGAAAACTTTAGTAGTAACCCCAGAGTCTTAAGATCTTTATGAGGCAACACTTCCGAGGCAACATTTCTGAGGCAACATTTCTGAGGCAACATTTTGATCTTTTAGACTGGAGGGAGACCACTAAAATCTCCTATGCTTAATGATTGTTTACGGAAGGCAACCGAAGTAAGGTAAACCCTAGGAGTGAATATGTGCATATGATTTGTTTCGGTTATTTAATCTTTGCACATTAGGTGATCTACCGTTTTAATTTTCCAGACATTCTTGCCATAGAATCCTATTAGCCATACATCTAGACAATTAAAGATTGAGGAAATTAAAAGTGCGAGGAAATAAAACCTAGCTATTACAAGGCTTCGGGGAGGGGGATTAATTACATAACCAAAAATCGGGGATTTAAACAGTAAATAGAAACCCTAAGTTAACTATTACAAACCCTGAACAGTTACAAAATAATGGACAAATAATTAACAAGTGTGCGGCAAATTAAATGAGAGGACGATTGAAATAATCTAAAACCCTAATTCGAGAGAAAAATATTTTTTTGGATTTTATTTGAGAAAATACTTAACTGCAAATTAATTAAACCTAATTTCTAATTGTTTTTAAATTATGAAAGAAATTAAATTAACCTAATTTTCTAACTAAATTAATTAATTAAAGGAATAAATATTTATGAGAAAAAAATGATTTTTGAGGTATTTTTTTAAAGAAAATTAATTAAATTATGTATAATCTCAAACCCTAATTCTAATTGTTTTTCATTATAAAAAAGAAAATTAAATTTCCCTAAATTAATTAAACTAATTAATTCAAAAAAATATTTATTAAGAAAAAATAAACTCTTTTTGTGATTTTTGATTTGTTAATTTAATAAAAATAATTTTTGTATTAATTAAAAAAGGAAAAGAAATAAAAAAAGAAATTAAAGAAAACAATAAAAGATAACCAAATGGGCTTGTGCTGGCTGAGAGGGGGTATGAATCTGAAATTCCAAGGCCCATTAAGCTCCAAGCCCAGTCAACCTTTGGATCCGGCGTAGCGTTGAATTGTATGTGTACCATGGACATTCATGGCTGGAAGCGTTGGATCTGGATAAAAGTGCATCCAATGGTCAGGAACTGCTAGCGCATGGTGGATGGTGAAGAGCATGGTATACCTGATTACATGAGAACAAATAATACAAAGAAATTGTTGGGACTTGGGATCGAACCCAGGTCCTTGTACTCCCTACCAACAATGCGTTGCCAACTGAGCTGCGTTGTTAACTTGTTTGTACAAGGAGAACAAAATATAATAAATAAAATAATGCAGTAAATTCAGAAAAGCGCACAAATTTTAAATGAGCCAATGATGGACTGTCACATACTATCTTCTTTGCTGCAACCGTCATATTAGGTGAAGAACTTTTACCTACAGACACAAGTCTGTAGCTATAACCCCTGCAAACTTCAAAAATGCACAAAACGCACAATAAATGATATCTAAAGACATAGCTCCATTCGTGGTGATCTCGTGAACACCTTGGTATCCTCTTTTTTGGCTGGTTTCACCTGTGTAAGAAAGCCCTAAATTGCAAACATAAACCCTAACAATGGCAACATCGTGTATAGGCTTCAAAAACGCAATTGAATAATACAGTTAGCTTGCAAACAAGATGATAAACACAAATATATTATTAGCATGCGTTTAGGATGCGTAAAACATTGAAATCGAGTTTGAGTTTTAGGGTAAACCGTGATGCTTTTGGGGACGATTTCTGGATGCTTTGAGGCTTGCAAATGATGTTGTTAGCTTCCTGGGATGTCCAGGAATCGATTGGAAACATTGGACTGGCTTGAATTGGCCTATAGACAAAGATAGGTCTCACACTTTTCTTGTAAAATTTTGGTTTCTTTCTTGCTGTTTCACGCCTCCAATCCTTATGCTTATGGTCTGAAATTATTGTGTATATGTAGTAGACTGAATTAGGTTAATAAAATTGTATCATATCTTTTGAGAATTATGAAAATTGGATTTGATTTGCTTCATGTATGATATCTTTCTAAAACAAGCTTCAATCTAATATTTTCTAACCCTAATGAGCCTTGCACGAATTGATCATCATGCTAGCTGTATATGGACTCCAAATGTGCACAAAAAACTCAAGATTTGATTTGTTTTCATTATTTTACCATTTAATTTGATTTATTTTGATTTAAATGAATAAAAAATCAAAATAAATGATAAAGGTAATAAAATATTAGGTGGAAAAGCTCAGGGGTCGTGGGTCCTATTAGAAACATGTTTCAAGCAAGAAAACATGGGCCCCTTTGGAAAAAAATGTCAATTTGATCAATGTTGACTTTTGACAATTTTCCAAAAATTACCAACTTTGACAATGCACAAATCTCTCAATTTTGACCCTAGGAGGGTGTTCTTGGACTTTTTATAAAGCTTAGGATGTCCCCTAACCAACCTTTTTGGTTTATTCTCAATTGGATCTTCCATGTTCATGTATGAAGCTTTGACCCAAAAGGTGTTTTTGTTGATTTTTCAAAATGACCTATAATATACAAATTCATATCTTTTGATGAGTGCATATTTTGAACTTGTGGGATGAAGATGAATTGTATGAAATTGAATCCTCTTCAAAATGAGCCTTGGATGGAAAATATCTGATAAAGTATGAAGAAGTTATGCTTGGTCAAAGTTGGGTTGACTTTTCATGTAAAACCCTAATTTAGCAACTTTTGGGTTTTGATGAATTTGGAGAATTCCTTGGGGAATCATGGTCAAGCCTTGATCAAATGATGGAAGTCACCTCAAAATTTTAGTGTTGACCAAAAATCTTGAGGTTTGACTGTATGTGGGCCACAGTTGACTTTTGACCTAATATAATCGATTCTCAAGCATTTGAGCAGTTGATTGAGCAAACTTCTTATGCAAGACCTGAAACTTGGCATGGATGATCTTGGGAACATAATAAGACCTTGGAAAGCATTTGAGGCCTTTGTGGTTCACCCATCTTGATGAAAATAGAAACCCTAATTTGAGGTACACTGCCTTAGGAGGGAGTTTGTCTGGTCCACTCTTGGGCAATCTTGAGCAAATTGAAGATCTCAATGGACATGTATTGAGTAAAATGAGAGGGAAAATTTTGGGGTACAACAATTGAGGACAGGGGAAAACACTGTTTTTCCAGAAATGTGAGTGTCATTATGGTCGGCCATGATAGAAATCTTTAAATGTTTCTTTGATCTTTAGTTTCGAGGAAAGAAAGATGGGGAGAACCAATTTCCCACAGACGACACCACTGATCTCGCCCGTTCATTTGAACCTGAAGTGGGCCGATAAATGACGTCTGCTAGGCTGGAATTAGTGAGGAGGGGGTGTACCTGCAAGGCACTCTGACGCTCAAGTAAGAAAGAGTGCAAAGAGATACAAGAAAGAGATTAGGGTTTTAGAGTGAATATTAGATACCTGGCCCTCAAAAGTGTGAGGGTTTATATAGTGCCAGTGACGGTTGGTCATTGGTTCCTATTTTTGGGTCTAGATATTAGGTTCCTTAAAAATAGGTAACTGTCAGTAATTAGTCAAAACAGGAAGTCATGCTCGTAACTAGTTGTTGGTCCGAGCAAGGAGGAGTTTACAGGCAGATGCATTATGGGCGTTTCCTAGTTATTTGTTCCTCGTGTGTCAAGCAGAACTGGAGGTAGTTGCCGATGCAGATAGGCGTGTGATTCAGGGTATCATTGGTCTCGCTGTTCTAGGGTATAGTCGACCATGTATTCCTGATTGAAGGGCCAGAGTTAATTGGCCAAGGCCGTTGGACCATATTGAAGGTAGGAGCGGATTAGGCTAATTCTAGCCATTGGGCCAGTCCAAAACACATATCTCTAGGATTTACCTTGGAGTTATACCTCTGGCAACTTTTTGATTGGTGAGGAACTCTCAATTATGGTGAACGTCTCTTGCTTCATCAATTAGGTCAATGAAACATCTTAACACCACTTTGTTTTCTTCTTCTATTAGACTAAATTGTTATAATAGAGTAACTAAGATGAGTCAGCATGTAACTAACTTTGTAATAGAATGTGTCGAGTCAGCAAATTCTAAACTGAACTATATAAGTTCAGTTTCCCTCTCTTTTATAATCAACTTTGAGAATAACAAATTCATTTAGAAACTCAATGAACATACCCCCCCCCTCTCTCTCTATCTGTCTCTCAATGAACATACCCCCTACTCTTTTCTCTTGGCAGTTTGAGTGTTTTGCGCTGGCACTTTGGATGAAAAGTAGTATTTCATCGGGCGAATATTTTGGGTGGCAGAACATTTTTCTGAATAAAAAATGCATAAATAGGGAAGAAATGATTTTTTTTAGAGCCAATATATTTTTAGGGGTTTAGAGAGAGAGAGAGAGAGAGAGAGAGAGAGAGAGAGAGAGAGAGAGAGAGAGAGAGAGAGAGAGAGAGAGAGAGAGAGGCTGAGAAAACAATAAGAGAGGGTGTAAGTTTATAATTAGAGCTGGGATTTGCATAAATCATTGGGAAATCACGGTGGATGCTTGTTCTTCTTCATTTTTCTCTTTATATTTAGTTATCATGGATAACTAAATCCATTTCTTGTTGAGATTGGATGTAAGTATACTATTTTAGTATGTATTTTTACTGATCATGGTGTTGTATACAATCTACATGTGAAGCTATATCAATATTATCTTTGTTTTACTATTTATCTTAATGGGTTTGGATTGCTTGTAAGTATAAGGTTTGCCTAAGAGGGGGGGGGGGGGGTGAATTAGGCCTTTTAAAATTATTTTCGCTTTTATGAATCTTTGATCTTTCTTTTCTGGTTTTTGGTAAATGATGAAAGTGATAAAATGCAGAAAGTAAATGACACAAGGATATATCCTGGTTCTCCTTACAGTCTGAGAGTACGTCCAGTCTCCTTTCAACACGAAAGAGATTTCATTATTGTTAGATCTCTAGACAAGACAACCTAGCCTTTCTATACAAGACTTGAATCAATAAAACCACCAAGAACAATCCTCTTGGATTTTTACTAAGTACACTAAGAGAACAATTCTCTCTTAATGACTCTTTTGCTTCCAACAATCCTGGACAACAATATACAACCAAACAAGTAGAACAAGAAAACAATCATTTCCTCTCTACTCTCTTGTTTCCAACAATTTTGGACAACAAGGAATTTACAACTAAATATGAAAAAATATTAAGTAAAAAGTTGATGAATATATATATCAATAACAATGATTGATCTTCTCTTCCAAACAAGCAATATATAAAGATACATTAATGCTCAAGTGTTTATGAATAATGAAGGAACTTTTCTGAAATGATATGAAGAACACATGTAAAAAAATTCTCAATGAAAGTTGAAATATCAAAACACTTGTTTTTGAAAATGAATGAGTATAATGATGTTAATTGCAATGGAAGAAGTTAATTGTAATTTGAAATTTCATGTATTTATATAAGCATAACACGTCTATGAAACATGGTAAAGTCATTCAAAAAAAATCACGAACAAATGTCAAGTTAAAATGAAATGGTTTTATGAAAAGGTGCTAAAAAATATTATTTTCTTAAATTCGTACATGACTTATTAAGTCAGTTTTAACGGATACCTGACTTAACAAATATAGAACATTATTTTTTAATTTCAAAAAAAATAAAATATTGCTTCAGAACGTTGTAAATTAGGATGATTTTTGTGCTGTTATGGTGGTTCAAAACGCCTTAATTTACCAAAAACGTTATTCAGTTTTTGTGCTGTTACGGCAGTTCAAAACGCCTTAATTTACCAAAAACTGAATGTTTGAAAAAATTAAAAAAATTAAAAATTGTCTAAATTTTTGAACCAACCTTATGCAATATCTATTGATTTATCTAAGTCAATAGACTATATTTGAAATTTATTTAACATGGTTCAAACATGAAAAATAAATTTTCAAATACATGATAAAAAATATTTTGTTTTCAAGCTAATAGTGAGATATTTTCAACCAAATGAACCATGCATGCAAGTGAATTTTAGAGATTATTTTGAGCACTATTTTATCAATATATATTACATGCTTATACCTCAATAAATTAATATTAATGCAAGTCTCCATAAAGTTGAAATCTTGATCCATAGTCATATTACTTCATGATGCTTTTTCTCATCCTTTGATATATGTACATAGTAGTTGTTTTCATCAAAACATGATGTTGAAGAAGCTTGACTTCACAATCTCCCCCTTTTTTATGATGACAACCATTGAAAGTTGATATGCTTGAATCTTTTAGAATGAATGAGAAACTCTTATGTGAATGCTCCCCCTATCTTTGATAACTCCCCCTTGATCAAAGTTCTCCCTTGAATCATAGAGAATTTACATATTTCTTTGGGCTGCAATACTTAGAGACAAGCATACACATACACATACACATATATATCTTCTCCCTCTTTGTCATTAGCAAAAAGGATGGGAAAAGTTTTATAATACATAGAGAAATTATTGAAAGTAAAAACAATTTATACCAATGAGTTTCACCTCAAGAGTGACTTCATAAATCATTCATCTTTTGAGAATATGATATTGAAGCCTTTGTCACAAAGTTGTCTTTTTCTTAGAATATTTTGCTTTAGTCTCTCAACATAAAGCAAGTATTTAATAGATGTGAAAATTAGTGCTCCAACTTTATCAATGCCAAGAATTCTTTCTTTAAGATATTCATCAAATGTGAAATAACCCTTGGATATTAGGACTAGATTTGAAAATTAGTTTATTTCTTCCATCAAATGCTTAGAGCCATCACTTATCAAAACATCATAGATTTGAAGTGGTCCTCAAGCAAACCTATAAAAAAATTAAGTTCAATTTGGTATCCAATGTGATTTGGGTTCATCATGGTTAGTTCCCTTCTTAACCCACACATAATGACCACTTGCCATGCTAAAGTTTCTAACATAGTAAGTGATCTGATACGGCCAGCACTTGCCCCATTGTTGGGGAAGCGCAGTTCAACACCTTTGTATATAAGACCCAAAGGCTAGCAGCCCAAGTTGGGGACCGTTGGAAAACTCCCCACATGTCCGTTGGGGAACGTTGCCCACGTGCCCATATCACCGTCGACATCCTGCCCTCCGAGAAGAGCAGGTCCAACTCCTACTTTCTCAGGGCAGTTGACCAGGGGGAGGACACATGCTGGACTCCATACATACGTAATCCCTGGAAGTTTCCCTTATTGGGCCTCATCATGGCCCAACATTGGAGACGTTGTCCCAGTGCTGGGGGTTATAAATACCCTCTCACTTAAGAGGGTCGGGTACACTTTTCTACATACTCAATCTCACACTAGCTGACATTACTCTGAATCTCACTTTAGCATCAGAGTGTCTTGCAGGTACGCCCCCCCCCCCCCCCCCCACTTTACACTCAGTAGTTGCCCGACTTTAAGGACTCAGGCCCCAACGATCCATTCCGATCAGGTACGATCAGTTGCGCCATCTGCGGAAAATAACTTCCCTATCTTTCATTTACCTAAGACCAAAACTATTATCACTCCGTGGTCGTCATGGCCGAACCAGCTTCCAATAACAACAACCTCAACGCCCATCTCTCTGACATCAACAACAACATCGGTAATGGAAACATCAGAAATAACACCGACATGGCCGACCTCATGCAGGACTATAGAGAGGGCATGCGGCCTCCTCATCATCCCGATCTCGACCATGCGAGGATACCCATCTGCCCCAGAACTATGAGCCGAATGTTTTCCAGGAGGTCCCTGTTCTAGTGAACGCTGACACCACAGCAAGGGCTCTGTTCGCGGCCATTAATCAAACAAACTACTTAATCTTCTCGCAAGGAGAATAATTAAGGGTGCTCGAGGATACTCGCCGAGCCCCCAAAAGGCACAGAAGAACAGACACTCCACCGCCCCATTGAAACGAAGAATGTCCTTGATTTCCTCTGCGGAGGCACAGACGAGACAGATCGTGGAGCCACTCTCCCCAATGGTCTGGGCGAGGCCCTGCGCTAGAGAGAATGTTTCTTGAAGCCACTGGGAGGAGCGACCACACTCACACGCGCAGGGAACGATGATCCCTTGGAAACAGCAAGAACAAGGGAAACAGAGAAACACAACTATGACCAAGAGACCCCCCCCCCCCCCCCCCCGGGGGGGGGACTAAGGCCGCCACTACGACCAACACCACCATCGATCCCCTTCCCACTCTCCATATAGAAGCGATGAAGAAGACCCCGCGGTTCTTTATCCCAAGCGATCATGGAGGCACCCATCCTCAGGGGAATGGAGAAACCTCCCCAACTGAAGGAATACGATGGCATCGCGGATCCAGTCGACCACATCGACAGATTTGATACGATGTTTCATTACCATAACATCGGGGGGCCAATAAAATTCTGGTTGTTCCCCACAACCTTGAGAAAGACTGTGATGGACTGGTATAAGAACCTCACCCTAGGGTTGATCACCTCTTGGAGGAATCTAAAGAACCAGTTCATCAGCTCCTTCACAGCCTGTCGTCGACATCCAAAGACTGAGGCCGCTCTTGAGGCTATCGTCCAAAGAAGCCACGAGACCCTCAGGGAGTTTATAGATCATTTCAACAGCAAGGCCATTTAGGTCCCCTGTACCGATCACATGAAACAATATTTTCTCGAGAGAGGACTCCACCCGGGCACAAAGTTCAGGAAGTCCGTTAGCATGGAACCACCCTAGACGTTTGATGCTCTCCTCGAAAAGGCTAGCGCCTATATGGACTATGAGGAGAGTGAAGCAGCCAACAAATCCAGCTACCCAAGAAATCACGGACCAACCAACATCCTACGACACTAGGAAGCAGGCCCTCCTCGAAAAACAGGCAAGAAGAGAAGGGACAACAAGCCCAGTAACCCCTGTAAACACAGGGGACCCGCGGGGAGATTCACCGAATATACTCCGCTGACCGCTTCCTGCGAGCTCATTCTGGAGGAGTGATCTAATACTGACTTCAAATACATAGGAGTCATGCGTCCTCGAGCTACTCCCGTGAAGCCCAGGACAGACAGGAGCAAATACTGTCAGTACCACCGGAGCCACGGGCATCTAACCGAAGACTGCGTCCACCTCAAGGACGCCATCAAAACCCTCATCAAGGGTGGCAGACTTGGGCAATATCGACGTAATGATGCCCTCGTCGGGAGGCCCGCAAGGTGAGATAAGTCGAGGAAGAAACTCGACCACCAGATGACTCGGAACCTATCCAGATAGCTTTCTCGGTTATAAGACCGGAGGACTTGTACGTCCCCATCAGAAACAAAGAAGAACAGATGTCCACACATAGTAGGTGGGAGAAATTCCCCTCCACCATGGTCATATCTGGAGGGGGATTCAACGACCTTTCAATCAACTCCTCAAAAAGGAATCTCGACGAACTGGTCCCCATCTCAATCGGTGACACTCGAGAGGGTCAAGGACAGGTTGGAGCCAATCACCTTCTACCTCGAGGAGTTGCCCATAGGGGCCCCTAACTCAAGAATCCCTCTGCTGGTAAGAGCAAGAATGGATAATTTTGACGTGCACCGCATCCTGGTCGACGAGGGGAGTTCCGTTAATGTGATGTACAACCATTTGTTCTGAACCTTACAGCTCAACGACACCCACCTTTCACCATACGTGGGGTCCGACCTACAAGGCTTCAATGGATCCACTTCTAAACCATGGGGATATGTTGAGCTTTTCGTCACCTTCGGGGAAGAGACCGCCTCCCGGTAGATCAAGATATGATTCCTGGTTATCGACTGCCCGTCTCTCTACAACTATATCCTAGGGAGATCAACATTAGCTGAACTAACTGTCGGGCCCTCCACGGTCCATTTGAAGATGAAATTCTACACAAGGAGGGGACGCGTCGCCACCAACCACGAGGATATCTCAGCTTCTAGAAGATGTTTTCAAGCGGAATTCAAAGGGAGGAGCATGGTCGACACTGGAGCACGACCTGCCAAATGAGCTACCACTGCTCAACCTGAATCATATCCAGCTCGGATAGAATAACATAGGGCTCCACCAAAGGCCGACTCAATCTCGCTCGACACATGCTTAGGCAAAGACAAAGCCCCCAACAACGAATGGACTCCTCCGACCCATCCCAGACGGGGACTTCGAGTTTGTCCCTCTCGGTGAAGAACCTCACAAAGGCTTGAAGATCATAACCGGGCTCCTTGACTTGGCGAGGATGCAGATCAAAGATTTCTTGCGGGAGAACTCAGACTTGTTCATGTGGAGTGTTGCGGATATGCCCGGACTCGGCCACGAGGTCGCTTGTCACCAACTGGCCTTTGATCCAGCCGATATGGCAATAGTGCAACGTAGAAGTAGGCAGTCTGTCGAGAAAGCGGAGGCTGCTGAAAATGTTGTAAAAAACCTCTTAGAGGCTAATTTTATTTCCGAGGCCCAGTATTCAACCTGGCTCTCAAATGTTGTACTAGTTAAAAAGAATAATAGAAAATGGCGAATGTGTGTTGACTATACTGATCTTAATCGGGCATGTCCCAAAGATGCTTTTCCTCTACCTAATATTGACATGTTGGTTGACAAATCGGCCAGCTATAAAATTTTATCGTTTATGGATGCCTACTCGGGCTACAACCAAATCCTAATGGCAATGAGCGACAAGCATTGTACCACTTTCATGACCAGCTCGGGCAACTATTACCTCAATGTAATATCCTTCGACTTAAAGAACACGAGAGCAACGTACCAGGGGATGATGAAAAAAGTTTTCCGCAACAAAATCAGTAATATGCTCGAGGTATACATGGACGACATGATCGTCAAATCTCGAACAGATATCGACCATGCTGCCTATCTCAAAAGAGTCTTCGCCCAAGCAAGACAATGCAGAATGAGATTCAACCCCGAGAAATGCACCTTCGACGTTAAGGCGGGAAAATTCCTCGGTTTCTATCTGACCGAACAAGGAATTGAAGCCAACCCCGACAAGTGTCGAGCATTCTTTGAGCTCCCTATGCCTAACTCAAAAAAATCCATACAAGTCCTAAACGGTATGCTCACCTCGCTCTCCCATTTCGTCAAAAAAACTGTGCAACACACCCTACCATTTTTCAAACTCCTGCGCAAATAGGCAGCTTTCGAGTGGACCGAGGAATGGGAGCACGCCCTCCTCCACCTCAAGTAAAGCCTTTAGCAACCGCCCGTGCTGTCACGACATGAGAACGGGGAAACCTTGTTCCTTTACTTGTCTATCTCCACTGAGGCTGTAAGCGCGACCCTCATTCGCGAGACTCTCGACGGGAAAAAACCGGTCTATTTTACAAGAAAAGCACTACAAGGGCTCGAGGGCAGGTATCAACAGATTGAAAAAGTAGCCTTATCCCTCATCAACACGAAGAGGAGACTTAGACATTACTTCCTGGCCCACACGATCATCGTACGGGCGGACTAACCCATAAGGCAGCTCTTATGTAGACTAGACTTGGCCGGACGAATTCTAAAGTGGTCCTTGGAGCTCTCTGAGTTCAACGTCCAATACGAGAGTAGGAAAGCCCTCAAAGCCCAAGCGCTGGCTGAATTCATCGCAGAGATGATCATTCACAACCGCCTCGTAGCCAAGAAGCATAAGTGGACCATCTTCGTGGACGAAGCTTCTAGATCGACGGGGAGCGGAGAGGGAATCCTCCTCAAAAACAAAGAGGGTGTCATGATCAAGCACTCCCTCACCCTCGCTTTTTCGACCTCAAACAATCTGGCTGAATACGAGGCACTTCTCACAGGATTAAGGCTGGTCGAGGATCTAGAAGCCCCGGAAATACAAATTTTTACAGACTCCCAACTCATCACATCTCAGTACAAGGGGGATACCAGGCTAAGAACAACAACCTCATTGAATATCTAACCTATTCAGAGAATAGATGGGGAAGTTTGACCGAGCAGAGATCAAGCACGTACCTCGTGAACAGAACACACAAGCAGATGTACTTTTAAAGGTCGCGAGCACAAAGTAGAAAGGCGGGAACAAATACGTCATCCAAGAATCCCTTTCTCGCCCGAGAATTGAAAAATCCGTTGTACCCCCCGAGATAAATGTCATTGGAGGAAGCTCATGTTGGATGTCCCTGGTGTTTAATTTTTTGACAAATGGGGAACTTCTCGTCGACGAAAAGGAGGCAGCGACAACCAAACGACGAGCATGCTCGTATGTGGTCCTCGAGCACAAAATTTATCGACGGGGATTCTGCATACCGCTCCTGAAATGCGTCGAGGAGTCCACAATCCCCGAGATATTGCAGGAAACCCATAAAGGAATCAATGCCTAACACATGGGCGGAAGGTCCCTGGCACGAAAGGCATTGCGAGCAGGCTATTATTGGTCGAACATGCATCAAGATGCAAAGGAACACGTCAAGAGATGCGACAAGTGCCAAAGGCACGCGGACATGCACCTCGCACCCCCGCACGAGCTCAAACCACTGTCCTCCCCATGGCTATTCACCTGGTGGGGAATGGACATCCTCAGACCGTTCGTGCAAGGTTTGTATCAGAACAAATTCCTCATCGTGGTCATCGACTATTTCACGAAATGGATAGAAGCCAAAGCTCTGGATAAAATAAATTCACACAACATCCTCCATTTCTACAAGTAAAACGTCCTTTCCCGATTTGAAACACCACAAGCGCTCGTCACTGACAATGGGACGCAATTCAGTGATCAGGGTTTCCAAAACTTCATTGCCAAGCTCAGCACCAAGAAGAATTTCACCTCAGTCGAACACCCCCAAACTAACGGGCAAGCTGAGGCTGAAAATAGAGTCATCTTGCGAGGACTCAAACGAAGGTTGGGGCAGGCCAAAAGGGGGTGGGTCGAAGAGCTGCACAACGTCCTATGGCCATATCGAACAACGCCCCACACGACGACTGGCGAAACCCCATTTTGACTAACCTACAGCACCGAGGCTGTCATCTCTGTAGAAATTATGGAGCCTTCCAGGAGAACCGAATTTCCTCTAGACGAGGAGCTAAACGACGAGGCCCTAAGAGAAGAGCCTGACCTAGTCGAGGAAATTCGATCAGGAGCGACTCTTTGTGAGGCCACACTGAAACAGTAGGTAGCCCTTCACCATGACAACAAGGTCATTAAGCACGAGTTCCAGGTCGATAGCCTAGTCTTGTGGAGGAACTAGAAAGATTCTCGCGAAGGGAAGCTGGCTGCAAACTGGGAAGGACTGTACCGTGTCCATGGAGCTACGGGCACCGGAGCATACTACCTCGAACACTTAAATGGAGAACCATTATCTCGACCATGGAATGCTACAAAACTGAAGCAATATTATAGCTAAGTCCTTATCACACTATGGGCATTAGTAGTCAATTGGTCCTCTTCAACCGACAATGAGACAAGCTCGATCGTAGAGGCATGTCGAGGTACGGACACAACCTCCAAACATGACGAAAGGCGGGTTTAGTTGTTCATTTCTCGAGCCAAACTTTAGCCCGACAAAGATACCTCAATCAAGCTCTGCAGTCGAAGTACCCAACAGGCAGGACACCCAGCTCACGATGGGAGTTTATGCCAGAAACTCAAGACCCCAACCACGGTCTTGAAATCGTTCAGCAGTTTCCCGCACCGCTTCCTTGAAACATTCTAACATGTATCAGGCACAACCAAGGTCGAGCACAATCTCCACTCTTGGAGAAACAAACTTTCAAGAGACAAATGGGTCAAGTACGACGAAAAGCAAATAGTTATAAAGAAATACAAAAAGTAATTATAAATAAAGTCATTCATGAATGCCGACCACGAGGGCCGACATTGTTCAACATTACAAAATATAGGCACATAGGCCCAAACAAATTACAAAGATACACGGGCACATAGACCCCCAGTACAAGTCAAAATAAAGACGAGCACGCAGGCCCAGAGACTAGATCTCAACTCTCATCCTCATCGTCACTATCCTCCCCAAGATTTTCATTAGGGGATAAATAATCTTCCTGTCAACCACCTGGTTAAATGGCCCCGCACCATCGACCACCAACTCGACCCCAGGGTTAAGAATCATGAGCTGCTCCACAGTGGTGTCGAAGCCATAACTAAAAGTATCTATGGCATCATGTTCGAGCACACGACCCCGTGCTATCAAATCTCTCCTAGTTAGGAGGGTTATCTCCGCTTTGGTCTCCTCGTCAGCAGGCGCAACAAGCCCTTCTAACTCCTTTATGCGCGTGGCCAGTTGCTTGTTCTCTTTGGTCGCCTTTTCCAGTTGAGGCCTCAACTCATTCAGTTCTTTTAGAAGACGAACTTGAGCCTCATACCTCGACTCATGGTTGAGGTTGTCACTCTTCAAATTATTACTTTTTCCTTTCAAATGTTAGATTTGGGCTTTCGCCTTGTCAAGTTCAGCCCGAGAGCTGGAAACCTTATCATTAAGAGTAAGAGAGGTCTCAAGGATCCTCATCACGACAGCCACGTCCTCGGACAGATTCCTCTGACAGATCTCTTTGTCCTCAGATAATATGGCTTCTCTTTCCTCTTCGTGGATACCTAAGGAAGTATCCCTGCTGAACATCCCTTGATTGAGATAACATGGGGGAAGCATGAAGACCTCCCGGCCCCTTTTATCACCCTCGATAGGCGCTACGCGCTCGGGCTCCTCCACGTGTTTCCTTTTTACGGGTTGCTCGAGAGGAGAAACCTGAGGCCCTAGAGAGGAAGGTGAGCCTATAGGTCGGGAAGAAGCTTTGGCCTGCTCCTGGAGCTGAGCGGCCCGAGTCTTAGGCCCCGAGGTCGATGCGTTTTTGGGCCTCATCTTGAGCAAACGTTCAGAGAGAGACGCCTTACGATCTGCAATAAAATAAAATTTTCAGCCACAAGACTAACATGCAAAAGTAAACTGTCAGTCACGAGATAACACAATCAAATATCACGAGCATGTCCTTGCATGAAAGGCGGGCATGAAAATAAGACCGCGATCATATCCCTACCTAAAAGCCTCATGGCTTCCTCATCTAAAGAACATTCGAGCAAAGCCTTTGTATTAATAAACCTGTTAACGAGGAGATACTCCCCATTATTTTCAAAGAGGAGGTTGTTATTCACATCTACACACCTCGCTGGGGAGAAACTTTTCACATAGGACGCCAACTTCTCGTAGGAGAGTTGATCCTGTGCATCCAAATCCTCAAGCTTTACCGCATAATATTCAGGACTTTGCTCGAAATGTTTCCATTGATATTCGAGCGGGAACCTGGCCACCGGCTAGACTACTAGCCGACCATCGACCATCTATTTCGTCTGGTTATACAAGGAAGTTATGGCTGTATCTGTTAGAGGCTTCACGACGAAGTACCTCTCTTTGAAGTGGTGGAAAAATTCCATGTACAGCTGAAAAAGTTTCCCAAACTGCTTAAAAGAAACCCGGGACTGCCCTCCTCCGATAGACTGCCTTTGCAAGTGAAAAATACGGAAGAATATGGGCAACTTCGCACCGATTTGGACATATTGGCAAACGAGCTCGAATGCCCGCATGAATGCAAACGCATTCGGATGAAGATGGGAGGCGCAAGTTGTAGCCACTGAAACATTCCCACTTGAAAGTCTTTGAAGGGCAAACAAATCCCCACCTCTTTGAAAGCAAATTCGTACATGGGGAATCGCTTGCCCGGATAAGATGAGCATATCCTCAGGTTAAGGTGAGGTATTTGTAGCATCCATTTGGCGGGGGCCCCTTCAGCCTGAACCTCTGGGCAGTTAAACGCATCTGATGTGTCGTGAAAAAAGCACGACCTCTTATTTCTCAGTTCAGGTGCGACCTAGGCCAAAGGGTCCTCCTCGACATTGGTTTTATCTTCGTGGTTGGCGGGCCCAGCGTCCTCCTCGACGGAATGCGCCATTGTACCTGAAAAGTAGGGAAACCAGTGAATTCAACATCATCAAATTCACCCTTCCACAACGACTCAAGTGAAAGGGTGATTTATCCACCGGGGAGTGAACTTCAAACTAAGCCCTCGACTTCTATACTAAAACAAGCTCGGGGGCATCCGGTCAAACATACATACTTCCTGGATTAGCTCCGCTATCCGAGGAAATCATCCTCGACACCATGAGAATTAGACTCTCATGAACTTCAATAAACATTCATGAGTGTTCATCATAGAACTCATGAATGTTCATCCAAGATTCATCTAGTCAAGGAAAAAACTATGTGTTTAATCTAGAAACGCTAAAGAAACATGTTACTAAGAGGATATGACTTACTTGGATGAAGGATACTTGGAAGAAATATGGAGAAAAGTTGGAAGGAGAAGATCCACGCGTGAACAAGGAAGATTGTAGAAGAAAACTTGATAAATAATAAATGAAACCCTGGGATCCCCTTTTTATAAATTGTTCAAACCCCACGGGGTTGCATACGAAGGGTCATCATTAGTTTGGGCCTTTTGGACTCCCCGTGAAAAGATGACACCCCAAAATGACAGCCACATGGAGCAACAAGCAGCCACGTGTCCGTCCTTAAAAAGACGAACATATCCCCAACTTCCATGAGAGACGTTACCGTGATACGGTGAGAGAACTGACTTGGGATTTTTTGCATTTTATCGCAAATGTTGCGGTTAGCAAGAGTCACCACTGACTTTTCTTTTATCCAAAAGGAATGGCTGAAAAGAACAGGAAAGACCTTTGAGATTATTTCTTGAGTTCAGGAGGTAGATTATGAAAAGGGAATGTGTTAGCACCTTTTTCATCCATAGTTATCTATGGGCTCTTAGTTGCTTGCTATATCACTTGCTTTTGTTTGAAAATGTGCTTTGTGGTGGTTTTGAAAGTATTTTGAAAAGGCTCATTTGTTTATGCAAACTTTGTAATAGTTATCATTCATAAGAACGTATACAAAGTGTTGAGCTTTTGAAAATGTTTCATGTTTGGAAAATGTTTTGAAATTGTTTTTGAAAGTGTTTGGTATTCGTTTTGAAAATAAGCAAGGATATTTGATTTGAAAATGGGCAAGCAACTAGGAAAAATCTACCTACTCAAAAGTCTTTGTTCATTTATTCCTTCCTTTGATATTGGTATCTTACCATTGATTTGGTAAGAAGCCTTATCTTTGGATGTAAAGGGATGGGCGTGGGTTATTGCATAGTCATGATAGCAATATTGTAAGATGTCTTAGGATTTCTCTTTGAGGGACTAAGATCATTTTGAAAGGCAACATTTATAGCGTCATCGAGGGACTATGATCTTGTATTTTTTTATTTCTTTTGCTAAGACATCCCACATGCATAACATGGCCATTTTTGTAACGTAACAAAGTGGAATTACCCTAAGGGTGCAAGTGTGCAAGTGTGTTTGATTTACATGCATTGTTTATCTTAAATTAGGGTTTGCTAATTGTTGATTTTAGTCTTTCCATACAAACCCTAATTACTAGAATTTATGAAAGCGATAAATTTTCGGAAAGTAAAATTACTACGCTATTACATCATTAGGGGAAGGGGTGTACAAATTTAAAAATGGGGATTGCAAGAAAATTAAACCTAATTATCTATTACAACCATATTGAATAATGTACAAGAATTGAAAATAATGCAAGAATGTAAATGGAAAATAAATGATTTTTTTGTTTGATTTTAATGAAAGGGTTTAGTTTTGACCTAATTAAGAAAATGATTAATTAAAAATAAATAAAATTTAACATAAACTAATTAAGAAAAGAAATTAACTTAAAAAGCATTTTTTAGGTTTTTTTATATGAAAAGGTTTTAAATTTAATAAAAATAGTAAGGTAATTAATTAATTAAAAGGAACCTAAATTCTAAATTAATTTTAATTAAGAAAAAGAAAATAACTAAACCTAAAACTAATTATTTTTTATTAAAAAAGGAATTAAATTGTTAAGAAAATAGTTTTGCTCTTTTTGTTTTATAAAGAAAATAAACATATAAATGTGAAAATAATAAATAAACATATTTTTGGATTTTTTTATTAATAATAATAATAATACTAATAATAATAATTATAAATAATAAAAGAAACTGAAATAAAATAAAATAAGAAAAAGAAAATAAATAAAAATGAAATAATAAAAGAAAGTTTGGGCCATGTGTGCAAAAGTAGTAGAGGGGTCAGAAGCTAGCAAAAAAAAACAAAGCCCAGCATTGGAGGCCCATGCGCCTGTTTGTGACAAAAAAAAAGAGAGAAAAATGTGAAACATATGAAAAGTGGCAGAGTTGGGGCTTGAACCCACGCCCTGAGCATGAAACGCGTCTGCCTTACCACTTGGGTGACTATACATCTGTTAAGTTAAACAAAACAACAAATACATAACACAAGTCAAGTCCTGAAAATGACTTCATCAACCCCCAGCCTGAACATCTGCAACTTCATCATTTCTCATCCATTTGCAAAAATGTAAACATCAAACTTGTTCCAAATTTCACAACGATTCCAGAAATGTAAATTACTAAAACTATAGATCAAAGATAAGCATGAATTTTGAATGGTACCAAATTCTGACCTAGATTTTTCAGAAAGTTCAAACTTAAAATTCTCACTACTCAAGCAATATAAATGAAATCTATGGACATGTACAATTTCAGGGCAATGATGTCTATGTTTTATCTTCACAAATGCAAGCCTAACAATGCCTAAATGAAAAGATAGAAGTTTAGAAATGATACCTCAAAACTGTAAATCGTGAAATGCAAATGAGCTTCATTCAAGGTGCTGCAATGATCAGATTAGCTTCCTCAAGTTCCCAGGAAACTAATGCAATGATTAGCTTGAGAAATGGATGGCTGGAATGGCCTGGAGAATTCAAATTGCAGTGCTCTGTTTTTGAGTTTGGAAGATGATGAAGATGGAATTACAGTTATGAAACAGGGGCAGGGATAAGTTATATTTTATGTGTAGGAGCTTTAGGAACCAAAAGACCAAGAAACTCACAAGTAGATTATGGGTTTGGAGTTTTTGGTCAGAATATGCAACAATGGAGGTTTGTTATGCAGTTCTGATTTTGAGGGAATTTGGGAGAGTTTCAGGGTGCTTAAATTCATGTGTTAGCTTGCAAATAGGGCCTCTATTTATAAGCAACAAGTTTGGATGCTTGGAGAAGTCAGAAATCAAGAATCATATGTTTGTGGCTTTTTGCTTGATTTTGAAGAAAGCTTGAGAAATATGGTTCCAATGCACAAGTACTTGGAACATAGGGTGGCTTAGAAGCTTTAAACATGTTGCTTCTGAGCATACATGTTGTGTGTGTTCAGAACAACAAGTTAGAGGCTCAAGAAGAGTGGACTTTATGCATAAAGCCACTTTTCTAAAATAGCAATGTTGCCTTTCTTCCTAAAATGGTATTAAGCATGGGCAGTGCATTGAATGCTTGGATTAAAGCTTCTAACAGTTGTTTAAACATTTAAGTATGGAGTTAAAAGAAATTAAGAAGCCTGCAAAGTGAGGTTTGTACAACATGCTTGAATATTGGATCAAGTGTCCATCATAAAATTGACTTGTGATACAAGAATGAAACCCTAACTTCATGGTGTTGTACCCCAAAATTTTCCCTCCCACATTTCTCAATACATTTCAAGTGAGATCCTCAAATTTCTCAAGGAATTCCAAGGGTTGACCAAACAAACCCTCTCATAAGGCAGTCTACCTCAAATTAGGGTTTCATGTTACATCAAGATACTTGAGTCCAAGGGACCCCAAATTCTCACCATTGTCCTAATATGTTCTCAAGATCATCCATGTCAAGTTTCAATCCTTGCATAGAAAGTTTGCTCAGTCAATTGCTCAAAGGCCTGAAAATCGACTATACTAGGGCAAAAGTCAATTGTGGCCTACATACAGTCAAACCTCAAGATTTTTGGTCAAAATCCTCATTTTGAAGTATTATTCATCATTTGATCAAGGGTTGATCATGATTCATCAAGGATTGCTCACAATTCATCAAAACCCAAAAGTTGTTAAATTAGGGTTTTGTAGGAAAAGTCAACCCAACTTTGACCAAGCACAACTTTCTCATACTTTATTAGAAATGGCCCATCCAAATTTCATTTTGAAGAGGATGAAATTCCCTACAATTCATAATCATCTCTCAAGTTTAAAATATGCACTCACAAGAAGTTATGAATTTGGACATTATAGGTCATTTGAAAGGTCAACAAAAACAACTTTTTTGTCAAAGCTTCATACATAAACATAGAAGACTCAATTGATATGAGATAAAAAGGGTTGCTTAGAGGACATCCTAAGTTTTCTAAAAAGTCAAATAAAAAATCTCTAGGTTCAAAATTGAAGGAGTTATGCATAGGTGAAGTTGACCCTTTTTGCAAAATTGCCAAAAGTCAAAAGTGCCTCAAATTGCAGTTTTTGTCAAATGGGCCCAACTTTTTGTGCTTGTCTTGAGTTTGTAACATGGTCCACGACCCATGATCCTTCCCTCTTGACTTTATTTTATTTTTTCCATTTATTTTGATTTTTATTTCAATTAAATCAAATTAAATCAAAATAAAATCATGAAAATATCAAAATCATTTAAACCTTAAGATTTTGTGCATATTTCAGGTCTCTTATACAACTAGCAAGGGAATCAAATTGTGCAAGGCATGTTTGTACACAAAAAGATTGGTTTTTGGCTTGTTTTAGTAAGATTTGAATGAGAATCAAATCTTGATCAATGACCATAATTGAAAAAGATTTAGAGCAAACTTGTAAACCTAATTCACTCAAGGACATATATAGAAGAAATTCAGACCAAATGCATAAGGGGTTAGAGGCGTGTAGAGTGAAGAACAACTTTCAAAAAATAAAGAAAAATTGGTGTTCTGATTTCATAGTTCCAGGCATTTTCAAGACTCCCAAGCTATCTCATTCATTTCCTGGGTGTGCAAGGAGTATATACCAATCACCAACAAAAGTTTTCATGCCCAGAATCCGCCTCCATAACCCCCACGCCATCAGATCGCCCATAATCTCGATCCAAAGGCCATCACATGAAGGACTACCATGCATCTTAGTCAGACGTGCAACATTGGACCAAGGAGGGTCAACGTGGACCAAGGTTTTTAGGCCCAGAGTTGCTAAGACACCCCTCAATTACTGTAACACCAGGCCCAATTCTCTTTCTTTTCTTTTTATATTTTCTTTTACTTAATTATTTTAATTACTTTCTCACATAAAAATTAATTCTTTTTTTTACAAAAATTCATAAAATCAATTTTCATCAAATTAGATTTAGGATTTATTTTTTATCAAAAATTAATTTAATTAGTTTGTTTTAACTTTAGGGCAATTTTAACCTTTTGTAAATAAATTAAAATAAATTAGAAATTAGGGTTTTGTTTAATTTAATTTTTATTTTCTTTTCTTAAAAATAACCAAAATACAAAAATAGGTCAAAATTAATCATTTTTCTTAATTTAATTTAATTAGTAATTAGGTTGGTACATATTTAATTTAAAACCTTATTCTTTCTCAAATAATCAAAAACAACAAAAAAATGTCTTTTCTTCTAATTAGGTTAAGACGGGGTCAAAACCCTAATTTTCTCTCGTCCTCGATTCATCGTGCGTTTTTTTTTTACAATATTAATGTAACTACTTATGCGATGTAATAGTTTAATTAGGACTTTTTCCGTTTATTTATCGTTTTACGGGTTTTTGACTATGTAATTAATCCCCCTCCCCGAAGCCTTGTAATAGCGTAGTTTTATTTCTCGCATTTTGATTTTCGCAAATATTAACTGTTAGATGTATGATAATAGGATTGCATGCCAAGAATGTATGTTAATTTTAAAACGGTTAGCAAACCCTAAATTTGCAAAGATAATAACTTGAAATCAAATCACTCGCACATGCGCACTCCTAGGATATACTCTCTGTGATCGGTGGAAATAGAACTGACTGTTTTTTAGCTGGTTTCGCGAAATGTCGCGGTAAGCAAGAGTCGCCACCGTCTTTTATGTTCTCCAACATGGAAAGGACAAAAGCACAGCAAAATTCCTTATGAGAATGTTTCTCGGTTCGGGAGGTAGATTTATAGAAAGGGAAGGTGTTAGCACCCTTTCTATCTGTGGTTATCCACGGGCTCTTAGGTACTTGCTCTTATATTTTCAAAATTGTTTGCTTTTCAAGTGTGTATGTGGGTTTTGAAAAAGTTCTTTTGAAAGATTTCTAAGTAACTCTTGTATCAGTCCTCAAGAGTGTATGAAAAATTTGTTTGAAAACTTTTGAAAGTGTGAGGCGTGAAAAGTTATTTTTGTTTGTTTGAAAAGAGCAAGTACCCATGAGTCATCTACCTACCCTAAGGAATTAAGCTGTGTAAGAGTCCTTTAGATAGTGCTATCCCACCATTGAGAGGTAGGTAGCACCATCGTCGGAGGTGTTCGAGTCAATTCGATTATCGGGACAGTGTGGTCACCGAAGCAATGGTAGGACATCTTAGAAGTAACCCTAATGTCCTAGATTCTTTTATCCGAGGCAACCGTTTCAAGGCAACTGGATCTTTTGGACAGAAGGGCGACCTCTAAGACACCCTATACTTGATGACCACGTTCGAGGCAACCAGTGAGGCGTACCCTAAGAGTGGCATGTGCATGTGTGTTGTTTTTCAGTTAATTGTCTTGTGCATGTTATTTGTGAGCTGCGGATTAATTTTATTTACCATACATTCTTTCATGCATTTAACAGTTAGGGGGTGCGGAAAGTAAATTGCGGAAAGATAAATCCTACGCTATTACAAGGCGCGGGTCTATACATAGCCAAAAATACAAAGACCCGTTTTGATAAAGTGTGGGAAATTAAATAAAAACAATAAACCTAATTACTATTACAATTGAGAGCAATTACATAATAATAAACTGTGCGCGAATAGAAATTAATCGGGAATGTTCAAAGGGTTTTGACCCTCCTAAGAAAAGAAATTCAATTTTTTGTCTTTTTTTTGAATTAAATGCAATTAATTAAATAAAGCCTAATCTAATTAATTAATTTATTAAAAGAAAATATTTTTTTTGTGTTTTTTATGTTTTTTATGAAATAAAATAAAAAGAAATAAAATTAAAAGTTAATTTTACCTAATTCTAAATCTATTTTAATTATTAAGAAAAGAAGTTAAAATTGCCTAATTAAACTATTTTAGTTGTTAATATTTTATTTACAAAATAATTACTTAAATTAATAAAGTTTTTTTTTTGATTTTATTGGATTTTATTGTGAAAAAATAGTTATGAGTTAATTAAATAATAATAGTTAATAAATATAATTAGTAAATAAAAAAAGAAAAGAAAAAATGCAAGAACCATGGGGGGTATTGGGCCAGATGGAGGTGTATTGTTGAAATTTGAGGCCCATTTGAATTCAGCTCGTTTGACTTTCTGGAATCCAGTGCTTGTGTGTTGACTCCTGAGCATGGTGAAGACCACCTCCCGACCTTTGGATGACTGTCTGAGGACACATGGCCTGTTGGATGTGTGAGTCTATGGTGAGTCCTCTTTGGAAAGCTGCACAGGAAAGCGTTAGAAAAAATAATATTGGAATTATGGGGGGACCTGGGAATCGAACCCAGGTCCCAGAGATCACCAAATACACTGCCAACCACTACACCAAGCGCGTTAGTTTGTTAATAAAATAGAAAAGAAATATAATATAAAAAGCACGTGTTATATGCTGAAAAATAAAAAGGAGCGTGCGTGATTTGAATGGACCAATCCCTTGTTGCCACGCCCTTCGTCTTCAAGCTTTTCCTATAAAATAAAGAACACATAGCGAGGTTTTAAACCCCCACAAAACAGAACTGTGAAAAATAGCGACTAGGCGCTCGTTGCATATAAAAAGGGCGCGAGGGTTCCATTCAATCCGTCTTGAGCTTCTGAGTTTGACTGTATGTGTTTGGAGGATTAATTTTGCACTATGTGAGAAACCCCAAATTACAAGCTCTGAAAACCTAGAAATCAACAATGGCACTTTGCGTTTTACAGCATCATAATCAAATTAAATCATATGGAAAGCTTTGTATGGATCCTGTGAGCATAATGCAATCAACAAAAAGTGTTAAAAATGCATAAATGGATGACTGTGATTTTGAAAAAAAAATGCAAACCGTATGAGTTGTGTGGCACGAGTTCTTGAGGTTTTTGGCTTGTTTGTGCTTGCAAAAGGTTCCTGGCAATGTAAGGAGTGTGTTTGGATCAAAAGGGAGGCTTGAATGGTGCTGCAAAGTGGTTTTCAGTTTCACACTTTTCTCTTGAAATTTAGAAATTGGTTTGGCCGTTTCTGAGTTTTCTAGGTCGTGTCTGTGTAAGGAAGGCTTGCATATATGTCCAGCAATGAGAATCAATCCATATAATGAACATTAAACCAATGCAATGAAGTTTTTGATTTTGCCAATAACCACCATTGAAAAACTTGCCATTTTTGTCAAAATTTGAATTTTTATGCTTGAAATAGGTCTTGCACGAATTTGGAATGTGGATTATGGTGTATCAAAGCTATTCAAACCACAAAATATCCCTTATTTAATTTTCTTGATTTTTATTTGAATTTTAAAGATTTAAAATGAATTAAATCAAATAAAATTAAATAAAAATAGAAAAATTAATTTTTAAACTTGAAATAAATCATGGGACACGTGGGAGGCATGGAAAAGCTGAACCAAGTGGAAAAAGTGGGCCCTTTTTGTCAAAAATGAAATTTCAAGGATAGTTGACTTTGGCCTTTTCACAAAAATTTCCCAACTTCTCCAATGCATATCTTGCTCAATTTTGAAGCTATGAACATGTTCTTGGACATTTTGGAAAGGTCTTGAAGTCCTCTAACCAATGTCTTTGGTCCCATGTCATTTTGATTTACCAATCTCAAGTTATGGTCTTTGACTTAAAGTGCCTTTTTGTTGACTTTTGAAAATGACCTATAATGTTGAAATTGATAACTTTTTCTGAGAGCATTTATTTGACATGGAATGTGAAGATGAGTTGTAGGAAATGTCATCCCCTTCAAAATGAGCATTGGATGGGATTTTTCTGATGAACCATGAAAAAGTTATGCCTTGGTCAAGTTAAAGTTGACTTTTCACCTGTCCAAAAATAGAAACTTTTGCATCTTGATGATTTTTGAGCCATTCTTGTGGAATCATGATCAAGACTTGATCAAATGATGATTGTGGCTTCAAAATAAGATGTTGACCAAAAATTTTGACTTTTGACTGCCAAATGACCATTTTGCCCCTACAGTTGACTGTGAAGCAATTAGGGTTTTTGACTGTGCAACTTGACTTTGTGAGCCTTGAAACTTGACATGTGGATGCTTGACAATGTATATGAGCATATGGGACTTGATTGAGCCCTTGAAAACCTCAACTTCCTTGCAAGAACCAAAACCCTAATTTTGACTGGCTTAGGAGGGTGCTTGACTGTGTAGCCCTTGAGTAGACTTTGAAGCATTTGAAGATGATGCTTGTCAAAACTTTGAAGAATATGGGAGGGAAAATTTTGGGGTACAACAGTTGCCCCTGTTCAATCTTCTTAGACCTGAGGATGTAGATTGGCTTACGTGCCTTTCGTGATCCGAAGGTGGAAGATGATTGAACACTAGAGTGCCCAGAAATTTGCGCTCACATAGTAGAGTATCAGGGTGTGATGGCGGGAATGGGCTTATAGATGCCATTTGGAAAGATGGTGGATAGGAGGATGGGCTTATAGATGCCATCTGGAAGTGTGACAGAACCTTGTCGGGAATGGGCTTATAGATTCCATTTGGGACTGTGATGGATAGTTGTGGAGATGGGCTTATAGATGCCATCTAGGTGTCGATCACGTAAGAGATTACTTAGCGAGAACTTGCGTACCTGAGAAAGAAAGATAATTACCTGGCCTGTTACAGGGGTTGATCTTCAAACTCTTTATGCAGATACGCCCTGGCTGGATACAGGTGTCGAATCTGCAATTGGTTGCTCACAGATGTGCCCTGGCTAGATACAGGAATCGAATCTGGAAATAGTCGTCAACAGATTTGCCCTGGCTAGATACAGGTACGAATCTTCAAACTCTTCAGACGTGCCTTGGCTGGATACAGGAATCGAATCTGGAAATAGTCATCAACAGATTTGCCCTGGCTGGATACAGGTATCGAATCTTCAAACTCTTCAGACGTGCCCTGGCTGGATACAGGAATCGAATTTGGAAATAGTCGTCAACAGATTTGCCCTGGCTGGATACAGGTGTCGAATCTTCAAACTCTTCAGACGTGCCCTGGCTGGATACAGGAATCGAATCTGGAAATAGTCGTCAACAGATTTGCCCTGGCTGGATACAGGTATCGAATCTTCAAACTCTTCAAACGTGCCCTGGCTAGATACAGGAATCGAATCTGGAAATAGTCATCAACAGATTTGCCCTGGCTGGATACAGGCATCGAATCTTCAAACTCTTCAGACGTGCCCTAGCTGGATACAGGAATCGAATCTGGAATTAGTCGTCAACAGATTTGCCCTGGCTGGATACAGGTATCAAATCTTCAAACTCTTCAGATGTGCCCTGGCTGGATACAGGAATCGAATCTGGAAATAGTCGTCAACAGATTTGCCCTGGCTGGATACAGGTATCAAATCTTCAAACTCTACAGACGTGCCCTGGCTGGATACAGGAATTGAATCTGGAAATAGTCGTCAACAGATTTTCCCTGGCTGGATACAGGTATCGAATCTTCAAACTCTTCAGACGTGCCCTAGCTGGATACAGGAATCGAATCTGGAAATAGTCGTCAACAGATTTTCCCTGGCTGGATACAGGTATCGAATCTTCAAACTCTTCAGACGTGCCCTGGCTGGATACAGGAATCGAATCTGGAAATAGTCGTCAACAGATTTGCCCTGGTTGGATACAGGTGTCGAATCTTCAAACTCTTCAGACGTGCCCTGGCTGGATACAAGAATCGAATCTGGAAATAGTCGTCAACAGATTTGCCCTGGCTGGATACAGGTATCGAATCTTCAAACTCTTCAGACGTGCCCTGGCTGGATACAGGAATCGAATCTGGAAATAGTCGTCAACAGATTTGCCCTGGCTGGATACAGGTATCGAATCTTCAAACTCTTCAGACGTGCCCTGGCTGGATACAAGAATCGAATCTGGAAATAGTCGTCAACAGATTTGCCCTGGCTAGATACAGGCATCGAATCTTCAAACTCTTCAAACGTGCCCTGGCTGGATACAGGAATCGGATCTGGAAATAGTCGTCAACTGATTTGCCCTGGCTGGATACAGGTATCGAATCTTCAAACTCTTCAGACGTGCCCTGGCTGGATACAGGAATCGAATCTGGAAATAGTTGTCAACAGATTTGCCCTGGCTAGATACAGGTATCGAATCTTCAAACTCTTCAGACGTGCCCTGGCTGGATACAGGAATCGAATCTGGAAATAGTCGTCAACAGATTTGCCATGGCTGGATACAGGTATCGAATCTTCAAACTCTTCAGACGTGCCCTGGCTGGATACAGGAATCAACTCTGGAATTAGTCATCAACAGATTTTCCCTGGCTGGATACAGGTATCGAATCTTCAAACTCTTCAGACGTGCCCTGGCTGGATACAGGAATCGAATCTGGAATTAGTCGTCAACAGATTTGCCCTGGCTGGATACAGGTATCGAATCTTCAAACTCTTCAGACGTGCCCTGGCTGGATACAGGAATCGAATCTGGAATTAGTCATCAATAGATTTGCCCTGGCTGGTGTTTACCTTGGTTTTTGGTAAACAACCGCTGATCCTCCAAATGGTTACTTATTTGGTTACTCGCAGGATCGATCAGATTGATCCTAGGACATAGGTTGATTTTGAAGTTTTGATTAAATTGGATAAGGCTTTAAATAAAGAGGCTTTAAATAAATTGCATGAAGAAAGGACTTGGTAAAATAAATAAGGCTTTAAATGAAAGGCTTCGACAGGAAAGTAAAGAAGAAAGCAAGTAAATTTCTGGAAAAGTAAATGACTTTGATTA
Organism: Vicia faba; assembly: GCA_948472305.1. Taxonomy (NCBI): domain Eukaryota; kingdom Viridiplantae; phylum Streptophyta; class Magnoliopsida; order Fabales; family Fabaceae; genus Vicia; species Vicia faba. The sequence continues at coordinate 1,422,045,122 of OX451738.1, read as the reverse complement.
ATAAAGTTGGTGTTTCACACATACATTTCTCAACAATTCTTTCTCACACGCTGGGTACTCGAATCTATATGAGTGACTTTGTATAGAATTGTGAACACACGCGAGAAACTACATGACTACTACTATTTATACTAAAACATCCCAAGTAACCGTCGGGCAGTTACACTGCTTCGAGATCAATCCACTTGGCACGTTCTCCACGTTCGACGCTCCAGATCTTCGCACGTTGCGTTTGGTAACCGCTGGAAACCGTTTTCCCTCCAAACGCTTGAATTTCAAACTGCTCCACTCTGAACCATCGAACATCTTCGTCGAGAAACATCTTCGATGAGAAACTCCTTCGACATCGAAGGCAACCAACTTCTCCCTTGGAAGAAATCTTTTAAGTACCTTGCCACTGGCAATCCCAAGAAAACCATCATTTTTTCCGTACCTAAGACGTCACCTCAGTACGGCGTGCAGTACCAAACGTCATTTCAGAATTTGTCATTATGACAATTCCCAAAAACGAGGACGCACGCTGCGTCTCTCTATTTCTGCAGAACGGCTAAAATAACAGGGGAATGCCACGCGTCCCACTATCTCCTGCAGCATTAAATGGCATTTAATGTCCTCGGTTTTGGGGATTTTCCCCCACTACTATAAATAGTAGTAAGTACCCCATTGTGGGACTTTTTACGCCATCTAGCTTTCAGACTTCTCTATCTTCATACAAACTTGTTATCTTTGCAGAAACTTTTCCTCCTTCACTTCGTCTTCAACCTCATTTCAACCTCAACACTAACAATGGCATCTGGTTCCAATGCTCCTAGCGCTACCGTACCAACTGGAAACGCCAAACCTAAGGTTTTCGTCACCGCTCCAGTAGTAGCTGCTACGGGCCAACGAAGGGTCCCTGAACCCTTGGACATCACCGTACGTGATGCTTACTCACACCACCTTATGATTCCGGTTGGATATTCCAACCAGATCTTTGCTATGTCTGGCCCCTTGTATCCAAGTATTTCTGAGGCCATGAAGATCAAGAGTTATTTTCCGGTAGTTGAGAAACTCAAACCGGTTGCATGCGCCAAGAAAGATGCTGAAGACAATGAAGAGCCTGCAAAAGAGAAAATCGACCTTCGTTTCTTCAACAAAGGTGTTAGGGCTTTCAGGTCTGGCCCTAGCCTTACTCCTGATTACGTTGCTTGGCTGGAAAAGATGGAGAAAAGCCAAGCTTCGATCTGGAAAAAGATGGGGATTTTCGACCTGGTGATGCTGTCGAAGACAGGTTTGAACTATTCTCCAGAGATGCTGATAGCTTCTCTACTTTTCTGGGACTACTCCCACTTTACTTTCCATCTTCCCTGTGGGATGCTGACTCCTACACTCTTCGATGTGGCCGCTATTACTGGCCTTCGACCCACCGGGGACTACTTCGATCCGGAGGAGATGTCGGAGGATCAAATTGGCTTCTCTGACACCAAACCAACCTATACCACCTTCATAAATCACTATCACGACAGGTCGACAGATACTGTGTCGGATGTCGAACACATAGCGTTTCTAGCCTCATGGCTGACTCGCTTTGTATTTTGTTCGAAGTCCTTACAGGTGACCAAAAAGATGTTCACTCTCGCCACTCAACTCCATCATGGCCAGAATGTCTGTTTGGCAGAATTGATTCTGGCTAGCCTCTATGATTCGATTAGTAATGGGGCCACTCTTCTAAAAATTATCGAGAACAGGGCCAGTTTGCTACTTGCTGGGCCTTTTTGGCTGCTCCAACTGTGGCTCAATGCCACCTTCGAATCTTTCTTGCCTAAGAAGGTTCAAATAAATGAGCAGGCTTCAGAGATAGCGAACAGACGCGTCGAAGGAACCAGACTGGCTCTGTTGACGCCTATGGAAGATGGATTGGAGTTTCAGCAAACCTTCACCAACTTCGTTCTGATGTTTGCTCGAAGGAAGGAGTTTGCTTCGACTATGGCTCCGTTTGCTCGACGGAAGGTAGGCCCAGCATGGTTCACAAGGCCACATCCAAGGACGTCGAGTGGTCCTAATGTTGACGAACATACAATAATATGGGAGGCGTTCCTTACACCAAGGATCATGCCTCTTCGATTCAGGAGCTCTAAGACTCACTTGAGTCTGATTGCATACCAACCAAACCTGGTATCTCGCCAGTTTGGTATTATTCAAACCCTACCTTCTCCAATTTTTCCAAGAGAGAAGGCTATGTTGTACTTCTGCAATGATTACACCGAAGAAGCTGCCATTAAGCATATCGGAAGATATGCTGGTCGAACAGTTCTCTCGTTGTTTGACTACCAGCTCAACTTTCTTTGTTCACCATCCTTCGAGGAGTGGTGGAAAAGTTATTACGCTGAGGAGTTTTTCGACGAGAAGGACTTCGTGGATGAGCTTCAGAAATCTTTTGTCCTTGTGCTGGACAAAATAAAGAAATGTAAGTTCATCCTTTCACATTACTTTGTCTTTCTCTTTCGACTGCTAGCCTGTTAACTATTTATTTGATTTCAGTTGTTCGAAAGCCTGTAGCCAAAAAGGCTACAGAAGGCCAACAGGGAGGAGGCCCCTCAACAAAACCTCGACCGCCGGCGAAGACTACAGCGCCGGCGAAGACTACCACCAACCAACAGGGGGAAGGCCCTTCGAAGAAGCCTTCTGTATCGGTAACCAGACTTTCATTATTTTCTTCTGGCTTTCGATTTTTGACTTTCGATACAATTGCTAAGTCAAATTCCCATTGGTCTTTTAGGCACCTTCGCCCAAGAAACGGCCAGCACTGGTGGTCGAATCTGGGAGCGATGAAGAAGGTGATGCTCCTCCTGCTCCTCTAAAAAGGCGAAAGCTGACGAAGGACGCTCCTGAGGGTCGAACATTTAGAATAAAGGTTGCTGGGAGAAAGCCCAGGCCACCTCCAGTGATCATTGAGGAGCCAACGGAGGAGGAACTAAACGTTCTTCTCAACAAGCCTGTCGAAAGCGACAATTCCATCCCTGGGGCTGAAGCTAACTTACAGGTAATCTCTTAGACCTTTTTGTAACTTAGGTGTAGATACCTACAGTCGATTATGTCTCTTTCGATTTTTGAAGATTCTTCTTATTTCCTTTCTCAGGACACCACTGAAAGCTCACCACCAAGGACCTCTGAAACGCTGGAATCTGCTGAACTCAGCAGGCCACAAGAAAAAGGCTTGGAAACTGACGAAGCCCATACTGAAATAAATGAGGCCAATGCTGAGACGGTAGAAAAACCAGCGGAAGAACCTCGAACGGAAGAACAACAGCCACAAGAGGTTCAGGTGGTGGATCTGTCGGAAGAGAATCGTGACGAAGGGGACCATGGCAATGCTGGCGAAGAGAACCAAGGTGCCGCTGGCGAAGATAACCAAGGTGACACTGGCGAGGGGCACCATGGTGACGCTGGCGAAGGGCACCAAGAAGACGCTGGTACTGCCCCAGTCCGAGTCGAAGGGGAACAAGTCGAGACACCTAACACTCAACAGCCTCAAACCCAAGACAATGCTGTTGCAAGGGCTACTACCTCAACGAAGCACAGGTCGAAAGAGGACTTAGAACTCTTGAAACAAACTGACCCTGTTAGCTATCTCAACGCAATCATCGAGAGCAAGAGTTTGTCTGATGCTAGTCAGGAGGTTCCTACCCTGTCGGGGAAGTCCACTGAAACCTCTCCTCTCGATGAAGCTTTGGCGAAGGTTAAGGCCCAGTTTTTCAAGAAGGACTTGATGAAGGCTTTAGAGGGGGACCCCACTACTCCATCATACTTGAGGGATGTTTTGAATGCTGTCGACTTGTTAGCTGTAGCTCCAGAAGTTTCAGGCTTGATCATGGAGTTACACTCCATGATTGATCAAGTCTCAGCAGATTACAGGCGCCAAAGGGGCTTTAATAGTCGGCTTGAGGTGTTATATGGCAAAAGCTCCTCTGCGTGGACTGCTGTTTCGGATACGACTTCTCGAATTGCGGAGTTATCGAAGCAAAAAGCGTCTACGCAGGAAGAAGTCGATGCCATCGATCGAGAGAATGCTTCCTTCAGGGCACAAATCGAAGAAATAGAGGCTAAGATAAATGCCAACACTATACGCAAGGAGGAACTTCTTTCGACCGTCTCAGACACCGAGAGTCAAACTGAAATCAAACAAGGCCTGGAATTTGCTGAGAAGGCCCAAGGCTTCGACGCTCAGATTGCCAAGATTGTGCAGGAGAACGCCTGGTGCAAGAAAAGATTGGAGCTGCAGCAAGCCAAATACCTTCGACTTAAGGACTCTATTCCCTTTTGATTGATTCAGCTTTTGTAACCATATTTTGTAATCTATATTCGACAACATTGCCATCTTGGCTGAAATTTATAAAATTTCCATTTTGGCTTTTTATGGTCAATTTAGTCTTGTTATTTTATTATTTTATTTTTATCTCTTGGAGTGTAGGTTTGTATTTTTTCAAATATTTACCATTTACTCTCAAGAGCCTTTTATCTTCACCTAACTCTTCGACTTCATAGGCTCCACCAGAAAAAGTTTGGATAACTCTGAATGGTCCTTCCCATTTGGGTGACCATTTCCCCATGCTTCGATCCCTTCGATCCATGGGAAGAATTACCTTCCAAACTAGTTCTTCAGGCAAAAATACCTTAGGTTTTACCTTTTTATTATAAGAGTCTTCTACTATTTTCTTCTGAAGCCTGAGTAGGTCAAGAGCGCGCAATCTCTCTTCGTCTAAATCCACCAGTTCGTCTAACATCATGTTCCAATAAATTTCAGAAGGAATATCATAATGCCTCTGAACCCTTGCAGATTGAAGACAAATTTCTGCTGGCAACACTGCATCATGGCCAAAAGTTAACCTATATGGTGTTGTACCTGTGGCTTCTTTTGGGGACGTTCGACAAGCCCACAGAATCTGGTCCAACGTCTTGTGCCAATTCTTTGGTTTCTTCCCAACATGCTTTTTTATCAAGCCAATCACTACTTTGTTAGCTGCTTCGACTTGACCATTCGCCTGTGCATAATAAGGCGTTGATGTTAGGAGTTTGAAACCTGTTTCCTGAGCAAATTCCTGCATCTTTCGACCAGTGAAAACTGATCCTTGATCAGTTGTTATCGTCTCAGGGATTCCATACCTAAAGATAATGTTCTTTTGAATAAATTCAATGACATTTTCCTGGTCTACATTGACTAAAGGGATAGCTTCGATCCACTTAGTAAAGTAATCAATGCCTACCAGTATGTATTTCTGACTCTTTGATGATGCTGGTCGAATCTCTCCAATGAGGTCCAACGCCCATCCTCTAAAGGGCCAAGGCTTCACTATCGAGTGAAGTTTGCTTGCTGGTACATGTTGGATGCCTGTATGGACTTGACACTCTTGACAACCTTTGGCGAACTCAACACAATCTTTCAGCATAGTGGGCCAATATAGTCCTTGTCGAAACAACAACCATTTCATCTTATGGCCTGCTTGGTGAGCCCCACATGCTTCAGCGTGCGTAGTCGAATGGGCTATGTATGCCTCAGTTTCACTTAAGCATTTTAGCAATACCCCTTCAGGCGTTTTCTTGAATAACTCATTACCCATGAGTACATAACTCAATGCCCTGTACTTTGTTTTTCGTTCTGTCGAAGCTCCTGGATTTTGAAGATAATCCACTATGGGTTTCCTCCAATCTTGCTCTGATAAATTCTCTATGAACGAAATTTCGAAGTTACTTTGATCAGCATATCCTAGTCTCGTCGATTCCAAGTCTGTTGGTGATAGACAAGTTGCTTTTGTCTTTTCTCGAACTTCGATTGCTCTTTGCAATCTCGTTTTTGAAATCTTATACCCAGATGCAATCTGTGCCAAGTCGTTGGCTATTTGATTTTCGACTCTGGGTATGTGTCGAATATTGATCGTTTCAAATTTTTTCAATAAACGAATTGCTATCACAAAGTACATAATGAGATTCTCTCTTATGCATTTATATTCCTTTGTGACTTGCTTAATGACTAACTCTGAGTCTCCCATTATTTCGACTCGAGTTGCCCCCAATTCCAACAATATTTCAAGGCCAGTAATTAGAGCTTCATACTCAGCCTCATTGTTCGAACAAGAACCTGATATTTTGTACTTGAATGTTGTTGGAATTTTATCTGGAGAAATAATCAAGACCCCTGTTCCATCTTTATGGCTGGAACCATCGAAGTAGAATTTCCAAGGCTCTATCTCCACATAATTAATATCCTCAACTTGAATTGAGCGGTCGACTATGAAGTCTGCAACCACTTGTCCTTTCACTGCCTTAAGAGGCATAAAGGTCAAGGAGTATTCAGTTAATGCTAATGCCCACTTTCCAATTCGACTGTGCAAGATAGGTTTCGACAACATATACTTGAAAACATCAAAATGAGACGAAACATACACATCAACTGGTTTTATATATTGCTTGAGTTTTGTACAAGAGAAATACAGACATAGACACAATTTTTCAACTTCACTATATCTAGTTTCTGCATCGTTCAAAACTCTACTGAGATAGTAAATGGGTCTTTCGACTCCATTCTCATCCTCTTGGGCTAACATGCTTCCCAGAGTTTTGTCGGATGCAGCTATGTACAATCTCATACTCCTATTGCTACAAGGAGGCACCAAAATAGGTGGCTTAGTGAGGTACCCTTTGATTTTGTCGAAGGCTTCTTGTTGCTCCTGCCCCCATTCGAACCCCTCTTTATTCAGTCGAAGTAAGGGTGAAAAGGCCTGGGCTTTCCCACTTAGATTAGATATGAATCTCCTTAAGAAATTTATCTTGCCTAACAGAGATTGCAGTTCCTTCTTATTCGATGGCGCTTTCGCTTCAAAAATTGCCTTCGTCTTGTTCTGGTTGATTTCGATTCCTTTCTTGTGGACAACGAAGCCCAAGAAATCTCCAGCTTTCACACAGAATGCACACTTCAAAGGGTTCATCTTCAGACCATGTTCTCTCATTCTTTCGAATGATTGTCGAAGGTGGTCAATATGATTCTTCCTGGAAACAGATTTTATAACAATGTCATCAATATATACTTGCATAAAAGTGTTAATAAAATCATGGAAGATAGTATTCATTGCTCGCTGGTACGTTGCCCCAGCGCTCTTTAGGCCAAAAGGCATCACTACCCATTCGTAAGTGCCTAAGGCCCCAGGGCATCGAAAAGCTGTTTTCGACACATCCTCTTCAGCAATGAATATTTGATTATATCCTGAATAACCATCGAGCATACTCAGGTATTCATAGCCAGCGGCAGAATCGACTAGCATTTTCGCCACAGGCATAGGATATTTATCTTTGGGTGTAGCAGCATTCAAATCTCTGAAATCTATGCACACCCTTAACGTACCATTTTTCTTAATTACTGGCACAATGTTTGCAATCCATTCGACATACCTTGTAACACGTATGAATTTGCATTTCAGCAGTCTTTCGACTTCCGTTTTGATCTTCGACAGTATTTCTGGAGCGAAGCGCCTTGGATTTTGCTTGATTGGCTTCTTCCCAGGTTTGATTGGCAACTGAAGTTCTACCAATCCTCTGTCGAGACCAGGCATTTCGTCATAATCCCATGCAAAACAGTCTTTGAACTCTTTCAGCAATTGGATTACTTCCACCCTAAGTTCTGGATCAATTTTGGCGCTGATGTAAGTTGGCCTTTTCTCTGACCCTTCGCCTAAGTTAATTTCTTCTAAAGGATCTTGTGCTAACATTTTAATGTTGTTCGCCAAGGGGTCCTTTTCGAAGCCCAAAGGCTCATCGTCATAGATGGCGTCGAGCCTCTGTTCCTGCATTTCTTCTGGCATGATATCAGGGGGTTTTGGATCGAAATCCTTTCCTGGACCTGCAGCAGATAACTGTTGATCATTGGCCTGTGTGGCCATGTACTTTACTTCGGCTTCGAGAGCCGTTATCATCTTAGTTTCGGCTACATAAGCCGAAATTCGCTTCAAAGATTGTGACTCAGTCATTATCACTGAATTCACTTCCCCAACCAGTTGGTTGGATATCAGTTAACCCACTGAAGTCTATGTGGGACAAGTCTTCTCTGTCCCATTGGAAACCATGCTCAGGATGCAGGTATAGGGAACAAAAAGTGTTTGGCGCTGGCGCCATGTCGAAGTCAGGTGTTGGACATGGCCCTATGTGAGCCAAGTTCTTGTCGAAATCTGCCAAACCCAGATGATTCACTTCGCCCAGGTAATAGCTTTGATCTGCCTCTATGTTTTCGACCATCCCATCTGGACGCCATAGGAGCAGCCTTTGGTGCATTGATGATGGCACAGCTCCAACACCATGAATCCATTCACGGCCCAACAAGAGATTGTAGTTAGGTTTGGCCGATATGACCATAAACATCGTTGGTCGAAGGATAGACCCTACTTTGATATCTAGCTGGATCACTCCCATAGTGGTCCATATGCCGCCCTCATAGTTCGACAAGACCATGTTGTGAGGCTTAATGTCCTCATCCCTTTTGCCAATTTTCCTTAGCATAGAGTGAGGAATAATGTTGATGGTTGCCCCACAATCCACCAATATTTTATTCACAGTAGTTTCTTCGAGTTTAGCCCTTATGAATAAAGGCTTGAGGTGATTTTTCATCGCCTCTGTAGGTGGCTCGAAGAACCCATTTTGTTCCTCAGTGGTGCCATTGTCCATGACGAAATAGCACACTGGCCTATGTTTGGCCATTTCCTGTTCCACTTCCCAGTCACTTGCTTCGACCTCTACCTGTCGATTGAATTCTCTGGGCAGTACTGAAACTATATTCACCATTATGTCCAAAGTATCATCAGACTCAGAATCGCCTTCGTCTTCGACTTCACTTTGGTTAGGCCAAACTAGCCTGTTGGTTACTGGCTCTCTTTCTAGAGGTTTCCTTTGCTTCCTTTGAGGAACATTCGAACTGGTTTCTGCCTTTGGTTCGTTGGCAGCCTCCCTTTCAGCTTTTCGTCTCCTTTGGTATCTCCTCCATTGAGATCGAGACATGGGATTTTTACCTTTGTAGTTGCTTGACACTTGTGCAACTTTAGGTGCAGCAACCTGAGGCTCTTTCTTTTGAGTCAAAGAGGAACCCCTTGGCACGTCGAAAGAGTGCCATTTCTCCTCACTTGGCCTTTTTCGACCAGAGGTTTTGTACCAAATGTCTACTGGCACATTTGTGGGAGGCCTAAAAGTCAATGGCCTCTTTTCTTGGTTGGAACCTCTTTGGGAGGCTCTTCTGGGATCATGTCGAAGGTCAACATTTTCCCTTCTCTTGTTCGCTGCTCTTACGCCTTGAATGTGCTCAGCAGCTTTTTTGTCAAAGATCGAACTGCATCTTGGACACAGCATCACCTCTGATTTCTTTTTCTGGCATCTCTGTAAAAAATCTGCCAAATTTTCATTTTCCCGAGGGAAAGCAGTCTTATTAGCTTGTTCTTGCCTCATGGCCTCTTCTGATGCTTTTGGGTCAGAAAGTTCAACCATGTTGATATTCATTGTATCTTTGTTAGCAAGAGTTAACTGCTTCATTTGTATCTCCAGATTCTCCGTCTGGCCTTGAACTGTGGCCAAGTGGGAACTGGGTTTTGGTCCAGTTTTTTGTGCTTCAGCGGTCTCCAACTTCGGGCTTTCGACCGCTTTCTGAACAGCTTCAATTGTCTTCCTGGATAAATTTCCAGAAAAACTGCCAAAGATTGGCATGTTGATGTGGTCCTTTGAGACTTCGACCATTGTGATTCCTGGCTTCTTCGACTGGCTCCTGGTTGCCTCTATCACGTTCACCTTAGAGGGCTCAGCATAGTGGGCTTCAGCCTGCAATGGATTTGAGTCGACAGCCATGGGGGATTTGTCAGCAAACTTCAATCTCCCCTCTTCGATAGCGTCTTGCACAAGATTCCTGAAAAGAAAACATTGAGAAGTTTTATGGCCCAAAAAATTATGATATTTGCAAAAACCTCTCTTCTTTCTTTGATCAAGAGGAGGCACTTTTACCCCTGGGGTACTATCATTTGGCCATCTTTAACCAGCAAGTCGAATATTTCATCACATTTTGTGATGTCAAAACTATAAGTCTTTTTGGGGAACCTATCGTTGGTCCTTTCTGGACCAATGGGATTTTTCCCATTTGAAGGGACTAACAGTTTACAAGAGTATGGTGGCCCTTGTTTCAGTTCTGCTAAATCGACTTCTCCTTCTTCGACAGCTAAAGTGTCGTCGAAGGATTCCGGATCTTCGTCATCCATCTCAACGTACGCTATCCTCTCTCTCTTGTGAGTTTTCGTTACCTTTGCTTTTTCAGCTTTGAGGCGTTCTACCTGTCGAACTCTATCGGCCAGTTGGGCCATGTCTCTCAGGTATTGGGTGTCTAGCTTCTTCCTAATGGAATAATCTAAACCGCCTGCGGCTATTTCGACTAACTCATGTTTTGGCACTTGTGTGAAACATCTCGCCTTGAGCAGCCTAAACCTATTTAGATATTCGTCTATAGGTTCAGTGAAACGTCTCTTTACACTGGCCAATTCTTTCAGGCTTATCTTGGTTTGCCCCATGTAGAATTGTTCATGGAACAATCTTTCAAACTGGGTCCAATGATGGATCGAATTGGGGGGGAGAGTCGTAAACCAAGTAAAAGCGTTCTTTGTTAAAGAACTTGGGAAGTACTTGATCCTTAGGTTTTCGTTATTCGAAATGTCACCTGCTTCGATCAAGTATCTCGCCACATGCTCGACAGTAGATTTTGTCGTGTCCCCAGAGAACTTAGTAAATTTGGGGACTTTGCATCTAGGAGGTAAGTCTGTCTGTAACACGTACTCTGACAATGGAGATGTAAAGTTGGGCCTTCAAAAGCCCATGTTCATCCCATTTTGAGTCATGATCCTTTCGATCATGGTTGCCAGATTATTTTCCAAACCCGTATTCTGGTATTGGATATGCTGGACTACTTCGTCAGCATTTTGATTTCTGTTAATTAACCTCACCTCTGGGGTTATTACCCTAGGTTCCTCGACGGGTTGCTCCAATCGTGCCCTAAGGTTTTCTTCGACAGGCTGTTGAGCCTGGTTGATGGTGGTTTCTTCCTCTAAGAATATCCCCTGGTTTCCCCTTATTTGCGCCCGTTGGGGCTGTCGAATAGGTTGGGGTACTCCAAAGAAATCAGCCAAACGCGTCATTTGCGCTGTCACTTGCTGATTCGATTGAGTAGTGTTTTGTATTAGAGGGTTTAGCACTGTACTCAAAGTTTGTGCCAACATTTGCACCATATCATGGTTGCTTTCGTCCATTTGTTGCCTCAAGACTGCTGTCGAGGCATTTGTAAGGCCATGGGCTACTTGGGACGTTCCTCCTAAGAGTTGGGTCATATTTCTATTCGCCATGCCTACTCCAGAACCTTGGAGTGGCGAAGAGGCACTCACTAAAGGGTCTGAAAAAGTGGACGCAGCATTCGTCAGGCTAGCCACTTCAGAAGTTGGCATACCATAAAGTGGCATAAATCCTGGTGGCGCAAGAGGCCTTGTGCCTAAATTTCCCCTTGGTGGGGGAGTTCCCAAAGGCATCCTGGGGCCCGTGAACGAAAGTAAAGGCCCCGTTGCTGTGACTGTTACTGCTGGTGTCGAACCAACAGTTGTCGCTTCACTTACGGTCGTACTAACCGTTGCTCCCACATTCGTTTGTGGGATTTCGTTATTGTTTGGCGGATTCGCCATCTCTTCCCTTCTTCTGGCAGTATTGTTATCGTTAGTGTATATTCTACCACTTCTCAATAACATACAACACTCCTCGAAAAGATGAGATTATTTTCAACAATCAACACACAGTCCCACCAGGTGTGCCAATTTGTTTACCTTGGTTTTTGGTAAACAACCGCTGATCCTCCAAATGGTTACTTATTTGGTTACTCGCAGGATCGATCAGATTGATCCTAGGACATAGGTTGATTTTGAAGTTTTGATTAAATTGGATAAGGCTTTAAATAAAGAGGCTTTAAATAAATTGCATGAAGAAAGGACTTGGTAAAATAAATAAGGCTTTAAATGAAAGGCTTCGACAGGAAAGTAAAGAAGAAAGCAAGTAAATTTCTGGAAAAGTAAATGACTTTGATTAATAAAGTTGGTGTTTCACACATACATTTCTCAACAATTCTTTCTCACACGCTGGGTACTCGAATCTATATGAGTGACTTTGTATAGAATTGTGAACACACGCGAGAAACTACATGACTACTACTATTTATACTAAAACATCCCAAGTAACCGTCGGGCAGTTACACTGCTTCGAGATCAATCCACTTGGCACGTTCTCCATGTTCGACGCTCCAGATCTTTGCACGTTGCATTTGGTAACCGCTGGAAACCGTTTTCCCTCCAAACGCTTGAATTTCAAACTGCTCCACTCTGAACCATCGAACATCTTCGTCGAGAAACATCTTCGACGAGAAACTCCTTCGACATCGAAGGCAACCAACTTCTCCCTTGGAAGAAATCTTTTAAGTACCTTTCCACCTTTCGACAGGCATTTCGACGGACCTAGCTAGTCGAAAACATCCTTCAGCTTTAATGGCTGACATTAATAAAACAAGGGTGTCGAATTTAGGAGCCAACAGCTGGATACAGGTATCAAATCTTCAAACTCTTCAGACGTGCCCTGGCTGGATACAGGAATCGAATCTGGAATTAGTCGTCAACAGATTTGCCCTGGTTGGATACAGGTATCGAATCTTCAAACTCTTCAGACGTTCCCTGGCTGGATACAGGAATCGAATCTGGAATTAGTCATCAACAGATTTGCCCTGGCTGGATACAAGTATCGAATCTTCAAACTCTTCAGACGTGCCCTGGCTCGATACAGGAATCAAATCTGGAATTAATCGTCAACAGATTTTCCCTGGCTAGATACAGGTATCGAATCTTCAAACTCTTCAGACGTGCCCTGGCTGGATACAGGAATCGAATCTGGAATTACGACAGTTGATAGTAATTATCTTTGGGTTGACCTTTTTCCTGAAAAGGCAAAACATCAGTTGTATGCAATGTCATGATGTATGAGATGTATGATGTCATGATGTTCTCAAAAATAAATGAGAGTGTGTGTTTATGATGCGTATATGCATGCGTCATGGTGTATGATAATGTAATGTTTATGAATGTATTTTCGTCTAGGAAGATAAATCCTTGACGAATGCCGGGAAGATAACTCCTGGGCTGATGCTGAAGATTAGAGTTCTTCGTTTCCACTGGGGATGATGGTTGCCAGAATAAACCGGTAGGAGAAGATGACTCCGTTGGGGAATAAACTTGTTGGAGAGATTACTCTGCGGGGAATACTCTGTGGGAAGAGATACTTCGCTGAGGTCTTGATGATAACTCCGTTGGGGATACCGTTGATGAGCTTCGTTAAGGAATTTGATGAACTCCGATGGGGGATAGGAAGAGCTTCGTCGAGGACGATCTTTCCGTGGTTTTTAGCTGAGGATAACCCAGTTATAAGCTCTAGCGGAGAATAACCTTTGAATAAAAAGTCCGGGAGACGCGTTCGTACTCTGCAGGGGACAAACTTCCAGAATCTACTGGGGATAAGCTTCCTACTGGGGAGATTGATTCAACTCTTCTGGGGAGATTTTTTGGACTGTACTGGGGAATGGCTCCACTGGGATGTCTGTCTTCCGCTGGGGAACAATCTTATGTTAAGACTGCCGGGGATGCTTGTTGAGGAATGGCTATATATACTCCGTTGGGGAATGTTGAGATCTTCTGGGGGATGCCCCACTTCCTTAAGGCTGACAGTAAACTAACTCTGCTTGGGGAGAGTGTCGCTGACTTGCTAGAGATATTGTGCCTTTTTAGAGCTGATGGGAGACCAACTCTGCTCGGGGAGAGTGTTGCTGATTGGTCTTACTCTGGGGGGAGTGGAGGTAACTTGGTCATGTTCTTCAGCTGATCTTGCCTTGGTACCTTGGTGGACAAAGCAACTAGATCGTTCAGACGATTCTTATTGCCCCTGCTTCTGTGGGAGTAGATACTTGTGGAGGTCTTGATGACTGCTGATTGACAAATCTTCTTCTGGTAGGCAAGTGACGAGATGACGGGACATAGTCGTACGCTTTGATCCCTAATTTTTGTCTGGACCACCATTTCGGGTTTTCAGTCCACTGGGATACCCATTTTTGCCCAAGCCGCCTTTTCAGGTTTTCGACTTGTCGGGTGTACATATTTTTTCATTTTCATCCCTTATTTTGCCCGAACCCTTTTGGTTCGCCGGGAAGCCTTTATTTTTGCCTAGGTGTGTCAACCTAGCGGGTCTTTAATTGTGCGTAGTATTTTTCGACTATATCCACGCTCTCAGGATGTAGGGAGGTGCCCCTGCTAGTAGTGTTGCATTGCCCTACTACCAGAAGGTCTTCGTTTGATCGTCCAATGCCTCAAGTGATCCAGATGGAGATTTTCCCCAAGCTGGTTGGCCTTTGAGAGATTCCCTGAATCTTGACTGGACTGCCCCAGATGATGGACAATGATCATGTCTGCCCCTTGGTTGGAAGTACTTTTGTTTACTTAGATATTCGTCGTGTGAATTTCTCTACTGTTCGAACAAAAAGTCATATGCAAACAATGTTATTTAAAGATGCAAAGCTTATGTCTGTCTTGAAGTTTTTGAAAATGCATTTTTTTCCAGTAAAACAAGCAAATTATGTAACATGTGATGTCAACTCAAGATTTTACAGCGAGCCTTAAGGAGTCAGGATACCTTTGTAACAGTATGCTTTCGAACTAACCCATGCTTCAGCTAGGACTTTTGAGGGTTATAACGTGGCCTGGTTCACGGTTTAAGAAACAAAGGATAAAGGCTCAAATTTTATTTGTACCCACCCGCTCTTCGTGATGTTCTTCAAACCTAAACTCAGCTAATCGTGCGTTAGACCTTGTTTGAGTTTTTGCTCTGACATTCCAGTGATGGCTCGGATATTGACAATTTATTTTGAATAGGCAGTCATTTCCTTTTGTGTTGAGGGTTTGTAGGACCTCTTTCTTTTTGATTTCGTTATCCCTATTTTTTCCTGAACTGTTTCTTTTGTGATTACAGTCAGCGGGATGCCCCAGTTTTGTAAGTCTCCTTCATAGGTTTTGACTTATTGGGCTTTAGTTTTTTTTTGGTAATGACTGCCTGTCTTTATGATTATTCAGGACCATCACTGTCTTTTGTTTTGTAAGGAATCCTTTGATGCCATTCGTTGTGCCCCCTGGATCAGCTGAGGGAACTACCCTTCCCCAGGTTATGATTAAGGGTTTTAATTTTCGAAAAGAAAAACTCTGACTTCTTTGGCTCAAAGGGGTTGACGAGGGATTATCTTCCTTATAACTCCAGTGTTTAGGAATTGAAACAATGCCTGTACATCGTCAGCGGGGTCTGTCCAAAAGCATACTATAGATTGTGGTATCGTTTTCGTCATTCTCCCTCAAGAGGCTTAGAATTATTAATTGAGAGTTGACATCAAAAAATGAAAGCAGTTTGAATATAGCGATGTGAATATATTGATTCAAAACAGACATATGCGATGCATTGATAACATAAAAGAGTTTGACATGAACAAATGTTTGAACAATCAAAGAAAAATACACTTGAACATTCGAATGAACAAAAGCTTCTTAGTTTGCACTAGTCATCTCAGATGGAAGATTCTCAGTAGAAGATTTTCATTTTGCCACCCGGCATGAACTCCAGCACCCTTCCGTCGATAAAGTCCTGGATCTTGTTCCTCAAGCTCCAACAGTCGACAGTGTCATGTCCAGGACTATCAGAATGGTAGGCACACCTTTCATCAGGATTGTACTTCAGGGAGGTTATGTTGAGATTCTTAGGAGGATCTTTTAAAGCAATCAGCTTGACCTCCAACAAGTGTCTCAGTATCAGTGATGATGGTATACCAGTCTCCGAGAAATGTCTTCCAGACGTATTTCGCTTACGCCGGTTACCCTGTTGACGCTGGTGAGGTTGATGTTGGGCTTGTGACCCTGAAGCAAACTGAGGAGCTTTTCCCCGGTCTTCTTGCCCCACAGGTGGTTGAATGATGGCTTGCTCTTCAACATTAGATGTTTGCCCCAGTTGGTTATCCCGAAGCAGTTGGTTGACGAGAACCCTGAGCTCTCCTTGTTTTTGAGATAAGTCTTGGACAAGAGCCATTTGCCCCAGCATCTGGGTTCTCATTGTATCCACCTCAGCTTGTAGACGCTTCAGTCATTCGTCCCTATCGTCTTCAGGACTGTTCCTGACCACAGTCCCCATGAGGAGTGTTCTCAGCTCTTCCTGCCCCTTGGATAGGTTTAGGAGGATTGCCTCGAACTGAGTCTCTTGAGCATAAATATCCTGATTGTCTTGTTGGGAAGCCATTGCTGAAATAAACAACGAAGAAGGTAAGTGACCTGTCAAAAGGGTACCTGCAATGCAATGATATATATGTATGCATGCAATGCTTTCAAGGATCTCGCGGGGTAAACAAGAAAATTGTTAGAATTTGAATCTGGTTGGTTGATTAAAGGAACTTCATGTTGTTGAGAGTCCTTCTTCAAGAGTCAAAGCTCACCATATCTAGTGGGTCATAGCCCCTGACTCAAGTCACCATGTCTTGATCTCTGAACAACCTTGGCTAGAGGAAAATAAATCACCTTTGCCCCTTGCTAGACAGTTGATTCATCATGACCTGCATCACAAGCCCTTGAGATCCTTGAAATGGATTAGTCTTTATGCAGGATGCATGCAATGGTATGATGTTATGCTATGCATGGAGTAATGTAGGTAAACCCTGTTATGAGTCCAGATTAAGGACTGTAAGCAAAACTTGCAAGAAACTCGTGTGTTAGGTAACAAGAATGTGCAAGTAGTCAAGTTTGAAGGCACACAAGTTACACAAGACAGCCCTTAGAGTTCAGGCCAGCATGAAGTTTGGGTACTACCCTCTTGAAGTTGGTGGGCTCAAACCTATCCTATCAAAAGTAACCGGGTTCTAAGGAGCTCAATATCATTGGGTTGTTTTCTGTGTTCATTGTTTTGATTTAGCCACTGGACTGGCGATCAAAATATTCCAAGAAAACAACCCTCAATGAGTGTAGTATCGAGTATCAACCAACTTCGGACTGCACCAAAGGCAGTCATCTCACTACCCCTAAAGAGGACAGGATGGTCAAGTAAGGTTCCTAAGGTCAGTTGATGCTTCACGACAC
Source organism: Vicia faba (assembly GCA_948472305.1). Lineage (NCBI taxonomy): Eukaryota > Viridiplantae > Streptophyta > Magnoliopsida > Fabales > Fabaceae > Vicia > Vicia faba. The sequence continues at coordinate 1,422,027,900 of OX451738.1, read as the reverse complement.
CACGCGACGGCCCCGTACTCTCCTTGACTTGACTCAAGGGTTACCGGTACTCACCAAAGTGCCACATCAACGTAGCAAACTGTTTCAACCGTGTCGGTATACCCCGCACAGTTCCCTCACAGTTTGTTGCTACTTTCTAAAAGGTATCCCCCAGATCCGGGTTAGGATCTATGAAACTCCCAAAACAGGCCCACAATATTAAATCAAACAGAGCAAGCAATTGAAAACATAAGAATGGTCTAATTCCTAAGGTACACCTCACTTAAATGTCCCCAGCAGAGTCGCCAGTTTTGTGATCGGTGGAAATAGAACTGACTGTTTTTTAGCTGGTTTCGCGAAATGTCGCGGTAAGCAAGAGTCTCCACCGTCTTTTATGTTCTCCAACATGGAAAGGACAAAAGCACAGCAAAATTCCTTATGAGAATGTTTCTCGGTTCGGAAGGTAGATTTATAGAAAGGGAAGGTGTTAGCACCCTTTCTATCCGTGGTTATCCACGGGCTCTTAGGTACTTTCTCTTATGTTTTCAAAATTGTTTGCTTTTCAAGTGTGTATGTGGGTTTTGAAAAAGTTATTTTGAAAGATTTCTAAGTAACTCTTGTATCAGTCCTCAAGAGTGTATGAAAAATTTGTTTGAAAACTTTTGAAAGTGTGAGGCGTGAAAAGTTATTTTTGTTTGTTTGAAAAGAGCAAGTACCCATGAGTCATCTACCTACCCTAAGGAATTAAGCTGTGTAAGAGTCCTTTAGATAGTGCTATCCCACCATTGAGAGGTAGGTAGCACCATCGTCGGAGGTGTTCGGGTCAATTCGATTATCGGGACAGTATGGTCACCGAAGCAATGGTAGGATATCTTAGAAGTAACCCTAATGTCCTAGATCCTTTTATCCGAGGCAACCGTTTCAAGGCAACTGGATCTTTTGGACAGAAGGGCGACCTCTAAGACACCCTATACCTGATGACCACGTTCGAGGCAACCAGTGAGGCGTACCCTAAGAGTGGCATGTGCATGTGTGTTGTTTTTCAGTTAATTGTCTTGTGCATGTTATTTGTGAGCTACGGATTAATTTTATTTACCATACATTCTTTCATGCATTTAACAGTTAGGGGGTGCGGAAAGTAAATTGCGGAAAGATAAATCCTACGCTATTACAAGGCGCGGGTCTATACATAGCCAAAAATACAAAGACCCGTTTTGATAAAGTGTGGGAAATTAAATAAAAACAATAAACCTAATTACTATTACAATTGAGAGAAATTACATAATAATAAACTGTGCGCGAATAGAAATTAATCGGGAATGTTCAAAGGGTTTTGACCCTCCTAAGAAAAGAAATTCAATTTTTTGTCTTTTTTTTGAATTAAATGCAATTAATTAAATAAAGCCTAATCTAATTAATTAATTTATTAAAAGAAAATATTTTTTTGTGTTTTTTATGTTTTTTATGAAATAAAATAAAAAGAAATAAAATTAAAAGTTAATTTTACCTAATTCTAAATCTATTTTAATTATTAAGAAAAGAAGTTAAAATTGCCTAATTAAACTATTTATGTTGTTAATATTTTATTTACAAAATAATTACTTAAATTAATAAAGTTTTTTTTTGGTTTTATTGGATTTTATTGTGAAAAAATAGTTATGAGTTAATTAAATAATAATAGTTAATAAATATAATTAGTAAATAAAAAAAGAAAAGAAAAAATGCAAGAACCGTGGGGGGTATTGGGCCAGATGGAGGTGTATTGTTGAAATTTGAGGCCCATTTGAATCCAGCTCGTTTGACTTTCTGGAATCCAGTGCTTGTGTGTTGACTCCTGAGCATGGTGAAGACCACCTCCTGGCCTTTGGATGACTGTCTGAGGACACATGGCCTGTTGGATGTGTGAGTCTATGGTGAGTCCTCTTTGGAAAGCTGCACAGGAAAGCGTTAGAAAAAATAATATTGGAATTATGGGGGGACCTGGGAATCAAACCCAGGTCCCAGAGATCACCAAATACACTGTCAACCACTACACCAAGCGCATTAGTTTGTTAATAAAATAGAAAAGAAATATAATATAAAAAGCACGCGTTATATGCTGAAAAATAAAAAGGAGCGCGCGTGATTTGAATGGACTAATCCCTTGTTGCCACGCCCTTCGTCTTCAAGCTTTTCCTATAAAATAAAGAACACATAGCGAGGTTTTAAACCCCCACCAAACAGAACTGTGAAAAATAGCGACTAGGCGCTCGTTGCATATAAAAAGGGCGCGAGGGTTCCATTCAATCCGTCTTGAGCTTCTGAGTTTGACTGTATGTGTTTGGAGGATTAATTTTGCACTATGTGAGAAACCCCAAATTACAAGCTCTGAAAACCTAGAAATCAACAATGGCACTTTGCGTTTTACAGCATCATAATCAAATTAAATCATATGGAAAGCTTTGTATGGATCCTGTGAGCATAATGCAATCAACAAAAAGTGTTAAAAATGCATAAATGGATGACTGTGATTTTGAAAAAAAAATGCAAACCGTATGAGTTGTGTGGCACGAGTTCTTGAGGTTTTTGGCTTGTTTGTGCTTGCAAAAGGTTCCTGGCAATGTAAGGAGTGTGTTTGGATCAAAAGGGAGGCTTGAATGGTGCTGCAAAGTGGTTTTCAGTTTCACACTTTTCTCTTGAAATTTAGAAATTGGTTTGGCCGTTTCTGAGTTTTCTAGGTCGTGTCTGTGTAAGGAAGGCTTGCAGATATGTTCAGCAATGAGAATCAATCCATATAATGAACATTAAACCAATGCAATGAAGTTTTTGATTTTGCCCATAACCACCATTGAACAACTTGCCATTTTTGTCAAAATTTGAATTTTTATGCTTGAAATAGGTCTTGCACGAATTTGGAATGTGGATTATGGTATATCAAAGCTATTCAAACCACAAAATATCCCTTATTTAATTTTCTTGATTTTTATTTGAATTTTAAAGATTTAAAATGAATTAAATCAAATAAAATTAAATAAAAATAGAAAAATTAATTTTTAAACTTGAAATAAATCATGGGACACGTGGGAGGCATGGCAAAGCTGAACCAAGTGGAAAAAGTGGGCCCTTTTTGTCAAAAATGAAATTTAAAGGATAGTTGACTTTGGCCTTTTCACAAAAATTTCCCAACTTCTCCAATGCATATCTTGCTCAATTTTGAAGCTATGAACATGTTCTTGGACATTTTGGAAAGGTCTGGAAGTCCTCTAACCAATGTCTTTGGTCCCATGTCATTTTGATTTACCAATCTCAAGTTATGGTCTTTGACTTAAAGTGCCTTTTTGTTGACTTTTGAAAATGACCTATAATGTTGAAATTGATAACTTTTTCTGAGAGCATTTATTTGACTTGGAATGTGAAGATGAGTTGTAGGAAATGTCATCCCCTTCAAAATGAGCATTGGATGGGATTTTTATGATGAACCATGAAAAAGTTATGCCTTGGTCAAGTTACAGTTGACTTTTCAGCTGTCCAAAAATAGAAACTTTTGCATCTTGATGATTTTTGAGCCATTCTTGTGGAATCATGATCAAGACTTGATCAAATGATGATTGTGGCTTCAAAATAAGATGTTGACCAAAAATTTTGACTTTTGACTGCCAAATGACCATTTTGCCCCTACAGTTGACTGTGAAGCAATTAGGGTTTTTGACTGTGCAACTTGACTTTGTGAGCCTTGAAACTTGAAATGTGGATGCTTGACAACGTATATGAGCATATGGGACTTGATTGAGCCCTTGAAAACCTCAACTTCCTTGCAAGAACCAAAACCCTAATTTTGACTGGCTTAGGAGGGTGCTTGACTGTGTAGCCCTTGAGTAGACTTTGAAGCATTTGAAGATGATGCTTGTCAAAACTTTGAAGAATATGGGAGGGAAAATTTTGGGGTACAACAGTTGCCCCTGTTCAATCTTCTTAGACCTGAGGATGTAGATTGGCTTACGTGCCTTTCGTGATCCGAAGGTGGAAGATGATTGAACACTAGAGTGCCCAGAAATTTGCGCTCACATAGTAGAGTATCAGCGGTGTGATGGCGGGAATGGGCTTATAGATGCCATTTGGAAAGATGGTGGATAGGAGGATGGGCTTATAGATGCCATTTGGAAGTGTGACAGAACCTTGTCGGGAATGGGCTTATAGATTCCATTTGGGACTGTGATGGATAGTTGTGGAGATGGGCTTATAGATGCCATCTAGGTGTCGATCACGTAAGAGATTCCTTAGCGAGAACTTGCGTACCTGAGAAAGAAAGATAATTACCTGGCCTGTTACAGGGGTTGATCTTCAAACTCTTTATGCAGATATGCCCTGGCTGGATACAGGTGTCGAATCTGCAATTGGTTGCTCACAGATGTGCCCTGGCAAGATACAGGAATCGAATCTGGAAATAGTCGTCAACAGATTTGCCCTGGCTAGATACAGGTATCGAATCTTCAAACTCTTCAGACGTGCCCTGGATGGATACAGGAATCGAATTTGGAAATAGTCATCAACAGATTTGCCCTGGCTGGATACAGGTATCGAATCATCAAACTCTTCAGACGTGCCCTGGCTGGATACAGGAATCGAATCTGGAAATAGTCGTCAACAGATTTGCCCTGGCTGGATACAGGTGTCGAATCTTCAAACTCTTCAGACGTGCCCTGGCTAGATATAGGAATCGAATCTGGAAATAGTCGTCAACAGATTTGCCCTGGCTGGACACAGGTGTCGAATCTTCAAACTCTTCAGACGTGCCCTGGCTGGATACAGGAATCGAATCTGGAAATAGTCGTCAACAGATTTGCCCTGGCTGGATACAGGTATTGAATCTTCAAACTCTTCAGACGTGCCCTGGCTGGATATAGGAATCGAATCTGGAAATAGTCGTCAACAGATTTGCCCTGGCTGGATACAGGTATCGAATCTTCAAACTCTTCAGACGTGCCCTGGCTGGATACAAGAATCGAATCTGGAAATAGTCGTCAACAGATTTGCCCTGGCTAGATACAGTCATCGAATCTTCAAACTCTTCAAACGTGCCTTGGCTGGATACAGGAATCGGATCTGGAAATAGTCGTCAACAGATTTGCCCTGGCTGGATACAGGTATCGAATCTTCAAACTCTTCAGACGTACCCTGGCTGGATACAGGAATCGAATCTGGAAATAGTCATCAACAGATTTGCCCTGGCTGGATACAGGTATCGAATCTTCAAACTCTTCAGACGTGCCCTGGCTGGATACAGGAATCGAATCTGGAAATAGTCGTCAACAGATTTGCCCTGGCTGGATACAGGTATCGAATCTTCAAACTCTTCAAACGTGCCCTGGCTGGATACAGGAATCGAATCTGGAATTAGTGATCAACAGATTTGCCCTGGCTGGATACAGGTATCGAATCTTCAAACTCTTCAGACGTGCCCTGGCTGGATACAGGAATCGAATCTGGAATTAGTCGTCAATAGATTTGCCCTAGCTGGATACAGGTATCGAATCTTCAAACTCTTCAGACGTGCCCTGGCTGGATACAGGAATCGAATCTGGAATTAGTCATCAATAGATTTGCCCTGGCTGGATACAGGTATCGAATCTTCAAACTCTTCAGACGTGCCCTGGCTGGATACAGGAATCGAATCTGGAATTAGTCGTCAACAGATTTGCCCTGGCTGGATACAGGTATCGAATCTTCAAACTCTTCAGACGTTCCCTGGCTGGATACAGGAATCGAATCTGGAATTAGTCATCAACAGATTTTCCCTGGCTGGATACAAGTATCGAATCTTCAAACTCTTCAGACGTGCCCTGGCTCGATACAGGAATCGAATCTGGAATTAATCGTCAACAGATTTGCCCTTGCTGGATACAGGTACCGAATCTTCAAACTCTTCAGACGTGCCCTGGCTGGATACAGGAATCGAATCTAGAATTACGACAGTTGATAGTAATTATCTTTGGGTTGACCTTTTTCCTGAAAAGGCAAAACATCAGTTGTATGCAATGTCATGATGTATGAGATGTATGATGTCATGATGTTCTCAAAAATAAATGAGAGTGTGTGTTTATGATGCGTATATGCATGCGTCATGGTGTATGATAATGTAATGTTTATGAATGTATTTTCGTCTAGGAAGATAAATCCTTGACGAATGTCGGGAAGATAACTCCTGGGCTGATGCTGAAGATTAGAGTTCTTCGTTTCCACTGGGGATGATGGTTGCCAGAATAAACCGGTAGGAGAAGATGACTCCGTTGGGGAATAAACTTGTTGGAGAGATTACTCTGCGGGGAATACTCTGTGGGAAGAGATACTTCGCTGAGGTCTTGATGATAACTCCGTTGGGGATACCGTTGATGAGCTTCGTTAAGGAATTTGATGAACTCCGATGGGGGATAGGAAGAGCTTCGTCGAGGACGATCTTTCCGTGGTTTTTAGCTGAGGATAACCCAGTTATAAGCTCTAGCGGAGAATAACCTTTGAATAAAAAGTCCGGGAGACGCGTTCGTACTCTGCAGGGGACAAACTTCCAGAATCTACTGGGGATAAGCTTCCTACTGGGGAGATTGATTCAACTCTTCTGGGGAGATTTTTTGGACTGTACTGGGGAATGGCTCCACTGGGGTGTCTGTCTTCCGCTGGGGAACAATCTTATGTTAAGACTGCCGGGGATGCTTGTTGAGGAATGGCTATATATACTCCGCTGGGGAATGTTGAGATCTTCTGGGGGATGCCCCACTTCCTTAAGGCTGACAGTAAACTAACTCTGCTTGGGGAGAGTGTCGCTGACTTGCTAGAGATATTGTGCCTTTTTAGAGCTGATGGGAGACCAACTCTACTCGGGGAGAGTGTTGCTGATTGGTCTTACTCTGGGGGGAGTGGAGGTAACTTGGTCATGTTCTTCAGCTGATCTTTCCTTGGTACCTTGGTGGACAAAGCAACTAGATCGTTCAGACGATTCTTATTGCCCCTGCTTCTGTGGGAGTAGATACTTGTGGAGGTCTTGATGACTGCCGATTGACAAATCTTCTTCTGGTAGGCAAGTGACGAGATGACGGGACATAGTCGTACGCTTTGATCCCTAATTTTTGCCTGGACCGCCATTTCGGGTTTTCAGTCCACCGGGATACCCATTTTTGCCCAAGCCGCCTTTTCAGGTTTTCGACTTGTCGGGTGTACATATTTTTTCATTTTCATCCCTTATTTTTCCCGAACCCTTTTGGTTCGCCGGGAAGCCTTTATTTTTGCCTAGGTGTGTCAACCTAGCGGGTCTTTAATTGTGCATAGTATTTTTCGACTATATCCACGCTCTCAGGATGTAGGGAGGTGCCCCTGCTAGTAGTGTTGCATTGCCCTACTACCAGAAGGTCTTCGTTTGATCGTCCAATGCCTCAAGTGATCCAGATGGAGATTTTCCCCAAGCTGGTTGGCCTTTGAGAGATTCCCTGAATCTTGACTGGACTACCCCAGATGATGGACAATGATCATGTCTGCCCCTTGGTTGGAAGTACTTTTGTTTACTTAGATATTCGTCGTGCGAATTTCTCTACTGTTCGAACAAAAAGTCATATGCAAACAATGTTATTTAAAGATGCAAAGCTTATGTCTGTCTTGAAGTTTTTGAAAATGCATTTTTTTCCAGTAAAACAAGCAAATTATGTAACATGTGATGTCAACTCAAGATTTTACAGCGAGCCTTAAGGAGTCAGGATACCTTTGTAACAGTATGCTTTCGAACTAACCCATGCTTCAGCTAGGACTTTTGAGGGTTATAACGTGGCCTGGTTCACGGTTTAAGAAACAAAGGATAAAGGCTCAAATTTTATTTGTACCCACCCGCTCTTCGTGATGTTCTTCAAACCTAAACTCAGCTAATCGTGCGTTAGACCTTGTTTGAGTTTTTGCTCTGACATTCCAGTGATGGCTCGGATATTGACAATTTATTTTGAATAGGCAGTCATTTCCTTTTGTGTTGAGGGTTTGTAGGACCTCTTTCTTTTTGATTTCGTTATCCCTATTTTTTCCTGAACTGTTTCTTTTGTGATTACAGTCAGCGGGATGCCCCAGTTTTGTAAGTTTCCTTCATAGGTTTTGACTTATTGGGCTTTAGTTTTTTTTTGGTAATGACTGCCTGTCTTTATGATTATTCAGGACCATCACTGTCTTTTGTTTTGTAAGGAATCCTTTGATGCCATTCGTTGTGCCCCCTGGATCAACTGAGGGAACTACCCTTCCCCAGGTTATGATTAAGGGTTTTAATTTTCGAAAAGAAAAACTCTGACTTCTTTGGCTCAAAGGGGTTGACGAGGGATTATCTTCCTTATAACTCCAGTGTTTAGGAATTGAAACAATGCCTGTACATCGTCAGCGGGGTCTGTCCAAAAGCATACTGTAGATTGTGGTATCGTTTTCGTCATTCTCCCTCAAGAGGCTTAGAATTATTAATTGAGAGTTGACATCAAAAAATGAAAGCAGTTTGAATATAGCGAATGTGAATATATTGATTCAAAACAGACATATGCGATGCATTGATAACATAAAAGAGTTTGACATGAACAAATGTTTGAACAATCAAAGAAAAATACACTTGAACATTCGAATGAACAAAAGCTTCTTAGTTTGCACTAGTCATCTCAGATGGAAGATTCTCAGCAGAAGATTTTCATTTTGCCACCCGGCATGAACTCCAGCACCCTTCCGTCGATAAAGTCCTGGATCTTGTTCCTCAAGCTCCAACAGTCGACAGTGTCATGTCCAGGACTATCAGAATGGTAGGCACACCTTTCATCAGGATTGTACTTCAGGGAGGTTATGTTGAGATTCTTAGGAGGATCTTTTAAAGCAATCAGCTTGACCTCCAACAAGTGTCTCAGTATCAGTGATGATGGTATACCAGTCTCCGAGAAATGTCTTCCAGACGTATTTCGCTTACGCCGGTTACCCTGTTGACGCTGGTGAGGTTGATGTTGGGCTTGTGACCCTGAAGCAAACTGAGGAGCTTTTCCCCGGTCTTCTTGCCCCACAGGTGGTTGAATGATGGCTTGCTCTTCAACATTAGATGTTTGCCCCATTTGGTTATCCTGAAGCAGTTGGTTGACGAGAACCCTGAGCTCTCCTTGTTTTTGAGATAAGTCTTGGACAAGAGCCATTTGCCCCAGCATCTGGGTTCTCATTGTATCCACCTCAGCTTGTAGACGCTTCAGCCATTCGTCCCTATCGTCTTCAGGACTGTTCCTGACCACAGTCCCCATGAGGAGTGTTCTCAGCTCTTCCTGCCCCTTGGATAGGTTTAGGAGGATTGCCTCGAACTGAGTCTCTTGAGCATAAATATCCTGATTGTCTTGTTGGGAAGCCATTGCTGAAATAAACAGCGAAGAAGGTAAGTGACCTGTCAAAAGGGTACCTGCAATGCAATGATATGTATGTATGCATGCAATGCTTTCAAGGATCTCGCGGGGTAAACAAGAAAATTGTTAGAATTTGAATCTGGTTGGTTGATTGAAGGAACTTCATGTTGTTGAGAGTCCTTCTTCAAGAGTCAAAGCTCACCATATCTAGTGGGTCATAGCCCCTGACTCAAGTCACCATGTCTTGATCTCTGAACAACCTTGGCTAGAGGAAAATAAATCACCTTTGCCCCTTTCTAGACAGTTGATTCATCATGACCTGCATCACAAGCCCTTGAGATCCTTGAAATGGATTAGTCTTTATGCAGGATGCATGCAATGGTATGATGTTATGCTATGCATGGAGTAATGTAGGTAAACCCTGTTATGAGTCCAGATTAAGGACTGTAAGCAAAACTTGCAAGAAACTCGTGTGTTAGGTAACAAGAATGTGCAAGTAGTCAAGTTTGAAGGCACACAAGTTACACAAGACAGCCCTTAGAGTTCAGGCCAGCATGAAGTTTGGGTACTACCCTCTTGAAGTTGGTGGGCTCAAACCTGTCCTATCAAAAGTAATCGGGTTCTAAGGAGCTCAATATCATTGGGTTGTTTTCTGTGTTCATTGTTTTGATTTAGCCACTGGACTGGCGATCAAAATATTCCAAGAAAACAACCCTCAATGAGTGTAGTATCGAGTATCAACCAACTTCGGACTGCACCAAAGGCAGTCATCTCACTACCCCTAAAGAGGACAGGATGGTCAAGTAAGGTTCCTAAGGTCAGTTGATGCTTCACGACACCACGCGACGGCCCCGTACTCTCCTTGACTTGACTCAAGGGTTACCGGTACTCACCAAAGTGCCACATCAACGTAGCAAACTGTTTCAACCGTGTCGGTATACCCCGCACAGTTCCCTCACAGTTTGTTGCTACTTTCTAAAAGGTATCCCCCAGATCCGGGTTAGGATCTATGAAACTCCCAAAACAGGCACACAATATTAAATCAAACAGAGCAAGCAATTGAAAACATAAGAATGGTCTAATTCCTAAGGTACACCTCACTTAAATGTCCCCAGCAGAGTCGCCAGTTTTGTGATCGGTGGAAATAGAACTGACTGTTTTTTAGCTGGTTTCGCGAAATGTCGCGGTAAGCAAGAGTCTCCACCGTCTTTTATGTTCTCCAACATGGAAAGGACAAAAGCACAGCAAAATTCCTTATGAGAATGTTTCTCGGTTCGGGAGGTAGATTTATAGAAAGGGAAAGTGTTAGCACCCTTTCTATCCGTGGTTATCCACGGGCTCTTAGGTACTTGCTCTTATGTTTTCAAAATTGTTTGCTTTTCAAGTGTGTATGTGGGTTTTGAAAAAGTTATTTTGAAAGATTTTTAAGTAACTCTTGTATCAGTCCTCAAGAGTGTATGAAAAATTTGTTTGAAAACTTTTGAAAGTGTGAGGCGTGAAAAGTTATTTTTGTTTGTTTGAAAAGAGCAAGTACCCATGAGTCATCTACCTACCCTAAGGAATTAAGCTGTGTAAGATTCCTTTAGATAGTGCTATCCCACCATTGAGAGGTAGGTAGCACCATCGTCGGAGGTGTTCGGGTCAATTCGATTATCGGGACAGTGTGGTCACCGAAGCAATGGTAGGATATCTTAGAAGTAACCCTAATGTCCTAGATCCTTTTATCTGAGGCAACCGTTTCAAGGCAACTGGATCTTTTGGACAGAAGGGCGACCTCTAAGATACCCTATACTTGATGACCACGTTCGAGGCAACCAGTTAGGCGTACCCTAAGAGTGGCATGTGCATGTGTGTTGTTTTTCAGTTAATTGTCTTGTGCATGTTATTTGTGAGCTACGGATTAATTTTATTTACCATACATTCTTTCATGCATTTAACAGTTAGGGGGTGCGGAAAGTAAATTGCGGAAAGATAAATCCTACGCTATTACAAGGCGCGGGTCTATACATAGCCAAAAATACAAAGACCCGTTTTGATAAAGTGTGGGAAATTAAATAAAAACAATAAACCTAATTACTATTACAATTGAGAGCAATTACATAATAATAAACTGTGCGCGAATAGAAATTAATCGGGAATGTTCAAAGGGTTTTGACCCTCCTAAGAAAAGAAATTCAATTTTTTGTCTTTTTTTTGAATTAAATGCAATTAATTAAATAAAGCCTAATTTAATTAATTAATTTATTAAAAGAAAATATTTTTTTTGTGTTTTTTATGTTTTTTATGAAATAAAATAAAAAGAAATAAAATTAAAAGTTAATTTTACCTAATTCTAAATCTATTTTAATTATTAAGAAAAGAAGTTAAAATTGCCTAATTAAACTATTTTAGTTGTTAATATTTTATTTACAAAATAATTACTTAAATTAATAAAGTTTTTTTTTGGTTTTATTGGATTTTATTGTGAAAAAATAGTTATGAGTTAATTAAATAATAATAGTTAATAAATATAATTAGTAAATAAAAAAAGAAAAGAAAAAATGCAAGAACCATGGGGGGTATTGGGCCAGATGGAGGTGTATTGTTGAAATTTGAGGCCCATTTGAATCCAGCTCGTTTGACTTTCTGGAATCCAGTGCTTGTGTGTTGACTCCTGAGCATGGTGAAGACCACCTCCTGGCCTTTGGATGACTGTCTGAGGACACATGGCCTATTGGATGTGTGAGTCTATGGTGAGTCCTCTTTGGAAAGCTGCACAGGAAAGCGTTAGAAAAAATAATATTGGAATTATGGGGGGACCTGGGAATCGAACCCAGGTCCCAGAGATCACCAAATACACTGTCAACCACTACACCAAGCGCATTAGTTTGTTAATAAAATAGAAAAGAAATATAATATAAAAAGCACGCGTTATATGCTGAAAAATAAAAAGGAGCGCGCGTGATTTGAATGGACTAATCCCTTGTTGCCACGCCCTTCGTCTTCAAGCTTTTCCTATAAAATAAAGAACACATAGCGAGTTTTTAAACCCCCACCAAACAGAACTGTGAAAAATAGCGACTAGGCGCTTGTTGCATATAAAAAGGGCGCGAGGGTTCCATTCAATCCGTCTTGAGCTTCTGAGTTTGACTGTATGTGTTTGGAGGATTAATTTTGCACTATGTGAGAAACCCCAAATTACAAGCTCTGAAAACCTAGAAATCAACAATGGCACTTTGCGTTTTACAGCATCATAATCAAATTAAATCATATGGAAAGCTTTGTATGGATCCTGTGAGCATAATGCAATCAACAAAAAGTGTTAAAAATGCATAAATGGATGACTGTGATTTTGAAAAAAAATGCAAACCGTATGAGTTGTGTGGCACGAGTTCTTGAGGTTTTTGGCTTGTTTGTGCTTGCAAAAGGTTCCTGGCAATGTAAGGAGTGTGTTTAGATCAAAAGGGAGGCTTGAATGGTGCTCCAAAGTGGTTTTCAGTTTCACACTTTTCTCTTGAAATTTAGAAATTGGTTTGGCCGTTTCTGAGTTTTCTAGGTCGTGTCTGTGTAAGGAAGGCTTGCAGATATGTTCAGCAATGAGAATCAATCCATATAATGAACATTAAACCAATGCAATGAAGTTTTTGATTTTGCCCATAACCACCATTGAACAACTTGCCATTTTTGTCAAAATTTGAATTTTTATGCTTGAAATAGGTCTTGCACGAATTTGGAATGTGGATTATGGTGTATCAAAGCTATTCAAACCACAAAATATCCCTTATTTAATTTTCTTGATTTTTATTTGAATTTAAAAGATTTAAAATGAATTAAATCAAATAAAATTAAATAAAAATAGAAAAATTAATTTTTAAACTTGAAATAAATCATGGGACACGTGGGAGGCATGGCAAAGCTGAACCAAGTGGAAAAAGTGGGCTCTTTTTGTCAAAAATGAAATTTCAAGGATAGTTGACTTTGGCCTTTTCACAAATATTTCCCAACTTCTCCAATGCATATCTTGCTCAATATTGAAGTTATGAACATGTTCTTGGACATTTTGGAAAGGTATTGAAGTCCTCTAACCAATGTCTTTGGTCCCATGTCATTTTGATTTACCAATCTCAAGTTATGGTCTTTGACTTAAAGTGCCTTTTTGTTGACTTTTGAAAATGACCTATAATGTTGAAATTGATAACTTTTTGTGAGAGCATTTCTTGGACTTGGAATGTGAAGGTGAGTTGTAGGAAATGTCATCCCCTTAAAAATGAGTATTGGATGGGATTTTTCTGATGAACCATGAAAAAGTTATGCCTTGGTCAAGTTACAGTTGACTTTTCAGCTGTCCAAAAATAGAAACTTTTGCATCTTGATGATATTTGAGCCATTCTTGTGGAATCATGATCAAGACTTGATCAAATGATGATTGTGGCTTCAAAATAAGATGTTGACCAAAAAATTTGACTTTTGACTGCTAAATGACCATTTTGCCCCTACAGTTGACTTTGAAGCAATTAGGGTTTTTGACTGTGCAACTTGACTTTGTGAGCCTTGAAACTTGACATGTGGATGCTTGACAATGTATATGAGTATATGGGACTTGATTGAGACCTTGAAAACCTCAACTTCCTTGCAAGAACCAAAACCCTAATTTTGACTGGCTTAGGAGGGTGCTTGACTGTGTAGCCCTTGAGTAGACTTTGAAGCATTTGAAGATGATGCTTGTCAAAACTTTGAAGAATATGGGAGGGCAAATTTTGGGGTACAACACTCTCACTTTGGTTGCCTTCGTTAAACGATCATTAAGTATAGGGTGTTTTAGTGGTTGCTCTCTTGTCTAAACAAAGATCAAAATGTCCCGTTCGGAAAGGTTTCCTCGAAAATGTTGGCTCGAATATGATCTTAAGACATTAAGGTTATTACTAAGACGTCCTAACGTTGCTTTAGTGATCGTACATCCCTTTCGAATTGACCCTTACAACTCCAACGAAGGTGCTACCTACTCACTAATAGTGGGATAGCGTTGTCTAAAGGAAACAAGAACAGAAACATTCTTTTTTCAAGTAGGTAGATGCAAGTAGGTACTTGCTCAAAATCAAACTTTCCCACAATTGCACTCTTTTCAAAAAAAGTTTTCAAAACAACTTTGTAACACTCTTGAAGACAGAAGCAAGGTTAAATCGAAGTAAAACAAAAACTTTTCAAAACACACAAACACGGAAGCAATTTTAAAATGATGAGCAAGTACCTAAGAGCCTGTAGAAAACTACGGATAGAAAGGGTGCTAATACCTACCCTTTCTATAATCTACTCCTCGTACTTAAAATATCGAAAAGGAATTTTTTTGTGCTTTTTTCCTTTCCAGTTGGATAAAGTAAAAGTCAGTGGCGACTCTTGCTTACCGCGACATTTTGCGAACACAAACGCAAACCAGCATTTTCCTTAAAACAGTCTGGTTCTGCCACCGTATCACAGAAATGGCGACTCTGCTGGGGAAAGTTAATAAGTGGGATATACCTTAGGATTAGTTCATCATAATTTGCCTCTCTTGTTTGATTTGATTGCTTTACTTTTGAGGGTTTTGTATTGGAGTTACTATAGATCCTAACCCGGATCTGGGGGACACCTGTTAGGTAAGTAGCAATAAACTGTGAGGGAACTGTACGGCATAGACCGATACGGTTGAAGCAGTAGCTACGTTGATATGGCACATTGGTTGGTATCGGTATCCCTTATGGAGAAATGAGGAGAATACAAGACTTCTATATGTATCGTTAAGCATCAACTGACCTTAGAAACTATAATTGACCAACTTGGCCATAGGAAGTAGTGAGATAGCCGGTATCGGTGTAAAGCTGGGAACTGGTTGATACACGATGCTACACTCATTGAGACCATACCCTTGAGATAGTTCCGGCTGTAAGAAAAGATTGCGTGAGCTGAAACCATGACCAATGGAGGATGGTCAGTGATATTGAGAACCTTTAGAACCCGGTTACTATTATTAGGACAGGTTGAAACTAACTAAACTTCAAGAGGGTAATACCTAGACCCCATGCAAGCCTGAAACTTAAGGGTTATTGTGTGACTTGTTTGCCTTTACCATGTCTGTTATCTGCTATACCTGTTGTGTGTTTTACCATGACATCATGCATCATAACATAGCATGCATACCTCATTATACTAACCATTTCAAAGATCGAGGGGATTTATCGTTGTTCTGTTTTGTAGATTATGGCTTCCATGCGCCGAAACACCATTCGAGTTAACTTTGTGCAAATACCTGCTCAACTCAAGGATTTAGCCTCGAGAGTTTCTGATACTTCTTCATTCATTAGGAGACATGGTCATCTTCTTAGCTTGGTTACCTCAAGGTTTGATGAGCAAATGATGGGTGTGCTTTTCCAGTTCTTCGATCCAGTGCATCATTGTTTCACTTTCCCGGATTATCAGCTAGTTCCTACTATGGAAGAGTTTTCTCACTTATTGGGCATATCCATCCTCGAGCAGATGCCCTTCACAGGTTTGGAAGAGACTCCTAGACCAGAGGACATTGCTTCAGCTTTACATTTGAAAAGGGCTGATGTGGTATCTAATTGGGAAACACGAAGCAGGGTTGAAGGTTTCTTAGCCAAGTTTCTGGTAGATAAAGCTCAACTATTCTGGGATAACTTGGATTTCCAGGCTTTCGAAGACATCTTAGCTCTCCTTATCTATGTTTTGGTTCTTTTCCCGAATCCGAATTCTTTTGTGGATGTGAATACGGTTAAGATCTTCTTGTCTCACAATTCTGTGCCTACCCTACTGGGTGATATCCTGCATGCCCTCTATACTCGTATTGTGCAAAGACGAGAGACTCTCATGTGTTGCATGCCGCTGCTGGCGAGGTGGTTTATTTTGCACCTCCCCAAGTCTGTGTTGAAGAATGAGGAAGGTTTAGGATGGTCTTACAGGATAATGTCCCTTGCTAATACAGACATTCTTTGGAGTTCCAAGGCTATGGAAAGCATTGTTGTCATTGATCGTTGTGGGGGATACCCTAATGTCCCGTTGCTTGGAATTAGAGGGGGAATAACCTACAATCCTTGTTTGGCTTTGCGACAGTTTGGTCGTGCTCAAAGAGACGGTCCTCATGAGCTACTTCTTACAGATATTGCCTTTGACTATAAGGGGGACGTTGACGAGCATCGCCAAAAGTTTATACGAGCCTGGGGCATGGTGAACAGGTCTGGCGCTCAAGAGCTAGGACCAAGGACTTCTCTCCCTATGCAACCTTATCTCCAGTGGGTCCAAGCTCGACCCCAGAAGCTTGGGATGCCTTATGAAGCTGTGTTGTCAGTAATTGTGGAGCCTACCAATCAAGAGGGCATTCCTTATACAGTCCTTTATCCCTACATGCCCACTGAACTTGGGGCATTGAAGAGATCCTGGATTCATCTGAAAGAGGAGAGGGATACCTACCGAGAAAAGTACCATGAGCAAGAGAGGAAGATCTTGAAGCTCACAAGGCAACTTGAGAATGAAAGGAAGATCAATGACTACGTCAGCACCAAGGGGAAGCGTCCATGGGATTTTTGATTTTTTTTTCTTTTTGTTTAGATTTGTTTTTCATTTATTTCTTTGTAACGCCTCAAAGGAATTGTTAAACATTTTTACAAGTTTAATCTAATAAAGTTTGTTTATTTCTTGTTTTACAAATTTAAATCTCCCAAAGTATTTGAAATCATTACATACGCATCCCATTATCATGCACATCATTACAGGTATCATTACAGGTTTCTCATCACCTTTGCTGTTTATTTTAGAATGAAATGTCTTCTGAAATACCTACCGATCAAGCCATCAAAGCTCTTCAGGCACAAAATGCCCAATTCCAAGAGATGTTCTTGAACTTGGATAAAGGGCAAGAGGATTTAAAGACTCTCATCCTGAAGGAGAAGAAGAAGAAGAAGAAGAAGAAGAAGAAGAAGAAGGTGGTGGTTCTTCTGAATATGGGTAACAGATTTGGGAATAGGTTGCGACAGGAAGCTGATTTGTCTCTTTCATCCAAAGGAGAAGAGGTCCAAGAGGAAGAAAAGGATCCCAGTCTTGTGGTCTCTAATAATGATACTGATTTTGATGAGGAGCAGTATCCTCCTGCTGAGGATAGGTACAAACAGCTCGAAGACCGTCTGAGCGCTATGGAGATTCAGAAGATACCTGGTTTGGACTTCGAAGATCTGGGACTAGCATCTGGGGTGGTGATCCCTCATAAATTCAAGGCTCTAGTTTTTGCCAAGTACGATGGAGTATCCTGTCCAAAACTCCATCTCCGCTTGTATGTCCGAAAAATCCAACCCTACACTGCTGATAGAAATTTGTAGGTACATTTCTTTCAAGATAGTCTGTCAGGGACTCAGCTTGAATGGTTTTATCAATTGGAAGAAGCTAATGTCCGGAACTGGGAGGACCTTGCTGCTGCTTTTTACAAGCAGTATCAGTATAACACTGACCTTGCTCCCACTCATACTCAGCTTCAGGGTATGTCTATGGGTGCAAGTGAAGGTTTTAAGGACTATGCTCAAAAATGGAGAGATTTGGCTTGAAGAGTCCAACCCCCTTTGTCTGATAAGGAGTTGGTGGATATGTTTCTAGGGACGTTGTCTGGTCCATTTTTTAATCATCTGATCGGTAGCTCGTCATCTGGGTTTACTGAATTGATCTTGACTGGAGAGAGAGTAGAAGTGGTATCCGAAGTGGTAAGATATAGAAAGGTTCTTCGTCAAGTACAGAAAAGAAGCCTTTCGTCGGTAAGAAAGAAGCTAGTGCAGTTTACAGCTCGAGGAGCCAAAACCGACCTGAACACTGTCAAGCAGTAAATGCGGTAGTAATATCAAGACCCATTGTTTCCCCATAACGCAATAATCAGAAAAGAATGGAGAGACCGCAGAGACAGTACACTCGGCTCGATATGACCTTGTCTCAAATTCTACCACAACTGTTGAAGACCAACCTGGTAACTCTGGGGGAAGCCCCGAAGAATCCCAGCACCACATCTCCGATGTATAACCCAAACGCCCGCTGCGCCTATCACTCCGATAGCCCAGGGCATGATACGAACAACTGTTGGGCCTTGAGGAATAAGGTGCAAGATTTGATCGAAGCTAAAGAAATTAAGTTTGACGCTCCGGAAAAGCCCAACGTCCTGACTGCTTCTATGCCCAAACACGGTCATGGAGTAAATGCTATGGACGATGATCTATTTGTGACCTCCGTGGAAGAAATTTCTACTCCTTTGATGACAGTTAAGAAGAATCTATTGTTGGCCGGTTTATTTCCGGGTTGTGGCAAAGGTTGCCACCTATGTTCAATCCTGCCTGCTGGTTGCCATTTATTAAAATTAGGTGTTCAACGCCTGATGGATAACAAAGAAATCCTGTTCGAGAAGACTATGATTTCGTAAATTCCAGTCAAAGATGTTTCCATCATAACCATTTCCGCCAATCCTTCCAAAGCTTCCTCGAGAAAGCCTGTTAGGATTACATCTGTTCCAAGAATCGCTCTGTTAATCATCACTATCCCCGGTCCCATCCCATACACTTCGGATAAGGCTGTCCCTTGGCACTATGGGGCCGATGTGTATTACCATGGAGTTAAGCAAGACTTGAAGATTGTAGAAGCTGATGTTGATGTCAGCAATATTGTCGGGGCTAGCAAGGTCACCAGAAGTGGAAGACTCTTCTATCCTAAAATTTCCCCTCCGACTGTTCACAAACCTGTTGTCATTCCATTTGCTAGTACATCAGCTGCTGTCCCAATTCCTGTTCCAGTTATCACCCCTATCGCCGAGCCATCTGACACTCGGGGTAATGAAATCACAGGTGAGCCTGCCCGGATGGAGGCGCCTAAGAAGATCATCGTAGAAACCTCTAAGCAGGAGATAGAGAAAATTTTGAAGATTATCAAGAAAACTGACTACAACGTAGTCGAACAGCTGGGGCAGACCCCGTCCAAGATCTCCATGTTGTCCTTGTTATTCTGTTTGGAAGCCCATGTAAAGGCTTTAATTGCTTTCCTCAAAACTGTGCATGTACCGCAAGAGACTTCTGCCGATCAACTCAAAGATTGTGTAGCTAGTTTGACTATCGATAATGGGTTGGGTTTCTCAGACGCAGATCTGACTGCTAAAGGAAGAAATCATAATGACGCTTTGCACGTCTCGATCGAGTGCAGGGTCACTACTATGGCCCATGTACTAGTGGATACCGGGTCCTCCTTGAATGTTTTTCCAAAGAAAGCATTAGATTGTCTGGACTGTGAAGGTTTGGTTCTGAAGCCGAGTAATATTGTGGTTAGAGCTTTTGATGGGTCAAAAAGGATGGTGCACGGGGAGGTGGACGTCCCTGTTAAAGTTGGCTCTCAGACTTTTGCATCTACTTTTTATGTGATGGATATCCGACCATCATATTCTTGCTTGTTGGGTTGCCCGTGGATTCATAAGGCTGGGGCAGTGACTTCTACTCTCCATCAAATGTTGAAATATCCAGTAAAAGGGAAGATTGTTACGGTGCGAGGAGAAGAGGAATACATGGTGAGTTATCTTAACTCCTTTCGGTATATGGAGATGGATGGAGAATTCATCGAAACCCCGTGTCAGAACTTTGAAGAGGTCCCCCGGACTCTGGCATCGACTGAAGTTGTTGCTGACAAACCTCCAATGAATATGGCTTCCCTCAAGGATGTCAGGGCTATAATTGAAAAAGGTGGGTGTGCAAATTGGGGCCAGCTCCCTGATTTCACATACAAGACTGACAAGTTTGGTTTTAGCTTTACTGCAGAGGCTCAAAGGGTTGTTCAGCGCGCGCGGATTGGAAGACCTCCTCTGCATATCAGTAATCAGGGAGTGAATGCAATTGAGGATGATGAAGAAGAGTCAGGTATCAACAGATGGATCTACCCAACTACCAACGGTGGAATGAACAACTGGACGGCGAAGGACTTCGTGCCCGTTTCTTTTATTACACAGTAATAGACTTTTGTTTTGAGATTTGTAACAGACAGTTTAAAACTTTATCATCAATAAAGCATTGGACGTTTTTCTTGCATTACAAATTTTGCACTCCTTGTCTTTCTTTTCTATCTTGCACTTTATCAAAACAGCTATTGTCTTACACACACTCACATATCATAATGCAGATCCACATCCACTCTGGATCCCATTGATAACAACTCTTCTACTGCCAGTTATGACTTCGAAAATCTGATCAACCAAGCCGAGGACGAAGGTGAGGATAATTGTGAAGTGCCTGGGGAGCTTGCTAGACTGCTACTGCAGGAAGAGAGGGCCATATAGCCTCATGAAGAGCCAATGGAGTCAGTGAATTTGGGTACAGATAAAGACAAGAAAGAGGTCAAAATAGGTGCAAATCTGGAGCCTAGTGTTAAGCAACGGTTGATACAGATGCTACGCGAATATGTTGAGATCTTCGCCTGGTATTATGAAGATATTCCTGGTTTGGACACCGACATTGTGGTTCACCGCTTGCCAACTAAAGAAGACTGCTCTCCGGTAAAGCAGAAAGTTCTTCGTATGCGCCCTGAGATGTCTGAGAAAATCAAAGATGAGGTCATGAAACAGTTCGACGCCGGGTTTCTAGCTGTCACTTCTTACCCGCAGTGGGTCGCCAATGTAGTTCCAGTACCCAAGAAGGATGGTAAGGTGCGGATGTGTGTGGACTATAGAGATCTGAACAGGGCAAGCCCCAAGGATGATTTCTCACTCCCTAACATTGGTGTTTTGGTCGACAAAACCGCGCAGCATAAGATCTTCTACTTTATGGATGGTTTTTTCGGTTACAATCAGATTAAGATGGCTCCCAAAGAAATGGAGAAGACAACTTTCGTTACACAGTGGGGCACCTTTTGCTATAAGGTCATGTCGTTCAGATTGAAGAATGTTGGGGCAACGTATCAGCGTGCCATGGTCGCTTTGTTCCACGACATGATTCACCATGAGATTGAGGTTTACGTTGATGACATGATTGCAAGGTCCCAGACTGAGGAAGAACACCTTGACCATCTCCAGAAACTATTCGATAGGTTGAAGATGTACAAGCTGAGGTTAAACCCGAACAAGTGCACCTTCGGGGTAAGGTCCGATAAGTTGCTGGGTTTCGTCGTTAGTGATAAAGGTATTCAAGTGGATCCTGCAAAGGTGAAGGTTGTACAGGAGATGCCAGCTCCCCGAACGAAAAAGGAAGTCAGTGGCTTTTTGGGACGTCTGAACTACATTGCCTGATTCATTTCACATCTGACTGCTACTTGTGAACCAATCTTCAAGTTGCTGAAGAAAGATCAAGTGGATATAATGGAATGATGAATG
Organism: Vicia faba; assembly: GCA_948472305.1. NCBI lineage: Eukaryota > Viridiplantae > Streptophyta > Magnoliopsida > Fabales > Fabaceae > Vicia > Vicia faba. The sequence continues at coordinate 1,422,006,222 of OX451738.1, read as the reverse complement.
TCAGGCCTATTTCGAAAGGATCAAAGAATATCTCCAAGAGCCACCTATTCTTATGCCTCCAGTTGAAGAGAGACCTTTGATCTTATACTTGACAGTACTCGACAATTTGATGGGGTGCGTACTGGGGAAGTATGACGAGTTTGGCCGAAAAGAGCATGCTATTTACTACCTTAGCAAAAAGTTTACCGACTGTGAGACCCGATTCTCACTGCTTGAGAAAACTTGTTGCGCTTTGGCATGGGCTGCTCACCGGCTGAGACAGTATATGCTGACTCACACTACCCTATTGATATCAAAGATGGATCCAATCAAGTATATCTTCAAAAAGTTTTCCTTGTCCGGAAGAATAGCAAGATGGAAGATGATCTTAACTGAGTATGACATCCAATACACAACCCAAAAAGCAATCAAAGGGAGTGTATTGTAGATCATTTGGTGCATCAGGCCGTGGATGACTACCAATCCATGAATTTCGAGTTCCCGGATGAGAACATCATGTTGGTGACCGACTGTGAAAAACCTACACTAGATGAAGGACCTGAGGAAGGATCCCGATGGTCTATGTATTTTGATGGGGCCTCAAACGCGTTGGGTAATGGCATTGGAGCTGTGATTATATCTTATGCAGGCTGTCATACTCCATTCACCGCCCGATTATGTTTTAACTACACCAACAATATGGCGGAGTATGAAGCGTGCATCATGGGCCTTAGAGCAGCTATTGACCTAAGGATTAAGTTCTTGAGTGTATTCGGAAATTCCGCTCTAGTGATCATTCAGATCAAAGGCGAGTGGGATACGAAGCACCCAAATCTTATTCCTTACAAGGAGTATGTACTGACATTGCTCCCACATTTTGAGGAGATAACCTTTGAACACTTCCCAAGAGAGGAGAATCAGCTGGCGGACGCGCTAGCTACCATGTCTTTTATGTTCAAGGTCAGGTGGGACAATGAGGCTCCCCAGATTACCATTGAGAGGTTGGACGAACCCACACATCGCTGTGACATTGAGACTGAAGAGGTAGCAGATAAACCCTGGTTCCACGAGGTAAAAAGGTATCTTGAGGCTCAGGAGTACCTCGAGGGTACATCTGTTAATGACAAGAAGTTTCTGAGGAGATTCATTGTGATGTTCTTCATCAGTAATGGTATCCTCTACAAGCATAACCGAGACTCAACCTTACTGTGATGTGTGGACAAGAACGAGGCAAAAAGGATTATGGCAAAGTTACATGAAGGTACTTTTGGAACTCATTCCAGTATACATACCATGGCAAAGAAAATCCTTTGGGCAGGATATTATTGGTCTACTATAGAAGCCGATTGTTATCAGCATTCTTGGACCTGTCATAAGTGCCAAGTCTATGCTGATAAGGTGCATGTACCTCCAGTTCCTCTGAATGTTCTGACAGCTCCTTGGCCTTTTGCAATGTGGGGCATCGATATGATCGGCGAGATTAGACCTACCGCGTCTAATGGGCATCGTTTCATTCTGGTAGCTATTGATTATTTCATGAAGTGGGTTGACGCAGCTTCCTTTGCTATAGTAACCAAGAATGTCGTGGCGCGGTTTATCCGACACAATCTGATCTGTTGATACGGTGTACCAGAGAGGATCATTACGGACAATGGTACAAATCTCAACAATACAATTATCACCTAGCTTTACAAACAGTTTAAGATGCAACATCACAACTCTTCTCCTTACTGGCCGAAGATGAATGGGGCTATTGAAGCAGCAAATAAGAACATCAAGAAGATTGTGCAGAAGATGACGGTGACATACAAAGACTGGCACCTCAGCTAGGACTTCGACAGGGGAAACCCCTACTCTTTGGTGTATGGTATGGAAGGGGTCTTACCCATTGAGGTCCAGATACCTTCTCTCTAGATTATGAAAGATGTTTGAGCGAAGATGACTGGATCCAGACTCGGCTTAATCAGCTGAATTTAATTGACGAAAAGAGACTTACTGCTATTTGTCATGGTCAGATGTATCAAAAGCGAATGATCAAGGCATTTAATAAGAAAGTTAGACGACAATAATATCGAGTCGGGGTTCTAGTGATCAAACGCATCATACTGCTGCAAGGTGATCCCAGGGGCAAATGGACCCCTACGTACGAAAGGCCATTTGTGGTTAAGAACATTTTCTCGGGAGGAGCTATGATTCTAACCACCATGGATGGTGACGACCTTCCTCACCCCGTCAATGTAGACATAGTGAAAAATACTACGCATAATCAAAAACCCGCTAGGTCGACTGGCCTAGGCAAAAATAAGGGCTTCCCGGCGAACCAAAAGGGTTCGGGCAAAATAAGGGACGAAAATGAAAAAATTTGTACACCCGGCAAGTCGAAAACCTGAAAAGGCGGCTTGGGAAAAAAAGGGTATCCCGGTGGACTGAACCCGAAAGGGCGGTCCAGGAAAATATTAGGGATCAAAGCGTAACACTATGTCTCATTGGATCATCTTGTAACCAGACTTCGGTATCGACTATCAAGCTCGGATGGCACCAATCAATATGATCTACCTTCAACCAAGTAGCAAAGTGATGAGACACTCGAAGATATAAAGGCAATAGCAAAGTTGGAACCCAGTGGGATTGTTCACATAGCTGTTTTTCTTTCTTTTTCACAAATTCTATAATTTCTATCTTTCAGCGGAGTTCTCTTACTAGGACGTCAGCCTCTTGTACAAAACACCTGTTACAGGCCAACTTCAAAATCAATACAATTAATTTTCACAAAGAAACTTCAAAATTGTTTTTCTTTTCCTATTTTGTTTTGCAAGAACGTCCAATGTTTCATTTTGATATAAGCATTTGACAATAATTGCTGCTCATACATATTTACATGCGAAACAAAAGACGATTACTGGTAATTCCAAGAACAAGGGAAAATAAGAAGTGTTCAAACCTTATAGTTGCTCTACCCGCCGGGTACAGGGATAGACCCAGCTGGAGAATATGACTAAAAGTGCATACACTCCCCGCAGAGTAAAAGGAATCTAAAAGCAGTGGTGCTAATTCTCCCCAAGCAGAGCTCATCTATCACCAACAATGGAAGACTATCCCCAGTGGAGTTTATTTCTTCCACGAGCAGAAACTCAAATCCCCAACCAGGTTCATTATCGCCAGCAGCGGTAATTCATCCCCAACCGAGGTTATTCCTCTAAATCAGCAGATCTTCTGACAGAGTATCTCTTCCCCACAGAGCCATTCTCTCACCAGTTTATTCTCCAACAGAGTTATTCTCCCACCAATTTATTCTCAAATCATCTTCGACCGTCATCCCCAGCAAGAACAAAGAATTCAGCTCTTTATATTCTCCAGCAGCATTCCGGGATTTATTTTCCCCAGCTAGAGAACATCATAAAAACATTACATATTCATACATCATGACATGTGCATAAGCATCAAATAGCACAATCTCTTTTATTTTGAGAACATCATTATTCGATACATGTCATGCATCATGGCATTACATACGACTAACTCTTTACCTTTTAGGGAAAGATACAATCAACTTCTCACTGTTTTCTCTGGTTCAGTCAAATCAGTGTAAAGATTTCTATTTCAGTTCAAGCTTTGAAGCCCGGATTCGACCGGATAATATCTTGATTTCTACATCATATTGTGAAGCTCGGAGAACGATCGGATAACAGTATCAAAACACCGTGAAGCCTGGAATCGACCAGATAGTGGTTTATCTTAAAGCTATGAAGCCCGGATTCGACCGGATAATAGTTTAATCCCCAGCAAGTTATTGTGAAGCCTGGATTACGACCAGATAGCAATACAAGTTACTGTGAAGCCTGGATTATGACCAGATAACAGTACAAGACACCATGAAGCCTGGATTCGGCCAGATAGTGGTATGTCATAAACACAAGCCGTGAAGCCCGAAGATCAATCGGATAACAGCTTAACAAGTTATTGTGAAGCCTGGATTACGACCAGATAATAATACAAGACACCATGAATCCTGGACTCGACCAGATAATGGTAGAAGACATTGTGAAGCCCGGACTCAATCGGATAACAACTCAGTAAGCTATTGCGAAGCCTGGATTATGACCATATAGCAATACAAGACGCTGTGAAGCCTGGATTACGACCAGATAGCATCCAAGAATACTACGAAACCTGGAGTCGACTAGATAGTGGTATATCTTTATTGCAAGTTATGAAGCCCGGGTTCGACCAGATAGTATCTTGATTTCTCCAAACACCGTGAAGCTTGGATTCGACCAGATAATGGTATGAGACATCGTGAAGCCTGGATTACGACCAGATAGCGGTAAAAGACACTGAAGCCTGGATTACGACCAAATAACAGTGAGGGACACTATGAAGCTTGGATTTCGACCAAATAGCAGTCTACCTGGCCAATTACTATGAAGCCCGGAAATCGATCGGATATTAGTAGGCCCAAAAGTTAAATGGAAGCCCGGATACGACCGGATAACCACTTGATTTCTTTTGAAGCCTGGATTACGACCAGATAAGAAGTAAGGTATTGTGAAGCCTGGATTCGACCAGATAGCAGTACAAAATACCATGAAGCCTGAATTCGATCAGATAATGGTATAAAACATCGTGAAGCCTGGATTACGACCAGATAGCGGTAAAAAAAACATCGTGAAGCCTGGATTACGACCAGATAGCGGTAAAAGACACTGAAGCCTGGGATTACGACCAGATAACAGTACAAGACACTATGAAGCTTGGATTTCGACCAAATAGCAGTTTACCTGGACAATTACTAAGAAGCCTGGAGTCGACCGGATATTAGTGTGCCCTAAGTTCAAGTTGAAGCCCGGATGCGACCAGATAACAACTTAATTCCTTCTGAAGCCTGGATTACGACCAGATAAGAATTGAGAAATTGTGAAGCCTGGATTACGACAGGATAGAAAGTTTAATCTCATCTCCCCATTAAGTCACTATAAAGCCTAGAGCACGACCAAATAGTAGTCGATCTTGTCACTATGAAGCCTGGATCACGACTAGATAGTAGTTCATTTTCACCTCTTCGACTAAGAGACGATTTCCCAGTAGAATAACGGACGACCGAAGCTCCTAAAATTCAAATTTTACCAAGACAAAGACAAGCATTCCCCATCGATGTCTCGCTCAACAACAGGTATACAAGCTCTCGCAAAGGAATCTCTTATGCGATCGACACTCCTCTGGATGGCATCTTTAAGCCCATCTTCGATGATCCTCCGTCATATCTTCCGGATGGCATCCTTAAGCCCATCTCCGGTGATCCTCTGTCATCAATATCCAAATGGCATCTGTAAGCCCATTCCCGACATCACAAGACAAGTACCACTTCATGCAAGTGCAAATTTATGGGCACTCTAGTGTTCAATCATCTTCTACCTTCGGATCACAAAAGGCAAGCAAGCCAATCTACATCCCCAGGTTTAAGAAGATTGAACAGGGGCAGTTGTTGTACCCCAAAATTTTCCCTCCCATATTTCTCAATACATTCAAGTGAGATCCTCAAATTGCTCAAGGAAGTCCAAGGGTTGACCAGACAAACCCTCTCCTAAGGCAGTCTACCTCAAATTAAGGTTTCATGTTGCATCAAGATACTTGAGTCCAAGGGATCCCAAATTCTCACCATTGTCCTAATATGTTCTCAAGATCATCCATGTCAAGTTTCAAGCCTTGCATAGAAAGTTTGCTCAGTCAATTGCTCAAAGGCCTGAAAATCGACTGTGCTAGGGAAAAAGTCAACTGTGACCTACATACAGTCAAACCTCAAGATTTTTGGTCAAAATCCTCATTTTTAAGTATTATTCATCATTTGATCAAGGTTTGATCATGATTCATCAAGGATTTCTCACAATACATCAAAACCCAAAAGTTGCTAAATTAGGGTTTTGTAGGAAAATTCAACCCAACTTTGACCAAGCACAACTTTCTCATACTTTATTAGAAATGACACATACAAAGCTCATTTTGAATAGGATGCAATTCCATACAATTCATCTTCAGCTCCCAAGTTCAAAATATGCACTCACAAGAAGTTATGAATTTGGACATTATAGGTCACTTTGAAAAGTCAACAAAAACACCTTTTTTGTCAAAGCTTCATACATGAAATAGAAGACTCAATTGAGATGACACTAAAAGTGTTGCTTACAGGACATCCTAAGCTTTCTAAAAAGTCCAAGAACACATCTCTAGGGTCAAAATTGAAGGAGTTATACATTGGTGAAGTTGACCCTTTTTGCAAAATTCCCAAAAGTCAAAAGTGCCTCAAATTGCAATTTTTGTCAAATGGGCCCAACTTTTTGTGCTTCTCTTGAGTTTGTAACATAGTCCACGACCCATGATCCTTCCCTCTTTCCTTTATTTTATTTTTTCCATTTATTTTGGTTTTTATTTCAATTAAATCAAAATAAATCAAAATAAAATCATGAAAATATCAAAATAATTTAAACCTTGAGATTTTGTGCATATTTCAGGTCTCTTATACAGCTAGCAAGGGAATCAAATCATGCAAGGCATGTTTGTACACAAAAATATTAGTTTTTGGCTTGTTTTAGAAAGATTTGAAAGAGAATCAAATCTTGATCAATGACCATAATTGAAAAAGATTTAGAGCAAACTTGTAAACCTATTTCACTCAAGGACATATATAGAAGAAATTCAGACCAAGTGCATAAGGGGTTAGAGGCGTGTAGAGTGAAGAACAACTTTCAAAAAATCAAGAAAAATGGTGATCTGATTTCATAGTTCCAGGAATTTTCAAGACTCCCAAGCTATCTCATCCGTTTCTTGGGTGTGCAAGGAGTCTATACCAATCACCAACAAAAGTTTGTGTGCCCAAAATCCGCCTCCACAACCCCCACGCCATCAGATCACCCACAATCTGGATCCAAAGGCCATCACATGAAGGACTACCATGCATTTAGTCAGACGTGCCACATTGGAACCAGGAGGGTCAACTTGGACCAAGGTTTTTGGGTCCAGAGTTGCTATAGACACCCCTCAATTGCTGTAACACCAGGCCCAATTCTCTTTCTTTTCTTTTTATATTTTCTTTTACTTAATTATTTTAATTACTTTCTCACATAAAAATTAATTCTTTTTTTACAAAAATTCATAAAATCAATTTTCATCAAATTAGATTTAGATTTTATTTTTTATCAAAAATTAATTTAATTAGTTTATTTTAATTTTAGGGCAATTTTAACCTTTTGTAAATAAATTAAAATAAATTAGAAATTAGGGTTTTGTTTAATTTAATTTTTATTTTCTTTTCTTAAAAATAACCAAAATACAAAAATAGGTCAAAATTAATCATTTTTCTTAATTTAATTTAATTAGTAATTAGGTTGGTATATATTTAATTTAAAACTTTATTCTTTCTCAAATAATCAAAAACAACCAAAAAAATGACTTTTCTTCTAATTAGGTTTAGGCGGGGTCAAAACCCTAATTTTCTCTCGTCCTCGATTCATCGTGCGTTTTTTTTTTACAATATTAATGTAACTTCTTATGGGATGTAATAGTTTAATTAGAACTTTTCCGTTTATTTATCGTTTTACGGGTTTTTGGCTATGTAATTAATCCCCCTCCCCGAAGCCTTGTAATAGCGTAGTTTTATTTCTCGCATTTTGATTTTCGCAAATATTAACTGTTAGATGTATGATAATAGGATTGCATGACAAGAATGTATGTTAATTTTAAAACGGTTAGCAAACCCTAAATGTGCAAAGATAATAACTTGAAATCAAATCACTTGCACATGCGCACTTCTAGGGTATACTCTCACTTCGGTTGCCTTCGGTAAACAAACATTAAGTATAGGGTGTTTTAGTGGTCTCTCTCTTGTCTAAACAAAGATCAAAATGTCATGTTCGGAAAGGTTGCCTCGGAAATGTTGCCTCAAATATTATCTTAAGACATTAGGGTTATTACTAAGACGTCCTAACGTTGCTTTAGTAATCGTACGTCCCTTTCGAATTGACCCTTACAACTCCAACGACGGTGCTACCTACTCACTAATAGTGGGATAGCGCTGTCTAAAGGAAACAAGAACAGAAACATTCTTTTTTCGAGTAGGTAGATGCTAGTAAGTACTTGCTCAAAATCAAACTTTTCCACACTTGCACTCTTTTCAAACAAAGTTTTCAAAACGACTTCGTAACACTCTTGAAGACAGAAGTAAGGGTTAAATCGAAGTAAAACAAAAACTTTTCAAAACACACAAACACGGAAGCAATTTTAAAATGATGAGCAAGTACCTAAGAGCCCGTAGAATACTACGGATAGAAAGGGTGTTAATACCTTCCCTTTCTATAATCTACCCCCCGTACTCAAAATCTCGAAAAAGGAATTTTTCTGTGCTTTTTTCATTTCCAGTTGGATAAAATAAAAGTCGGTGGCGACTCTTGCTTACCGCGACATTTTGCAAACACAAACACAAAACGCAAACCAGCATTTTCCTTAAAACAGTCTGGTTCTGCCACCGTATCACACATGGCTTCGATTCTCTTTGCTCAAGTATGATCTCAATGAGTTCTTGGACATTTTGGAAATTTTGTAATATCCTCTACAACCTCTATGTTGGACATTTTTGAAGATTCATCTTGAAACTATGTGAAAAATTGCCATGAAGTTAGGTCAAAATCCTGTCTAAACTAGGACAAAATTTCACTAAGTTTTTCAAGTTTCATGAACATGTCTTCACAAAATTATAACTTGAAATCCAAGAATTTCTAGAAAAATTTATGTTTTATATCTCATTGATATCTACAACTTTCATGTTGGAAGTTTCCTTTGAATCATCTTGCATCATAGTGAAAATTTGGCTCAAAGTTATGAAATATATGAATTTTTCAACACTTAGAAAAATTATAAGTCTTGGATATTTTGACTTTTCAAAATGAAATCTTGAATTTTTTATTTATTGCTGAAAAAGTTTCATATTTTGACATGTCTTGATGAATTGTAATCTTTGAAACTTGATTTTGATCAAAAAGTCAAAGTTTGACTTTTCAGTGCACAATTGACTTTTCATCAGTTGACTGAAATTCAACTATCAATCAATTGATCTTGAGAAAAGTTTTGAGCCATGTCATTAGGTCAAAATGAAGAATTTTAATCCTTTAGGTCATGTCTTAAATCAATAAGTCATTTGCTAGGTCAAAAATCAGAAATTGCACCTTCTCAGTCAAAATCCTAATTTTGACCATTTTGCCCTTTTGATGATCTGATCAAATTTCTTGAGGAATTGTGATCCAAAATTGATCAAATTACATATATGAGTTCATAATGTTGATATGGATAAAAAATTATGAAGTTTGACTGTAAATTGACCATAATTGACTTTTTCCCCAATACAACTGACTTTAGGTCAACTGATCAATTGACTGAGCAAAAATATGATCCAAGACTTGAAACTTGACATGAGCAATCTTGAAGGTCCAAAATGATCCATGAAAGTCATATGGGGCATTAAAAGTCCATTTGTCCTTGTGCAAACTCAAACCCAAATTTCCAGTCATCAGTGCTTGAAGAGGTGTCTTGAGCTGATCCACCCTTGCGTAGTCTTGAATCAAAGGAGATCTTGTGAGAGATTACTTTGATAAATGAGAGGGGAAATTTTGGGGTACAACAGCTACCCTTGTTGAATATTTTTAAACCAGAAGAGTTAGATTGGCGGATCCTCCATTCATGACTTGAAGGTGGAAGATGATTGAACACTAGAGTGCCCAAAAATTTTCACTGAAGATGTATTGGGAATGGGCTTATAGATTCCATTTGGAGGAGTGATGGTAAAGAGTGGAAGAAGTATCAGCATAAACCTTTGGTCGATTTATACTAAAACTTGATGTTTTACCTGTAGAAAAAAGGGTTAGTAAAATGCAGATGTATGCGTGATGTTCACAAGATGTGGTATTATGCTAAAATGCATTTTGTATGTTTATGCTATGATGTATGAATGTGGGATGCATATTTGTCTGGGAAAATAAATCCCTGACTACTGCTGAGGAGTTTCGGGAAGCTGAATCCTGAATTTCCGTTGGGGATGAAGAGTATACATATCTTCAAACTTTGTTGAAAGGATGCTTCCGCTGGGGAATATATCTTGAATGCTAGTTGTTATCTGGTCGGATCCAGGCTTCACAACTTGCTGAGGACGAGGAAGTCAACTGCTATCTAGTTGGATCCAGGCTTCACGGTAACTTACTGGGGAAGAAAAAATTAATTGTTATCTGGTCAGATTCCAGGCTTCACAGTAGATTTATTGAAGTGGTAACTACTATCTGGCCGGGTCCAGGCTTCATAGTTTTTGAAAGGTTATACTATTATCTGGTCGAGTCCAAGCTTCATAGTGTCTTGCTGGGGATTGTAGCTAATTCTTATCTGGTCGGACTCCAGGCTTCATAATAACTTGCTTGAACAGACGAAATTGAACTGATATCTGGTCGGATCCAAACTTCACAGATTTTGAGGTAGATGAAGTTAATTGCTATCTGGTTGGGTCCACGCTTCATAATAAAATTGTCTGAAGAGATAAAGTTGGACTAATATCTGGTCGGGTCCAGGATTTACAGTAACTTTCTTGGAACTTAGTTGTTATATGGTCGGATTCCAGGTTTCACAACAAACTTCTTAGAGGAATTGCTATCTGGTCGGATCCAGGCTTCACAATAACTTACTTGAAAAGATGAAGTTGAAAACTAATATCTAGTCGGACCCAGGCTTCATAGTAACTTGCTGGGGTATATGCAAATTCTACTAGGGAAAAGAAGTTAAACCCTGGTTTGGTTGACTCCAGGTTTTTCTATATCTTGAAGAGTTAAACTATTATCTAGTCGGGTCCAGGTTTCATAGTATCTTGAAAATTGACTATTATCTGGTCGGATCCAGGCTTCATAGTATTTGAAAGGTTACACTATTATCTGGTCGGGTCCAGGCTCTATAGTGACTTGAGAAGTTGACTATTATCTGGTCGGGTCCAGGTTTTATAGCAGCTTCAAAATTATACTATCATCTGGTCGGGTCTAGGCTTTATAGTATCTTTTGGAGATAGTAAAGGTTTTGTAGACGACTTTACTGAGAATTAGGGGTTGTGGCCCTATGATTTATAGTGGTCTGAAAGGCAAACTCAAGCTGGGGAGTATGGACTCAGTCGGGGAAGACAGACTCAGCTGGGGAGGATAGACTATGTCGGGGGAATTTTACTGTTCATTGTATATTGGGGAAATAAACCCGGTTGGGGAAATAAACCCCATTGATGAACTACTGACGAGGTGAGTTCTTTGAGGAAGGGTTCTGTAAGGCTTCTTCTTGTAGGATCAACTTAGCTGGGGAGAGAGATGCCAAGAGATTAAGACTCTGGTTGGAGATTAACCTGTGCAAAGAGACTTTATGGGTAACTTTATTGAGGTTTGGTTTATTATGGTCGTCCTTGTGGGGATAATGCTAATGAAATAACTCTGTGGGGATATTCCATATACATTAAAGCGATGCTTGTTGCTGCTTAGCAGGACACATGTGCCAAATAGCTTTAATTATGTTCATATGCATATGCTCGTTCAATTTTAGTCATTGGACAACTTTGCACTTAAAACAAAAACATAAAGTTTGCATTTCAATGTATATTTGTATTGATATTTTACCCATGAATAGGCGTTTTTGTACAAAGAGACAGAGATCCTAGTAAGAGGAAATCGTCGAAAGGAAAAAAAAATTGAAAATAAAGATAATAGCCATGTGGAAGTGATCTCATTGCATTCCAACTCTATTATTTCCCCAATGTCTTCGAATTCCCCTTGCCATTGACAGAAGTTGATTGGATTGATCTTGGACCGTTTGAACTCGGACCTTGGTGATAAAGTTGACTGTGGTGATTCCACAGAACATAGTCATACGCTTTCAATCCTTAACTTTTTCCTAGACCGCCCTTTCGGGTTCTCAGCCCACCAGGATACCCATTTTTGCCCAAGTCGCCCTTTCGGGTTTTCAACTTGTCAGGTGTATAATATTTTGCATATATCCCTAATTTTTTCCCAAACCTTTTGGTTTGTCGAGATTCCCTTATTTTGCCTAGGTGTGTCAACCTAGCGGGTCTCTTATGCGTAGTATTTTTTTAACTATGTTTGCATTCATAGGATGTGGGAAGTCTTCACCATCCATGGTAGTCAGTATCATGGCACCGCCATAGAAAACTCTCTTGACAACAAATGGACCTTCATAGGTTGGAGTCCATTTGCCCCTGGGGTCGCCTTGTGGAAGAATGATGTGCTTTATCACCAAGTCACCAGCTTGATATACTCGAGGCTTGATCTTTTTATCGAAAGCCTTGATCATACATTTTTGGTAAGTCTGACCATGACAAACAACAACCAATCGTTTTTCATCTATCAAGTTCAATTGATCCAATCTTGTTTGAATCCACTCATCTTCGCCTAGGCCTGCCTCATTCATAATCCTTAGTGAGGGAATCTGAACTTCTACTGGAAAACAACTTCCATGCCATAGACCAAAGAAAAGGGAGTTTCCCCAATTGACGTTCTAGTTGAAGTGCGGTAGCCGTGAAGATAAAATGGTAACATCTCATGCCAATCCTTGTAGATCACTACCATCTTCTGCACAATCTTCTTAATATTTTTTGGCCGCTTCGATTGCGCCGTTCATTTTAGGTCTATAAGGAGAAGAATTGTGATGCTTGATTTTGAACTGAGTGAAAAGTTCGGTAATCATAACATTGTTGAGGTTAGTCCCATTATCGGTGATGATCCTTTTGGGGATACCATAGCGGCAGATGAGGTTATATTTGATGAATATGGATACCACATTCTTTGTGACTAAGGCAAATGAGGCGGCTTTGACCCATTTAGTGAAATAATCAATAGCGACCAGAATGAAACGATGTCCATTGGAAGCGGTGGGCTTGATTTCTCCAATCATGTCAATTCCCCACATTGCAAATGGCCACGGGGCGGTCATGACGTTCAAAGGAATAGGAGGCACATGGACCTTGTCAGCATAGATTTGTCATTTGTGACAAGTTCTTGAATGTTGATGGCAATTAGTCTCCATTGTCGACCAATAGTAGCCAGCTCTCAGGAATTTTTTGGACATGGTATGTCCACTAGAGTGAGTGCCAAATAGACCATGTGCATGTCTTCCATAATTTATTATGCCTCCTTCTTGTCCATACATCGGAGTAGAGTAGAATCATGGTTGCGCTTGTACAAGATTTCGTTACTTAGGAAGAATTTGGCTGAAAATCTTCGTAAGAACTTCCTGTCGTTGATGGATGCTCCCTCTAGATACTCTTGTGCTTCAAGGTATCTCTTCACCTCATGGTACCATCGATTTTATGTATCAGTGTCAAGCTCGTAGAATTGTACAGGTTCATCGAATCTTTCAATTGTAATCATAGGGGCTTCGTTGTCCTATCTGACTTTGAACATAGAAGACATGGTGGCCAAGGCGTCAGCCAACTTATTTTCCTCCCTAGGGAAGTGCTCAAAGGTGATCTCTTCGATGTAGGGAATCAGGGATAGCACAAGTTCCTTGTAAGGAATGAGATTAGGGTGCTTAGTATCCCAATCTCCTTTTACTTGGCTAATCACTAGAGCGGAATCCCCAAACACATTTAAATGCTTAATCTTCAAATCAATGGCAGCCTTCAGACCCAAAATGCATGCTTCGTACTCAACCATATTGTTCGTGCAATCGAAGCATAATCTGGCAATGAAAGGAGTGTGGCAACCATCAGGGGAGATGATCACAACACCAATTATGTTACCCAAAGTGTTGGAAGCCCCATCAAAGACCATAGTCCATCGGGATCCTTGTTCAGGTCCGTCATACGGTCCAGGTTTCACGCAGTCGGTCACTAGCATGATGTTCTCATTCGAGAAGTCAAAGTTCATATACTGATAATCATCAACAGTTTGGTGGGCCAAATGATATGCTAGTACGCTTCCTTTGATGGCCTTTTGCATTGTGTATTGGATGTCGTACTCAATCAAGATCAGTTTTCATCTAGTTATTCGTCCGGAAAGAGCAGGTTTCTCGAAGATGTGCTTGATTGGGTCCATCTTAGAAATAAATAGAGTGGTATGAGTCAACATATATTGTCTTAGCCGGCGAGCAGCCCATTCCAGAGTGCAGTAAGTTTTCTCGAGCAATGAATATCTGGTTTCCCAGTCGGTAAACTTTTTGCTCAGGTAATAAATAGCATGCTCTTTTCGGCCAGACTCATCATATTGGCCCAAAACACACCCCATAGAGTTCTCTAGTACTGTCAAGTACATGATCAAGGGTCTTCCTTCAACTGGAGGCATGAGAATAGGAGGTTCTTGCTGATATTCTTTGATTTTGTCGAAGGCATCTTGCCATTCATCATTCCATCTGACTACTTGATCTTTCTTCAAGAGTTTGAAGATTGGCTCACAAGTAGCAGTCAAGTGAGATATGAAGCGGGCAATGTAATTGAGACGACCCAAGAATCCTCTAACTTCCTTTTCAGAGTGGGGAACTGGAATTTCTTGGATGTCCTTCACCTTGTTAGGATAAACTTCGATGCCTTTACTGCTGACAACAAAACCTAGAAGCTTCCCAGATCGTACTCCGAATGTGCACTTATTAGGGTTTAACCTCAACTTGTACTTTTTCAACCTTTCGAAAAGCTTGTACAGGTGATCGAGATGTTCCTCTTCAGTTTTTGATCTAGAAATCATATCATCCACATATCCCTCTATTTCATGATGAATCATATCATGAAACAAGGCTACCATAGCCCTTTGATATATTGCCCCTGCATTCTTCAGCCCAAACGGCATGACCTTGTAGAAAAAGGTGCCCCATTGCATAAAGAAAATGGTCTTCTCCATGTCTTCGGGAGCCATCCTAATTTGATTATAGCCTGAGAAGCCATCCATGAAATAGAATACTTTATGCTGAGCAGTATTATCGACCAAGACGTCAATGTGTGGTAGAGGGAAGTCATCCTTGGGGCTTGCCCTATTCAGATCCCTATAGTCTATGCACATGCAAACTTTTCCATCTTTCTTTGGCACTGGTACCACATTTTCAACCCATTGGGGATAAGATGTCACATCTAGGAATCCTGCATCAAATTGTTTCATCACTTCAGCTTTTATCTTTTCAGACATGTCAGGCCTCATGCGACGGACCTTTTTTTTTACAGGAGGACAATCTTCCTTTGTCGGTAGACTATGAACTACAATGTCGGTATCCAACCCTGGCATATCTTCATACGACTAAGAAAACACTTCCACATAGTCATGTGACATCTGAACCAATCTTCTCTTGACACTGCTTTCCAGGTTAGTGTCGATCTTGACCTCTCTCTTGTCTGTCTTGGTACCTAGATTGATGACTTCAACTGACTCTTCGTGCGGCTGAATAGCTTTTTCCTCTTGTAATAGAAGTATGGCTAGTTCTCACGGTATTTCACAATATTCCTCGCCTTCGTCTTTGGCTTGGTTAATTGGACATTCGAAGTCATAGTCGGCAATAGTAGAGTCATTAGCAATAAGATCCAAAATGGATGAGGATCTGCAAGAGTGTGTGTGTGTGTGTGTGCATGTAAGATACATGGCTATTTTGATAAATGTATTTGAAAAAAGAAAGACAATGAGCATAAAGATTTGAATTCAAAAGAGTCCAATGATTTGTATTGAATGATCATATGATAAGATGAACATAAATAAAACCCTTGACAAATGGACCATAATTCCCTGGGCCAGGCACATGGCTTAAAAGTCATTGTTAAATATTACAGACAAAATGTTCTTGAATTAATAAGAAAGCAAAAAAAAAACAAGTGATTACTCCTCAATGAAGGAGATGGGGACAAAGTCCTTTGCTTGCCAATTGTTGAGTTTTGTTGTAGTAGGATACACCCAATCTTCAAATGCACACTCTTCATCAGAATCACCTACAACGTTAACTTCCTGGTTTCTAATACAGAGAGGGGGCTTCCCTGCATGAGCGCGCCTCACTTCCTTATGAGCCTTGATGGTGAAGCCCAAACCAAATTTATCCTCTTTAAAAGAGATCTCGAGGAGTTTCCCCCAAGTATCACAGCTTCCTTCTTCAACTGTAGCACGAGCATCTTCGGACTCATCAGAGGAACATTTGGCAGCAGCAACCATTGGTGGCACAACTTCAAAGGCTTGACACAGGGTCTCAATAAATTCTCCATCCATTTCCATGTATTTAAAAGAGTTGAGGTGGCTTACCATGAACTCTTCCTCACCACAGACGGTGATAATTCTTTTTGACCGGATACTTGAGCTTTTGATGGAGAGTTGAGGTTATTGCCCTAGCTCCATGGATCCAAGGACGAACCAACAAACAGGAATAGGCAGGATGGATATCCATAATGTAAAAGGTAGATTTGAAAATTTGAGCCCACCTTGATTGGAAGATCTACCTCTTCATGAACTGTCCTTTTTGATCCATCGAAGGCCCTCACAATGATATCACTTGGTTTCATGACTAAACCTTCACAATCCAAACAGTCCAACGCCCCATTAGGTAGCACGTTTAAAGAAGAACCAGTTTCGACCAGAACATGTACTAGGGTGGTCCCCTTGCACTCGACGGAAACATGTAGAGCTTTATTATGGTTCTTCCCAAGCGGTGTTAGATCGACATCTGAAAACCCCAAACCATTACCAGTCGTCAAGCTTGCCATGCAATTCTCAAACTGGTCAGTTATGGTCTCATGAGGGACATGAGCCTTCTTCAAGAATTTGATTAATGCCCGAGCATGGGCATCGAAACAGAGTAGCAAAGACAACATAGAAATCTTGGAAGGGGTTTGCCCTAACTGCTCCACAATCTTGAAGTCACTCCTTTTAATAATTTTCAAGATCTCGTCCACCTCACGAGCGAAAGGTTCTCCATCAGCAATGTCCTTTGCAGGTATCTCCGTCTCAACAGGCTCAACAACTTTCTCCTTCCCTCTTGTATCAGTATTTGGCCTAGCAGCAGTGATGCAGACGGGTACCTTTGTAACAACTGGTGGTGAGATGTTGGGTGAAAATATTCTCCCAGTTCGGGTTACCTTTTGAGCCAGTTATGTTACCAACATCATCAGCTTTGTCTTCTTCGATCCAAGCATCTTGTTTTATCCCATGGTAAAACACCTCAGCACCATAGTTCCATGGCACTGCCTTGTTTGAAGAGTAGGGAATTGGTCCAGGATTGGTAATTATTAGGGGAGCAACAGTTGGTTCATTTGAAATCCTGATAGGACCTTTGGAGGAGATCCTAAAAGGCTTGTTTGAGATGGTTATAATGGAGATATCTTCACATTTATTAGTCAAACTTTTGGCAAGCGGGGTCTTCTCAAATAAGATCTCGTGGCTATCCGTCAGGCATTGAATTCCTTCCTTCAGCCCTTCGCATCCATTGAGTTGTTTGGCACAACAAACACATTCCTTTACACAGCCAGGGAAAATTTCGGCTTTCAACAGGTTCTTTTTTATGATGTTAAAAGGAGTAGTCAAGTCTTTGACAGAGGAAACAAAAATTGTATCTTCAACAACATTGACACCCTTTTCATGGTTTGGCATATGTGCGGTGATTACATTCGGAGTTGGAGGAGGATCAAATTCAATAGTCTTGTTATCAATCAAGTCCTGAATTTTATTCTTCAAGGCCCAGCATTGGTCAGTCTCATGCCCGGACTACTTGAGTGATATGCACATTTAGCGTTTGGATTGTACTTTGGTGAAGAGGTATCTGGATTGGTCGGAGGATCGCGCAATGTCACCAAATTATCCTTTAGAAAATTTTGTAAGGCTTGAGATAGTGACATTCTTAACCTCGTGAATTGTCTTCTCGGAGTTTCAAATCGTTGATGATTAGCAGATGGTCTTTGAGTAGGAGTGGGATTGGAGATTCAGACAGCATTAACAGACGGATGATCATTTTTCTTGGTACGGGCCCTTGCCCCATACACATCATTGATTTCTTTCTTTGCAGTAAAAGGTTTCTTTACAGGATTGGAAGTGGAGGCAGATGCCATGGGAATCTTTCCGCTTTTGATGCCACTTTCCACTCTTTCACCAGTTAAGATTAACTCAGTGAAACCGGATGAAGAGCAGTCAACCAATAAGTTAAAGAATGGACCAGATAAAGTGCTTATAAACATGTCAATGTTCTCCCTATCAGTCAAAGGTGGTTGAACCCTACTGGCAAGGTCTCTCAACTTTCGTGTGTATTCTTTGAATCCTTCATTCTTCCCTATTGTCATATCTTGCAACTGAACTCTTGTCGTCGCCAAGTTGGCATTATACTGGTACTGGTGGTAGAAAGCAGTGGCTAAGTCCTCCCATGTATTGATATGGAATCCATCCAACAGGTAGAACTACTCTAGTTGTGTTTCGGTCAAGCTTTCTTGAAAAAGGTGAACCCAGAGTTTCTTATCAGTGGTGTGTGGTTGTATCTTGCGCACATAAGATTTCAGGTGAAGTTTTGGACAAGAAACTCCATTGTACTTTTCAAAGACTGGTATCTTGAATTTGTGGGGAATAACAATCCCAGAGATAAAACCCAAATCATCAAAATCTAAACCGGGGACGGCTTGTATCTCAACGACCTTCAATCTGTCTTCTAACTACTTGTACTTGACATCGACGGGAGGATACTGCTCGTCCAAATAATCATCATCATCATACGCTTGATCATTAATACAGTCATCCTGGGTACTCTTAGCCTCTCCAATCTGATTCTCGTCTTCCTCAGATGAGTCTTCCACTACCGGGATCTGATGAACCGACTCTTTGAACCTTCTACCCATGTTGACCAGGGCTTTCTTCTTGGGTTTCTTCTTAACTGCCATCAATTCCATCATATCTTGTTGCCCCTTGGCTAGGGCCAGTAGAGTCTCCTGGAACTGAGAGTTTTGTGCCTGAAGGTCCTTCACAATTTTCTCTAGATCCATCTTGCTCAAATAAACAGCAGAAAGATAAGGAAACCTATTGTGTGAAAACCTGTTATGTTATGATGCATGGAAGATGTGTATGCAAATGATTTCAAGGATTTATGAAACTTAAATTTGTATAGACAAAGCATGAACAAACGTCAATTTTCATTAATTAGTTCAAAATGATTACAACATGCCTCTTGGGCTTACAAAATAACTCTCTAAGATAAAAGACTGAACACATCCTCTTCGGTGCAAGGTAGGTGTTCACACTTTGCTCTTCATGTAGCTGCTTTGTAAGCTCCAAGACTCTTTTCTCACTAGCATAGAATTGAGCTTTGAAGGTATCTCGTTTTTCCTTTAGCTGAATCCAACCTTTTTGCAAGTCTTCAAGATAATTAGGCATGTCGGGGTGGAGGACAGTGTGCGGGACATCTCCTTCAACCATAGGTTCCATGATAACTGGTAAGATAGAGGGATAAGGCATCACAAGTTTCTGAGCATGAGCTCGCACCCACCTAAGGTAAGGCTCAAGGGGAATGGAATTCTTGTGTCCCAGCGTCTTACTATCCACTTTGCTCACCATCCTTCAAGCTCGTATAAACCTCTTACGGTAGCCTTGATCGTCGCTCTTGTAGTCGAATACCACTCCTTAGATGAGCATATCATGCAGACCATCTCTTCGGGTGTAACCAAAATGTCGTAAGTCTAAGAAATGGTTGTAAGTGATACCTTCCCTAATGCCAAGTAGAGGGACATTAGGGAATTCCCCATAACGGTCAATGATAGTAACATTCTCCAAGATCGAGAACACCAATGAATATCTGAATGTCTGAGCATCATCAACCTATGGGACCACCTCAAACCTTGCTCGTTCTTCAATACAGACCAGGGAAGATACGAAATAAACCATATAGCCAAGAGAGGAGTGCAACACATGAGGATCCCTCTCTTTCTCATAGTGCGAGAGTGGAAAGAGTGTAGGATATCTCCCAATAAAGTAGGCATCGGATTGCAAGACATGAAGATCTTGACATCATTTACATCTATAAGTTGGTCAGGGTTTGGAAACAAAACCAATCCATAGATGATAAGGGCTAAGATTTATTCAAAAGCTTGTAAGTCCAAAGAGTTCCAACAATCTTGAGTTTTCTCAAACAAGAACTTGGTTAAGAACCCTTTGACACCACTCCTTGTTTCCCAATTAGGTGTGACATCAGATTGTTGCAAGTGGAGTGCTCGAGAAATCTCTCCAGGTTTTGGATCTCTTTCTGTACCGTTGAAGGGTAGTTGATTGAGAATGGGAATCCTCAAGAGTTGGGAGAATTCTTCCATAGTAGGTACAAGTTGATAATCGGGAAAAGTGAAGCAATGGTGTAGAGGATCAAAGAACTGGAAAAGCACCTTCATCATATTCTCATCAGTGCTTGTGGTAACCAAGTTTAGGAGGCGACCATGTCTTTCGGTGAATGAAGAGTTCTCAAGGACCCTTGATGCTAACTCTTTGAGTTGAGAAGGAATCCTTATGAGATTGACTTGAATGGTTTTCCTGTGGATATAAGACATGTCCTACAAAACAGAACAAAGATAAATCCCAAAAATCCTTGAAATGGTTAGTGAGAATGAGTATGATGTTATGATGTTTATGATGTACAGATAAGCATATACAAACAAAGCAAACAAGTCCTTAGGTTTAGGCTTGCATGGAGTCTTATAGGTAAGTACCCTCTTGAAGTTTAGTTAGCTCAAACATGTCCTAGAAATAGTAATCGGGTTCTAAGGGATCTCAATATCATTGATCTTTCTTTTCGGGAATGGTTTCAGCGTAAGCCTCTTTCACGGCGACCAAAATATCCCGAGAAGTCTGATCTCAATGAGCATAGTATTGAGTATCAACCAACTTTGGACTTCACCAAAGCTGGCTATCTCACTACTTCCTAATGGCCAAGTTGGCCAAGTAAAGGTTCTAAAGTCAGTTAGTGCTTCATGACACCACACAGCGGTCTTGTATTCTCCTTGACTATTCAAGGGTTACCGGTACCCACAAATGTGTCACACTAACGTAGCTATTGCTTAGACCATGTCGGTATACCCCGCACAGTTTCCACAATGTATTGCTGCTTACCTATAAGGTATCCCAAATTCGGGTAGAGGATTAAAACAAGCCCAAACAAGGAACCAAAATGTAAAGTAAACAAATCAAACAATGAAAGCAAGTAAAGGTGATTTATCCCTAAGGTAACCCCATTTTTAAAATTATCCCCAGCAGAGTCACCAGTTCTGTGATACGGTGGGAGAACTGACTTGGGATGTTTTGCATTTTATCGCAAATGTTATGGTTAGCAAGAGTCGCCACTGACTTTTCTTTTATCCAAAAGGAAAGTCTGAAAAGAACAGGAAAGACCTTTGAGATTATTTCTTGATTTCGGGGGTAGATTATGAAAAGGGAAGGTGTTGACACCCTTTTCATCCATAGTCATCTATGGGCTCTTAGTTGCTTGCTAGATCACTTGATTTTGTTTGAAAATGTGCATTGTGGTGGTTTTGAAATTATTTTGAAAAGGTGCCTTTGTTTAGGGAAACTTTGTAATAGTTCTCATTCGTAAGAACGTATACAAAGTGTTGAGATTTTGAAAATGTTTCATGTTTGGAAAATGTTTTGAAAGAGTTTTTGAAAGTGATTGGTGTTTGTTTTGAAAATAAGAAAGGATGTTTGATTTGAAAATGGGCAAGAAACTAGGAACAATCTACATACTTAAAAGTCTTTGTTCATTTCTTCCTTCCTTTGATATTGTTATCTTACCATTGATTTGGTAAGAAGCCTTATCTTTGGATGTAAAGGGAAGGGTGTGGGTCATCGTATAGCCATAATAGCAATATTGTAAGATGTCTTAGCATTTCTCTTTGAGGGACTAATATCATTTTGAAAGGCAACATTTATAGCGTCATCGAGGGACTATGATCTTGTATTTTTTGATTGCTTTTGCTAAGACATCCCACATGCATAACATGGCCATTTTTGTAAGGCAACAAAGTGGAATTACCCTAAGGGTGCAAGTGCGCAAGTGTGTTTGATTTGCATGCATTGTTTATCTTGAATTAGGGTTTGCTAATTGTTGATTTTAGTCTTGCCATACAAACCCTAATTATTAGCATTTGTGAAAGCGATAAATTTGCATAAAGTAAAATTACTACGCTATTACATCATTAGGGGAGGGGGTTTACAAATTTACAAATGGGGATTGTAAGAAAATTAAACCTAATTATCTATTACAACCATATTGAATAATGTACAAGAATTGAAAATAATGCAAGAATGTAAATGGAAAAGAAATGATTTTTTTTGTTTGGTTTTAATGAAAGGGTTTAGTTTTGACCTAATTAAGAAAATGATTAATTAAAAATAAATAAAATTTAACTTAAACTAATTAAGAAAAAAAATTAAGTTAAAAAGCATTTTTTAGGTTTTTTTTTATGAAAAGGTTTTTAATTTAATAAAAATAGTAAGGTAATTAATTAATTAAAAGGAACATAAATTATAAATTAATTTTAATTAAGAAAAAGAAAATAACTAAACCTAATCTAATTATTATTTATTAAAAAAGGAATTAAATTGTTAAGAAAATATTTTTTCTCTTTTTGTTTTATAGAGAAAATAAACATATAAATGTGAAAATAATAAATAAACATATTTTTGGATTTTAATAATAATAATAATAATAATAATAATAATAATAATAATAATAATAATAATAATAATAATAATAATAATAATAATAATAATAATAATAATAATAATAATAATAGTAATAAAAAATAATAAACGAAACTGAAATAAAATAAAATAAGAAAAAGAAAATAAATAAAAATGAAATAATAAAAGAAAGTTTGGGCCAGGTGTGCAAAAGTAGGGGTCAGAAGCTAGCAAAAAAAACAAAGCCCAGCATTGGAGGCCCATGCGCCTGTTTGTGACAAAAAAAAGAGAGAAATGTGAAAAATATGAAAAGTGGCAGCGCTGGGGCTTGAACCCGAGCTCTGAGCATGAAACGCACGCTGCCTTGCCACTGGGGTGGCTATACATCCGTTAACTTAAACAGAACAACAAATATACAACACAAGTCAAGTCCTGAAAATGACTTCATCTTCAACCTCCATCCTGGACATCTGCAACTTCATCATTTCTCATCCATTTGCAAAAATGTAAACATCAAACTTGTTCTAAATTTCACAATGATTCCATAAATGTAAATTACTAAAACTATAGATTAAAGATAAGTATGAATTTTGAATGGTACCAAATTCTGACCTAGCTTTTTCAGAAAGTTCAAACTTAAAATGCTCACTACTCAAGCAATATAAATGAAATCTATGGACATGTACAGTTTCAGGGCAATGATGTCTACGTTTTATATTCATAAATGCAAGCCTAACAATGCCTAAATGAAAAGATAGAAGTTTAGAAATGATACCTCAAAACTGGAAATCGTGAAATGCAAATGAGCTTGATTCAAGGTGCTGCAATGATCAGGTTAACTTCCTCAAATTCCCAGGAAACTAATGCAATGATTAGCTTGAGCAATGGATGGCTAGAATGGCCTGGAGAAGTCAACTTGTAGTGCTCTGTTTTTTAGTTTAGAAGATGATGAAGATGAAATTACAATTATGAAACAGGGACAGGGATATGTTATATTTTATGTGTAGGAGCTTTAGGAACCAAAAGGCCAAGAAACGCACAAGTAGATTCTGGGTTTGGAGTTTTTGGTCAAAATATGCAACAATGGAGGTTTGTTATGCAGTTCTGATTTTGAGGGAATTTTTGAGAGTTTCAGGGTGCTTAAGCTCGTGTATTAGCTTGCAAATAAGGTCTCTATTTATAAGCAACAATTTTGGATGCTTGGAGAAGTCAGAAATCAAGAATCACATGTTTGTGGCTTTTTGCTTGATTTTGAAGAAAGCTTGGTAAATGTGGTTCCAATGCACAAGTACGTGGCTCATAGGGTGGCTTAGAAGCTTTAAACATTTTGCTTCTGAGCATACATGTTGTGTGTGTTCAGAAAAACAATTTAGAGGCTCAAGAAGAGTGGACTTTGTGCATAAAGGCACTTTTCCAAAATAGGAATGTTGCCTTTCTTCCTAAAATGGTATTAAGCATGGGCAATGCATTGAATGCTTGGATTAAAGCTTCTAACAGTTGTGTAAACATTTAATTATGGAGTGAAAAGCAAGTAAGAAAACTGAAAAGTGAGGTTTGTACAGCACGCTTGAAGATTGGATCAAGTGTTCATCATAAAATTGACTTGTAATACAAGAATGAAACCCTAACTTCATGGCTTCGATTCTCTTTGCTCAAGTATGATATCAATGAGTTCTTGGACATTTTGGAAAGCTTGTAACATCCTATATAACCTCTATGTTGGACATTTTTGAATATTCATCTTGGAAATATGTGAAACATTGCCATGAAGTTAGGTCAAAATCCTGCCTAAACTAGGGCAAAATTTCACTAAGTTTTTCAAGTTTCATGAACATGTCTTCACAAAATCATAACTTGAAATCCAAGAATTTCTAGAAAAAGTTATGTTCTAAATTTTTTTATATATCATTGAGATCTACAATTTTCATGTTGGAAGTTTCCTTTGAATCATCTTGCATCATGGTGAAAATTTGGCTCAAACTTATGAAAAAATATGAATTTTCCAACACTTAGAAAAACTCTAAGTCTTGGAATTTTTTACTTTTCAAAATGAAATCTTGACTTTTTGATTTCTTGATGAACAATTTTCATATTTTGACATGTCTTAATGAATTGTAATCTTTGAAACTTGATTTTGATCAAAAAGTCAAAGTTTCACTTTTCAGTACACAATTGACTTTTCATCAGTTGACTGAAATTCAACTATCAATCAATTGATCTTGAGAAACTTTTTGAGCCATGCCATTAGGTTAAGATGAATAATTTGAATCCTTGAGGTCATGTCTTAAATCAATAAGTCATTTTCTAGGTCAAAAATCAGAAATTGCACCTTTTCAGTCAAAACCCTAATTTTGACCATTTTGCCCTTTTGATGATCCGATCAAATTTCTTGAGGAATTGTGATCCAAAATTGATCAAATGACATATACGAGTTCAAAACATTGATATGGATAAAAAATTATGAAGTTTGATTGTAAATTGACCACAGTTGACTTTTTCCCCAATACAACTGATTTTAGGTCAATTGATCAATTGATTGAGCAAAAATGTGATCCAAGACTTGAAACTTGACATGAGCAATATTGAGGGTCCAAAATGATCCATTAAAGTCATATGGGGCATTAAAAGTACATTTTTCCTTGTGCAAACTCAAACCCTAATTTCCAGTCATCAGTGCTTGAGGAGGTGTCTTGAGCTAATCCACCCTTGTGCAGTCTTGAATCAAAGAAGATCTTGTGAGAGATTACTTTGAGATATGAGAGGGAAAATTTTGGGGTACAACATTTACACAAAACCACGACAAAGACGTCTCACGCGACGAAGTGCTCGACATCATGACTAAAGCATGCATACGGGCATATTCATCATAAACTGCTCACGAGGACGGAATAACGCTCAACATCGTAGCGACACTAAAAGAAAGGGAATTGAAGAAGAACACGGGAAGATCCTCGCATCCTATGTATTATTATCAGGCACCAGCCGAAACAAATGACCTAGTAGACCTTGTAGTTCGCGCATCTACGAGGCCCTCGACACGGCTAAACAGGTCGTCCCCGACTAGGGTGATTAATTTATCCCCGTTAGAGGGTTACAATCTCTCTACTCAAGAAAATTCTCTCTGATTGTAAAGTTGAACTTAAGTCATCACCCTTTTACCTAAGGGAAACAACTTGGGGGAACCTGATCTGGACTGGGCCAGCACTTGCCCCACCGTTGGGGAGGCCCAGTCCAACACCTTTATATATAAGGCCCAAAGGCCAACAACCCAAGTTGGGGACCATTGGACAACTCCCCACGTGTCCGTTGGGGAACGTTACCCACGTGCCCATATCACCGTCATCATCCTGCCCTCCGAGAAGATTGGGTCCAACTTCTGCTTTCTCAGAGCAGTTGACCATGGGGGAGGCCACGTGTTGGACTCCATACACACATAAGCCCTAGAAGTTTCCCTTATTGGGCCTCATCGTGGCTCAATATTGGAGACCTTTCCCCAGCGCCGGGGGTTATAAATACCCTCTCACTTGAGAGGGTCAGGTACACTTTTCTACATACTCACTCTCATACTTGCTGACATTGCTCTGAATCTCACTTTAGCATCAGAGTGTCTTGCAGGTACCCTCCCCCCCCCCCACTTCACAATCAGCATTTTCCCGACTTTAAGGAATTAGGCCCCGACGATCCATTTCGATCAGGTACGATCAGTAAGTATTAGGTGTATGGCCAACAATACCACAATAAAAACAAGTAGGTAAAAAATTACTTCTATATCTAGGAGTATAAGATTTATTTTTAACAAATCTTCTTCTTTTATGATAATGATGAACAACATTTGGTTTGTTCACTTTCTCTTTGGATAATTGATTACTAGCTTTAACAAAGATAGTTTTGTTGGAACTTGGTTTAGAAAATTTTGAATAACCAAGTCCACTTTTATTATTAGAATACCTTTGTTGGCTAAGAACATTTTCCAATCCAACTTGTCCCTTTTCATACCTTTTAATGACTTTTTTTAATTGAAAAATTTGGAAAGAAAGTGAATCACAATTGTTGCATACAAAATTTTGTTTTTGTTCATTAATAATATTTTGTTTTTCATCCTTGAAATCATTTTCCAATGTCTCAATTTTTTCTTCTAAAGATGAAATATGTTTCTCTTGAGATGAAATAGTTTTGTACAAAATTTTGCATTCATTTAAGAGTTCATCTATTGCACCTTGTACATCATTATCATAAAGAGAAAATTCATTACTAACCTCATCATGTTCATCATCCGAATGATGTGAAGCCATTAATGCAAGATTAACACGTTGATTGCTTTCGGAGTCGGAAGATGAACTTTCTCATGCTATATATGCTTTATTTGACTTCTTATCTTTATTTCTCTTGAAATATTTCTTCCTTTTTTCAAGTGTATGAAATTCACTTTTAACATGTCCTTTTTTCCACATTCAAAGCATGTAACCTTCCTTGTTGGTGCTTCTTTTTTTCTTTCTTTTCGAAGAACCTTTTCAATCTTCTTGATAAGATTATCATCTTCACTACTAGTGGATTCATCCTTTTGATTTCTATCATGATTTTTTTATCCTTGTTTTTAAAGTAATGTCTATTGAATCTTTTACTTGGATTTCATGCTTTTCAAGTCTTGCAAGTTCTGTCTCATATTCTTGAAGTTTTCCGAATAAAGTGGTGGAAGTCATTGTGGATAGATTCTTCTTCTCGGATATTATCGTCACTTTTGGTTTCCATTTCCTGGATAAATATCTAAGAACTTTATGATTAAGTTCATCATTAGTTAAAGTCTTACCGAGTGCTTTCAAATGATTTGTCAAGTGCACAAATCTTTTCTGCAAGTCGAGGATTGATTCTCGGGGTTGCATTCTGAATAGTACGTATTCTTGACTCAATGTATTTAATCTCGATCTTTTAACTTCAGCGGTTTCTTCATGAGTTTCTATCAAAGTATCCCATATTTATTTTACCGTTGTGCATCCCGAAATACGAAAGAATTCATCCATGCTAAGTGCACCTTGAAGAAGATTGATTGCCTTTTTGACATAGAGGACCATTTTCTTATCATCGTCATCCCATGCACCTTTTGGATTTTCCGTACCAACACCGTTGATAAAACTTGTAGGAACAAAAGTACCATTTTCGACGGCATCCCATATTTCTTCTCCTTGTGCTTCTAGATGAGCCTTCATACAGATTTTCCAAAAATCAAAGTATTCACCACAAAAATGTGGAGGCTTGTTATTGCTACCACCATCTCTAAAAACCAGATTTTAATTTGCGGAAGCCATTCCAGATCTTTAGGAATTGATTACCTATAACCTTCTCTGATGCCAATTGTAAGTATAATATTTTCCTAAGAGGGGGTGAATTAGGCCTTTTAAAATTATGTCTGATTTTATGAATCTTTGATCTTTCTTTCTAGTTTTTGGTTAAGTGTTGAAAGCAATAAAATGTGGAAAGTAAATGACACAAGGATGTATCCTAGTTTCCCTCACAGTCAGAGAGTACGTCCAGTCCCCTTTCAATATGAAAGAGATTTCATTATTGTTAGATCTCTAGATAAGACAATCTAGCATTTCAATACAAGACTCTAACCAATAAAACCACCAAGAACAATCCTCTTGAATTTTCACTAAGTACACTAAGAAAACAATCATCTCTTAATGACTCTTTTGCTTCCAGCAATCCTGGATAGCAATATACAACCAAACAAGTAGAATAAGAAAACAATCCTTTTCGTTCTACTCTCTCGTTTCCAACAATTTTGGACAACAAGGAATTTACAACTAAATATAGAAAAATATTAAGTAAAAAGTTGATGAATATATATATATATATATATATATATATATATATATATATATATATATATATATATATATATATATATAATATATATATATATATATATATATATATATATATATATATATATATATATATATATATATATATATATATATATATATATATATATATATATATATATATATATATATATATATATATATATATATATTATATATATATATATATATATATATATATATATATAACAATGATTGATCTTATCTTCCAAACAAGCAATATATAAATATATGTTAATTCTCAAGTGTTTATGAATAATGAAGGAATTTTTCTGAAATAATATGAAGAACACATGTAGAAAAATTCTCAATGTAAGTTAAAATATCAAAACACTTGTTTTTGAAAATGAATGAGTATAATGATGTTAATTGCAATGGAAGAGGTTAATTATAATTTGAAATTTTATGTATTTATATAAGCATAACACCTCTATGAAACGTGGTAAAGTTATGCAAAAAAATCATGAACAATTGTCAAGTTAAAATGAAATGGTTTCATGAAAAGATGCATGAAAAAGTGTTAAAAAATATTATTTTTAAAATTCGTATAGGACTTATTAAGTCATTTTTAATGTATACCTGACTTAACAAATACAAAATATTATTTTTTATTTAAAAAAATAATAAAATATTGCTTCAGAACATTGTAAATTAGGGCGGTTTTTGTGCTGTTACGGCGTTTCAAAACGTCTTAATTTACCAAAAACTGAATGTTTGAAAAAATTAAAAAAAATTGTCTAAATTTTTTAACCAACCTTATGTAACATATATTGATTTATCCAAGTTAATAGAATATATTTGAAATTGATTTAACATGGTTCAAACATGAAAAATCAATTTTCAAATGCATGATAAAAAATATTGTTTTAAAGCTAATAGTGAGATATTTTTAACCAAATGAACCATGCATGCAAGTGAATTTTAGAGATTATTTTAAGTACTATTTTATTTATATATATATATATATATATATATATATATATATTGCATGCTTATACCTCAATAAATTAATATCAATACAAGTCTTCATAAAGTTGCAATCTTGATCCATATTGCTTCATGATGCTTTTTCTCATCCTTTGATATATGCACATAATAGTTGTCTTCATCAAAACATGATGTTAAAGAAGCTTGAGTTCACATTGCTATGAGAAATAAAGTTTGAAACACGAACTAAGATGAACATTTGTTATATTCTAAACTTTATACATAGACTTAGGCTACCATTCACAGAGAGTATTGAATCTTAATGCTCTTTGTTGTTTAATATGTTGAGAAATCGTTGATTGAACAATAAGGTAGGAACAGTTTAATAGGCTAAAATATCATTGATTAAAGGGTTCAATGTTTATCACATGTTTAAACATAAACGTTATTGTGAGTGATATATGATGGTATTGATAAATGTTTAGGTTATGTACAAATGATGGGTAAAAATTTCATATTATTTCGGTGGATGAAATCCAATTATGACAAGTTCTCATATCTCTCCGAATTTTTTTTACCATTCAACCATTTTACTTTTCATAATTTAAACTTTCAAACCTTTCTAACTTAAGCTTAAAAACATATTATCTCTTGAACAACATTAATATCACACTAATTCTTGTGGAAATGATAATAAAAAAAAACTACCTCTGACCCTAAATATAATACCCCATAGAGAAAATTGCGGGGAATTGAGAAAATTGGTTAAAGTATTAAATTTTTATTGACTATTTTGTATAATTTTACAAATTTATCCTTAGGAAAGATAAGTAGTTAATGTGTATGTAATTATTTATTATAGATTGCAGAAAAACATGTAATATAATTAGGGGTAAGTTTGGAAAAAATAATTAATGCACTTTGAAAGTTAAAGAAGGTCTTATAAAAAGGGACAAGAAAAAAACTCAAGAGAGTCTTATAATTAGGGACAGAGGTAGTACTTACTTTTGCTTGTTGCTTTACCCCAACAACAAAATGGCACTGTTGTCGAGGATTGGTGTTTAGATATTAATTGCATCTCAATAGTTTCTATATTTTTAATCTTTGTACATTTCTCTACATAGTATATATACTTGTTTTGTATAACGTTTGCTCAAATGTTGGTTAGGAGTAACTTCAAGTGAAGGAGCAACTAGCCAAGCAAAAGGAAGCACCTAGAAGGAGCGTTTACTAAATAAAGGCGTCGAGCTAATGACGTTAAATAAGCGCTTGTTAGGAGGAAACTCAACTTTATTGTTGTTTGTTTAAATTTTTGTAGAGTAATAAATAGTAGTAGTAATTTCTAATATTGTTTTTTTTGTTGTTTGTTTTAAAAAAATTGGTATAATGATTTGAACAAACATGGAGTGGTTGTTTCAAGTTTGAATATTTCAACATACAAATGTATGATAATGATAGTGTTTGAAGTTGGTATATGGTAAAGGTACATGTTTATTTCTTTATAGAATATATCATGATTATGAAACTTGTAATTTATACAAATGTCATGTTATCCATTCTCTTACAATACTTGTTCATAGTTGAATCACTTTAGATCAAAACCTAAATGTGAGGAGCTTTCCATTGTTTATCATATGCACGGGAGACCAATAATCCTTGTTATAACTTGGTTTTATTATGTTTAATCTTTCATTTGTGTTGATTTATATGAAATCATTAAAATGATCAAGGAATTATTTGAAATTGAGCATAACCACCTAACCAAAAGTAATTTACCGTGTGAGTGAGTGATAATTTGTTCAACCCTTTGAGCCTTAGTGTTAGGATCCATCTTGGTGTTAAGCTATGAACTTGTGCATGAGTAAATAGTTCATCATGGATTCTAATTTTTTTCCTAAAATACTTGAACCATCAACCATATATTGTTGTTGAAATTTTTCTCCGCCTTAGAAAGCTTGGGAGCATTAATGTCATAATGTTTGGGAGAAAAAGGATTGGTTGCTTAAGTGTTGGTTGTCAAGAGGTTGGAAAAATAAAGTGGTTGAAAAAGAAAAAAATGTGAAAAATAAAATAAAGACAAAAAGAAAAAGAAAAGATAAAATGAATAAGATTAAGGTTGTAGAAAATGAGCAAAGAGAAAAGGGTGAATAATATTTTTGATTTCTTGAAAATGTGGGAAGTGATTGCTCTCATTGGTTTAGGAAAATTTGTTTCAAAGGCCTTTAGATATGAATTTTCTTTATTAACCCAAGCCTTATTACAACCCTTGAAAGTCCTTGTGATTTGTGTTTTTATGCTTTTAACATGAGTTTTTTAGATGAATGCATAATTTAATTGGATGTTAGCAAGTTGTTGGGTGAGAGTAAAGTCCCTCATATTTTTATTTGTCATACTTTGATGAAGTTGTGTGCTAGGTTTCATTCATGTTTGAACGTGTATTGTCTTAGAATTTTTTACTGTTAGTTGTTTCGTCGGGCGAGCCAGAGGCAAAGCTGGAGTGACATTGTTGGGCGAGCCAGGGGCAAAGCTGGAGCGAGGCAAAGTCATTAGCTTTCTAGTGGAAAAAGTTAGATTATTCGCTCGGCGAGGATGAAATGAGAAATTCGTTGGGCAAATCTTTGGTCGTCGGGCGAATTTAGATATTTTCCTAGGGCAGTTTGAGTGTTTCGCACTGGCATTTTAGCTTAAAAGTGACATTTTACCGGGGCGAATCTTTTGGACACCGGGAAAATTTGTCTTAATAGAAAATGTGTAAATAGGGCAGAAACATATTTTTGGGAGCCGATATATTTTTATGGTTTTGGAGAGAGAGAGAGAGAGGGGATGAGAAAATAACAAGAGAGGGTTCAGTTTGAGGATTGGAGTTGGGGTTTACATCAATCGTTGGGAAATTATAGGGGATGCTTGTTCTTTTTCATTCTTCTCTTTGTATTTAGTTATCATGGATAACTAAAATCCTTTCTTGTTGGGATTGGATGTAAATTTATTGTTTTAGTATGTATTTTTATTGATCATGATGTTGTATACAATCCATCTATGAATCTATATTGATGTTATCTTTGTTTTACTATTTATCTTAATGGGTTTGGAATGCTATTGAGAAATACGGTTCGAAACTCAAACTAAGATGAACATCTGTTAGATTCTAAACTCTAAACATAGACTTATGCTTACATTTACAAAGAGTATCGAATCTTAATGCTCCTTGTTGTTTAATAGGTTGAGAAATCGTCGATTAAACAATAAGGTAGGAACTATTTAATAGGATGAGAAATCGTTGATTAAAAGGTTCAACTCTCATCAGATGTTTAGACATAATTGCTGTTGTGAGAAATATGTGACTGTATTGATAAATGTTTAGATTGTGTACAACTGATGGGTAAAAATTGCATATTATTTCGGTGGATGAAATCCAATCCTGACAAGTTCTCATATCTCTCTGTAACTTTGTTTATCATTCAACCATTTTACTTTCTATAATTTAAAATTTCAAACCCTTACAAACTTAAGCTTAAAAACATATTAACTATTGAACGACATTGATATCGCACTAACCGCAACAACAATATACCTGAAATGGATCAATATGGTGATGTGCTCACAAAACCCTTGTCTGCTCTCATGTTATCATAACTTAGATATAAGCTTCAAGTACAAGACAAGTCCTCAATTGCACAGGGAAGATCATGTATTTGAGGGGAAGACATTAGAGTAAAGTGTTAGAATATAGCAACTAAGTTGAGTAAGCATGTAACTAACTTTGTAATAGAATATATTGGGCCAATACATTCTGAATTAAACTATATAATTTCAATTTCCCACTCTAATCAACTTTGATAATAACAAGTTCAGTTAGAAACTAAATTAACTCTCTCTCTCTCTCTCTCTCTCTCTCTCTCTCTCTCTCTCTCTCTCTCTCTCTCTCTCTCTCTCTCTCTCTCTCTCTCTCTCTCTCTCTCTCTCTCTCTCTCTCTCTCTCTCTCTCTCTCTCTCTCTCTCTCCTTTTATAAACCTCTATTATCTTCTTTGAAGTGGGAGTGTCGCCATGACGGGGTATCAATTTTGACTGGAAGCACGGCGTCTTCCCAATACACTAAGATTAAAGGGGGTTTCCCTTGTGGTTGAACGAGGGGTAGTATGATATAATCACAACACTTCATTTAGTTGTTTGGATCAAAACCCTTTAGCCTCACCTAACTTCTTCTTGATTCCCTTCAATATCACTTTATTTGATGATTTTGCTTGTCCATTTTCCTGCAGGTGAAAGGTTGATACAAACTTGGTTTGCACTCCCATGCCCTTGCATAAATAGATCACGGTAATACTGGTGAATAAAGTTTCATTGTCTGAGACAATATCTCATGGTAATATGAACTTGCACATAATCTTCTACCAATAAAAGCGGCAGACTATTTCTGTCGCAATCTTATACACAACTTATTCCTTTATTCATTTTGTGAAGTATTATAATCCCATAATCAAGAGATTTAGTTGACCAGGAGGTATAAGAAATGGTCCTAGAATATCAATGCCCCATTGATAAAATAGCCACGACGTTGATACAGAGTGAAGAAGTTCGGCTGGCACATTGTGCATATTAGCATGTCTCTGGCATTTGTCACATTTATGAAATACATGTTGTGTCTCATTAATGAAGGCCATTAGTAACCTACTCTTAGCAGCTTTAGGGCCAAGGATCTCCCACCAATATGGCGACAAGCCCCTTTAATGAACTTTTTTTAAGACTAGGGTGATCTCGTGTTCCCCCAGGAATCATAACATAAGAATTGATATTCCCATTTTGTAGAGCTTTCTAGAAATAATAATGTACTTTGTTGCTCGCTTGCAGATTTTCATTTCCCATGACTCATATTATGGTTAGTCGCCTGGATGCAGATAATGGACTATAGGTGTCATCCATCCGCCAATCAAGACGACCTTAATAGAATTTTCCTCCTTAACCTCTATGAAAGAGATATAGAGTGTTTCTTATATTATAGTGCAGTTGAACTTTGCTTTCTTCGAACTCACCTTCTTGGACATCACGTATGCCCTGAATTTTTTCTCCTTGGGCACATGCATTATCTCAATCCTTTTGAAGTGCTCGAACAAGTCGTGTGCCTTTTTCAAGCATTTGATGAGTTGTGGCTCCTTTGTTCGATAATCTACAGAAACTTACTTTGCCATAAACTGAGAGTCTCTATTGGCTTTTTTAGTCGATGTGTCTACTCACATGGAGAGAGTTATATCGGTGATGAGGGTTTCATATTTGGCTTGGTTATTTCTATCCTTGAATTCAAACTTTAACGACTACTCAATTAATAAGTCATTTGGTATTTCTAGCATAATCATTGTGCCTATCCCTTTGATGTTAGAGGCTCCTTCCACCGAAATAATCCAAAAGAGGGAGATTTCTTCACCAACTGGCATGCTGAACTCTGCCAGAAAATATGGCAAGATCTGTGACTTGATGCTTCCTATAGGAATATATCGGATGTCGTATTCAAACATTTTGACTGCCAAAGATATCATTCTTCTGACCAGATCCAGCTTCTTGAGGACTTATCATATAAGACCGTCTTTTTGTATTATTGGTGTGCATGTAGTGGAAAGCAACAAAAGTTTTAGAAATATTTATCCCGGAATTATCGTGTCCACAGAGATTGGTTTGTTTCGTTGTTCGACAAATTATTGTTAATGAGTTTGGGGTTGAATGAGTTTTGTAAAGAAAATTTTATTAACAGAAAATGAATTTAAACAAAAGAAAAACTACTAAGGAAGAACTTATCGGGTATGCATATGTACTCTTTCTCACTGACTTAAATCTATCGTCCTGTCATACTCAACCTAACATTAGTCATCGATGTAACTACGTATCACTCACAACCTAATTCATTTCTAACCAGATTGAGAGGTCGACTGCATCACCTCGGTAATGATCTCTCAACCACCTCGACAACACAGAAAGCAATTGTTCTCGTCTACATCGACGATCTCTCAGAGCAACACAAACAATACAGAGGCTTTAAGCTCTAATACCCACGTAGATTGTCAGCTCTAAATCTATCTCTAGAGTTCATAAACTAACAGATAATCATCATAGATAAAACGTGTATTGTCTTAGAATTTTTTACTGTTAGTTGTTTCGTCGGGCGAGCCAGAGGCAAAGCTGGAGTGACGTTGTTGGGCGAGCCAGGGGCAAAGCTGGAGCGAGGCAAAGTCATTAGCTTTCTAGTGGAAAAAGTTGGATTATTCGCTCGGCGAGGATGAAATGAGAAATTCGTTGGGCAAATCTTTGGTCGTCGGGCGAATTTAGATATTTTCCTAGGGCACTTTTAGTGTTTCGCACTGGCATTTTAGCTTAAAAGTGACATTTTACCGGGCGAATCTTTTGGACACCGGGAAAATTTGTCTTAATAGAAAATGTGTAAATAGGGAAGAAACATATTTTTTGGGAGCCGATATATTTTTATGGTTTTGGAGAGAGAGAGAGGGGATGAGAAAATAACAAGAGAGGGTTCAGTTTGAGGATTGGAGTTGGGGTTTACATCAATCGTTGGGAAATTATAGGGGATGCTTGTTCTTCTTCATTCTTCTCTTTGTATTTAGTTATCATGGATAACTAAAATCCTTTCTTGTTGGGATTGGATGTAAATTTATTGTTTTAGTATGTATTTTTATTGATCATGATGTTGTATACAATCCATCTATGAATCTATATTGATGTTATCTTTGTTTTACTATTTACAATCCATCTCATGTTATCATAACTTAGATATAAGCTTCAAGTACAAGACAAGTCCTCAATTGCACAGGGAAGATCATGTATTTGAGGGGAAGACATTAGAGTAAAGTGTTAGAATATAGCAACTAAGTTGAGTAAGCATGTAACTAACTTTGTAATAGAATATATTGGGCCAATACATTCTGAATTAAACTATATAATTTCAATTTTCCACTCTAATCAACTTTGATAATAACAAATTCAGTTAGAAACTAAATTAAAACTCTCTCTCTCTCTCTCTCTCTCTCTCTCTCTCTCTCTCTCTCTCTCTCTCTCTCTCTCTATCTCTCTCTCTCTCTCTCTCTCCTTTTATAAACCTCTATTATCTTCTTTGAAGTGGGAGTGTCGCCATGACGGGGTGTCAATTTTGACTGGAAGCACGGCGTCTTCCCAATACACTAAGATTAAAGGGGGTTTCCCTTGTGGTTGAACGAGGGGTAGTATGATATAATCACAACACTTCATTTAGTTGTTTGGATCAAAAACCTTTAGCCTCACCTAACTTCTTCTTGATTCCCTTCAATATCACTTTATTTGATGATTTTGCTTGTCCATTTTCCTGCGGGTGAAAGGTTGATACAAACTTGGTTTGCACTCCCATGCCCTTGCATAAATAGATCACGGTAATACTGGTGAATAAAGTTTCATTGTCTGAGACAATAACTCATGGTAATATGAACTTGCACATAATCTTCTGCCAATAAAAGCGGCAGACTATTTATGTCGCAATCTTATACACAACTTATTCCTTTATTCATTTTGTGAAGTATTATAATCCCATAATCAAGATATTTAGTTGACCAGGAGGTATAAGAAATGGTCCTAGAATATCAACGCCCCATTGATAAAATAGCCACGACGTTGATACAGAGTGAAGAAGTTCGGTTGGCACATTGTGCATATTAGCATGTCTCTGGCATTTGTCACATTTATGAAATACATGTTGTGTCTCATTAATGAAGGCCATTAGTAACCTACTCTTAGCAGCTTGAGGGCCAAGGATCTCCCACCAATATGGCGACAAGCCCCTTTAATGAACTTTTTTTAAGACTAGGGTGATCTCGTGTTCCCCCAGGAATCATAACATAAGAATTGATATTCCCATTTTGTAGAGCTTTCTAGAAATAATAATGTACTTCGTTGCTCGCTTGCAGATTTTCATTTCCCATGACTCATATTATGGTTAGTCGCCTGGATGCAGATAATGGACTATAGGTGTCATCCATCCGCCAATCAAGACGGCCTTAATAGAATTTTCCTCCTTAACCTCTATGAAAGAGATATAGTGTGTTTCTTATATTATAGTGCAGTTGAACTTTGCTTTCTTCGAAGTCACCTTCTTGGACATCACGTATGCCCTGAATTTTTTCTCCTTGGGCACATGCATTATCTCAATCCTTTTGAAGTGCTCGAACAAGTCGTGTGCCTTTTTCAAGCATTTGATGAGTTGTGGCTCCTTTGTTCGATACTCTACAGAAACTTGCTTTGCCATACACTGAGAGTCTCTATTGGCTTTTTTAGTCGATGTGTCTACTCACAAGGAGAGAGTTATGTCGGTGATGAGGGTTTCATATTTGGCTTGGTTATTTCTATCCTTGAATTCAAACTTTAACGACTACTCAATCAATAAGTCATTTGGTATTTCTAGCATAATCATTGTGCCTATCCCTTTGATGTTAGAGGCTCCTTCCACCGAAATAATCCAAAAGAGGGAGATTTCTTCACCAACTGGCATGCTGAACTCTGCCAGAAAATATGGCAAGATCTGTGACTTGATGCTTCCTATAGGAATATATTGGATGTCGTATTCAAACATTTTGACTGCCAAAGATATCATTCTTCTGACCAGATCCAGCTTCTTGAGGACTTATCATATAAGACCGTCTTTTTGTATTATTGCTGTGCATGTAGTGGAAAGCAACAAAAGTTTTAGAAATATTTATCCCGGAATTATCGTGTCCACAGAGATTGGTTTGTTTCGTTGTTCGACAAATTATTGTTAATGAGTTTGGGGTTGAATGAGTTTTGTAAAGAAAATTTTATTAACAGAAAATGAATTTAAACAAAAGAAAAACTACTAAGGAAGAACTTATCGGGTATGCATATGTACTCTTTCTCACTGACTTAAATCTATCGTCCTGTCATACTCAACCTAACATTAGTCATCGATGTAAATACGTATCACTCACAACCTAATTCATTTCTAACCAGATTGAGAGGTCGACTGCATCACCTCGGTAGTGATCTCTCAACCACCTCGACAACACAGAAAGCAATTGTTCTCGTCTACATCGACGATCTCTCAGAGCAACACAAACAATACAGAGGCTTTAAGCTCTAATACCCACGTAGATTGTCAGCTCTAAATCTATCTCTAGAGTTCATAAACTAACAGATAATCATCATAGATAAAACAAGTTCTAAAGATCTAAGCAGTATATGTCTATAACAACTCAAATCCCTAGCACAGAGCAAAAATCCAGGACAATAATCCACAAAGATTCGTAAAACAAGTTTAATATAACGCCAAGGGAGACAAAAATACATTAGATTAAATAAAATATACATATAAACCCAACCATAGAGTATTACACAAAGAGGAAGAGAAATGAATCGCGGATCTAACGGGTTGTCAGCGCCGATCGAAGAGCAATCCACCCCGGATCATCTGTATGCAAGCTCCATAGTTGTTATCTAAGTTAATCCACTACAAAAATGAGGTTGATGGAGTTGGGAGCAAATACTTCCCCAAAACCATAACCTAAAAATGACTGAAAAATGAAATATAAAACAAAACTCAACATCACGCACTAAGCGGGCTGCGCGTTATTTACACATTAAACCGCCTTAAATCGCGCTAAGCGCGCTATTTGCGCTAAGCGGGCTTTCCTACTTTGGTTCTGCCAAAACAGTAAAACGCAACAACACACTGTAAAATGAGTTGAGCGCCACTCGCGCTTAGCGGCCTCTGCGTGCTAAGCGGGCTCTTTTGGATGGCAATGTCCCAAAACTGATCTTTTATTCCAAAAACGCGCATCCGGAGCCTTGCATTCGACACCTTTATTCCTCAATGCTCCAAAATGAAACAAATACCTACAAAATGAATGGGAAACATCAAATGGTACACTATGTACAGAAAAACACAAATAAACACAAACTAAACGTATTTACACAAAAGTCGAAATTATTCAACGATATTCACAAACAAAAAGTCGATAAGTGCAACAAAAAGTATATACAAAAATAACTACAATTTGTACTTATCAAACTCTCCCAAACTTAAACTTTGTTTGATCTCAAACAAGTCCAAACAATTCAAAAAACTAAAAGTAATAAACCAAAGAATCATGAATCAACAAGATTTCGAAAAACGGAAAACAAATGCAATGGTTCTAATGAAAAACTGTACATACAAAGAAACATGCTTACCACTAAACTACGATGATAACATAAACATGAAACAAATGCTAAATACAAAGAATATGCCAAAAATTCTAAAACAGTACTTTGTTCACAATTGAATCACACCTAGCAAACACAATCATCGGTACATAAAAAACACACAAAATAAGGTATTTTCACTCATCCAAAATCTTGCAAACAATAGACTAAATTATGAATTCATCAAAAAATTTACATCGAAAATATAAAAGCAAAAATATCAAGGGCTTTTCAAGGTTGTAATGTGGCTTGGTTAACAAACAAGTGATAAGTCCTAAAGTTAATCGAAACAAAAACTTGCCTAAACCTAAGGGAGTGATCAATCCACCAAAGATTCAAACACAAATTTCCAATTAAACTTCTTCCGAATCCCAAATTTCACACCAAAGCCCATCACTTATTAACACAACATTATTCGATACTCTTTTTCTTTTTCTTTTTCAAAGCTTTTCTGTTTTTTATCACTTCTTTTTCACAATTTTTTCTTTTTCTTTTTCTTTTCAACCTCATGACAATCAACCAATAAATACACAATCATTTTTCTCTTCAACTTGAATTCAACCATACATTAAAGTGAATACTCCCTACTTTCTAAGGCAAGGTAAAAATTCAACTAAAAATCATAGTTGAGGGTTCAGGAAAACAACAAAATCAACATCCATGAAAAAACGGAAATTAAACACTCATAGACAAGCAATTAGCAAAAATGACATGGATATCAACAAAAAACTCAAAGGGGTGTTTCCAGTGATTTCTGGTAAACAACCGCTAGTCTTCCAAACTATCGAATAAACTTACTGACTGTTATTCAATTTCTCTGGTAACTCGCAGGATCGACTAGATTGATCCTAGGACTCATTGGTCATTAGGGTAACTCTCATGATCGAACAGATATTCATGGTTGGTAGTTAAAGTGTTGTGTAGGTGTTTGACTTATTTCGATTTCTCTCTTAAAGATCTAAAGGTGTAATCAAAATACATGTGCGCGAAACTAAATTGCATGAATAAATATTAATTGTAAAGACATGTAAAATTGCATAAAAGACAAGTAAATGGCTTCGAATTATAAAAACAGTTAATGTAAAAGATGCTTTGGAATGTAAAAGATCCGAAATACAAAGAAAGCGTTTAATGCAAGAAATCTGTAAAATGACTTTAAGTAAAAATAGGCGTTCGAAAGATAAAACTTGAAGATAAAGGTATGAAAAATATGACAGTTTTCTGAAATGTAAAGTGTTTGAAATGTAAAGAAAGCATTAAAATGTAAGGCTTCAATGAAAAGATTTCGAATAAAAGACTTCAAATGAGAAAACTTGTAAATGGTATTTGACAGAAAGATAAAGGAAAGTACTGGAAATGATAAAGGGTTTTCATTAAATCATAAACATGTGGTGCTATTATACGTACATTGCTCTTGCATTCGTTTCCCTTGCCATGTGGTAATTTGAATGTTTACTGAGTATTTAGTACAATAGATATGACACACAAAATCCTAATACTAAGACTTCTATTTATACTACTTCGACCATAACGGTCTTGCTCTAAGATTATGCCACGTTCAGAACATGCAGAATAATGCCTCTCTCTTGTTTCCACGTGTCTCCAAATGCTCCAGCACATAAATTTCAAACTTCGAATGTCCCGCTTGCATTTGAATTTCAAATGTTTTGGTACTTCTCCGCTTTGAACACACTTCTCAGACACAGCCTTGTTGTCATTTCGAGACTTCTTTAGATATGTTCCCATAATTGCCACTCGAATCCCCAAGCTTTGATATGCTTATTTGAAACACTGCTTCTGCTGTTTCGAAACATGACGCTTTGTTTCATTTCGATCAAAATGCTCAATTCACTTGGCTTCTAATAATATTATCAAAATCTTCAGCCAACAAAATGCCCCTTTAAAATATGTATTTCGATTTCTTTGAGAAATACTTATTTTAAACATCCACACAAGATTTTGATGCGACCTTCGAATCATCGTAACATTTAATGCATTTGACTCCAGTCACGTCAATCATAACACTTTTGGATTCCTTAACTGCCTGGAGCCACTTCACAGTATGGTGCAGTTACAAAACAATGATTATCTTTAAATCACGCCTATTACCCATGTTAACTTTACGCCACCTCTTCATCTCACCAACCCATGATTTCCACGTATCACAACCTTATTCAGTGGATGCTTAAACTTCCACATTATAAAACATCATCAACTTAGTCTTTTTCTTTTCTTTCCATATTCTGAATCTTTTATCCTTCTTTTCTCGCCAAAAACCCTAAGCTCTCAACATTCTTCAAAAATGTCTTCTTCTACTTCATCCCAACTCAAAAAGGTTTCCAAGAAGAAAGGAAAGACCGCAGGAACTACAATGGAAAGTAAGGTTATCACTCACCAAGGTCAATCCATTCTTGCTCCCCAGATGCTCTCAAAGGAAAAAGAAATGCTTTATGCATCACAGGTACTCATTCCTACCACCGCTGCTGGTAAGAGGTTAGCTTTAATGGGCCCTCTTACGGTTTTTGAAATTTTAAAAGATACCAGGACAATTTTCCCAGTTTGCTATAGTCCCAAACCCTTATTTAACAAAATGGACGCCCCTAAGGCAATAGAATCTTCTGGCTCAAACACCATGGAAAATCCAACTGTTCCTCCTAAGGACCCTTTTGTATTAGACTATGTAAAAAGTAATTTTAAACCGTTTCGATCTTGCCCCACCTCCGACACTGCTTATCAAAACTGGTTCAATAAGGTAGAAGCTAAGAAATCCCGGCAATGGGAAGAATTAGGTATCTACAACTTGATTAAGCTGTCGAAGCCTGGTTTCACTTACAGCCACCCTTTACTATTCGCGTACCTCTATTTCTGGGACAGCACCTATAATACTTTCCATCTCCCTGGTGGAATGATCACCCCTACCTTCTTTGACATAGCGGCCATCACTGGGCTATCACTAGTAGGAGAAACATATATCCCTGACAACGAAGAACATTCAAGTATAATCGACTTCGAAGTCAAACTAGTGAGTTTTTCCAAGTTTATCAGTCACTACCATGCTGAGGGAGACAGTGTATATGATGTAGAACACATTGCTTTCCTTACCCTATGGCTGTCAAGATACGTTTTCTGCAGTAGATCCCTACAGGTAGCCAGTAGGTTTATTCCTCTAGCTAGGGATTTGCATGAAAATCGAAGAGTGTGCTTAAGTGAACTGCTCTTAGTTGACCTTTATGAAAGCCTAAGGTCA